>CP141127.1:11694500-13088500 GCA_035236585.1 Warburgia ugandensis | reverse complement strand
CACCATACAATAAAAATTCTCAATACAATACAATGCTCTCAAATAAAATACATGTCTTCAAGGGATATATCCTGATTGATTATTCTTCCAAGTCTTCTTAAATCTTGAGCTCCTAATTCTCCTTCTTTGTATCTGAGATATTGTAAACATTGAAACATTTAGAAATATCTCACCAAGCTATGCTTCGTAGGGGATTCAAGAAGCATAATAATTTGACTATATAATCCTAATACTCCATAATCCCATTATTCATAAACATATTCATGGATCAATCTCTTTACTTTGTCATATATGTACATCCTTATACATACATACTATTATGTCGTATAGACATATATACAGTTAAAATAGTAAAAAATAGTTAATATCTCAAAACATAATCATACCCAACTTATATTAAGTTGATAGATCATCCAAACTATGCTAGAAATACTCCCTCATTTCGCCAGTATCGATAATCCATGATCACTTAGCATCTCATCATGCAATATTATAAGGCATTTCACTATGCCATGCATCACTATGAGAAAATACTCAAGGGACTACTATGCATGCAATTAGAATTTGTACCAGCATGCCCGAATAATTGCCCAATAATCCACCTATACCATCCTTAGTGGAAATCACAATATCTATATCATAACAAGTTTTGAAGAGTGGGTGGCCAAACCCTACTAACTCTTATAGTATAGCATCCCCAGGCATACACCTGTTTAAAACAAAACCATAAGCCTCAATGCTTGTATGTAAAGCAATTCTCATACGTATCAGATAATTTGTCTGTTTACTTAGGTCTAGAATATCTTCTAGTTCCCTATTCACTTAGAGTTTTTTCCTCAATTCTAACTTAACCATTCCATATGTATTTTGGTTGGATCATAAGGGTTTTTAAGGTATTTAATACAAGTATTTATATTACACTTGTCAACATTTCTAGACATAAGATCATGTATTCAACATGTATATCTCATGTAGATGCATTCATAAAATCCTCCTACCTTCAAGTAGTGATCCATCTCTTTAGTTCTTCCATGATCTTGACTAACGTATATAATCTGTAAATCCATACATACTGTCAATATTTATACAATCTGAATAATCCTATATTTTTTTATCATATATATATATTAATCTTGTCCTTTGATATAAAGGATCTAGATCTTTTGTCCTATCATGATCTATCTTCCTCAAATAGTGTCTATCCTATTGATCGATAGATCTAATGGTTAGAATGATCTTCTAATCTTTCAGATCTAAGTATTTTCTATTCTAAGTCTTTGATTATTCCTTTCTTTGATCTTGATCTTTCATAGATCCTTTGATCAACAATTTATACTTGTTGATAAAGATCAAGGGCTTAGATCTTCTATCATCTAGTTCTTCTTTGATCTAAGTTTAGTTGTTTGATCACCCTTAAGGAGAATGCTCTTGGTTCTCTTCCTTGAATCATTTTTGATAAAGGGTTTAGATCTTCTATTCTATTTGATCTAAATTGCAAGTAATATATATATATATATATATCATCAAGAAGTATTTATTTCTTTTATTGGTTTTGATCATTCAATATCCCATGGATCTTGTTTGATCATCCTTATCTTACTTACAATTTTTTTTTATTAGGGTTAGATAATTTACTAACCTTTTATGCTCTTATTATTATTATTCAATTACTTAATGTTCTATTGGTTGAAGATAGCTTATTCCATCCTAAGTCTAAATAGCTCCTCTTATTTCCAATTGCTTAAGGCTTACTAGCTGAATGGTTGAACACAAAGTGGTTACTTCAATCCTCATGTAAGGAGGCATTTAGACCTCACAAATCTCAATGGAAGGTAGGGGAAGAGCAAGGCTCTATTAGAAAACCCCCTTAACCATCATGTTCAACATTCACTAGAGTAACCTTTGCTCAACCTTTCATAAGGTTCCTATAATCATTTTAACCCTAAGTACTATTTCTACTTGATTTTAATTAAATCCATGAACATTTAAAATGTCATTCATGGGGTTTATTATTCTCCTAGTTTGGGCTAAGGATTTGCTCATCCTTATATTGTCCTACTAACTATAGCCCTTACTAATATTAAGTCAAAGTCATTCACTCATCTTAATTGTTCATGAATCTCTATATTCTATTAGTTTAGATTTTTGGTTATTTATGCTCATCATATCTTAACAACTACTTAACAATTGAATCTACAAATCAAATTTGACAACAATTAAATCATAAACTTTAAAGCATAAATCTAATATAAGTTTAATAACTATTTATACTAACATGCTTCTTATGAATGGAACTTAACCTAATGGAATAAGACTTTACTTAAACTAGCATGATCCTAACTTATGAAATACATGAAATTTTACTATTTATCTAATGGAATCATGCTAAAATCTCAATTTTAAACTAACATGGCCCTAAGATAATTAAATCTACCAACCTAATAACAAACTAATAACATTTAGAGCATAGCATGCTATAATTTAAGAATTACACTATCATGCTTCCTAACATATACCACATTTACAATTCTATTATCAAATAAAGACAATTAAACTAATTAGATTAAGATCATTAAAAACTTTTACTTATGATCCAACCATTAGATCTTTATTCTTTTCCTTTGGATCAAGGGTTTTAATTACATTTAGGGCTTTTACTCTATTAAGATCCAGAGATCATATCCACTTGTTTTTGTCACATTTAATCCATGATCTCACTAGATTCTATCATAATCCCATTCATTCAATCCATCCCAAGGGTCTAATCATGCTTGATCTCATTAATCAAGTGGGTCCATTTGTCTTTTTAGGTTATTTCTGCCATAAAGGGTATATTCCTCAATTTATGTTAGATCTGTTAAAATAAATCATATAAATCATAGCTATTACTTTATTTCAACATTATTTCATCATTGCTTTAGATCCCCAAGATATGATCATCTCAGATCTTGAAGATCATGAAAATTAGAAGCTTAATTCCTCAAAATATAAAGTTTCTTAAAGATTTTTATCAATTTTATGATTTCAGAAGAAAATAAACATTACAAGATTTCCATAGCTTCTTTTTTATCTTAATTTGGAGTTCAGATGACTCTATAATTGAACTTTGAAGTTCACAGTCATTCTGAGGGTCAAGATTTGATCTGGGCCCCGCAGAACAGATGGCCCAGATTGTTCGGGTGGAGTAGCTTTAGTTAGGTGGAGAGGTCGCAGTGCTCCCGTTATTGGGACACAAATTCAAACGCGCTTCCCAGGACTTATGCTGTCGAGTAGTCATTTCGTCAGGACGGTGTCGCAGGCAGAGCGCATGTACGAAGATGCTCCCGCAGGGCGCATTTTCGTGCGGTGTCCTATAGTGGCGTCCCGGGAGCCTGATCTTATTAGGAAGATCAGACAGTCCGTTTTGGACTGTCCAATCAATTCCTCTTCAATAAAAGACTCAAAAACTTGATGAAAATTCTTGAAAATTCTACCCTAGGGGTTTTGGACCCATCTAAATTGATTGTATTCCTCAGATTCTCCATCTAAGCCCTCCATCATACAGAAATGAAGGGTCCTTATCCTTACTTGATTTTTATAATTTTTTAACTTAAAACTAATTTTAGAAAAATAAAAATTACATAAACTAACATGAAATAAGTGTGGGAAGAGTTTCCACCTTGATTGGAGAAAAACATAGGTTTTGCAGCCCAATTTTAAAGAAATATTTTGTTGATGATAAGATTGCTTGATAATCGCTTAATTTGTGATTTTCCATTGATTGCACCGTTGGATCTTGAAATTTGATTTGGGCTTTTGTAGTTAAGATAATGTAGGATCATATGGATGGTAAGATTGGTGAGATTTGATTTGAAACAAAGTGCCTAATTGAATTTACATCTCTTGTTCCAATCTAGAGAGAGGAGAGAGAAAGTGAAAGAAGAGAGATTTTTGGGAGTTTTGGAAATTTGGGAATGAATCTAGATTTAAATTTTCAAGGGAAGCAAGATGATTTTGTGAAAATTTTAATGAACATTTTTGGAGGATTTTTGGGGGTGTATTTATAGATGTTCTTGAATTTTTCATAATTACTTGTAATAATTATGTTTCAATTCTTTTGAATATTAAATTAACATTGGATCCTCCACTACCACCTCCTTCTCCACTATCAGTTGATAGTGATTTGATGACTCATTACATGTTTTCTGGCCGTTGGATTCAATTGTGGGCCCCATGGAGGTGTGAAAGGACCATTTTGCCCTTTTGTGGAGAAAAATCTGTTCTATTCTCCCAAACTCGGAATTGAGTGTACATAGTGGCGTTGGAATCATATTTCTAAGTAAATTCTAAATATTAAAGTCTTAGATCTTGATTATGGGTAAAATTACCATTTTACACTTTTATTCATAAAAATAGAGAAAATTAGGGGTTTTTCATTTTAATTAGGAATTGAACGTACTTAGTGTCATTTTGATCAGTTTTTTGAGTACATTCATAATTTGTAAGTTTAAAATCATGTTTTAATCTCTATAAAAAAAAGAATTTTCAATAACCTAATATTCCAGCCCAGAATTTTTGAAAATTCAAACTAAATTGAGTTTCTCAATCAATTTACAAAAATTAGGATTATTATAGCAACATAGACAAAAAGGCATGAGGGAGAAGTTCTCTTAGAAGAAATACAGGTGCTGTCTGATATGTAGACACTTGTATTGTCATACAACAGCCTATTCCATGTTTCAACTAGTAGAAAGTATGAATTGAAGAAGCAACCATTAGAGAACGACATACAACGAATTACATTTGTCATTGCCTACAATTTCTAAGACAATGATATCCTCTCTTGCCCAAATTCCAAAAGTCAATAGCATACTCGAATGCCTAAGGTCTCGGAGCTAATCCCATGATCTATGCCCTGATTTGGTGGAGGAGGTGATCAATGGCAAGGTGATTTGCAGTTAATCCTACCTCATACCACTCCTCCCCAACTTTTCTTCATACCAGTGACTCCTCAAGGAACAATTGATACCATCTATCAATATATGGATGCAACCAATCTTTCCTCCTACCCTACCCAATCTCACATTCCCAAAAGTTTCTTAGAAGTCTCAATGAAAACCCAAATTTTGGTCATACAATGACAAACTTACTTAATGTTCCCAATGTTAGTAAGTATCACATGGTGAAGAATCTAGGACTATTCTCAAATATGGTTGTCTCTCCATCCTATGATAGAATTTAAGAGGTTATTCTTTGCAAACCTAGTAAAAGGATGTCTTTCAATAGCTAAGACAATATAAAGCTAAAGTGAAGGGTAGTGGCACAACAAATCTGACTAAGCAATTTGTTGGTGAAGCAATGGCCCTGACTAGTGAGAAAGCTTTGTACTTGAGGAAACAATAGGTGGGAAACATACATACTAAATATCAAAGACAAGTGGCACAGAGATCCACAATGATGATAGCAGATAAAGGAGTATGAAGATTGGAGATGACAGTGTGAAACATGCAATCTCCTTTGTCATTATTTGACTACTAAATGTTAGATATGACAATGTATGTATAAGCTTATTGAGACGATCACAACTTTCCATGAGAAGCATATACATGGATTCTTATATATGTGCCAAGCAAGACGATACTAAATAATTGGAAATGAAAATTGATCTCAAATAAGATAAGTTTACAATAACTAAAGTTGATAACTAAACTATGTTATTGATTACTAATGAAGAAATGGTTCCCTTAAATCAAGTCATAAACTAGAACTATAAATAGCCCCAATCAGCCACTTAATCAATGTGAACAATAAGGGACAAGTCATGCGATGGTAGCAAATCCATATTGTAGGGTCATCCTGATAGCCTCAAAAATTAACATAAAGTGCAATTAGACTTTAGATGTATTTAATCAATGAAAATTATAGAAATCCAATTAAAAAGCACATCAATTTAACTAAAGAAACATGAAAAATCTACTTCCCTAGACCAATTATCATCAATTTCTTTAGATCTAGGCTCACAAACTTCAATTAGTCTTCATCAATATCTTTCTAGTACTTTTGATTGATGATCCACCAAATGGATTAGGCATATTCCAAACAAATTTGAGATTTGGATGGTTTAGATCTCTTTCTGGATTTCAAATTTAAGATCAGAGATGTTAATCAAGCCAAGGGATGTCTTAAGAATGTAATCTAAAAATTAATTAAAGATCTAATGTGAAACAGAGAAGAAATGTAGAGATCTTTATCGGTTCAAATTATGCAATTCCTAGATAACAAAACACATACAAAATAAAATAGGAATAGCAATAAGGACACATAGGGAATTAAAAAGGGGACATAAGTAGAATAAAATCAAGGATAGAAATGAAATTTTAGTTAAGGGCAATGGGTAGAACTAGAATTAAAGGAAAAAACAGATTAAATGAAAGAAATTGGTAACCCGATGGGCAAGATGAAGATGCCAGTGATGGAGTGGGAGAAGGGGGGAGAAAGTTGAAACTTGGTTTAGGTTTTCTCTCGTGAAGACATCAATGGAGCCGACGGGGCTAGGTGGTGAAGCATGGTAAACAGGGGAAACTGGGGTGTCGTATCTAGTTCAGTGGAGAGGTTGGGTAGGCAATGGACTGGGTACTAGTGCTAGATTGGTGATGGGATTGGGCGATGTTGTTGGGCCATCTGATTTAGGTAGACGACAATGCCTGTAGAAGGGCTGGACTAGATTAGGGAGAGGAGAAGCTTGGCCAATCTAGTTCACGTAGACACATCATTCTATGCAATGGAGGGTGTTAGACCGGATTGGAGAAAAGGGAATGATGACATCTATGGGTTCTGAAAGATGGCAGCTAGTGATGGAGGCTGGGAACAATGATTTGAGGATCATGACGTGCTGTGTGGTGACTATTGTTCTAATGGGCAAGGCAGTGAAGTGGTTGGTGGTGCATGCAGATTGGAGAAGAGGGGTGGATAGAGGTGGAGCAGTGAATGTGAGAAAGGGAGAAAGAGAGAAAGATGGTGGAGAAGGATGCTGAGTTCTGTGTAGAACAGTGATCTAGGTTGAAGCTAGTATAGAGGAAATAGAGATAGACAGTGAAGAACAAATGAAGGCCTGATGGGTTGACTAGGCAGTGTGTGATGGAGAGAATGGTGAAATAGTGAAGAGATGAAGCCAAGAAAGAAGCTATGTATCCTTGAGAGAAAGATAGAAGCATAAGAGGGAAAGAATAGAGGGATGATGGTGCTGTGAATGGATTCGGAATGGACAAAGGAGGAAGTAGAGAATTACAATGGAAAAATAGAGTAAAGAAAAACAAAGAACAAAGAGGATTGGGAAAATAGAAAAATGATGAATAGAGGAAATGGAAAACAAGGAAAGAATGAAACAAAAAATAAAATAAAAAGAGAGTGCAGTGCTTCCTACGGTCTAGCCTAGGAGAGTAGAGAGAAGATAAGAGAGAGCAACATGAGATGGAAACTGTCCTTTATAAAAGTGCTTGGGTTTCTTCTTTGGGTCTCTTTCTATTTTTCTTTCCACCCCCTACTTTCCTTCAAACTTCTACAGTTCTTCACTTGGAAACTTCTTCACCAACTCCTTTTATTTTACATCTTTCCATTCCCATGTTATTTCCCTTGTTATAAAATCTTCTCTATGACTTCCAATTAAGATCAATTCTCTTTTAGGAAACTATCATGTCTTTCTTTGTGAGTGATTTGGTCCACTCAATGCCTTTTAGGATAATTTGCACCAATGAAATTTGATCTAAGCCATCCATGCCTCTTTTGGTTGATCTAAAAAACAAAAAGACCAAATTAGAGTCATCTAAATCATACATTAAGCATTTGATAAGCTTTGATGATCATCTAACCATTAATTTTGATAAATTAATGATTGGATGATCAATTGGGGCTAGAATCAAATTTAAGCTAAAAATTGCAAACTTGATTAGTTAGATTATCTAATTGAATGGTATATTAGGGGTATTTTGACCAGAATTGAACACTTAACACCCAACAAGATTGAAATTCATGAGAATTGTAGTTTCACATGAAGGTTCATCGATAGCCTCTTCTTCACTTTCAAACTAAAGTAAGACAATATTCATCCAATCATTTCACAAACACTAATTGCTAATACCATCAATAGCCTCTGGATAAGTATGATGCCCTTCATAAAGTTAACTAAACATACATCTCTTTAGAGGTTCCAACCATTCTACTTTGCAGGAGATTAGAATAGTAATGCTCACATCAATACTATTTGCATTCCTTGATAAACATTTAATGTATCCTTAGGCCCTGATACTGCATCAAGATGAGTTCTGCATGGAGAGTAGACTTAATACCCAACATGATGTGCTACTTAATAAGTGATTCTCCCTTTTACCATGTGTGTAATTGTATACTATGATAGCTTTACTAAATAACATCACTACAATGTTTAACTACAAATCAATCTTTTCATAATACACTCAAACCCACAAAACAATCTTAATAACATTACCAACTAACCATGTGGTCTATTTTCCCCATAATCTAGCATCTACTTCTCACCGATCACCCCATGAACAAAGGCTTTAGTTCTCCCCTTCTTGCTGAGTGAGATGATTGGCTCAAATCTCCGATTCGAGCTATCGTCTTCTTCGGTGATGGCCTACCAACTCTGGCAGTCAAAACCCATCTTCCCCTTGTTCATCTTCTTCTTCATTTATTCTTTGTCGGGCTTCCCCTCTACATATGTGTGGGTTTGGGGATAGACCTATAGTCTATTTTCATTCAAATCATTTAAGTGGGAGGGAGTGCCAACATCAATTTAGCATCCTCAAGTAAATTTCTTTTGTTTTTTTACTAAAATGTTCTCCATATTAAAAAATCCATAACTTCTCCATCTGATCTCTGATCTTAGTGTTCTTTATGTCATTGGATTCTTTTTTCCAAGTACAATCCAAATTTTAAGGTATTTGAATTCACTGAGGTGTATTTCAAAAGGTCAATTTTGTGGAACCTAAACATGAAAATTTTTCAATTTGCATTTGTCAAAAGTAAAGCATAATCATTTGAATAGGAATTTAAAAATTAATGTTATTACAATAACTAAATTTCACATGCTTTAATTATATTTAAAATTTGAGATGGTACATATAAATCATCATCTAAATTAATTCATTGTTATCAAAACATAGCAATTATATAGTTTTTTAAAATAGCAATCTTAATCCACGTACCTCATATTGACTTTTTCAATTTACTAATGTCTTCTAATGATTGATCTGAGCATTGATCAACAATTTAAATCATTCAACCAAGCTTCTAAACTATGATACATTACTAATTTCAGATGTATACATACAACAATATTAATTAGTCTTGTAAATTGAAGGCTTAGTTTATGACTAATCTTTCACACTATCCTAAGATGGTATCAGAATCCACCTTTTCAAGTGTCTAGATCCACAGATTGCCATTTAAATCTTATTCTTGAAATATAAGTTGCACATATAAATGATTATTGATGGTTAATCTAATCTGATTTTGGTCTAGATATATGAATTTCATTTATATTGGCAATTTGAAGTAAATTTGCAACCCTGATTTGTGTATGGATGATCGAATTCTAGATTTTGAAACAACCTTATAGTCAAATTTTATTTACTATGTAAAAATATTAATTTTGTGTTTTGAATATGAGTTTTTGATAGAAATCTCAGATCTCATAGTTTAGTGTAAGATCAATGGTTACATAACCTAATTACCTTATAAAATGTTTTACAAGTCTATATCTAATACTCTTTAACTTAAATAAGTTTAATAATTACCAAAATTTCACAAAAATTTCTGATTTATTATGTGTACAAAATGAAAATCAAAGTTTGAAGCAAATAGGTTTAGGATTTACCTGGATTGACCCAATTTGATGCTAAATAGATTGCTTAAAAGTGTCGGATCGTCATTGGATCATAGCAATGTCACTCGATCATGACCGTCTAGATCAATCATAAACCATCTACATTCCATTGATCATAGACTACATAGGTATATGATCAGGTCCATCTCAAATCTGTCATCCATTCTCCAAGTTAGTGATCTAATGGTTTAGATTTATATCACAAATAAGATAGCTCTATTGGTAGATAATCTAGGTCAAAAGGGTAAAATCCAATAGTTTATAGTGGTCTGATTTAGTATTTTGCAGTATGGTGTTGTACTAAAAGTGTTCAGGTCTAAGCATAAGATCACAATCAGATAATTGAAGATTTTGATTTGATAACTTTATTCATGATCCATCAATTTTGAGTAGTCAAATTTGTTATTTAGTGTAAAAAACTCAATGATAAAAAATCTGGCAAGGTTTTTGGAGTTATGATAATTGATCAATCAGCATGCATAGTTGCATATGAATGATCCTTATTCAGTCTGTCAGATTTTTCCAATTTGGATATTTGAAAATTTTGATTCATTCTATCAATTTAGGGATGAGGAACCTACTGGTAATACCTAATCATCAACCAGGTGTTATTGAATACTATTTACAAAATAAAAAGGCAAGTTTCTAACCATAACCATGCAAAAATTCTTCAAATATGCATGTATATATATATATATATATATATGAGACAAACAAAGAGATACTAAGCAATACTCAAAAATTGATGATGATGATTCATGTGGCCGACCCCTAATTGGGATAAGGTCTTGATGATGATGACTCAAAAATTGATATCGACAGCGAATATGTGAATATAGTTCCAATTTACATTTGGGATATGGTTGAGAATAGCTATAATTTAGAGTAGTAATTTTAAAATCGCTTTCAAAAACAACTTTAAAAGTCAATGACTTTTAAAGTCATTTGCTGTAAATGACTTATTTAGTCTTACATCAAATGACTTAAAGTTAGCACTTTTTAAGTTGTTTACATCAAATGGCTTATTTAATCTGGAACTTTTGAAGTCATTTGTTGTAAACAACTTTAAAAACTAATATATTTTTCATAACAAATATATGTATTTTGTATTAGTATTTACAATATTTTACATAAATACACAATGAATAATCAACATTGATTCATGCATTCTTTATACAAACACATAGAGACACACACAAGAACATATATAATAAACAAACACATGAACAAGGAAATCAAAGTATTTTTTAGAATAACTACTCATTTATCATCCTTTTAATACACATGCACACACATATATTATATAAGGCAAACAAAAGAGATACTAAACAAGACTCAAAACTTGATATTGATTGCGAATATATAATTCCAATTCATATTTGATAATTGATCCACCCACAACAAAAATCAACATATATCTGAGCTTTAGTTGGTGTATAGATGAAGATAGTCGAGAAAACAAATCTCAAATTTGATTTTATAGATGAATCACATGACTTTAAAATTCTACACTTAATAAGTCATTTAATAGAAAAATGACTTCTTAGTTTGGCATGAAGAGATACATTTACATGGGAAAGGATTTTTAAAGTACTTGTTTTTCTTGAGATGCTAAAATAAATTGATCATTTTTATAGCTAATCTTATTGAGGTCAACCAATGTTAATCCAAGGGTGTCAGTTTTGATGCTTTCTTTATAATGTTCCACCTAATTGCACTTAAACACAACCATAGTTTTGCAAGAATTATACAAAGCCCATATCTCTCTTATAACCTACCCCATAATAAAATTCATCTGCCACTATTGGCCTATTACCCTTTGAACTGGAAAATAATGTAGCATTGATAACTAAGCTAACCTCACTATTCTCTTGCACTCTCGAGTTATCGTCGTCTTTTATGTAAAAGAGATAACCATTGATGGCATATCCATCATATTTTATCACTTTTGGTTGTGGTCCCATTGCCATCTAGCCCAAAGATTCAAATATACCATTTGCTACTACTTCTCCTTGATCTTGAATCTGTGTATACATATATTAAGTAGGATATGATTATTACAAGTGAGATAATATATATATATATATAATGTAATTTATCAAGTGTGAATTCTTTCATTTTACCTTCTGATAGAGCCAAGTATTGAAAGTGAAATAATGCTTAAATTGTAGTCACTTCTATTTCTTTGTGTAACTTGGATTCTTTGCCTTAAGAACATCCACGTGCTCACTACACACACACACACACACTCAAATTAATAGAGAGATCAAAGATAATATGACCATTAATAATTAATTTTTACTTAAGTAGACAATCAACATACTTAATGTATGGTTGGAGTTCATCAACATTTTGCAACACATCTTTATAGTCAAAGGTTGATACATGACCACTTGATAGACGTTCGCCAAACTTAGGATCATGAAATGCAACCAATTGTTTCTCTTATGGGATTCTAATTGCATCCACCCTTGATAAGTACTCTGTGGAAAACTCCACTGCTTTCTCTATAATATAACATTCAGCTATACAACCCTCTAGTGGGTTATGAATTTGTACATACCTTTTTAAAATTTTCATGTACCTCTCAAATGGTTACATCCATCACTAGTATATTGGCCCATAAAGTTTGACCTCATCAATGGAGTGCACTGTTAAGTGTACCATGATGTCAAAGAATGATGGTGGGAAGATTGTCTCAAGCTCACATAAAGTTGTCACTAGATGTCCTTGAATGTCTTGTAATTTTCAAACATGCACCACGTTTTTGTACCAAGAATTAAATAAGTAGTAAAATTTTATAATAGCTCCCCTAACTTTGTCTAGTAACACTGAAAATCTTACTACAAGCAGGAGGTTCAGTTAGCTGTTTGGGACTTTGAGCTCTTACAAGGTTTACACATTAATCTTCTTTCCTCTTTATTGAGCGTATAATTTTCTTTAGCTAGGTATGTTCCTCGATTGTCCTATCCTGTGGATGCAACCTCCTCTTCAAACCCATCTTCATATGGTCCATTTGAAATACAAGTCCATCTTTTCTTTTTCCTAGAATATCATGCAAGGTATTGGTTAAGCTTTCCACAAATTCTTCTCAATGTGCATGACATCAAGCACATGGCATAGAGGTAGTGATTTCCAATATGGAAGCTAAAAGAATAATGATTTCTTCTTCCAACAACTTCTACAATTAGTTTCACCTACATGTTTACTTGATTTCTTCTTTCACCATAAGACATTAATATCTACAATCTGCTCCAACACTTTTTGTCTTGTCAACATCTTTGGAAGTGCTCATGTCTCTACACTATAGTTAAATTGTCCCTTAAAATAGTATGGATGGTCTCTACATAACCATCTTATGTGGCCAAGGAATTCCATTTTCTTACTATGTTTAAGTTGTACAACATATGTTTGATCACTACAAATAGGATAAGCATCATATTCCTTCACTATACATCCAGAGAAATTACTGTATGCAAGGAAGTTGCTTATTGTCCACAACAGTATAGCCTTTAGGGTGAACAACTCTTTCTTGTATGCATCATATGGTTCAACACCTACTTCCTATAATATCTTAAGATCATCAATCAAGGGAGCCAAGTACATGCTAATGTAATTCCCTGTCTACTTTTGACCTGATATCAACATAGTTAACATCATGTGCTTCCTATTCAAGAATAAAAATGGTGGGAGGTCTCAACAAACTAATCTAATGGGCAAAAAACTATACTTGTTGCTCATAGAACCTTGAGGATTAATCCCATCTGCAGATAGTGCAAGTTGTTGGTTTTTAAGTTCTTTTGAACCTTAAAATAAGAGAGAAATACCAAAGAATCTTTGTAGCAACATCTATAACTATCTTAATTGAATTCTTCTTTAACTTCCTCCTTGGTTGTCTACATTTTGGGCTTGTAGTTTTATCCTTGTGCTCCTTCTTATACAAAATGCAATCATTAGGACACACATTTATCTTCTCATACATCAACCTTAGTACAGCTAGGGTTTTCTTTAACTCCCATGTGGACCTCATTCATTTATTATCTTTTGATAGTCTCTTACCCACTATTTTTAAGACTTCTATAAAATCCTGATCTGAAAAACTAAATCTTGATTTCACATTATAAAGTTCTATCACTACAGACAACTTGGTATAATCTTTACACTCAAGGTACAATGGCTCAGAGACTTACTCTAATATTGTAGAATGAAATTGTTAAGGGTCGTCCTAGAAGTCATCATATGTCTATCAAAACATCGATACAATTGTATTGTCTACAACACTTCCCGCAACGTCTTCATGTCTTCTAAGCCTTGTCAAGGGCTGATGCAAAAGATCTTTTCCATGCTAAGTTCATGGGCAATAGCTTTCATCTTTTTTCAAGTTTCCATATTTCAAGCATGGATAACACATGCAATTATGATCAACACTTGCAATAAGTGGGAATTCTATGAAATTTTCTGTTCTCTCCTCATATTCTTTTGATGTTCTTATCATAGTCTCCAATCATATTTGTCCATTATCTCAAAAAATAGAAGCAAATTTGTGTGTGGAGACTTATTAGACACGAAAAGATTAAGCTAGGCATTTTACAAGACACTAGGTAAATGAGAATTATAAGTATTTAAATAAATAAATTACACACATGTGAACATGTGGAAATTTTCAATTAATACTGAAAAATATGCAAAATATGATAGATACTTTCAAAAAGAAATTTAACTTTAAAAAGGCAAGTTTCTGACCATAACCATAACCATGTAAAATTTCTTCAAATATGTATGTATATATATATATATATATATATGAGACAAACAAAGAGATACTAAACAAGACTAAAAAATTGATATTGATTGCAAATATATGAATGTAGTTCCAATTCATATTTGGGATTTGGTTGACAATAGCCACAATCAAAATCAAAATATGTTCTGTGTATAGACGGAGCTAATAAGAAAAAGTGAGGCGAAATTTGATGAAATAACAATTAAAACATAGTACTTTTAAAGTCAATTTCTATAAATAACTTTAAAAGTTAGTGAATTTTAAAGTCATTTATAGCAAATGACTTTAAAAGTGACGACTTTTAAAGTCATTTGTGGCAAACAACTTTAAAAACTAATATGTTTTTCACTTCAATATATAAAGTACTTTACAATAACTTACCTATATACATAATGAAACTGATTTTTTTTATGATAGTCAGTATTAATTCATCCATTCTTTGCACACACACACAAACAGACACATGAACAAGGAAATCAAAGTATTTTCTAGAATAACTCCTCATTTATCATCCTTTTATTACATATATCAAATGTTACATATTATTAGATCTTATTAATACAATATCATGATGAAAGAGCTATTATGAAATGATTTCATCAAAATTTGGCCCCTTAGTATTTAGCTAACACCACTCTATGGGGAGAGGATCAAGCTTTAAGCAGTAACTTCCTCGGCTAACATAATGGTACCATTTCTCCTCATGAAACCCCAATTTTGGATGAGAACCACAAATCATAATGTTCTCCCTTCCTCCAATAGTAAGGGTTAGAGAGAGAAATAGTTATTGTTCACAATGAAATCATATGATTTTTATGCAAATCACAACGATCTAATACACTTCTTTTAACCCCATCATTTGTAGTGCCAAAACTCACTTAATCTATAAAATGCAAATAGATAGAGTTGGTAACAAGAAAATCATGTATAATAAAAAGAGGCTTTGGTTTAATTACAATATTTTTCAAGCCACAAACAATCAAGATATCCAAAATGAAAAGCAAGAAGGGAAATAGGACAGAGAGCCACATGGACTAGACACAGAGGCCATCATGCCACTCATGAGATGAAGAACATGAATAGGTGATTCAGGAAAAAATGAGATAACTTCAGCCTTTTATAGATGAGGAAGGACTTTTAAAGTTGTTTCTGGAAAACGAATTTAAAAGTTGATATTTGTAAGTTGTTTGATTCAAATGACTTTAAAAGTATGGTGTGAAGAGGAATTTTTATGTAGGAAAGAACTTTTAAAGTCATTTTTGTTAAACAACTTTAAAAGTATTGACTTTCGAAGTTGTTTCTAAGTAAACAACTTTAAATAGTAAATGAATTTTAAAGTCATTTATGAGTAAACGGCTTCAAAACTAAATGACTTTTAAAGTTGTTTATAAGTAAAGGACTTCAAAAGTTAAGACTTTTAAAGTCTTTTACCAAAAATGATGTTAAAAGTCCTTTCTCACATAAAATTGCTTTTAGCACTGGACTAAAGAAGTTGTTTTTCTATTAAATGATTTCCTAAATGTGGAGTTTAAAGTCATTTTTTTTCCAAATAACTTGTAAACTATTTACGAAGTTGGTAGTTGAAATAACAACTTCTTTATATCGACTTTAAAAGTCTCATGTGTATTAGTGGTAGATCAACTAGCAATAGTTAGAAATCTATCGATCTACCTTTTTGGACCATAGATCGATGACTCAAATAGAAGAATAGAGAGTTCCAACTTACCAATTATTGATGAAGAAGATAGGTGGAAGTATTTTCTTTATTGCTAGCCATCCATAGTTGTTAGTCATAACATTTTTGTCCAAATTCTTGTGATGAATTCTCTACTCATAGATAACCAAGGGGCTTTTGCTTAAAGTGGCCCAAGGAATGAAATAAATGGATTGGATTATTGATTCATTGTCATTTTCATCCCTATCTTCTATATTTTTTTTATGACATCACCATCATCTTCTCTAGGTTCCTCGTTGGCATTAAAGGTAGTGAATGGATGAGGAAGGCAGTATGTACTTCGAATTATGTCCCCTCCCTTTCTCTCTCTCTATCTCTCCATCTCTTCTTTTTCTCCTTCATCTTCTTATCAGATTTGATTTGTTTCATTTTAAGTTCAATTAGTTTTAACTTATATAGAGAGGTGTTCATATCACAATAGGCCTCTCCCTTAAGTCATCTAAACTTAATTAAAATGATGGTGTTTTCATCTAAATAATGGCATGATTTCATCTCAAAATACATACTTATGCCTCCTCATGATGAGGTTTGAATATGTTTTACGCTTGAATTACACAATTAGGGTCAACATATTAACATGACTAAAATGCCTTTGGGGTGTCATTATCAATTTTGTACCTCTTGTTCGTGATATTTGAACTTTCTCATTATTCCAATTCTAATTTCAACATACTTAGTGTCTTGGAAAGATTTTTTTGAGTACATTATAGAATTTAGATTTTGACACTTAATTTTAATATTTTTTAAGTTTCATTCTCTCGAATCTCAAAAAGAAACAATTTTCAAATTCTCATTTTCTTTTAATATAAAAAAATTTATATTAAATGGAATTTAGAGTTTTAGGTTATTACGCTCAATTCCATGGATATATTTGTGGATATCAATTTAAAAGGGCATCATGAAAAATTAAATTAGATGCTGACATAAACTATGGATGCTACCTACTTTTGAAAGATCTAAGCTATCAATCTTGTTTGGCATTTGACAAGTAGGTGACCATGCAAATTGTTGGATTTTGATCATATTAGCCACTTGTTTTATTTCTTAAAAAATAAAATTCTTTAATTTTTAACTTCCATAACTTAAGTTGTGAGAATTTACTACTTTTGAAATTTTGTACATTACATATCTAAGATAAACTAACTAAGAATAATCACTTAGATCTTTCAAAAGAAGTCAACATGTACATTTCTACATGACTTATGCAAGATGAATAGATAATCTGCAAATTTATAATCTGCTCCCATATTGGATATGGGTGAGAACTTTTATCCGTAATTCATAAGGATCAAGTATTCCATTTTATATTTGATCTGTATCAGTAGGGATTGGATCAGATTCAATCCACTTATCAATTTTTCTTGTAGTAATAG
Source organism: Warburgia ugandensis (assembly GCA_035236585.1). NCBI lineage: Eukaryota > Viridiplantae > Streptophyta > Magnoliopsida > Canellales > Canellaceae > Warburgia > Warburgia ugandensis. The sequence goes on along the minus strand of CP141127.1, from coordinate 13,070,726 downwards.
ATAAGCAAGTCTACCATGTGGACTAGATTGAATCAACTTGCTAGTACTAGTAGATGTGCAAGTTTATCCACATGGATCCACACATTTTCTATGTGGGTTTAGAAAATATATTTCTTTCTTGATTGGTAATGTGCCCTACATAGTAGTATGCAGCCTCATTAGTTGATCTTTGTCATTATGTCTCTTTTAGTGCTTGTTCAAAAACTTATTTTGATTGTATATATATATATATATATTATAACGAAAAATTAGTTTTTTCTAGTGTGATATAGAAAGAATGTAATAAAAATAAGTACTACTTTTCTATTGTGAAATATAAAGAATGGAACAAAATAAGTTTTCTGAACAAGCACTTGATATTGAGCTAAATGTTTTAGATTTGAGAGATGAATCTAGATATACCTTGATGGAGTTGCTTCTTGAGCCTTTGAATGGGCTTTTGGATGAACTCTAGTTTACTTTTCATGGGATTATTTAATATCTTCTCTCGCTTGCTTGATACTGGTCAATGAGGCAGCTTGATTTTATGCTAGTTATTGGCCATTTACTATTAATTCTTTTATGCAGTGATTGGTCAGTGGGGCCTGCAATGGAATTTATTATGTTGAAGTAATAAATGAGGACGCTAGGTTACTTGTAGTGTATCTACCAATGGAGGGGGGATACGATTAGCAATGTTTATTGTCACAGGCTTAGCTTCTTAGACTCCCATGTGGCACTTAGCTTGGCTTCTCACTCTATACCAACTAAGTAAGCCTGACTAGAATCTCTAAGAAGAAGAGAAACTAAAGGGGACTTAGACAGAACTCTAGCTATATTGTTCTGAAGATGCCTACAACTCTTGGATGATTATGAGATAAAATTGTTGAATTGTTAGGAGATGTCTTGCAAATGAGGGAGCTCCTCTACGTATAGGTGCTCACCTCCTTTCCACCTCCTCAATTAATAGTGGAGATTATTATATGTGTCAACCATCTAATGGTTGAGGATCATTCTAGAATCATCTCTAGAAGTTTCTACATAAATATCTAAGCTTGCCTCTTTCTAGATACTTATAAAGATTTTTCTACAAACCAGGCCTTGTCTCATAGACCACTAATATGGGCTTGGGTTCTTTGGGCCAAACCTGCGAGTTATGTAGGCCTTCATTAGAGCCTACAGAACTTGGTCATGGGTTGTGCAATAACAGCTTGTGACATTCTCCCCATCTGATAATGTCAATGCCCAAATTGACACATCCTTCCTGGTGTTTAGAAATCCATCATGTTATATGCTTCTTGTTTGTTTGGCTTATCTTTCCCTCGTTGTCTTGTGGTCCCACTCCTATTCTTCAAAATCTAACTTGTTTTGTCTGGTCATAGTTGCTTTGGAACACTTTTCATGTAGTGAGCCTTCTAGCATACTTGTACACCTTTGGACAACTACTAGTTGTTGAATGTCCTCTACTTCTACAAGGTTACATTTTTATGTCGTGTCTCCTACACATCCTCGTGGCCACTACAAGCCTTCATGTCTCTAGCACATCCAAGCTTAATCATTCTCCTATTGGAGTGTTGTCATTGTGTCACACTCTTCTTTGTGCCATTAGTTGTGGCAATAGCCTTTATGGTTTATGATTTCTTTGAGGTCTTTTCTAGAAATTGACACACTCATGGAACCTAGTTGCACCATCTCCTTGCTTGATGCAACTTCTTCCCATTGTAGCATATCTCCTTGTGTTCTCTCTTGTGTGAAAACACTATCATGGTCTAGGGTCTTTTGAGGTTCAACTATTCTTGTGCAATTTAGTGGCATACCTAATTGTGCTAGACCCTCTAATTCATGTTCCTCCCCTTCTTCCTTGTGCATTATCATCTCATGCAGGGCCCTTTTTTTTGGATAATCACACATGAAGTGAGGTCTATCATAAAAGTAGCATGGCCTTGATAGGATAACCTTCCATCTACTAGCATAGCTCTATGGTTTTGAAAGGTTGATCTTAGAGGTTTCATGAAGGTTTACCTTCCTCATGGAATTTGTCTATCCTCTCCCTCTCCCTCTCCCTCTCCCTCTCCCTCTCCCTTGCCCTTAAGCTCTTTTGTCATAGCTTTAAGGGACCGTGACCTTGGGTGCTCTTCCTCTAGTTGAGTGGAGATGTCAGTTACGACTTAGCTTTGTAGACTCCCATGCAACACTTAGCTTGGCTTCTCACTCTATACCAATTAAGTAAGCCTGACTAGAATATCTAAGGAGAAGAGACTCTAGCTTTATTGCTCTGAAGATGCTTACAACTCTTGGATGATTATGAGATAAAATTATTGGATTATTAGAGATGTCTTGCAAATGAGGAAGCTCCTCTATTTATAGGTGGTCACCCCCTTTCTACCTCCTTAATGAAAGGTGGAGATTATTACATGTGTCAACCATCTAATGGTTGAGGATCATTCTAGAATTCTCTCTAGAAGTTTCTACATAAATATCTAAGTTTACCTTTTTGTAGATATTTACAAGGATTCTTTTAGAAACTAGGCCTTCTAGAAGTTGGCTTTCTTTCATAGATCCATGAATACATGCTTGATTCCTTTGGACCAAATCTATGAGTTATGTAGGCCTTTGTTAGAGCCTGTAGAACTTGGTCATGGGCTGTGTAATAACAGTTCATGACACTATGGAGACGTTTATCATGGTGCCAACAAAGGAATATCAATGGATATTGAACTTATCCTCTATTCCTATAATACATAAGTCATGGATAGAAAAGCCATAAGACCATGGGTTGTTTGTGCATAGATAACTTTTATGTAGAAGAAATAGCAAGGAGAAAATCATTGTTGTCCCTAGATTGGTATCCCATGCCAAATACCCAATATATATTCTCTCTTTTGGACATGCATGAAAATTATAAAATCATCCACAGTGACTTAGCATCAATTTAAAAAGTAAAATTGGCATTTGTAATTGTTTCCATGTGATGGGTGATTGATTTTCTTGCATTTGTGAAGGGTTTAATACATTGTGTTCTTGTTAAAATTATTTCATTTGATAGCCAAGCAATCTATTTATGTGGTGGGAACTTCACAATGATGGGATTGGGCAAAGATCTCCTTTATAATAATAACTTATCTATCTTAAAATAAAAAACATTCTCAATTTGTTTGTTGATCTATTTTGTTGAAAAGCTTTCGCACTTTTTTTCCTTTCCTTATTAGTTTATCCATTTTCAAAGGGTGTTAGTGTAGGTTTGAGATAAATTTAGTCTCAAGTTTTTATATGTACTTTGCTTTCTAATCAAGTTTCATTGATGCTTAGAAGACAAAAAAAGAAAAGAAAAACAAATAACATTTAGAGCTAAAACATGAGATATGAAATTACCAATATTGCGATAGATCATTCATAAACCCATTCGTGCTGAATTTGAGGTATGTGTGTTGCATGGAAGAAGCATGTCATTAGACATTGGTGAAAAAACTAGTTCCCTATCCAATTCTTAGAGAGTGTAAGTGGATTCTGAGATGAAAGATGAATTGAGTTTTAATGTGATGGTGATGTATTGATTAGAGTTGGCCAAATGGATAGAACTTCAAAAATGCCTATTTGTCCATTTGAATTCACAGATATGAATTAGGAAATTTTGGTTAAGGGAAAAAATTGGATTACATAAGCACAATATGTCAAATTCATTCTTCTCATGGATATATCTGTCGAAAAGGTCATTTTGAGAAATTAAATTATGAAATGATATAAACTTGGGACATTGACTATTTTTGAAAGATCTAAACATTTAATCAATTTTTTGCATCTTCAAAATAAGTCACCCATGAAAGAATTGTTGCATTTGGATGATCCTAATTACTCATTTTATTTTACTAAAATAATAAAAAATTGATGCTCTAATTTTCAACTTTTATAACAAGATTAATAGTTTAAATATTTCGAAAGATGGCAACATCTACTAGTATATATGACTTATGTGGGATGTATAGATAATCTATAAAATATGTGATCCACATCTAGATCAGATGTGAATTGGGGATTTTTTTATCTGTGATCTGTGTGGATAAAAAATCCCATTCCCTATTTGTCGGATCAAAACACCCAATCTATATTCGCATGGATCAGCTTGGATTCAAATCATTTATTGTTTTTCTTGCCACTATTCTTGATATTTCATGAGATGGACCATTCTCTTGTGAGATGGGTTGGTATGATGAGAAGATTTGGGTTGAGATAGGATTGATGAGATATGATTAGATAGGTTTGCATATGATCACAGTTAATTATATAGTTATCATATCATTGCAAATAATGGTATCTACTATAGGTAGAGTGACATAGTAGATAAAGCCTTTCTCAACATTGACCAATAAGGTGTGATGTAAAGGTTGATGTTTTAAATTGCAAAATAGAAAAATGAATAAGCAAAATAAGTTAATTCTCTTTTAAAACTTATTATTATTTTTTTTACATTTAAAATTTCAAACTTGTATATCCACTCGAGTATTTTTTTTTCATTTTTATTGATTTTTTATTTAACTTGGCTTGATGCATTTCCAAGATAAAATTTTAAATTATTGCTGATTATAGAGCTATTGTTAAACAATCATAAAATTTCTAAATGGACTTTTCTGTACTTAGGAATACCGAAAGATCAATGTGTAAGGACTATAAAGTGATACTCATGAGAGTCTAACCTCACAACATAGAATAATGGTTATGGATATCCACATTAAAGTATGGAAGAAAGAAAATAAACTTAACAAATATCCAAAAATGAAGTGGTGGAACTTAAAAGGAGAGAATATAGCATCATTTATAAACAAGATGATAGTAGAAGAAAACTGGAATGATGAAATAGAAGTAAACACTATGTGGACTAATATGGCCATGTCCATTATAAAAGTGGCAAAAGATGTCATAGGAGTATCAAAAGATAAAATGCAATCAACAAAGTATAATTGGTGGTGGAGTGAAAAAGTGCAAAAAGTTATTAAAGAGAAACAAGTTTGTTTTAAAGCATGATGTGGACTAAAAATATCAAGATTTTTAAGCAATATAAGAATGATAAAAATGTTGCTAAGGGAGTAGTAAGTGAGGCTAAACTCATGGCATATGATGATCTCTATAATAGATTAGGATCAAGAGAAGGTAAGAAAGATGTGTCGAAACTCACGAACTAAGGGAAAAGAAGAGTATGGACTTATATCATATTAAGTGTTTTAGAAGTGATGACCAAAGGATACTAGTCAAGGATGACAAAATTATACAAAGATGGCAAAGTTACTTTCAAAAATTACTAAATGAAAATTACCATGAGAATATGCATAGTTACACTCATTATTGGGGGATCAAATTAATGAGCCATACCATGAAAAGTTTTGAAAGAGCGATTGAGAAGTGGCTACGACATGAGACGAGTGTGTTAGAGAATTAATTTAGTTTTATGATTAGGAGGTTTACTAGGGAAGCTATTTTCCTGATTAGACAATTGATAAAGAAACATAGTGAGATGATAAAGGACATCCACATGCTCTTATTAACATAGAAAAAGCTTATGCTAAGGTCCCCAAAGATTTAATTTGGTGGGTGTTGGGAGAGAAAGGGTTTCACGAGAGTGTATAAACATAAGTAAGGATATTTATGAGGGAGCGGTAACAAATGTTAGGACCATTACTAGAGAAACATGTGATTCTCCCATTACTATAGGATTGTACCAAGGATCAGCATTGAGCCAGTACCTTTTCATGCTGGTTATAGGTGAGTTAACAAAACATTTGCACAAGGAGTTTTGATGGTGCATATTATTTGCAGATGACATAGTTTTGATTGATAAAACAAGGAAGGGTGTAAACACAAAGCTAGAGTTATGGAGAATCCAAAGGATTTAAAATTAGCCACAACTAAATGAGAGGCTTTTAAAATTGGTAAAAATCATTAATAGAAGTCTGTAATGAAAGCAACTTCTATTGAGTCAACTTGGAAAATTGATAAGAAAAGAAGTCGGTAAGAAAATGATTTTTAAAGTCATTTTGAAAAAATATTAAAAAGGGGGACTTTTAAAGTCATTTGGAAACAATGACTTAAAAAAAGGCCTCTTTTAAAGTTGTTCCACGAAAAATGACTTCAAAGATACCAGTTTTTGAAGTCATTTTGAAAAAAAATGACTTTAAAAACGTCAACTTTTGATGTCATTCTAAGAAAAAATGACTTCAAAAATGAACTCCTTTAAAGTCATTTTTTTTTTTCCAAATGACTTCAAATATGAACTCTTTTGAAGTTGTTTTCTTAGAATGACTTCAAACTATGTCTTTGTAAAAGTTGTTTCTCTAGAATGACTTTAAAAGTGCTTTCTTTCTTTATTTTTTCTTTTGCTTACATCACATTATACCTATGTTTCTGCATATATTCATTATGCCACCTATTGCATTGTTCTTGCACTCTCTAAACACATGAAAAAGAAACATGCATTCACTTTCACATTGGGTATAAAACATCCAAATTCTTCATCCATCCATACCACACCACATTCACACATACATTCACTTCCACACCATATTTACACCTTGAAATGACTTGATAATTAAAGAAACCACACCAAATGCATTGCAAGCTCCACATTCACTTCATTTATACAAATTCACATATTCACATTCACTTCTTAAACATTCACTTTATTTACACTCCAAATTCCCCTCATTCATAATGCCATGAAATAGATATACTTTAAATAAAATAATGAAAGATAGAAGAATACATGCATGTCCATATTTACTTCATTTATAGTTCAAGTTCCCCTCATTTATCCCATAATACATGAAAAGATTAAAAGCTTACTTATGTATGATTTTTATGTGGCCTGGATAGGCATACAATCCACAAGAATAAAAAAGGAACACTTGCTCACCATGCACATTTGTCAAGAAAAGAAGGAAAGGAAAACATACCTATTATTATAGAGAATCACTAAGCCTTGCCCCTTAGAGCACCGGAAGAAACTTTGTAATGTATCATCTACACGCCTCTCCATCAACCATTGCTCAGATGCTCCACACATGATGCTGGGGTCAATGAATTGGTAGCACATCATTGACCTCAAAAAGGCATATTGAATCATTCAAGAAGTTGCATAAAAGAAATAGTTATTACATATGATGAAAAAATAACATATAATGTCGAGTATTATAAAAGTAGATATTTATATATACCTCATGTAGGAGACAATGTGAGAGTGCTAGAGTTGATCCCATTGGCAAACTCATAATAGGTCCACTGCCATAAGTGCACCTCAATAATGACATTGGTAAGCACTCCCTCATTGATTTGTATAGGATTGATTGTCTTATCTTCATTGATAAGTCCAAAGAATAACCTTAGGGATTGAGGCATGCTAGGCGGGACTTCAACAATCCTCAAATGGCTATTGTAAAAGTTACAGTGTCAGTTAATATTGATCAATGAAAACATTCCAATTTAGGATGAAAAATGAATATAAGCAGCTAGTATCGATTCAACTGGTTTGACGGTAGCTAAGGGTACAATGATGGGCAGACTTGATCATGCTTTCTAGTATTGATTAACCTTATATAGTTAATAAATAATTAAACTAAGGTCTCTGTCTAAAACTGTTGTTAAGGAAGGTATAGTGTGAAAAGATATATATTGTGGACTCTAAGGGAATGATGAATTGCTCTAGCCAAGAGACGTGATATACAATTGTTTGCGCAACAGTTACAATATTCTCCATTTCTAAGGGAAATGGAAGGTAGGCAGTTGCAATCAAAGCCATGGTAATGGTAATACACTTCGTATGTGGAGGCATACTAATCCCATGAAAAATGTTTGATTCATGATCATAGCATGATTAAACTGCAACAAGATTTTGATAGGTATCCAAGGCTAATAGGCATTGAGATAGGAGAATTACAAAAGAATAATAAAAAGTTATAGTGTAGGGAATTCCTCCTTGGCTGGATTTTCTATCTCGAAGGGCATAGGTTAACTTTCTTCGGTAGGAGAATTGTAGCTAGCATGTGATGGAAGTACAGGGGTAGTGCAAAGATCTGGTAGAAGGGATACAGAAAATATTACCAAACCCTCATCACATAGCTGGTTAAATATATTCATTTTTATCCTCTCACACAAGTCATTGTAAGTCTACAAATATTCTTCTTTAGGTATTCTTTTATGAAAGAATTTGGAAGGATCAATACTACACCATATGCTCTTAACTCGACTTGCATGGTCCTTCTTGCCCATAGCCCTATACAGGGTGTCATCGTTTGCAGCAATGCTGCTTAGAGTTCCTGCACTTGTGATTTCTTGGGTAAGAGTGTCCTACAAAATTTAATTGAAAGGAAATGATTAGTTCATTTATGTTATTATGTAAAATTGGAGGTAGTCAAATGTAGTAGGTGAAACCACTTACAATGCAAGAAGCAACTTGTACAATAGCTTCATCTATGAATGTTTGGGTGCTACATCCCACTAAATGTATAATCTTCTAGAGGATGGCATAGTCAATGGGATCTGTAGTCCCAACATTCTTTTGCTATTAAGTAAGACACTATAGTTAAGTAATGAACCGTATATAACTACTGTATAGTTTGAAAGGAATAAACTGCCACAAATGCTTGCTTCACACTTTCAAACAGGCATAGCCCAACCTACAGAGGTGCTGCTGCATATTAGTTTCATTCACCTTTCTTCCTCTTACGCTCTTTACCTGCACATTTGTACATACATAATCAAGTACAATATTTGGATGTTACATATAATTAGTTAAATGAAACATCATTTTAGCACATACCTCATCTGCATAGGACGTGTGGTCATTTACAAATGTATTCCACACATCTTGGTCAATAATGTCAGAATAAATGGCAAGCACTCTATATAACCATGATAGATCATTGACATATGAAGCTATTTAATTGTAGACAAGGTAGTTCTTGCATTTTCTCTATTACTCACTAGATCATTGCAAAGCACATGTCTTCCTATGCTTAAGTACTTCAAAGGAAATCTACGAAGTACAAAGCATGTACTATATTTGAAAATAAGAAGATAAACTATGTTATAAATTATATAATACACAATAATTTTTACACACCTCTAGCATCTCCCATATTGAATCTTTCAGTGATTGTGGCACATGTCTCCAATCATCAAATGTGATAGGCACTATGCTTCTTACTATGGAGCAGAGAAAATTGCTATAAGATATTGCATTCTCACTATCTCTTGCCTTTACTATTGTACTATACAACTTCTTTAATTTCCTTTGAATTTCTCTTCATAACCTATTCCATCATTGTTCACCCCCTATCCTTTCTCTTTTGAGAACTACTTAAGTTGACCTCTTGTTCATGTTCTTGATATTTTGCAAATTCTTCATTTTGATGTTGCTCAGATTCTATCTTTATTGCAAACAAGAACATAATCATATTTGAACAATTAAATCAAATAGTCCATATGCTACATTTAAAGAAAACAAAAGTAGAACAAAGCATAAGGAACTTGTTTTTTGAGTAGAAGAAAAATAATACAAAAGAATGTAAATGAAAAACTCGCCAACCATAAGATATTGAGGAAACTTTCTAATTCTTATAAGGATATGAATCGGTATGTTAAATCCTATGCACATTTCATTATAAGAATCATAGAAATAAACTTTAAGCTAAAAACATCATAACAAATAACAACAACCACTTTATACAAGTACTATGAGATAAATCAAGATTTAAAGAAGAAAAGGCTAAAAAGAAGAAAAGCATGTGTGCACCTTTTAAGGCATTCAAATATGCCTTTCAACTATTTAAGAATCCCATGTAATAGTCAGTTTCTAAAACCCCTATTCTAATTCCAGGTTTAATGCCGTCACTTATTACAATAAGCACGATGTTCTGCTAGATCATAAGTGTCAAGTGACAGTAACTAGACCTCATATAGCCTTTGTTATATGCATGGAGACTTAGTTTCTACAAAAGTCCCAATTTATTCATTTGAGAACCTACTCTCAAAATAGTGAAGTAACTACAAGATGCAACCCTGGTCGTGGTTTGTTAGTTAAGAGGTTTGGACACCTTGGTGTGGTTGGTTGGATGGGTGCACATTGGGTTCGTCCAATCCTAGATAGGAAATCTATAACATGCATACTTAATAACCTTCTTGAGAATAATGTGATGCCTTAGAGAAATAAAATTCCAAGAATAGTGCCTCTCAAGTGTTGAATTGAATACGAGATAAAGCCATGTACTAAAATTATGTGTGAGTTGGTATTATTAAAGATGCTACCTGAAGTTGGTTTCAAGTTAAAGATCCAATGAGCCTCTATTGTAAGGTTCAAGCTATTAGTCATATCACTCACAATCTAGATTCCATAAAAAAAAAAAGGAAAATACTAAAGTTGTTTATCATTTTCTTACGAATAAAGTAATGATTGGTGTGCTTTGTAGTCCTAGTAATTCTAAAATTTCAACTTACTAATGAAGTTTGGGTAAGAGAGAGGATAAGTTGTTTCCTTATAACCAATATCTCTTTGATTTGTGCACTCCAAAATGAGGGATAGTGTTAGGAAATAAAGGTCATCCTAAAGTCAGATATAAAGGCAAATATGTATAATGAAGTCAAAAGATGATAAAAAGGTATAGCTATAGCCTAAACAAATAATAAGTATTATAGTAAATAAGACAAAAAATAAAAGCCTTGTGGTCAAGGGAACTAGTTAAAGAGAGTATTTGAATCCTCTTTGATACAACAAAGTGAGATTATACATAAGCTATGCAAAAGTCATCAAATGGTGAACAATGATGCAAAAAGCATGTATCAATTTCCTTTTAACTGCACCAAAGGAAACAATAGGAAGTTTCTAGCCTAAGTACTTCATGATGCATTGTTTGTTATGAGATCACAAGAGATCATGAGAAAGAATGACATACATTTTCTAAGACAAAAGTGTTAATTACTGACTAAATGGAAATAGTCCCAACCAGAAGATACATAATTTAAAGGAAACACAAGGCTCATTGTGGAAAACATCCAAATGAAATTAGGTTATATTAGAGATACATTACAATAGAAATGATTACAAGATCTTAACCTCTATTAGTTTCAAATATTGCATAAATATATCCTAAACCACTAGAAAAATAGGTTTACCAAAACCTGTTAAAAGTAATGAAAGAAAATTAATATAAAATCCTTCTGGTATGTACATGTGAAATGAGGGTTAGATTTACATCAAAAAAAGATTGAATATCCTTCAAATAATTGTTGAATATATATGCCTAAAAAATAAACATTTTCTAGATGTTTCTGCATATATAATACTTCTAATATGAACAATTTTTTTGTTTCATAAAAATCTATCACAAAAAATGGGTATCAGTAATAGAAAAATCTATCATAGAAGGTTAGAATTAGTGATAGATATATCTGTCACTAACATATTTCAAAATATCTTTTATTTTTAAGTAAAAACAATGATAGAAAATATCTATCACTAAGAATTTAGTGACAAATATTTTCATCTATATTCCTCTCTTAGAAACAAAATATTTTTGTCAACAATTTGCCACTAAGTCCTATAACATAAAAATTTAGAGACAAAATATTATTTTCACTACTACACCCAATCTAAGAATTTAGATATTGAATAACTCTGCCACTAACAATCTTGTAATATGAAAATTTTATTGTTATATTATCATAAAAACTAATTACAAACTTACTCTTTGATGTGTTGATGGATTTGACCCATCATATCCTTGAGTAACTCTCAAGGGCACTTACCAATTTAGAGCTAGAAACCCATAGAAAGTCACAAAATCATATAAATCACAAGAGTCATAACTATACATAATTACAAAAAAGTTGAAAATGACTTAAAGAGTGTTATTTGATTCAGTTCCAAGCATAAAGATTCTTCTAAAGTAATGCTATTTGTAGTTTACAAAGTATAATTACTGTCTTCATCCAGCAAAACTTGTTCTTTGAACAAACCTTTTTTTTTTTTTTTTTTTTCAAATACAAATGGAAGAAAAAAGAAAAATTTTGTTTCCATGATGCAATCAAAATCTTCAACATATCACATCGCTATCATAAATCAAGAGAAGAAGAAAAAGAAAGAGAGAATGACCTAATAATTACCTTCTAGCTCAAATCTCTTGGAGGAGGTCTGCATTCAATGTAATTAAGAGACATCCATATTGCAAAAGCAAATACTTTACACAACAAATAAAGTACAAGTTGGGTAGAAATATTTTATTGTAATATTATTTATATTTAAATGTAGTTGATTACTTGACAGAAAGAGCAATTAGAGGTAACATCTACCATCATTCCTTCGATTGACAACCTTTTGTCCTTAAGAAGCTAACTAATACTATGAATTGATTCGAAATGTGACATATGAACCACATAACTATTTGTTTACTAAGAGTATTGAAGTGGTGTAGGAACCAATAACCATTTGTTTGTTCATAATTTCTAGAAATTTAAAACCACAGGACGATAGTAAGGGATGCTATCCATACTATTCATGTGTTAGAGGAGGCCCCCTCCTTGTTGGAATAAGAAATGTTATAAAGGACATCTTGTTGTAGGGATGTACTTCCATGAATTTTCAAAAATCTGAGAATTATAAGAATTGGATCCAACTTTGCACATATTTTCACATGCATAAGCATTAGAAAGCATGTTACAAAGGATGCTTAGAAGGAAGTGTTTCTATAGGAATGTGCTTCCATTGTAACAATTTTCAAAATGCAATACATATACCGACTTAAAAATTTATATGTCATATGATAGCAGATTTAAATCAAAGAGTCAAGTTCTGCATTTTTGTGAGGACAGATGGAGGGAGGGAGGGAGGGAGGGAAGGGATGCAGGAAAACTGTAAATGATATTGATGGAAAAGGAAATTGGCGAGATGAATGAAAATTTTGATGTTACAAACAAGGGACTTTTGAAGTCGTAAAAAAATGACTTTAAAAACATGTTTTTGAAGTCATTTTTTTTTAGAACAACTTTAAGAACAAGATATTTGAAGTCATTTTTTTGGAATGACTTTAAAAATCAATTTTGAAAGACATTTTTCGGGAATGATGCCTTCAAAAACCCATTTTTGAGGCCTTTTTTTTCTCATAACAACTTTAGAAACATGCTTTTCTAAAGTTGTTTTTTCCCATTGACTTTAAAATTTTGTTTTTGAAAGTCTTTTTCTTCAGAATTATTTCAAATTTTTGTTTTTTTGAAGTCATTTTTTTAAAACAACTTTAAAAACATATAAAATATGTATAAATATATATTTTCTCTTGATGAACCAATGTTTACATATAGATGGAAGATCATTTTTCTTGGGAAGTAATAAGGCCCTTTTACATCTTTTCATTTGCAAAGAATTCTCGACATGATAAGACTAAGGGCTAGTTGGACTTCATTCAAATTAAGTAGTGCACTAGTTGTTCTACACTGGTTACTTTTTCATAAAGTTCATTGCTGATTCATGCATTCTAGTGCATATATAAGAAAACATGAGAACAAGAGATCCAAGTATTTTTTAAATCACTCTTCATTTTTCATCCTTTTATTACATATATCAAATATTTACATATGATTATATTTTATTAATATAAGATCATGATCAAAGAGTTAATTTCGATCTATTTCATCAATATTTGGCCTCTTCATCAAACCTAAATTTTGGATGAGAACCGTAAAGCATAAGGTAATCCTTTTCTCGAATAGTGATGAGAGAAGTAGTTATTGTTTACAATGAAATTGTATGATTTTTACCACAATCACAACAATCTAAGTAACTTCTTAACCCCATCATCTATAGTGACAAAACCTATTTTGTTTACAAAATGCAAACAGTTCAAAGAGTTAGTAATAAGAAAGTAAAGTATGATAAAAAAAAAAAAAAAAATAGTACCCTTATCATGTTTTTCATGTAACAAAGATTCAAAATATCCAAATAAGAAGGCAAGGAGAGAGAGAGAGTGAGTAGGCTATCATGCCTCTTGTAAGATGAAGAATGTGGATAGGGGAAATAGGAAAAATGAATCGACATAAGCCCATTCATAGAGGAAAATGGACTTTTAAAGTCGTTAAAGAAAAAGGGAATTCAAAAGCCAAAATTTTTAAAATAATTTTTTTTTAAAATGACTTCCCACGTCCAATTTTTAAACTCATTTCAGAAAACAACTTATAAAATTTGGAATTTTAAAGTCATTTCCATAAAATGACTTTAAAAAACCCTTTAAATATGTGACACAAGATAAAGTTTCATATACATTGGCATTGAGTCATGCACACATAATAAATAGAAGCATATACGAAAGAAGTTATTTTTCAAATAACTCCTCAATCACTAATACAATCCATATATCACATGTTAAAAGAGATAATACAAAATTATTTTATCTCGCTAATACAATCCATATAGCCCCCTCATATATTATTTGCAACCCAAGCACCCTCCACACCATTATCATGCACATAATCTTCACTCTTAGCAAGTACTTTAATTGATGGAATTGGTTTGGTAATACAAGGGTCATTCATTGCAGTGTAGCCCAAGTCAACTTCATCACAAAAATCCTTCGGACAAGATGATAAAATAGTTGTATCTCTTATCACATCCTTATTGCACATAAAATACATGTTTCGCTTAGGATGCCAAAATAAACTGATCATTTTTACAATCGCTCTTGTTGAGGTCAACCAAAGTCAATCCAAGGGCATTAGTTTTGATGATGTCTTTGTTGTGTTCCACCTAGTCGCAATTATATGCAACTATAGTTCAACAAGTATAATTCAAGTATCTCTCTTATAACACATTAATAAGTATCATTCAACACTATTGGCCCATTATCCTTTGAACTAGAAAAGAATGCAGCATTGGCAACTAAGCTAGCCCTACTATTCTGTTGTACTCTTTAGTTATCACAGTCTTTTGTGTAAAAGTGATAACCATTGATGGGATGTCCATCATATTTTATTACTTCTGGTCATGCTCCCATCACCATTCATCTCAAGGATTTTGATGTACTATTTCCCAAAACTTCTTGTTAGTCTTGAACCTATGCATATTAAGTAAGATATGATTATTACAAGTAGTATAATGTATACATAATGCAATTTATAGAAGGGTGAATTCATTCATTTTACCTCTTTGATAGAGCAAAGTATTGAAAGTATGATAATGCTCAAATTGCAACCACTACTATTTCTTTATGTAACTTGGATTCTTAGCTTTGAGGATTCCATGTGCTCACTAAACACACACACACACCCTAAATTAATTGAGAGATTAAAGAAAATATAGCAAGTAACACATACCAAATTAATTAAGAGATCAAAGAAGAATATAATGATTAATAATTAATTTTTACAAAGTGCATGATCAACTTAATGTATGGCTAGACTTCATCAACATTTTGCAATGCATTAAGGTGTGCTCGATCCTGTTCCTTGTAGTATACTTGAGTAAGGACCATGTCTTGATCTACTATGTACAAATGGTCAATACATGACCACTAGATAAAGGTTCCCCAACCTTAGGATCATGAAATCCAACTAATTGTTTCCTTTTGGTCTGATTGTGACAAGGAAAAGATTTTGAATAGCAAGCTTCAAAAAATCTTTGCCTCATAGACAAGGAAAGATGAGTACTTGATGGTTAATGTCTTATTTGTGATGGTTCAAATGTAAATAGAGTTATCATTTCTATCTAATTTAAGAATAAATTGAGTACCTTCAAACCTCAAATAAGCAAATGAAATGCTTTAATAAAAATTCTCGTTGAAACATTGCACACTTTTTCAATTTTGCATTTCATTATATAGAGCCTTACTTTACCTACTAATAGGGGTTTGGCATATCTTTTTAATCAGAGGTTAAATCAATTATCGAAAGAAGAATTAGGCCAAAAATTAGGAAACATTCTAGGAAAATGAAACTTCCATGGAAGAGAAGCAAATGAAACACTTTCATAAAAATTCTCATAGAATTGAGAATGAAGTTTTCATTTTGTACATGCTAGATCATGAATTAGTAACTGCATCCAATCTTCAAAAAGGTACCAATTGTTTTGAACTTTTGATTTATGGAATGAGATATTTAAGGAATCCCCATGAATAGGATCAAACCTTATTCCGTGGTATTTCCATGAGATTCCTCTTTCTTATTCTTAAGCAAGCCTCGAGAGGGCTTAGTTGATCCTTGATTTATGTTTCATCTTTCTTTTCCTTCTCATTTGTTTTGAGAAAGATATTGATCAATTTTGATTCTTTCTTTTTCTATTAATTCTTTTTTGATAGAGATGTATGGATTTGTTGACCTATGTGTCTATATAGATCATGTTCATGGATTAACAAAGATGTGTAAAAGCTCTATTTGCCTTTGCCATTCTAAGAATCCCTTCTTTTTTTGTATGGCATCGCCACTCCCTTTGGCAGCATCCACTAATTTGTACTTAATTTGAAAGCCATATTTTGACCCAGACATTTTTGGGATGCCTCTAATAACCAACAAATGGCAAGTGCTTTTGCTTGTGGAGATCCTATTTCAATAGGAACTTGATGAGTCGATCTGCTTACACGTGTTGCCTTTACTGCTATATTGGGAGTCACTCCATGTATCACTCGACATAAATTAGATAATGGATTTGTTTTTGTCTTTTGTTGAATCTTTTTTATGGCTCGATAGGGAATTTGATAAGCCAATGATTTTTTTTTTTTTTTTTTTTGTGTTTCACAATACAATTAACCAACATGTTCACTTATCGATTGTGAGAAATTGGATTGAACTTTGTAGTTTTTTCTTTTGCAGTACCTCGACATGACATGAGCATGAAAGAGGTTCAAGAATCCATTTTATTTTATAAGGGAAAAAAATGAATCACTTATTTTGACTTTTTGACCTCATATTGTAGGGTTGATCTCGAAAGATATGAAAGATCTCCCTCCAAGCCACCATACATACGACTTTCATCGAATATAGCTTTCCATAGAATCCTATATGTATCTATTAGATCAAGTATGGAATTCTATTTACTCACTTGAAATTGAGTATCCCTTTCCCTCCTTTTCCAGCTAGGATTAGAAATCTTATATTTGACATATCCATATGATTGAATCCTTGGGTTTTCAAAATAGTGTAATGCAAAAAGTGCTTTGAATCATTGCTATTTGACTTAAACCAGTTCTAAAAAAGTTGAGCTATTTTGAATTGATTGGTGACATGGACAAAGTAAGGGAAAACCTTTAAAATGATTTCAATAATGAACCTTGGACATAGAATAGTTTCGAATCAAATCTCTTTAGAAAGAAGATCTTTTGTCTCATGGTAGCCTACTCCAGTCCCCTTATGAAACTTTCATGATTGGGTTTGCCATATACTGTACCTGTTTCTAATGATTCACATGGCATCATCAAATGATACAAGTCTGAATAAGAATTTACAATGCACTAGAATGTCGTTGTTGAAGATCCTTTACTCTGCTAGCATCTAGGGTTCCTCAAACAATGTGATGTCTCACACTGAGTAAACCTTAACCCTTCCTCCTCTTACTAAGACTATAGAATGTTCTTGTGAATTATGGCCAAGACTAGATATATAAGTAGTGATTTCAAATTGAGAGGTTAATCTTACTCTGGCAACTTTACATAAGTTTGAGTTTGGTTTTTTGGGGGTGATAGTGGAAAAGTTAACAGATAAGTCACCCTTACTATCACTCTACAAAATTGTACATGAGATTTTCACCTCATACGCCTCCTCATTCAATTCTTTTGAAGTAATTGGATCCTCTTCCTCATTTGAGAATCTCCTCCCTTCTTTCACTTCATCCTGAAGAGTAACTAAGACCAATTTAGTCACATTTTCTTGTTCTAATTAAACACTTTTCATTTTTATTATGATCAAAGGAGAAGATTATTCTTTTTACCAAAATATGCATCAAATCATGATCTTGTAATACAAACAATAGACTTTTTTCGATCAATCCCATAGCCACTCATTTTTTGAGAATCAGAAAACTCCTTTTTGAGTTTGAATTTCTTCATTTAGAATCCATATTTATTTACTTATTTCTTTTTATTTTTTTGATTCATTATTTCAGTTTTCTTTTCCTCCCTTTTCTTTTCTTTTTTATTCCCTTCCATCATTTCTTAGTCCCATAGGGTTGATCCTATAGAATTTAACCTATTTTCTCATCAAGCAAAGGGTACGAAATAAATCATATTGATTTTTCTATCAATAGTATTATGTGAAATCTTTATTTTCTTTTTCTTTTTCCTCTATCCATATCCCATAAGTACAGTGTTTGAATCAATAGAGAACCTTTTCTTTTATATGAATTGATGTTATTTCATTCCAATTCCTTCCCAATATCTCCTAGGGAAAATCATGAATTGGATCCAAATTGACGAGTTGGTGTGAGCTTATCCATGCGGTTATGCACTCTTCAAATAGGAACCCATTTTCTAAGAGATCCTGACTTTTATGCTTTGGTGGGTCATCCAAGATCCTTTCGATGACCTATGTTGTGTTGAAGGGATATCTATATGATCTAATCAATTTCTTAAGGCCGATTGCAATGGAACCAGGGAAAGTAAACAAAAAAGATAGTTCTTCTCTATTATATTAGTATTAGTTAGTGACCCCGGCTCGGTGAGTCCTTTTTCTCATGATGAACTGTTAGCAGTCCTACATTTTTATCTCTATGGACCAAGGAGAAAGGGGGCTCAGTGGGAAGAGGATTGTACCATGAGTGAAGTAAGGAGGTCAACCTATTTCAAATATACAATATGGATTCTGGCAATGCAATGTGGTTGGACCCTCTTGTTGATTCAAATGAATCAGTCTTTCCTTGTCTAGGGCATCAAACTGAAGTAAGGGGCAAGCCTGAGAATCTCCAAGGGATGATTCCATGCAAGGGTAACTATATGGTATACATAGGTGACATAACTGCTCTTTTGATATCGCATATTGGATGGAACTACTACTATCTCTACAGATTTTTTGAAACTTGCTGTTCAAAATCTTTTTTCTTGTCCCGAAAGTCAAGAAGATAGATCTCCGTGCATTTCATTTGCTCCTCTTCCATGGAAGTTTCATTTTCCAAGAATGTATCCTAATTTTTGGCCTAATTCTTCTTTTGATGATCGATTCAACCTCTGATAAAAAACATATACCCACCATAGGAAAGAGTGGACAATTAGCTAGAGTAGTAGGCACTGTAGTGAAACTGATTGCAAAAGAGGGTAAATCGACCACATTAAGATTACCATCTAAGGAGGTTTGTTTGATATCCAAAAACTACTTAGCAATAATAGGACAAGTGGGTAATGTTGGGGTGAACCAGAAAAGTTTGTGTAGAGCTAGATCTAAGCATTGGCTAAGTAAACATCCTATAGTAAGAGGGGTAGTTATGAATCCTATAGACCATGCCCATGGGGGAAGTGAAGGAAGGGCCCCAATTGGTAAAAAAAACCCACAACCCCTTGGGGTTATCTTGTGCTGGGAAGAAGAAGTAGGAAAAGCAATAAATATAGTGATATTTTTATTCTACGTCATCATAAATAAGAAAAAAAAAAAAGTGGATGAATGACAGGAGGAACAAACAACTATGGCACGTTCATTAAAAAAAATTCCTTTTGTAGCCAATCATTTATTGGGAAAAATTGAGAAATAAACATGAGGAAGGAGAAAGAGATAGTAGTAACTTAGTCCTGGACATCTACCATTATCCCCATAATGATCAGCCATACAATTGCTGTTCATAATGTAAAAGAACATTTGCTCGGTTACATAATGGATTGTATGGTAGGTCACAAATTGGGAGAATTCACACCTACTCTAACTTTCCAAGGACATGCAAGAAATGATAATAGATCTCGTCATTAATTTAATAAAGTGAAAGAAAGAGGTGCTTATCATTCTTTGGTGGAAGGTAACCCTTATGTCAAGGTGGAACAAGATCATTAAGAAGCATTGGAAGAAGAGGAGCTTCAATACACAAGAAAAAGCCTTAGGTCAAAATATATGTATATCTCCTCACAAAGCATAAACAGTCATTGATCAGATTCGTGGGCCTTCCTATGAGGAAACACTTATGCTACCAGAGCTTATGCCACAATAACAATATTGTCCTCTTTCCACTGATGGTGCCCATACACTAGCAGCACTCATGGCTTCGTTCTTCCCCAGTTTTCCAGGGAAAATGCGTTGTTACCATGAGAGACCACCAACCCTTTATCAATAGCCCAGTAACTTTCCCCTTAGCGATGTGGGACTAACTCTTAGTCTAACCATGACTAGAAGCTTGACAGCCTAGAAGCCTGCCAGCCCTCGTGGCCCGCCCTCATCGGCTTCTAGGTTGATGAGGGTGGGCCAAGAGGGCTGGTAGGCTTGTAGGCAAGGTGAGGGACTGAGAGTTAGTCCCACATCGCTAAGGGAAAAGTTACTGGGCTATTGATAAAGGGTTGGTGGTCTCTCATGGTAACAACATGTTTTCCCTGGGAAACTAGGGAAGAACAAAGTCATGACTGTTGGTGGTGTATGGGCGCCATCAGTGGAAAACAGACAATATTGTTACTGTGGGCAGACCCCGGTCGTTACATTTATTTTGCGGCATCAAATGCTAGTCATAATAAGAGTTTCAACAAAGCTAATTTAGTCATTAGTAAGGCCGAAAACAATGGGGCACTATTGTGAAAAGGCTAAAAGCATAGGCGGGCTCGAGGATGTAGCTATTTGATAAAATGACCCACCTGTCATATAAATATAGCTTTAAGAGAGAAAATGAAGCTTAAGGCCAAGCAGGACTTGGTCTTAAAGAATAGATATGTATTTCAGGATGTTATAATAGAAAGAAATATAGAGAAAGAAAGAAATAGGCAAAAAAGAAAAAAAATTCTTGAAAAGCTTCCTTCAGTTTCTAGATTGGAATATATAAATACATATATATATATATATATATAGAGAGAGAGAGAGAGAGAGAGAGAGAGAGGGAGAGAGATGGGGGGAAAAAATTCACTTGGTTTCCAACTTGGTGCAAACCAAAGTCATTGTTCCCCTTGGTTCACACAACCAAAAAGTTATTCTAGAGGTCTCCATGAAGTTGAATAAGAGCTCTTTTCTACCATATTAGGCACCTCGAGCTTGAGTGTGAAGAACTCCTCCACATAGTTGCGAATGGAGCCCGTGTGCTTCAACTACTTTAAATTCTTTCGGACTCCACATTTTCTGGATAGAACTGTTTCTTGATCTCCTTTTTAAAATCCTCCAAAGTCTTGATGGTGCAAGTTCCTCATTCCATATCAGCATGCCATCTATGCTACCATAGCATAGCACTATCGATCAAGTACATAGTGGTAGTGCATATTTTGTCCTCCTCATCTTTGAGATTTGTGGCCTCGAAATAGTGCTCCAGCTGCCACAACGAGTTATCCAGCTCCCTAACATCCCTTGAACCATTATGGGTCATGGGTTTAGATGTCCGTTCCCTTTTCCCTCTTTCTTCTTATGGTAGAAGCCATGATTATAACTTCATTCGTGACTCCATTCCTTTGTTTTTGTAAGTATGTGAATCTTTCAATAATCTTCTTTATTGTTTGAGTTGAACTACAACCCCAAGCCAAGGGTCAATCAAAGGACAAACCTAAATTCATCCAGCAGCCTTTCTTAGTGGATGTCAAAATGTGGAAAATCAAATGTCCAATTCTTTTTTTGAGCTACTCGTCAATATTATTGGCAACTGGTGAGAGTATGATTGGTCCTTTCCTTATCTTTTTGACATTTATGTCTAGAAAAGGTGAGCCAAAAACTAGTTCTCATCTGAGGAGTTGGTCAACTGCTCTCTTTCCCCTCTTCAACAAGTTGAGTGACTCCACTCCTCTCAGTCAAGCTATCCTTCTTCCTCTCCCTTTGGTTGAGCTCCTTTCCTAACCTCTAACTCTTCCTTGAAATTAGAAAAAAGAGAGTTTAACTTCGAACAAAAGAACGAGGTAACAATCCTAGGTTGGTTGCTTCCTTAGAAGAAGAGCAAGAGCAGCTTTCCTACCCAAGGGTCACTACTAGGCTATTCTTCTCATTACGAAAGAGGCCAAATACCACTATGAGTAACCCTTCCCACCAAGCCAGGGAAAGAAGGCAAGGTGCCCTGGGAAAGGTAAGTCAGGGCAAAAAGCTTAGTCATCTTCAACTCCAAGGGTGACTTCATGAAGGGATTTATATTTCCTTTAGAGCTTAGTCGAGGACTCATTGAGAGCAGATGAAGACTCAGAGGACTTGAGGATGTGAGATCAACTCTCAAACTAGTTGATTGTTGATAGTAGGAAAGCCAACCTCTTCTACTTGAGTAATTCTCCTTTGAAAAATAGCTAAAACCATTCATTCAGAGTTGATAAGAGGAATCAAAACTGAAATCTACCAAGTTTCATTTTCTTAGTCTTTTTGTTTGCAACCCGAATTCCCTTCATCGAGGGAGAGTTTAGCTATCGGAAAGACAGTCTTAGAATAATCATTACATGGAATTTGAGTCTAGGCTTGGGCCACTAGACAAGTTTTCAGTCTCTCAATTGTTTCATCAGGAAAGTACTTAATGGTAAACACCCAACAACAACCAAAATCTTTCTTGGCAGATCCTTCACTAATGCTTCTTCATGCTATAGACATGGAATTTGAATCAAAACTAATATGTGCATCCTAACCCTATTAGGATTGAATGAAAAAACCCTCTCCCAAGCCCTAGTTTAGAAAGTGCAATCCTTCCTGGCCAGGAGTTCCTTACAGGCTATGCAAAATTGTGTAAAGCATTAGGACTACTAAGATTGAAGACTAATAGTCCTTATGGTGATACAGATTAGGAAGTGTTAGTTTATGTCATGTCAGTTCCATATGCGTCCTCTTCTAGGCATGTCCTTGAGGCTAGTGCAATCATTCCCTTTCTCACAAGCCCTTCCATCATTTATCCTTAAAAGAGTGTTTATCCCATAATACAAGAGCCCAGTTTTCAAGTAAGTGAAGGGCTTTTTTCCCACAGACATGAAAGAGCCATTCCTTTTTTACTTTGGGAAGAAAGGTGGAATCCCAAATCAATTGGTTCTCTCGAGATGGTAGTGAGGCAATGAAGTGAAGATTTTCTTTCAATGTAGTTTCAAGTCTTCAATGTCCCTTAGAGAAAGAGTAAGAATTGGTACTAAAAGAGTCATATAATGGGATTCATGATTAGGGTGCAAAAGCCCCTAGATCCCCTACTTTGTGAGCCAAGTCAAGTTCCACCCTTCTTTGTTCTTAGCACAAGATTCCATTACACCATACATGGTAGGTGAAAGACCAAGCTCAAATCTTGATGATTAATCCTTTTTTTTATTTTGACATGTGATTCCCTGCTGAAAGCTCCTTCTTATATGTTTGCACTTGAGGTTTTTTACCTTTTTGTGTTTGAGAATGGAACATCAAGGACACATTTTCTTTATCTCATCTTAGTAATTTGTCCTTATCCTCTTGTACTGCCAAATTGCTTATCTATATATAAAGGAAAAAGCTCCTCACCCTATGCCATCATGGTTGTAGCACTTGTTAAAGTGGTAGCAAGAACCAAGGCACCTACAAGAACAACTAAAGCAACCAAGGACTTCTCCTTCTCTCCTCCTTAGGAGAAAAATAAAATAAAATAGAAAAGTCTTATTTATCTTTAATGCAGTTAAACATTTCCAGGAACCATACTATTTGCTCATAATAATGCTT
Source organism: Warburgia ugandensis (assembly GCA_035236585.1). NCBI lineage: Eukaryota > Viridiplantae > Streptophyta > Magnoliopsida > Canellales > Canellaceae > Warburgia > Warburgia ugandensis. The sequence goes on along the minus strand of CP141127.1, from coordinate 13,046,996 downwards.
TTCATGGTCCTAAGGTTTTTTAGGTGGCCGTTCTCTATTTCATCGAGGTGATAGATAATTATTTCTATCCTATTTAAATTGAAAAGATCTTCAATCTTTTGTCTCTCAATCTCACTAAAGGAGATTTCTCCCATTTGAATCCTAGGGCCATATTTATTTTCCATTCCTTTGTTGAATGCCTGAAAAATGCTTTCTTTCGATTCTACAAGTTGAGTTTCATTGGGCATTATATCATTTAATGATTTAGGATTAGGGGCATACAGGTCCACTTCGAGTGTGAATTTCTTGTCTGGACTATAGTAGATCTCCTTATCAGAATTAGTCCCATCCAATATATGATCTTTTAGAGAGGTTGAGATGAAACCTTCGCTAAAAGGAGACAAAGATTCCAAGCTTGATGCTTTGCCCTCAGCCTCCCCAGGGGGTCCCACCATAAGGGAAGAAGGGTCAGATTCGCTAGTGAGGAGGCCCTCATACCAAAAACAAACACAAAGGCCAAAGTCGAAGAGCACCCCTTTAGTAATAAAGATTGTAGACTCTGACTAGCAAAGGAGACCCCAACGTTTGAAAGTTGGGCTTGAAAATATTCCATCTTTTCCAATCTAATACATGAATAATAAACAATCAACATTAGATTTAGTAGTACCATACAACAAAAGAAATGGATGATGATATTCATTTTCTATTCAGATTTCATTTCTCCTCTAGAAAGAAGAGAGTCCTTCCTGTACGAGTAGTGAAAAACTATAGAGAACTTTAGTTGTTGTTGACCAACGAAAAGCATGGGAGAAAGAAAGATGCATAAGAGTCGCAACTATAAATAGACTCATAAATGGGGTTGTATGCTCTATTCTCTAGCGACCCCCACTCTTCAATCTTGTACTAAGGTAAATGGAACATCAACCCAATCTCAATGTTTGAAAGATGTTCTATTCACATACTCATTTTCACACATAGGAACAGATAGGCAGGAAAAACTACACATTCTAGAAAGAGGGGTCCTTCCTCATATATACATGATTACCTAGTCCAAGAACCTCCTCAGCTTCACTCTAAATGACTAACTAGAATGATACCTATTCCTCCTTCCTAGTAATTTAATTGACTTGATTCTGACTTACTACCATATGAATTTTCAATGAAGAAAGACAAGGTATATATGAGGTTTTTGGGGTTAAGTAATCGTGTCAATGAAGACTAGTGATCAACTGCCCAATGAGACTATCATCATCATCATCATCATCATCATCATCATCATCATCATCATCATCAAGACCTTATCCTAATTAGGGGTCGGCCACATGAATCTTATTCCTCCATTCCACTATATTAAATACCATGGTTTCATTTAGTCCCAAAGTTTTTAAATCTTTCCTCACCACGTCTATCAACTTTCTTTTAGGCCTCTCCCTTGCCATTTTAGAACCTTCTACTTGTATTGCCTCACTCCTTCTAACTGGTGTCATTGTTGGTCTCCTTTGAACATGTCCAAATCATCTAAGTCTAATCTCCCTTACCTTGTTACCTATTGGTGCTACCCCTAAATTTTCCCTAATATTTTCATTTCTAATTCTATCCTTTCTTATCATACCACTCATCCATCTCAACATCCTCATTTCTACAACGCTTATCCTATGAGCATGATGTTCCTTAACTACCCAACACTCTGATCCATAGAGCATGGCTGGCCTTATAACCATCCTATAGAATTTTTCCTTTAGTTTGAGTGGCACCCGCGGATCACATAAAACACCCAATGCACATCCCCATTTGTTCCAACCTGCTTGGATTCTCTGGGTAACCTCCCTCTCAATCTCTCCACTCTCATGGATCAATGATCCTAAGTACCGAAAGTGTTCTTTCACGGGGACCTCTTGGTTATCAATCTTGACTGATGTTCCACTCCTACTCTCCTTGCTAAAATTATATTCCATTTATTCTATCTTAGTTTGGCTAATTTTAAATCCGTCAGATTCTAATGCTTCTCTCCATAACTCTAGCTTTATGTTTACACCCTCCCTTGTCTCATCAAGTAGGACTATATTGTCTGCAAATAGCATGCACTAGGGAATCTCCTCATGCAGATGTTTTGTTAACTCATCCATAACTAATGTGAAAAGGTATGGATTCAATGCCGATCCTTGGTGCAATTCGACAGTGACAGGAAAATCACTAGTCACACCACTGGTGGTCTTAACATTTGTTACCGCTCCCTCATACATATCTTTAATTATGTTTATATACCCCTGAGAAACCCCTTTACCACCCAACACCCTCCATATTAACTCTCTAGGGACTCTATAAAATACAAAGGGGACATGACCTAGAAGCTTGCAAAATACACAAGATGGACAATCAATAGACTGCTGTATAAACTAGCCGGTGAGGCCAAGTAGATCTTTGTGGGGCCCCCTTCTCCACTTCAAATGGGAAGGCCGATATCCTTTTGTCACTCATTAGCAAGACTAAGACTAGTTGCATCGAGCTGCCTAAGGTCTTGACCACCTCCTCTTATTCTTATTTAAAGGAATAAAAGAGTTATCCCATAAAGTGCAAATGAGACTCCGCATCTTGATCAAATTACCTTTCAAACAATTAATTCTTTGAATTCTATTAAACAACTTATTCTTGGCATCAATGCACTAACCCTTGAAAAGATCCAATTAGAAATAACCCAAGAGGAATTAGAAGAGTGGCTTGAAAGCTCCTTTAAGCCATTAAATTTTCTTTAATTTGTGAGAGAATCATATTTCTTTTTTTGGATTCCACTAATAGATAGATTGGATAAGATTATTACTATTACCCTCGTACCAGAACTCTTACTTCTTAGACAAGTGAGGCTTCTTGCTACAATCAATTCTTAACATTTGATCAGCAATTGTGAAAAAGGAATAGGAGTTATTTTTCCCCGGTAGTAAGTCTTTAAATATGTTCCGTAGAATAGAAGAGAAATAGTCAGTCTTTACTACTTAGTCTACTGCTATCTTTGATCCTTTAATTGCCTTATATTTTCTTTTTATGTTGTAAACCAACCATTTGTTGTGATCTTCTTACCATAACCAGTAATAGGCTTATCCACCATTTTATTTGCATTATCATGAGTGGGTCTGGTGAAGGACCCTTTCACTGGTTCTAGCTTCTATTGGATTTGAACCCTAACTTATCACTCCCAATTGTTATTATTAGGGAGATACTACCTGTCAAATCTTGATTCTCCTTTACAGGCCTGCAGACCTTACGTACGTAATTCCTCAATTCATTAATGTGTAAGAGAAAGCAATCCACAAGATGGTTCATTCATCTAAAAGTTACCCACTATCAACTTTAAGCAACTATCTATGTAGATTGAGAACCTATTATATAAGGGTTGACTATGTATGAAAGTTGTTTTACAATTTTTTCACATACTCAATTTACCTAAGAAGTATAGAGAGATCAAGAATATCTAGAATTGGATCGAGGGGTACTAATCCTTCAGGCTATCTCAATCTAGGTAACTCTTCCTCCATTACTTATTGGCAAATGGATCTAGGTAGCTTAGATCTAGCTAGGTTAGATGGTTCAATCTTAGATGGGTCTCTAAGCATATTGTGTTGGGGATAGCTAAATAGGGCAAAATGACTTCTCCCTGTGTGTCTAGTAGAACCCAAAGCATTTACATTGAAAGAGAGAGAGAGAGAGAGAGAGAGAGAGAGAGAGAGAGAGAGAGAGAGAGAGAGAGAGAGAGAGAGAGAGAGAGAGAGAGAGAGAGAGAGAGATCAGGCATTGAAGAAATAATAAAGAAAAGGATTTACCTATAAGATAATACTATCTAGAATCATCAACTACTCGAGACTCAACTCATATTAGAGCATGGAAAGAAGGATCAATGGAAAGAGTACTAGATAGAAAGCCTATGATATCTATGCCTACTTCAGTTAGCTCTTCATTTCTAGGGAGTTCAGATCTAGGTTATAAGGTTCAGTTCGCTTGCTTCAATTCATCATGGAGTTGAGTTGTTCTGAGATACTTACGATTACGCTTGCTTACCTAACAACCTGAATAAGTCCGATCAAAGGGAGTGGGGGTTCTAATCAAGATGTGGTATGCCCATAAAGAAAGGTTCAATCAATTGTTCTTGCCAATCTGATCTTCCTTTTGCCTTTCACTTTAGAAATGGAATATAACACTTCTTTAGGATGGCAATGAGAGTCCTGTTGGTAGCTTCTACCTTACCATTAGACGGAGAAAAATTAGGGGCTAAATGATGGAGTTCTTTCCCAAATCCTCTGCACAGGCCCCAGATTTCATTTGAGTTGAATTGTTGCCCGTTGTCTATGACAAAGATCTTTGGTAGGCCTCACTAATGAAATGAGATTTTTCATGATGAAACTAACAACAATCTTAGTGGTGATCCTGGTGCTTAGTTTTGCTTTCGCCCATTTTGTGTAGTACTCTGTTGCTGTCATATTTCAAGCTAGTCTGGTACATGTTTCAACATAGACATCGAATGATCCAAGGATGTCAAATGCCCACATCAAGAAGGGCTAGGGGGCCATCAAAAAATGAAGGGATGATGAAGGTGTGACTAAAAAGAGCAAGTGCAAAATTTCTAGCACTTCTTGGCAAAGGTGTGGGAATCTCTCTCCATCCTTGGCCAATAGTCAGCCTTTCTCATGATCTTCTTTGCTAGCATTTGACTATTGACATGTCCTCTGCATGCGTTGGAGTGCAGTTGTTGCACAATGTATGAACCTTCTTCCTAAGTGATGCATTTTAAAAAGTACTCCTTCAAAAGATCCTTAAAAGAGTACCTCTCCTAATATCACAAATCTACAAGCAAGTTCCCTTAGGGTTCTTCTCTGGTTTTGAGTTGCATACTTCGGTATATGCCCATCATTTAGGAAATATTAGATGTTGTAATACCAGTAATACCATGGGTTACCATTATCTTCATACTCATCCTCTTCACATCTGAAATCGATTGCCGAGATATTTTCTTGTTCATCATGTTCCTTACGTCAAAAGACATTATCCTCATCATCCAAGAAGACGAAAGTATCTTGATCATTCTAGGTGATTTCTTTAGCAATCATGTCTAGCCTCTCGATAACAAAAGACTCACTCCTCCTACGAATGGGCATATGTACTAGAGGTGCAAGCATAGTCAATGAATCTGTTAACTTGTTATAGATTTTGGACACATGAGTGAAGGTGACTACTTTGATGCTTTTAGGCAGGTCGATCGCAAGCTAGGGAATTGCTTGATAAGTAGCTTTTCATCTTGACTGATATCAACACACATGACTTCCAAATGAAAAGGTTACTTAGTAAGGGGAAGATCAAGCTTGCAATAAAGAAAAATTAGGGTCTAACAATGCCCTAGGTAGGTGAGTCAGATTTGCTTTGGCTATATGGCACACTAGTCATTATTTGTAAGGGCTCTATCTAGTTGTACCATGATTTGAAAAGCAACACTTTCTTGGTCCAGGTGAAGGGTTACAAATCCCAAGTCTAATGAGACCACTTTCTCTAATGAAATCTGCAAAGCTGTAGTGAAGAATAGATGTGCTTCCCCCTTTTTTCTCTAATAAGCATTTGATGGCATTAAAGTCGGCAATGAGTACCCAAGCTCCATGCCTATATTTATGTATTTGACTCAGATCATGCCAGTCTCTTTTGAAGGAAAGCCTAAGCATAAGCATAAATAGATGGCATGAACCATTCTTTATGGATTGTTCTATCAAATATTGTAATATAAACTACACAATCAAATTGTGCTAAAATGCCTACATCATCATTCTTTTTGTTTCAAAGGATCCACATTCCTCCAAAAAATCCTTGAGGAAGGGATACAGAGAGTGTTCCAAACCTCTAATCTTCCACGAGAATATGATCATTGGAATCTAGTTTTGAGTACTTGTTTGAGCTGACTGTGGTCTCTCACTAATGATATTTCTCCTTACTGGCTTTGAAGTCATCGATGCACCAATGTCCATATCTGAGGCTGAGTTGCTTACTTGCATCTATGGTGAGGTCTAGTGAAAAAAAGAACGGAGAGGAAGAATGTGTCAGGTTCTCCAAACAGGCGATCTTGGGAAGGATAAAGTCCTTCGAATAGAATTTTTTGAGTGGGATTCAGCTAACAAGGCTTCTTTTCACTTTGGATAAACCTCAGCGCCCTATTTTGGACCTTCTTGGGTTTATATCTATCATGTGATGTATTTTATGTTCATTTAATCACTTTCATGTCTTCGCATCTTTGATGATGCTATATCACTCCTCGAGCACTGTAAAGCACTGAGACTCATAAATTATCTCCAACTACAAACTAACTATTTTCCTTACAAACTCCATAGGCTGCTTCACATAGACTCTACTTCAAATGGAATATGCACAGATTGATCGTGAGATCCTTCACAAATGATGGTTCATTTTTACCATAAATTTGAAGAGTTTGCTTCTATACTTACATAGAAATGAAGACCCTCAAGAACAAATATTGGACCAGGCTGTGGCAACTTAGTATGGCCTATTCCATCTTCTAGTATATTTTGTTGAGGGTCCTTTCAAATTCACATGCCAAGCTGGACGAACAAGGAGGATGTGGAAGGAGGAGGGGGAGAGAGGGTGGCAAGTTTGCTCACTTTTGTGTCAAGGTAGAAGGTTAAACAAACAATCTTTTCACATTCACTCTCCTAAACCCACTTGATCCATTGTTTGATCCCTACTTCTAGTTATCAATGAAAAGTGACATTTCCACTTTCGTTTGCAAAGGCAACTATCTTGAAATCAAGATCGAATGAGGTCAATCTTGAAGATAAGAGAAGAGACCCATCCTTCAAAGGTACCACCCCAGGTCAAGAGAGATGATTATACACTTGTCATTAAAAAAAATGATAATCAAAGGTAGCAAACTTCTCAAAAACACTAATTACTGGGAAGCTACTAGTTCAAGTAGTTTAAACAATTGAGGTGCTTCGAAGAAGGATCACTTAGGGAACTAGGCAATATGTAGAGCAACTAGCCAATCAAGCATTTCGGAAGTAGGAGTGATATCAACCATTATAGTAGCACCACTTTCAACCTATTGATAGTCATTTTTTAGCAAACCATTTCTCTGATCTCTATCATATTGTCGAGAATAAGAGCCCATAGCCAACACTGACTTCTTTCTTGTACCTTTTGTGTTTGGAAAAATGGATTTTCTCTTTCAAAGTCAGTTGTAAGGCTATTGGACCTCACTTTTCAACCAAAAAATCCAGCCAAGTAAGAACAAAGATTCACAATGAGAATACTGATTATTTGTGTTGAAGAAAGACCCAATCTTCTACTCATTAAGGACCTCTTCTTTGGTTGAATAGCTACACCCTATCTCTCAAAAAGTTTCACGCACATCGAAATCCAGCCCTTTCCCACCTAAAGCGTGTGGTAGTCAGTAGTCTTTGTTCAGTACCTAGAGATATTTATTATAGCTTGAGGACTCTCATTTTGCATTAGATTCCTTTCCAAAAAAGGAAGGTAGTACCATTAGTTAGTCTCATTTGAAACAAGAAAGTAGGAATAAAAAAAGAACTCACAATCCCTAGGCGTACACTCAAATTGGCATGAGGCTACCTTTTAGTACTCCATTATTTAAGGCAATTGAAGATTTAACTAAGATAGTTGAGGATTCAGAGATGATCATGAACTTGTGGAACCAGACTAAAGAAAGAAATACCTCTAGGGAACTCTACCATGTGATCACAAACCTTGGTTTCCTTGGGTAGAACTTGAAACTAGCTCAATGCAAGCCATACACACACAAGGTCACCGATAAGTGGGTCTCACTTTCCAATCTATCTTTGCACTCATGATCGTGCATCAGACATAAACCCAACCAAGATCCTTTTTGACAAAGGTTCATTTTCAGCCAATGTTAGAAAGGAATGTGCTTGATCACTTAGATCATTTGATATTGATCATCTTACTCATTCACAGATAATAAAGAAAATAACCTTTTCCCTTTTTGCTTGCCCTGAGGTAGAGGTGTGTGCTCTAATAAAACCTCACAAACTACTTAGAAAAGGCTTTTTTCCCAATGAAAGACTGATCCCATTACTTATCAAGGATGACATCAAGTGGTTAAACCACTTATTTTGGATCACTCTGGTTTGTTGCTACACTTGGTTACGATGCCACTCACCTTCTTGCTACCTTGTTGAAATTCATTTCATTAGTAGTTAATGAATCCAAAAGAGAGAAGAAAATGCTAATAAGCTTACTTTTTTCTAATAAAAAGTTCAGTATGAATTGGTGGATTAAATAGGATGACAGAACTTCCCCCTTCAATTCATTCTTCTCCTGTTACAAAAGGCAAATGCTACACTCAAGTAGACCCACTTTGTTTTTTTCTTGAGAAGTCATCAAATAGAGTAGTCTTGTGTAGAGGATAATTGACAAAAAGTAGGCCTTTGTTGACCAGTTTCGTTTGCTAAGAATACAAATGAGATTTTTTAGTTATCTTTTTCAATTAAGTGAGAAAGCAAGAAAAGAAGAAGAATTTTAGAAAATAGTAAGCGAGTTTTAGAGCTTCGTATTCACTTGGGCCAATCCCTTCAGTGAGAGAACCAGTTGCAGACCATGTGATTTCCTTTCTTATTCCATTCCTATGATTATAGCTAGTGTAAGTTCCTTTCTAGCCTATAATCTTTCCACCTTTTGAAGGTAGGAGTCCATGAAAGGCGATTTTGTTTTTGAGAAAGTTAGTGGATTGATAATAGTTAGCTCATTTCCTATTTTTCTTGCTGGGAATTCTATTCCATCCCCTTTTCCCTTTATAGAAAATGAAACGTCCATGGAAGAGCTGCCTCTCATTTAGGTCAAAACTTCAATCTAATCAAACAAAAGCCCAAAGTCATTACCTTAACCACAAGGAGGAGGATGCTGAAGGTATGGCTAGTGATTGGAGTGAAGTCATAACAAGGTAGCCATACTGGAAGGTGTGACTAGATCACCTCGTTTTTAGGGAGAGCTAATGCTTGTTGAGTATTTTGGTTTGACACTTCTTTACACACAAGAAGAAATGAGCTACGCCCTTACTAATAACTAATAGGGCTACGATTGGAGATGGAAGTCTTCTTTCATTTCTCAATGGTGAAGTAAGACCAAGCTCATGAGCTTATTATCCTATGTCTAAGATCCCCTTTTTGTGCCCCTCCCGTGTGGCGACATGGGGCACAAAAAGGAAAGAGAAGGATGGGCTTTCTCTCACTTTTGGCGTAGCACCCCCCCTAGGAGGCCCACAAGGCAATTAGTTCAATGGTAAAGCTCGCCCTTGAGAATTGCATCATTGTACCTAGGCTGTGAGGCCTCTCAGCCACATGGATAGTTCAATGTGCTCTACCAATGTCGAATTGAACATGCTTCAGGAAGGGATGTGGTGGTCTTGTTTTATAGTATCCAAGTCTTGAGTCCTCCCTCTTTTGGTTAGGGGATCTTATCAAATGTCTAGGCTAGTGGAGTTGGGCCCCGTAAAGTAAGCTATTAAAAACAGTAAGTAGTTGTTTTTGCTTCAATTGATTTTGAGTTAAGTTCCTTTCTACAGTGCTACGCACCCTTAAACAACAAGCTTACTATACATGGGCACGCAGGATTGAATGCCGGAGGTTCTTGGTCAGAATCATGGTCTGTTGGCCGGTCCTTATTTGGTCATAAGGATAATCGTTCTTCTTAGGTCAAGAGCAACTGGTCCGAGGGTTACTTGGGATTGGTAATGGAATAAGTAGGAGAGGGGTGGGAGAGACAATGTTACGTGCTAGGTAGCACAGCACATCTATTTCGGGTATAGAGACGATGAGAGGTGCTAACCTAGCCACCCAACCCAGCAGGGCAAGGGTAGGCCGACCATCGGTTCGAATCCTACCACCTTAATTGTGGATCATACTATGGTTACTAGATGATGGTAATAATAAAGTAGATGAAAATGAATACGAAATGACAATAAATGAATTATCTCATTATTCATTATTTTCAAGTCTTTTCATTGCATTCACTTACAATAAGAAAGAACCATTAGAGTTTGGTTCAGCACCTACATTTTGGTGCGTTCTTCTTCCTTTCCTTGGTTTTTTTGTTCCATCATATTCCTAATAGCTTATCCAATTACAGTGTATTAACCACTAATGTACCTTTCTTTTATCAAATCTCACGGACATGGTCTAATGATGAGGGTAGTATTTTATCATGATGTTGGATCCCAAGTTTTCATGGATTCCTTCTTTTTTACTGGGGTCGACCTCAAATCCAAAATGTCTCAAAATGATGAGGTCATAGAGAAATTCTTTTTTCTTCCTTTGTCTTGAACTTTGTGAAGAACTCCATTCGAGATCTCCCTCGTTACAAACAAAAAGTGGGGCTATGCCCTAGCTGTACACTCCCTTTATTATATGAACAATTGTTGATTCTAAACTTTGTTCACAAAGGTTAGCTCTTTTTTATGTGCCACTTTACTTTGGTAGGAAAATGAGTTTTTCTTCCCCTATTAGTAAGGGCGCTAGGCATTCCCATGGCTCTAGGACTCATCTTTTGTTGCATCTGGCATGAGATGAAAAATAGAGAGCTTCGTCTATCAATGAACAGTGGATTGACTCTGCTATTGGGTTTGCTTTTTCTTTCTCTCCTTTCCTATCGGTGGGTTCCAATCCTTTTGTTCAAAATTTCTTCATTTGTATCGAACCGCTTGTAGAAGCAAATCCTGTTCGACAAGATCCTATATAACCTATACATCCTCCTTGCATTTATTACAGAGACGTCGCTAGTGCTATGGGATTTAGCTTATGTAGATAAAAAATGATGAATGGGATTGTGGCACTCCACTCGTCATCAATGCAGAAGGATGCCACTGAAAAGAATGAAATGCTGCTTTGCTCTACTAGATGCACCAGATCCCGTATAACAAGCTAGCTCTTTACCCTCAAATTCAAAAATGTGGGCACAAAATGCTATCCTACTCTATTTTTGTGCAACAATAGAAGCATACTAATGTTGTTTTGGTGGTACTTTTTCATCTTCTCTTCACTTTGGATAGGAGTGCCAATGGGCATAGGGTGGGAGCAGGTGAAGGGTGTCGTTCGTAATGAAAAGCTTGAGATCATTACTTCGCCTCTTTGTTGGATAACGGGTGTGAAGGAGGTGGTCTCTGACCTAGACCAAGAACCAATTGGAATTTGAATCTTAACATGTTGATGGTTTTTAACAGTAGGCATCTCTCCAAGAAGTTGGTGGACTCATCATGAATAATGTCAAGGTGGCTAGTGGTTTTGGGATCCCATGGAAAATGCTTCTTTTATGCCTCAGATATTAGCCACAGCTCATATTCATTCACTAATTCTACCCCTTCTGACCTCACTTCTTAATATTGTGACTCTTCCATGCTGTGTATTAGGAACCTCTTCAATACGGTTTGGAGTACTAGCTCCTGTTCATAGTTCTACTACAAATGATACAGGAGGAATTTTTTTATGGTTGTTCTTCCTTCTAATGACCGGCATATCTATGATTCTTTTCTCCCAGATGAAGCAACAAGCATAGGTTGGTAGAACTTATAAAAAAGAGATGATTGTGGCACAAAGTACTCTTGTGCACCTACATCACTCAGCTTGTGCGCAACCCTGCCTCGTTATGTTATGGAAGAATTGAGCTTATTGCTGGGGTGGTTATTTAGTGGCAACAATTGGCTACCTAATTTGATCCCATGCATAGCTTTGGGGGTCATTGTGACATGGCTAAATGTGGAGCAGTCTACTCCTATAGAGTTTGATCAGTAGATTATTTAGAACTTAGGAAGATGGTCAAGATAACTTGCTTCCAAGCCACTATACTAATGCACATGTAGTCGTAGGAGTCAGTCTAGGCATAGAGACCTCACTTGGCATTATGCACCTTCCATAATATGTACAATGTTATGGCATACCCAACCTCCTAATAAGTACTCTGTGCAAAATCCCACTGCTTCCTCGACGATATAACACTCGGCTATGCACCCCTTTGGTCGATTGTGATTTTGTATATACCCTTTTAAAATTTCATGTACCTCTCAAATGAAAACATTCATTACTAGTAAATCTACTCACAGAGTCTGATCTCATCAATGATGTGCATTGTTAAATGTGCCATGATGTTAAAGAAGGATAGTGGAAAGATTGCCTCAAGCTCACATAATGTTGTCACAAGATGTTCTTGAATTTCTTGTAATTTTGAAACATCCACCACCTTCTTCCACAAAGCATTGAAGAAGTAGCAGAATTTTGTAATAGATTCTCTAACTTCATTTGGCAACATCAAATGTATTGCTACACATAGGAGTCGTTGCATCAATGCATGGAAATCATGGGACTTCCTCCCTAACACTTTCAATTCTTCCATGGTGACAATGTTTCTAAAGTTTGAAGAGTAGTTGTTTAAGACTTTGAGCTCAAATAGGGTTTTGCACACTATTCTTCTCTCCTCTCTATCAAGCATATAATTTGCTTAAGGTGAGTATGTTCCTTGACTACCCCTATTCTATGGTTGCAATCTTCTCTTCAACCCCATCTTCATGAGATCCCTTCGAGCTAGAAATCCATCCTTTGTTTTTTTTTGGATGTCAAGCAAGGTATTGGTCAAATTTTCATACAAATTTTTTGAATGTGCATGGTATCAAGCACATCGCAAAGGTAATGATTTCTAGTATGTATGCTAAATGAATATTGACTTCTTCTTCCAACAATTATTGGAGTTGATTTCACTTACACATTTCCTTGCTTTGATCTTATTTTCACACAATATATTAAGGTTTTCAACTTGTTTTAATATGTTACATCCTATCAACATCTTTGGAGGTGTCTTTGTCTCTACACTACTTTAATTGACCCTTTCTTAAAATGATATGGATGGTCTCTATACAACCATCTTTTGTGGCCAAGGAATGCCATTTTCCTACCATGTTTAAGTCGTATGGTACATGTTTGGTCACTATATATAGGATTAGCATTGTATCCCTTCACAATGCATCTATACAAATTACTGTACATAGGGAAGTCGATAATTATCCACAACAATATAACCTTTAGGGTGAATAAATCTTTCTTGTGTGCATTATAAGCTTTAACATCTACATCCCATAATTTCTCAAGATCATCCATCATCGAAGCCAAGTAATTGTCAATGTCATTCTTTGGCTGCTTCAGACATAATATCAACATAGTTAACATCATAAAGTTCTTCTTCAAGCATAGAAACAGTGGGAGGTTGTAACAAACCAATATAATGGGCCAATGACTATGCCTGCTACTCATAAAGCCATGAGGATTAATCCCATCTACAAATAATGCAAGTCATAGGTTTCTAGGTTCTTGTCCACAGTTAGGTCACGTGAAGTTTACAAGCCTCCATGCTAAGCTATCAACTAGATAGTGTGCAAAGTTGTCAGCTACTCTTTCCTCAACATGGCATACTAAATTATTCACTATTTTTGCAATACAGAACATTCTTTTGAACCTTGTAATAAAGGAAAAATACCATGGGACCTTTGCAAGAACGTCTGTCACTGTCTCAGTTGAATTCCTTTTCATCTTCCATCTTAACTGCCTACAAGTTGAGCATGTGGTTTTATCCTTATGCTCCTTTTTGTACAAGATGCAATCATTTGGTAATGCATGTATCTTCTCATAATTTAACCATAGTGTAGCTAGGGTTTTCTTTGCCCCTCATGTGGACCTCGTCAATTTATTATCCTTTGGCAGCATGTTAGCCACTACTTTTAAGACTTCTATAAAACCTTGATTTGAAAAACAAATCTTGATTTTATGTTGTAAAGTTCTACCATTGAAGACAACTTGGTATAATCATTACACTCAAGGTACAACGGCTCATTGGCTTCATTTAATATAGTCTAAAATTGTTCAGGGCCATCATGGAAGTCATTGTATGCATCTCAAAACATTGGTGCAATTGCACTATATACAACACTTCCTACAATAGATTAACATTGGGGATTGAGGCGTGTTAGGTGGGACTTCCACATAATCATTAGACAGCCATTGTAAAAGATGTAAAAAATTTAGCTAAATAATATTAATCAACAGTGAGGACCTAATTTATGATTATAAAAAAATAAACATATATATATAAGTTCCTATTCCATTGGTGCAACATTGATGATATTGCAACTATGGGCCACTTCGACAATGCATGTTTTTGCTAATTAATTAGGTAAAGTTAACAAATAATTAAATAGAGGTCTCTATCTAAAAATTATTGATGAGGAAGGTAGCACAATAACATACATATCATGGACTCTATAGAAATGACTAGTGCCTTCAGACAAGCAACATGATATGCAACTGCCTACCCAATAGTTATAATAATTTTCATTTCTAAAGGAAATGGTTGATTAGCATTAGCATTCAAAGCCATGGTTGTGGAAGAATACTAATTTTGTGCAAAATGGTTGATTCATGTTCATAGCATGAACCAATTGCCATGATGTTTTGATGGGAATCCAGGGCCATTAACCATTGACCCACTTACAAAGCATATATACAATAGAAAGGTTGAGATAGAGAATTATTACATAAGGACAATGAAAAGTTTCAATTTTGCCTATATATAGATATATAACTCCTTGGCTGAAATTTCTATTGTGAAGGGAACCGGTTGACCTTCTTGAAAATCTTCAGTTGGAGAATTGCAGTTAGAATTTGATGGAGGTATAGGGGCATCACTAGAATTATGTATAAGGGATTGAGAAACTACCATCAAACCTCCTTTATGCAACTCTTTAGACATATCCATTTTTATTTTCTCAACCAAATCATTATAGGCTTCCTGATCTTTAGCTGTGGGTAAACCTTCACCAAAAAATTTAAAAGCAACAATACCATGCCTCATGCCCCTAACTTGACTAGGGTGGTCCTTCTTATTGTCCATAGCCCTACATAGGATGCCCTCATTGGCAACAGTGTTGCTTAAAGTTCTTGTACTTGTGCTTTCTTGGGTAAGAATGCCCTACAAAATTTAATTAGAAAGACATGATCATGTCATCTAATTAATTGTATAAAATTGATAGACAGGTAGACTCGAGAAGCAATTTGTGTAATAGTTTCATTTGAGAATGTTTGGCCAGTCTAGCCCACTGAACGCACCATCTTCGAGAGGATGGAGTAATCCATGGGTTCCATAGTGCCAACTTTCTTTTGCTACTAAGAAAGAGGCAATAATTAGAGAACAAAATTTATATAACTATAGTAGCATGAATTTGAAAGGGATAAGTTGTCACAAATTCTTACTTTGCTATTTTTTAAACAAGCCTAGCCCAACTTGGACAGGTGGTGCTGCATATTAGTTTCATACACCTTTTTTCCTCTTTCACTATTTGCCTGCACATTTTTAGATACATAATCAAGTGCAATAATTGGATGTTATATGTAATCAATTAAATGAAGCATCATTTCCACACCTACAACAAATTCAACAGATGTGCGATTCCATATGAATGCATTCCACACATCCTGGTGAATAATGTTAGAGTAAATGGAAGGCATTATGTATGGCCTGGATGGATCGTTGACATATAAGGCTGTGTAATTGGGAACAAGTTTGTTTTCCATTTTCTCTATTGCTCACTAGCTCCTTGCAAAGCATGCATCTTCTTCTAATCAGGCACATCAAGGGCAATCTACAAAATTCATAGCAAATTGCTATATTTGAAAATGACGTATGTTATAAATAATATAATACATGTTACTAATGTTTACCTACCTTTACCATTTCCTATATTAAATCTTTTGTCAAGGATGGCACAAGTCTCCAGTCCTCAAATGTGATAGGAACCATGCTTCTTTTTATGGAGTAGAGAAAACTACTATAAGAGGTTGCATTCTCACCAATCTCTTGCCCCTACAATTATATTGGACAGTTTCTTTAATTCCCTTCGAATTTCTCTTGATATCCTTTCCATTGTTGTTTGCCCCTCTATCCTTTCTCTTTTGGGTAGTGCTAATGTTGGCCTCTTGTTTGTGCTCTTCATTTTTCTCATATTCTTTATTTTGATGGTGTTCCCATTCCATCATTACTACCCATAACAAGTATACAATGAAATTAGAACATTGACATGAAAAATGGCTATGTAATCCATTTAAAGAAAACAAACTAACAAGATATAGGTGGCGAACAAATTGAAAGCAAATCAGATAAAACATTCATGAAAATAAGAAATTTCTAAGTATAAATATTTCTAAAAGTTAAAATTTTCTTAAAATAAACCTAGAAACTAAGTAAACTATTCTGATGATGCAACGACTTTAAGCAATGTTAACTTGCATAATTTTAGCCATCTCATAGCACATGTATACACGCATTCATTTACACTCATATAAACATAACTGAAACAAGTTAGCTTTATGTAAGCAACCATTAGCATTCGATAATTAAGAGATACATCATAAAGCATTTACTAATAAACTTGCTCGTATGTCTTGTTGAGTCTACTTCATTCCCATTTCCAGAAACGCGTTATAAGTCATTCTTATCAAAGTGATCAAGCGTGTACTAAGACCACCTATTGATTAGTTATGAGAGTTTTAGGTAGATAGGTTGATGCTTCTAATCTGCTTTAGGTCAAGTGTAACATGCCTTCTTTTTGGGTTGAAATCATGGAAATCAAATCTCATGGCATGATATAGGCATGTAAAAGCAACCCTCACAAGGGTTGAGTTATTAAGGATTCCACATTCCTCATCATTTCATAAATCATGAAGTCCGTGTAATTTCAAATATGTTTTGCTGCTCTAATCTACTTTAGGCCAAGTGTACAAGTATTCAATTTGATGGTAAAACAACATGGCATTCCAAACTGATAAGTTGCATAAATTACAAGTAAACTGACTACATAAATAAAAGTTCTCAAAATCCCAATTTTAAGCATTTTCAAATATGATAGAGTAGTCATTAATGTTTTTCATGTTTAATAAAAGCATATCAGATACTATGTTCTTAGTATTGAACTATAAACTTAAGGTGATGTTCATATAGTCAAGGCACTTGATTTAGTGATTTCTTTTATGATCCTCTTTTTTTGAGTGATTGAATTGGTTATGAAGGGTGAAGGCTCATTAATTAGAACCCTAGAAAAGTTACTAGACTTTTGATCGCTAACTAAACTATGTGTAAATCAACAAAACAACTTGATCTTAAAATTTTCAATATCCCCTTGGTTGCTATTGCTAATACTGATTAAAGAAAAATTATTAGAAACTTACTGGAATAGTAGTATAATGCATGTATGATAGCTACTTTCTCACAATTAATAGCCACAGGCTCTAACCAACTAATAGGGGGTTATTCAATATGGATGTACCTTATAACTTGTCAAATTTTATTCACCTTGATCAGATACATGGTATTGATTATGAATGTTGAGAAGCTTCAAGTTTGTATCTTCCAAACTATACATTTTTTCTTGTGAATATTAATAAACTTCAAGTTTGTAGCTTCTAAACTCTATATTATTCAATTAGTATAACTTTCAAGGTCATGAAGCTTGACTAGATTCATGATCTTATTCCTAGTATAAACTTAAGCACATTTGAAGCTTTGACAAATTCAAATAGACACTTTTTTTTATATCAAACTATACATTTTGTATGCTTATTCCATATTTATTAGTTCTCTCCTCTCTCTTAAAATTATTTTATTTTCTATGACTAATGCTCCAAATGGCTTGAAGAATAGTAGCTAGTACATGAATAATTTGTATAGCATTTGGATGATTCTTGATAACTAAAAACAAAAGGTCACAGTATTTGGATGATTCTAGCATCCTAAAATTAGTAATGTCTATTCTATACATAAAGTTTCTCACCACCCATTTCTTGTGATCAAATGTATTCTTGAGATGGCCAAGTCATTGGTTATTACCTCTCAGCTTCATGACATGGAATCATAAAGAACACCTTCATTAAAAGCTTATCTGTGGGTAGCCCTAAAACCCAAAATAAGAACAAATTACATTTCTTTGAATCACTGATTATCTTTGTCTCTCACAATTTCTCCAAAAGGATAGGTGAATGTGCAAATTAGCGAGTAGTTAGACCAAAACTATTTTAATGGGTAGCAGCATTTCCCTTTAAGCAATGATGTTTTGCTTTTCCATAACGAACACCTGTTTCAACAACTGCTCTACCTGAATGACCAAACCAGCCAACCTAATAGTAAATAGCATTACAAGTTAAAGAACATGGGCAGTAGTTTCCAAACACCAGCATGGCCACACCACAAGCAAGTCATAGTAAGGAAGCTAGGCACAAATTTAAGTACATAATATGTAGATTGTTCTATGCCTGGCCATTTTCAGATGTGATTGTAGCAAGGACTAATCTTCTACAACTATCTCAGAGCATCTTAATTACTAATTAGTACTATAAGTGTGATAAAATCCAATATAAGAGAAATGTATTGTATCACCAAATTCTTAGACTCAAATAAATTCTTAAACAACCATTATAGACATCTGACACTTGGCTTCCAAAATCTTCCATTTCTGTTTCTATGACTCTATGACCCAATTCATGTCCCTATCTATACAAAGCTCTAAAGAGACCATCATTTCATATTAGTATTCAGCAACAAAAGAGAGAAAAAACTAAAGACAAAACATATATGACTTGCCCATTTCCTTTGACTAAAGCAGGGTGGTAATTGAAGGAAAAAACTCAATGTTATGAATAGAATATGGAAGAGGTTTGCAAGGAGAATTAGAAGGAAGCATGACTATGCTTCAAAGACCTATTAGCAACTTGGCATACTCATATCCAATTTTCTTTCCTCCATCTGAAAATATTATGGCGATCTACTTATCCATCCATTATTGAAATGTGATACCACTACCCATTATAGAACTCATAGATGCTGGTCACATGAAATGGGCTAGATTCCATGTCTACATAGGTTTACATGTTAACCCAAGCCATGTCACTTAGTACACAATCACCAACATCCCTTATTTGAAACACAACTCTGTGGCCCCATCTAAACAATTGAGATCAATCAATCAAAGTCCATATAGATTTTTTTCAATTTCTGTCACCTGTGTCATCTGAACATTGATTAGACATCACTAAATATTGTTTTCATAGTAACTAATCAAACAGCTAAAATTATTTTATTATTTTCTTAGCCTAGATCGACAATCTCAGTCAAATTCGATCCATATTAGGTATATATTTAACTATTTCTAATAACTGATTAGGAATTCAATGGTTGGGTTATCATAAAAACCTTGATTTAGCATGGATCGAATGGAACTACCTCAAAATTTTCAAATCACTAGTTGGGTTTAACAAATTGTACCCTACTTGTAGTTTTCTAGCCACTAACGTTGCCCGAGGAGGTGATTTTCAATGCTAGATGGTTCACATTTGTTGGTCATTGTAAATCTCCCTCAAAATCCCAATGAGGATACCCCGAGTGTGAAATCTCCACGGGTTCTTGCTCTTATGGACATGCCATTGAAGATGACCGGCTCAAATCAACTATCCAAACCATCATCATTTTTTACAATCTCCAACTTCAGTGAACACCTTAGCCCTCATTTTTTTTCTTCCTCACCAGTGTAACAAGCTTTTGATCTAGTGCGCATTCTCCTCTCTCTCTTTTTCTCTGTACCCTTCTTTCTCTCTCTTCTCCTTCCTTGTCCTCTTCTTCGTCTTCCCTCATTTCACTATCTCTCTCTCTATTGGGTTTAGAGCAAACCGAATGGTATGTTTGTAAATCTTTTTTAAGGGGAAGCGTGCCGATATCAAATTAGACCCTACCTTTCCTTAAGTTATGTGTTTTTTTAAAATATATACACCATATATAATTTCTTAGATAATTCTCTTACAAGGAGGGGGGTCAATATTGAAATGGCCCCTTCCCCTTAAGTAAAAGCCCCTTTTTTTAATCTATTTATTTACTTATTTTGCTATTTAATAGTTTCTTTTTTAAAATATTAAAATTGCAAACATAATACTTTTTACTACTTTGAACATTATATATCAATGCTACTCACATCTCAAAATTTTGCAAGTAGGTCCCACTAAGTGAAATTACCAAATTGCTCTTTTCTAGAAAAATCAAAACTTATTCGTCGTAATTCCAGTTTCAATAAACTTAGTGTTGTTGGAATCATTTTTCCAAGTACAATCCTATTCTTAAGGGTTTAACCCTTATTTGATGTCTATAAAATTTTCACTTTATAGACTTCAAAATTTGAAATTTTCAATATTATTCCCTTTTCACTTTGAATTTACATAATTCAAAATTTTTGTAAATTGCTATTAGAAAATCAAAGATGTTACATTATCCTTAGTGTAATGTTGGTTGATCATTCTTAGTGGTCAAATCCATACTTTTCTTACCATCCAAGGTTGCTGTTTTAACTATGACAGTGGAGACCATGAAGACAGTCTAATCTATTTCATTACTAGATAAATTTTTTTTTATCAATTATATACCAATTTTAGGTCTAGGAATTTACTGGTAGTATCTACTCATTGATCAGACATCAACAGTACTATTTTCACAATTTTTGCATCATTGTAATTATGTAAAAAAATTTCAAATATGCTGATATAATAATTACCAACACTCAAAAATTGATATTGATCGCGAAACTATTAATGTAGTTCCAATTCAAAGTGGGAGCTAGTTTAGGATAGCTACAACTCAAAGTAGTAATTTTAAAGTCATTTAGTGTAAACAACTTTTAAAACTATGACTTTTAAAGTGGTTTAGTGCAACGACTTTAAAAAACATAGTTTTTAAAGTTGTTTACACTAAATGACTTTATAAACTAATATATTTTTCACTTCAAATATATATATATATATATTAGCACTTTACAATATCTTAAACAAATACACAATGAACACATGAACAACTTTGATTCCTACATTCTTTGTATACACACACACACACACACACACACACACACACACATGTATAAACACGTGAACAAGAACATTCAAAAGAATTTACTTTCCAAATAAGTCTTCAATTACATATAAACATATATATAGTCACATATATAATATTCATCTCACTTCAATCCATAGAGTTAATGATAAAAGAGCTAATTATAAATTTGAAATTATATTGCAACTCACTAATACAATCCATATACCTCCATATATTAATTATTTTCAACCCAAGCGACCTCCTCACCATTCTCATGCACATAATCCTCATTCTCACAAAGTACAGCTTCGATTGATGGGATTGTTTCGATAATACATGGGTAATCTATTTCACTATCTCTTGGGTCATCTTCATCATAAAAAATACCTCAAACAGGATGATAAAATAGTTGACCATCTCTTATCATGTCCATCTTGCACGTAAAATACTTGGTTTGCTTGAGATGCCAAAATAAATTGATCATTTTAATAGCCAATCTTATTGTGGTCAACCAATGTCAATCCAAGGGCATCAATTTTTATTTTTTCTTTGTTGTGTTCAACACAATTGCACTTAAACACAACTACAGTTTTGCAAGTATAATCTAAGACCCTTATCTCTCTTATAACCCCATAATAAATATCAAATGTTACTATTGTCTTGATATCCTTTAAACTAAAAATGAATGTAGCATTAGCAACTAAGCTAACCCTACTATTCTATTGCACTATTGAGTTATCGCGGTCTTTTATGTAAAAGCGAGAACCATTGATGACATATCAAGAATATTTTATTACTTTTCGTGGTGGTCTCACTGCCATCAAGTCCAAGTATTCAAATATACCATTGCTTACTACTTCTCGTTGATCTTGGATTTGTGTATACACATATTAAGTAGGATATATGAAAGTTGCAAGTAAGATTATTATTATTATTATTATATACATAATGTAATTTATTAAGTAAGATGATTACATATACATATATACATAATGTAATTTATTAATTAAGTGTGAATTCTTTCATTTTACCTATTGACAGAGTCAAGTATTGAAAGTACGACAATGGTCAAATTGCAGCCACATTTGTTTCTTTGCATAACTTGGATTCTTTACCTTGAGGACATCCATGTGCTCAACACACACATACAGACACAAATTAATGGATTAATCAAAGAAAATATAGCCATTAATTATAACTTTTTACCTAAGTGCATGATCAACTTACTCAATGTATGGTTGGAGTTCATCAACATTTAGTAATACATAAAGATGCACCTAGTCCCATTCTTTATAACCAATGGGTGATACATGACCACTTGATAGAGGTTCGCCAAATTAGGATCATGAAATGCACCTGATTATTTCTTTCTTAGGATTCCAATTCGTGATAAGTACTTTGTTAACTATTTAATTTTGGTCAAAATACCCTTAGTTTAGCATTTAATTACATCATCTAACCAATCAATTTTATAATTTTTATATAAAATATGAATTTTAGATTCAAATGATGATCTAACCATTGATTTGGAAAATTTAACGATTAGATGACTATCGAGATTGTAGCTTAGATAGCTTAGATCTAAATTCAATGGTGTAGATCATTCTAAAGGGCATTGAATGATCAAATTAATGAACCATATCACTCACAAGGCAAGAGGAAATAGGAAATCTAGAAAAAGGACATCCAAAGGGAAAAAGGAAACAAACAAAGAGGAAACTTAGGAGATCCAAAGAGGAAAAGGAAAAATCCTAGGATGTTATATAAAGGAAGACAATCAAGAGGCCTCTCCACCATAGCTATAGGTAGTTGCAAAGGAGTGAGAGACCAACCACCCCCATCCCTTCCCTTCTCCTTCTCCTCCCCTTTTCTCTTTGACTTTCTCCCTCTCTCCTTCCCTGTCTACTGCACCAACTTCCTTGTCTTCTCCCCACTATCTCTCCCTCCACCTCTCTCTCCCACTTTCCGCTTCTCTTTTATTCACCACCTCTCACCATAAAAACCAAACTCCCCATCTTCCCTACTTCCCCAGCACTGCACCCATCTCTTCCTCCTTCTTTCTCCTCTGCCTAGTGTTGCACTAGTCAATTGGGCTAGTCCTCTTTCTTCACTCTCCCTCACATGTCTACACCAACTACTACACCCTGCCTCTCCACTTGCACAAAGCTACAGCACTCTATTCCTTCTCTCCCTCTTTGTTATCTCTTTCTCTCAGCAGCACCTTCTCTATTTTTCTCTGTTCTCTCTTTCACATGCTATTCTCTCTACTCCCTTCTCCCTCTGTTCTCTGGCTAGACTACACCTTTCCCCTTCGTCAGCTGGTTTGATTAAGGTTTACTCTAGTCAATGGTTAGCCTTAACAAATAAGATCAATATATTTTGTGATCTTTTTCATAATAGAATTCAAATTAGTTTCTACATTTTGTCCTTAGGACATCTCTTAGCATATCCAACATCTTCAATCTTCAATCTAAAATCCAAAAATTGATCTAAGCCACTCAAAACCCAAAATCCTTCCTTAGTCTAGATCATTAAAAATTTGAAGAATCTGAACAATCAAGCCATTAGATCTTTAATGAAGGATATGTTGGTGAGATTGATGAATCTCGATTGACATTGATGATATCATATTTGAAGAAATTAATTGTAATCAAGGCTGGGAAGTACATTTTATGTGCTTTTTAGTTAATTTTTAGTCTTTTTGAATTTGGAATTCTATAATTTTCATTAGTTAAATAGATTTGAATTTTGATTTCACTATTTAATTTCTATCATTTCTTTTAATCTTTGGACAATTAAATTTTATTTAAACACCATCATTTTAAGTTGAGTCCCCATGAGATTGACCCCTACTTATATCAACTATACTATGATAGTTTGTGCCCTTGTGGTAAAATAATTAACAAGTTTTTGGCACCATTGTTGGGGACCTGCATGGAGTTTTCATAAAATTTAATAAAATTCAAAATTCAAAATTTTTAGGAATTGCATTGTTTTAGCATTCCAAGCATTTTTAGGTGCATTGTTTAATTTTTCTTACAGCATAATCATTTTAGTTCCTAAATCTAATACTTATTGCTATTTTTATTTTTTAGGAAATTAGAAAGTCTAGAAAATTGACAAGTGGAGCTTCATCAAATAAATAGAATTTTCTTGTTTTCTAAAAATACTTTCTCCTTTTTTTTAGTGAATCTTGTAGTGAGGCCCATTGTACCTTGAAATTTTAATTCCAATTTTAAGAGAGTTATATTAAAATAGGGCAAGTGCCGAATAAGGTGGCCCACACTTGATTTTCATTAGAAACCCATTTGTAGATTTTCCTCGGTCTTTTTAATTTTTTAGTTTAGTTGCATTTAGAATAATTTTACATTTTTTGGTAGTGTAATTGTAGATGAAAGCATATTTGATAATTTTTGCATTATAAATAATTTTCTTAGTTTATTATTTTTAATTCCATTCTTAGGACATGCTTATTGCTGTAAGGTGATTTACATGTTGATTGAAATGCCATGGCGTGTGGAAATTAATTAGTAAGGGCACCCAACCCCATAAGATCAATGGTGGATTTAATCACTAGGTCTTAGCCCACCTACATAATCACCACAAATGTAATAACCCTAATTTTTTTAAATTGATTGAGAAAAATCAATAAAGTTTGAGTTTCAGATATTTCGGGCTGAAATATTAGGGTTACTTAAAATATACTTTTTATAAAAGTATAATCAAATCATAAGACATGTAAAATTGAAATTAAACTTAGCAAACCCTTCAAAATGACTGTAAGCACGACAAATTTCGAATTCGGATGAGAAATCCTTAAGTTTCTTCATTTCTTGGACAAAAGGGGTAAAATAGTAATTTTACGCAAAAATCAAAATATGAAACATCAAAATTTAGAATGTACTGAGAAATACGAATCCAACGCCACCAAGTACACTCAAATCCAAGATCATGGGAATAAAACTCAAAATTTTATGCATAAAGGGCAAAACGATCTTTTTACACCATGTGGGGCCCACATGGGGCCCTCAAGGGACCCAAATACCAATTTTATCAGCAGCCCATGTGAAACATGGGTCAACAAATATCAGCTGGTCTTGGGGAAGAAAAATTAGGCATGGGAGCATTGAAGACTTTCATGCCATTTAATAATAAAAAAATAAAATATTATAATCATCGAAAAAGACCCAAAATGCCTATAAATACAACCCCAAAAGTCCTCCAAAAATCCTCATAAAATTTCCACGAAATTCTCTTCAATATTCTTGAAAAATTAGATCTAGATCCCTCCTAAAAAACCCAAAATTTCCAAGAGTTAGATCTCTTTTCAACTTGTTTTTCTTTTTAGCTTGGAACAAGAGACCTAAAATCAAGTAGGCACTCTGTTCCAGATCTAATTTGATCAATTTCACCGTCCAAAAATTCCCAACATATCTATTCTACAAAACCCCCAAAGAAATTTCAAGATCCAACAGTTCAAACAATGGATATTTGCAAGAAAGGTGGATTTTAGGCCATATCTTCATCAACAAGATATTTTTTTAAATTGGGCATATAACCGAGGTTTTCTCTCCAATCAGGCAGGTGAAAATCCTTTTCATAGATGTTTAGTACTGTTTTATGTAATTTTTATTTTTCTGTAACTTATTTTGCTAATAAAAAAGTAAAAATAAAGTAAACAACAAAACCCTTAATTCATGATTATGGAGTGCTCAGATGAAAAATCTGACTCCACCAATCAATCCATAAGGGTCCAAAACCCCTAGGGTAGAATTTTCAGAAAGATTCGAGAAGTTTTGGTCCCCTAATTGAGAAGGGATTGATTGGACAGTCCAAACGAACTGTCCGATCTCCAGATTGGACGGACGACGTCCTGCTCGCTTCCATGGACGCCCCGTGCAGGCGCTTCAACATTTTAGTGCAGCGGATGTGTCTGACTCGGTCTGCCAGGCTTGGTTTTCCTCCCGAACGATCTGGGCCGTCAATTCTTGGGCCCAGATCAAATACAGGCCCTAGGAAGACTGTAAACTTCCAAATTCAATTCCAAAGTCATCTAAACTCCAAATTGAGATCGGAAAGAACCTATGGAAATCTTGAAACCTCTATTTTCTTATGGAATGATAAAATAGACATGTTATTCAGTAAAAACTTTCTATATTAAAGAATTAAGATTCCAATTACCTAGATCTTCAAGATATGAGATGATCAGACCTTAAAAACATGTTTTAATAATGATATAGTTTTGAAATAAAGTAATATCTATGGTTTAATTGGATATATATGAGATATATTAAGGGATCTACCCTTTATGGTAGAAAAACCCTAAAAATACAAAGGGACCCACTTGATCAATGAGATCAAGTGTGATCAGATCCTTGGGATGGAAAGAATAAATGTTTATATGATGAAATCCAAGGAAATCATGAATGGATTATGAAAAAAATAGATCAATATGATCTTTTGACCTTAATAGAGAAAATTCCCTAAATACAACCAAAATCCTTAATCAAAGGAAAAGATCTAAGATCAAATGGTTGGATCATAAGTAAAGGTTTCTAAAAATGTAAATGTAATTAGTTTCATTTTATATTATTATGTCATAAAGCATGCTAGTATAACATTTAGAGTTTAGCATGATATGTGTTTCATTGTTATCAGAAGGTGCCAGATTTAATTTAAGTACCTTGCCTCATTTTCATTGAATGTTAGATTATGCAGTTTTATGCTTTGAATTTATAATTCATTTATGGTTGAATGTTATTAGTAGATTTACTTGTTATGAGATAAAGAGCATAAAACATCAAAAATGTACTCTGATGAGAAAGTAGAGTTTCATGACACAAATAAGAATGGAGTACTTTGGACTTAATTAGTAAGGGCTATAGTTAGTAGGACAATATAACGATTATCAAGTCCTTGGCCCAAATTAGGAAAAGAATAATAAACCCCATGAATGACATTATAAATATTCATGGACTTAATTAAAATCCATTAGAAAGAGTACTTAGGGTAAACATGCTTATAGGAACCTTATGAAAGGTTGAGCTATGGTCAGTCTAGTGAATGATAAACATAGTGGTTAAGGGGGTTATCTAATAGAGCCTCGCTCTTCCCCTACCTTCTATTGACGTTTGTGGGGTCTAAACGCCTCCTTACATGAGGATTGAAGTAACCACTTTGTGTTCACCCATTCGGCTAGTAAGCCTTAGCCAATTGGAAATAAGAGGAGCAGTTTAGATTTAGGCTTGAATAAGCTACCTTCAACCAGCACATTAACTGGTTGAATAATAATAATAAGAGCATAAAAGGTTAGTAAATTACCTAACCCTAATAAAAACAGTAAGTAAGATAAGGATGATCAAACAAGATCCATTAGATCTTGGATGATCAAGAACAATAAGAATAAGAACACTATATTGTACTTAGTATGCATGTTTATTAATATACTTGTTATGGTTGATTAGATTAGATAATCCAAACCCTTGATCAAAGATGATTCAAGGAAGAAAACCAAGATCATTCTCCATAGGGATGATCCAAGAACTGAACTTAGATCAAAGAAGAACTAGATGATAGAAGATCTAGGACCTTGATCTTTATCAACATGTGTAGATTGTCAATCAACGAATCTATGAAAGATCAAGATCAAGGAGATGGACATACAAAGACTTAGAGATAGAAAAATACTTAGAGATGAATGATCTAAAGATCATTCTAGTCATCAGATCTAGTGACCAATAGGATTGTTCATAATTTATATATTAACAATATGTATGGATGTACAGATTACATACATCAGTCAGGATCATGGAAGATTGGGGAAAAGAGATCAATCCTTAAAGGTAGGAGGATTTGATGAATGCATACATGATTGTACTCATGATCTTATGTTGACAAGAGTAATGATAATACTTGCATTAAATCTCTTGAAAATCTTATGATCCAACCAAACACCTATAAGATGGTTAAGAACTAAACTATAAGTGAATAGGGAACTAAAAAATATTTCAGCCCTAAGTAAACAGACATATGGTCTGTTATATATGAAATCTATTTTACATACAAGCTTGGAGGCTTGTGAGTTTGTTTTAATATGCATAAGCCTAGGGGAATGCTATTGCTAGAGGAGTTATGAGGGTTTGGCCACCCGCTCCTTGAAATTTGATGATATGATGATACCTTGCCTAATGAGAGGTTATAAGTTAGGTGGTGGCAATTATGGGAAGGCCACCACTGTGAAAGTCTTGCCCCCCCATACAGGCAGTGACATAATATTTTCCACCATGGTATTAGTGGTGAACATGGCAGTTATCCGAGCGCGCTAGTACGGATCAGACTGCAGCATAGCAACCTTTCTGATTTTTTTGCACTATGATGCATATGAGAATAGGCATAGTGAAATGCCTTATCTTATAGCATGATGAAATGCTAGGTAATTATATATTACCAATATTTTCCAAGAAGGAAAATTCCCAGTATGACATTAGCTGTAATACTAAATTCTCAAAATGAAGAGAATTGATCAGCTTAGTTGGGAATGATATTTAACTATTTTCACAAATTTAACTTGTTTACCCATGAAGGGTATGTATGTATATAGATATACATAAGTTACAAAGTAATGAGTATGTTTAAGGATAATGAGATTATGAAGTATTGGAATTACATTGTCAATGTTATGTTTCTTGAATCCCCTACCAAGCATTGCTTGCTGAGATATTGTACTTGTTGCAATATCTTAGATCCAGGGAAGGAGAGTTAGGAGCTGAAGACTATAGAAGACTTGAAGAAAATAATCTTCAAGGTATACCCTTGAAGACATGTATTTTTCTTTGTTGAGAGTTTTATTGTATGGTGAGCTTGAGTTTTGGATTATGTAATTTGGACAAGTATTGTACTAGATTTGGTCAGATCTTGTGAACCACCGGATGGATCCTGAGTTTAATAAAAGTATATTCCTTCAATGGAATTTTATTTTGTACACAAATTGTACTTATGTTATGTATGAAGTGGTGACTTGGGTTTTCAAAACAAGTTCTAAAGAAAAGAATTTCCGCTGTTTTGTTTTGCAAAAAAATTTTACACTCTTAAGGGCCCTGACTTTCAAAATACTTTACAAATCATATTTCAAAAACTCGGGTCGTCACGCTTGGTATCAAAGTGATTCATCCAGTCACACTACAGTACAAACATGTCCAAAGGAGAGATTATAATCCAAGTCTAGATTAAGATAGAAGTAGTTGTATAGAGGATTGATAGAAATTATGAACAGATGCCACCAAAGAGAGTCACAAGACAGGCAGCTCAAAATACTCCAGAAGACAATATGGAGAGAGTAACAATGAGCAATGTGGAAGAGATGATGACAAGGGTGTTGAAGAACCTTCTTCCTCACCTATAGCAAACCCAGGGTTCATCACCTTCTGTAGAAATACGAAGTACGTAGGCTCGTGTTCAACCCGAAGTGAGTGAATAAGAGATGAGTTACTAGGTGATGAGAAGGAGTTATGTGATAAACTCATTAGTTAAGAGATAAGTATATAAGGAGTTAACTCATTAGTGAAGGATAAGTTTTGAAAGAGTAGCCTCATTTGTTGAAGAGGATGTAAAGAGTTGACTCGTTAGTGAGGAAAGAGTTAAACTCATTATTTGAGGAATATGGAAAGAGTAGACTCATTTGTGAAGAAAGAGTAACTCATTAGTGAAGGATGAGTATAGAAAGAGTTAAACTCATTAGTTGAGAATGAGTATAGAAAGAGTTAGTGTAATGAAGGAATAGTATAGTATAAGTAGATATTACTTAGTGAAAGGACTAGAAATACTACTTAGCAAATAAGAATTCTAATAGAGGGAATAATAAGATATAGAAATCCATAGGAAAAACATTACAATAGATGTAAGGTATGATGTTCAGGTCTAACCTAAAGTCTTGAGTAAACATACAAAGTACATTAATACTAGTATGTATATAACCATTATTAAGTGAAGTATGTATATAACCATTACTAAGTGAAGAAATGGAGATAAAGAGAAAAAAATGATAAATTGGAAAATAAGATGGAAAAAATAAAAAATTCCAACCTTATAGAAAAGGTGAAATGAAGATTTATGAGAAATAGGTGTTAAAGATGAAAACATTAGAAGTATTGTAAAATTTAAAGGTAACATTAAATATATAAAGAAATATAAATGTAGGAATTAGAATTGCTACATGTATAGTATTATGGCAATTAGTTAAATGAAATTAATCATCAAAATAGAGAGGATATGGCTTGAAAGAAATTTGAGGAGATAGGCAAGAAAGTTCAAAATTTGTAAATGAGAATAGTTTGAAATAAATATGAGTAAGGAGTTAAGCAAGTATTTTTCTCCAAAATTAGTGAGGCAAAGGCTTTAGTGGAGAAATGATAAAATTTTAGAACATGAAGAGATGATCTTTGATATTAGAATAAAATGAAAAGGAAAAAGAGAGTTAGATATGTTAAAGGGA
Source organism: Warburgia ugandensis (assembly GCA_035236585.1). Classification (NCBI taxonomy): domain Eukaryota; kingdom Viridiplantae; phylum Streptophyta; class Magnoliopsida; order Canellales; family Canellaceae; genus Warburgia; species Warburgia ugandensis. Next base: position 13,016,572 of record CP141127.1, on the reverse strand, counting down.
CAAAAATATGATCCCAAACTTATTAAGAAAGACAATTAAACTATGAGAATATATGGTTAACAAAGAAATTATAGCTCTATATATGGTACAACAATTATGAAATCACCAAGTTAGAAATTATAAAGGTATGACAAATCATTGTGGAAATTAGCACTAGAGGATTTTCAAGGATTAAAGAATTATTGATATAATAACTGTGGTGCTATTGAAAATAATTTTGGGACTATCATAAAGAGAAGTACCTTTGGTATAGATGGTAAAATGGTCATGGAACATGAAAACAAAGAGAAATATTGATTAGGAAAATATAGTCATTGATTAAGTCATTGATTATCATGGTTATGGAACATGAAAACTAAGAGAAATATTGATTAGGAAAATATGGTCATTGATTATCATGGTCATGGAACATGAAAACAAAGAGAAATATTGATTAGGAAAATATAGTCATTGATTATCATGAAGAGGAGTACATCTTATTGATCAAGGCAAATGAAGAGCTAAATATGAATAGAGATATTACTTCCAATTACATGATGGAGTTGGTGATATTGAAAGATTTAAGAAATAGAGTAAGGGGAAATATATTTTTGAAGGAAAGGTGAAATAAAACATGAGAAATGAAAACAAATATTGGTTGTTAAATTTAAGTTTAAAGATGATTGTGAATGAGATATAAATCCAAATTGTTGGAGAAATAAGTGGTTAGAAATTTTAAGATAGTTTGAAGATTTTCAATCTTACATGAGATTGAATGAGAAAATATCTATAATAGTTGAGGAAAAGAACATCAAATTATATGAATGTGTTGAAAGAACAACTTTTTAAGGATATGGAGTGACTATAGCAATTTACATTATGAGAGTAACAAATTTCTTTTAGGAAAAGAAAAAGGAGGAATCAATGTAAGGATGCATAAATGATGTTGAGGAAATTAAGTATCCTTTTTCTCTATAAGGATGAGCATTTTCAAATTTATTATTAATTGGGAATTGGAAATGCAACATCAAAGTATAAAATCAAAAACAAATTTTAAAAGTTCTATGAGTTAGATAACAGATGTTCATGAATTTGAGGAGAATGAAATATATTGAATGAAGTGGTAATGATATATGGAAATAGATTTCAAGAAATCAAGAGCATTCAGGGGATATATGTTAGACACTTACAAAACTTGTCTTGTAAGTGTACATGTGATTAAAGAAAGCCAAGTTTAGGTTATATAAATTTTAAGGATAGCATGGAATTTGACCCAACAAAGGTGGAATATGAGATCAAAATATGAAATGACAATGACAATTAGAGAAATATATCTCTTATTGATTTTATAACATAAGGACATTCTTTTGGTGAAGTTTTGCCATTGGTTACATAAATCCTAAATGAGTTGATAATAGATTGTTGAGAATTAAAGACTAGTTGATAAATTATGGTGTTTGTAAAGATTTGAGAAGGGATGATTACAAAGTTAATATGGACTCTTTTAATTGGAATTATCAAGAATATCGCAAATAAAGAGTTAGTATGATATGATAAAGGCTATGAGGTACATTTGAAAGAAGCAAGAGAAAATGCAAAATCTAGAAATTTTGAAGCCTATGACATACAAATATATATATGAGAGGAAAAGAGATAAATATTATCATAGATTGTGAGAATGTTCTGAATATTGTTCTAAATATGAGAAAGAAATAACAAAAGAGGATCAAGAATATATATGCAGAGTTAAATGACACTATTTTGGAAGGAAAAATGTAGAAAGTCAAGTATTATGAATAAAATGGCACTCAAGGAGTGTTACAAAAATAATGAATGGGAATGAGGAAAGAATCATTACAAGGAAACTATTATTCAAGGATAGAATTTGACAAGAAGTTGTCAATAGAAGGAAATAGTAAAGAAGTATGAACTGTAGAGAAGAAATAAAGTATACACTTTCAAATAATGGAAGAATAAGAAAAGAGAAAATTACTTCCAGAGATTGTTGTTACAAAGAACAATAGTTGAAGTTATAGAATCTAATCAATATGCATTATAGGAAGTCTAAGGACTATACATAGTAGGAAAGCTATGTCCAAACTTTATATGTTGATACATAGTAGGAAAGCTATGTCAAAACTTTATATGTTGAAAAAGAATGAGGATGAGCAATAGAAGGTATAATGGAATATTGTGAAGCATGGAAAGATTGGTGAAAATTACTACCAAGTGAAATGGAAGGTTTTGAAAAAGGGATAACTCAATAAGAGGTATTAATTTTTTTTTTTTTAATTCTAGCAAGAACTAGCTTTAGTATATAGTGCATTATTAAGGTTAGTCATGGATGAGTATTTTAACCTTTGAGAAAAAGGTAGTATTAGAAGAGCAACGAAAGGAAATAAAATTTCCATAAGTGGTAAGGCCACATCCGTAAGGCTATGAAAGAATTGTGAAAACTCCTAAGTGAGTTGTATTACAAATTTTGAGGACGAAATTATTGTAAGGGGGGAAGATTGTAATAACCCCAATTTTTGTAAATTGATTGAGAAAAATCAATAAAGTTTGAGTTTCAGATATTTCTGGCCGAAATATTAGGGTTACTTAAAATATACTTTTTATAAAAGTATAATCAAATCATAAGACATGTAAAATTGAAATTAAACTTAGCAAACCCTTCAAAATGACTATAAGCACGACAAATTTCGAATTCGGATGAGAAATCCTTAAGTTTCTTCATTTCTTGGACAAAAGGGGTAAAATAGTAATTTTACGCAAAAATCAAAATATGAAACATCAAAATTTAGAATGTACTGATAAATACGAATCCAACGCCACCAAGTACACTCAAATCCGAGATCATGGGAATAAAACCCAAAATTTTATGCATAAAGGGCAAAACGGTCTTTTTACACCATGTGGGGCCCACATGAGACCTACATGGGGCCCACAAGGGACCCAACAACCAATTTTATCAGCATCCCATGTGAAACATGGGTCAACAAATATCAGCTGGTCTTGGGGAAGAAAAATTAGGCATGGGAGCATTGAAGACTTTCATGCCATTTAATAATAAAAAATAAAATATTATAATCATGAAAAAAGACCCAAAATGCCTATAAATACAACCCCAAAAGTCCTCCAAAAATTCTCATAAAATTCCCACGAAATTCTCTTCAATCTCCTTAAAAAATTAGATCTAGATCCCTCCCCAAAAACCCAAAATTTCCAAGAGTTAGATCTCTTTTCAACTTGTTTTTCTTTTTAGATTGGAACAAGAGACCTAAAATCAAGTAGGCACTCTGTTCTAATCTAATTTGATCAATTTCACCATCCAAAACTTCCCAACATATCTATTCTACAAAATCCCCAAAGAAATTTCAAGATCCAACGGTTCAAACAATGGATATTTGCAAGAAAGGTGGATTTTAGGCCATATCTTCATCAACAAGGTATTTTTTTAAATTGAGCATATAACCAAGGTTTTCTCTCCAATCAGGTATGTGGAAATCCTTTTCATAGATGTTTAGTACTGTTTTATGTAATTTTTATTTTTCTGTAATTTATTTTGGTAATAAAAAGGTAAAACTAAAGTAAACAACAGAACCCTTAATTTATGATGATGGAGTCCTCAGATGAAAAATATGACTTCACCAATCAATCCATAAGGGTCCAAAACCCCTAGGGTAGAATTTTCAGAAAGATCCGAGAAGTTTTGGTCCCCCAATTGAGAAGAGATTGATTGGACGGTCCAAACGGACTGTCCGATCTCCAGATTGGACGGACGACGTCCCGCGCGCTTCCATGGATGCCCCGTGCAGGCGCTTCAACATTTCAGCACAGCAGATGTGTCTGACTTGGTCCGCCTGGCTTGGTTTTCCGCCCGAACGATCTGGGCCGTCCGTTCCTAGGCCCAGATCAAATACAAGCCCTAGGAAGACTGTAAACTTCCAGATTCAATTCCAGAGTCATTTGAACTCCAAATTGAGATCGGAAAGAAGCTATGGAAAGCTTGAAACCTCTATTTTCTTATGGAATGATAAAATAGACATGTTATTCAGTAAAAACTTTCTGTATTAAAGAAATAAGATTCCAATTACCTAGATCTTCAAGATATGAGATGATCAGATCTTAAAAACATGTTTTAATAATGATATAGTATTGAAATAAAGTAATATCTATAGTTTAATTGGATATATATGAGATATATTAAGGGATCTACCCTTTATGGTAGTAAAACCCTAAAAATACAAAGGGACCCACTTGATCAATGAGATCAAGTGTGATCAGATCCTTGGGATGGAAAGAATAAATGTTTATATGATGAAATCCAAGGAAATCATGAATGTATTATGAAAAAATAGATCAATATGACTTTTGACCTTAATAGAGAAAATTCCCTAAATACAACTAAAATCCTTAATCAAAGGAAAAGATCTAAGATCAAATGGTTGGATCATAAGTAAAGGTTTCTAAAAATGTAAATGTAATTAGTTTCATTTTATATTATTATGTCATAAAGCATGCTAGTATAACATTTAGAGTTTAGCATGATATGTGTTTCATTGTTATCATAAGGTGCTAGATTTAATTTAAGTACCTTGCCTCATTTTCATTGAATGTTAGATTATGCAGTTTTATGCTTTGAATTTATAATTCATTTATGGTTGACTGTTATTAGTAGATTTACTTGTTATGAGATAAGGAGCATAAAACATCAAAAATGTACTCTGATGAGAAAGTAGAGTTTCATGACACAAATAAGAATGGAGTACTTTGGACTTAATTAGTAAGGGCTATAGTTAGTAGGACAATATAACGATTATCAAGTCCTTGGCCCAAATTAGGAAAAGAATAATAAACCCCATGAATGACATTATAAATATTCATGGACTTAATTAAAATCCATTAGAAAGAGTACTTAGGGTAAACATGCTTATAGGAACCTTATGAAAGGTTGAGCTATGGTCAGTCTAGTGAATGATGAACATAGTGGTTAAGGGGGTTATCTAATAGAGCCTCGCTCTTCCCCTACCTTCTATTGACGTTTGTGGGGTCTAAACGCCTCCTTACATGAGGATTGAAGTAACCACTTTGTGTTCACCCATTCAGCTAGTAAGCCTTAGCCAATTGGAAATAAGAGGAGCAGTTTAGATTTAGGCTTGAATAAGCTACCTTCAACCAGCACATTAACTGGTTGAATAATAATAATAAGAGCATAAAAGGTTAGTAAATTACCTAACCCTAATAAAAACAGTAAGTAAGATAAGGATGATCAAACAAGATCCATTAGATCTTGGATGATCAAGAACAATAAGAATAAGAACACTATATTGTACTTAGTATGTATGTTTATTAATATACTTGTTATGGTTGATTAGATTAGATAATCCAAACCCTTGATCAAAGATGATTCAAGGAAGAAAACCAAGATCATTCTCCATAGGGATGATCCAAGAACTGAACTTAGATCAAAGAAGAACTAGATGATAGAAGATCTAGGACCTTGATCTTTATCAACATGTGTAGATTGTCAATCAACGAATCTATGAAAGATCAAGATCAAGGAGATGGACATACAAAGACTTAGAGATAGAAAAATACTTAGAGATGAATGATCTAAAGATCATTCTAGTCATCAGATCTAGTGACCAATAGGATTGTTCATAATTTATATATTAACAATATGTATGGATGTACAGATTACATACATCAGTCAGGATCATGGAAGATTGGGGAAAAGAGATCAATCCTTAAAGGTAGGAGGATTTGATGAATGCATACATGATTGTACTCATGATCTTATGTTGACAAGAGTAATGATAATACTTGCATTAAATCTCTTGAAAATCTTATGATCCAACCAAACACCTATAAGATGGTTAAGAACTAAACTATAAGTGAATAGGGAACTAAAAAATATTTCAGCCCTAAGTAAACAGACATATGGTCTGTTATATATGAAATCTATTTTACATACAAGCTTGGAGGCTTGTGAGTTTGTTTTAATATGCATAAGCCTAGGGGAATGCTATTGCTAGAGGAGTTATGAGGGTTTGGCCACCCGCTCCTTGAAATTTGATGATATGATGATACCTTGCCTAATGAGAGGTTATAAGTTAGGTGGTGGCAATTATGGGAAGGCCACCACTGTGAAAGTCTTGCCCCCCCATACAGGCAGTGACATAATATTTTCCACCATGGTATTAGTGGTGAACATGGCGCTTATCCGAGCGCGCTAGTACGGATCGACCGCAAAGATAGCAACCTTTCGATTTTTTGCACTATGATGCATATGAGAATAGGCATAGTGAAATGCCTTATCTTATAGCATGATGAAATGCTAGGTAATTATATATTACCAATATTTTCCAAGAAGGAAAATTCCCAGTATGACATTAGCTGTAATACTAAATTCTCAAAATGAAGAGAATTGATCAGCTTAGTTGGGAATGATATTTAACTATTTTCACAAATTTAACTTGTTTACCCATGAAGGGTATGTATGTATATAGATATACATAAGTTACAAAGTAATGAGTATGTTTAAGGATAATGAGATTATGAAGTATTGGAATTACATTGTCAATGTTATGTTTCTTGAATCCCCTACCAAGCATTGCTTGCTGAGATATTGTACTTGTTGCAATATCTTAGATCCAGGGAAGGAGAGTTAGGAGCTGAAGACTATAGAAGACTTGAAGAAAATAATCTTCAAGGTATACCCTTGAAGACATGTATTTTTCTTTGTTGAGAGTTTTATTGTATGGTGAGCTTGAGTTTTGGATTATGTAATTTGGACAAGTATTGTACTAGATTTGGCTGTACTGTGAACCACTGGATGGATCCTGGAGTTTAATAAAAGTATATTCCTTCAATGGAATTTTATTTTGTACACAAATTGTACTTATGTTATGTATGAAGTGGTGACTTGGGTTTTCAAAACAAGTTCTAAAGAAAAGAATTTCCGCTGTTTTGTTTTGCAAAAAAATTTTACACTCTTAAGGGCCCTGACTTTCAAAATACTTTACAAATCATATTTCAAAAACTCGGGTCGTCACAGTTGGTATCAAAGTGATTCATCCAGTCACACTACAGTACAAACATGTCCAAAGGAGAGATTATAATCCAAGTCTAGATTAAGATAGAAGTAGTTGTATAGAGGATTGATAGAAATTATGAACAGATGCCACCAAAGAGAGTCACAAGACAGTAGCTCAAAATACTCCAGAAGACAATATGGAGAGAGTAACAATGAGCAATGTGGAAGAGATGATGACAAGGGTGTTGAAGAACCTTCTTCCTCACCTATAGCAAACCCAGGGTTCATCACCTTCTGTAGAAATACGAAGTACGTAGGCTCAGGTTCAACCTGAAGTGAGTGAATAAGAGATGAGTTATTAGCTGATGAGAAGGAGTTATGTGATAAACTCATTAGTTAAGAGATAAGTATATAAGGAGTTAACTCATTAGTGAAGGATAAGTTTTGAAAGAGTAGCCTCATTTGTTGAAGAGGATGTAAAGAGTTGACTCGTTAGTGAGGAAAGAGTTAAACTCATTATTTGAGGAATATGGAAAGAGTAGACTCATTTGTGAAGAAAGAGTAACTCATTAGTGAAGGATGAGTATAGAAAGAGTTAAACTCATTAGTTGAGAATGAGTATAGAAAGAGTTAGTGTAATGAAGGAATAGTATAGTATAAGTAGATATTACTTAGTGAAAGGACTAGAAATACTACTTAGCAAATAAGAATTCTAATAGAGGGAATAATAAGATATAGAAATCCATAGGAAAAACATTACAATAGATGTAAGGTATGATGTTCAGGTCTAACCTAAAGTCTTGAGTAAACATACAAAGTACATTAATACTAGTATGTATATAACCATTATTAAGTGAAGTATGTATATAACCATTACTAAGTGAAGAAATGGAGATAAAGAGAAAAAAATGATAAATTGGAAAATAAGATGGAAAAAATAAAAAATTCCAACCTTATAGAAAAGGTGAAATGAAGATTTATGAGAAATAGGTGTTAAAGATGAAAACATTAGAAGTATTGTAAAATTTAAAGGTAACATTAAATATATAAAGAAATATAAATGTAGGAATTAGAATTGCTACATGTATAGTATTATGGCAATTAGTTAAATGAAATTAATCATCAAAATAGAGAGGATATGGCTTGAAAGAAATTTGAGGAGATAGGCAAGAAAGTTCAAAATTTGTAAATGAGAATAGTTTGAAATAAATATGAGTAAGGAGTTAAGCAAGTATTTTTCTCCAAAATTAGTGAGGCAAAGGCTTTAGTGGAGAAATGATAAAATTTTAGAACATGAAGAGATGATCTTTGATATTAGAATAAAATGAAAAGGAAAAAGAGAGTTAGATATGTTAAAGGGACAAAAATATGATCCCAAACTTATTAAGAAAGACAATTAAACTATGAGAATATATGGTTAACAAAGAAATTATAGCTCTATATATGGTACAACAATTATGAAATCACCAAGTTAGAAATTATAAAGGTATGACAAATCATTGTGGAAATTAGCACTAGAGGATTTTCAAGGATTAAAGAATTATTGATATAATAACTGTGGTGCTATTGAAAATAATTTTGGGACTATCATAAAGAGAAGTACCTTTGGTATAGATGGTAAAATGGTCATGGAACATGAAAACAAAGAGAAATATTGATTAGGAAAATATAGTCATTGATTAAGTCATTGATTATCATGGTTATGGAACATGAAAACTAAGAGAAATATTGATTAGGAAAATATGGTCATTGATTATCATGGTCATGGAACATGAAAACAAAGAGAAATATTGATTAGGAAAATATAGTCATTGATTATCATGAAGAGGAGTACATCTTATTGATCAAGGCAAATGAAGAGCTAAATATGAATAGAGATATTACTTCCAATTACATGATGGAGTTGGTGATATTGAAAGATTTAAGAAATAGAGTAAGGGGAAATATATTTTTGAAGGAAAGGTGAAATAAAACATGAGAAATGAAAACAAATATTGGTTGTTAAATTTAAGTTTAAAGATGATTGTGAATGAGATATAAATCCAAATTGTTGGAGAAATAAGTGGTTAGAAATTTTAAGATAGTTTGAAGATTTTCAATCTTACATGAGATTGAATGAGAAAATATCTATAATAGTTGAGGAAAAGAACATCAAATTATATGAATGTGTTGAAAGAACAACTTTTTAAGGATATGGAGTGACTATAGCAATTTACATTATGAGAGTAACAAATTTCTTTTAGGAAAAGAAAAAGGAGGAATCAATGTAAGGATGCATAAATGATGTTGAGGAAATTAAGTATCCTTTTTCTCTATAAGGATGAGCATTTTCAAATTTATTATTAATTGGGAATTGGAAATGCAACATCAAAGTATAAAATCAAAAACAAATTTTAAAAGTTCTATGAGTTAGATAACAGATGTTCATGAATTTGAGGAGAATGAAATATATTGAATGAAGTGGTAATGATATATGGAAATAGATTTCAAGAAATCAAGAGCATTCAGGGGATATATGTTAGACACTTACAAAACTTGTCTTGTAAGTGTACATGTGATTAAAGAAAGCCAAGTTTAGGTTATATAAATTTTAAGGATAGCATGGAATTTGACCCAACAAAGGTGGAATATGAGATCAAAATATGAAATGACAATGACAATTAGAGAAATATATCTCTTATTGATTTTATAACATAAGGACATTCTTTTGGTGAAGTTTTGCCATTGGTTACATAAATCCTAAATGAGTTGATAATAGATTGTTGAGAATTAAAGACTAGTTGATAAATTATGGTGTTTGTAAAGATTTGAGAAGGGATGATTACAAAGTTAATATGGACTCTTTTAATTGGAATTATCAAGAATATCGCAAATAAAGAGTTAGTATGATATGATAAAGGCTATGAGGTACATTTGAAAGAAGCAAGAGAAAATGCAAAATCTAGAAATTTTGAAGCCTATGACATACAAATATATATATGAGAGGAAAAGAGATAAATATTATCATAGATTGTGAGAATGTTCTGAATATTGTTCTAAATATGAGAAAGAAATAACAAAAGAGGATCAAGAATATATATGCAGAGTTAAATGACACTATTTTGGAAGGAAAAATGTAGAAAGTCAAGTATTATGAATAAAATGGCACTCAAGGAGTGTTACAAAAATAATGAATGGGAATGAGGAAAGAATCATTACAAGGAAACTATTATTCAAGGATAGAATTTGACAAGAAGTTGTCAATAGAAGGAAATAGTAAAGAAGTATGAACTGTAGAGAAGAAATAAAGTATACACTTTCAAATAATGGAAGAATAAGAAAAGAGAAAATTACTTCCAGAGATTGTTGTTACAAAGAACAATAGTTGAAGTTATAGAATCTAATCAATATGCATTATAGGAAGTCTAAGGACTATACATAGTAGGAAAGCTATGTCCAAACTTTATATGTTGATACATAGTAGGAAAGCTATGTCAAAACTTTATATGTTGAAAAAGAATGAGGATGAGCAATAGAAGGTATAATGGAATATTGTGAAGCATGGAAAGATTGGTGAAAATTACCAGTCAAGTGAAATGGAAGGTTTTGAAAAAAAAAGGGATAACTCAATAAGAGTTATTAATTTTTTTTTTTTTTAATTCTAGCAAGAACTAGCTTTAGTATATAGTGCATTATTAAGGTTAGTCATGGATGAGTATTTTAACCTTTGAGAAAAAGGTAGTATTAGAAGAGCAACGAAAGGAAATAAAATTTCCATAAGTGGTAAGGCCACATCTGTAAGGCTATGAAAGAATTGTGAAAACTCCTAAGTGAGTTGTATTACAAATTTTGAGGACGAAATTATTGTAAGGGGGGAAGATTGTAATAACCCCAATTTTTGTAAATTGATTGAGAAAAATCAATAAAGTTTGAGTTTCAGATATTTCGGGCTGAAATATTAGGGTTACTTAAAATATACTTTTTATAAAAGTATAATCAAATCATAAGACATGTAAAATTGAAATTAAACTTAGCAAACCCTTCAAAATGACTATAAGCACGACAAATTTCGAATTCGGATGAGAAATCCTTAAGTTTCTTCATTTCTTGGACAAAAGGGGTAAAATAGTAATTTTACGCAAAAATCAAAATATGAAACATCAAAATTTAGAATGTACTGATAAATACGAATCCAACGCCACCAAGTACACTCAAATCCGAGATCATGGGAATAAAACCCAAAATTTTATGCATAAAGGGCAAAACGGTCTTTTTACACCATGTGGGGCCCACATGAGACCTACATGGGGCCCACAAGGGACCCAACAACCAATTTTATCAGCATCCCATGTGAAACATGGGTCAACAAATATCAGCTGGTCTTGGGGAAGAAAAATTAGGCATGGGAGCATTGAAGACTTTCATGCCATTTAATAATAAAAAAATAAAATATTATAATCATGAAAAAAGACCCAAAATGCCTATAAATACAACCCCAAAAGTCCTCCAAAAATTCTCATAAAATTCCCACGAAATTCTCTTCAATCTCCTTAAAAAATTAGATCTAGATCCCTCCCCAAAAACCCAAAATTTCCAAGAGTTAGATCTCTTTTCAACTTGTTTTTCTTTTTAGATTGGAACAAGAGACCTAAAATCAAGTAGGCACTCTGTTCTAATCTAATTTGATCAATTTCACCATCCAAAACTTCCCAACATATCTATTCTACAAAATCCCCAAAGAAATTTCAAGATCCAACGGTTCAAACAATGGATATTTGCAAGAAAGGTGGATTTTAGGCCATATCTTCATCAACAAGGTATTTTTTTAAATTGAGCATATAACCAAGGTTTTCTCTCCAATCAGGTATGTGGAAATCCTTTTCATAGATGTTTAGTACTGTTTTATGTAATTTTTATTTTTCTGTAATTTATTTTGGTAATAAAAAGGTAAAACTAAAGTAAACAACAGAACCCTTAATTTATGATGATGGAGTCCTCAGATGAAAAATATGACTTCACCAATCAATCCATAAGGGTCCAAAACCCCTAGGGTAGAATTTTCAGAAAGATCCGAGAAGTTTTGGTCCCCCAATTGAGAAGAGATTGATTGGACGGTCCAAACGGACTGTCCGATCTCCAGATTGGACGGACGACGTCCCGCGCGCTTCCATGGATGCCCCGTGCAGGCGCTTCAACATTTCAGCACAGCAGATGTGTCTGACTTGGTCCGCCTGGCTTGGTTTTCCGCCCGAACGATCTGGGCCGTCCGTTCCTAGGCCCAGATCAAATACAGGCCCTAGGAAGACTGTAAACTTCCAGATTCAATTCCAGAGTCATTTGAACTCCAAATTGAGATCGGAAAGAAGCTATGGAAAGCTTGAAACCTCTATTTTCTTATGGAATGATAAAATAGACATGTTATTCAGTAAAAACTTTCTGTATTAAAGAAATAAGATTCCAATTACCTAGATCTTCAAGATATGAGATGATCAGATCTTAAAAACATGTTTTAATAATGATATAGTATTGAAATAAAGTAATATCTATAGTTTAATTGGATATATATGAGATATATTAAGGGATCTACCCTTTATGGTAGAAAAACCCTAAAAATACAAAGGGACCCACTTGATCAATGAGATCAAGTGTGATCAGATCCTTGGGATGGAAAGAATAAATGTTTATATGATGAAATCCAAGGAAATCATGAATGTATTATGAAAAAATAGATCAATATGACTTTTGACCTTAATAGAGAAAATTCCCTAAATACAACTAAAATCCTTAATCAAAGGAAAAGATCTAAGATCAAATGGTTGGATCATAAGTAAAGGTTTCTAAAAATGTAAATGTAATTAGTTTCATTTTATATTATTATGTCATAAAGCATGCTAGTATAACATTTAGAGTTTAGCATGATATGTGTTTCATTGTTATCATAAGGTGCTAGATTTAATTTAAGTACCTTGCCTCATTTTCATTGAATGTTAGATTATGCAGTTTTATGCTTTGAATTTATAATTCATTTATGGTTGACTGTTATTAGTAGATTTACTTGTTATGAGATAAGGAGCATAAAACATCAAAAATGTACTCTGATGAGAAAGTAGAGTTTCATGACACAAATAAGAATGGAGTACTTTGGACTTAATTAGTAAGGGCTATAGTTAGTAGGACAATATAACGATTATCAAGTCCTTGGCCCAAATTAGGAAAAGAATAATAAACCCCATGAATGACATTATAAATATTCATGGACTTAATTAAAATCCATTAGAAAGAGTACTTAGGGTAAACATGCTTATAGGAACCTTATGAAAGGTTGAGCTATGGTCAGTCTAGTGAATGATGAACATAGTGGTTAAGGGGGTTATCTAATAGAGCCTCGCTCTTCCCCTACCTTCTATTGACGTTTGTGGGGTCTAAACGCCTCCTTACATGAGGATTGAAGTAACCACTTTGTGTTCACCCATTCAGCTAGTAAGCCTTAGCCAATTGGAAATAAGAGGAGCAGTTTAGATTTAGGCTTGAATAAGCTACCTTCAACCAGCACATTAACTGGTTGAATAATAATAATAAGAGCATAAAAGGTTAGTAAATTACCTAACCCTAATAAAAACAGTAAGTAAGATAAGGATGATCAAACAAGATCCATTAGATCTTGGATGATCAAGAACAATAAGAATAAGAACACTATATTGTACTTAGTATGTATGTTTATTAATATACTTGTTATGGTTGATTAGATTAGATAATCCAAACCCTTGATCAAAGATGATTCAAGGAAGAAAACCAAGATCATTCTCCATAGGGATGATCCAAGAACTGAACTTAGATCAAAGAAGAACTAGATGATAGAAGATCTAGGACCTTGATCTTTATCAACATGTGTAGATTGTCAATCAACGAATCTATGAAAGATCAAGATCAAGGAGATGGACATACAAAGACTTAGAGATAGAAAAATACTTAGAGATGAATGATCTAAAGATCATTCTAGTCATCAGATCTAGTGACCAATAGGATTGTTCATAATTTATATATTAACAATATGTATGGATGTACTGATTACATACATCGGTCGGGATCATGGAAGATTGGGGAAAAGAGATCAATCCTTAAAGGTAGGAGGATTTGATGAATGCATACATGATTGTACTCATGATCTTATGTTGACAAGAGTAATGATAATACTTGCATTAAATCTCTTGAAAATCTTATGATCCAACCAAACACCTATAAGATGGTTAAGAACTAAACTATAAGTGAATAGGGAACTAAAAAATATTTCAGCCCTAAGTAAACAGACATATGGTCTGTTATATATGAAATCTATTTTACATACAAGCTTGGAGGCTTGTGAGTTTGTTTTAATATGCATAAGCCTAGGGGAATGCTATTGCTAGAGGAGTTATGAGGGTTTGGCCACCCGCTCCTTGAAATTTGATGATATGATGATACCTTGCCTAATGAGAGGTTATAAGTTAGGTGGTGGCAATTATGGGAAGGCCACCACTGTGAAAGTCTTGCCCCCCCATACAGGCAGTGACATAATATTTTCCACCATGGTATTAGTGGTGAACATGGCAGTTATCCGAGCGCGCTAGTACGGATCAGACTGCAGCATAGCAACCTTTCTGATTTTTTTGCACTATGATGCATATGAGAATAGGCATAGTGAAATGCCTTATCTTATAGCATGATGAAATGCTAGGTAATTATATATTACCAATATTTTCCAAGAAGGAAAATTCAGGTATGACATTAGCTGTAATACTAAATTCTCAAAATGAAGAGAATTGATCTGCTTAGTTGGGAATGATATTTAACTATTTTCACAAATTTAACTTGTTTACCCATGAAGGGTATGTATGTATATAGATATACATAAGTTACAAAGTAATGAGTATGTTTAAGGATAATGAGATTATGAAGTATTGGAATTACATTGTCAATGTTATGTTTCTTGAATCCCCTACCAAGCATTGCTTGCTGAGATATTGTACTTGTTGCAATATCTTAGATCCAGGTAAGGAGAGTTAGGAGCTGAAGACTATAGAAGACTTGAAGAAAATAATCTTCAAGGTATACCCTTGAAGACATGTATTTTTCTTTGTTGAGAGTTTTATTGTATGGTGAGCTTGAGTTTTGGATTATGTAATTTGGACAAGTATTGTACTAGATTTGGCTGTACTGTGAACCACTGGATGGATCTTGGAGTTTAATAAAAGTATATTCCTTCAATGGAATTTTATTTTGTACACAAATTGTACTTATGTTATGTATGAAGTGGTGACTTGGGTTTTCAAAACAAGTTCTAAAGAAAAGAATTTCCGCTGTTTTGTTTTGCAAAAAAATTTTACACTCTTAAGGGCCCTGACTTTCAAAATACTTTACAAATCATATTTCAAAAACTCGGGTCGTCACAGTTGGTATCAAAGTGATTCATCCAGTCACACTACAGTACAAACATGTCCAAAGGAGAGATTATAATCCAAGTCTAGATTAAGATAGAAGTAGTTGTATAGAGGATTGATAGAAATTATGAACAGATGCCACCAAAGAGAGTCACAAGACAGGCAGCTCAAAATACTCCAGAAGACAATATGGAGAGAGTAACAATGAGCAATGTGGAAGAGATGATGACAAGGGTGTTGAAGAACCTTCTTCCTCACCTATAGCAAACCCAGGGTTCATCACCTTCTGTAGAAATACGAAGTACGTAGGCTCAGGTTCAACCTGAAGTGAGTGAATAAGAGATGAGTTATTAGCTGATGAGAAGGAGTTATGTGATAAACTCATTAGTTAAGAGATAAGTATATAAGGAGTTAACTCATTAGTGAAGGATAAGTTTTGAAAGAGTAGCCTCATTTGTTGAAGAGGATGTAAAGAGTTGACTCGTTAGTGAGGAAAGAGTTAAACTCATTATTTGAGGAATATGGAAAGAGTAGACTCATTTGTGAAGAAAGAGTAACTCATTAGTGAAGGATGAGTATAGAAAGAGTTAAACTCATTAGTTGAGAATGAGTATAGAAAGAGTTAGTGTAATGAAGGAATAGTATAGTATAAGTAGATATTACTTAGTGAAAGGACTAGAAATACTACTTAGCAAATAAGAATTCTAATAGAGGGAATAATAAGATATAGAAATCCATAGGAAAAACATTACAATAGATGTAAGGTATGATGTTCAGGTCTAACCTAAAGTCTTGAGTAAACATACAAAGTACATTAATACTAGTATGTATATAACCATTATTAAGTGAAGTATGTATATAACCATTACTAAGTGAAGAAATGGAGATAAAGAGAAAAAAATGATAAATTGGAAAATAAGATGGAAAAAATAAAAAATTCCAACCTTATAGAAAAGGTGAAATGAAGATTTATGAGAAATAGGTGTTAAAGATGAAAACATTAGAAGTATTGTAAAATTTAAAGGTAACATTAAATATATAAAGAAATATAAATGTAGGAATTAGAATTGCTACATGTATAGTATTATGGCAATTAGTTAAATGAAATTAATCATCAAAATAGAGAGGATATGGCTTGAAAGAAATTTGAGGAGATAGGCAAGAAAGTTCAAAATTTGTAAATGAGAATAGTTTGAAATAAATATGAGTAAGGAGTTAAGCAAGTATTTTTCTCCAAAATTAGTGAGGCAAAGGCTTTAGTGGAGAAATGATAAAATTTTAGAACATGAAGAGATGATCTTTGATATTAGAATAAAATGAAAAGGAAAAAGAGAGTTAGATATGTTAAAGGGACAAAAATATGATCCCAAACTTATTAAGAAAGACAATTAAACTATGAGAATATATGGTTAACAAAGAAATTATAGCTCTATATATGGTACAACAATTATGAAATCACCAAGTTAGAAATTATAAAGGTATGACAAATCATTGTGGAAATTAGCACTAGAGGATTTTCAAGGATTAAAGAATTATTGATATAATAACTGTGGTGCTATTGAAAATAATTTTGGGACTATCATAAAGAGAAGTACCTTTGGTATAGATGGTAAAATGGTCATGGAACATGAAAACAAAGAGAAATATTGATTAGGAAAATATAGTCATTGATTAAGTCATTGATTATCATGGTTATGGAACATGAAAACTAAGAGAAATATTGATTAGGAAAATATGGTCATTGATTATCATGGTCATGGAACATGAAAACAAAGAGAAATATTGATTAGGAAAATATAGTCATTGATTATCATGAAGAGGAGTACATCTTATTGATCAAGGCAAATGAAGAGCTAAATATGAATAGAGATATTACTTCCAATTACATGATGGAGTTGGTGATATTGAAAGATTTAAGAAATAGAGTAAGGGGAAATATATTTTTGAAGGAAAGGTGAAATAAAACATGAGAAATGAAAACAAATATTGGTTGTTAAATTTAAGTTTAAAGATGATTGTGAATGAGATATAAATCCAAATTGTTGGAGAAATAAGTGGTTAGAAATTTTAAGATAGTTTGAAGATTTTCAATCTTACATGAGATTGAATGAGAAAATATCTATAATAGTTGAGGAAAAGAACATCAAATTATATGAATGTGTTGAAAGAACAACTTTTTAAGGATATGGAGTGACTATAGCAATTTACATTATGAGAGTAACAAATTTCTTTTAGGAAAAGAAAAAGGAGGAATCAATGTAAGGATGCATAAATGATGTTGAGGAAATTAAGTATCCTTTTTCTCTATAAGGATGAGCATTTTCAAATTTATTATTAATTGGGAATTGGAAATGCAACATCAAAGTATAAAATCAAAAACAAATTTTAAAAGTTCTATGAGTTAGATAACAGATGTTCATGAATTTGAGGAGAATGAAATATATTGAATGAAGTGGTAATGATATATGGAAATAGATTTCAAGAAATCAAGAGCATTCAGGGGATATATGTTAGACACTTACAAAACTTGTCTTGTAAGTGTACATGTGATTAAAGAAAGCCAAGTTTAGGTTATATAAATTTTAAGGATAGCATGGAATTTGACCCAACAAAGGTGGAATATGAGATCAAAATATGAAATGACAATGACAATTAGAGAAATATATCTCTTATTGATTTTATAACATAAGGACATTCTTTTGGTGAAGTTTTGCCATTGGTTACATAAATCCTAAATGAGTTGATAATAGATTGTTGAGAATTAAAGACTAGTTGATAAATTATGGTGTTTGTAAAGATTTGAGAAGGGATGATTACAAAGTTAATATGGACTCTTTTAATTGGAATTATCAAGAATATCGCAAATAAAGAGTTAGTATGATATGATAAAGGCTATGAGGTACATTTGAAAGAAGCAAGAGAAAATGCAAAATCTAGAAATTTTGAAGCCTATGACATACAAATATATATATGAGAGGAAAAGAGATAAATATTATCATAGATTGTGAGAATGTTCTGAATATTGTTCTAAATATGAGAAAGAAATAACAAAAGAGGATCAAGAATATATATGCAGAGTTAAATGACACTATTTTGGAAGGAAAAATGTAGAAAGTCAAGTATTATGAATAAAATGGCACTCAAGGAGTGTTACAAAAATAATGAATGGGAATGAGGAAAGAATCATTACAAGGAAACTATTATTCAAGGATAGAATTTGACAAGAAGTTGTCAATAGAAGGAAATAGTAAAGAAGTATGAACTGTAGAGAAGAAATAAAGTATACACTTTCAAATAATGGAAGAATAAGAAAAGAGAAAATTACTTCCAGAGATTGTTGTTACAAAGAACAATAGTTGAAGTTATAGAATCTAATCAATATGCATTATAGGAAGTCTAAGGACTATACATAGTAGGAAAGCTATGTCCAAACTTTATATGTTGATACATAGTAGGAAAGCTATGTCAAAACTTTATATGTTGAAAAAGAATGAGGATGAGCAATAGAAGGTATAATGGAATATTGTGAAGCATGGAAAGATTGGTGAAAATTACCAGTCAAGTGAAATGGAAGGTTTTGAAAAAAAAAGGGATAACTCAATAAGAGTTATTAATTTTTTTTTTTTTTTAATTCTAGCAAGAACTAGCTTTAGTATATAGTGCATTATTAAGGTTAGTCATGGATGAGTATTTTAACCTTTGAGAAAAAGGTAGTATTAGAAGAGCAACGAAAGGAAATAAAATTTCCATAAGTGGTAAGGCCACATCTGTAAGGCTATGAAAGAATTGTGAAAACTCCTAAGTGAGTTGTATTACAAATTTTGAGGACGAAATTATTGTAAGGGGGGAAGATTGTAATAACCCCAATTTTTGTAAATTGATTGAGAAAAATCAATAAAGTTTGAGTTTCAGATATTTCGGGCTGAAATATTAGGGTTACTTAAAATATACTTTTTATAAAAGTATAATCAAATCATAAGACATGTAAAATTGAAATTAAACTTAGCAAACCCTTCAAAATGACTATAAGCACGACAAATTTCGAATTCGGATGAGAAATCCTTAAGTTTCTTCATTTCTTGGACAAAAGGGGTAAAATAGTAATTTTACGCAAAAATCAAAATATGAAACATCAAAATTTAGAATGTACTGATAAATACGAATCCAACGCCACCAAGTACACTCAAATCCGAGATCATGGGAATAAAACCCAAAATTTTATGCATAAAGGGCAAAACGGTCTTTTTACACCATGTGGGGCCCACATGAGACCTACATGGGGCCCACAAGGGACCCAACAACCAATTTTATCAGCATCCCATGTGAAACATGGGTCAACAAATATCAGCTGGTCTTGGGGAAGAAAAATTAGGCATGGGAGCATTGAAGACTTTCATGCCATTTAATAATAAAAAAATAAAATATTATAATCATGAAAAAAGACCCAAAATGCCTATAAATACAACCCCAAAAGTCCTCCAAAAATTCTCATAAAATTCCCACGAAATTCTCTTCAATCTCCTTAAAAAATTAGATCTAGATCCCTCCCCAAAAACCCAAAATTTCCAAGAGTTAGATCTCTTTTCAACTTGTTTTTCTTTTTAGATTGGAACAAGAGACCTAAAATCAAGTAGGCACTCTGTTCTAATCTAATTTGATCAATTTCACCATCCAAAACTTCCCAACATATCTATTCTACAAAATCCCCAAAGAAATTTCAAGATCCAACGGTTCAAACAATGGATATTTGCAAGAAAGGTGGATTTTAGGCCATATCTTCATCAACAAGGTATTTTTTTAAATTGAGCATATAACCAAGGTTTTCTCTCCAATCAGGTATGTGGAAATCCTTTTCATAGATGTTTAGTACTGTTTTATGTAATTTTTATTTTTCTGTAATTTATTTTGGTAATAAAAAGGTAAAACTAAAGTAAACAACAGAACCCTTAATTTATGATGATGGAGTCCTCAGATGAAAAATATGACTTCACCAATCAATCCATAAGGGTCCAAAACCCCTAGGGTAGAATTTTCAGAAAGATCCGAGAAGTTTTGGTCCCCCAATTGAGAAGAGATTGATTGGACGGTCCAAACGGACTGTCCGATCTCAGATTGGACGGACGACGTCCCGCGCGCTTCCATGGATGCCCCGTGCAGGCGCTTCAACATTTCAGCACAGCAGATGTGTCTGACTTGGTCCGCCTGGCTTGGTTTTCCGCCCGAACGATCTGGGCCGTCCGTTCCTAGGCCCAGATCAAATACAGGCCCTAGGAAGACTGTAAACTTCCAGATTCAATTCCAGAGTCATTTGAACTCCAAATTGAGATCGGAAAGAAGCTATGGAAAGCTTGAAACCTCTATTTTCTTATGGAATGATAAAATAGACATGTTATTCAGTAAAAACTTTCTGTATTAAAGAAATAAGATTCCAATTACCTAGATCTTCAAGATATGAGATGATCAGATCTTAAAAACATGTTTTAATAATGATATAGTATTGAAATAAAGTAATATCTATAGTTTAATTGGATATATATGAGATATATTAAGGGATCTACCCTTTATGGTAGAAAAACCCTAAAAATACAAAGGGACCCACTTGATCAATGAGATCAAGTGTGATCAGATCCTTGGGATGGAAAGAATAAATGTTTATATGATGAAATCCAAGGAAATCATGAATGTATTATGAAAAAAATAGATCAATATGACTTTTGACCTTAATAGAGAAAATTCCCTAAATACAACTAAAATCCTTAATCAAAGGAAAAGATCTAAGATCAAATGGTTGGATCATAAGTAAAGGTTTCTAAAAATGTAAATGTAATTAGTTTCATTTTATATTATTATGTCATAAAGCATGCTAGTATAACATTTAGAGTTTAGCATGATATGTGTTTCATTGTTATCATAAGGTGCTAGATTTAATTTAAGTACCTTGCCTCATTTTCATTGAATGTTAGATTATGCAGTGTTATGCTTTGAATTTATAATTCATTTATGGTTGACTGTTATTAGTAGATTTACTTGTTATGAGATAAGGAGCATAAAACATCAAAAATGTACTCTGATGAGAAAGTAGAGTTTCATGACACAAATAAGAATGGAGTACTTTGGACTTAATTAGTAAGGGCTATAGTTAGTAGGACAATATAACGATTATCAAGTCCTTGGCCCAAATTAGGAAAAGAATAATAAACCCCATGAATGACATTATAAATATTCATGGACTTAATTAAAATCCATTAGAAAGAGTACTTAGGGTAAACATGCTTATAGGAACCTTATGAAAGGTTGAGCTATGGTCAGTCTAGTGAATGATGAACATAGTGGTTAAGGGGGTTATCTAATAGAGCCTCGCTCTTCCCCTACCTTCTATTGACGTTTGTGGGGTCTAAACGCCTCCTTACATGAGGATTGAAGTAACCACTTTGTGTTCACCCATTCAGCTAGTAAGCCTTAGCCAATTGGAAATAAGAGGAGCAGTTTAGATTTAGGCTTGAATAAGCTACCTTCAACCAGCACATTAACTGGTTGAATAATAATAATAATAAGAGCATAAAAGGTTAGTAAATTACCTAACCCTAATAAAAACAGTAAGTAAGATAAGGATGATCAAACAAGATCCATTAGATCTTGGATGATCAAGAACAATAAGAATAAGAACACTATATTGTACTTAGTATGTATGTTTATTAATATACTTGTTATGGTTGATTAGATTAGATAATCCAAACCCTTGATCAAAGATGATTCAAGGAAGAAAACCAAGATCATTCTCCATAGGGATGATCCAAGAACTGAACTTAGATCAAAGAAGAACTAGATGATAGAAGATCTAGGACCTTGATCTTTATCAACATGTGTAGATTGTCAATCAACGAATCTATGAAAGATCAAGATCAAGGAGATGGACATACAAAGACTTAGAGATAGAAAAATACTTAGAGATGAATGATCTAAAGATCATTCTAGTCATCAGATCTAGTGACCAATAGGATTGTTCATAATTTATATATTAACAATATGTATGGATGTCTGATTACATACATCAGTCAGGATCATGGAAGATTGGGGAAAAGAGATCAATCCTTAAAGGTAGGAGGATTTGATGAATGCATACATGATTGTACTCATGATCTTATGTTGACAAGAGTAATGATAATACTTGCATTAAATCTCTTGAAAATCTTATGATCCAACCAAACACCTATAAGATGGTTAAGAACTAAACTATAAGTGAATAGGGAACTAAAAAATATTTCAGCCCTAAGTAAACGGACATATGGTCTGTTATATATGAAATCTATTTTACATACAAGCTTGGAGGCTTGTGAGTTTGTTTTAATATGCATAAGCCTAGGGGAATGCTATTGCTAGAGGAGTTATGAGGGTTTGGCCACCCGCTCCTTGAAATTTGATGATATGATGATACCTTGCCTAATGAGAGGTTATAAGTTAGGTGGTGGCAATTATGGGAAGGCCACCACTGTGAAAGTCTTGCCCCCCCATACAGGCAGTGACATAATATTTTCCACCATGGTATTAGTGGTGAACATGGCAGTTATCCGAGCGCGCTAGTACGGATCGAGGCTATGACATAGCAACCTTTCGATTTTTGCACTATGATGCATATGAGAATAGGCATAGTGAAATGCCTTATCTTATAGCATGATGAAATGCTAGGTAATTATATATTACCAATATTTTCCAAGAAGGAAAATTCAGGTATGACATTAATTTGTAATACTAAATTCTCAAAATGAAGAGAATTGATCGGCTTAGTTGGGAATGATATTTAACTATTTTCACAAATTTAACTTGTTTACCCATGAAGGGTATGTATGTATATAGATATACATAAGTTACAAAGTAATGAGTATGTTTAAGGATAATGAGATTATGAAGTATTGGAATTACATTGTCAATGTTATGTTTCTTGAATCCCCTACCAAGCATTGCTTCTTGAGATATTGTACTTGTTGCAATATCTTAGATCGAGGAAGGAGAGTTAGGAGCTGAAGACTATAGAAGACTTGAAGAAAATAATCTTCAAGGTATACCCTTGAAGACATGTATTTTTCTTTGTTGAGAGTTTTATTGTATGGTGAGCTTGAGTTTTGGATTATGTAATTTGGACAAGTATTGTACTAGATTTGGTATCTTGTGAACCCTTTGGATGGATCCTGGAGTTTAATAAAAGTATATTCCTTCAATGGAATTTTATTTTGTACACAAATTGTACTTATGTTATGTATGAAGTGGTGACTTGGGTTTTCAAAACAAGTTCTAAAGAAAAGAATTTCCCCTGTTTTGTTTTGCAAAAAAATTTTACACTCTTAAGGGCCCTGACTTTCAAAATACTTTACAAATCATATTTCAAAAACTCGGGTCGTCACAGTTGGTATCAAAGTGATTCATCCAGTCACACTACAGTACAAACATGTCCAAAGGAGAGATTATAATCCAAGTCTAGATTAAGATAGAAGTAGTTGTATAGAGGATTGATAGAAATTATGAACAGATGCCACCAAAGAGAGTCACAAGACAGGCAGCTCAAAATACTCCAGAAGACAATATGGAGAGAGTAACAATGAGCAATGTGGAAGAGATGATGACAAGGGTGTTGAAGAACCTTCTTCCTCACCTATAGCAAACCCAGGGTTCATCACCTTCTGTAGAAATACGAAGTACGTAGGCTCAGGTTCAACCTGAAGTGAGTGAATAAGAGATGAGTTATTAGCTGATGAGAAGGAGTTATGTGATAAACTCATTAGTTAAGAGATAAGTATATAAGGAGTTAACTCATTAGTGAAGGATAAGTTTTGAAAGAGTAGCCTCATTTGTTGAAGAGGATGTAAAGAGTTGACTCGTTAGTGAGGAAAGAGTTAAACTCATTATTTGAGGAATATGGAAAGAGTAGACTCATTTGTGAAGAAAGAGTAACTCATTAGTGAAGGATGAGTATAGAAAGAGTTAAACTCATTAGTTGAGAATGAGTATAGAAAGAGTTAGTGTAATGAAGGAATAGTATAGTATAAGTAGATATTACTTAGTGAAAGGACTAGAAATACTACTTAGCAAATAAGAATTCTAATAGAGGGAATAATAAGATATAGAAATCCATAGGAAAAACATTACAATAGATGTAAGGTATGATGTTCAGGTCTAACCTAAAGTCTTGAGTAAACATACAAAGTACATTAATACTAGTATGTATATAACCATTATTAAGTGAAGTATGTATATAACCATTACTAAGTGAAGAAATGGAGATAAAGAGAAAAAAATGATAAATTGGAAAATAAGATGGAAAAAATAAAAAATTCCAACCTTATAGAAAAGGTGAAATGAAGATTTATGAGAAATAGGTGTTAAAGATGAAAACATTAGAAGTATTGTAAAATTTAAAGGTAACATTAAATATATAAAGAAATATAAATGTAGGAATTAGAATTGCTACATGTATAGTATTATGGCAATTAGTTAAATGAAATTAATCATCAAAATAGAGAGGATATGGCTTGAAAGAAATTTGAGGAGATAGGCAAGAAAGTTCAAAATTTGTAAATGAGAATAGTTTGAAATAAATATGAGTAAGGAGTTAAGCAAGTATTTTTCTCCAAAATTAGTGAGGCAAAGGCTTTAGTGGAGAAATGATAAAATTTTAGAACATGAAGAGATGATCTTTGATATTAGAATAAAATGAAAAGGAAAAAGAGAGTTAGATATGTTAAAGGGACAAAAATATGATCCCAAACTTATTAAGAAAGACAATTAAACTATGAGAATATATGGTTAACAAAGAAATTATAGCTCTATATATGGTACAACAATTATGAAATCACCAAGTTAGAAATTATAAAGGTATGACAAATCATTGTGGAAATTAGCACTAGAGGATTTTCAAGGATTAAAGAATTATTGATATAATAACTGTGGTGCTATTGAAAATAATTTTGGGACTATCATAAAGAGAAGTACCTTTGGTATAGATGGTAAAATGGTCATGGAACATGAAAACAAAGAGAAATATTGATTAGGAAAATATAGTCATTGATTAAGTCATTGATTATCATGGTTATGGAACATGAAAACTAAGAGAAATATTGATTAGGAAAATATGGTCATTGATTATCATGGTCATGGAACATGAAAACAAAGAGAAATATTGATTAGGAAAATATAGTCATTGATTATCATGAAGAGGAGTACATCTTATTGATCAAGGCAAATGAAGAGCTAAATATGAATAGAGATATTACTTCCAATTACATGATGGAGTTGGTGATATTGAAAGATTTAAGAAATAGAGTACGGGGAAATATATTTTTGAAGGAAAGGTGAAATAAAACATGAGAAATGAAAACAAATATTGGTTGTTAAATTTAAGTTTAAAGATGATTGTGAATGAGATATAAATCCAAATTGTTGGAGAAATAAGTGGTTAGAAATTTTAAGATAGTTTGAAGATTTTCAATCTTACATGAGATTGAATGAGAAAATATCTATAATAGTTGAGGAAAAGAACATCAAATTATATGAATGTGTTGAAAGAACAACTTTTTAAGGATATGGAGTGACTATAGCAATTTACATTATGAGAGTAACAAATTTCTTTTAGGAAAAGAAAAAGGAGGAATCAATGTAAGGATGCATAAATGATGTTGAGGAAATTAAGTATCCTTTTTCTCTATAAGGATGAGCATTTTCAAATTTATTATTAATTGGGAATTGGAAATGCAACATCAAAGTATAAAATCAAAAACAAATTTTAAAAGTTCTATGAGTTAGATAACAGATGTTCATGAATTTGAGGAGAATGAAATATATTGAATGAAGTGGTAATGATATATGGAAATAGATTTCAAGAAATCAAGAGCATTCAGGGGATATATGTTAGACACTTACAAAACTTGTCTTGTAAGTGTACATGTGATTAAAGAAAGCCAAGTTTAGGTTATATAAATTTTAAGGATAGCATGGAATTTGACCCAACAAAGGTGGAATATGAGATCAAAATATGAAATGACAATGACAATTAGAGAAATATATCTCTTATTGATTTTATAACATAAGGACATTCTTTTGGTGAAGTTTTGCCATTGGTTACATAAATCCTAAATGAGTTGATAATAGATTGTTGAGAATTAAAGACTAGTTGATAAATTATGGTGTTTGTAAAGATTTGAGAAGGGATGATTACAAAGTTAATATGGACTCTTTTAATTGGAATTATCAAGAATATCGCAAATAAAGAGTTAGTATGATATGATAAAGGCTATGAGGTACATTTGAAAGAAGCAAGAGAAAATGCAAAATCTAGAAATTTTGAAGCCTATGACATACAAATATATATATGAGAGGAAAAGAGATAAATATTATCATAGATTGTGAGAATGTTCTGAATATTGTTCTAAATATGAGAAAGAAATAACAAAAGAGGATCAAGAATATATATGCAGAGTTAAATGACACTATTTTGGAAGGAAAAATGTAGAAAGTCAAGTATTATGAATAAAATGGCACTCAAGGAGTGTTACAAAAATAATGAATGGGAATGAGGAAAGAATCATTACAAGGAAACTATTATTCAAGGATAGAATTTGACAAGAAGTTGTCAATAGAAGGAAATAGTAAAGAAGTATGAACTGTAGAGAAGAAATAAAGTATACACTTTCAAATAATGGAAGAATAAGAAAAGAGAAAATTACTTCCAGAGATTGTTGTTACAAAGAACAATAGTTGAAGTTATAGAATCTAATCAATATGCATTATAGGAAGTCTAAGGACTATACATAGTAGGAAAGCTATGTCCAAACTTTATATGTTGATACATAGTAGGAAAGCTATGTCAAAACTTTATATGTTGAAAAAGAATGAGGATGAGCAATAGAAGGTATAATGGAATATTGTGAAGCATGGAAAGATTGGTGAAAATTACCAGTCAAGTGAAATGGAAGGTTTTGAAAAAAAAGGGGATAACTCAATAAGAGTTATTAATTTTATTTTTTTTTTAATTCTAGCAAGAACTAGCTTTAGTATATAGTGCATTATTAAGGTTAGTCATGGATGAGTATTTTAACCTTTGAGAAAAAGGTAGTATTAGAAGAGCAACGAAAGGAAATAAAATTTCCATAAGTGGTAAGGCCACATCTGTAAGGCTATGAAAGAATTGTGAAAACTCCTAAGTGAGTTGTATTACAAATTTTGAGGACGAAATTATTGTAAGGGGGGAAGATTGTAATAACCCCAATTTTTGTAAATTGATTGAGAAAAATCAATAAAGTTTGAGTTTCGGATATTTGAAATTTTGAAATATTAGGGTTACTTAAAATATACTTTTTATAAAAGTATAATCAAATCATAAGACATGTAAAATTGAAATTAAACTTAGCAAACCCTTCAAAATGACTATAAGCACGACAAATTTCGAATTCGGATGAGAAATCCTTAAGTTTCTTCATTTCTTGGACAAAAGGGGTAAAATAGTAATTTTACGCAAAAATCAAAATATGAAACATCAAAATTTAGAATGTACTGATAAATACGAATCCAACGCCACCAAGTACACTCAAATCCGAGATCATGGGAATAAAACCCAAAATTTTATGCATAAAGGGCAAAACGGTCTTTTTACACCATGTGGGGCCCACATGAGACCTACATGGGGCCCACAAGGGACCCAACAACCAATTTTATCAGCATCCCATGTGAAACATGGGTCAACAAATATCAGCTGGTCTTGGGGAAGAAAAATTAGGCATGGGAGCATTGAAGACTTTCATGCCATTTAATAATAAAAAAATAAAATATTATAATCATGAAAAAAGACCCAAAATGCCTATAAATACAACCCCAAAAGTCCTCCAAAAATTCTCATAAAATTCCCACGAAATTCTCTTCAATCTCCTTAAAAAATTAGATCTAGATCCCTCCCCAAAAACCCAAAATTTCCAAGAGTTAGATCTCTTTTCAACTTGTTTTTCTTTTTAGATTGGAACAAGAGACCTAAAATCAAGTAGGCACTCTGTTCTAATCTAATTTGATCAATTTCACCATCCAAAACTTCCCAACATATCTATTCTACAAAATCCCCAAAGAAATTTCAAGATCCAACGGTTCAAACAATGGATATTTGCAAGAAAGGTGGATTTTAGGCCATATCTTCATCAACAAGGTATTTTTTTAAATTGAGCATATAACCAAGGTTTTCTCTCCAATCAGGTATGTGGAAATCCTTTTCATAGATGTTTAATCTTGTTTTATGTAATTTTTATTTTTACGTAATTTATTTTGGTAATAAAAGGTAAAACTAAAGTAAACAACAGAACCCTTAATTTATGATGATGGAGTCCTCAGATGAAAAATATGACTTCACCAATCAATCCATAAGGGTCCAAAACCCCTAGGGTAGAATTTTCAGAAAGATCCAGAAGTTTTGGTCCCCAATTGAGAAGAGATTGATTGGACGGTCCAAACGGATTGTCCGATCTCAATTGGACGGACGACGTCCCGCGCGCTTCCATGGATGCCCCGTGCAGGCGCTTCAACATTTCAGCACAGCAGATGTGTCGACTTGGTCCGCCTGGCTTGGTTTTCCGCCCGAACGATCTGGGCCGTCCGTTCCTAGGCCCAGATCAAATACAGGCCCTAGGAAGACTGTAAACTTCCAGATTCAATTCCAGAGTCATTTGAACTCCAAATTGAGATCGGAAAGAAGCTATGGAAAGCTTGAAACCTCTATTTTCTTATGGAATGATAAAATAGACATGTTATTCAGTAAAAACTTTCTGTATTAAAGAAATAAGATTCCAATTACCTAGATCTTCAAGATATGAGATGATCAGATCTTAAAAACATGTTTTAATAATGATATAGTATTGAAATAAAGTAATATCTATAGTTTAATTGGATATATATGAGATATATTAAGGGATCTACCCTTTATGGTAGAAAAACCCTAAAAATACAAAGGGACCCACTTGATCAATGAGATCAAGTGTGATCAGATCCTTGGGATGGAAAGAATAAATGTTTATATGATGAAATCCAAGGAAATCATGAATGTATTATGAAAAAAATAGATCAATATGACTTTTGACCTTAATAGAGAAAATTCCCTAAATACAACTAAAATCCTTAATCAAAGGAAAAGATCTAAGATCAAATGGTTGGATCATAAGTAAAGGTTTCTAAAAATGTAAATGTAATTAGTTTCATTTTATATTATTATGTCATAAAGCATGCTAGTATAACATTTAGAGTTTAGCATGATATGTGTTTCATTGTTATCATAAGGTGCTAGATTTAATTTAAGTACCTTGCCTCATTTTCATTGAATGTTAGATTATGCAGTTTTATGCTTTGAATTTATAATTCATTTATGGTTGACTGTTATTAGTAGATTTACTTGTTATGAGATAAGGAGCATAAAACATCAAAAATGTACTCTGATGAGAAAGTAGAGTTTCATGACACAAATAAGAATGGAGTACTTTGGACTTAATTAGTAAGGGCTATAGTTAGTAGGACAATATAACGATTATCAAGTCCTTGGCCCAAATTAGGAAAAGAATAATAAACCCCATGAATGACATTATAAATATTCATGGACTTAATTAAAATCCATTAGAAAGAGTACTTAGGGTAAACATGCTTATAGGAACCTTATGAAAGGTTGAGCTATGGTCAGTCTAGTGAATGATGAACATAGTGGTTAAGGGGGTTATCTAATAGAGCCTCGCTCTTCCCCTACCTTCTATTGACGTTTGTGGGGTCTAAACGCCTCCTTACATGAGGATTGAAGTAACCACTTTGTGTTCACCCATTCAGCTAGTAAGCCTTAGCCAATTGGAAATAAGAGGAGCGATTTAGATTTAGGCTTGAATAAGCTACCTTCAACCAGCACATTAAGCTTGGTTGAATAATAATAATAATAAGAGCATAAAAGGTTAGTAAATTACCTAACCCTAATAAAAACAGTAAGTAAGATAAGGATGATCAAACAAGATCCATTAGATCTTGGATGATCAAGAACAATAAGAATAAGAACACTATATTGTACTTAGTATGTATGTTTATTAATATACTTGTTATGGTTGATTAGATTAGATAATCCAAACCCTTGATCAAAGATGATTCAAGGAAGAAAACCAAGATCATTCTCCATAGGGATGATCCAAGAACTGAACTTAGATCAAAGAAGAACTAGATGATAGAAGATCTAGGACCTTGATCTTTATCAACATGTGTAGATTGTCAATCAACGAATCTATGAAAGATCAAGATCAAGGAGATGGACATACAAAGACTTAGAGATAGAAAAATACTTAGAGATGAATGATCTAAAGATCATTCTAGTCATCAGATCTAGTGACCAATAGGATTGTTCATAATTTATATATTAACAATATGTATGGATGTGCGGGTTACATACATCAGTCAGGATCATGGAAGATTGGGGAAAAGAGATCAATCCTTAAAGGTAGGAGGATTTGATGAATGCATACATGATTGTACTCATGATCTTATGTTGACAAGAGTAATGATAATACTTGCATTAAATCTCTTGAAAATCTTATGATCCAACCAAACACCTATAAGATGGTTAAGAACTAAACTATAAGTGAATAGGGAACTAAAAAATATTTCAGCCCTAAGTAAACAGACATATGGTCTGTTATATATGAAATCTATTTTACATACAAGCTTGGAGGCTTGTGAGTTTGTTTTAATATGCATAAGCCTAGGGGAATGCTATTGCTAGAGGAGTTATGAGGGTTTGGCCACCCGCTCCTTGAAATTTGATGATATGATGATACCTTGCCTAATGAGAGGTTATAAGTTAGGTGGTGGCAATTATGGGAAGGCCACCACTGTGAAAGTCTTGCCCCCGCATACAGGCTGTGACATAATATTTTCCACCATGGTATTAGTGGTGAACATGGCAGTTATCCGAGCGCGCTAGTACGGATCGGCTATGATAGCAACCTTTACGATTTTTTGCACTATGATGCATATGAGAATAGGCATAGTGAAATGCCTTATCTTATAGCATGATGAAATGCTAGGTAATTATATATTACCAATATTTTCCAAGAAGGAAAATTCCCAGTATGACATTAGCTGTAATACTAAATTCTCAAAATGAAGAGAATTGATCAGCTTAGTTGGGAATGATATTTAACTATTTTCACAAATTTAACTTGTTTACCCATGAAGGGTATGTATGTATATAGATATACATAAGTTACAAAGTAATGAGTATGTTTAAGGATAATGAGATTATGAAGTATTGGAATTACATTGTCAATGTTATGTTTCTTGAATCCCCTACCAAGCATTGCTTCTTGAGATATTGTACTTGTTGCAATATCTTAGATCGAGGAAGGAGAGTTAGGAGCTGAAGACTATAGAAGACTTGAAGAAAATAATCTTCAAGGTATACCCTTGAAGACATGTATTTTTCTTTGTTGAGAGTTTTATTGTATGGTGAGCTTGAGTTTTGGATTATGTAATTTGGACAAGTATTGTACTAGATTTGGTATCTTGTGAACCACTGGATGGATCCTGGAGTTTAATAAAAGTATATTCCTTCAATGGAATTTTATTTTGTACACAAATTGTACTTATGTTATGTATGAAGTGGTGACTTGGGTTTTCAAAACAAGTTCTAAAGAAAAGAATTTCATTTGTTTTGTTTTGCAAAAAAATTTTACACTCTTAAGGGCCCTGACTTTCAAAATACTTTACAAATCATATTTCAAAAACTCGGGTCGTCACAGTTGGTATCAAAGTGATTCATCCAGTCACACTACAGTACAAACATGTCCAAAGGAGAGATTATAATCCAAGTCTAGATTAAGATAGAAGTAGTTGTATAGAGGATTGAAAGAAATTATGAACCGATGCCACCAAAGAGAGTCACAAGACAGGCAGCTCAAAATACTCCAGAAGACAATATGGAGAGAGTAACAATGAGCAATGTGGAAGAGATGATGACAAGGGTGTTGAAGAACCTTCTTCCTCACCTATAGCAAACCCAGGGTTCATCACCTTCTGTAGAAATACGAAGTACGTAGGCTCAGGTTCAACCTGAAGTGAGTGAATAAGAGATGAGTTATTAGCTGATGAGAAGGAGTTATGTGATAAACTCATTAGTTAAGAGATAAGTATATAAGGAGTTAACTCATTAGTGAAGGATAAGTTTTGAAAGAGTAGCCTCATTTGTTGAAGAGGATGTAAAGAGTTGACTCGTTAGTGAGGAAAGAGTTAAACTCATTATTTGAGGAATATGGAAAGAGTAGACTCATTTGTGAAGAAAGAGTAACTCATTAGTGAAGGATGAGTATAGAAAGAGTTAAACTCATTAGTTGAGAATGAGTATAGAAAGAGTTAGTGTAATGAAGGAATAGTATAGTATAAGTAGATATTACTTAGTGAAAGGACTAGAAATACTACTTAGCAAATAAGAATTCTAATAGAGGGAATAATAAGATATAGAAATCCATAGGAAAAACATTACAATAGATGTAAGGTATGATGTTCAGGTCTAACCTAAAGTCTTGAGTAAACATACAAAGTACATTAATACTAGTATGTATATAACCATTATTAAGTGAAGTATGTATATAACCATTACTAAGTGAAGAAATGGAGATAAAGAGAAAAAAATGATAAATTGGAAAATAAGATGGAAAAAATAAAAAATTCCAACCTTATAGAAAAGGTGAAATGAAGATTTATGAGAAATAGGTGTTAAAGATGAAAACATTAGAAGTATTGTAAAATTTAAAGGTAACATTAAATATATAAAGAAATATAAATGTAGGAATTAGAATTGCTACATGTATAGTATTATGGCAATTAGTTAAATGAAATTAATCATCAAAATAGAGAGGATATGGCTTGAAAGAAATTTGAGGAGATAGGCAAGAAAGTTCAAAATTTGTAAATGAGAATAGTTTGAAATAAATATGAGTAAGGAGTTAAGCAAGTATTTTTCTCCAAAATTAGTGAGGCAAAGGCTTTAGTGGAGAAATGATAAAATTTTAGAACATGAAGAGATGATCTTTGATATTAGAATAAAATGAAAAGGAAAAAGAGAGTTAGATATGTTAAAGGGACAAAAATATGATCCCAAACTTATTAAGAAAGACAATTAAACTATGAGAATATATGGTTAACAAAGAAATTATAGCTCTATATATGGTACAACAATTATGAAATCACCAAGTTAGAAATTATAAAGGTATGACAAATCATTGTGGAAATTAGCACTAGAGGATTTTCAAGGATTAAAGAATTATTGATATAATAACTGTGGTGCTATTGAAAATAATTTTGGGACTATCATAAAGAGAAGTACCTTTGGTATAGATGGTAAAATGGTCATGGAACATGAAAACAAAGAGAAATATTGATTAGGAAAATATAGTCATTGATTAAGTCATTGATTATCATGGTTATGGAACATGAAAACTAAGAGAAATATTGATTAGGAAAATATGGTCATTGATTATCATGGTCATGGAACATGAAAACAAAGAGAAATATTGATTAGGAAAATATAGTCATTGATTATCATGAAGAGGAGTACATCTTATTGATCAAGGCAAATGAAGAGCTAAATATGAATAGAGATATTACTTCCAATTACATGATGGAGTTGGTGATATTGAAAGATTTAAGAAATAGAGTACGGGAAATATATTTTTGAAGGAAAGGTGAAATAAAACATGAGAAATGAAAACAAATATTGGTTGTTAAATTTAAGTTTAAAGATGATTGTGAATGAGATATAAATCCAAATTGTTGGAGAAATAAGTGGTTAGAAATTTTAAGATAGTTTGAAGATTTTCAATCTTACATGAGATTGAATGAGAAAATATCTATAATAGTTGAGGAAAAGAACATCAAATTATATGAATGTGTTGAAAGAACAACTTTTTAAGGATATGGAGTGACTATAGCAATTTACATTATGAGAGTAACAAATTTCTTTTAGGAAAAGAAAAAGGAGGAATCAATGTAAGGATGCATAAATGATGTTGAGGAAATTAAGTATCCTTTTTCTCTATAAGGATGAGCATTTTCAAATTTATTATTAATTGGGAATTGGAAATGCAACATCAAAGTATAAAATCAAAAACAAATTTTAAAAGTTCTATGAGTTAGATAACAGATGTTCATGAATTTGAGGAGAATGAAATATATTGAATGAAGTGGTAATGATATATGGAAATAGATTTCAAGAAATCAAGAGCATTCAGGGGATATATGTTAGACACTTACAAAACTTGTCTTGTAAGTGTACATGTGATTAAAGAAAGCCAAGTTTAGGTTATATAAATTTTAAGGATAGCATGGAATTTGACCCAACAAAGGTGGAATATGAGATCAAAATATGAAATGACAATGACAATTAGAGAAATATATCTCTTATTGATTTTATAACATAAGGACATTCTTTTGGTGAAGTTTTGCCATTGGTTACATAAATCCTAAATGAGTTGATAATAGATTGTTGAGAATTAAAGACTAGTTGATAAATTATGGTGTTTGTAAAGATTTGAGAAGGGATGATTACAAAGTTAATATGGACTCTTTTAATTGGAATTATCAAGAATATCGCAAATAAAGAGTTAGTATGATATGATAAAGGCTATGAGGTACATTTGAAAGAAGCAAGAGAAAATGCAAAATCTAGAAATTTTGAAGCCTATGACATACAAATATATATATGAGAGGAAAAGAGATAAATATTATCATAGATTGTGAGAATGTTCTGAATATTGTTCTAAATATGAGAAAGAAATAACAAAAGAGGATCAAGAATATATATGCAGAGTTAAATGACACTATTTTGGAAGGAAAAATGTAGAAAGTCAAGTATTATGAATAAAATGGCACTCAAGGAGTGTTACAAAAATAATGAATGGGAATGAGGAAAGAATCATTACAAGGAAACTATTATTCAAGGATAGAATTTGACAAGAAGTTGTCAATAGAAGGAAATAGTAAAGAAGTATGAACTGTAGAGAAGAAATAAAGTATACACTTTCAAATAATGGAAGAATAAGAAAAGAGAAAATTACTTCCAGAGATTGTTGTTACAAAGAACAATAGTTGAAGTTATAGAATCTAATCAATATGCATTATAGGAAGTCTAAGGACTATACATAGTAGGAAAGCTATGTCCAAACTTTATATGTTGATACATAGTAGGAAAGCTATGTCAAAACTTTATATGTTGAAAAAGAATGAGGATGAGCAATAGAAGGTATAATGGAATATTGTGAAGCATGGAAAGATTGGTGAAAATTACCAGTCAAGTGAAATGGAAGGTTTTGAAAAAAAAAGGGATAACTCAATAAGAGTTATTAATTTTTTTTTTTTTAATTCTAGCAAGAACTAGCTTTAGTATATAGTGCATTATTAAGGTTAGTCATGGATGAGTATTTTAACCTTTGAGAAAAAGGTAGTATTAGAAGAGCAACGAAAGGAAATAAAATTTCCATAAGTGGTAAGGCCACATCTGTAAGGCTATGAAAGAATTGTGAAAACTCCTAAGTGAGTTGTATTACAAATTTTGAGGACGAAATTATTGTAAGGGGGGAAGATTGTAATAACCCCAATTTTTGTAAATTGATTGAGAAAAATCAATAAAGTTTGAGTTTCAGATATTTCGGGCTGAAATATTAGGGTTACTTAAAATATACTTTTTATAAAAGTATAATCAAATCATAAGACATGTAAAATTGAAATTAAACTTAGCAAACCCTTCAAAATGACTATAAGCACGACAAATTTCGAATTCGGATGAGAAATCCTTAAGTTTCTTCATTTCTTGGACAAAAGGGGTAAAATAGTAATTTTACGCAAAAATCAAAATATGAAACATCAAAATTTAGAATGTACTGATAAATACGAATCCAACGCCACCAAGTACACTCAAATCCGAGATCATGGGAATAAAACCCAAAATTTTATGCATAAAGGGCAAAACGGTCTTTTTACACCATGTGGGGCCCACATGAGACCTACATGGGGCCCACAAGGGACCCAACAACCAATTTTATCAGCATCCCATGTGAAACATGGGTCAACAAATATCAGCTGGTCTTGGGGAAGAAAAATTAGGCATGGGAGCATTGAAGACTTTCATGCCATTTAATAATAAAAAATAAAATATTATAATCATGAAAAAAGACCCAAAATGCCTATAAATACAACCCCAAAAGTCCTCCAAAAATTCTCATAAAATTCCCACGAAATTCTCTTCAATCTCCTTAAAAAATTAGATCTAGATCCCTCCCCAAAAACCCAAAATTTCCAAGAGTTAGATCTCTTTTCAACTTGTTTTTCTTTTTAGATTGGAACAAGAGACCTAAAATCAAGTAGGCACTCTGTTCTAATCTAATTTGATCAATTTCACCATCCAAAACTTCCCAACATATCTATTCTACAAAATCCCCAAAGAAATTTCAAGATCCAACGGTTCAAACAATGGATATTTGCAAGAAAGGTGGATTTTAGGCCATATCTTCATCAACAAGGTATTTTTTTAAATTGAGCATATAACCAAGGTTTTCTCTCCAATCAGGTATGTGGAAATCCTTTTCATAGATGTTTAGTACTGTTTTATGTAATTTTTATTTTTCTGTAATTTATTTTGGTAATAAAAAGGTAAAACTAAAGTAAACAACAGAACCCTTAATTTATGATGATGGAGTCCTCAGATGAAAAATATGACTTCACCAATCAATCCATAAGGGTCCAAAACCCCTAGGGTAGAATTTTCAGAAAGATCCGAGAAGTTTTGGTCCCCCAATTGAGAAGAGATTGATTGGACGGTCCAAACGGACTGTCCGATCTCCAGATTGGACGGACGACGTCCCACGCGCTTCCATGGATGCCCCGTGCAGGCGCTTCAACATTTCAGCACAGCAGATGTGTCTGACTTGGTCCGCCTGGCTTGGTTTTCCGCCCGAACGATCTGGGCCGTCCGTTCCTAGGCCCAGATCAAATACAAGCCCTAGGAAGATCAGAACTTTGCATTCAATTCCAGAGTCATTTGAACTCCAAATTGAGATCGGAAAGAAGCTATGGAAAGCTTGAAACCTCTATTTTCTTATGGAATGATAAAATAGACATGTTATTCAGTAAAAACTTTCTGTATTAAAGAAATAAGATTCCAATTACCTAGATCTTCAAGATATGAGATGATCAGATCTTAAAAACATGTTTTAATAATGATATAGTATTGAAATAAAGTAATATCTATAGTTTAATTGGATATATATGAGATATATTAAGGGATCTACCCTTTATGGTAGAAAAACCCTAAAAATACAAAGGGACCCACTTGATCAATGAGATCAAGTGTGATCAGATCCTTGGGATGGAAAGAATAAATGTTTATATGATGAAATCCAAGGAAATCATGAATGTATTATGAAAAAAATAGATCAATATGACTTTTGACCTTAATAGAGAAAATTCCCTAAATACAACTAAAATCCTTAATCAAAGGAAAAGATCTAAGATCAAATGGTTGGATCATAAGTAAAGGTTTCTAAAAATGTAAATGTAATTAGTTTCATTTTATATTATTATGTCATAAAGCATGCTAGTATAACATTTAGAGTTTAGCATGATATGTGTTTCATTGTTATCATAAGGTGCTAGATTTAATTTAAGTACCTTGCCTCATTTTCATTGAATGTTAGATTATGCAGTTTTATGCTTTGAATTTATAATTCATTTATGGTTGACTGTTATTAGTAGATTTACTTGTTATGAGATAAGGAGCATAAAACATCAAAAATGTACTCTGATGAGAAAGTAGAGTTTCATGACACAAATAAGAATGGAGTACTTTGGACTTAATTAGTAAGGGCTATAGTTAGTAGGACAATATAACGATTATCAAGTCCTTGGCCCAAATTAGGAAAAGAATAATAAACCCCATGAATGACATTATAAATATTCATGGACTTAATTAAAATCCATTAGAAAGAGTACTTAGGGTAAACATGCTTATAGGAACCTTATGAAAGGTTGAGCTATGGTCAGTCTAGTGAATGATGAACATAGTGGTTAAGGGGTTATCTAATAGAGCCTCGCTTCTTCCCCTACCTTCTATTGACGTTTGTGGGGTCTAAACGCCTCCTTACATGAGGATTGAAGTAACCACTTTGTGTTCACCCATTCAGCTAGTAAGCCTTAGCCAATTGGAAATAAGAGGAGCAGTTTAGATTTAGGCTTGAATAAGCTACCTTCAACCAAAGACACATTAGCGGTTGAATAATAATAATAATAAGAGCATAAAAGGTTAGTAAATTACCTAACCCTAATAAAAACAGTAAGTAAGATAAGGATGATCAAACAAGATCCATTAGATCTTGGATGATCAAGAACAATAAGAATAAGAACACTATATTGTACTTAGTATGCATGTTTATTAATATACTTGTTATGGTTGATTAGATTAGATAATCCAAACCCTTGATCAAAGATGATTCAAGGAAGAAAACCAAGATCATTCTCCATAGGGATGATCCAAGAACTGAACTTAGATCAAAGAAGAACTAGATGATAGAAGATCTAGGACCTTGATCTTTATCAACATGTGTAGATTGTCAATCAACGAATCTATGAAAGATCAAGATCAAGGAGATGGACATACAAAGACTTAGAGATAGAAAAATACTTAGAGATGAATGATCTAAAGATCATTCTAGTCATCAGATCTAGTGACCAATAGGATTGTTCATAATTTATATATTAACAATATGTATGGATGTACAGATTACATACATCAGTCAGGATCATGGAAGATTGGGGAAAAGAGATCAATCCTTAAAGGTAGGAGGATTTGATGAATGCATACATGATTGTACTCATGATCTTATGTTGACAAGAGTAATGATAATACTTGCATTAAATCTCTTGAAAATCTTATGATCCAACCAAACACCTATAAGATGGTTAAGAACTAAACTATAATTGCATATTACCAATATTTCCCAACAAGGGAAATTCCCAGTATGAGATTAGCTGTAATACTAAATTCTCAAAATGAAGAGAATTGATCAGCTTAGTTGGGAATGATATTTGACTATTTTCACAAATTTAACTAGTTTACCCATGAAGGTTATGTATGTATGTATATAGATATATATAAGTTACAACGTAAAGAGTATGTTTAAGGATAATGGGATTATGAAGTATTGGAATTACATTGTCAATGTTATGTTTCTTGAATCCCTACCAAGGATTGCTTGCTGAGATATTGTACTTGTTGCAATATCTCAGATCCAGGGAAGGAGAGTTAGGAGTGAAGACTATAGAAGACTTGAAGAAAATAATCTTCAAGGTATACCCTTGAAGACATGTATTTTTCTTTGTTGAGAGTTTTATTGTATGGTGAGCTTGAGTTTTGGATTATGTAATTTGGACCAGTATTATATTAGATTTGGCTATACTGTGAACCACTGGATGAATCCTAGAGTTTAATATAAGTATATTCTTTCAATGGAATTTTATTTTGTACACAAATTGTACTTATGTTATGTATGAAGTGGTGACTTGGGTTTTCAAAACAAGTTCTAAAGAAAAGAATTTCCGCTGTTTTGTTTTGCGAAAAAAATTTACACTCTTAAGGGCCCTGACTTTCAAAATACTTTACAAATCATGTTTCAAAAACCCGGGTCGTCACAACAAGTCCACAACTCAACCTCTCAAATTATTTTAGAATAAATTAGAAGAGACATATAGAGGACATCACATGCTCATAGGGCCCTCTTAATAAGACACGATCTATTGTTAGTCGAGTGGCTTTTGGGCACTGCAGTTATATTGGATGTCTTAAAATCCAAGTGATTTTCCCATGCCTTCCATTGACATTGGTTGAGATCTAAATGCCTCATGGCATGAGGATTGTGTTAACCACCTTAGAACAAAACCCAACTAGTAAGTAGTATCAAATTTGATAGAGAGGAGGAGCATTAGATTATGCTAATCTAAAAGCTTTATCCCCACACAAATTCAAGAAATCAAAATATTTCTTCTTATTAGTCTCAAGGAATTTAGTGTAGTTCTTTTCTATATAAAAAAAAAGACATGATCAATTTAATTCAATGAAAAATCCACACACTAGTCAAAGGGGTAATTTACCCCCCAACTTAATAAAGATGATATTTTCCCATGGAGAAGCAATCTCCTCTTTAATGATGATTAACCACCTCTCATCCTAGATAATGACAATGTTTCCTCATGGATGAGTAATCCTCTCTTTAATGTTGATGATCCTCCACCTCTATTTACTGATAATCTACATTCCTGGGGGAATAATTCTTAACCACATGGAAATAGAAGAAGGGACCAAGTTAGAACACATGAGAAGAATTGGCATAACCAAAATCCTCATGGGAAAATACTAAGAGTCTATTTATAGCCTAATTATTCCACCACACTTTCATGTATACTTTTGCCTCCAAATGTTGGTATGATTGAATTAAAGGTGGGAGTAATTCAATTACTTCCTAAATTTTATGGGTTGGATAGTGAGAGCCCTTATCTGCATTTAAAGGAATTCAATGAAGTGTGCATGACCCAACATACACAAAACATCGAATTATATATGGTAAGATTCAAACTATTTTCTTTTTCTTTAAAGGAAAAATATAAGATGTGGTTTCATTCACTGCTAGAATGTTCTATACAAACATGGCAAGAAATGACTAGGATGTTCTTGAATAAGTTCATTCCTATATATAAGATAAATACTCTCCACCAAAATATAATGAATTTTACTCAAAAGTATAAACAAAATCCTATCAATGCTAGGAAAGATTTAAGAAATTATTTTTAACTTGTCCACATCATGGATACAAACTTTGGCTTATCATTTCTTCTTTTATAAAGGACTTAATTCTGATATGTGCCAATTTGTTGAAATGATGTACAATGGCAATTTCTTAAATAAACAACCTGAAGAGGCACAAGAGTATTTGGATTGGCTGGAAGAGAGTGCACAAACTTATGCTAATTTGAACAAAGTAGGTTACCCAAACAAGCCTAAGTCCACCATGCCATCCACTAGGGGAGGAATGTATGTTATGACTAAAAAAGATTATATGAAAATACCTTCTCTATCTAAAAAAGTTGAGGACACGAAAATGGAAAAATTTCCTCTAAAAAAGTCAAACAAGTGTGTAATATTTATGAAAGTAATAGACACCCCCGCTCAAGAATTCCCCTGCCTCCTGCATTTCAAGATGCGCTTCATGAGCATACATATTCTTATGAGAAACATTTTTCCTCATCTTCAGAGACATATAATTCCAACTGGAGTAATCATACTACTATAAGTTGGATAAATGAATATAATGCTAATGTCTCATATAAGGCCAAATACCACCCTTACCAACCAGAATGTCCACTTGCTCCTAGACCTTACCTTCCTCTATTTAAGAGGGAAGTGGAGGATAACTTGAATCAAGTCATGCAATACCAAGAGAAGAAAATTGCTCAAATTAATGCCCAATTAAAAGAGAACATAGAATCCATGACTGAATTGAAGGACATGATGATCCAAATGTTGCAAATCATTGACAAAGGCAATGTCCTATCCCACGAAATGACAACCTCGATGATATGGATGTGGTAGGTGAAATTAATTCTTCAGTTGCAAACCTAGAACAATCAAAGGAAATTATCATTCTTCATAGTGGTAAAATAATTGAGAGAATTTGGTATGAAAAAGGCTCAGATAGTATGAAAACTTGTTAGAAAAAGAGATAAATTTGTCGATAAGGATAAGGTCCCACCCACTAAGCCATATGACATCATTGCTCGATTTTCACAAAGGTTGCATCAAGCTCCCACAATTGTGTCTAATTATGAGACGTAACCTGAAGATATATTTAACTTGCCTTGTGCTAAAATAAAAAATCCAAAATTGCAAGAAAAATTCAGTCACCTTTCATTTTTCAAAGCTTATCGAGCTCATTTTGTATGAGACCTAAGGAAATTTCAAAGTCTGTAATTTTTTTTTTCTTTTGAAAATTTTCATCTGTAATAATTAAGTACCTAAGTTTTTTTCTTTCTAGAACTTTTCCCATCTACATCTCCTATTTCTTCATTTCTCAATCCATTATCATAATCCTACTTTTTAAACATTGAGGACAATGTTTCTTCTAGGTTGGAGGTGTATAATTCTAGCAAATTTTAATTTTTATTAATTTTTCTCTTAATTTCAAAAATATGAAATATTTGTTTTTTATTTTGAAAATTTTTAAATTTTACGTCAATTCCTACACTATGATGAGAATTGGATTTTATGAAGTATATTATAGATAATTTTAGATTATTAATGGAATTGAACATAATTAATTTATTATTTTACTCATTTTCTAAAGTATTCCATGAAAGCAAAGACTCATATCACATCTGTACACGTAGTTGGATAGACATAGTCTAAATTA
Organism: Warburgia ugandensis; assembly: GCA_035236585.1. Taxonomy (NCBI): domain Eukaryota; kingdom Viridiplantae; phylum Streptophyta; class Magnoliopsida; order Canellales; family Canellaceae; genus Warburgia; species Warburgia ugandensis. The sequence continues at coordinate 12,973,664 of CP141127.1, read as the reverse complement.
ATAAATAGTTTTAACTTAGAGATCCTAAAGAAATTCATTAGAGACTTATAACCTATGTGAGTCTTAAAGTCATTCATCCTTTTTAAGACATTATAAATGTTTAACAAAAATTCTACTTTCTTAAAGTAAATTTGATCCCATCAACTCTTAAATTTGGCTAATTACTTAGATTATTAAAGTATTACCTTTAAAATTCTAGAATTTCAATGAATATAATAGATTATATAAAACCTAGAAAAGAATTTAGGCCATCCTTATTGTTAACTTAGAAACATAAATCCTACCCAAGAGTATTTGTACCACTAGTTAGCCAAATTGAGGCTTTTATATAAGCCTGTTCTTTTGTCACCCAAATTACCTTTACCCATATTAAGCCAGTATAATATATCCATTACTTATTTTCATTGAAATATTGTTTAGTTGTAATAAAAGTAGAAAAGTGAATATCAAGAAAAGAAATGTTCTTCAATGAAATGCAAAAGTGTTGAAAAGAAAGAAAAAGTACTGAAAGAAGAAAAGAATTTGAAGAATGCAAAAAATAAAATAAAAAGGAATATTCATTTCAATACAAGTAAGAAAGAATTGCTAACTTTAGAAGACCTCTACTTATTTTTGAAAAAATTTTGAATACCCTTTATACCCTTTATTTGGTACCTTGTCCTAATCCTACTCTTTATCCCAGTTAAAGACCTATTGATTCTAAGAAAAATATAGTCTTGATGAGGATATGAAAAGATAGGAATTAAAGAGTAGTATTTCTAAATATTCAAAGGTAATGACATCTTATCCTTTTTAAAATGATCAAAATTAAAATCCTTAGTAACTCCTGTTCCTTCACAAGTATATGTAAGAAAAATTTGTTTCTATTCTCTACTCATATATTTAAAAGAGAGATATGAATTGAACCTTTATGTGAGAGATTCTATTTCTAGGTGTATGTCATTAGTGAGGACTAAGGTCAAAACATATTTTAGGTAGGGTTCAAAAGTTAGAAGTCTACTTAAAGATAAAGATTATTCTATATGTAGGCTATACACTCACAACTTACATTGAGATTTGAGCTTAAGTTGAATGTTTTTAGTAGGGGTTTGAATTCTTCATTCATTTTTATTAGTATGCTAAAGTTGATAGTTTTGTTGAAGATAATTCTTTGAGGAAAAAGTAGGAGTTGATTTGAATAATTTTTGAAATTTTGTAAATTGCTTTCTTGCTTGTTTTTCTCGAGATTAGAATAATGCTGGTTCAGGGGTGTTAAGTGTTTAATTTTGGTCAAAATACCTATAGTTTAGCATTTAATTAGATTATCTAACCTATCAATTTTGTAATTTTTAGACAATATGAATTTTAGCTTCAATTGATCAAATCAATGAACCAAGCACTCATAAGGCAAAAGGGAATAGGAAATCTAGAAAAAGGACATCCAAAGAGAAAAAGGAAACATACAAAGAGGAAACTTACGGATCCAAAGAAGAAAAGGAAACAACCTAATATGTTATATAAAGGAAGATAGCTAGGAGGCCTCTCCGCCCAAAGGAACGGAACACTGACCTCCCCCTTCCCTTCTCCTTCTCCTTCTCCTTTTCCTCCCCTTCTCTCTTTCACTTTCTCCCTCTCTTCTTGCTTCTCTACTGCACCACCTTCCTTCTCTTTTCCCTACTATCTCTTGTTCCACCTCACTGTCCCACTTTCCTCTTCTCTTTTCTTCACGATCTCATCACCATAAAAACTAGACTCCTCATCTCCTTTGCTCCCCTCACACCACACCACCTCTCTCCTTCTTCCTCCTCTGGCTGCAGTAGCACCAGTCAACCAAGCCAGCCCTTCTTCTTCCCTCTCCCTCACCTTCATCTACACTAACTACCACACCCTACCTTTCCACTAGCACGAAGCTGACAGCACTTTGTTCCTTCTCTCCCTCTCACCCCCTTTAGTATCTTCTTCTCACTATAGCCCCTTCTTTGCTTCTCTTTGCTTCTCTCTAGTCCCTTCTCACTTTGTTCATTAGTTAGACCTCATCTTCCCCTTCGCCGACCAGCTTCGATGAGCTGTCAAGAGAGACCAGCAACACCCCCATTCCTCTAGCACTCTCTATCTTATCTCTCCCCCATCTCTACCTCTCTTCTTCCCTCTCCACGTCAGCGTTCCCAGCCGCCCATGCTATCTGTTGTTTGAGTTTTGTGTTTTTCTCCATTGAAGAAGAAGCAAAACTTTTAGGAAAAATTTCACATTTGTCCTTTAGCCTTTAATTCCAATTCCACTTACATCATGTTTGGCATTTCCCTATTTTTCTTTATCCTTGTTTTTCCTGTCTAGGAACTATATAATCCAGATCTTGTTTGATTAAAGCTTACCATAATCAACAGTTAGCCTTAACAAATAAGATCAATATATTTCATGATCTTTTTCACATTAGAATTCAAATTAGTTTCTAGATTTTATTCTTAGGACATCTCTTAGATTATCTGACATATTTGATCTTCAATGTGAAATCCAAATATCGACCTAACCTATCCAAAATCCTTCCTTAGTCCAGGTCATTAAAAATTTGGGGAATCTAAACAATCTAGCCATTAGATCCTTAATCAAGGATATGTAGAAGAGATAGATGAAGGCTGATCGACATTGATGATATTAGATTTGAAGAAATTTGCTGTGACCAAGCTACAGAAGTAGATTTTATGTGCTTTTTTTAGTTATTTTTCTATGTTCTTGAATTTAGAATTCTATAATTTTCCTTAGTTAAATATACTTGACTTTTGATTTCACTATTAATTAATTTCTATAATTTCTTTTAATCTTTAGATAATTAAATTTTATTTAAACTCCATCTTTTTAAGTCCAGTCTCCATGAGGTCAAATTGTACTTGCATTAGCTACACTACCATAGCTCATGCACTTGCCGTAAAACAATCAACATACACTCTACCAAACTCCAATGCTTCCTCTGCAATATAACATTCGGCTATTATAACATCTCACAAAAAAATAAAAAATCATAAAGAAGGGGTGCAAATTGATATCGACACCCCCCCAAATCAAAACATGGAAATAGATGCTAGGTCTGTTCCCGCATCAACTAAAAGAAGAGGAGAAAAGAAAAAACCTAGTGGTAAGAAAGGAGAAGAGGAAGAGGAGGAAGAAGAAAGAGGAGAAGAAGAAGGAGAAGGAGAGGGGAGTGAAGCCCGGTTCCGGGGGAAGCCTGACACACAGTTGAGAGCGAGAAGAAGAAGAAGGAAACGAGATTTTCTAGATCGCCGGCTTGGATTGATGATCCGACCGGTCATGTTGTCTATCATGATGAGCCGAACAAAACCCCCAAGGTTATTGAGGAATCCGACGAGGTCTGGAGCATCGATCAAGGAGGAGACAGTGCGCAACAAGATCAGAAACCCTACAAGTGAAAGTGACAACAGATTTGAGCCAATCAAGCCATCTAATGGTGGAAAACACATGAAAACACATCTAGAAGGTAAGATCCACAAAACCCAACTTGTGATTTTGAGATTGTGGCTAGATCCGTAGTGTTCATGCTAGATCTAGGTTTTTATAATGATCTAACCATTCAATTCCTAATCCAAACCTAGGGACAGGTAATTGAGGACATGATGTAGCTTAGATCACACAAAAATGTCATATCTAAGCTGAAAACCCATTGAACAATCCCAGCCCTCCGATCGGGTACTGATCATACAGTAACTTCATGATGTCTAATCGACGATGAGACACTACAAATGAGTTCCCTATCCTCAAAAATAATAGGATGACTAGAATTATATGAATTTGAAGTGCAACAGATTGGATGATAAGGCCATCCAATCTGTCACTATTCAAACAAACACCTTGTGATGTCGGATTAATAATTAGAGGTCACAGATGGATTCCTAAACCATGAATTAGCTTAGATATTATATAAAATATGGAATTTGGATAAACCAATATAAAGAAATTGAGTGATATTAACTGTTCATGATGCTCATTATATCAGTCTGATTTAAGAATTCAATTATAGGTTGTATTGAAGACTATAGCATAGGAAATAACACCCAGCTCCAACACAAGAGTTGATCTGGATAAGAATCAAGCGTTAGGACCATTGAACAGTGAAAGTGACTTGCAATCACTTAAGAAGAGTAGTGGGTAGCCAATCCAAGGCCAATGGCATGAATTAGAAATCCAGTAACTGCTTGTCATTCAACTAGCTATCAACCAATAGCTAATGAAACACTCTTAGCATAGAAATACGCATTGTCATTTTGCCTTATGATGACTAGTGTCAAGGACTAATGTAGAGGGAGCTTTCATATTTGAAAAGCTAAGAGAAGTCCTAGAATTGTATATCTAAATGAGTGTTTTTATTGTTGCAAAATTGTGATTGATTGGGAGCGCGTATACAAACTAAAGAGATTATTTGCTTCAGAGAACCTGAAGATGTCCATTTGAGGTAGGTGGAATTAAGATTGTTATGATTTTCGCTATATATGCATGTGTATATGAATTTCAAGCATTGAAATGAATCTTTTTTGTTTATACGAAAGATAAGATGAATGTGCATGCTGAAATTGAATCATGATTAAACTATTACGCATAAGCTATGTATTATTGTGAACCATATGAGAGAAATGTAAGACTGATACCAGAAAATTGTTAAATGGCTCATAAGAACGAAAGGGGTGATTATGATATGGGTGGGCCACAGAGTCATTATGATGTGGGAGGGCCTTTGGGCTGGACAAGCTACTGGTCCCTGAGCCCCATTGTTTGGGGAGTTTGATGCATTTTGATGGGTTGTTATGATGTGGACAGGCCACAGAGTCGTTATGATGTGGGCTGACCTTCGGGCTGGACAAGCTATCGGTTCCTAGACAAGCTACCGGTCTATCAAGAGTAAAACCTTGAGGTGTGTCTTTGGGTTTAACCCACTTCACCAAAGAGGATAATATTGTTTGTTGTGTACTTGATACACACAACAACACATTGGTAATTGATATGTGAAATGGCTCGTAAGAGCGAAGACTGATATCAGGAAAATGTAAATGAGTTGAAAGTTTGACATGTGACTGCATACTTTGCATTTCAAAGAATGTGTTTTGTACTAATGCATTGGTATCCCTCCCATTTTGGCATGGATTCATGATTTTGATAAATGTTAAATGATTTCAAGTTAAATGATAATTGAATTATTGTTTGCATGATTCAGCATGGCTAAATTGATCTATATTTAATGATCATGATTTTTATTTATATAAAACATTGCATCTTACTCCACCTACACAACTGATTGCTTGTTGAGGCATTTCCAAAAAAATAGGAGCAGCATACTGACAGGAGCATGCCAACAGATGCTTTGGAAGAGGATAGGTAAGAAGTGGTCTTTGAATTGAAGCTATCACGTTAGAAATGAGAAAGAGACTTCATTGTATATAATTATGGAAATTTGGAAGAATTATGTCACTGAGTTGTGCTGCGGAGGTTCTGGGTGTGTTGTGTTAATGTAAAAGTTTTTTGTTTTGTTGGACGTATGAAAAGGAGATAGAGTCTCCATTTATATTTTTAAAAATCATCAACAAATGTTTATTAGGTACTTCGCAATGACATGCGTTAAATGTCATATGTTCGAAAAATAGAGGAAACTTTGCCGGATTTTCGGTAATAATGAGTGCTCATTTCACTGAGAATCTTTGTTTTTGAGAAAAGAAGAATGATACTCATGGTTTTTCAAAGTGAAGGTAAAAGAAAAGATTTTTTGCTGCATTGCATTATTTTACAAAAATTATTTCAAATTGGATCAATCCTGCATTAGAAATTAGTTTGTATTTAAAATTACATTTGAAAACCCGAGTCGTCATAGCTATACACCCCTTTGGCCAATTGTGATTACATACATACCCTTTTAAAAATTTTATGTACCTCTCAAATGGGTACATCTATTACAAATAAACTGGCCCATAGAGTCTGATCTCATCAATGAGGTGCACTATTAAGTGTACCTTAATGTTAAAGAAGGATGGTGGGAAGATTGTCTCATGCTCGCATAAAGTGTCATTAGATGACCTTAAATTTTGTGTAATTTTGAAACATCCACCATTGTTTTGCATAATGCATTAAAGAGTAGCAAAATTTTATAATAGCTCCCCTAACTTTGTTTGGTAACACCATCCGTACTGCTATGGACAAGAGTTGTTGCATCAATGCATGGTGTTGATGTTTTTCACAAGTGCACAGGCTATTATGGTATAGCTAATGCAAGTACGGGTCCATCCTACAAGGACTCACTTTAAAATTTTAGAGTTTTTAATAAAATTTAATTATTTTAAATTTAATTTAATTGAAAAAATTAATGAAAAAATTCAGACTTCATCTTTAGTTTACTAATGAAATTTTAGAAGTCTAATTCCAGAAAGAACATAAAAAGAAACTATAAAACCTTAATTAAAACTAAAACTAGAAGAAATTAAGAAAAATCTAATTTCCTAGCTTAAATACTGTTCAATTTCCTCACTTTTGGTATGAAAAGCCTTGATTAAACTTCATCAATATATTCACAATTTCCTGGATTAATGATCTGATGGATGAATTTATCAAATTCATCAAATTATTAGAGATCTAATCAAATTCAGAATCTTAATGCTTAATGGCTTAGATCTGTTTTCAGAATACAAATTGATGATTAGAAATAGTAATTAAACTAGAATCTATCCTAAGAACATGCTATAAAATTTAATTGAATTTCTGAAGTAAAATAGACAAGAATTTAAAGATTATCCATGGTTAAACTAGAACTGTTAATTGAGTTAAACAGTAATAGAATAGCATAGAACGTGGATTACCAGAATGGAAATATCATAAAACAGGGATAAGAACAGCACAGGATAGTAAATGTAATTTAAAATAATCTGTTAAGGGCAATTTCAGAATTTTGCCCGAAAGTTCCTTAAAACCCCCGTAAAACACCAAATCCACCGGAGAAGATGGTGGTGATGTCCTGAGTGGAGGAGGGCCTACCTGGGTCAATTGTGAAGACGACGCTGGATTGAGAACGGTGCCTAGCCAGTGATGGAAATCTTTGGTCTAGGCATGCAATTTTAGCTGGTCGTCATCTGGGCCGGTGATGAGTTGGGTGTCGCACGTCTGATCTGTGCTGGGCAGTCTTGATGGAGGTAGGGGCTGGTGCTAGGCATCATCCACGGCCTTGATCTAACTTGCGTGTCATCTGGTTCAGACAATCATTGAATCGCCTAGCCAGTGGAAGTGAAACTGCTGGGCCATTGAAGATGGACGGCTAGAAGCAAAGGAGAATGAAAAAATGACGCCTTTGGTCTGGGCATCGTATGTCTTGAATGATGCAAATGATGGAGATGCCTAGCTGGAGGGTACTCTAGTTTGGTGCATGGAGATGACGAATGGAAGCAGAGGTGTACTTGGTTATGCGGTGTGCAGAGGAGAAGAAGAGAGATGGGGGTTGCGACTATGGAAAGAAAGAAAAAAAATGGTAAGAGGAAAAGATTGAAGAAAAAGAATGGGACAAAGGCAGTGTCGATGATGGAAGAGGAAAAAGGAAAAAAAATGGGGTGTGCGACGGATGCTAGGCTGAAGAGGTAGATGGGTGCAAGGCTAAAGAGGTAGATACTAGAAAGAGAGTGGTGCGGCAATGGAGGTTGAGTGTGATGGAGGGTGGGGTTCATGTGTTGAAAAAAATAAACGATGAAGGAGAGGGGAAAGTTGGGATGTGAAGAGAAAGGTGGTGCTCGAAATGTGAGGGGATGGAAGGGAGATGGGAAAGATTTTAACGTGATAGAGATGAGTAAACAAGAGAAACTCCAAACAAATTAGGAAGATGAAAGCAGCAAGAAAACAACTAAACAACTCTAAAAACTCCATACTCTAAAACTCCCTTGGGCTTGTACGGCTCTCCCTCTTTATAATGTTTTTTTTCTTTCCTAATCTTCCTCCACCTCCTTCCTTTAAGAGGTAGATTCTTATTAGGACTTTCTCCTCTTCCAAATTACGACTCCTCTTCCATTAGGAAACCTCCTTCCCTTTCCTTATTGATCTTCAACTAATCTGCATCATTGAGATTAAATCCGAGCCATCCAACCCTCCTTTAGTTGATCTGCACAATCAAAGACTAAATTAGAGTCATCTAAACCATACATTAATTATCCACTTAGCTCAATTGATCATCTGACTACTAATTTTGACAATTTACGGTTGGATGGTCGATTTGAGCTATTTTTATATTTTATCCAAACATTACTAATTTAATGAGTTAGATGGTCTAATTAAATACTAACTGGGGGTCTTTTAGCCAAAATTAAACACTTACCACACCCCTCAACTAGCATTTTGCTAATTTCGAGCAAAACATGCAGAGAACTATTTTTCACAAAACTGGTACAAGGTGCCACTTTCGTAGGTACTCATAATTGCATTTAGTACATGCAACAAGCCCTTGAACCCCTAGGTTACCCCTAGTGGATGAGTTAGGCCTTGTGAGGGTTTGCAATGAATATACCCACAAAATTCAGTAAGGTTGAGTCCCCTATTTTATCTCAGAGAATCCTCATTCATTAGCAATTTTACTAGTTTTTCACAACCTAATGAAGAGGATTTGACAATTTTACTCACCATACATATGCTAAAGAAATTTTATTTGAGCTATTTCTCAGAGTGCATATGTGTGTGTATTGCCACATAAATCTTGACTTCTAATTGGATATGCTTACATTCCATTGGAAATATACATTGACCTCAAATCCTCACAAGTATACACTTAGAAATAAAACTCTCAGATAAGGGGTTTAAACATATCTCTCATTATGTGACCAAATTCAATAATCTGATGGTTCACATAATCCTATTAAATGCTCATGAGACAAAGGAAAGTGATCCCTAAGAGTGGATGTTAATACCAAGAATATTAGGGGTCTTTTACCTTAATTATTTCTTTTTATCCCCTCTTTAAGGCTATGTCCACCTAAGATCAATAGGTCTTTAACTAGGACGAAATGTAGGCTTAGGACAGATTTAGAAAAAAAAAAAAAAAAAAAAGGTATAAAGATTTCAAAGGTTCAAAATTGAGTAAATGTCTTCAATGAATATCTTCTAAGACGAAGTTTCTTTTGGTTTTGTACTTGAAGAGAATTTCTCTTTCAAATTTTGGTCTTTCTTTTTCTTTTCTTTTTCTTTTTCTTTTCACTTTTCTTTTTCTTCTTTGGAAGAAAGATAGGTAATTTTTCTCACTTCTTTGACCATTTGTCCTATTTTTGAACTTTTTCTATGCTACTCATTTTGAAGATGGGTAATGGTTATTTATTTTAATGGGTTATTCTAGGTTAAGGTGAATGGGGTTAAGAAAGAAAAGGCTTAATAATAGGCTCAAAAGGCTAACTAGTTGTATACTATATTAGGTAGGCTTTCTGTCTCTGGGCTCAGTAAGAATGGCCTATATCATTTCTTAGATTTTCTAAAGCCTATTAGATTCAATAAATTTCTAGAATTAAAGATATTACTCCTATTTATTCTATATGGTTAACCAAAACAACGATAACAAGATCACACTAATGTATGTACGCTAAAGAATTTAGGGAATTACTTATAACTCTCTAAAAGAAGATAGCCTCTAAACTTACTAGGTTATAGGTCTCCACTGATTTTCCTTAGGGTCTCCAAGTCATACCTCTATATTAGTCTTGATTATGCGCTATGTGTAAATGGTTTCCGAGAATTAACTTTCATAAAATACTTCCATACATGAATGACATGCAAAACTAATCATTTGTATTCCCATTAAGAGGTGAAAATAGTATATTTACTAAATTCTGAACATCCAATTCTCATCACAGTAAGGGAACTCTACTTTAAAAACTCTTTTTTTTTCAAAAAAAATTCTTTTTCTTTTAAACTCAAGAAAATTCAAAATCTCTAGTGCATCTATACCCCCCAACCTAAATGAAACATTGTCCCTAATGTTTGAAAAACATAGGATTCTATATGGAAGTTGAGTGATGTAGATTCTAAACCCTTGGGTTGCCTCCCAATAACCACTAAGTTTAATGTCTTCAGTCAGACATAATGATGAGTGCAATGATGATATGCTGCAAGGCTCTTGGAGTGGTAATCTAAGGTGGATCATGATACTCATGTGTCTCTATAAGTGTCTCATCAATTTCAAGGTTAAGTAATTCTAGGAAAGGTTTTAACCTTTGACCATTTACCTTTTGAATTTCTCCATCCTTTTTAATCTCGATGGCTCCATGAGGATAGATTGTGTGTACTATATAAGGTCTAGTCTATCTACATCTAAGTTTTCTTAGGAATAGATGCAATCTAGAATTATACAATAAGACCTTTTGACCTGGTGTGAAGGATTTTCTTAAAATATGTTCATCATGTAGAGCCTTCATTCAGTCTTTGTACAATCGTGCAAACTCACATGCATCTTTCCTTAATTCTTCCAACTCATTGAGTTGGAGTTTTCTATGGGTTGTAACAAAATCTAAGTCAAAATTTAGCTTTTTAATAGCCCAATATGCCTTGTGTTCTAACTCTACCGGTAAGCGGCAGGCCTTTCCATAGACCAAGTGATAGGGTGACATTCCTATAGGGGTTTTATATGTTGTACAATAAGCCCATAAAGTGTCAATAAGTCTCAGAGACCAATTTTTCCTATTTGGATTGACTGTCTTTTTTAGAATCCACTTTATTTTCCTATTAGATACCTCTACTTGACCATTAGACTAAGGGTGGTATGGGGTAGCTATCCTATGGTTGACACCATACTTTTTCATTAATTCTTAAATACTTTATTACAAAAGTGTTTTCCCCCATCACTTATTATGGCTCGTGGAGTACCAAACCATACAAAAATATTTTCCTTTAAAATTTTTACCACAACCTTGTGGTCATTATTTTTGCAGGGTATAACCTCCACCCACTTGGATACATGGTCCACTCCCACTAGGATGTATAGATTTCCAAAAGAATTAGGAAAATGTCCCATAAAATCTATGCCTCAAACATCAAAAGGTTTTATGACAAGGATTGGGTTTAAGGGCATCATATGTGGCCTTCCTAAACTTCCTAACCTTTGATACCTTACACGTGCTTTGCAGTAAGCATGTGCATCCTTAAATATGGTAGGCCAATAAAATCCACACTGCAAAAATTTTGCAGCCTATCTTTCTAGAGCTAAAATGGCCCCCACATACATGATCGTGACAAAAGGAGATGATTTGATTATGTTCATTATCTGGAATGCATCTCCTAATTACTTAGTTAGGACAACACTTGAATAAATACGGGTCATCCCAAGTAAAATATCTAACCTCAATTAAAAATCTCTTTGTATCTTGTTTGGTCCAATGACTAGGCATTTGTCCTATAACAAGATAATTAACAATATCTTCATAGCAAGGCAATTGGGAAATAAGCAATAACTATTCATCTAGGAATGACTCAATTATAGGCCCTTAATCGCTAGTGTGCTCCAGCACTAATCTGAATAAGTGATCTGCTACTACATTTTTGAACCTTTCTTGTCCCTAATTTCGAAGTTAAACTCTTGTAGCAGTAGTATCCAATGGATCAACCTAAGTTTTGCATCCTTTTTGGAAAGGAGGTACTTTAAAGCTACATGATCCGAGTGTAATATATCACATGGGGAAGTTTATTAATGCACTACTCCAATAACCACTAAGTTTAATGTCTTCAGTCAGACATAATGATGAGTGCAATGATGATATGCTGCAAGGCTCTTGGAGTGGTAATCTAAGGTGGATCATGATACTCATGTGTCTCTATAAGTGTCTCATCAATTTCAAGGTTAAGTAATTCTAGGAAAGGTTTTAACCTTTGACCATTTACCTTTTGAATTTCTCCATCCTTTTTAATCTCGATGGCTCCATGAGGATAGATTGTGTGTACTATATAAGGTCTGGTCTATCTAGATCTAAGTTTTCTTAGGAATAGATGCAATCTAGAATTATACAATAAGACCTTTTGACCTGGTGTGAAGGATTTTCTTAAAATATGTTCATCATGTAGAGCCTTCATTCAGTCTTTGTACAATCGTGCAAACTCACATGCATCTTTCCTTAATTCTTCCAACTCATTGAGTTGGAGTTTTCTATGGGTTGTAACAAAATCTAAGTCAAAATTTAGCTTTTTAATAGCCCAATATGCCTTGTGTTCTAACTCTACCGGTAAGCGGCAGGCCTTTCCATAGACCAAGTGATAGGGTGACATTCCTATAGGGGTTTTATATGTTGTACAATAAGCCCATAAAGTGTCAATAAGTCTCAGAGACCAATTTTTCCTATTTGGATTGACTGTCTTTTTTAGAATCCACTTTATTTTCCTATTAGATACCTCTACTTGACCATTAGACTGAGGGTGGTATGGGGTAGCTATCCTATGGTTGACACCATACTTTTTCATTAATTCTTAAATACTTTATTACAAAAGTGTTTTCCCCCATCACTTATTATGGCTCGTGGAGTACCAAACCATACAAAAATATTTTCCTTTAAAATTTTTACCACAACCTTGTGGTCATTATTTTTGCAGGGTATAACCTCCACCCACTTGGATACATGGTCCACTCCCACTAGGATGTATAGATTTCCAAAAGAATTAGGAAAATGTCCCATAAAATCTATGCCTCAAACATCAAAAGGTTTTATGACAAGGATTGGGTTTAAGGGCATCATATGTGGCCTTCCTAAACTTCCTAACCTTTGATACCTTACACGTGCTTTGCAGTAAGCATGTGCATCCTTAAATATGGTAGGCCAATAAAATCCACACTGCAAAAATTTTGCAGCTATCTTTCTAGAGCTAAAATGGCCCCCACATACATGATCGTGACAAAAGGAGATGATTTGATTATGTTCATTATCTGGAATGCATCTCCTAATTACTTAGTTAGGACAACACTTGAATAAATACGGGTCATCCCAAGTAAAATATCTAACCTCAATTAAAAATCTCTTTGTATCTTGTTTGGTCCAATGACTAGGCATTTGTCCTATAACAAGATAATTAACAATATCTTCATAGCAAGGCAATTGGGAAATAAGCAATAACTATTCATCTAGGAATGACTCAATTATAGGCCCTTAATCGCTAGTGTGCTCCAGCACTAATCTGAATAAGTGATCTGCTACTACATTTTTTGAACCTTTCTTGTCCCTAATTTCGAAGTTAAACTCTTGTAGCAGTAGTATCCAATGGATCAACCTAAGTTTTGCATCCTTTTGGGAAAGGAGGTACTTTAAAGCTACATGATCCGAGTGTAATATATCACATGGGGAAGTTTATTAATGCACTACTCCAATAACCACTAAGTTTAATGTCTTCAGTCAGACATAATGATGAGTGCAATGATGATATGCTGCAAGGCTCTTGGAGTGGTAATCTAAGGTGGATCATGATACTCATGTGTCTCTATAAGTGTCTCATCAATTTCAAGGTTAAGTAATTCTAGGAAAGGTTTTAACCTTTGACCATTTACCTTTTGAATTTCTCCATCCTTTTTAATCTCGATGGCTCCATGAGGATAGATTGTGTGTACTATATAAGGTCTGGTCTATCTAGATCTAAGTTTTCTTAGGAATAGATGCAATCTAGAATTATACAATAAGACCTTTTGACCTGGTGTGAAGGATTTTCTTAAAATATGTTCATCATGTAGAGCCTTCATTCAGTCTTTGTACAATCGTGCAAACTCACATGCATCTTTCCTTAATTCTTCCAACTCATTGAGTTGGAGTTTTCTATGGGTTGTAACAAAATCTAAGTCAAAATTTAGCTTTTTAATAGCCCAATATGCCTTGTGTTCTAACTCTACCGGTAAGCGGCAGGCCTTTCCATAGACCAAGTGATAGGGTGACATTCCTATAGGGGTTTTATATGTTGTACAATAAGCCCATAAAGTGTCAATAAGTCTCAGAGACCAATTTTTCCTATTTGGATTGACTGTCTTTTTTAGAATCCACTTTATTTTCCTATTAGATACCTCTACTTGACCATTAGACTGAGGGTGGTATGGGGTAGCTATCCTATGGTTGACACCATACTTTTTCATTAATTCTTAAATACTTTATTACAAAAGTGTTTTCCCCCATCACTTATTATGGCTCGTGGAGTACCAAACCATACAAAAATATTTTCCTTTAAAATTTTTACCACAACCTTGTGGTCATTATTTTTGCAGGGTATAACCTCCACCCACTTGGATACATGGTCCACTCCCACTAGGATGTATAGATTTCCAAAAGAATTAGGAAAATGTCCCATAAAATCTATGCCTCAAACATCAAAAGGTTTTATGACAAGGATTGGGTTTAAGGGCATCATATGTGGCCTTCCTAAACTTCCTAACCTTTGATACCTTACATGTGCTTTGCAGTAAGCATGTGCATCCTTAAATATGGTAGGCCAATAAAATCCACACTGCAAAAATTTTGCAGCTATCTTTCTAGAGCTAAAATGGCCCCCACATACATGATCGTGACAAAAGGAGATGATTTGATTATGTTCATTATCTGGAATGCATCTCCTAATTACTTAGTTAGGACAACACTTGAATAAATACGGGTCATCCCAAGTAAAATATCTAACCTCAATTAAAAATCTCTTTGTATCTTGTTTGGTCCAATGACTAGGCATTTGTCCTATAACAAGATAATTAACAATATCTTCATAGCAAGGCAATTGGGAAATAAGCAACAACTATTCATCTAGGAATGACTCAATTATAGGCCCTTAATCGCTAGTGTGCTCCAGCACTAATCTGAATAAGTGATCTGCTACTACATTTTTTGAACCTTTCTTGTCCCTAATTTCGAAGTTAAACTCTTGTAGCAGTAGTATCCAATGGATCAACCTAAGTTTTGCATCCTTTTTGGAAAGGAGGTACTTTAAAGCTACATGATCCGAGTGTAATATATCACATGGGGAAGTTTATTAATGCACTACTCCAATAACCACTAAGTTTAATGTCTTCAGTCAAACATAATGATGAGTGCAATGATGATATGCTGCAAGGCTCTTGGAGTGGTAATCTAAGGTGGATCATGATACTCATGTGTCTCTATAAGTGTCTCATCAATTTCAAGGTTAAGTAATTCTAGGAAAGGTTTTAACCTTTGACCATTTACCTTTTGAATTTCTCCATCCTTTTTAATCTCGATGGCTCCATGAGGATAGATTGTGTGTACTATATAAGGTCTGGTCTATCTAGATCTAAGTTTTCTTAGGAATAGATGCAATCTAGAATTATACAATAAGACCTTTTGACCTGGTGTGAAGGATTTTCTTAAAATATGTTCATCATGTAGAGCCTTCATTCAGTCTTTGTACAATCGTGCAAACTCACATGCATCTTTCCTTAATTCTTCCAACTCATTGAGTTGGAGTTTTCTATGGGTTGTAACAAAATCTAAGTCAAAATTTAGCTTTTTAATAGCCCAATATGCCTTGTGTTCTAACTCTACCGGTAAGCGGCAGGCCTTTCCATAGACCAAGTGATAGGGTGACATTCCTATAGGGGTTTTATATGTTGTACAATAAGCCCATAAAGTGTCAATAAGTCTCGTAGACCAATTTTTCCTATTTGGATTGACTGTCTTTTTTAGAATCCACTTTATTTTCCTATTAGATACCTCTACTTGACCATTAGACTGAGGGTGGTATGGGGTAGCTATCCTATGGTTGACACCATACTTTTTCATTAATTCTTAAATACTTTATTACAAAAGTGTTTTCCCCCATCACTTATTATGGCTCGTGGAGTACCAAACCATACAAAAATATTTTCCTTTAAAATTTTTACCACAACCTTGTGGTCATTATTTTTGCAGGGGTATAACCTCCACCCACTTGGATACATGGTCCACTCCCACTAGGATGTATAGATTTCCAAAAGAATTAGGAAAATGTCCCATAAAATCTATGCCTCAAACATCAAAAGGTTTTATGACAAGGATTGGGTTTAAGGGCATCATATGTGGCCTTCCTAAACTTCCTAACCTTTGATACCTTACACGTGCTTTGCAGTAAGCATGTGCATCCTTAAATATGGTAGGCCAATAAAATCCACACTGCAAAAATTTTGCAGCTATCTTTCTAGAGCTAAAATGGCCCCCACATACATGATCGTGACAAAAGGAGATGATTTGATTATGTTCATTATCTGGAATGCATCTCCTAATTACTTAGTTAGGACAACACTTGAATAAATACGGGTCATCCCAAGTAAAATATCTAACCTCAATTAAAAATCTCTTTGTATCTTGTTTGGTCCAATGACTAGGCATTTGTCCTATAACAAGATAATTAACAATATCTTCATAGCAAGGCAATTGGGAAATAAGCAATAACTATTCATCTAGGAATGACTCAATTATAGGCCCTTAATCGCTAGTGTGCTCCAGCACTAATCTGAATAAGTGATCTGCTACTACATTTTTTGAACCTTTCTTGTCCCTAATTTCGAAGTTAAACTCTTGTAGCAGTAGTATCCAATGGATCAACCTAAGTTTTGCATCCTTTTTGGAAAGGAGGTACTTTAAAGCTACATGATCCGAGTGTAATATATCACATGGGGAAGTTTATTAATGCACTACTCCAATAACCACTAAGTTTAATGTCTTCAGTCAGACATAATGATGAGTGCAATGATGATATGCTGCAAGGCTCTTGGAGTGGTAATCTAAGGTGGATCATGATACTCATGTGTCTCTATAAGTGTCTCATCAATTTCAAGGTTAAGTAATTCTAGGAAAGGTTTTAACCTTTGACCATTTACCTTTTGAATTTCTCCATCCTTTTTAATCTCGATGGCTCCATGAGGATAGATTGTGTGTACTATATAAGGTCTGGTCTATCTAGATCTAAGTTTTCTTAGGAATAGATGCAATCTAGAATTATACAATAAGACCTTTTGACCTGGTGTGAAGGATTTTCTTAAAATATGTTCATCATGTAGAGCCTTCATTCAGTCTTTGTACAATCGTGCAAACTCACATGCATCTTTCCTTAATTCTTCCAACTCATTGAGTTGGAGTTTTCTATGGGTTGTAACAAAATCTAAGTCAAAATTTAGCTTTTTAATAGCCCAATATGCCTTGTGTTCTAACTCTACCGGTAAGCGGCAGGCCTTTCCATAGACCAAGTGATAGGGTGACATTCCTATAGGGGTTTTATATGTTGTACAATAAGCCCATAAAGTGTCAATAAGTCTCGTAGACCAATTTTTCCTATTTGGATTGACTGTCTTTTTTAGAATCCACTTTATTTTCCTATTAGATACCTCTACTTGACCATTAGACTGAGGGTGGTATGGGGTAGCTATCCTATGGTTGACACCATACTTTTTCATTAATTCTTAAATACTTTATTACAAAAGTGTTTTCCCCCATCACTTATTATGGCTCGTGGAGTACCAAACCATACAAAAATATTTTCCTTTAAAATTTTTACCACAACCTTGTGGTCATTATTTTTGCAGGGTATAACCTCCACCCACTTGGATACATGGTCCACTCCCACTAGGATGTATAGATTTCCAAAAGAATTAGGAAAATGTCCCATAAAATCTATGCCTCAAACATCAAAAGGTTTTATGACAAGGATTGGGTTTAAGGGCATCATATGTGGCCTTCCTAAACTTCCTAACCTTTGATACCTTACACGTGCTTTGCAGTAAGCATGTGCATCCTTAAATATGGTAGGCCAATAAAATCCACACTGCAAAAATTTTGCAGCTATCTTTCTAGAGCTAAAATGGCCCCCACATACATGATCGTGACAAAAGGAGATGATTTGATTATGTTCATTATCTAGAATGCATCTCCTAATTACTTAGTTAGGACAACACTTGAATAAATACGGGTCATCCCAAGTAAAATATCTAACCTCAATTAAAAATCTCTTTGTATCTTGTTTGGTCCAATGACTAGGCATTTGTCCTATAACAAGATAATTAACAATATCTTCATAGCAAGGCAATTGGGAAATAAGCAATAACTATTCATCTAGGAATGACTCAATTATAGGCCCTTAATCGCTAGTGTGCTCCAGCACTAATCTGAATAAGTGATCTGCTACTACATTTTTTGAACCTTTCTTGTCCCTAATTTCTAAGTTAAACTCTTGTAGCAGTAGTATCCAATGGATCAACCTAAGTTTTGCATCCTTTTTGGAAAGGAGGTACTTTAAAGCTACATGATCCGAGTATACTATAACTTTAAAGCTACATGATCCGAGTATATCACATGGGGAAGTTTATTAATGCACTACTCCAAAACAGCTCCAATGGCATAATCCGATGCGTCACACATTATTTTGAATGGTGTGTCCCAATATGGTGGTCAAATAATAGGTGTAGAAGTCAATTTAGCTTTGAGTCACTCAAATGCTTTTTTACAGTCCTCATTAAAGTCAAAAGTGGCCTCCTTCATAAGTAAATTACATAGGAGCTTGGCAATTTTGCTAAAATCTTTGATGAATCATCTATAAAAGCTAACATGTCCTAAAAAAGAGCAAATTTCTTTTACCGTCCTTGTGGAGGAAGGTTGGCTATTAAATCCACTTTTGCCTTATCAACTTCTATCCCAATGGGTGATATTATGTGGCCTAATACTATCCCACTTCGTGCCATAAAATGGCATTTTTCCCAATTTAAAACTAGATTCTTCTCCTGACACCTTACAAGGACTAACTTTAAGTGGTGCCGGCACTTTTCAAATGATGACCCAAATACTGAGAAGCCATCCATAAACACCTCAAGGAATCTTCCTACCGTGTCTAAGAAAATGGTCAACATACACCTTTGAAATGTAGTTGGAGCATTACACAACCCAAAAGGCATACGTCTATAGGCATAGGTTCCAAAAGAGCAGGTGAAGGTGGTCTTCTCCTAATCCTCTAGTGCTATAGGAATTTGGTTGTAACCAGAATATCCATCCACAAAATAGTAATAGCTATGTTTGACTAACCTCTCTAGCATTTGGTCAATGAAAGGTAGAGGAAAATGATCTTTCCTCGTGATTGCATTCAACTTTTGATAGTCAATACAAACTCTCCACCCATTGGTCAAGTGGGTGGAGACTAGCTCGTTATCCTCATTTTTGACTTCCATGACCCCAGATTTCTTAAGTACAATCTGAACGGGGCTGACCTAAGTACTATCAGAGATAGGGTATGTGATGCCAACATCTAAGAGCTTTAAGACTTCATCTCTAACCACGTACTTCATGTGGGGGTTTAGTCGCCTTTGAGTCTCCTTAGAAGGTTTTGCATTTTCTTCTAGATGTATCCTATGCATGCATACGGCTGGACTTATCCCTTTTATGTCTGCTATTGTCCACCTTAGAGTAGTTTTATGTTCCTTAAGAACATCTAAAAGCTTTCCTCCTCTTCTTTATCTAGGTCTGATGCTATTATTACAGGTAAGGTTTCATCTGGACCTAAGTATGAATATTTCAAGGTATCAGGCAAGGGTTTTAGGTCCAGAGATGGTGGTTGCTTTATTGAGGGTATGGGGACAGATTTAGATGGTGGGAGTGATCCCACATAAGGACCCCACTTAGAGGTATCCATGATTGGTGCAACATCTAAAAGATTATTTACCTCCTCAATAGACTTTTCTATATCAAATTCTCCATTAAAGTGCATCAAACAAGCCTCTAGTGGGTCCAAGATGGACAATAGTGAATGAATCTCATTAATTAGACTCTTTATCAAATTGACGTCACAAAGATCATTGAGGTCTAAATGTTGTTGGTCAGCATTAAAAACATTAAGCTTAACCTTCATGTTGCCAAATGAGGGTTTGTTACACCATTCCTATAGTTAATAATGGTGTTAGACGTTGCCAAGAATGGACGTCCAAGGATGACTGGGATTTGACTACCAATATCTGATAAAGGTTGGGTGTCTAGCACAATGAAATCAAGAGGGTAATAAAACTTATCCACCTGTATTAAGACATCTTCAACCAAACCATGAGGTACCTTGATAGATCTATCAGCTAATTGTACCATAGTAGTGGTTGGTTTCAACTCACCGAGTTTTAATTGCTCATAGACAGAGTATGACAACAAGTTAACACTAGCCCCTAAGTCAAGAAGTGCCCTATCTATGACATGATCTCCAATGACACAAGTGATTATAGGACATCCTGGGTCTCTAAACTTTAGTGGGGTCTTGTGTTGAATCAAAGAGCTTACTTATTTAGTGAGGAAGGCTTTCTTTTGCACATTAAGCTTTCACTTTGTTGTGCAGGGCTCTTTTAAGAATTTGGCGTAGGCAAAGATGTCTTTAATTGCATTAAGCAATGTTATAATGATTTGTACATGTTTAAACACTTCCATTAACTCATTGAAGTTTGATCTCTTCCTAGCTTTATTCAGTAATTGGTGAAAAGGGGCTTTAGGTACATAGGGTACCTCCAATATAGGTTCTACAGGGTTTTTCTATCTTTTCACTTTTTCCAGTATTTTTGTTGCCTCTTTTTCCTCTATAGTTTCCTTAGCATGTCCTTCTTTTTTATAGATTTGACAACCATTCCTAAGGGTGATTATGGACTTGGCATGCTCATGAGGGTTAAGGTTTTGAGAACTTGACCCCTATCTCAAATTGACCCTTAAGATTAGGGATGGGTTGACTAGGAAACTGACCTTTTTCTCTATTATGTAATTCAGCAGACAATTGGCTTACTTGCACCTCCAGCTTAGCTATGGCTTAAGAGTTGATATTGGCTGACTGTCTACTCTCATTTGCAATAGGTGTAAGGCCTTTTAGTGTAATCATTATCTTTTACAATTTGTTCCAACATGGTGTGGATGTTTTCCTCTAAATATGGTTTCTTTTGTTGTAAAGGTTGTTGAAAGCCAGGTGGCTGATGGTAAACTGTAGTTCTAAGAGGAAAGTTTTGGATAGGGGGATTTACAAATGACCCCCCTTTGTGGTTATTCTTTGACATAGACAAATTAGGATGCCTAGCCCATCTAGGGTTGTAGGTCTCAGAATATGGGTTGTCGCTAGGTTGGTGATATGCATTCGCTTAGTCTACAAGATATCCAGGGAATACTTTATTGGATGGACATGCTGAGGTTAAATGGGTTGGACTAGAACAAGTAGCGCATAACTCTTGTGGAGGCTTTTGGGATAATGTAATAGCCATGAATGATTGAAACATAGTTTCAAGCTTGTCCATTCTTCCATCTAATTTTTCAATAACAGAGTCGAGCTTATAGGATAGATCATTATGTGCTCCTATCTCATAGATACCTCCTTTCTTAGTAGGCTCGTTATTTCTTTCTCTCCTATTTGAATAATCCTATTGTTGAGAATTATCAGCTATAGTTTGAAGAATTCCCATGCTTCACTTTCATCTTTTAACATGAGGGTTCCTCCACTCACTACATCTATCATTTGTCTATTTGAGGCATCAATGCATCATGGAAGTATTGAACTTGCTACCATTTCTCAAATCCATGGTGAGGGCATTTTTGCAGTAGTTCATTCCACCATTCCAAACATTTGTAATATTGTTCATCATCCCTTTGTTGGAAATTTATAATTTTAAGATGCAGGACATTTGTTTTGTGAATAGGGAATAACTTGTTTAGGAACCTTTTAGACAATTGGTCCCATGTATGTATGGAACCTACCTCTAAGGAATTAAGCCATGATTTGGCTTTGTCCTTAAGTGAGAACGAGAATAATCTAAGCCTAATCGAATGATCTAAAAAATTTTGGAACCTAAATGTGGCACAAATATCAAGGAAGTACTTGATATGTAGGTATTGGTCTTCTCAGTCTAGACAATAAAAAGTAGGGAGTAATTGAATTACTCCCAACTTTAACTCGAAGTGGTTAGCATTAGTCAGAGGTAAAGCTATGCAAGAGGGGATATTAAGTTGGAACGGTGCATAAAAATCTCTAAGAGTGTTGTGCACAATCTCTGCTAGTGGTTCAGCCATAGGGATAGGAACTATGTTTCTTTCTCCTTAGTGTTGGATGTGTTGAATCTCTGGGTTTAAAGGTAGTAGCTCAGGGTTCTGAGATCGACACCCTTGCATGAACTATTCCTAATCTAAAATGTCCTACTCTAAATGCTAACTATAACTCTATGTGATGCAAGCAAAAAGGCACAATCAAACACCTTAGGCTAATAAGCAATATATTGATTTTCTTAAATTTGTATGGGAACAATGCTTTTAATTAGCCTAATCTAGTGCTCCTCCTCTCCTTTAGATTTGATTATAGCTTACTAGTTAGGTTCACGCAAGGTGGTTAATACAACCCTCATGTAAGGAGGCACTTAGACCTCACAAATGTCAATAGGAGGCGAGGGAAGAGTGAGGCTCTATTAGACAACCCTCAATAACCACAGTGCTCAAAAGTCACTGGAGTGACAATAAATTGTGTCTTAGTAAGAGGGTCCTACGAGCATGTGATGACCCTATAGGTCTCTTCTAATTGATTTTAATTTTATTTGAAGGTCAGGGTAGCACGCTTGAGGTGATTATCCTAGGTGGACCAAGGAGTAGTGATGAAATCCACCCTTGATCTTATGGGGGCAGGGTACCCTTACTAATTAAATTTCACACTCCATGGTAGTTTGATCAGCATATATATCACCTTAAAGCATTAACCATGTCCTAAGATACAAATAAAAGCAATAAACTAATGCAAAACCCTAGAAATGCAATAATTATAAAAAATTCTCTCTATATGAGTTACACTACCAAACAATGCAAATTTACTGTAAATGGATACCCTAATCTAGGAATTAAATGAGTAAGAAAACTTATAGTGGGGTTTCTAATGAAGATCAATTGTGGGCCACCTTATCCCACACTTGCCCTGTATTATACAACCCTTTAAAATAAAAATAAAAATTGCAATTTACAAGGATCCTCACTACAAGCTTCACTAAAAAAAAAAACCCTCCTATTCTAGGAAAGCAGGGAAATTTTCATGTTGATGAAGATTTTCTTGCCAATTTTCTCCACTTTCCTGTTTCCCTAAAAAAAAATTAGAAATAAGTACCAATTTTAGGAAATTAGGTGGTTATGCACTAAAACAAAATTGAAAAATACACCTAAAATGTTAAAACTCTATAATTCCTACAATTTTTTATTTTTCTAGGATTTTTTATTTTTTTTAATTTTAATTAAATTTTATAAAAACGCCATTGTGGGTCCCTAACAATGATGCCAAAAACTTGTTGATGTTTTTCACAAGTGCATGGGCTATTGTGGTATAGCTAATGAAAGTATGGGTTGATCCCACAAGGACTTACTTTAAAATTTTGAAGTTTTTAATAAAATTTAATTATTTAAAATTCAATTTAATTGAAATAAAAAAAATAAACAATTCAAACTTCATCTTTTGTTTAGCAATGAAATTTCAAAAGTCTAATTCTAGGAAGAACAAAAAAAGAAACTATAAAACCTTAATTAAAACTAAAACTAAAAGAAATTAAGAAAAATCTAATTTCTTAGCTTAAATACTATTCAATTTTCTCACTTCTGGCATGAAAAAACTTGATAAGACTTCATCAATATATTCAAAATTTCCTGAATTAATGATTTGACGGATAAATTTGTCAGATTCATCAAATTGTTAGAGATCTAATCAAATTAATAATTTTAATGATTAATAGCTTAGATCTATTTTTAGAATACAAATTGAAGATCAGAAATAGTAATTAAACTAGAATCTATCCTAAGAACATGTTATAAAATTTAATTGAATTTTTGAAGTAAAATAGACAAGAAATTAAAGGTTATTTATGGTAAAACTAGAACCATTAATTGAGTTAAACAGTAATAGAATAGCACAGAACGTGGATTACTAGAATGGAAATAACATAAAACATGGATAAGAATAGTACAAGACAGTAAATGTAATTTAAAATAATTTGTCAAGGGCAATTTTAGAATTTTACCTAAAAGTTCCTTAAAACTCCCATAAAACACCAAATCCACCGAAGTTGGTGGTGCTATCTTGAGTGGAGAAAGGCTCGCCAAGGTCTGTTGTGAAGATGATGCCAGATTGAGAATGGTGCCTAGCTGGTGATGGAAATCTTTAGTCTGTGTGACAACCCGGGTTTTTATATGATGCAATTTTGATAAAAAGGCGAGATCTCTTGTTTTATTAGTATGAGATGCATGAAAATCTTTTTCTTTTGGAAAACAATCTTTCATAAAAACCCCGAGTGTCAAAACACATTCTCAAATTATTTAGCCATGGCAAAGTTTAAATCAATATTGTTCCCAAGAAAGTGTTAGTCACAGCCCCAGCTATTAGTGAGTAACTACAATCAAGTAGCATTGAAAGATAAGGTAGGGGTTTACTTATTTGCACTTAGTCTGGGTGTCTTCCTAGCACAAGCGTTCCTTGCCCTTAAGTATTTACTTGGTATCTGAAAATGTTGAGGATTGGGTGAGTATATACTATACTCAGTAGGAGCCTATCACTACTAGTTTTATAATGCATGAGATGTTTTAAAATCATATGCTTATTCAAAACATGTGCATGTCTGAATACTCAAGTGCAACATCGATATTAAAATCCATTGTTAAACTAAAATACTAACGACTTAAAAGATCACATAATCCAAAATCGAAAGTATCATATACATATATATCATAACATCATGATATGCATAAGATGCTTCATGGAATCCAACTCATGGATCTCTAGTATGGTATGGTCGACCAACCTCATATCATGCCATATGAAATGCACATAAATCATCAAACCATAGGGTTCAAACTATGCCCATGACCTCGCCGCCATGTGGTCCCCGGGTACTTGAGGACACAGCGTCAGAGCCTCCATGGGGCATATGACACATCGACCCAGTGCCGTGACACCAGTGGTAGCCCCCTGTACCACATGTAGTCGACGTAGAGACATGTCCTTTTCTGGGCGTGGTACCCATTCCACCTAGTAATGGTAGAGGCTGGGTGGCCAATCGAGACCCCTCAGCATAGCACCCACGGGCTTACTAGCCCAAATCACATAAGATTAAATAAGTCAAAAACCTCTTTCCAAAACATGCCCTGTTTGGGTCCCTCACAACTGCCTGGCCCTCAGCACTCCAGCATCTTTTGGCAACCCTCAAGGACATGCAACTTTTTCCAGAACTTAATGCTCACAAATCATGCGATGTATGCAATAGTTTGCAAAACATATCTATGCACAACGTATATGCAATTATTTACAAAACATGTTTATGCATAAAGCATTTATCACATGCATGCTGAATTAAGTCATGCTAAACAAGTCATATACTTAAAACATATGTTCTCAAAACAATAATAGTTCTTTTAAAAGAATCTAGTAGTGATAGAGCACCTACCTGGCTAGGTCGCGTTAACCCTTTTGTCCTTAGACGCTCCTGAACATGGTTTTGGGGAGTCAAGGTTAGTTTAGCCTATCTTTTATGGGTTTTAGAGTGATTGGTCTTATTACTTAGGCATTAGGGGTCCATCCCTAAGCTTATGGGTGTCCTAAGGTCCTAATTGGGCCTTGGTATCCTCAGTTTTCCAAAGGTCTAACGGCCACCTGCCACCATCCTATTCTAAGGGTCATGCCCACCTTTGATTGGGCCTTGATTAAGGATTTTATAGTTTGGATGTGTCTACATTGTCGACTTGGACACATCTCCTTTTGCGGCACCTCAATCGGAGCTCTAGATCTCAAGTTATAAGCGTTTTAGTGTCGCACGTACATAGGGTCTTAAGAATGAAAAAAAACAGAATGCTAGGGCGCTGCGCGTCTACGTCGTGCGCCCCGGCTTCCTTAAGGAATGAGAAAACCCATAGCGGTAGCGCACTGCGCGTCTGCGGCGTGCACCTCAGCGGGCGCGTCTGCAGACGAGCCGGGTTTCCAGCCTGACTGCCACGCGCCCGTTTGGTTTTTCAAACCGCGGTCGATGTGGGATGTTCTGACTAGAGCATCCTATTCATTGGGGAACCAGGGCATCCTCAGGACACCCTGGTTCGACCCTGTCGAACTAGTGCAGCCCAGGGAACATCCCTAGGTCCTTGGTGAGTCTCCAGGGCTCCATTTTGCATAGTTTTTCATGCAAAAACCTATGGAAATTGATCTTGGAACTATGGTGGAGATGGGTTTTGAGGCATCTTGGGCGTACCTGGCTCATTGCTGGGTTTTCTCCTTGTTTTCTTCTTTAGGTCACTGCTCCTCAACGAGTTTTCTTCAACGTCTTGGGCTGCCATTAGAGGCGCCAAAAAGCTCTATTTATAGAGCTAAGAGAGGGTTCTGGAGGGGGTTCTCACCGCCTTTGAATGGCGGTGGAGAAACCTCTAGAATGGCGGTGATTTCTCCTCCAATCACCACCATTCTAGAACCCTCTAGAGGTTGAAGATGAAGGGTGCCCGTATCAAAACGGGCCCCTGTGTTTTTGCAGGGTAAATTCGTTTTTTAATAAAATTATATTTTTGCCCCTGAACTTCAAAGGGCCATAACTTGCTCATTTTAACTCTGTTTTAGGTGATTTTGGTCTCGTTGGATTCCTTTTTTCGAGATGCATCTAATGGAACCATTTTTAGGACCAAATTCCTGGGTTTAGTCATGGTGAATAGTGAAATGACTAAAATTCCCTTATCTTCAAAAATTGATCTTTTCATTGCTAAACTTGGAATTTCAATATTACAAAATTGGAGTCATTACAGTCTAGGTGTGTGATTTTAGCTAATAATTTTCTGGGCCGGTGATGAGCTGGGCGTCACACGTCTAGTCTGTGCTGGGCGGTCTTGATGGAGGCAGGGGTCAGTGCTGAGCGTCATCCACGGCCTTGATCTAACTTGGGTGTCTTTTGGTTCAGACGGTCCTTGAATTGCCTGGACGGTGGAAGTGAAACTGCTGGGCCAATGAAGATGGACAACTAGAAGCAGAGGAGAATGAAAAAATGACGCCTTTGGTCTGGGAGACGGATGTTTTGAATGATGCAAATGATGTAGATGCTTGGCTTGAGGGTGCTCTGGTTTGGTGCGTGGAGATGAAGAATGGAAGCAGATGTGTACTTGGTTATGCAGTGTGTTTGGGCAGTGCAATGTGTAGAGGAGAACAAGAGAGATGGGGATTGCAATTATGGAAAGAAAGAAAAAACCGAAGCAAAGGCCAAAGAAAAAGAATGGGACGAAGGTACTGTCGATGATGGAAGAGGAAAAAGGAAAAAAAAAAGAAGGGATGTCCAATGGATGCAGGCCTGAAGAGGTAGATGGGTGCAGGGTTAAAGACGTAGATACTAGAGGGGGAGTGGTGTAGCAGAGGAGGCCGGGTGTGATGGAGGGTGGGGTTAATGCATTGAAAAAAATGAACTATGAAGGAGAGGGGAAAGCTGGGATGTGAAGAGAAAGGTGGTACTGGGAACATGAGGAGATGGAAAGGAGATGGGAAAGATGTTAATGTCAAAGAGATAAGTAAACAAGAGAAACTCCAAACAAACCAGGAAGAGGAAAGTAGCAAGAAAGCAACTAAACAACTCTAAAAACTCCAAACTCCAAAACTCCCTTAAGCTTGTATGGCTCTCCCTCTTTATAATTTTTTTTCTTTCCTAATCTTCCTCCACCACCTTCCTCTAAGAGGTAGATTCTTATTATTGATCTTCAACTAATTTGCACCATTGGGATTAAATCTGAGCCATCTAACCCTCCTTTAGTTGATCTGCACAATCAAAGACTAAATTAGAGTCATCTAAACCATATATTAATCATCCACTTAGCTCAATTGATCATCTGACTGCTAATTTTGACAATTTACTGTTGGATGGTCGATTTGAGCTATTTTTTATATTTTATCCAAACATTACCAATTTAATGACTTAGATGGTCAAATTAAATGCTAACTAGGGGTCTTTTAGCCAAAATTAAACACTTAATGCACAGCAATCGTAGGACTTCATTCCCAATGTTTTTAGCTCTTGTATGGAGACAATGTTTTTAAAGTTTGAAGAGTAGCCATCTAAGAATTTCAGATCGGACATGGTTTTACACACTATTCTCCTCTTCTCTCTATTGAGCATATATTTTGCCTTAGGCATGTATGTTGTAATAACCCTAATTTTTGTAATTGATTGAGAAAATCAATAAAGTTTGAGTTTCAGAAATATCGTGAAAAAATATTAGGGTTATTCAAAATGTACTTCTTATAAAAGTAGAATAAAGGGATGAGACATGTATAATTGAAATTAAACTTAGTAAACCCTTCAAAATGACTGTAAACACGACAAATTCCAAATTTGGATGAAAAATCCTTAATTTTCTTCATTTTATGGATAAAAGGGTAAAATAGTAATTTTATCCAAAAATCAAAATTTGAGACATCAAAATTTAGAATGTGCTAAGAAATCTGAATCTAACTCCCCTAAGTATGCTCAATTTTGCTAAGAAATATGAATCCAACACCACTAAGTACGCTCAATTCTAAGATCATGGGAATAAAACCCTAATTTTTATATATATAGGGCAACAATGGTCATTTTACACCATGTGGGGCCCACATCGGGCCCACAATGGACCCAAAAACAAATTCTATGGCCAGCCCACCTGAAATCATGGGTCAAACCCATACCAACTGGTCTTGGGGAAAAAGGTGGAGATGGGAGAATCCAATGCTAATAAATAATAAAAAAATTAACCATCATCATTACGCATAATCATGAAAAAAGACCCAAAATGCCTATAAATACAACCCTAAAAATCCTCCAAAAATGTTCATAAAATTTTCATGAAATTGTCTTGATTTCCCCTGCAAAACTAGACCTAAATCCATCCCCAAAATCCCAAAACTCCTGAAAGATATCTCTCTTTCATTTTTCTCTCCTCTCTCTAGATTGGAATAAAAGACCTAAATTCAATTAGGCACTCTGTTCCAGATCAAATATCACAGATCTAACCATCCAAAACTTCTTATCATACCTTAGCTACGCAAACCCCAAACAAATTTTGAGATCTAATGGTTCAAACAATGGATATCACAAGACAAGTGAATCTTGGGTCGTACTATCATCAAAACGGGTATTCTCTTAAATTGGACCATATAACGAATGTTTTTCTCCAATCAAGTAGGTGGAACTACTTCTTGGATATAATTATTATTGTTTCATGAAATTCCTATTTTTCTGTAATTTTATTTGGGTGAAAAATGGTAAAAATAAAGTAAATACTAGATCCTTCAATTCATAATTATTGAGGGCTCATATGGAAAATCTGACCCTACCAATCAATCCAGAAGGGTTCAAGACCCCTAGGGTAAAATTTTCAAAAAATTATATTGAGTTTAGGTCGTCAATTGAAGGGGATTGATTAGACGGTCCAGAACGGACTGCCCTATCTCCCGATAGGATTGCAGGTCCCCAGGATGGCGAGCGAAATGTCGCACGCAGCAACTTTTCTGCACTCGCACCGCATGCGTGATGTCATCCCAGTGGGATGACCGCACAAAAAGGATAGTCCTAGGCGGGCGCATCAAGCGTGCGTCCCAACGACGAGCGAGCGACGTCGATGCTCTGTCCAGCCCGTTTCCACCCAAATGATCTAGGTGGTCCATTCTGATGGGCCCAAATCAGATCTAGGCCCTAAGAATGGACTGTGAACTTCCAAATTCAATTCAGGAGTCATATGAACTCCAAATTGAGATCTAAAAGAAGCTATGAAAAGCTTATAACCTCTAGTTTCTTATTAAATGATAAAATGGAGAAAATACCTTATGAAAATTTTTGTATTTGAGAAATAAGTTTCCAATTTTCAAGATCTTCAATATCTTAGATGATCAGGTCTTGATAATCTGTTTTAATAATGATATAATATTAAAATAAAGTAATATATTTGATTTATTTAGAAATATCCAAGAGATATTAAGGGACCCACTTGATCAATAAGATCAAGTGTGATCAAATCCTTGGGATGGATGGAATGGATGTTGATATGATGAAATCTAGGGTGATCATAGATGGATTATGACAAAAACAAAGCAATATGATCTTTTGACCTTAATAAAGAAAAACCCCTAAATATAACTAAAACCCTTAATCAAAAGGAAAAGATCTAAGATCTAATGATTAGATCACAAGTGAAGGTTTCTAAAAATATTAATGTAATTAGTTTCATTTTCTATTAATTGATAATAGCATTTTAAATATGATTTATGTTATAAAGCATGCTAGTGTAACTTTTAGACTTTAGCATGATATGTGATTAGATTGTTATCATAGGTTGCTAGATTTAATTATCTTAAGGGCATGTTAGTGTGATTTTATGCAAGTGTAACTTAGGACCAAGTTAGTATGATTTCATGCCATTGTAACTTAGGACTATGCTAGAATTACATGTAAGATTATAGTATAGTATGAGATTATACCTTAGGTTCATGTTAATTTAAATTGAGTTATTAAGGTATATTAGTTGGAAATCATGCTAGTGTAATTTTAAGTACCTTGCCTCATTATCATGGAGTGTTCAATTATGTAGTTTTATGCTTTGAATTTATAATTCATTTATGGTTAAATTTTATTAATAGATCTACTTGTTATGAGATAAAGAGCATAAAACACCAAAAATGGAATCTAATGAGAAAGTAAAGTTTCATAACACAAATAAGAATGGATTATTTTGGACTTAATTAGTAAGGGATATAGTTAGTAAGACAATATAAGGATTATCAAAACCTTTGCCCAAACTAGGAGAATAATAAACCCCATGAATGACATTGTAAATATTTATAGTTAAAATCAATTAGAAAGAGTACTTAGGGTCAACATGCTTATAGGAACCTTATGAAAGGTTGAGCTAAGGTCACTCTAGTGAATGTTGAACATAGTGGTTAAGGGGGTTATCTAATAGAGCCTTGCTCTTCCCTCTACCTTCCGTTGACATTTGTGAGGTCTAAACGCCTCCTTACATGAGGATTGAAGTAACCACTTTGTGTTCACCCATTCAGCTAGTAAGCCTTAGCCAATTGGAAATAAGAAGAGCAGTCTAGACTTAGGCTGAAATAAGTTACCTTCAACCAGCAAAACATTAACTAGTTGAATGATAATAGTAAGATCATAAAAGGTTAGTAAATTATCTAACCCTAATAAAAACTATAAGTAAGATAAGGATGATCAAACAAGATCTATTAGATCTTGAATGATCAAGAATAATAAAATAAGAATATTGTATTGTAGCTAGTATACATGTTTATTAGTATGCATGTTATAGATCAAATCTAGTTCATTAGATTAGATAATACAAACCCTTTATCTAAGATGATTCAAGGAAGAAAACCAAGATCATCCTCTTTAGGGATGATCCAATAACTGAACTTAGATCAAAGAAGAACTACATGATAAAAGATCTAAGACCTCGATCTTTATCAACAAGTATAGATTCTCAATCAAAGGATCTATGAAAGTTCAAGATCAAGGAGATGGACACAAAAAGACTTAGAGATAGAAAATACTTAGGTAAGAATGATTTAAAGATCATTCTAAACATTAGATCTAGTGATCAATAAGATTATTCATAAGTTATATATATTGACAATATGTATGGATGTATAGATTACATACATCAGTCAGGATCATGGA
Source organism: Warburgia ugandensis (assembly GCA_035236585.1). Taxonomy (NCBI): domain Eukaryota; kingdom Viridiplantae; phylum Streptophyta; class Magnoliopsida; order Canellales; family Canellaceae; genus Warburgia; species Warburgia ugandensis. The sequence goes on along the minus strand of CP141127.1, from coordinate 12,942,049 downwards.
AGATCTGGGAAAAGGGATCACCACTTGAAGGTAGGAGGATTTGATGAATGCATTTACATGGGATATACATGACTGAACCCATGACATTATGTTGACAAGAGTAATGATAATACTTGCATTAAATCCGCTGAAACCCTTATGATCTAACCAAACGCATATAAGATGGATAAGGACTAGATTGTAAGTGAATAGGGAACTAAAAGATATTTCAGCCCTAAGTAAACAGACAGATGGTCTGATGTGTATGAAATCTATTTTATGTACAAGCTTGGAGGCTTGTGATTTTGTTTTAATAGGCATAAGCCTAGGGGGATGCTATGCTAGAGGAGTTATAAGGGTTTGGCCACTTGCTTCTTGAAATTTCGATAATTTGATGATACCTTGCTTATGAGAGGCTAAAAAGTCGGGTGGGGCAATTATGGGAAGGCCACCACTATGAAAGTCCTGTCTCCCCATATGGGCAATGACATAATATTTTCCATCATGGTATCAGTGGTGAACAAGGTAGTTATCCAAGCGCGCTAGTACGGATCAAACTGCAGTAAGGTAGCCCTTTGATTATTTTGTACTATGATGCATATGAGAGTAGGCATAGTGAAATGCCTTATGTTTGAGCACAATAAAATGCTAAGTAATTGCATATTACCAATATTTCCCAAGAAGGGAAATTCCCAATGTAAGATTAGCTGAAATACTGAATTCTCATAATGATGAGAATTGATCAGCTTAGTTGAGAATGATATTTGACTACTTTCATAAATTTAACTGATTTACCCATGTATAGCATGTATGTATATGAATGTACATAAATTACAAAGTAAAGAGTAGAGACATGAATATGTTTAGGGACAATGGGATTATGAAGTATTGGAATTACATTGTCAATTATTATGCTTCTTGAATCCCCTAGCAAGCATTGCTTACTGAAATATTGTAAATGTTGCAATATCTTAGATACAGGGAAGGAGAATTAGGAGCTCAAGAGAATATAAGACTTGAAAAGAATAATCTTCAAGCTATACCCTTGAAGACATGTATTTTGCTTAGTTTGAGAGTGTTGTATTGTAATGAGAGTTTCATTGTATGGTGAGCTTTGAGTTTGGATTATGTAATTTCGACAAGTATTGTAATGGATTTGGCTATACTATGAACCATTGGATGGATTTTGGAATTTAATAAAAATATATTCCTTCAATGGAATTTTATCTTGTACAAAGTTCTACTTATGTTACGTATGAAGTGATGACTTGGGTTTTACAAAACAAGTTCTAAAGAAAAGAATTTGCGCTGCTTTGTTTTGCAAATTTTTTTTACTATTAATGGCCCTGCCTTTCAAAATATATTAAAAAACGTGTTACAAAAACCTGGGTCGTCACATATGTTTCCCGACTACTCATATTCTATGGATATAATCTCCTCTTCAAATCCATCTTCATAAGATCCATTTGAGCGGGAAGTCTATCCTTTATTTTTCTTGGGATATTAAGAAAGTACAAGTCAAGCTTTTACAGACATTCTTCTCAATGTTCATGACATCAAGAATAGGGCATAGATGTAGTCATTTCTAGTATGCAAGTCTAAAGAATATTGATTTCTTCTTCCAACAACTTTTACAATTACTTTCACCTACACGTTTACTTGATTTCTCTTTCCTCACAAGACATTAATGTTTTTAGCTTGCTCCAGTACTTATCATCCTATCACCATCTTTGGAGGTAGCCTTATCTTTACATTACCATTAAATTCTCCCTTCTTAAAACAATATGGATGGTCTTTGTGCAACAATTTTTTGTGGTTAAGGAATGCCATTTTTCTAACATGTTTAAGTTGTACAACACACATTTGATCATTACAAAAAGGATAACCATTATATCCCTTCATGGTGCATTTAGACAAATTATCGTACATAGTGCAACTAGGGTTGTCTATGCCTCTCATGTGGACCTCACCAATTTATTATCCTTCTATAGCATCTTATCACTACTTTCAAGCCTTCTATAAAACCTTGATTTGAAAGACCAAATCTTATTTCATTTTGTAAAGTTCTACCACTACAAACAACTTGGTATAATCTTTATACTCAGGACACAATGGCTCATTAGCTTCCTCTAATGTAGTATGAAATTATTTGGGGTCAACTTGGAAGTCACCATATGCACCTCGAAACATCGGTACAGTTGTATTGTCTCCAAAACATCCTACAGTGTCTTGATCATATCTTCTAGGCCATGTCAAGGGCCTATGCGAAATGTTAAAAGTTTAATTTTTGCCAAAAGATCCTTAATTTAGCATTTAATTAGACCATCTAACACATCAATTTGATGATTTTTAGATAATCTATGAAATTTAGCTCAAATTGACCATCCAACCGTAAATTGTCAAAATTAACTGTTAGATGATCATTTGAGCTAATCAGATGCTTAGTGTATGGTTTAGATGACTCTAACCTAGTCTTTGGTCTTGCAAAATGATCAAAAGAGGCATGGATGGATCAAATTGAATTTTAATGGTGCAGATCATTTTGAAGATCATTAAAGGATGGGATGATTTTCTAAAAGAAGATGAGTTCTAATTATAGGAAAGGAAATTATGGATGAGATTTCCTATATAGGAGATAACTTTGGAATGAAAAAGTTTCCAAGTGAAAACAAACTCTTTCCTATAAGGAAAAGCATAAGGAAAAATAGAATGAATCTCTTTTTTTTGGGAATCTCCTTTGGATGACCCATAGGAGGAGTCACCCCTTTCCTTTATTGTGCACTTTCTTATTCCCCTCTCTCACTGTATTTCTCTCTCAGTCTCATCCCTCTCTCACAATTCTCCTCACGTCCCTCTTTCTCTCTACTACTCCCCTTCCCTCTCTCTCTCTTTCTTCTCCCACGTTCCCTCTCTTGATTTCATCACCACTTCTTCCTCATCTCTGCCCCTGCTTCCCTTTGTCTTTGTTTCACTCCCTATCTCTGTCGTTTTTCTATTCGTAATCCCCATCCTCTCCGTCGTTCTCCCTCTATTCTTGTTTCCCTTCACCAGTCCTATCTTAAACTCTTCTCTTATCTTCCATGCAATCCATTGCCACACCACTACCCAGCTTCTCTTTCTCATGTTCTATTTTGTTCACCCATATCCATGACATCCCTCTTTGCTCTCTACTCCATGCTCACCCCTTCTCTTTCTCACTCTTTCCAGACTTAATGCACCCATCTCTGTTTTTTTTTTTTCACCGCCTAGATCCTCATCGCACCAATCCTTTTCCCAAGCTCCACTCTGTCCCCCCCTCTCTCTTTTTTATCACCACTCCACCGATCATTGGCCACTCATCCCATTGCCCTCCTTTGCTTCCACACTGCACAAGCCCCATCTCATTGGCTAGCATCCAATCATCGACCAAGAGCTTCCTTATTGTTTTCTCTAATGTCATCTCACTTCACTGGTGTCTGCTGCATTTGTGTCTGTCTTCAACCATCATCCCTATCCTCATCTACTAGTTCATCACCACACCACACTAAACGGCATCACTACCCGCACCAAACGGCTTCACTACCCTGCAACTCCCCATTGGTGCCTACTGTATTCTCCTAGCCCGCTGACATATGCCTAGTCCTTCCACCCACAACACTAGCTTTGCTCTATAATTACCTTCACCCCATCGAACGATCTCCATCCTAGACAGAAACCCCTTCTCGGCCTTTGCTTCATTGGAGCAGTCTCCACCGATGCCTGACTTCACCTTACCTCCATCGCGCCACACCCAGCTCAATCAACTGGCCACAATCATTAGCATCTGCACCTCATCTCCTCTGGCATAGTCATCTTCTTTGTTTTTCTATTTACAGGATGTTTAAGGAAGTTTCAAGGAAAATTCCCTTTTTGCCCTTAGTAGAAATTTTTTATTTACATTTTTTGTCCTTATCTACATTCTATTTTATTCCTATTTTGTTATCTATGTTCTATGTTATTCTCACTTAATCCAAGAACTGTTTTATCTATTTGTGTTTAGTTGAATCAATGGTTCTGGTTTAATTTTAGGAGATCTTCAATTGCTCATCTATTTCAATTCCAATTTTCAATTAACATTCAAATCTGGGTTATAGGACAATTTAAAGCACTTTTATTATTCCTGATCTTTAATCTGAGAATCTAAAATTAGATCTAAGCTGTTAAATCACAAAATTCTTATTTAGCCTAGATCTCTTAGAACTTTTAGAATCTACCTAATCCCTCTAGCTGATCAATAATTAGAAGTGCTAAAAATGTGTTGATGAAGGTTAATCATTATTTCGTAGACCAGATTTGTAGAATTTGAAGATAAGAAGACTAGGGAAGTGGAATTTCTTATTTTTTAGTTAAATTTAGTTTTTATTTGGATTAGACCTTTGTAATTTCATTAATTAAACACATTTGAAGTTTCATTTCTCTTTCTGTTAATTTTTAAATTTTAATTTGTGAAAAATTAAATTTTATTAAAGCTCCAAATTCTTAAAGCACATCCCTATGAAATTGACCTATACTTGCACTCGCTACACTACAATAGCTTGTACACTTGTGAAAAACATCAACAAGTTTTTGGTGCTATTTCTAGGAACCTGTTAAGGAGTTTTCATAAATTTTAATTAAAAAATCTAAAAAATCCCAAAAAATAAAAAAACTTAGGAATTGCATATTTTTAGCATTTTAGGCATTTTTAGGTATATTTTTTAATTTTAGTAGTGCATATTCACCTTGTTTCCTTAATTTGGCACTTATTTTTAAATTTTTTTTTTTTTTAAGGGAAACAAGAAAGTGGAGGAAATTAGCAAGTGGATCGTCATCAAAATAGTAATTTTTTCTGATTTCTTAGATTAGAACTTTCCTTTTCTTTTAAGTGAATCTTGTAGTAAGGCCCTTTGTAATACAAGCAAGTGTGGGATAAGGTGGCCTGCACTTGATCTTCATTAGAAGCCCCACTATAAGTTTTCTTCACTCCTTTTAATTCTAAGATGAGGGTTTGCATTTGCATTATTTGGTAGTATAAGTGCATATAGAAGGCATATTTGATAATTATTGCATTTTTAGGGTTCTACATTAGTTTATTATTTTAATTGCATTCTTATGGCACATTTAATGCTTTAAGGTGATATATATGCTGATTGAACTGCCATGGAGTGTGAAAATTAATTAGTAAGGGTACCCTACCCCTAGAAGATCAAAGGTGGATTTTATCACCACTCCTTGTCCCACCTAGGATAATCACCTTAAGCTCACAACCCTACCTTTAGAATTAATCTAAAATCAATTAAAAAAGATCTATAGGGCCATCATATGCTTGTAGGACCCTCTTACTAAGATGTGATCTATTGTCACTCCATTGGCTTTTGAGCACTGTGGTTATAGTGGGTATCTTAAAATCCAAGTGATTTTTTTATGCCTTCCATTGATGTTTGTGAGGTCTAAACGCCTCCTTACATGATGACTGTATTAACCACCTTACATAGATCCTAACTCAGGGCAGAGCACTACATTAGGCTAAATTAAAATCATTTTCCCTTCACAAATTCAAAAAAATCAAATTATTGCTGTTATTAGCCTAAGGATTGTTTGACTGCACTTTTGCTTGCATCACATAGAGTTAGAGTCAGTATTTAGATTAGGAAATTTTAGATTAAGCTCGTTCATGCATGGACGTCAATCTCAAAACCCAAAGCTACTACCTTTAGACCTAGAGATTCAACGAATCCAACACCAAGGGGAAAGAAACCTAGTTCCTATCCTCATGGTTGAACCACTAGCAGAGATTGAGCACAAAACAATTAGAGATTTCTACGCACCGCTACAACTCAATACCCCATCCTGCATAGCTTTACCTCCAACAAATGTGGACCACTTCGAGTTAAAGCCGAGAGTCATTCAATTACTCCCTACTTTATATGGTCTAGACTGAGAAGCCCCTACCTACATATTAAGAAGCTCCTTGATATTTGTGCCACTTTTAGGTTCTAAAATTTTTTGGATGATTTGTTTAAGCTTAGATTATTCCCATTCTCACTTAAGGACAAAGCTAAGTCATGGTTTAATTCCTTTGAGGTAGGTTGTATACATACATGGGACCACTTGTCTAAGAAGTTTTTGAACAAGTTCTTCCCTATTCACAAAACAAATGGCCAGCATTAATTTCCAACAAATGGATGATGAACAATATTACTAATGTTGGGAACAGTGGAATGAATTGCTCCAAAAATGTTCTCATCATGGATTTAAGAAATGACAGTAGGTTCAATACTTCTATGAGGCATCAGCAATGGGATTATTCAAATAGGAGAGAAAGAACTAACTAGCTCACTAAGAAAGGAGCTCTATATGAGATAGGAGTGCATACTGATCTATCCTATAAGATTGACCCTATTGCTGAAAATTTAGGTAGAAGAATAGATAAGCTTGAAACTATGTTTCAATCTTTCATGGCTACTACCTTCTCCCAAAAACCTCCACAAGAGGTATGCACTACTAGTTCTAATCCAACCCATTGAACTTCATCTTGTCCATCTAATAAAGTATTCCCTGAATATCTTGTAGACCAAGTGAATGCATTGAATGCATATCGCCAACCTAGCCAATCTTTCTTGGTCAAAGAATAATCATCAAGGGGGACTACTTTTGAACACCCCTAACTAAAATTTTCCTCTTAGGCCTATACTTCCTCAATAGCCACCTAGCTTCCAACAACCTTAGCACCTTAGCAACTAAAGAAATCATCTTTAAAGGATAGAATTGAGAGCATGACGGAAAAATAGAATGAAGAAACAAAAAGGAATTTAAACCAATACCAAAATGTCAACTCTCAAGCCATAGCTAAGTTAGAGATGCAAGTAAGCCAATTGTCTATTGAAATACATAATAGAGGAAAGGTCTAGTTCCATGGTCAAACCATCCCCAACACTAAGGGTCAATTTGAGGTAGGGTCAAGTTCTCAAAACCTTAACCCTCATGAGCATGCCAAGTCTATAACCACCCTTAGGAGTGTTCGTTAGATAGACAACGAAGAAGGGCAACCTAAGGAAACTACAGAGGACAAAGAGGCAACTAAAACACAAGAAAAAGAGAAAACATAGAAAAACCTTATAGAACTTATAGTGGAGGCACCCTATGTGAGCAAAGCCTCTTGTGCCTAATTATTTAATAAAGCTAGGAAGGGAACAAACTTCAATGAGTTAATGGAGGTATTTAAACATGTACAAATCAATATACCATTGCTCAATATAATTAAAGACATCCCTGCCTATGCCAAATTCTTAAATGAGCACTGCACCATAAAGCAAAAGCTTAATGTGCAAAAGAAAGCCTTCCTCACAGAGCAAGTGAGCTCTTTGATTCAACACAAGACCCCACTAAAGTTTAGAGACCCAGGAAGTCCTACAATCACTTTTATCGTTGGAGACCATGTCATAGATAGGGCACTTCTTGACTTAGCAGCTAGTGTTAACTTGTTTCCATACTCTGTCTATGGTCAACTAAAACTAGGTGAGTTAAAACTAACCACTATAACACTACAATTAGCTGATAGATCTATCAAGATACCTCATGGTTTGGTTGAAGATGTGTTGATATAGGTGAATAAGTTTTATTATCCTATTGATTTCATTGTACTAAACACCCAACCTATATCTAATCCTAGTAGTCAGATCCCATTCATCCTTGGATGCCCATTCTTAACAACGTCCAACGTCATTATTAACTACAGGAATGGTGTAATGAAACTATCATTTAGCAACATGAAGGTTAAACTTAATGTCTTTAATGCTGATCAACAACATTTAGATCTCAACGATCCATGTGATGTCAACTTGATTAATAGTCTAATTAATGAGATTCATCCACCATTGTCCATCTCTAACCCATTAGAGGCTTGTCTCATGCACTTTAATGGAGAATTTGATATAAACAAGTCTATTGAGGAGGTAAATAATCTTTTAGATGTTGCACCAATCAGGGATACCTCCAAGTGGGGTCCTTATGTGGAACCACTCCCACTGTCTAAATCTGTCCCCATACCCTCAATAAAACAATCGCCATCTTTGGACCTAAAACCCTTGCATAATAACTTGAAATATTCATACTTAAGCCCAAATGAAACCTTACCTATAATAATAGCATCGAACTTAGATAAAGAACATGAGGGTAAGCTTTTAGATGTTCTTAAGGAACATAAAACTACTTTAGGGTTAACAATAGCAGATATAAAAGGGATTAGTCCAGTTGTGTGCATGCATAGGATACATCTAGAAGAAAATGCAAAACCTTCTAGGAAAACCCAAAGATGATTAAACCCCCCCATGAAGGACATGGTTAGAGATGAAGTCCTAAAGCTCTTAGATGTTGGCATCATATACCATATCTCTGATAGTACTTGGCCCCATTTAGGTTATACCTAAGAAATCTGGGGTCACGGTAGTAAAAAATGAGGATAAGGAGTTAGTCCCCACCTCCATGAACACTAGGTGGAGAGTTTGTATTAACTATCAAAAATTGAATGCGATCATGAGGAAAGATCATTTTCCTCTACCCTTCATTGACCAAATGCTAGAAAGGTTGGCCGAACATAGCTATTACTATTTTCAGGATGGATATACCGGTTATAACTAGATTCCTATAGCACTAGAGGATTAGGAGAAGGCCACCTTCACCTACCCTTTTGGAACCTTTGCCTATAGACTTATGCCTTTTGGGCTTTGTAACGCTCTAGCTACATTTCAAATGTGTATGTTGAGCATTTTCTATGACATGGTAGAAAGGTTTCTTGAGGTGTTTATGGATGACTTCTCAGTATTTGGGTCATCATTTGATGAGTGCCTGCACTACTTGAAGGTAGTCCTTGCAAGGTATTAGGAAAAGAATCTTGTGTTAAACTGGGAAAAGTTCCATTTTATGGTACAGAGTGGGATAGTACTAGGCCACATAATATCACCCAATGGGATAGAAGTTGATAAAGCAAAAGTGGATTTAATAGTCAACTTTCCTCCACCAAGAATGTTGAAAGAAATCTACTCCTTTTTAGGACATGATGGCTTTTACAAACAGTTCATTAAGGATTTTAGCAAAATTACCAAGCCATTATGTAATTTACTTACAGAGGAGGCCACTTTTGACTTTGATGATAACTGTAAGAAAGCATTTGATCAAGTCAAAGCTGAGTTGACTTTTGCACCTATTATCTGACTGCCAGATTGGAATGCATCATTCAAGATAATGTGTGACGTGTCAGATTATACCATTGGACCTGTTTTGGGGCAGTGCATTGATAAACTTCTCCATGTGATATATTACACTAATAAAACACTAACTAATGCACAACTCAACTATTCAACCATTGAGAAAGAGTTGTTAGATGTAGTGGTTACTTTGGATAAGTTTAAATCTTACCTGTTAGGGTCTAAAGTTATAGTATACTCAGATCATGCAGCCTTAAAGTACCTCCTTTCTAAATAGGATGCAAAACTTGGGTTGATCTGTTGGATACTACTACTACAAGAGTTTGACTTAGAAATTAGGGACACGAAAGGTTCAAAAAATGTAGTAGTAGATCACTTATCAAGATTAGTGGTGGAATACACTAGCAATCAAGGGCCTTTAACCGAGTCATTCCCAAATGAATAGTTATTGCATGTTTCCTAGTTACCTTGGTATGGTGATATTGTTGATTATCTTGTTATAAGGCAAATGCCTAATCATTGGATTAAACAAAATAAAAAGAGAATTTTAACTGAGGTTAGATATTTTACTTGAGATGATCTATACTTATTCAAGTACTGTCCTGACCAAGTAATTAGGAGATACGTACCAGATAGTGAACATAATCAAATCATTTCCTTTTATCATGATCATGTATGTGGGGCCCATTTCAGCTCTAGAAAGACCATTGCAAAATTTTTGTAGCGTGGATTTTATTGGCCTACCATATTTAAGGATGCACAAGCTTACTACAAAGCATGTATAAGGCGTCAAAGGTTAGGAAGTTTAGGAAGGAGACATATGATATCCTTAAACCCAATCTTTGTCATATAACCTTTTGATATTTGGGGCGTAGATTTTATGGGACCTTTACCTAATTCTTTTGGAAATATGTACATCCTAGTGGGAGTGGACTACATGTCCAAGTAGGTGGAGGCTATATTCAGCAAAACCAATGACCACAAGGTTGTGGTAAAATTTTTAAAAGAAAATATTTTTTCCCTGTTTGGTACTCATAGAGCCATAATAAGTGATGGGTGAAAACAATTTTGTAATAAAGTGTTTTAGAATTTAATGAAAAAATATGGTGTTAACCATAGGATAGCTACCCCATACCACCCTCAGACTAGTGGTTAAGTAGAGGTATCCAATAGGGAGATAAAGTGAATTTTAGAAAAGATTGTCAATCCAAGTACGAAAGACTATTCTCTAAGACTTAATGATGCTTTATGGGCTTGTCATACAGTATATAAAACCCCTATAAGAATGTCACCCTACTGCCTAGTCTATGGAAAGGCCTGTCGCTTACTAGTAGAGTTAGAACATAAGGCATATTGGGCTATCAAAAAGCTCAATTTTGAATTAGATTCTGTTAGGACCTACAAAAAACTCTAACTCAATTGGTTGGAAGAGTTGAGGAAAGATGCATATGACTCTACATGACTGTACTACATGATAGACATATCTTAACGAAATCCTTCACATATGGTCAAAAGGTCTTACTATAGTACTCTAAATTGCATCTATTCCCAGGAAAACTGAGATATAAATGGATTGGACCTTATATAGTACACACAATCTATCCTCATGGGGCCATCGAGATTGAAAAGAATGGAGAAATTCAAAAATTCAATGGTCAAAGGTTAAAACCTTTTCTAGAACTGCATAACCTTGAAATTGAATACATACTTTTAGATACACCTTCGTATCATGACCCACCTTAGATTACCACTGCAAGAGCCTTGCAATATATCATCATTGCACTCATTATTATGTCTAGCTGAAGATGTAAAACTTAGTGCTTCCTGGGAGGCAACCTAGATGTTTTTCAAATCTCCATCTTCTACATCCTTTCATTATCATATAGGATCCTATGTTTTCCAAACATTCAGGACAATGTTTCATTTAGGTTGGAGGATGTAGATGCATATAGGAATTTTGAATTTTCTTGATTCTTTTGAAAAAACAATTGAAAAAAGAAAAGTTTTTAAGGTAGAGTTCCCTTACTATGATGAGAACTAAATGTTTAGAATTTAGTACTTCTACTATTTTCACCTCTTAATGGGAATGCATATGATTAGTTTAGCATATCATTCATGTGTCAAAGCATTTTATGAAAGTTAATTCTCATAAACCATTTACACAGCACTTAGTCAAGACTATTAGAGAGATATGACCTAGAGACCCTGAGGAAAATTAGTGAAGACCTATGACCAGTGTGGTTTTAAGACTATCTTCTTTTAGAAAGTTATAAGTAATTTCACAATTTCTTCAGCGTACATAACTTAATATGATCCTATTACCCTTGTTTTAGTTAATCATTAAGAATAAATAAGAGTAATAGCTTTAATTCCAAAAAAATTATTAAATCTGATCGGCTTTAGCAATCCTAGGAAATGATATAGGCCATCCTTGCTCAGCCTAGAGATATAAAGCCTACCCAATATATCATATCACTAGTTGGCCCCTTTGAGCCCATTATTAAGCCTTTTCTTTCTTAACCTCAATTACCTTAACCTAGAACAAGCTAGTAAAATAAATATCCATTACCCATTGTCAAAATGAGTAGACTTAGTAGAGAAAGTTCAAAAAGAGGACAAACTTTCAAAGAAGTGTCAAAAATTAGTAGTCTTTTTTCAAAAAAAAAAAATTACAAGAGAAAGTAAAAAATATGAAAGAGATATTCACTTCAAGTACAACCCAAAAGAAAAAGTTGTCCTAATAGATATTCATTGATGTGCTCTACTCAATTTTGCACCTTTGAAACATTATACCCTTCTTTTCTAAACTTGTCCCAAGCCTATGTTTTGTCCTAGTTAAAGACCTATTGATCTTAAGTGGAACATAGCCTTAAAGAGGAGATAAAAAGAAGGAATTAAGCTAAAAGACCACTAATATTCTTGGTGATAACATTCACTCTTAGGGATCACTGTCCTTTGTCTCATGAGTATTTAAAAGAATTATGTGAACCATTAGCTTGTTGGATTCGATCACATAATAGAAGAAATATGTTTAAATCCCTTATATGAGAGTTTTAGTTTTGAGCATATACTTGTGAGGATTTCAGGTCAAGACATATTTCTAATGGAATTTAAGAATATCCATTTAGAAGTTAGGATTTATGCTGTTGTACGCACACGCACTCCAAGAAATAACTCAAATAAAATGGCTGTAATATGTATATGAGTTGTAAAATTGTCAAATATTCTCCTTTAAGTTGTGAAAAACTGGTAGATTGTTAATGAATGAGGATTTCTGAGATAAGATAGGGGAACTCAGCCTTATTGTATTTTGTTTGTGGGTATATTCACTGCAAACCCTCATGAGGCATAACTCGTCCACTAGTTGGAGGGCATGTTAAGAGTTTAATTTTGACCAAAAGACCCTTAATTTAGCATTTAATTAGACCATCTAACTCATCAATTTGATGATTTTTAGATAATTTATGAAATTTAGCTCAAATTGACCATTCAACCATAAATTGTCAAAATTAATAGTTAGATGATCATTTGAGCTAATCAGATGCTTAATGTGCGATTTAGATGACTCTAATCTAGTCTTTGGTCTTATAGATCGATAAAAAAGGCATGGATGGATCATATTGAATTTTCAATGGAGCAAATCATTTTGAAGATCAATAAAGAAGGATGGGATGATTTCCAAAATGAAGATAACTTCTAATTATAAAAAAGAAAATTATGGATGAGATTTCCTATATAGGAGTTAACTTTGGAATGAAGAAGTTTTTAAGTGGAAACAAACTCTTTCCCATAAGGAAAGGCATAAGGCAAAATAGAAGAAATCTCTTCCTTTTGGGAATCTCCTTTGGGTAACTTGTAAGAGAAGTCACCCCTTTCCTTTATTATTCACTTTATTATTCACTTTCTTATTTCCCTCTCTCTCTCTCACACATTATTTCTCTCTTAGTCTCATCCCTCTCTAACAACTCTCCTCACGTCCCTTTCTCTCTCTCTCTCTCTCTCTCTCATCTCCCATGTTCCCTCTCTTGCTTTCATCACCACTTCTTCCTCATCTCTGCCCCTGCTACCCTCTATCTTTGTTTCACTTCCATATCTCTGTTGTTTTTTTGTTCACACCCCCATCCTCTCCCTTGTTCTCCCTCTGCTCTTGTTTCCCTTCACCAACCCTATCTTCAACTCCCCTCTTATCTTTCACACAATCCATTACTGCACCACTTCCCAACTTCCCCTTCTACCATTTTGTTTTGTTCACCCATCTCTAGCATATCCCTCTCTACTCTTTGCTCCATCTCACTCCTTCTCTATCTCACTCTTTCTAGACTCAATGCACCCATCTCTACTTTTTTTCACCACCCAAATTCTCATTGCTCTAGTCCTTTTTCCTAGGCTCCACTCTGTCTCTTTCTCTCCCTCTTTTGATCACCACTCCATCGGTTGTCAGCCACTCACACCACTACCCTCCTCTACTTCAACACCACACAAGCCCATCTCATTGGCCAGCATCTAGTCATCACCCAGGAGGTTCCTCATTTCCTTCTCTGATGTCATCCCTCTTCACCAATGTCTATCCCATCTGTATCTACCTTCAACCAACGTCCCTATTCTCATCTACCAGTTCATCGCCACACCAAATGGCATCACTGCCCAGACCAGATGGCATCACTGTCTACACCTCCCCATCGATGCCTACTTTATTCTCCCAGCTCGGCGATGTCTACCTTGTCCTTCCACCCAGAGCACTAGCTTTGGTTTGTAGCTACCTTCACCGCATTAGACGAGCTCCTTTCCAGACGAAAATCCCATCTCGACCGCTGCTTCATCGCCGCAGTCTCCACCAGTGCCTGACTTCACCCAACCTCCATCGTGCCACACCTAGCTCAGTCAATTAGCCATGATCACCGGCATCTGCACCTCATCTCCTTTGACATTGTCATCTTCTTCATTTTTCTATTTATAAGAAGTTTAAGGAAGTTTTAAGGAAAATTCCTGCAACGACCCAGGTTTTTGTAACACATTTTGTAAAACATTTTCCAAAGGCAAGGCCCTTAATGGTAAAAATTTTTTTGCAAACAATGCAGTAGGAATTCTTTTCTTTTAAATTTGTTTGTAGAAAAACCCAAGTCTCACCTTAAGGTACATAATACACATAAACATTTTGTATAAAATAGAATTTTATTGAATGTCAAGAATCATCCAATAGTTCACTCTTACACAAATCCTATATTACAATTACAAACCATTGTCCAAATACAATCCAAATTACAAAGTACATAACCAAATTACACAATCTTCAAGGAAAATACTCTGATTAGTCTTACAACTTGAGTCTTCAAGCTTTACTTCCTTAAATCTCCTTCCCTGTATCTGAGATATTGTAAACATTCAAACATTTAGAATATCTCAACAAGCTATGCTTGGTAGGGGATACAAAAATATACTACTTCACTAATATAAGAATACATACCTCAATCATTATTCCATCATGGTTATCTACTAATGAGCTACCCAACATAAAGTATATATGTTATTTATGTAGTATAGGATAAATCCATTACAATAGTGAAAATTTCTCAAAACTTGTTCCTTCCCCTAGCTATACTTCCACTTAGGAGATCAATATTCAGCCAATTCTCATAGAGGGATTTTCTCATCATGCCATGGCATTACACTATGCCTATCATATGTGCATCATAATGCAAAATACTCAAGGACTGTGGAAATAACAAAATCCATGTCCGCATGGGAGGACCATCGTTGTCATAGTGGTGGCCTTCCCATGACTGCCCCCCCTGACATTTAACCTTTCTTTGAGCATGGTATCCATCATAGATATAACTTTCAATAAGATGGGTGGCCAAACTCTCATAACTTCCCTAGAATAGAATCCCTAGTCCTAGGACTATGTAAAACCAAATCATAAGCCATCATGCTTGTATATAAAATAGATTGTACATATCTGACGATGTGTTTGTTTAACTAAGGCTAGAATATTTTCTGTGCCCTCTTCTTAGGGTTTCCTTAGACTACACATCTTATTACTTTCACCTTATTTGATTAGATCATTAGATTAAATCAGTTAAATTGGATCATGAAGTTGGATCATGTGATTGGATCATTATTATGCTAAGATACCAAGTATACTTGTATCATGAAGGCCTTTAACTCTAGACAGAAAATCTTGTATGTATACACATCAATCATTAATACATTCTTGTACATTCGCCTACTTCAAAGTGATATCATGGTCTTGATTCATACATCTCAAGGGGTATTCACTCCACATTGCTCATCATAGTCTTGATTCATACATTTGTCAAACCATACGTATAAAGTTATTCCCCTATACAAGTATTCTTTCTACATGTATTCCTACAAGGGATGCCCTAATTTTCCTTGAATCATATATGATCAAGGTTTCAAGCCTTCTAAGTTCACAATCTACACTATAAGTAAAATCTTGGAACAGTACTATAATCTACATTATATTTCTTTCTTTTTTTTATCCTTCAAGATCTCTCTTAGATCTTATTTGATCTTCCTTATCTTATTTACAATTTTTATTAAGATTAGATAATTTACTAACCTTTAATACTCTTCTTATTATTACTTAACCAGTTAATGTTTTACTAGTTGAGGATAGCTTATTCCATTCTAAGTCTAGATAGCTCCTCTTATGTTAAATTGGTTGCTCCTCTTATGTTAAATTGGCTAAGGCTTACTAGCTGAATGGTTGAACACAAATTGGTTACTTCAATCCTCATGTAAGGAGGCATTTAGACCTCACAAATGTCAATGAAAGGTAGGGAAAGAGTGAGGCTCTATTAGAGAACCCCCTTAACCACCATGTTCATCATTCATTAGTGTGACCTTAGCTCAACCTTTCATAAGGTTCCTATTAGCATTTCAACCCTAAGTACTCTTTCTAATTGATTTTAATTAAATCCATGAACATTAAGATGTCATTCATGGAGTTTCTTTATTCTCCTAATTTCGGCCAAGAAAATGATATTCCTTATATTATCCTACTAACTATAGCCCTTACTATCATTAAGTCAATGTCATTCATTCCATGTAAATGTCCTTCAACTCTATTTTTCATTTAATGATATTTTTTATTTAATTTTCATAACATAAGCATTGAAGCAAGAATAAATAAATACATAAATCTATAATTAAATCTACTAAGCAATAAAAGACAATTATAATAATGAAAATTTAACATGCCCTGACTATTCATCATGATCCAATGGTCATAGTTGATTTCTACCCATTTTATGTTTAGGGTTTGGATCTTGATTTGTTCATTTTCCTTTAGATCTAATACATCTTCTTAATGTGATTTCATCATTAGATCATTGATGTACCTCATTAAATGATTTGATCCATTTTATCCAATTTAAGGGCATAGATCTTAATCTATTCCAAATCATCATCATCAAGTCCATCAATCCATATGATATTAGTTTTATATCATCATCTAAATACTTCCACACTGACCAATCATCCTTAATCAACTTGACTAAGGAGATTAGCATTCATTTTTATAGATTTTACTACTTTTAAGGCTAAATCTCTTAATTCAACATAGATCAGTCACTTCTAACCATTGATTCCATGTTTCAAAATGATAAGATCATCAATGGATTAGAATTATAGAGTTTGATAATTCCAAATTTCACTAATCATAAGAATTAGTAATATTTTCTTCATTAATAGAATTTTACATGCATCAAACATAAATTTTCTAAGTTCAACAGGTTCTACCCATCAAGAGGAATCCAACCCAACTTTTCAATCTCAATTTGGAGTTAAATTGAGATCAAAATTGGGATTTTAAGATTTCAGACCATTTTAAGGGTTAAAATTTGATCTTACTATTTTTGTTTTTTTACTTGATCTAAAAACTCATAAATTTTACTATGATCATGGTCCTTAAGGCTTTGAGACCTCATAAATCTCTCCATCAGTTCAAATCTCTATTTTGAGATCATCTTGATCATGATTCAATACTGTTGGAATGAAGTTTAGTAATTTTCACAATTAAATTCAATCAAAAACATAAATCTTATAAGTTCAGTAACTTATACATGTGACAAGGAATCTATAGAAACTTTTTATTCTAAAATTAGAGCTAAATTGAGCTCTTAATTAAAAAAATAAGGTTTCAGTTTAAAATTGGAAGGCCTAGATCAAATCTGGGCTTATGGGTGCGTGGATGACTAGCTGCTCATGCCCATTACCGCCTATTACAAGTGGTTAGAAAGAGGTGGCTGGCTATAGTCGAGATGGTCCAAATATGGACAGTCAGATCACCCACCTCCGCATCTCCTCCATCCTTGACATCCAACTGCTAAGATTTCATCTCCTGGGGTTTTGGGCCACAAGATTCTATCCAACAACTCAGAAGTTTCATCTGAGCCATCCAAGATGGTGGATCTCAACCTTGTTGCTGGATCTATCATTCTTGACAGATCAACGGCTGGGGAGATCTCCTAGAGGCTAGAAAACACAAGCTAAATGCTGGACTAGGAAGAGGGGAGCAAGGTGCACCTACTTGTGTTGGTCTAGTGAAGAGAGGGTCACCAGAGAAGAAGAAATCAAGCTGGTCATCTTTGCCAGAGATGGAGGGAGACCTTGGGACTTTTGTAGATTAGCCCTCCCTGAAGAGTTTCAATGGTTCCATATCAACTTTTAATGGCCAAATTAGCTAAAATAACTAGGATTGACTGCCAAAGACGATACCCAGTACCATTCTTGTTTTTGTTTTGATTTTCCTGGCAATCCAAGGGGTGGATCATCCAAATTTCTTAGGGCTTTTGTAGATCTCCTTAGTCCGAACAGATCCAACGATTAAGATTGAAAGTTAAGGGCTAGAACTAGATGGATAATTCAAATAGGGTGTTCCAGGTGAAAACCCTAGTTCATCGAGGATGACGGGTCCCTGGATGTGCCCCTATAACAGACATGAATTATCTGTTGGGTGCATCTATGGATACTCTCCTAAGGAAAGAGAGAAAGAAAGAAAGAAGAAAATTTTTGGGGAAGATTGAGGAGAATTTTGGAGCTGGAATTTTAGGGCATGGTAGGGGACCTCGTGAAGAACATTAGGAAAAATTTTGGGAATTTTATGGGCTATTTATATGGATTTTTGGAATTTTCCATGATTACATGTAATTATCATGTTCAATTCTTTTTATTATTAAATGGTCATTGGATTCCCACTACCACCTCCTTCTCCACTAGCAAGTGGTAGTGGTTTGACTCATGATTACATGTTTACTAGTCCTTGGATTCCTTTGTGGGTCCCTTGTGGGCCCCACGAAGGTGTGGAAAGACCATTTTGCCCTTTTAATTTCAAAAATGGAGAAAAATAGGGTTTATTCCCATGAACTCGGAATTGAGTGCACTTACTGGTGTTGGAATCATATTTCTGAGTAGATTCTAAATTTTTGTGTCTTAGGTCTCGTTTATGAGTAAAATTACCATTTTACCCTTTTATTCATAAAAATGGAGAAAATTAAGGATTTTTCATTTGATCTCAAAATTTAATCTACTTACAGTCATTCTTAAGGATTCATCAATTATGCTTTCAATTATACATATCTTATACCTTGATAGTACTCCTATGAGAAGTGCATTTTTAATAAGCCTAATATTCCAGCCTGATTTTCCTTGAAAATTTCAATTTCATTATTTATTCAATCTCCTTACAAAAGTTAGGGGTGTTATAATCTACCCCCCTTACAAAAATTTCGTCCTTGAAATTTCTAATTTACAACTACTCAAATGGGATAGCATACATCTTTTTCATTTTCTCTTCTAATTCCCAAGTAGCTTCCTTGACCGTATGATGTTGCCACAATACCTTGACTAAAGGGATAAATTTGATCCTCAATTGTTGCTCCTTCTTATCCAAGATCCAGATTGCCCTTTCCTTAAAGGTTAAAGTTTTATTTAACATTTTCAGTATCCTTTGAAGCACATGAGTCTCATTTGAAATGTATTTTTGTAACATGGCTACATGAAATACGTTGTGCACCTCTGCGAGTTGGGGTGGTAAGGCTAATTTGTAAGCCACCAGACCAACCCTTTCTAGAATTTCAAAAGGACCAATATACTTTGGACTGAATTTACCCTTACTTCCGAACCTCCTTACTCCCTTAACTGGTGAAACCTTCAAAAACACGTGGTCACCTACTTTGAATTCTAGGGTTCTGCATCTTTTAACTGCGTAATTTTTTTGACAACTACGAGTGGTCAACAATATTTTCTTTATTATCCTCACCTTGTCTGTACATTGTTCCACTAGTTCTGATTTTATCAACTTCCTCTCTCCCACATTATCCCAACAGGTTGGTGATAGACATGGTCATCCATACAATGCTTCATATGGTGCCATACTAATACTTGTATGAAAATTATTATTATAAGTGAATTTCAACAGTGGAAGATGTTCATCCCAACTTCCTCTCCAGTCTAGTGCATAGGCCCTTAGCATGGTCCTTTCTAACTGACCGTCTGTTTGGGGATGAAAAGTTGTACTAAACTTTAGTGATGTCCCCAATGCCTATTGCATGCTCTTCCAAATTTTAGAGGTAAACCTTTCATCTCTATCAGAGATGATAGAGTAGGACCCCATGAAGACTGACTATTTCTCTTACATATAACTGAGCTAAACTATCTACAGATCAGTTTTGTTTGATCGAAAGGAAGTGTGCCGACTTGGTTAGCTTGTCAACTATTACCTAAATCATATCATGACCTACCGGAGTCCTTGGTAACCCTACAATGAAGTCCATAGTAATATGTTCCCATTTCCATTTAGTAGTTCCAGGGTTTGTAGTAATCTAGCTGGTCTTTGATGTTTAGCCTTCGCTTGCTGGCAAGTTAAGCACTTAGCCACTCATTTCCCTATATCTCTTTTCATACTTTCCTACTAGAAGTTTCTTTTTAAATCTTGGTACATTTTAGTTCCTCCATGGTGTATAGAAAATTTGGATTGATGGGCTTCTTGTAGTAGTGCTTTTCTCAAACTCGAGGGAACCACAAGTCTTCCTTAGAAACAAATATCCCCATCTGAAGCTTTACTAAACCTCATCTTTTCACACATTTTTTGGATTGTTTTATCCCCTTCTTGGGCCTTTAAGGTTTTTTCGACAAAAGCTGACTTAATGGTGGCATTAGCTAATACTGCTTTCGCGTGTCTACTTAGTGCGTCAACCACTACATTAGCCCTTCCAGGATGGTATTGAATTACAAAATCATAATTCTTAATATATTCCATCTACCTTCTTTATCTCATATTCAAATCAGCTTGGGTGAAAATATACTTGAGGCTCTTGTGATCGGTGAATACGTTGAATTTCTCCCCATACAAGTAATGTAGCAAACACTACTGCCGCGAGTTCTAAGTTGTGTACTGGGTGGTTCTATTCATGTTTCTTTAGTTGTTATGAAGCATAAGCAATGACCTTCCCATTTTGCATCACTACACTTCCTAACCCTTTTCCTAAAGTACCACAGTATATCTCATAACCTCCACTCCCTAATGGTAAGGTCAATACTGGTGCTGCAGTTAGTCTCTTCTTTAACTCTTGCAAACTCCTTTCACAGTCATCAGTCCAAGTAAATTGTACTCCTTTTCTAGTCAAAGAAGTCAAAGGAAGTGCTATATGAGAAAATCCTTGGATAAATCTACAATAATATCTAGCTAACCCTAGAAAACTTCATATTTTAGATACTGTCTTTGGCTATTCCCAATTCATTACTAGTTCCACCTTGGTTGGGTTCACCTCTACTCCATTCTGGGAAATTACATGCCCTAGAAAGTTGACTTTTTCCAACCAAAATCCACACTTGTTGAATTTTCCAAATATTTTGTGTCTTCTAAGTGTGTTTGACACAATCCATAAATGTTCCCGTATACTCATAGAATAAATCAATATATCATAGATGAATACAATTAGAAATTTATCCAGAAATTCCTAAAAAATTCTATTCATCAAATCCATAAATACAGCAGGAGCATTGGTAAATCCAAAAGCCATCACCAAAAATTCATAATGTTCGTACTTGGTTATGAATGCGGTTTTGGGTATATCTTCACCTTTGATACACAATTGATGATATCCTGATCAAAGGTCAATTTTGGAGAAGACCTTAGTAAATTGAAGTTGATCAAAGAGATCATCAATGCGGGGTAAAGGGCATCTATTTTTTATTATCACATTGTTCAGCAACTAATAGACCTATCTTTCTTTTTCATAAATATCACTGGTACTCCCCATGGTAAACTACTTGGTTGAGTAAACCATTTGTCCAACAATTCCTGCAGTTGATTCTTCAATTCCCTTAACTCAGCTCGGGCCATCCTATTGGGTGCTTTAGAAATTAGAGTTGTACTAGGAATTACTTTGATGGTAAACTCAATTTCCCTATGGGGTGGCAAACCTGGGAGTTGTTCAGGAAACACATCTTAGAATTCCCTAACTATGTCGATTTCTTCTATCTTGGGTTGTCCATCATTCAAAGCAACTATAGTTGCTAAAAATGCTTGACATCCCTTGGACATATATTTGGCAACCTTCATAGCTGATATGATAGATTTGTCTAAGCCATTTGGTCTTCCATGCAATACTAGCATTTCTTCTTTTGGTATGTTAAAAGTGACTTTCTTTTTATGGTAGTCCATAATTACCCAGTATTTTGCTAGCCAATCCATACCCAGTATTATGTCAAAATTTACCATATTTAGTAAAATGAGGTCTACACCCATTCTTTTCCCCTGTGCTTCAACAGGTACATCTTGAATATATTCCTATAATCTAACTATTTTACCCACTGGTGTCATCACATCCAGATAGAATCTCAATTTCTTCACTATCAATTGTATACTAGATGCAAATACACATGATATGAAAGAATGGGTAGATTCATAATCAAATAGTAATTTGGCATGGTGATTAGATACTAGCAATGTACCTTCAATAACTGCATTAGATGTACCAGCCTCTCTGTCAGTAATGGTGAACACCCTTGATAACACAATACATTCTTAGGTTTTGCATCCTTAACTGCCAAGGGCTTGTTACAGTTATTAGAGAAATTCCCTAACTTGCCATAATTGTAACATTTGATAGGAGGTCATGGTGGTTGTGGTGTTAGATGAGGACACACATTGCTTAGATGATAGGCTCTACATTTGGGGTGTCGTTTCTGCTTAGCTTGATTTCCTTGATGGCTAGAAGGCCTGAAGTTGTTTGGCAATTCTTGCCCTTCTTGAAGGGTTTTTTATGATAATTGCCCCCTCCTCCAAGTTTGGTGAATTGGTTTCTCTTATAGTCTTCTTTGAATTTAGAAGCCATCTCAACACACTCGATCATAGTTACAGGTTTGGTTCCTCAGACCTTCATTCTTAGCCCTAGATGTAACCCTTCCATAAAATGATCCACCGTATGCCTTTCAGTGTTACATATATGGCTTACAAATCTCTTCAATTGAATGAACTTATTTTCATAATCAACAATTGAAAGGTTTCCTTGTCGTAGATCTAGGAACTCCTCCTTTCGGACTTACACATGGACTGGGAAATATTTTTCGTTAAAAAATTCCTTAAACTTGTCCCATAAAATTTCTTGAGGATTGGAGAAGAAATTCCTTTGTGTTGATCTCCACCAGAAAGCCACTTCTTGCTTCAATATATATGTGGCCAACTTGACCTTAAGATTCTCCAGAGTCCTTAGTACATTGAAGGTCTTCTCTACTTCATAGATTCATTCTTTAGCTTTCTCAACATCATCCTTGCCATTGTAGCTAATAACAATCATTTGGAACCTTTCCACCATCTTGTCTATCTTTCTCGGTGTCAATTGAGAAGTTTCCAACACTCCACTAGGTATAGGTGAAGAATTACCCTATACTAGAGTTGGAGTATCCTATCTGGGTATAGGAGTATTGGGTCCTATGTCAAGTTGAGCTTGGGCCTGAATACTTGGTGCTTCAATTGGAGTAGCCTGAGGATGTATAAGCTAAGGAAGAAGATTCCTCAATACCCTAGTCATCACCTCCTCCAAATTATTCCCAAATGATCCTTCCATGACATTCTCAAGCTCCCTTCGAGTCATCTGCCTAGTTGCCCTTTTAGGTGGCATCCGCTCAAAACCCAAATTTCTATATAAGTATTCTACTTAACCCATATCTAATATATCCTAAATTGGATTACTCCTTTGAACATATTGGGGCAGTGAGTAACTGGATGAATGACTCTGATACCAACTGTGATGACCCGGGTTTTTGTAACACATTTTGTAAAACATTTTTCAAAGGCAGGGCCCTTAATGGTAAAAAAATTTCGCAAACAATGCAGCAGAAATTCTTTTCTTTTAAATTTGTTTGTAGTAAAACTCAAGTCTCACCTCAAGGTACATAATACATATAGACATTTTGTATAAAATAGAATTTTATTAAATACTAGGAATCATCTATAGTTCACTCTTACACAGCCCCTGTGTTACAATTTTAATCAATTATCCAAATACAATCCAAATTACAAAGTACATAACCAAATTACACAATCTTCAAGTGAAATACTCTGACTAGTCTTACAGCTTCTGAGTCTTCAAGCTTTACTTCCTTAAGTCTCTTTCTCTGTATCTGAGATATTGTAAACATTCAAACATTTAGAATATCTCAGCAAGCTATGCTTGGTAGGGGATACAAAAATATACTACTTCACTAATATAAGAATACATACTTCAGTCATTATTCCATCGTGGTTATCTACTCATGAGTTACCTCAACATAGAATATATAGGTTATTTATGTAGTATAGGATAAATTCATTAAAATAGTAAAAATTTCTCGAAACTTGTTCCTTCCTCTGGCTATACTTCCACTTAGGAGATCAATATTCAGCCAATTCTCATACAAGGATTTTCTTCCCATTCATTGAGTTTCATTATTCTCCTGATTTGGGCCAAGGAAATGATATTCCTTTTATTACCCTACTAACTATAGCCCTTACAATCATTAAGTTTGTCATTCATTCCATGTAATTGTCCTTCAACTCTATTTTTCATTTAATTACATTTTCAATGTAATTTTCATAACACAAGCATTAAAGCATAAATAAATAAATCTACAATTAAATCTACTAAGCAATAAAAGATAATTATAATAATGAAAATTTAACATGCCATGACTATTCATCATGATCCAATAGTCATAGTTGATTTCTGCACCTTTTTTTTAGGGTTTGGATCTTGATTTGTTCATTTTCCTTTAGATCTAATACATCTTCTTAATGTGATTTCATCATTAGATCATTGATGCATCTCATCAAATGATTTAATCCTTCTTGATCCAACCAATCAAGATGATCTCATGTCATTTTATCCAATTTAAGGGCATAGATCTTAATCTATCCCAAATCATCATCATCAAGTCCATCAATCCATATGATATTAGCTTTATATCATCATCTAAATACATCCACACTGTCCAATCATCCTTAATCAACTTGATCAAGGAGATTACCATTCTTTTTTATGGATTTTACTACTTTTAATGCTAAATCTCTTAATTAAACATAGATCAGTCACTTCTAACCATTGATTCCATGTTTCAAAACCACAAGATCATCACTAGATTAGAATTATAAAGTTTGATCATTCCAAATTTCACTAACCAAAAGACTTAGTAATACTTTTCTTTATTAATAGAATTTTACATGCATTAAACATAAATTTTCTAAGTTCAGTAGGTTATACGCATTAAGAGGAATCCAACCCAACTTTTCAATCTCAATTTGGAGTTAAATTGAGATCAGAATTGGGATTTTAGGATTTCAGGCCATTTTAAGGGATAAAGTTTGATCTTACTATTTTAGTTTATTTACTTGATCTAGAAAACATAAATTTTATTGCAATCATGGTCGTTAAGGTTTTGGGACCTCCTGAACCCATCCATCAGTTCAGATCTCGATTTTAAGATCATCTTGATCATGATCCAATACTGTTGGAATGCAGTTTAGTAATTTTTACAATTAAATTCAATTAAAAACACAAATCTTATAAGTTCAGTAACTTATACATGTCATAGAAACTTTCTAATCTAAAATCATAGCTAAATTGAGCTCTTAATTGATAAAAATAAGGTTTTAATTCAAAATTGGATGGCCCAGATCAAATATGGGCTTATGAGTGCGGGGACAACCAATTGCCCGCTCCCGTTACCACCTACTACAAGTGGTCGGACGGAGGTGGTCGCATAGGCAAGATGGTCCAAATATGGATTGTCGGATCACCCACTGCCTGATCTCCTCCATCCTTAACATCCAACTGCTTAAATTTCATCTCCTAGTGTTTTTGGGCACCATGAATACATCCAATGGCTTAGAAGTTTCATCAAAGCTATCCAAGATGGTGGATCTCAACCCTCTTGCTGGATCCATTGTTCCTGATGAATCAACAATCGGGGAGATCTCTTATAGGCCGAAAAACACAAGCTAAATGCCCAACTCGGGAGAGGGGAGAAAGGTGCACCTAGCTGTGCCAGACCGGTGAAGAGAGGGTAACCAAAGAAGAAGAAATCAAGCTACAGAAGATATAAGAAACCCTAGATGCTAAAAAATATACAAAGTTAGATTCCTCCATCTCCATTGCTGAAGATGGAGGGAGACCTTGGGGCTTTTGTAAATCACCCCTCCCTAAAGAGTTTCAATGGTTCCAGATCACCTTTTAATGGCCAGATTGGCTAGAATAACTAAGATTGACTGCCGAAGATGGTACCTAGTACCGTTATTGTTTTTGTTTTGATTTTCCTGGCGATCTAAGAGGTGGATCATCCAAATTTCTTAAGGCTTTTGTAGATCTCCTCAGTCCGAACAGATCCAATAGTTAAGATTGAAAGTTAGTGGATGGAAATGGATGGTTAATTCAAATAGGGTTTTCCAGGCGAGATGTTCCTATAACAAACATGAATTGTCTGTTAGGCGTGTCTGTGGACACTCTCCCAAGGAAAGAGAGAGAAAGAAGGTAAGAAGAAAAAGCTTGGGAAAGATTATGGAGGATTTTGGAGCTAGGATTTTAGGGCATGGTAGGGCACCTCGTAAAGAACATTAGAAAAAAAACTTGGGAATTTTATGGGATATTTATATGGAATTTTGAAAATTTTCATGATTACATGTAATTATCATGTTCAATTCTTTTTATTATTAAATGGTCATTGGATTCCCACTACCACCTCCTTCTTCACTAGCAGGTGGTAGTGGTTTGACCCATGATTACATGTTTTTTGGTCATTAGATTCCTTTGTGGCCCCCATTGAGGTGTGAAAGGACCACTTTGCCCATTTAATTCTAAAACTGGAGAAAAATAGGGTTTATTCTCATAAACTCATAATTGAGCACACTTAGTGGCATTGGAATCGTATTTTTGAGTACATTTCAAATATTTATGTCTTAGGTCTCGTTTATGAGTAAAATTACCATTTTACCCTTTTATTCATAAAAATGGAGAAAAATAAGGATTTTTCACCCGATTTGAGAATTTGATGTACTTATAGTTATTCTAAAGGGTTCGTCAAGTATGTTTTCAATTATACATGTCTTATACCTTGATCGTACTTCTATGAAAAGTGAATTTTTAATAACCCTAATATTTCAGCCTGATTTTTCTTGAAATTTTTAATTTCATTATTTATTCAATCACCTTACAAAAGTTAGGGGTGTTACAATTCCATTTTTACCCTTAGTAGAAGATTTTTATTTTCATTTTTGTCCTTATCTACATTCTATTTTATTACTACTCTATTATTTGTGTTTTGTGTTGTTCTCACTTAATCCAGGAACTGTTTTATCTATCTGTGTTTAGTTGAATCAACAGTTCTAGTTTAATTTTAGGAGATCTTCAATTGCTCATCCATTTTGATTCCAATTTTCATTTAAATTTCACATCTAGGTTATAGGACAATTTAAAGCATGTTTATTGTTCTGATCTTTAATCTGAGAATCTAAAATTAGATTTGAGCCGTTAAATCTCAATATTCTTATTTATCCCAAATCTCTCAAAATTTTAAGAATCTGCCTAATCCCACCGGTGGATCATTAATCAAAAGTGCTAGAAATATGTTAATAAAGGTTGCTCATAATTTAAGAAACTAGATTAATAGAATTTGAAGATAAGCAGTCTAGGGAAGTGGGATTTTCTTCTTTTTTTTTCTAATATAAATTTTAGTTTTATTTGGATTAGACCTCTATAATTTCATTGATTAAAACATCTAAAGTCTGATTTCTCTTTCTGTTAATTTTTTATTTATTTTCAATTTGTAAAAAAATAAATTTTGTTAAAACTCCAAATTCTTAAAGTGCATCCCTATCAAATTGACTCGTACTTGCACTCACTACAGTACAATAGCCTATGCACTTGTGAAAAACATGAACACAAAAGTTCTTCTCCTTGCCAAATCCATGGGTGATAATTTTCATAATTCCATTGAAGCACAAGTGTTCTCTCAAAACCCCTACAATTACTTTATTGAAGTTTCCACATTTTAAGCACAGACAAAGCATGCAATTACGATCAACACTTGCCCTAAGTGCGAACTATATGAAATTTTATGTTCCTTCCTCATATTCTTTTGATATTCTTGTCATAGTAATTCAAGCATATTTGTCCATTATCACAATAGATTGAAGCAAATCTGGGTGTGGAGACTTGTTAGACATGAAAAGATTAGATTAGACATTTTACCAAGTACTAGGTATACAAGAATTAGAAGTATTTGAAATAACTACATTACATGCATGCACACATGCGAAAATTTTCAATTAATAATGAAAAAAAGAAAAATATGACATATACAATAAAAAATAAATTTAACTTAAAAAAAAAAAGTTTCTAACCATAACCTTGTAAAAATTCTTAAAATATACATAATACATATGAGACAAATAAAGAGATACTAACCAACACTCAAAAATAGATATGGAGTATGAATTTGTGAATGTAGTTCCAATTCACAATAGGGATTTGGTTGAGGATAGTGACAATGAAATTTGACTTAGTTTTTATGTATAAATGAACACAGTTGAAAGAAGCATGGCAAAAGCTGACGAAATAACTCTTAAACCGGACTTGCAAATTTAAAGTCGTTTGCTATAAAATTATGGCTAATGAATTTATAATATCTTACATAAATTCACAATAAAATTGATTTTTTATGAGACTTTGTGATGATTCATGCATTCTTTAAATTTTTTATGATACTTAGTGTTGATTACATATATATAAACAAACATGTGAACAAGAAAATCAAATTATTTTTTTATTACATCCAATGTTGCATATACCAAATGTTGCATATTATTAGATCTTATTAATAGAATAATAAGATCAAAGAGTGCAAATTTTTCCTCTATTTCATCAAAATCTAGCCTCCTAGTATTTAGCTAACACTACTCTATGAGGAAATACAATGTAAAGCTTTAAGTTGCAATTTCCTTGACCAACTTGATGGTACAACCACGATTCTTCATCAAATCCTCATTTTGGATGAGAAACACCAAATGTAATGTTCTCCCTTTCACTAATAGTGAGGGTTAGAGAGAGAAGCAGTTACCACATACTTCTTTTATGAAATTAGGGCAATCTAA
The DNA here is from genome assembly GCA_035236585.1 of Warburgia ugandensis. Classification (NCBI taxonomy): domain Eukaryota; kingdom Viridiplantae; phylum Streptophyta; class Magnoliopsida; order Canellales; family Canellaceae; genus Warburgia; species Warburgia ugandensis. The sequence goes on along the minus strand of CP141127.1, from coordinate 12,913,216 downwards.
CACACTTCTTAACCCCATCATTTATAATGAGAAAACCCACTTGATCTACAAAATGAAAATAGAAAGAGTTGGTAACAAGAAAGCAATGCATGATAGAAAGAGGTTATGGTTTACTTACAGTATTTTTCATGCTACAAATAATCAAAATATCCAAAATAGAAAGTAAGAAGGGAAACAGAGAGAGAGAGACACAAGGACCAAAGGAGGACGTCATCATGCCACACATGAGAAGAAGAACACGAATAAGGATACAAGAAAAAATAAGATGGCTTCAGCATTTTATAGATGAACAAGGACTTTTGAAGTCGTTTAGTCCTATAGGACTTTATAATCTTTTGAAGTGGTTTGAGTTAAACAACTTCAAAAGTCATATACTTTTGAAGTCATTTGAATCAAACAGCTTTAAAAGTCCTTTCCCGCATAAATCTCTTGGTGCCAAACTTATGTGTATGCTTTTGAAGTCATTTGAGTCAAATGACTTCAAAAGGATATATTTTTAAAGTCATTTAGGACTAACTTCAAAAGTCAATCACTTTTTAAATCATTTATATATAAATGACCTTAAAAAAGCACACTTTTGAAGTTGTTTAAGTCAAATGAATTTCAAAGACCTTTCTCGCAAAAAATTTACTCTTCGCGCCAAACTAAAGAAGTCATTTTTTATTAAATGACTTCTTAAATCTATACTTTTAAAGTCAGTTTTTTTCTAAACAACTTGTAAAATATTTATGAAATTGATAGTCAATATAACTACTTATTTATACTAACTTTAAAAGCCTTGTTTGAAGTAGTGGATTTTGGTGGAAAACACAATGATCTAACACACTTTTGAACCCCATCATCTGTAGTAACAAAACCCACTTGATCTACAAAATGTAAATAGAAAGAGTTGGTAACAAGAAAGCAATGCATAATAAAAAAGAGGTTACAATTTTCTTACTATGTTTATCATGCCACAAAAACTCCAAATATCCAAAATGGAAATCAAGAAGGGAAAAATAACATAGAACGATGAGGAGGTCATCATGGCACCCATTAGAAGAAGAACATGAAGAGAGGATATAGGAAAAAAGAGGTGGCTTTGGCATTTTAAAGAAAAACAAGGACTTTTGAAATTGTTTAGTCCTAAACAACTTTAAAACTATACACTGAAGTCGTTTTAGTCAACTGACTTTAAAAGTATACACTTTAGATAGCGTGAAGAGAGGATTTTACTCAAGAATGGACTTTTGAAGTTGTTTAGGAATAAATGACTTCAAATTCCATTCCCACAGAAAAATTCCCTCTTCACGCCAACTGAAGTATATACTTTTAAAGTCATTTGAGTCAAATGACTTCAAAATTTTATACTTTTAAAGTCATGTAGAAGAAAATGACTTTAAAAAGTAAATACTTAAGAATTTATTTAAACAAAATTGACTTATTTAGTTAGGTAGGATAAGGAATTTTTTCCTAGGAATGAAATTTTAAAGTTGTTTGAAGCAAATGAATTCAAAAGTGTATAATTTTAAATTCATTTATTTATAAATGACTTTAAAATTGATCAATCCACTATATAGATAATGCAAGTTGGTTTTTAAATTCTTGTCCAAAATTAGGCCACATGAAGTTTATGAGCTTCCATGCTGGCTATTTTCTGGATGACCTTAATAACTATAAGCTACTCTCTCCTCCACTTGCAATATTACCTTCTTCACTATTTCTATAATACAAAATGTTCTTTTAAACCTTGGAATAGGGGGAGAATACCATAGGACCTTTACAGGAACGTTCGTCACTATCTAAGTTGAAATCATCTTCAACTTTTCATCTTGATTGTGCAGAAGTTAGGCATGTAATTTTATCCTTGTGCTCCTTCCCGTGCAAGATGCAATCATTGGGACAAGCATATATTTTCTCATACTTCAACCATAGTACAGCCAGGGTTTTCTTTGCCTCCCATGTGGACCTTGCCAGTTTGTTCTCCTTCGGTAGCCTTTCACTCACCACTTTCAAGACTTTTGTAAAACCTTGATTTGAAAATACAAATCTTAATTTCATGTTATAAAGTTCTACCACTATAAAAAACTTGGTATAATCTTTATACTTAGGGTACAATGGCTCATCAGCTTCTTCTAATGTAGCATGAAAATGTTTAGGGTCACCATGACAGTCATCGTATGCACCTCAAAATATTGGTGCAATGTATTGTCTATGACACTTCCCATAGTATTGTCAAATCTTCTAGCCCTTGTAGAGAGCTCATGAGGAAGTTCTACACCATGGTAAATCCATGGGTGATATCTTTCATCTATTGAAGCACAAATGTTCTCTCAACTACAATTAGCTTTTTCAAATTTTCCCATTTTGACCTGGACAATCCATGTGATTACATTCATCTAAGCATATTTGACCATTTTTTCAACAAATTTAAAATAATGTATGTGCAAAGACTTCTTAGGCATTAATGAGTTGGTTAGGCATTTTACCAAATGTTAGGTATATAAGATTTAAACATTTGAAAAAGCCTAAATTACATTCAAGAAAACATGTGGAAAATTTCTAATTAACAATAAAAATCAATGCAAAAAATGAAAGATCCATTCATAAGAAATATTAACTTAAGAAAAGTAATTTTCAAACCATACTCATGAAAAATATAAAAACCATGTATGAGACAAAGTAAGATACTAACCAACACTCAAATTGATATTGGCTGAGAGTGTTACACACACACACACACACACACACACACACACACACACACACACACACACACACACACACACACACACACATAATTCCAATTCAACAGTGGTGATTTAATTGAAGCTAGCTAGAGCAAAAATGCACCTATATGAGCATTTGTTTGTGTATAGATGAAGATAATTAGATATAGAAAACCCAAGGTAGTTGCAAAAATTCATATAAGGGAGTTGTACTCTTTAAGTTGGTTGTAAAAAATGACTTTAAAATTTAGTGTTTTTAAAGTCATTTTTCTAAAATCAATTTTAAAAATCCATACTTTTAAAGTCACTTTTCAAAATCGATTTATAAATCTCTTCTCGTGAAAAAAAGTTTTTTGCACTACACTAAAGTAGGTAATTTTAAAGTTGATTTTGGAAAATGACTTAAAAAGTGGGAACTTTTCAAGATAGTTTTGCAAAAATGACTTGAAAAGTCAACACTTTTGAAGTCAGTTTCCAAAAATAATTTGAAAAACAATTCTTGAAAAAAAAAAAAAAAAGTTTCCTGCCTCATAGAACCAATTTCTTATGTATGATTTTTAAAGTCTCTTTTTTGAAACTAACTTATATTATTTTTACAACGTTAGTTGAGCAAAATGGACTTTTTAATATCCACTTTAAAAGCCCCACTTTTAATAGTGCGTTACTAGCTTCAATAAGATTTACGTTCAATTTAATTTTAGAAGCAACATCATGATCTCCATTTGTATTTTTCTTCTTTAGTCCTTAGATGCACAAATAAATCTTGTAAAGATATTCAACACATACACACATACACAAGCTATAATGTTCTTATAGTCTTTACAAGATGGAGGTAATTTGTCAATAATTGCTGCTACTTGAAACTATTTGTGAAGTAAAATTCTTTTATTTGCATATTCTTCAACCATCATATCTAGTTCATTGAGTTGACTCATTACCAATTTGTCATCATCAATAAAATCATTAGTATGTACCTACTAAATGCTTTTTGGAGCTCGCTGCTCAGTCAAATATTTGTTCTCTATAGTTAACCATAATTCCTTTATTTTATTGATGCCACATTAGTATCATATATCTTATTATCTAAGGTGTGGAGAACATGACTCTAACAAAAGAAATAATCTTTTTTCCTTTTTTTTTTTTTGCAAAAAATATCTAGCTAGTTCAAACATCTCTGCTCATATAGGTGGATCTATTAAAATATAGGTGATTTCCCAAGTGCTAAGACAGAAGTATAATTTTTGTTGCCATTTCTTAAAATTAGAGCCATCAATTTTTTCAAGTTTTGCATTCTTCAAAAGATTGTAAGACATTATATTGGAATTGTAAGGAATCACAGTTTCTAGTCTTGATCAAAAGATGTCATATTGGAATTATAAGGAGTCATGGTTCATATATCTAGATGAATCGATTGAATACAAGCAAAATAGACAAAGCCCTTAGTGTCAACGAGCAATAGGTTGAGTGTTTGAGAATCAAAAGTTGATATGTAAACAATAACAAGACACAAATGTATAATAACAGAAGCAAGACTAGAACAAGAGAACAAAAAATGATATAGTACAATTTTGTCTTAAGATGTAAAGACTTTTTAGCTCTTAAATATTTTGCAAGAGCAAAGATTAAAGAGATTGAAAAAACCAAGGGTTTAAAATATGAAAGATGAAGACCTTATTGATTTGGACAAGGTGGGTACGAAGGCACTTTCCTCAAGATGAAATTGCCTCCCAAATGGTGGAGTTAGAACTCATGGCAAAATGTTTCCTAAGATACAATGACCTAATCACAAATTGATCCGCACTCCTGATCAAGTGAGCCGCGAACTTGAAAGCATTGGAACTTGCCTCCTAAAAGAAGAACATAATGTAGTAAACAAAAGGGATCAACGATTACCTTCTCTCATTTATCTTTCTATGTATGCATTCAAGTCTTCAACCTTATAAAAAGAATAAGATGAACTTAGAAAATAACTAATGCTGAAACGGTGATATGAGAATAGTCAAAAAGCATGTTAGAAAAATAACCATTAAGTAATTAAATAATTATTAAATAAAATAAATTAATTAATTGTTAAAAAGATATTAGTCAAAGAACCCAAGCCTCAGCCATTGCTCGGCCTACCTTGGGGCACCAAGTAATGATTTTTTCCCAGAATCCTCTTTACGTTCTAGATCCCATCCTTAAGAAAACTCAACAATTTTTATAATCTCAATACAGTCTTCTAGCTTTCCCATGTGGACTAAAAAATAGTAGAACATTAGAAGAGAGACAAAACATAAAATTTACGTTTTCCTCCAAAAGAAATTTGGAAACACAAGTTATATGGGGATTTTTACTTAAAAACCCCTCATCTAATTTGTGTGCATTGATAGACCGTTGAAAATCAAATAATATGCCCAAGAATTTTAAGGTGTGAAAAAATCGTTAGTAGAACACCCTCTGATTTAACCTTTTCCATTAACCGTTTAAGAGTATGTTTACAATTGATAAATTTACCCCTTAATTTAAGGAAAGTACTTGCCAAATTTGCTGTGCTGTTTTGCTCATTAATTATGCTGATGCAAGTAGGCACATTGAATCTATAAAATTGGATGATTGATGAAAAAGTATTGGTAATATTTTAGCATTTCTTATCATTCAAATTCTTTTAGAAATATTCCTTGGTTGTAAGCCTCAAAATATGGGATTTTTATTTAATATAGAAATTGAGATTTTCAAATCAATCAACCATGGCTTCAACGATAACAAATTCATCCCATCCTTATGATTTTTACATGATGTGATCAACCTTTTTATTTGATCTATGAAACATCATTTAGGCTTTCACTAGTAAAAATAGTTGATTACTTTTAGTCATACTTGTTTCACGAAGGCGGTTACTATCCCATGTGAGTCCCCATCAATGTCATACAAGTTAAGCGGTTACAATCAGACTCCAATTTCTTCATGTAGTGCCAAAAAGATGGCCGTAATGCTAGATCTCACAAAAAAGTAGAAGGAAAAAAAGAGATCTTAGTTGTTCATAATCAAAGCTTTCCTTGCATTGGTATGCCACAAAAATCTCATCCATTTGGATCATGCTACCTTGCACTATTGTCGGATGTAAAATAGAGTTTTTTTCATTATGTCTCATCAAAACAATGATTGGGATCTTTCAATGGAGAAGAAATTTGGGCTGTGTGATCTGCACGAGATGGAAGTAGGAGGGCGACACAAAAAAAAAACATAAATTATGCATATAATCCCACTTGACAATGTTGTGAAACGCCTTTAATTTTTCTCAATTATATGGTTTTTTCTTCTCTTTCCCTACGTATTTTAGTGTTTTCAAGTCAAGAGATAACATAACCATTTTAAAAAATACGTTTCACATAGTTAATGATAGATGGTTAAGCATGGTGTTTAATTAATGCTTTCTCATAATTTATATTTAGGGTAAAAATCCCATTTTAAGGCTTATACCTTGGCATAATCTAGATTAGGAATTTAACAGTAAAACATCTCTATTTTTAATGACGTAGTTACATAGGAATATGGATAAAAACTCCAACATGTACCACCCTAGTTGTTGGCCATCGCATCTGCATATATATTTGTTTCCTATGTTTCAACTTAATTTAGGTACCAACTAGTCTCATCATCTTAGCAATGAGAAGAATGATAGTCAGAGATGCCTAAAAGGGTTTCCATGGGAGAACCAATCTAGGCGTGTTTTTTGGAAGAGTTAATCCACTAATCTGCTTGTTCTCCCTTGTTGTTTAAGCTGCATGTGAAAATGAATGTAGGAGTTTTCACCCAAATCAACATAGCCAGGCTAAGGTCACCTAATGGATGGCCATGATTTTTGGTTTGTAACGTATTTTCGTGGGATATAATGGATGGATGGATCAGATCTTCTAGTAAATGAAACCTGCTTTAAGCTCTAGTTATCATTCCTTTGGTTCCATAGATTTACTTCTAAATCATTGAGCTCTACTTTGCGTGTCTTGACTTTACGCTCCGCAATAGTACATGATCTTGGAGATGACCATGATCAAAATCTTATTAGTTTGTCATTTATCTACTAGCCCAAGATTGAGTTTGAAAGCATTTCTAAATAAGGTGAAATCCCACGAAATGTTTGTGCCAAAATGAGAAGGCAAGAAAGTAACTACCTCGTCTATCATGATATTCTATTAAGGAGAAACAAATCCATTTTTTTTTAAAAACTAATAATTCAAATCTTTACTAGTATGCAAACGACAAAAGTAGCAAACGAGTATGTAAAATGTCCACATGAACAGTGTTCACTCAAATTAGAGGACGATCAGAAGCAGACATCATTTCAATGGATGATCTAACTTCTCGACTGACCCCACATAAGAGCAATCTAGATTGCAAAGCAATTAGAGGAAAGCATGATATCCTTAGAAAGTATGATAGCCTTAGCCCCCAAGCATTCAACTATCAAGGACAAGTAGAGAGATTCATTAAGACTGTCTAACTTTGTGGTCCAAGAGTACTCCTTCATTGGCGATAGTAAAAAGAAGACATTTTTTAGTAAAACATCTTCGTAAAAATAATCTAAGATGGTTCACCAAACTGTCTTTATAATCATACTTAAGAATAGAATTCTATGATAATCATTTTCTTCAATTTCGTGAGTAAAGGGGCAGCCCCAGTGCACAAAGCTCCTGCCTATGTGGGGTCCGGGGAAGGGGCGGGCCTCAATGGCCTAAAGTAGACAGCCTTACCTTACATTTTTGTAAGAGGCTGATTCCACACCTTGAACCCGTGACCTCAAGGTCACATGAAGACAACTTTTACTGTTGCACCAAGGCTCCCCTTCTCAATTTCTCAAGTAGAACTTTTTTGTAGAAAAAATTTAAGAAAACCGTTCAGTAAAACCATATTTAAAAATCCAAATTTTAAAGACAGTTTTGTCAAATTGTCTTTAAAAACATTCTTGTTTATCAAGTCCTATAATGGTCTTTGATTTCATGTCTTCTAATGTCTTCATCTATATAGAAGCATATTAGACTACATACATAACCTGAACCGCATCTTGGAGCATTTTCACTCTACATCATAGTCGAATTGGAATTATGTGTGTGTGTGTATTCTCAATCATTATCGATTGTAGTATTGATAAGGGTCTTTCTTTGTTTTGTCTCATGTTTTATATATTTGCATGAATATTATGGTTAGAAAATTTCTCTCTTAAATTTAATTCTCTTGCTTTCACCTCTAGTTATCATTCCTCTAGTTTCATATATTTACTTCCAAATCATTGATCTCTACTTTGTAGGCCTTGTCTTTGTGCTTGGTACTATACATGATTCTACAGATTATGACAATCAAAATCTCATTAGTTTCTCATTTATCCACTAACCCAAGGTTGAGTTTTAACACATTTCTAAATATGGAGAAAAGCTAAGAAATGTTTGTGCCAAAATAAGAAAGCAAGAAAGTAACCATCTCATCTATCATGATGCTTTATTTAGAAAATAAAAAATAAAAAAAAATCCTTTTTTATACAATAATAATTTGAACTAATATGCTATTGAGAAAGTCATACACTAGTATATTAAATGGAGACACTATCAGCCTCCTCTCAAATTAGAGGATGGGTAAAGGCAAACAACATTCTAATGGATGTATCTGTCGGCTAGATCGACCCCACACCATAGTGTTGGGCAATTACAGAATATCAAATACATAGGATGAATGTAGCTGAAATGAGGATGTTGAGATGGACGAGTGGTAAGACAAGAACATATAGAATTAGGAATGAAAACATTATAGGAAAGCTAGGAGTAGGACCAACAGCTCAAGAGTTGTTGGATCATCATCACAATTTACAAATTGTTATTTCTAACATCCAAATTAGCATATAGAGTTTTGATTCTTAATTTCACAATAATTTAATGGTCAGATCTCAATCTATTTAACATGAACAGTACTTATCATTTCTTATTCATGTTTTTAACAATGATCTAATGTTTAAAATTCATTAGATCATTGTTATAGCCCCTTAATTGTTGTTACTGATGTAGATTTGACCCTTGATTTGATTTGGATAGTTGATTCTAATGGATCATAAACCATCCATATGGATTTGAATCATCTGATGGTTGACAGTCCTTGGATCAATGAATGCAATTCATTATGTATCAAATTAGAGTTTAAGAATTCAATGGTGACATCTAATCATCAATTCGACCTTTCTGGCCTAACATATCATAATGTCTAATCAGTTATAGGAATGAATCAACAATCTCAGCCAGATTCAAGTTAATGTAAGTTTGTATTCATGCATTTCTACATGGATTAAATAATCAATGGTAGGATTATTATAATTTTTTTGGTTTTCACCTATAATTGATCAGAACCATTGATTTTTTGATTAATCTCCATTAATTGGCACTTTGATCGAAGAATTTTTAGAGGATTTTTACTAATTGATAGTCAAGGAAGATAATGGATGTGTCTAATCGTCAATCTGATGTTAACAATTCTTTGTTCTAATAGTATTCAATTGGACAGCTAAGATCATCTTATCAGTTATAGTCCTAGATTGGAAAAAGAGATTCAATTCACAAATGGGTTTTATAAATCCTACCTCTTGGGCATGTCTTTCATCTTCTTCTTTCATTGGATGAGCCAGATTGACCATTGTTTTCTAGTGAAACTCCCTATATTCGTCATGTGTTGATCTCCTCTACAATTGATAGGCAAGAACAACACAAATCATTATCACTCCCTTGGGGTTTTGGATCATGTTCTTGCATTGAAGAAATTGATTAGCTCAAATCGATTTTGATGATTAGAGCCATCATCTTCTCCAATGAACGCTACAAAATCTGGCACACCCATAACTCTTATTTTCCTTCCTCACCGGTGTGATAGGCTTCTCCCATGAGCTAGATTTCTTCACCCTCTCTCTTCCTCCTTCCATTTTTCTCTTCATCCCTTTCTTCTTCCCCTTATTTTTGTTCCTCTCTCTCTCTCTCTCTCTCTCTCTCTCTCTCTCTCTCTCTCTCTCTCTCTCTCTCTCTCTCTCTCTCTCTCTCTTATTTTCCTTTTTGTCAGGCTTGGGTAATAGGCCATAAGGTCTTTTTATTTTTATTTTTTTCCTTCAATTCCTTTAAGGGGTGTGTCAATATTAAACTAGTCCTTCCTTAATTAAATGCTTTTTTTTTTTTCTTGTTCTTTTCTTTTATTTGTCAATTGGTTCTCTTACTGGGGATGCCAATATCAAAATGGCCCCCTCCCAATAAGTAAATATATTTTTATTTATTTATTTATTAGAATATCCTCCTTATTAATAAATTCATAACTTCTCAATCTAATATCTTCAATTTCAGTATTCTTTATGCCATTATATTTTAATTTTATTTTTAGTACAATTCAATTATTTTGATTTCAGGGGTCAATTAAGTGGCTTTAAAAAGGTTAATTATGTGGAACTTAAATGTTTTTTTTTTCCAAAATTGCATTTTTTTCAAAAATAATTCAGAAATTATTTGAAATGAAGTTTAAAATTTTTAGTTATTACAAAAATATAAGATCCTTAAAATATACATCGATTACACAATAAGCATTGACTTATAGTTTCTAGGTCTTAGTCCCCAAGCATTCAACTATCAAGGATAAGTAGAGAGAATCATTAAGACTATCTAACTCGGTGGTCCAAGAGGACTCCTTTGGCTAGTTCATTTGCTGATGAGTTGGTGGAACAATGAACATGCTAAGAAGAGATATCTTTGCACTACTAGTGCTTTTAAAAACTACAATAAGAGATAGTTCTTAGCAAACCATCTTTGGAAAAATAATCTAAGATCGTTTCACTAAACTATCCTTTAAAATCATACTTAAGAAGATGGTTCTACAATAATCATCTTATTTAGTTTCTTGGAAAGAACCCTTCTTCTTCTTCTTTTTTTGTAGGAAAAATTTAAGAAGACTATTCAGTAAAACTATCTTTAAAACTCCAACTTTAAAAGATGATTTTGTGAAATAGTCTTTAAAAGCATTCTTATTTATGAAGTCCTATAGCTATTTTTCGATTGTGTTCATATATATAGTGGCATATTTAACTACTTACGTAGTCTAAACCTTATCTTGGTACATTTTTGCTCTAGATAGCTTCAACTAAAACATCATGGTCAAATTGGAATTACACACACACACACACACACACACACACACACACACACACACACATTCTTGGCTAATATCAATTGGAGTGTTGGTAAGGATCATTCTTATTTTGTCTCATATTTTATCCATTTTTATAAATATTAGAGTTAGAAATTTCCTTTCTTAACATTAATTTTTCCTTCGTGTGTATGGATCTTTCATGTTTAATTGTATCAATCTTTCATGTTAATTAAAAATCTCCATGAATGCATATGATTTAACTTTTTCTAATGTTTTGTCATTTACACAGCTAGTATTTGGTAAAATGCCAAATTGATTTCACTAATCTTTTCATGTCTGAAAAGTCTTAACACACATCTGGGTTTCAATTTTTTGAAAAAATGGACAAATATGATTGGATGGCCATGGCAAGATCATCAAGAGAATATGAAGAGGGAACAGAAAAGTTTAGAGAGTTCACACTTAGGGCAGGAGGTGATTGTAATCATATGCATTGTCAATACTCAAGATGTGGAAACGTAAAATAGGTAACTTAAGGTAAGTTGTGTTTCATTAGAGTTGATGAAAGCTATAGCCCCTATATTTGGCAGTAAGAAGAACTTCCTCATAAGGCCCCTATTAGTGTGAGAAGAAGTGAATATAAAGACACTATAAGAAGTGTTGTAGATAGTACAACTACACCGATGTTTTGATATGCATACTATGACTTCCATGATGACTTTGAACCATTCTAAATTTCATTGGAGGAACCCAGTGATTCATTGTTACATATTATATCAAGTTGTCTACAGAAGTAAAACTTTACAACGTGAAATCAAGATTTGGTTTTTCAGATTAATGTTTTATAGAAGTCTTAAAAGTGGTGGGTAAAGTGCTATGAAGCAGAATGAATTGGTGAGGTCTACATAAGAGGTAAAGAAGACCCTAGCTATACTACGTTAAAATATGAGAAGATACATGCGTGTTCAATGACAGCAACTTGTATAAGAAGGCCTAACTTGTAGATAGTCAAGAAGGAAATTGCAGACGAATTCAACTAAGTAGGTTAAAGGCTTGTGTGCAAAGGTCTTATGGTATTTCCTCCCTATTACAAGGTTTAAAAGAATATTTTATATTACAAAAATAGTGAAGAAATTAGCATAACATGCCCGTGAGGGAGTAGCTGGTAGTTATGTATGCCATTTAGCAGGTAGCATGGCATGGAAGCTTGAAGACTTCTTGTGGCCTAATTTTGGAGAAGTACCTAAAAGTGTACAACCTGCAATATCTACATACACGATTAATCTTTACGATTCTAAGATTAACAAGTATAGTTGTTGGCCTATTGTAATAGTTTGCTACAATCTTTTGTAAACTTCTTGTAACCTAATTTTGGAGAAGAACCTAAAACTGTATGATTGTAATATCTACATACAGGATTAATCTTCATGATTCTATGACTAGAAAGTATACTTGTTGGCTTATTATAATAGTTTTTTACAATCTCCTACCATTTCTATGAATGAAAAGGAAGTTCATTACGCTAATTATGTTGATAACGAGTCCTAATCTTAGCAAATGACATTGACATATACTTGGCTTCCTTGATCGATGATCTTAAGACATTATAGGATATAGGGGATGAAGCTTGTGATGTATGATAATTTGTTTGCATGCACCATAAAGAGATACAATGCTTGCCCAAAAGTGTGACATATGACTTAAACATGGCAATAAAATTACATTCCTTGGCCATAGAAAATGGTTTATTTGAGAGCATCTGTACCATTTTAAGAAGGGGGTTTTAGAGTAGAGATAAGGACACCTTCAAAGATATTGTGCAACAATTTTGAGTTCCTTTTAGTATATATTTATTACATTTTTAATTGGAATAGAATTAGGAATTAAATTACATCAAAATTGAATTCCTTGAAATGACTGGATAAAATACTAAAAACTATTAAATATAAACTCATCACATTTCAAAATCTCTGCAATGTATTTTTAATGGAAGAGATGATACTCAGTTTTTTTTTTTAATATTAAAAAATACCTTTCACTATTTGCATTTATAAAATAACAAAAAATTTGTAAAAACACCGGTCATCATAGTTGGTATAAGAGCACAAATAAGCCTCTCATAGTGAGTCCAACATGTTTAAAAGTTATACAAAGTCAAACAATGAGTATCAATTGATAAGGTATGAATTACAGAGATAACTTATATAAACAAGGTTGATTAGTGAGAACTACATTAGTATGAAGGTTGGCATGGTTTAATGAGAATTTGGTCCTCGTATGACTAATAAAATACCCATGAGATTAGTATAGTTCTTAAATAAAAGAAATAGAGTGTAAGACTATATAAATATTATCTTCAATTGATAGCTTAAGTAAATCTTGAAAGATGTGGAGTCTAGTGATATATTTGTATAAACTTAAACATGAATTTGGACAAGCTTCAACTTTTGTATAAATGAAACATTTTTACCTTAAGTTGGAAAATACGATAACAAACAAAGAAATTGAGGCAAACAAAAGAAATAGAAAATGATCTTGTATTCTAATAATTGAAGAAGCATGAGGTAAATTATGTACTCAAGATTAAAAAACTGACAATTATTATGTTCACCTTAAAGATTTGGAGACATTGCCCATATGAATAGAAATTACATAAGAATATTGATGTGTTAGCACGTAAAGGCCAAGTATCATAGTTCATAGCAAAAGTGTTGTGATGTTTTACCTAACTTGTAAGCACATGAATCACTGTAGTAATTGCACACAATTGAGGTTCATGCCATGAGGAATCGATCAGTTTATGTGTTAGGTGGATCCTTATTTAAACTATTTAATCTAGCAAGAGAAATTTGATTTTTATGCTAAAATAAGGCTTTAGACTGAAATTAAAATTACAAATGCAAGAAATTAAAAACCTTCTAAATTTAGAACTTGCTCATCATCATCATCATCATCAAGACCTTTTCCCAATTAAGGATCGTCCACATGAATCTTGTTCCTCCACTCCCCTCTATTAAATACCATGGCTTAAATTTAGAACTTGTTAAAAACTAAAATTAGTAACTTACTCAAACTAATCTAAAGATGAAAAAACTTAATTAACAATGAAGGAACCCTAAAACTAAACAACTTACATACGCAAAACTAAGGAAACATGATCAAAATGGTATGAATGGGAGAAACTAAAGTGCAGACTAAGTAGGCAATGCATGAAACTACACTAGAATGGAATGCATAATCTACCTTATACTAATGAATGGAAATCTTAGCAAGGAATGGTCATAAATTGAACAAATTAACTAAGGAACAATCAACCAAAACCATGCACATGACCCTTGGAGTTGTGCTCATGGTTTTGAATGTAATGAGTATGAATACTAAATGTACCTTACCTTATAATGATGCATAGGAATCTAACATGTAAATGCATGAAATTAAGTAAGAAAGCATGTTATGATAATCAAGATTAAAAGACTTTAAGCATTGGAAACTATCATGGAAAAGTAAGACAAGACTTAAGTTTATTAAATTGATTATAATCCAAAAGATGCACATGAACATTATAGCATGGAAAATAAATTGCATATAATACATATCATGTAATTTAGAAATTTCAAAATCAATCTCTTGTGATCCAACCACTGAAAATGATAAACATGTGAACCCAAAAGAGTACTAAGGACAAAAAGGGAGAAAGGATAAGAAAGAAAAATATAGGCAATGAAGAGAAAAAAATTAAGCAAGGATTTCTAGATAGAACAAGAGCTCTAAATTGATCCAAGGACTTCTATCTCTTATCTATAACTACAAGAGATTTGAAGCCCTTGAATACAAAAATCTCAAACTTAAAACTAAAGGCAAATAAGCATGGAAAACAAAGAACATAAAACAAGGAATCACGACAAGCAAGCAAAGAAGGACATGAGCAATGATCTAAAGGAAAAATACAAGGAATGGCAGGGAACAACCAACCTTTAGAGAGAGAAATCAAAGGAAAACCAGCCAAGGGTAATGCATGGAAAGCTGGATGCTACAAGGGAAAAATCATTGAAGAATTAAGGAAGGAGGGAAGGGTGGAGATGCCTCCTTCTGAGGAGGGGGCATTCTTCCCTTCTTCCTAGAACTTCTTTTTTCATGTTGAACTCCCTCTCTTTTCTTTTTATGGGTGGTTGTTTTCTAAAGGAAACCATAGGGGAAAGGTGAGGTGGCAAAGAGAGATTGGTTAACATAGGACGACATCTAAGTTGGGGACAAGATGGAATAAGGAGGGAGATGTGTACTTTTTTAGGTTGGATGTCATCCACTTTGTGAAAGTCATGAGGAACTCCTTAAAGGGCTGAGATGCAAAAGAAAAGAAATAGAAAGATATAAAAATAGAGGAAAAAGGAATGAGAGAAAGGAATAAATAGAAGTTAGTCGAGTGGATGTGGTAAGAGAGAGGGAAGCTCCTACTTTGTAGAAGTTGGGCATGGAGCCCCCTCTCCTCATGATGTTTCATGTGGAACAGCTAAGAAACCAGGGAAAGTGATAGGAAAGAGAGAGAAAAAGATAAGGAGGGAAGTGGGTGATATGGAAAATAGAAGGTGGGTGATTGGTTGGGTAGAAAGGGAATAGGAAGGTGGGAAGAACCTCTCTTTTCAAAGAGTGCATCTCCCCCTTGAAGAAAATCGTTGGATGGCTTTGGGGTGAGGTGTAGTGAGGGCAAAACACAGGAAAAAAGAAATAAGGTGGCTTCTTCTCATTGGTCCACATGCATGCTTATTTGCCTTGATTTTCACCCAAATATCCCTCTAATTTATACTCTTAAGAATTCAATTTAGCCTAAGATAATTAAGTGATTCTCCTCCAATAGCATCACTTCATGTAACTTGGCTTAATTAAATTTATTGGCTTGGTTTAAGGGATCATTTGGCTTGGCTTCATGGCTCACACCCTTGGCCTTAATGGCTTGGCTTGCTCCTTAGATTGTCACCTTCTCTAATGGCTTATATGGCTAAGGTGGCTTGAATGGCTCTTATGCAAATTTGGTGGAAAGCATGGTTTTTGCACAGGCTCATTTTTAACACCTTTATCTTCTTCAATTGCTTCTGTGCTTACCCTAGATGATCTTCATCCTTGATCATGCTATGGATTTAGGACTTGGCTTCCTAGGTTTCCTAATTAGACTAGAAAACCTCATGAATGCTTCAATTCCTATCTTTATCAAACTCGGACTTTGGATAACCTTTCCATAACCTACAAAAGATTAAAAAATCTAATCAAATCCTAAAATTTACAAATGTCCACATACTTACTCTAGATTAGTCTTTGCACCTAAAAAATTTCACTCATTTGGAATATTCAGTCAGAAATGAATGTGTTACAATTTTTGGGCAAAACCCCTAAACAATATAAGTTATAAAACATGGGCAACTAATAGGTACTTAATATACAAATTTGAATTCTCTTCGCAACCCCAACTAGCATTTTGCTAGTTCTTACCAAAACATGCAAAAAATCATGAAAACAAAATGGTTGCCATTTTCATAAGTACTCATAATTGCATTTAGTACATGCAACAAGCCCTTAGACCTCTTGGTTAATGCCAATGGATGAGTTAGGCCTCGTGAGGGTTTTCAGTGAATATACCAACATAATTCTCAAAATCTTTATGAAAATCCTTTATTCATCTAAGAATTTTTTTTTTCCTATTCAACTCATATTAAATATCTAACTTTAGCCTACTAATAGAGATGAACAAAAAGGTTCAAAATCTTACCCTTATGCTAAAAATATCCTATTGTTTTGTTAAACTTTAGAAGGCTAGTGTGTGCATTAGCTAATATATACTTGTTAGTTTCTAAGTCAAATATAATCTAAATTACCATCCAAATGTATGCTTTGACTTCAATTTTCACATGATATACTTGTCACTTAGAAAAAAGTCACTTAAAAATGGGTATAAATCTCTCATTAATATGTGAGTACAATGTTGTTCATTAGGTCCAAAAGTCTCATATATTTCATACCAAAGAATGATAACTTAGAAAGAATGATAATAGCCTCATGAAAAGAAACCAACCGCTAACAATGTTACACTCTACCAAATTCCCTGCTCATTTCTGACCATATACGAGCCACACTTCTCATAAGATCAAGTTAGGACTTCCATTAGGATGAAACATAGGTTTGAGTAAGGGTTAGAGAAAAATGGAGGTAAAGGTAAACAAAAGTTTTATGGAAAATATGTAAATGTCTTCTATTAGTGTATTCACAACTTTTTTATTTTTTCTCACAAGAGTGCACATTCTTCATTTTCATTACCTATCTTTTTCTTTTCCTTTTACTTGACTTTATATATAGACTTTTTAAACTTTTACTTCTTTCTAACCTTTTTTATTTTCATCTCTCGAATTGTATTGTTCATACTTTTTAGTAATATATTGTTCAATCTTTTCTACATGTTTCCAAAACAATTACATAATGGATATATTACAGTGGTTCAATATAGGTAAATCTTGTTTGGGTTAGAAAGAAAAAGGCTTATATTTTAAAGTACTCAATGCGCTAAGTAGTGAAAAATAACATAAGAAAGGTTGAAGGCTTTGCTTTTCCCAAGTATGACCTCTATCATTTCCTAAGTTTCATAGGACTTAAAAATTGGTACAGTATTTTTATGATTTCTCAATAGTTTATAATGATGAAGAATAATGAGATCAATTAAGAATTAAAAACCTTAGAAAAGGAAGAATGGCTCAAAACTCACTTGGGTTACAAGTCTCCACAAATCTTCTTCAAGATATCTAAGTTATATTCTCCCTTCAACTTAAACGATATGTAGCTATTTTCTGCAATTAATATTTGAGTTTAATTTTTCATGAAATACTTAGAAAAAGAACAAAAGAGTGAACTAATTGTATGAAACTCTATTAATAAACCAAAGTTCAACTGATAACTCAATATTCAGAAAATTTAAATTCTCATCTTTATAAAGGAATTTATCGCAAACTTTTAAAACTTTTAAAAATGTAATAAAAGCATAGAAATCTCATGCATATGTACACCCCCCAACCTGAACTAAAAATTGTCCTTGATGTTTTGAAATATAGGACACTTATATGATGAATGGTTATTGTAGAATTATGAGATTTTCTAAAATAACCCTGACTTGCCTTCCAATGAGCACTAAGTTTGATGTATTATGACAACTAGGGACCAACAATTACTATATTGTCCGCTTCTACCCATACAGCTTCACTACTTTGCTCTTTCCCATAGGAAAAATACGTCATGACCATTAAAGTTCCACAAACTCTTATAACTAGTCTAGCTCCCTCTCCTCGAGGAAATGTGGGAATAACTCTCAAGGTCACCCCACAGCCACACAAAAGCTTGATAACCATTTTTGGCCTGCCCACAAATGTCAGCAAGCCATGGCCCCTTATTCCCCCTTGGGAACACACATCTCCACATGACCTTCTCTGGTTTAGGCAAGCATCCATGTGTGGCTAGTCACGAGTGGGTGACAATAGGTACAAATGAGCATAGGTGCATTTGTGTTGTTAGCATGCTAGTCATTCGTGTGACTTCATACTAATGATCTTGGTGTAAGGACGATATGCCACTAATGGTCCCAATGGTAGGACGATATGCCACTATTGGTCCTAGTGATAGGATGATATGCCACTAATGGTCCTAGTGGTAGGATGATATATCAGTAATGGTCATAGTGGTAGGATGATATGGCACTAATAGTCCGTATGGTAGCACAATATGCGACTAATGGTCCTTGTGGTAGGACGATATGCCACTAATGGTCCTGGTAGTATGACGATATGCCACTAATGGTCCCTGTGGTAGGACGATATGCCACTAATGGTGCTAGTGGTAGGATGATATGCCATTGATGGTCCCTAGTGGTAGGACTATATACCACTACGATATGGAGTGATCAGTTTTCCGCGATGATGTGGGCATGGATTTGTGCATTTCAAATTAAGGGCTCTGCACCTCAGTTCAACATGATTTGATTTGAACAAACTGGTTTGATGGATTTAGCAATTACTTTCAAAGCATATGAGTGGTTTGAAATCATCAATCGTCGTGGATCTTTATCGCATATATGTTGATAATGTTTTCTTTCAGAAACTATATATGTACTTATGTCAAGGTAGACATATGCTTATACTTATGTTATTGTATGCTCTATTTTTGGCATTCTAGCTTGTATTAGTCCTTCTTCCTAGTGTGAGCTGTTGTTTTTGCTCACCTCCCTACAATTAACATTTCAGGTGATACTCCTGGTAGAAGTACCAGGATCTTCTTAGATGGAGAAGATTATGATTTAAGTGTAGTTTTGTTTAGGTAGAATCCATGTATAGGATTATATTTTGGGATATCGTATATAGCTTAAATTTTGTTGACATATTAGATGACTGTAATATGAGTACAGTAATCTTTCATATGACACATGTGGATTTACTTGTGATAGTATGTATGATCCTATGGCATGTATCTATAACCGTTAATAGGTTGAAATATTGTTATTTTACATATATGTGGAGGTTTCACTACAACTCCCGAAAAGAAGTTGAGGAATTTTAAAAAAAATTACTTATACAATAACTTTGAACTCTATTTTTCTTAAACAAAGGAAATTTTTGCTATTTTAAAACTTAAAATAATAGAAAGGTTTGGAAAAAACCTAGGATGTTACACTGCTTCAGCCAGACATAGCCAAATGTACTTTAATCTAGACTTTACTAGTTTAGCCTAATTTTTCGTAGCCTAACTCTAATAATGAAATGGACAAGATTTTCCATGCCACTTCAAAATCTTACAATAGTCTATTTATTTCCTCCACCTTGAAATTTTTAGTGGTTGTAATAATATGACACATAGACCACCACGATTTTGATTTAGAGACATCATAATGATGATCCCCCATTTTCAGTATTTCATGTTAGTCAAAATAATTCCTCCACCTCGAAAAATGAGGTGGCGATAACATGATGACATCATGAACTATTGAGAATTTAAATTTTTTTAGACCATATAGAGATTGATGGTCATCTTCTTGATGAAATTGAAGGATAACATTAACCATTGTATTACATTCATATTTTTCCTCCATTTCCCTTCTATTGTGTTGAAGTTGAAGTATAAGTTGACTCTACATTTCTCTAAAGGCTGGTTCTTGTATTACTAAAGTTAGGGATATGATGAGGCTTAAACCTTGATTATCTTCTAATGTGTACCACACAATTGGTTGATGTAGGGATGTACATCAATTGATTCTTCTTTTTCCTATTCTACCGATACTGGTAAGATTTCAGACGGACCTAGATTACTAGTTGGTGTTATTTCATATAAGGTCTGCAAGTTCTAATCAAGTATGTCTTCTACATTGTAAGGCTCAATTGGAATTTTAGGTTCTGTTGGGGGTTCCACTCTAGTTTCTCATTGAGAAGTGTTCACTAATGGCATAGTTGCAAACAATTCCTTCACCTTCTTAGTAGATATGTCTTCATCAAATTCATAAAAATAAGCAGGACACAAATTTGGAGGATCTAGGTTGGATGTTGCTAAGGATTCATTCTCCTCTTCAATGGATGTCTCTTTATTATAATCATAAAATGGAATAGGACATGGCTCGAGTAGATATGAGTTAGAGGTTTCTATGGATGGTGATGGACTTTATGACTCAAAATGATCATATGCAATTTCCATCCTATTATCAGCAACAATGAGTAAGGATGGAGAAATTTTCTGATGCTTAGAAGGTTCATAAGATATGTTCATCTTATTATCATTATCATTAAGCAATGATAATAGAAGACTCTGTAGTTTAGAATGATCATAAAATAATCTCATCCTATTATCAGTAATAAATTGCTCTTCACTATTCCCAATCTGTTCAAATTCCTCAGTCCATTTTATAAATTCAACAACATTTTTTGTAGTATATTTCCTTATCGGTTTCATTTTCTCTTCCCTTTCCTTAGTACTATTTTTGTAGTAAGAAATGGTTTGATCTATTCTTTCACAAATTTGCTACATATTCTCTTCTAATGATAATTCTTCATGTTGTAAAGGAAACAACTCGTATGATTGGTATTGTTGTGGCATTGGGATACTGAAAAGGGCTAAGCAGGTTGAACCCATGATGGTTGACCCTAATATTCTTGATTATCATGGCAAGGTTGTTCAGTGTGGTACCATATTGGTTCCTCTTAATATGGGTAATAATCATTAGACCATGGTTGTTCATGATGCCTTGCCCATCCATTTAATAGTTTATCTTAGGATAGTGGTATGCGAATGCAGTGGCAGCATTCACTAGCTCATGATAATATCCATTGTATGTGGAGCTTGATGGCCATGAAGTGGAATATTGAGGTTCAAAATAGGCATAGTCATTATGGCACTGAAGCTTTGGAGCAGCTTGCCTAGAAGCTATATTCCTAACCAATTGACTTTCCAAACTATCTATCTGATCCATTGATATTTCTAATCTTCCAACTCTATCCCCTTCTTGATAGGCCTTTGTTCTCAACTTTATAACAACAAAACAAATACTTGTATACAACGAATGATTACTCTTTTCTTTTCTTCTTCTATGGAAAACCCTAACTATATGATGCAACCTAAATGCTAGTCCTAAGCTAAATGATGCCCAACTAATCCTAATAGCATGCTAACAAGCCCATTAGATGATCTTTACTAATTTATAAGGTGGTAGCTTTTGGGCCTAAATCTATATAGCTCCTTTTATCCAGACTTGACTATTGAATATGATTATCATATCATGAGGCATTTAGATCTTAAGCAACATCAATGGAAGCATGGAGAAATACTAGGATTTTGGATACTCACTATAACCATGATACTTGGAAGCCACTTGAGTGACAATAGGTCTAACCCTTCAAAAAGGTTCCTAAGAGTTGGAAACTAAGGTCTCTTTCTACTTGGATTTAGACTATGTTCAAGGGCTGGGATGGCAAACATGCATGGGATTTGATTGATTTATCGAGATGGGCCAAGGATCTTGTCATGAGATCTGATCCTTATCTTATGAGGGTTCCTGTGGGGTCCTTGCTATCATTGTGATACATTCCACCATAAAGCAATTAAATACAATGTGGTACAAAAACAAAACTAATTTCTACCTATGTGCTATTTAATAAAGGGTCAAACACCTTAACAAACAGGACACCGTAGCCAACTTATGCCTTAATTATAGATGAGCTAAGGCCAACCTTTGTCTAATAGGTGCTCACTAATGCAATAGCCCTAAATGCAATGCAATAAGTAAGATGAATGCCTAATCTATATGAGCTACACTACTATTCATAATGCAAGATTAAACTAAATGCAACTAAGTTAGAAAAATAAAAAGAAAGTGACGGATACTTATAGTGGGGTTTTTTATGAAGATGAAGTGTGGACCACCATACCCTCCACTTGCCCTGTATTAATACAATCCATTTAAAATTGAATAATAAAGTACAAAATACAATGGGGCCTAACTATACGTTTTACCCAAAACCATATTCTAAGAAAGAAATAAAATTCTAATCTAATGTGATGAAGCATTGGCCCACAAGATCGTCATTGCTCTTTTGCCAATTTTTCCTCGGACAAAATCAAACAAAATATGATCAATTTATGAGAAATTATTAATAAATGCAAAAATTAATGAAAAGCACTAATCTAATGCAACCTAGACCTAGACTAAAGGTAAATAATCTAAATGAAGATCCACTATAAATCCATTGCAATTCTTTGGCAACGGCACCAAAAACTTATTATGATGTTTTAGTTAACTTGCAAGAGAATGAATCACTATAGTAATTACATGTAAGTGAGGTCTATCCCATGAGGAATTGAACCTTATTTAAACTATTTAACCTAGCTAAAGAAAGTTGATTTTTATCCTAAGCTAAGGCTTCAAACAAACATGGAAATTACAACTGCATGAAATTAGAAATTTCTAAATTTAGAAAATATTAAAAACTAAAATTAGTAACTTACTCAAACTAATCTAAAGATTCTAGAACATAATTAAGAATGAAGGAACCCTAGAACTAAACAACTCACTTATGCAAAACTATGGAAACATGATCAAAATGGTGTTCATGGGAGAAAGTAAAGTGCAAACTAAGTATGCAATGCACAAAATTACACTAAAATGGAATGCATAGTCTATCCTACATAATGAATGGAAATCATAGTAAGGAATGGCCATAATTAAACAAATCAACTAAGAAATAATCAACCAAAACCATGCATATGACCCTTCGAGTTGTGCACATTGTTTTGAATGTCATGAGTATAAATATTGAATGCAACTTAGTTTATAATGATGCACATGAATCAACGATGTAAATTCATGAAACTAAGTAAGAAAGCATGGTATAGCAATCCAGATTAAAAGACTTTAAGCATTGGAAACCACCATGGAAAAGTAAGACAAAACTCAACTTGATTGAATTGATTGCTGCCCAAAAGATGTGCATGAACATTATAACATGGAAAGCAAATTGTGCATAATACATATCATGTAAGTCTAGAATTTGAAATTCAATCTATTGTGATCCAACCAATAAATATGATAAACATGTGAACCCAAAAGAACACCGAGGAAAAAGAGGGAGAAAGGATGAGAAACAAAGCAAAAGATAGGCAATGCAGAGCAAGAAATGAAGTAAGGTTTTCTACGAAGAAGAAGAGTACTAACTTGATCCTAGGACTTCTATCTTTGTCTATCAGTAAAAGAGAGTTGAAGCCCTTGAATACAAGAAACCCAAACTTTAAACTAAAGGCAAATAAACAAGGAAAACAAAGAACATGAAATAAGTAAAACAAGGAATCAAGACAAGCAAGCAAAGAAGGACAAGAGCAATGATCTAAAGGCAATATACAAGGAATGGAAGGGAAAGACCAACCATTACAGAGAAAAATCAAAGGAAAACCAAACAAAAGTGATGCATGGAAAGCTTAGAAAGCTAGCTA
Source organism: Warburgia ugandensis (assembly GCA_035236585.1). Lineage (NCBI taxonomy): Eukaryota > Viridiplantae > Streptophyta > Magnoliopsida > Canellales > Canellaceae > Warburgia > Warburgia ugandensis. The sequence continues at coordinate 12,889,373 of CP141127.1, read as the reverse complement.
CTGCAAGGGGAAAATCGTTGAAGAGTTAAGGTAGGGGGAAGGGTGGAGATGCCCCCTTCTTAGGAGGGGACGTCCTCCCCTTGTTCCCATTAACTTTTTTTCTTTTTCATGTTGAACTCCATGTCTTTACTTTATATGGGTGGCTGCTTTCTAATGGAGACATTAGTGGAAGGGTGAGGTGGCAAAGAGACATTGGTTAACCTAGAAGGAAACCTAAGGTGGGACAAGATGGCAACAAGATTGAATATGGTGGTAGACGCCCACTTTTTAGGGTAAGGCATCTTCAACTTTGTGAAAGTTGTGGAGGACTACTTAAAGGGCTAAGGGGGTAAAGAAACAAAATAAGAAAGAAATAAAAATAGAGGAAATAGGAAAGAGAGAAAGGAAGAAATTGATGTTAGTGGAGTAGATGAAGTAAGAGTGAGAAGGAAAGCTTCTAGTTTGTTCAATTTGGACATGAAGCTCCCTCTCCTTATGATGTTTCAATGGAATCTGTAAGAAAGAGGGGAAAGCATTAGCAAAGAGAGAAAAAGTGATAAGGAGGGAAGTGTGTGATTGGTTGGGCTAGAAAGGGATTAGGAAGGTGGGAGGCTCTTATTTTTTAGGGTAGTGCATCTTTGCCTTGAAGAAAAGCACTGCATGGCTTTGGGGTGAGGTGGAGTGAGAGAAAAAGCTGGGAAAAAAGAAATAAGGTGGGTTCTTCTCATTGGTCTACATGCATGCTTATTTGTCTTGAATTTCATGCAAATACCTCTAATTTTTCCTCTTAAGAATTCAATTTAGCATAGGATAATTAAGTGAAATTCTCCTCCAATAACATCACTCTATGTAACTTAAGTGGCTTTGATGGCTTGCTTTTAGAGCTCATTTAGCTTGGATCACAGCTCACACCCTTGGATTTAATGGCTTGCTTGCTTCTTAGCTTGTCACCTCTCTCATGGCTTATATGGCTAAGGTGGCTTGAATGGCTCCCATGCAAAGGTGGTGGAAATGCATGACTTGTGCAAGTGCCCATTTTAATCACCTTTAGCATCTTCAATTGCTTCTTTGCTTGCCCTAGATGATCTTGATCCTTGATCATACCTTGGATTTAGGCCTTAGCTTCTCCAAGTTTCCTAGTTAGACTAGGAAACCTCACAAATGCTTTAATCCCTTTCTCTACCAACCCCCACAATTGGATTACCTTCCCATCACCTACAAAAGGTCAAAAACTCTAATTAAATCCTAGAAATTATGATTGTCAACATATATTCTCTAGATTAGTCTTTGAACCTACAGAATATCACAAATTTTAAATATTAGGTAAAAAATGCATATGTTACAATTTTTTACCAAAAACACTAATTTAACTCTATAAGTTATAACACATGGGCAACTAATTGGATACTTTTTATGCAAAGTTGAACTCTCATCACAACCCCTGACCAGCATTTTGCTAGTCCAGAACATAATATGCAAAAAATCATGAAAACAAAATGGTTGCCATTTTTGTAAGTACTCGTGAAAGTTTGGCCTTGTGGATAAGTTAGGCCCCATGAGAGTTTGCAGTGAATATACCAATAAATTTCCCAAAATTTTATGAAAGTCCTTTATTCATCTAAGAAAATTTTCACCTATTCAACTCATATTAAATACCTAACTTTAGCTTGTAATAAAGATGAACAAAAATTTTCAAAATCTTATCCTTATGCTAAACATATCCCATTGTTTCATTAAACTTTGGAAGGTGAGTGTGTGCATTAGCTAATATATACTTGTCAGTTTCCAAGACAAATATAACCTTAATCACTGTCCAAATGTAGTCTTTGACTTCAATTCTCACTTAATGTACTTATCACTTAGAAATGGGTATAAATCTCTCATTAATATGTGATTAGAATGTTGTTTATCAAGACCAAAAGTCTTACATATTTCATACCAAAGAATGATAATGGTCTCAAGAAAGGATACCAACTACCTAGAATGTTAAACTCTACCAAATTTCCTACTCATTCATAACTATATCAAAGCCACACTTCTCCTAAGATTAAGTTAGGACTTCTATTAGGATAAAACGTAAGCTTGGGTAAGGGTTATTAAAAAATGAATATAAAGTTAAACAAAGGTTGTGTGGAAAATATGTAAAGATCTTCTATGAGTGTATTCACAACTTTTTCATTTTTCCTCACAAGAGTGAATATTCTTCTTTTTCATTGGCTATCTTTTTCTTTTCTGTTCACTTGACTTTATATATAGCCTTTTTCAACTTTTACTTCTTTTTAACCTTTTTGATGTCCATCTCTTCAATTGTATTGTTCATACTTTTTCTTAAGATATTCTTCAACATTTTTCTACATGTTTCCAAAAAATGTAAGTAATGGATACATTATAGGGGTTCAATAGGTAAATTTTGTTTGGCTTAGAAGGAAAAATGGCTTATATTTTAAAGGGCTCAATGGGCTAACTAGTGGAAAAGAACATACGGAAGGCTAAAGGCTCTAGTTTTAACAAGGATGGCCTCTATCATTTCCTAGGTTTCATATGACTTAAAAATGATCATAAACTTAAGAAATATATGGTATAGTCTTTTTTGAGATTTCTCAATAGTTGACCAAGAAAAAGAATAATGAGACCAACTATGAATTAATGTCAACTAAAGAAAATTTGGATTTATGTATTACCCTTAGTAAAGGAAGAATAGCTCAAAACTCTGTTGGTTTACACATCTTCACAAATCTTCTTAAAGATCTCTAAGTTACATTTTTCCTTCAACATAAACTATATATAGCTATTTGGGTAATTAATGTTTTGAGTTTAAATTTTCATGAAATATTTTTGAAAAAGGATAAAATACTGAACTAGCTATATGCAACTTTATTAATAAGCTAAAGTTAAACCGACAACTAAATATGTAAAAATTTTGAATTCTCATCTTTATAAAGGAACTTATAATAGAAAATTTTCAATTTTTAAAAATGCAAGAAAAGCTTAGAAATCTCATGCATATCTATAGATCCCAACCTAAACTAAACACTATCCTCAATCTTTTGAAATATAGAACACTCATATGATGAATGGTTAATGCAGAACACTGAGACTTTCTAAAAAAGGACCCTAGGTAGCTTTCCAGTGAGCGCTAAGTTTAATGTCCTCATCTAAGAATAGCTTAATACACCCTAACCTAGACCTTACTAGTTTAACCTAATTTTTCGTAACCTAACTCTAACAATGAAATGAGCAAGATTTCTCACGCCACTTTATACTCTTTTGAGTCTAGAGGGACTACATTGATAATCTTGCATTTTCAGTATTTCATGGTAGTCAATATAATTTATCCCCCTTGAAAATTGATGTGATAACATGATGACATTGTGAATTACTGTGAATCTAAATTTTGTTGGCCTATATGGAGAAGAATGGTCATCTTCTTGACCGAATTGAGGAAGAACATTAACCATTGTACTTGATTCATCTTGTCCTTCCACTTGTCCTCAAGTTGGGGTATAAGCTGACTCTGCACTTCCCTAAAAGGTATGTCTTCTAGATTGAAAGGCTCAATTAGAATTTGAGGATCTATACCAGGTTCTACTCTAGCTTGCCATTAAGCAGTTTTCACTAATGGAACAGTCTCCAATAATTCCTTCACCTTCACAATAGATGTATCTTCATCAAATTTATAAAAATAAGTAAGACAAAAATTTAGAGGATCTAGGTTGGATGTTGCTAAGAATTCATTCTTCTCCTCAATGGATGTCTCTTTATCATAATCATAAAAAGGAACAATACATGGCTCGAGTAGATATGAGTTAAAGGTTTCTACGGATGGTGGAGGACTTTTTGGCTCATAATGATCATATGCAATTTTCATCCTATGATGGGTAAGAAGATGAAAAAGTGTTGGGCTCAAAAGGTTCATAAGACTTGTCCATACTATTATCACTAATAATAGGCAAAGATGATTGAAGACTTTGTAGTTCAGAATGATCATAACATAGTCCCATCTTATTATCAGTAATAAATGGCTCTTTATTATTCCCAATTAGTTTGAATTCCTCAGTCCTTTTTATAAATTTAGCAATGTTTCTTGTAGTATATTCCCTTAGTGTTTCATTTTCTCTTCCCATACATCCTTCTATCATTTCATTTCCTCATTCCCTTTTTTAATGGAAGTAATAGTTTGATGTACTCTTTCACAATTTGTTGTGTTTTCTCTTCTAATGATGCTTCTTCATGTTGTAAAGGAAATGACTCGTATGGTTAGTATTGTTGTGCCAATGGGGTACTAAAAAGGGCTAAGCAAGTTGAACCCATGATACTTGACCCTAATATTCTTAATAATCATGGTAGGATTGTTTAGGGTGGTACCATGTTGGTTCTTCTTAATATGGCAACTATTTTTTAGACCATGGTTGTTCATGATGCCTAGCCCATCCATTATGATATATGTCTCAGGATTGTAGTATGTGAATGTATTGGTAGCATCCATTGGCTCCTAATAATATCCAATGTATGTGGGGCTTGATGGCCATGAAGAAGTGAAATATTGAGGTTTAGAATAGGCATAATCGTTATGGTACCAAGGCTGTGGAGCAGCTTGCCTAGAAGCTATTATCTTAAGCAATTGACTTTCCTTACTATCTATCCTATCCATTGATATATCTAATCTATAAACTCTATCCCTTCTTAATAGGTCTTTGTTCTCAACTTTATATATAATGAAATAAGTCATTGTATACAATGAATGAGTACTTTTTTGCTTTTTTCTTTTATATGAAAAACCATAACTATATGATGCAACCTAAATGTTAGTCCTAAGCTAAATGATGCACAACCAATCCTAATAGCTTGCTACGGAGCTCATTAGGTGATCTTTGATAATGTGTAGATTTGTAGCTTTTAGACCTAAATTTAGATAGCTCTTCCTTTTAGCTAAACTCAACTGTCACTTACACATTAGGTTCTGCTTTAAAGTAGTTAATATAATCCTCATGTAAGGAGGCATTTAGACCTCAACCAAAGTTAACAAAAAGCATAAACAAATTACTTTGATTTTCAATACACACTATAATCACGATGCTCAGAAACCACTGGAGTGACAATAGGTCTAACCCTTCAAAACGGTTCCTACATGCTCAAAACCTTAGGTTTCCATCTATTTGATTTTTGCTTGTGTTCAAGGGCTGGGATCACAAACATAAAAGGAATTTGATTGATATACTTAGGTGTGCCAAGGTTCTCATGATAAAATCCAATCCTTATCTTATGAGGGTTCCTATGGGACCTTTACTATCATTGCGATACATTCCACCATAAAGCAATTAAATGTGCAATGCAGTATAAAAAGCAATACTATTGCCTACCTATGTACTATTAACAAAGGGTCAAATACCTTCATAGATAGGACACCATAACCATGCAGCCTATACCTTGATTATAGCCGAGCTCAGGCTAACTTTTGTAAAATAAGTGCTCACTAATGCAATAGCCCTAAATAAAATGCAACAAATAAGATGAATGCCCTAATCTATATGAGTTACACTACCATACATAATTGTAATGACTCCAATTTTGTAACATTGAAATCCCAAGTTGGCAATGAAAAGTTCACTTTTTGAAAATAAGGGTATTTTGGTCATTTCACTATTCACCCTGACTGAACCCAGAAATTTGGTCCTAATAATGGTACCATTAGGTGTGTTTCAGAAAAAGGAATCCAACAAGACCAAAATCACCTAAAACGGAGTTAAAATGAGCAAGTTATGGCCCTTTGAAGTTCAGGGGCAAAAATGTAATTTTACTAAAAAAGGATTTAGCCTGAGAAACACAAGGGCCCGTCTTGATATGGGCACCCCTCTTCTTCAACCTCCTAGAGGGTTCTAGAATAGCGGTGATTGGAGGAGAAATCACCACCATTTTGGAGGTTTCTCCACCGCCATTCAAGGGCGGTGAGAGCCCCCTCTAGAACCCTCTTGTAACTCTATAAATAGAGCTCTTGGGTGCCTCTAATGGCAGCCCAAAAGCTTGGGAAAAACCTGTTTTGGAGTAGCAACCAAGAGGAGAAATGTGGAGAAAAACCTGGCAACGAACCAGGTATGCCCAAAATCCCTCCAAACCCGTCTTCCCCTTAGTCCTAGGCTAAGTTTCCCTAAGTTTTTGCATAAAAAATCATGCAAAATTGAGCCCTAGAGAGTCACAAAGGACCTAGGGACGACCCTTGGGGTGCACTGGTTTGACAGGGTCAAACTAGGGTGTCCAGAGGACGCCCCGGTCCCCCACTAAAGGAAACATGTCGTCCGGATTCGAGAGAAACACGGACGCGCCCACAAATGAAAAAGTTGGGCGGGAAATCCAACGCGTCTGCAGACGCGCCCACTGAGGCGCATGCTGCTGACGTGGGATGCGCTAGCATCCCAAGCTTCCACCTTGCTTCGTTTGACCCTTTTATGTACACTCGGCACAAAAAAGGCTATAACTTGAGATCTAGGGCTCCGATTGAGGCGTCGTGAAAGGTGTTGTGTCCGTGTCGAAGATGCGGACACATCCAAACTATAAAATACCTGATCAAGGCCCAATATAAGGTGGACACAACCCTTAGGCTATGATAGTGGCGCGGGGCCACTAAATCCTTGAAAACTTGATGATACTAAGGCCCAATTAGGACCTTAGGACACCCATAAGCATGGGGATGAACCCTTAATGCCTAAGTAGTAAGAGCAACCACTCTAAAACCTATAAAGATAGGCCAAACCAACCTTGTTCCCCTAAAACCATGTTCAGGAGCATACGAGGATAAGGGGATTAGTGCGACCTAGCCAGGTAGGTGCTCTATCGCTACTAGACTTTTTACAAAGAACCTATGATTGTTTTGAGAATGCATGTTTTAAGTTAAGTTATATGACTTATTTAGCATGACTTAATCTTATAAACGAATTCAGCATGCATATAACAAATACATTATGCATAAATATGTTTTGCAAACAATTGCATATATTGCATGATTTGTGAGCATTGAGTTCTTGAAAAATTGCATATCCTTGAGGGTTACCAAAAGACGCTAGAGTGCCCAAAAGATGTTGGGTAGGCAGTTGTGAGGGCCAGGCAGTTGTGAGGGACCCGAAGAGGACAAGTTTTGAAAAATACGTTGCACATATATTGCCAAGACATGTGCTACATGCATAGATTGCATGATAAGTGTGGCCTTGGCCGATGAGGGTGGGCCGATGAGGGCGAGCCAGAGAGAGCTGACAGGCTTCTAGGATGTCAGGCTTCTAGGCAGGGTTATGACTTTGAATGTGATACTAGCATGAGCAGATTTTATGCGTTGCATGCATGTTTTGCAATCGATTTCATAAATTGCATGATTTACGATGAAGAAGTGTCATATGCCCCATGGAGGTATATGATCCTGTGTCCCTAGGTACCCGGAGACCACACGACGGTGAGGTCGTGGGCATAGTTGGGCCCTATGGTTTCGTGGACTTACTTGCATTGCATATGGCATGACATGAGGTTGGTCAACCATACCAGATATCCATGAGTTGGATTTAGTTGAGCATCTTATGCACATCATTATGTTATGATATATATATATGATACTTTCGACTTGGATTATGTGATTTCCTTAAGTTGTCAATATTCCAATTCGATAATGGTTTTTAATCTCGATATTGAACTTGAGTGTTCAAACATGCACATGTTTTGAAAGAGCATATGATTTTAAACATTGCATGCATTATAAAACTAGTAGTGATGGACTCCTACTGAGTATAATATATACTCACCCAATCCCCAACATTTTTCAAACACAAAGTAAACACTTAAGGACAAAGTACGCTTGTGACAGAAGACACCCAGACTAAGTGCAAGTAAGTAAACCCTTACCTTATCTTTCAATGTTACTTGATTGTAGTTATTCTCTATAGTTGAGGCTATGACTAACACTTTCTTGGGAATAGAGTCAATTTAAAACTATGCCATGGCTAGATAATTGGAAAAATATATTTTGACACTCGGGGTTTTACAGAAAAGATTGTTTTCCAAACCGAAAAAGATTTTCATGCATTTCATATTTATAAAACAAGAGATCTCACCCTTTTTATCAAATTTGCATCATATAAAAACCTGGGTCGTTACAATAATGCGAGATTACACTAAGTGCAACTAAGCTAGAAAATTAAATGGAAGGTGAGGGATACTTATATTGGGGCTTTTTATGAAGATTGTGTGTGGGCCACCACAACTCCCACTTGCCTTGTATTAATACAACCCATTTAAAATTGAATAACAAAGTGCAAAATATAATGGGGGATCACTACAAGTTGCACTCAAAACCCTAATCTAATATGATGAAGCTATCTAATATGATGAAGCTTGGGCCCACAGTATTGTTGCTGTTCCATTGCCAAGTTTTCCTCACATAAAATCAAAGAAAATATGGTCCATTTATTAGGAATTAGCAATAAAAGCAAAAATTGATTAAAAACATAAATCTAATGCCACCTAAAGCAAGACTATAGGTAAATAATCTAAATGAAGAACCACTACAAATCCATTGTGATTCTCTAGCAACAACGCCAAAAACTTGCCATGATTTTTTTACTTAACTCACAAGCATACAAATCACAATAGTAATTGCACTCAAGTGAGGTCAATCCCATGACTAATAAAGCCTTATTTAAACTAATTAACCAAGCCAAAGCAAGTTGATTTTTGTCCTAAAGTAAGGCTTTAAAATAACATGGAACTACAAATGCATGAAATTAGAAACTTTCTAATTTAGAACTTGCTAAAAATAAAATTAGTAACTTACTCAAACTAATCTAAGTATGCCAAAACTTAATAAACAATGAAGAAACCCTAAAACTAAACAACTTACATATCAAAACTAAGGAAACATGTCCAAAATGGTATGCATGGGAGAAAGCAAAATGCAAACTAAGTATATGATGCATGAAATTACACTAGAATGGAATGCATAATATACCCTACAAGATTGAATGGAAATTTTGGCAAGGAATGGTCATAAGTGGAAAAAATTAACTAAGGAACAATCAACAAAAACTATGCACTAGACCCTTAGAAGTGCGCACATGGTTTTGAGTGCAACTTAGCTTATAATGATGCACATGAAACTAAGATATAAATGCATGAAACTAAGTAAAAAAACATGCTATAAAAATCAAGATTAAAAGAATTTAAGCATCAGAAACCATTATGGAAAAGTAAGACAAAACTTAACTTTATTGAATTGATTATCATCCAAAAGAAGTGCATAAACATATAGAATGGATAAAAATTGTGCATAATACATATCATGTAATTCTAGAATTTAAAATTCAATCTATTGTGGTTGAACCACTGAATATGATAAGCATGTGAATTAAAAAACATCAAGGACAAAGAGGGAGAAAGGACGAGAATAAGAGCAAAAGATAGGCAATGGAGAGCAAGCAATTAAGGAAGAATTTCAAGGAAAAATACGAGCACTAACTCAATCCAAGGACTTTTATCTCTTGGCTGTCGCTATAAGAGAGTTGAAGCCCTTGAATACAAGAATCTCAAACATAAAACTAAGGGAAATAAGCAAGGAACACAAAGGACATAAAACAAGTTAAACAAGGAATCAATACAAGCAAGCAAAGAAGGACAAGATCAATGATCTAAAGGAAACACATAAGGAATGGAAGGGAATGACCAACCTTTAGAGAGCAAAACCAAAGGAACTCTAGCCAAGAGTGATGCGTAGAAAGCTGGCTACTATAAGGGAAAAATTGTTGAAGAGTTAAAGAAGGAGGGAAGGGTGGAGATGCCTCCTTCTTAGGATGGGTCATTCTCCCCTTCTCCAAAACATAATTTTACGTTGAACACCCTCTCTTTCCCTTATATGGGTGGTTGCTTTCTAACGGAAACATTAGGGGAATGGTGAGGTGGCAAGGAGAGATTGATTAAACCTAAGGTGGGAACAAGATGGCAACAAGATGGAACAGGGTGGGAGACACCCACTTTTTAAAGTAGGGCTTCTTCCAGTTTGTGAAAGTCATGGAAGACTCCTTAAAGGGCTGAGGTGGGAAAGAAAAAATAAAAATAGAGGAAAAAGGAAAAAGAGAAAGGAAGAAATAGAAGTTAGTGGAGTGGATGAGGTAAGAGAGAGAGGGAAGATCCTACTTTGTAGGAGTTGGGTGTGGAGCTCCCTCTCCTCATGATGTTTTGCATAGATTCTCTAAGAAAGAGGGGAAAGTGATAAGAAAGAGAGTGAAATAAATAGAAATAGATAAGGAAGGAAATGGGTGATGTGGAGAATAGAAGGTGGGTGATTGGTTGAGCTAGAAAGGGATTAGGAAGGTGGAACGCACCTATATTTTTAGGAGAGGGCATCTCCATTGGAAGAAAATCATTGGATGCCTTTAGTGTGAGGTGGAGTGAGGGAAAAAGAGGAGAAAAAAGAAATAAGGGGGGTTCTTCTCATTGGTCTACATGCATGCTTATTTGTCTCAATTTTCATGCAAATATCCCTTTAATTTATCCTATTAAGAACTAAATTTAGCATAGGATAATTCAATGAAGTTCTCCTCTCATAGCATCACTCCATGTAACTTGGCTTAAGTGGCATTGATGACTTAATTTGAGGGCTCATTGGCTTGGCTTCATGGCTCACACCCTTGGCTTTAATTGCTTGGCTTGTATGATTGGTTTTCTCCTTAGCTTATCACCTTCTCTCATAGCTTATATGGCTAAGGTCACTTGAATGGCTCCCATGCAAAGGTGGTGGAAATGCAAGGCTTCTTAAAGGCCCCATTTTAAGCACCTTTAGCTTCTTCAATTGCTTCTTTGCTTTCCCTAGATGATCTTGATACTTGATCATACTTTGGATTTAGGCCTTAGCTTTGTTAGGTTTCCTAGTTAGATTAGGAAACCTAACGAATGCTTCAATTCCTATCTCTATGAACCTCGACCATTGGATTACCTTCCCATCACCTACAAAAGATAAAAAACTCTAATTAAATCTTAGAAATTATGATTGTCCACATACTTACTCCAAATTAGTCTCTAAACCTACAAAACATCGCACATTTGAAATATTAGGTTAGAAATGCACATGTTACAATTTTTTGCCCAAAACCCTAATTTAACACTATAAGTTTTAACACATGGTCATCTAATTGGGTAAATTTTATATAAATTTGAACTCTCATGAAAAAGCTAAAAAATCTATGCTAATATGGAATGTAAATATTTAGAGTTGAAGTTTGGAATAAGAAAATTTTTAGGATTTTTTAAAATTAAATGAATTGTGTGCACTTGAATTCACGATGATATGAGGATGTTTTTTTAATTGTTTTGAAAGATAACGTGAAAATTTTTGAGGAAATAATTCCTATAATAGGGAAGAAGTAACAATCCTCAATTTTGATTTCATTTTCATGTATTTGTATTACATTTTTAATTAGAACAAAATCAAGAATTAAGTTCTATCAAAATTAAATTCCATGAAAGGTATTGGATATAATTATAGAAAATGTTAAATATAAAGTCATTGCATTTTAGAATCTCTGAAATGTACTTTTGATGATAAAGATGTCACTTGAGTTTCATGAAAAAGATTATGTTGAAAAATATCTTTTGCTATTTACATTGAAAATTGTTAAGTGTTTAATTTTGGCTAAAAGACCCTTAGTTTAGCATTCAATTAGATCATCTAACCGTTCAAAAGTGCAAAATTTAGCTTGATTTTAAATTTAGCTCAAATTGACCATCCAAACCTTAATTTCTCAAAATTAACGATTAGATGATCATTAGAGTTTATTAGATGATTAATGTGTGGTTTAGATGATTTTAATTTAGCCTTTTATTATGCAGATTAACTATAAGAGGCATGAATGGCTATGGATCAATGATACAGATTATCCCTCAAGGATCAACGATGCAGATTAGTGAAGAGCAAGAAGGTTTCCTAATAGAAGAGGATTCCTAATTGGAAGAGTCCTAATTGAAAGAGATGGGAAGAAGAGGAGTTTGTTAGAGTAAAATAAGGAAGGGAAAACTATTATAAAAAGGAGAACCATGGAGGTAAAGGGGAGTGTACTTTTTTAGAGAGTTGAAGTTTCCTTGTTTTATTTCTCATTCACGTTTTCTTCCTTGGGAGTTTTTAAGTTTTTGGAGTTTTTCTTGTGTATTCCTCTATCTTTCACATTAACAACCTTTCTTGCTTGTCAACACAATCTTCATCTTCACATTCTCACCTCCACCTTCTTCTCTCGTTGTTGTTCAAGCACCATTTCACTTCTTTTTTTTTCTTTTTCTTTTCTTTTTTTTTCTTTTTTCCACCTCCATCGCACCTTCCATCTCTCTCTTTCTCATTCTTCTCTTTCACTCTCCGTCTCTTGCTCTACTAATTTACCGCATCATCCCCCTTATCGCATAGGCTAGGCTACTCGACCTATCTGCAACTTTCCAGCACTAGTAAAAGTCTCCTCAGGTTGCCTTCAACTTCCCTTTCCTTATCTCCATCTATCGTTCTTTCTTCACACCCAAAACTGCACCATACAAACTCCCAAGTTTTTTTTTTTCCATCATCGCACCAACCCCTACCACGCCCTTTTCCCTCTCTCTCAATCTCATTCTCTCTCTCACTCCCACGTTCACAATTGATTGAAAGCATCTCCAAATCCTGGCATCATCTCCTCCCCTGCTCCCCATCATTTCCACTAGCCAAGTCGCACCTCTACGGGCACAAACCCAAAACCAGAGCATGCCCAGACCAAGAGCCCAACTCATCACCAGCCAGGTGGAGATAGCCCTGAACCAAACGACGCCCAAAAAGGGCATCATTTTTATCTCACCAGAAGAGCCCTCCATTGGCCATTCAATGCCCACCTAATCCAGACGAAACTCAGGCCAGCATCACTGGTGGCAACTGCCCTTCTCCAGTGTCTCTACGTCGCCAGAAGGATCCAGGGAAGGAAACTCGGATCGTGTTTCCTCCTACTTCTCCTTTCCTTCCACTCCTCTCTTCTCCTCCCTCCCTCCTTCTCCCTCTTCTTCCTTCTTCTCCATCTCCCTCTCCCATTTTCTTCTCATCGGATTTTCCTATGGTTTTCATTAAAAACCAAAAATTAGGAAAAATTCGAATTTTGCCCTTAGAAGATCTCATTAATTCCATCTCTATCCTCACTTTAATTACGTTTGCATCCCCATTTTAATTCCATATGAGTCCCTATTTTATTTACAAAGGTGTCCCTAAATATTCTGGTTTTAGCTTATCTACATTTCGCCTATCCAGAGACAGTGATATTCAAGGCTACTTGTTTAGTTTTATTTTATGTTTTCTTGAATTTTATGTAAAACTCCAACATTTAAAGCGAGTCCCTGTAAGATCGACCCGTATTTGCATAGCTATACTACAATAGCCTATGCACTTGCGGAAAACATTAACAAAAATAAACAAAAAGTTGTAGAAACCAGGGTCATTACTTGTTGACCATACAACTAGTATTGGAACAGGTTGAAAACCTTAAAGTTTTATGGGGGAAGAAGAGAGCAACTAAATGTACGTATAGCAACATATTTAAAAGTTGTTGGATGAATAAGTCAATATTCTTTGAACTTGTGTACTAGAAATCCCCGCATGTGCACCACGTGCTTGATGTCATACATGTTGAGAAGAATGTGTACAAAATCTTCACTGCTACCTTGTTTGACATGCCAAGAAAGAAATAAAGGATGGACTTGAAACTTGAATGCATCTTATGAAGATGGGTTTCAAGAGAATTTTGCATTCACGTGATAAGTGGAGTCGAGGAACATACTTGCCCAAAGTAAATTATACTCTCAATAGAGAGGAGAGAAGAATAGTGCGTAAAACCTTATTGGAGCTCGAAGTCCCATATGGCTACTCTTCAAATTTAAAAGAACATGTCTCCATGGAAGAACTAAAATTGTTAGAGATGAAAATGCATGCATTGATGCAACAACTCCTAAGTGTAGCAATATGTTTGGTACTACTAGATAACGTTAGAGGATCTATTTTAAAATTCTACTACCTCTTCAATGCTTTGTGATTGAAGGTGGTGGATGTTTCAAAATTACAGGAAATCTAGGAGCATTTAGTGATAACATTATGAGTGTTTAAGACAATTTTCCCACCATCCTTCTTTGATATCATGGTACACTTAAAAGTGCACCTCATGAATGAGGTTAAACTCTATGGGCCAGTTTACATATGATGAATGTATTCATTTGAGAGGTACATGAAAGTTTTAAAAGTGTACATATGAAATTACAATTGATCAAAGAGGTGTATGCCAAAATATTACATTGTAGAAGAAGCGGTGTTGTTTTGTACAAAGTATTTATCAATAGTTTCTATTGGAATCCTCAAAAAGAAATGATTAAGTGGATTTGATGATCCAGTATTTAGTAAACCTCTCTCTCGAGTAATTATGTGTCAACCATTAAACTTAAATAATGTGACCAAATCCACCTTTATGTCTTGTGAAACAATGTTAGTGAAGTCCAGTTATACATCGAGTAAGTTGATGCTCTCTCTCTCTCTCTCTCTCTCTCTCTCTCTCTCATTGCTTTCATATTTTTTGTTTTTGTAAATATTAAGGGTAATATTTTTCTTTGCATCTCTTCATTTGTAGTGAGCACATGGACTTCCTAAAAGCAAAGTGTCCAAATTATGGAAAGAAACAGAAGTGATTGCAATATGAGTGCTATCACACTTTTACTACTTGGCTCCATCAGAAGGTAAAATTAATTAATTAATTAATTATTAATTTCGCACCTTATACTTAACTACAACAATCATCCCACTTATTATATATACATAGGTTCAAGATTAGCAAGATGTTTCACCTAATAGTATATTTGAATCTTTGGGTTGGATGGCAATGGGATCATGACCAAAAGTAATAAAGTATGTTAGATATGCCAATGTTGCTATATCTTTCAATTCGAAGGATAACAAAACAATAGTGTTGAATGATACTTATTATAGAGTTGTATAAGAGATATGGGCATTGCATTATACTTGTAGAACTATGGTTGTATTTAAGTGTAATTGGGTGGAACACAACAAAGGCCACATCAAAACTGATGTCATTGGATTGACATTAGTTCACCTCAATAAGATTGGTTGTAAAAATGATCAATTTATTTTAGCATCTAAAGTAAAGAAGGTATTTTATTGTATAAGGTAGACATGATAAGAGAAGGTCAACTGTTTTATCAACCTCTCCAAAGAACTTTTATGATGAAGATGAACAAGACAATACCACAATAGGTTACCCTTATTGTGACAATCCGGGTTTTCCTTTGCATTTTAAATGCAATATCTAATTCCCAGGATGGGATGCATCCCTATTTGAAAATCATTTTATAAAAATAATGCAATGCAGTGGAAAAATCTTTTGTTTTAAACTCATTTTGAAAACCCCGAGTGTCATTTGCTTTCACAACAGCCAAAGTAGTTTTTGAAAATTTCTATAATCATAAATGTCTTCACTGGTCTATCCAGTCACAGGTCATAGCCCAACTATAAATAAATATAGATACATGTCCAAAGGGTAGAGAGTTTACTTACAATCATGCCTGTCTTCTCTTCATTCATACTCATATTGTTTCCCTTTTTGATAGTGTACTCATATTTTGATATTCTTTATGATGGTAAGATAGCCATCTAGGTTCTTCGATTTTCTTTCCTTTGGTGAGATTGATCTATTACAGGTCAGAGTTATCTACTAATAAGTTCACAATATCTTCATTCATCATTCTCATCATAATTTCATCCATATATGAGTTTCCCTGTTTGCACCATGCAACAATCCTTAATCCCTAAGTCATTTTAGACTAAATGTTGGATAAGGTTTACACTATCTATTACTTAATTATTTGTTAACTCAATCTAGCAGATCTCTATAGTTTTTAGGCTATAGCCATACTAAATAGTTCTCAGATCCTAATGTTTATAGTCTCATTAGGTTTGCCCGTTAATACGGACACAACGTTCTTTCGGATGGTCAATCATAGTCCTATAGCCCTTGTAATTGCATCTTTAGCATTGAACGATCATAGACGAACCAGATTTGTCTACGTGTAGGGCCCGCGTAACATGGTTCCCAAGACACTTGCGTGCCCTAGTCGAACTAGGACCCACGCCCACACATTGTGCTCGCCCAAAGGCCATGCCAAGGACCCCGTTCACATGCGCACGCATGCCCAAATGATGCATTATGACTTGCGTCCTGGATGGCATTGCGCAGACGGATCTTTGGCGCAGCACGATGCATCTCAGCTCCCAGGGCACCCCGTGCATCTTGGTCGAGCCAGGACCCGTGCCCCACATCGTGCGTGCCCAAAGGCCGTGCCAGGGACCACATCATACGTTGCATCCCTGGGAGGGTTGCATCGGGGTTCTGGAATGAACCCACCTTCTTCGGCATTTTCCAGCCGAAAAAATGCCAAATTTAGTGGGGATCTGGGCTAGGAAGAGAGGGGAACTTGGAGAGGGAGACGGGGACTTACCTAGGCAGCTGGAGATGGTGCCCTCTTGCCATGATGCTGCTCCCTCAACTTCTGCTTGAGTCCTAGGTTGCCGAAAAACCCAAAAAAAAGGAATAGCCAGTTTTTCGGTGAATTCAGGAACAAAGGGGAAAAAGGAGAATGAAAAATGGCCAGCCTAAAGGACCTGGCCGTTGCCAGGGCTTGCAAGGAACTAGAGGAAGGGTTTTTTCGATGTAAACCTCAATGGAACCCTAGCTTGAAACAACCAGATTAGGAGGAGAAGGAGATGATCAGTGAAGAGGGGGGATGGGCTTTTTATAGATGAGGGAGGCAGTGCCATCCCATGGCAGTGCCGCCATCCTTTCCAGCACCGCCATATAGAGGTGGTTCTAGAAAAATCTGGAATGGCGGTGGCTGGAGGAGGAAGAAGACGGGGGTGCTGTTATCAAAACAGCCCCCTACATTTTTTGTCTTTTTTGTTTTAAAATTAAATTACAGAAATGCCCTTAATCTTTAAACACCCATTTTTCTTACAAATTCTTATGTTTCCTATTTAATTTAAAATAAAAAATCCAACTACTTCTTAAGACTAGTAAACATATCTTAATTCCCAAAATGAGATAAATTACAACATCAATGGTAAGTGGTAAACATTATATTTGTTCTTCATACAAATTGTCTTCAAATTTTGGGTCATTACACATATATTGCTAAAACAATCCTGTTAATTCATATAATTGGCTAGAATGAGGATTATGTGTGTGATAAAGGTGCAATAGGTGCTAGGGTTGAAAACAACTTATATGAGGGGGCAAATTGAAATGTATATATTTTGAAATATAACTAAAAGAGTTATCCCAATGTTTACATTTGTGTTTATTTGTTTTTATTTATGTACATGCATATAGATACATATGATGCAAGTACATTAAGAACAACAAAGATGAGAGTATGTGCATATTTTCATGGAGTAGGAGTTAAAAAGTTATTATTTCTTTACAACAAAAAATTTTATAACGAAGTTATTAACATCAATTTCATGAAACTGACTTTAAAATTTCATTATTTTTAAAGTTGGTTCTGTAAAATGGACTTTAAAATCCTAAATTTGCTTATAAAAGTATAACCTTTCATCCTTTTTTATCCTGTCTCCAGCATCAATGGTGTTCATTGAGTAGGCAAAAGGATTGCATCCTCCTCCAACTCTTCTCTCTCTCTCTCTCTCTCTCTCTCTCTCTCTCTCTCTCTCTCTCTCTCTCTCTCTCTCTCTCCTCTCACCTACTAGTAGTCAGTTACTGAATTTTGACAATTTGGCAAGAAAGGCAGTTGTCATCCATTTTGCTTGTAATTAATTTTGTAAGGAATATGTGGAAAAAAAGGGCTTTTGATCTAACCCTCATAAGAGAAAGGGCACAGTGTTAACAAAAATAGTAAAGATTAATGACTAAGATACATGGAGTGAATTTGTAGAGTGCCACTTGTCTCCAAAAGCAACAAAGTTTAAGTAATGGGAGGTGAGAAGTAGTCAAATAAGGGAAAGAATTGGATTCAAAGTTGGGGTTTGCAATTCTTATCCCAAATTGGATTTCGATGATCAGAAATATCATCCAATGAAAGAGCTGATAAGTTGGGCACAAAAGGCCATACAAAATTCAAATCATGAGGCACTAGCTAGTAACTCCATTTTCTCAAATGATGAAGGATCTATTTGATATTGAAGCTTTTACCAATAAAGGATCTACAAGAATGTGGCATGAGCTAAATACTACAAAGCTAGATTTTCATGAGATTGATCCATATTCATTCTTTGATTATGTAGATAAGTGCTTGACAATAAATCCTAGGCTTCTATTAATGAGATGTGATAATATGTAACATTTGATATATGTAATTAAAGGATATTTAATTGGGAGTTATCCCAAAATTAATTAATTTGCTTGTCCTTGTATTATTTCTATTTTTATATATAGTATGCACAATTAATTATTGAAGCATTGATGTATGATAACATCAATAAGAAGAGCACAACTCGAGATGTATGCAAATTTATTTACAGTTGGTTTGACAAAACTGACTTTAAAAGCTACTTCATTTAAACTACCCCTTCCACACATCTTTTCCCCTCTACTTGCCATAACTAATTAGCATTATCTCTCTCTCTCTCTCTCTCTCTCTCTCTCTCTCTCTCTCTCTCTCTCTCTCTCTCTCTCTCTCTCTCTCTCTCTCTCTCTCTCTCTCTCTCTCTCTCTCTCTCTCTCTCTCACACACACACACACACACACACACACACTGTAATGCCCAAGCAATTTACGCTATTTTTAACAAAAATGAATTGAACATTTTATAGGAAATGAAAAGTTCCCTTTTTGGAGATAAGGGTATTTTGGTCATTTCACCGTTCACTCTGACTAGACCCAGAAATTTGGTCCTAAGAATAGTACCCTTGGTGAATCTCAGAAAAAGGAATCCAACAAGACCAAAATCACCCAAAACGGAGTTAAAATGAGCAAGATATGGCCCTTTGAAGTTCAAGGGCAAAAGTGTAAATTAATTCAAAAACAGATTTGGCCTGAGAAAATGGAGACTCGTTTTGATACGGGCACCCCTCTTCTTCCCAAACCTCTTGGAGGGTTCTAGAACGGAGGTGTGCAGGGGAGAAACCACTGCCATTCTAGAGGTTTCTCCACCGCCATTCCATGGTGGTAAGAACCCCCTCCAGAACCCTCTTCAAGCTCTATAAATAGAGCTCTTGGGTGCCTCCAATGGCAGCCCAAAAGCCTGGGAAAAACCCATCATGGAGAAGCAAACAAGAGGAGAAAACATGGAAAAAACCCGGCCACGAACCAAGTATGCCCAAAACCCCTCCAAACCCATCTCCCCCTTAGTCTTAGGATGAGTCCCCCCAAGTTTTTGCATGAAAAACCATGCAAAACAGAGCTCTAAGGAGCCACAAAATACTTAGGGATGGTGCCTAGGGCATACTGGTTCGACAGTGTCGAACCAGGGCATCCCGAGCATGCCCCAGTCACCACAAGATGAAAACACGTCTTGTGCGTTGAGGAAACCCGACGGGCGCGTCTGTGGATGCACTCGCAAATGAGAACAATGCGCAGAAACCCAGTGCATCTGTAGATGCCCCCGCTAGGGCGCGCGCCGTTGACGTGGGACACGTTACCGTCCCAGGCTTCCACCTCGTATGGGCCTTCTATGTACACTCGATATTAAAATGCCCATAACTTGAGTTATAGGGCTCCGATTGAGGCGCCACAAAAGGCGTTGTGTCCGTATAGACGCGACATATATAAACTATAAAATGCCTAATCAAAGACCTATCTAAGGTGGGCACGACCCTTAAACTATGATAGTGGCGTGGGGCCACTAAACCTTTGCAAACTTGACGATACCAAGGCCTAGTTAGGACCTTAGGAGACCCATAAGCATGAGAATGAAGCTCTAATGCCTAAGTAGTGAGGAAAAATAGTCCAAGCTAACCTTTTTCCCTAAACCATGTTCAAGAGCAAGGACAAGAGGACTAGCGTGATCAAACCAGGTAGGTGCTCTATCTCTACTAGAATTTTTTAAAAGAACCCATGATGTTTTGATGTAGGTGCTCTATCGCTACTAGACTTTTAAAAAGAGCCCATGATTGTTTTGAGAATACATGTTTTAAGTTACATGACTTGTTTAGCATGAATTGATTTCATAAATGAATTTAGCATGCATATGACAAATACATTATGCATAGACATGTTTTGACAAAAGATTCTTGTCTGCATGATAAGCGTAGCCTTGGCAAACGAGGGCTGGCCAGAGAGAGCTGATAGGCTTCTAGGCTGTCAGGCTTCTAGGCAGGGTTATGGCTTTGAATGCGAGACTAGCATGAGTAGATTTTATGCATTGCATGCATGTTTTGCAACCGATTGCATAAATTGCATGATTTACGATGAATAAGTGTCATATGCCCTGTGGAGGCTATGACCCTGTGTCCCCAGGTACCCGGGGACCACACGGCGAGGAGGTCGTGGGCATAGTTGGCCCTATGTTTTTGAGAATTTACTTGCATTACATATGGCATGACATTAGGATGGTCGACCATACCATATATCCATGAGTTGGATTCAGTTGAGCATCTTATGCATATAATTATGTTTATGATATATATGATACTTTCGACTTGGATTATGCGATTCTTTAAGTCGTCAGTATTCCAATTCGACAATGGTTTTTAATATCGACATTGAACATGAGTGTTCAAACATGCACATGCTTTAAAGAGCATATGATTTTAAACATAGCACGCATTGTAAAACTAGCAGTGATAGACTCCTACTGAGTATAGTATATACTCACCCAATCCTTAACATTTTTCAGACACAAATAAGCACTTAAGGATAGGATACGCCCGTGACAGAAGACACGTAAATATATCATTTTTCACGATAGCTCCACTCATGAGTAGAAGACGCCTCAAGAAATGTTAATGTTGTGAGCAAGTAAATCAAAGGAGACAATTATACATGTAAGTAAACACTCTACCCTTTGTACATGTATTTGTATTTATTTACAGTTGAGCTGTGAGCTGTGACTGGATAGACCTGGGAAAACATTTATGATTTCTGAAGTTTTTCAAAAACTACTTTGGTTGTTATAAAAGCAAATGACACCCAGGGTTTTCAAAATGAGTTTAAAACTAAAGATTTTCCACTGCATTGCATTGTTTTTATAAAAAAGGGTTTTCAAATAGGGATGCATCCCACCTTAGGAATTAGATATTGCATTTAAAAATGCATGGGAAAACCCAAGTCGTCACACACACACACACACACACACACACACACACTCATTTGCTCTTTGTATCTCTCTCCTTTGGTTGTGCATGATTAAAAAACCAAACCACCATTGACATCATCCCTCTTTCCTCTCTCTCTCTCTCTCTCTCTCTCTCTCTCTCTCTCTCTCTCTCTCACACACACACACACACTTGCTCTTTGTTGGTCACACACAATATTTAAAAAAACCACACTACTATCAACCCTCTCTCTGTTCCTCTCACTATCTCACTGTCAGTTGCATGCAATTAGAAAAACCAAACCGCCATTAGCCCTCACACTCTCTTTGTTGGTTGTGAGTGGTTAGAAAAACCAGACAGCCATAGACCCCCCCCCCCTCGCTCTCTCTCATTCTATGTTGATCACACACAAATAGAAAAATTAGACTTTCGTCAACCCCCTCTCTCTTTCCTTTCTCTCTCATTCTCTATCTCTCTATCTATCACAGTGATGTTGGAAAGAACATGGCTGCCATTGGTGATATTTTTTGTGTTAATTGAGCTTAGTACTACCTAATCATGATTTGTAGTTGGATTAGATACCTTACCATGATGGATTTTAGTTAGTACCTACTATTGTATCAATTTTGATTTATACATGTTTTCTATTATAATGACACATGCATCATTTAAAGATTACTTATTTTGATGGAAGGGTGAATCTATGGTCTAATCACTTTGATTTCTTACCAATTGTTCACTGTTAAGTATCTATTGCCATTCATGCCTTATGTTAAACTTGTTTTATTATTATTTATGTTAAAACACTTTGTAACATGTCATATGTAATAGATTTATAGTTGGATTAGATGCCTCAGCATGATGGATTTTAGTTAGTAACTATTGTTGTATAAATTTTAATTGAGATGTGCTTTCCATTATAATGACATGTGCCTCATTATTAGATTGCCTCTTTTGATGGAAGGATGAATGTATGGTTTAATTACTTTGATTTCTTACTAGTTGATATGCTATGAAATTGTTCCTATCACCATTATGTATTTGTTTCCATTCATGGGTTATATTAAATTCTTTGTACTATTCTATATGCTAAAACACTTTAAAACATATCATATGTAATAGATTAAAAACTACTTCTTCCAAGATGGACTGCTTGATACTTGAACATGTTTTTAGCTTATGCATACCTCTTTTAGTGTAAATTAAAATTTCAATCTAGCCATTACTTCTGGAATGTAGAGTTGAAACACTATTTTAAATTGATTAATATTGTCAATAATGTCTATTTTAATTCTTGCAGTGGAGATGAATTGTGTATATTCTACTCGGTAGGGTATGCAATGGAGATGATTGGTTTATGTTTTCTTCTAACTCTTGCTTTCTAATCATGTTTACTTAGCATCTTTTGACCTTTTAAAAATTTAAACTTTTTAACTTTCTAGGTCAATGCTAAAGACTATAACATTTTTAGGTGTAGATTGAGTAACTAAGATGTAGGCATATATTTTTTCTCTTCATATTTCTAAAATGTTATGCATGTTTCCAATAAAAAGGTTAGGAGATTGAGTATCCATTTGTATTATAAAATGAGAAATGATGGCTTATTAGATGAATTGCACCGCATATGTTAAATGTACAAGTTTGAAAAATAGAGGAGACTATGCAGATTTTTAGTAGAAATAAGGGGTTTATTTTAGTGTCAAAACTTGTGCCTTTGAATGCATTACATGGATTTGATTTCATTGTGTTCTTTGCCGAAAAGTGGAATGTGAAGAAAATCAAGAACATGAATAACAGTCCAACCTGAGCTACCCTCAAAAGAGTGAACAATGATAGAAAAGGTTAATGAAATTTCAAATGAAATAAAAAATGCTATCCAGTAAGATAGGGCAATCGATAAGTGATAGTGCAACATCCAATAGCAATTAGATTTATAGTGAGAAGAATAGTGCCTATTTCGATTCATGATTAGAGACATGTGTCACCAACAAATAAAGATTCAATATAGGAGATGGTGAAGGTATGTAAATGTTATGTATTATATAATATGGTATGTACCTTATCTTGTTATTTTCAAATAGGTAACGTACTTGTTTCTATTTTTTTAGCCCGCCTTTAATGTACCTGAGGAAAAGAAGGCATGTACTTTGTAAGCAGCTAGTGAACAATGGAGAAAAGTGAGGAGCCACCTTGCTATCAACCATGTACTTTCACTTGTAGATGATTCGTAGGTGAGGGATCCCATTAATTGCCCAGTCCCTTTGGAAGATGGTGCATTTGGTGGGCCATAACACCTAAACCTTAAAAAAAAAAGCTATTAATGAAGTTGCTCCTTGAATTGTAAGTGGTTACACATGTCTATCCTTGAACCACTTGAATTTCATAGATTATATAATGGAACTAATCATGTCCCTATAATTAATTGTTTAAGAAGAGCTGACCTAAGAAAGTGTATCTATAGGAACTCTAAGCAGCACTACTACCTCTCATGGTTTTTCATGAAAAGAGTGTGTTCAAATGAGGAACCAAGCAAAGTTACTCCAAATTAGATCTCAATGAAATAAGAGGCAAAAGGGCGGAGTATGTAATGCATTAACACCTTATACTACTTAGATCAATGTAAATTTTTTACTGACTAATAGAAAACTAAACGTTTTCATTTGTATGGATATGTCTAATTTTTATTAATTTTCTTTGAGCATGTGTGTGTGTGTAGTTTGTTTATGGGATGAATGAGAGGAAGTTGGAGCTTAGAAGTAAATGGTGTGATGAAAAATTGTCAGTATAGGTACTTTTGAAGGGTGTTCACATATAGTTTTATATACATGCAAGAAGATTGTAATAGCAGGATATACATATAGTTTTATATAAATGCGCATGGATGTTGAATTTGAATGTCATAGTGGATGTGGAAATGAATGAGGATTCCTTTTTTATATCTTTGAAGATTGAATGAGGATTCCTTTTTAAAGTAGGAATATTGTAATAGTAGGTTAAGATTGCAATATATAGTAGGAAAATTATGAAAATCAACTTTAAATGTTTGATCATTTAAAGTCAATTTTGCATAAACTACATTTAAAGTCAATTTTCTAGAACCAACTTTAAAAATATGATCATTTAAAAACAGTTCAGAACTGTCTTCTTCTCTTACTAATCTTTGAAGATGATTGAATAGAAGACGATTTTGGAACCGTCTTCAATATATGTATTTAACCAACTTTAAAACCCTCCTATCTAGTAGTGTTCACTTTGAATCTCAAATCCAACTATGTTAATCAGAGACCAAAAAATCCAAAGAGGATTGTTTTATCATCTTAACCACCTAATCACAACTTCTAAATCACCTTCTACTATAAGCAATTAAACTTTTTTGTTCTTTCCATAAATTTAGCCCATTTTTTACTAATATGAACTCTGCTTCATTCAAATCTCCCCATCCTAAAGGCCTTCTATAATCAAATAAAAAAAATTTCCAGAATTACAAGGAACCCTTCCATTAGCCATTAGCCCTGCGTTCCTATATCAAGCACCATGAAATTCAGCTTAAAAGAACCATGGAGAGATGACATCCACAAAGGTTGAGTCTTATCAATTTTTCCCACTAATAGATTTCATTCCATTTTCATAGATTCTCAATCAATATGTAGAGATATATTGATATTGGGGACCAAGATGTAGCAAGAAAAATAGTTCGTTTGCATATTATTGGAAACTCAATTATTTCTATTAACCAATATCTTCCAAATAGTTGCAATAACATAAGATAACCAGGCACTTTACCTCTTTTCTTTAACCTCAAGCTTTCATATTGGAGCACAAAGTCATGCAATTAGTGTAGGATAGCCTAAAATATCTCAAACTACACCATTATTTACAGCCATATAGCTTGCACAACCAGGTAGATATAAAAGATATGATCTCTACTTTCTATGCCTAATCTGCAAAGATAACAAATGGAAGAACCATGGAGACCAATAATTTGCAATATATCATAAGAGTCTATTATGGGCCATTCTCTATGAAAAAATGGTAAACCTTGGGAGTAATAGTGCATGAATTTGAGTTCCACACCAACTTAGCCATCTCCCATATATTATGCTGACCATGAAGGACTATGTATGCTGACTTAGTCATAAATATGCTGGTTGAGAAGATGATTAAAAATTTTGGTTAAGAACTTTCAATAATTCTTCCAGCTAGTGGTCATCAAGTCATTAAAGATTTCTCCAAAAGGTAATTATCATCTAACCTCACTATTCAAGATAGATGGTGTAACAATCTGCTACAAAAGTTCATGCACTACTAAAATTGGAGTTTTAGAAGACAACAAGAATAAGATGATTTGAAAGCAATTGCCTTATTAAAATTAATATAAGATGACTTCCTAAAACTGTCTTACAAAATATAACATAAGAAGATAATTTGAATAAACTACATACAAAATATATATAAGACAATTTAAATTAACCATCTTATTTGCTTTATATAATATAAGCAGTTATTTATAATCGTCTTATTTTTTTGAATAAAAAAAGACAATCATTGGAAACCATTTTATGATTTTTTAAACTAAAAAAGACAGTTAACTTTTTCATATATTTTCAAATAGCATGAAATTTAACTAGTAATTTTTTAATCTATATAGCTTTCAATGAAAAACTCTAAGATTGAGTTGTATTTACATACATTTTGTCCTGAGCTTGTACATTAGCAATCTATATCGGAGTGGGTAAGTATTATTTCTCATTCTATCTTGTTTAATTTATTTAAATGATTATGGGTACAAAATTCCTTTCCTAAATTTTTCCCTTCTTGTGTGTGGATTATTCATGTGTATGTATTAGACATGTTTCTTGCATCAATCTTACCTATGCGATCCTAGAGAAGTAAAAAATTGATTCCTCTAATATATATGTTTCTTTCAATTATATATGCATTTTCTTCGCATACCAAGACTTTGGTAAAATGCCTAGCCCAAGGTTATTAATCTTTTCATTCTTAGAAATTCTTTATATGCATCTAAATTTTAATTTTTTAACAAAATGGACAAATATGCTTAGATGATTGCAAAAAGATTATTAAGAGAATATGAGGAAGGAATGGGAAATTTTATAGAATTTGCACTTAGGGTGGGTGAGAATTCGAATTGCATGGGATGTCCATGCTCGAGATGTGGAAACCTGAAAAAGGTAACTATAAGTGAGCTGAGAGAACGTTTATGCTTCAGTGGAGTTGATGAAAGCTATCTTCCCTAGATGTGGCATGGAGAGGGGCTTTCTCATGGGTCCTCAAGAAGGATAGAATGTGTATATCATCATGAAGACACTACAGGAAGTGTTGCAGATAGTATAGCTACATTAATGTTTCGAGATACATACAACAATTGATCCTAAACAATTCCAAACTACCTTGTAGGAAGCCAACAAACCATTGTACATTGGTGTATAGATTATACTAAGTCGTTGCAAGAGAGTGCATTTTTTAAAAGACCTCTGTAGTTGGATTAGACTACTTTCATAGTTTTTCTAATTTTAAACAACTTTATGTGTTTATATTTGGGACATTTGTAGTTGTTATTTTATTTGTTTGTTGCTTATTAATACCTATATTAAGACCTTGAGTACACACTATTTATTTGTAGACTTGGAAGTGAGAAAATATTATTACAAATGGATATTTGAAGACTTGGAAATTAGTAGATATTATTTATTTTCCATGCTTCTAAATGTTAAGTATCAGGTGTAATGTCCCACATGCATGAACTATGAAATGGTCAATAAAACAGAGGAGACTCTTTTGGAATTTCATTAAAATAAAATAAAATCAAAATCTTGTGCTCTTTGTGGCACTCATACAATTGTTAATGTTTACCCATAATTGATTTCATTTGCAAGAATGCAGGCCAATGGGTGATAGGGCTACAAGCATCATTGTATTAAATAGTGAAGTGCTTCATGAAGTCCAAACTACCTTAAGTGCAACTACATCACATATACTTAGACTGATTAAGCAACATGAGGAGGATGTCACACTGCATATGCACACACTTCAGCCTATTAGTGCAAGAAAAAATACTCTAAGTGATAGTGGAGGAGATGATGACAACCTTTTTAATGATTGTCGGTGAAGACTTGAGGTATGAACCTACAGTAAAGAATCTTTTTAGGTCCAGTTTTACCAGTAGTATCAACTTTCACAAGGTCCTCAGTGTGATATTACGGTTGTACAAGTACTCTATGGCCCCTCATCCAACAGAGGACCACTTAGAGATTACAAACAACTATTAGAGAGACAACCATTTCACTGTAACTTCATTTGTCTTTTTTTATATCTTTAACATGATAGTTTAAACCACAACACACATAACATTTGATTTGTCATTTCATTTAGAGGTTCCATTGGATCTACAGATGGGGCATTAATCCCAGCTAAGGTTTTTGGTGTGAGTCCTAGTGATTTGACAGAGTGGCATAATAGGGGTTCATTGCACAAAACATTCCTACATGCTACAATTTCAACATGCAATTCATGTACATTCTTACTAGCTTTGAAGGGGTTGCTTATGACTCTACCGTGCTAAAGCTCTTAGGAGAGAAGGCATGCTATTGACAATTCTTGAGGGTAAGTCCATTGTGTGTTAATAGGTTCACAGTTCTTGAGGGTAAATCCTTCGTTATTCACTGACACAGTTATGGTGCTAGAAAGTGCTACTTGATTGATGGGGGTTTTCTAAATAGGCAATAGTTTCTTACCCCTTATCGAAAGACCAAGTGCTACTTGAAGGAGTTTGGCCAAGGATGTAGTAACCATAGAATGCGGCAAAGTTATTCAAGCTCTAACATGCATCTTTGAGGAATGTAATAGAGAGAACAAAAAACTACTTTCTAAATGCCAAATTTCCCATTCTTAATTCTACACCTTCCTTTCCTCTTAGGATGCAAATTAATCTTATGAAGGCATTATGTGCACTGCACAATTTTATGTGCCAGGAAGGTACCTACAACACATGGCCATAGAGGAGATGGGAGAGAATCCTAAATCTAAAAGCAACAATGACAATGAAAATGTACTCTTGAGCAATGATTCAAATGAAGATGTTGTCACAATTGTAGATATGGAGAGGGTGAACGCTAGTATGGAAGTGCTGCATCAGGATGAGATGGAGATGCAGGGTTTACAAGCAGCCCTGATGAGTGAAGACAATTCGCACAGCATGTAAATACGCCCCACCCAAGTGCCATCTTAGGCTACTACTTGGTGCTCTTCCATCGCATAGAAACTTTGGTTCGATTATGTTCACAAAAACAACCAGCATTGTGCGATTATATAAGGAACATGTTGTTGTATTAAAAACTCTTTTATGATCTGTATAGTTATTTTGTTATGAAAAGTTAAATGATGTCTTATTGTATTAATTATGTGTATTACTTACGTAGAAAAATATATGTACATATTGTCTTATTATAGGAATGGAGCAAAACCCCCACCCCCTATGTGCATGTAGTCGAGGGCCTATGCTGTACTCTAGGTACTTTCAAAGCCTAATCACGGCAAGTGGCACTTTTGTTGCCCTACACACAAACAACATATGAGATGGTTCAGTTGGCTTGATGAGTACATGTTGGTTGAGCTACCTCCCTTACCACCAATCAAGATGACAATGCATGAGAGAGAGTAGGTGGATTGTAGGAGTACTAGACAGAATGTGGTGTCCAAATCCACTGACACATTACATGACAGAGAGATCAGCTATGTCTCACTCATATTTGATGCCCCATCATCATCATGCAATGTTGTAGCATACATCCTTTGCAGACTTCTACTTATTATTAGAATTTCTATCATTGTCTCTTTGTTTATGTAAAACTTATCTTAAAAATTTCACATACTCTATTAAACCTTTGAGTGGTGAAGTTTCTCTGTGGAAAAACTGTACAATTTTGGACAAGCATTATTAGGACTATTTTTTCTTGTTATATATTATTTTAGGGAAAGAACTTGTTTTAGATGGAAGTTCGTGGCTCATGGCTCTTTCTGATTTAGAAACAAAAGTTCCTTCCATTTAAAAGGTTAGTTTCCAACTAAAGGCTTTTCATATTTCAAATATAATGTAGCTACTCAAGTTGGTTAGTTTACTTTATTGCACCCAACTATTGTAGGTTCCATTCAGCAAAAAACTGAAGGTTATTCTTCTTTCACAGAAAAAAACTATAGTCAAACAAATTTGTCAAAATTTCATTATTCAATTAGTTGTAGCCATAACTAGATGTTGATTCTATAGTTATTAGTGATTGATTAATTTTCTCATGGCATGAACTTTGACAAGGACACTAGTTTTGGATATTTCTATTGTATATGATGCCATTGGTTTGCCTCCAGCTTGTTGCTTTATTTGTATAAGTAGATAATTTAGCACCTATTGAGAATTCCAAAGAAAATGTAGAAGCTCCTCTTTTGAAATGATACAATGGATGTGATCTTACTCCAGAACTTTCTATGTTGTCTCACTTATAAAGTACAGAGCTATCATGATTCACAATCAATTGCTGATTGTTTCAAGTATGATGTTCAATAGCCACATTCATAAACTACCCTTGTTGATGAAATTGAGCCATACTTTGCCCGAAAAGCTTCATGGTAGTGATTGATATGCTTACTATTCTGGACAAACAATATAGGAATCTAATCTAGGTGATAAAGGAAAGTTGTTCCAAAAAAATTTGACTATTTTCTATATATCATGTTATTCTAGCCAAACGACATGGATGTATTTTCTTTTTCCAAAGATTAAACTCCAACTTATTATCAAACCTTGATTTAACCCATAGTTCACTTCCAGTTAAAGAAATAAAGAAACATGTACATGATAATGATAATGATAATGATAATGATAACGATAATGAGTTGATCTTAATCTAAACCCATATCTCCTTGCTTGTGGTAAGAGGGAAATGAATCAAGACCTAAACTCTCTCAGCTGGGAAGGCAAGCTAATGTCAACTTATATAACTATTTTCCATATTTATAAGCATGTGATGCTTCTTTTCACAATAAAAAGAAAAGAGAAGGGCAGTGAACTGATATCTGATTGCATACAATATGTTGTATTCATGCCTATTGATGCTTATATTTCTTACATTTATGTCTGTGGATGCTTATATTTATCTAATGCCTTTGGTTTTTGACAACCAATGATTGGAGGGTAACAAGGTTTAGACCTAGCCTGTTGTACATGAAGGTTTGCACCTTTTCACTTAGAGCAAAGATGACTAGTCTTTTTGTTACAGTTAAGTTCTTCTTTATTATTCTCTTTTTTCTTCTTTTATATATTCTACAGTCTTCTTCACTCTTGATGTAATCATGTTCGGGTGGATGAAGCCTTCCAAAAGGAACTTACATCAAAACACATTTCTTTGTATGATTAGTTAGATTGATGAAATAGCAAGCAACACTATTTCTCCTATGAGTGGGCTTGAACCTAAGTGAAGGAATATTGTATCCATCTATCATTCTCAATGGTTACTTTTGTTTTGATCATCCAAATGGAGTTATGTTAAAATACTAGAGGTTGGCTTCCTATTTCCTTTTTCTACTATTTTACTATCAAGTAATCTACACTTGATGAGAGGACAAACTGATCCAAAAGCATTCATAACATGTGAAATGACCATGCATCGTTACCCCCATACGTTTGTTATTGAGATTGATGTACTTATTAATTGGTATTAAATACTCAAGTTAGAAGAGAAGCCTTCACACAACGGTTGAGTTATTGTAGTGTGACCTTGAGGTCATGAGTTTGAGGCGTGGAAACAACCTTTAGTAAAAATGAACATAAGAATGCATACTATAGACCCTTTGTGGACAACCCTTTCCCCAAACCCAGCAAATGTGGGAGCTTTGTGCACCAAGTTGCCCTTCCTTAGATACACAAGTTCTTCAAACTTAGTCAAAATTAATGAAGTCCAACTAGTAGTGATTGTTATGTGTCATCCTTTCATTACATAAACTATTCATTTGGAATTTCTCATAATGAAGTTGCAGCATTGCTGCTCACTTGATAATGCAGGGCAATAGTATGGTCCTTGGGAAAATGGGAAAATCTTTAGAACTTCTAAAGTTTACTTCTAGTAAGAATTAAAACACAAATAAGCAAGAAGTTTACAGCAAGGAGGAAGATCATCCAAGTGAGAAGATTTGTTGGCATTGCCTATCTTAGATGTCACTCGAAAGGTGAATGGCCATGATTATGTAATGAGCTATTATATGTTGGATATGCTACAAAATAGGCTAGCTTGACTATTTCCAATGAGGACCTACTATTTAAGATCAGTGTGCTTAGTGGGTTAAAGTACAAGGAGGAACCACTATTTTCCAATGATCTAGACCATCAATATACTAGGCCAAACTCTAGATGAACCATGAACCAACATTGGACCCCAGATTCTCAACATCAAACAGATGGTTAGAAAAGAATATATATATATATATATATATATATTAATCACCAAAACAACTGCAAATAGGTGTCTTATAATCAGCAACCTTGGATAATGTTGAAAAGACTATTCAACTCCTCCTATCTATAATAAAATATACATAACAATGCAAAGGCATTTTAGTCTTTGGGATGGATAATCCATGAATTTTGCACCTAAATTAGTATTTAATATATTCTAAAGCTGATTTTAAAAATTAAATCCATCGCATTAGGGGGATGGATAGATCTAGGATAGATAATAAGGCATCTAACTAAAATCAAATATATAATATTATGAATTTTACAAAGCCAGATGTGAAATATATTTGCATACATATAATAAAGTGTAGCGAAAGTAATGTGGAACCCACATTTTGAGGATCATTGCATTATGATTGGTTGATGTAAAAATATTAAAATTTCTCTCATAACATATCACAAATATCACCAAAAACATCACAAAAGATATCATAGGACATATCTCACATATTTAGATATCACAGAAGATATTAAAGAACATATGACACATATTTAAGATATGCCAACCGGAACACCCAAGATATGTAATTAAATAAACCCCCCTTAATTTTTTTATCCAAGAGTACCCTTTCAAACTTTGATTTTTTTGTAGCCCAAAGATATAAAATAAAGGGTGACATGTAAACAAACCTACCAATTGAATGAGAATTTACCTTAAAATGAGAGAGAAAATATGAAATTTTGTCTTTTTCTATTTAAGAGTTTTTAGTTCTCCAAAGAAACTATAAAACACACTAAGATGACAATTTCAACAGAACAATATTTTCTATTCTTTCTTATTTTTAACTTTATTTGAATGCACAATTGAAATGAAGTCTAGTTTGAGGCTATTTTTTGTTTTCCTAAATTACATGAAGTAGTTAGTGTTGTTTGTAACTAATAGATGCTAGCAAATTCATTGTTCCATGTCCAAGATTACAAAAAATACATACACACAATCCTCTAACTACTTTTTAACATTTCACCTTTAGTTTGGTATTGTGCATCATCACAAACAATAGGTTATTTCTCTTTCCATCTTCTCTCACAATTTCAATATTTTTTGTTATCTTTCTATCATTCATCATCCCTCTCTTGGCCAAAAGATAAAGCGATCAACTTTGAGAAGAAGAAGGTCATCATTCTCCGCCCATATAAAAAATTATACATAATGGGAGCCATTGACTAGATCTATTAAAGTAACAAAGGGAAAATATCATACTTGTAATTTTCATTTTACTTGCTTATATCATATTAGGCCCTTAATGCATGACAACTTGTTTGGGGTCCCAACAAAATAAGCAATTGATTTTTGTTAATTAATATATTCCTTAGTAGGAAATTATTCAGTGTGAGAATACAATTATGTAGGTTGCTTCTTAGTGATCTACAACTTTAATGGCAGATATCATCCATATGTCTTTTCTTATGGGTTTGAAGATATAGGACAATTTGCTTCCTTGTCATAGTTACTATTGGGGTTCACATATGAAACAAGGACACAATTGGGTCTGTTAATCAGACATATCACCTCTAGTCCATCCTATTGTAGATAATTTTTCCTTGATCAATAAAACAAATTCTCGTTCTAGTTAGTAAAGATAAACCATTGATTTTGGCAGTGTTTATCTTGCTCATAGATAGCCATTCTACATGAAACTAGGTTCATGTGAGTTGTATCTTAGTTACCATAAGATCAATGGCTAAGACTAAATATACATTCTATATGAGCCTAGCTAGAACAACCTATTTTTGAAAAGAAGAAGGTTGATCATGTACCCTATCTTTTTTTTATAAGGAGAAAAGTGATAGAAATAGGAAATACAGGGAACAGATTGAACTGTACCAAAAAATAAGTTTTTGGTCCTTTATTGGAATTTATGGTCTAATTCTATTCCTTTGTTAGTGGAACCAAATTTAGTTTTTTCTCATTCCAATTCTAGGCTAGAAAAATCATATCATAATCAAGGACTAAATAATTAGACTATAATATCCCTATTAATTTAGAGTTTAAATTAGTTTTTGTACCTTAAATTTTGCAAGACTAAACATACCTTCAATTTCATTATGTTGCCCACAAAGAAATAAAGGCATATTAGACATTTAGGCAAATATAATGGGCCTATAAATAAATAAGGGTATATTAGACAATAGAGATTTAACTTAAATGTAGTAGCGACACCAAAAATACTTTATATGAGATTTACTCCTAAATTCTCAAAACCATTGAATTAGAAGCTAAACCTACAAATAGGATATTTTCTCTTCATATCTTTTACAGTAGGTTATGAGAATTGAAGCATTAGGAATTGCATTAAAGCTAACATTTTTGGGATTGTATCAGTTTTATAGCTACATTTTCTTGTGCAAATGAACTATTTGGACAAGGTAATTCAAAAGCTTATTTGCAATCTACAAAATAGAAAATATATGTCCTACATTCATTTTCTTTTATAATTAAATATATTGGAGATACTATTACCTATGTTTGCTTTCACTTGTTGTTGTTGCTTTGCACATCTAATGCTAGGTTAAAACTTGATATATATATATATATATATTTGTTAGTAAAACTGCCTTTCATAATCATATATACTCATTTATTACCCTATATGTATTTTAGCCTCCATTTAGAACCCCTTGAAATAAAAAAGCATCACAATGTTGAATAATTAATCACATTAGATGTTCTTACATTAGATCTCTACCAAGCATTTTGATCTCATTTTCTCACTCTCAATACCTACTATCTTCGTATGGCTCAGATATCAAAATTACATTTAGACCTTATAAGGACTAAGAAAAGTTTGGCCTTTGTCCTTAAAGTTGGAATCAAACTTTGGTTTTGTCCTGTTCTAGTCCTTATGTAAAAAGAATAGTTCAATTCCAATTATGGCTAGAACTTGACCAAAATCAGACTGTTGATACCCCTGGAAAGAAATGCTTTGAATGACACATAAGAGAAACAAAAGAGCAAAAAGTGGTCAAAGACTTTTTTATTTACCTTTTTTCCCTTAAAATTCTTGTAACTACTATATCAATTTGTGCTAATATCATCTCTCTATATATAAACGTAAAGGCTTGGCCATTCTTGCAATTGAGAAGATCTAAGATCATCTGTAAATGTATAGTTTTGGCCAAAAAGTACATTAACCTTGGTATTCAACTATAATATACACCTTGTTTTTGTGATATATACAATAATTTTTTTTAGCAACCTTATGTTTTATTGATATATAAGCTTCAAATCCTTTAAATATCTAATAGGTTACTTTATAGATTTTTATTATATTATTAATTTATTAAAAAATGTATTATTTTTAAGCCCTTTGACTAAGGTAATTGTTAATCTCATATAAACTATAATATGCTAATCTTTGATTAACTTTTCAGCTGTAGTATGGTAGTAAAATACTAAAGCACTCAAACCAAAATTCATATGGAGCTTGATAAAATTTCTAGCGATAAATTATTCAAATTGGACAAAGGTAAACCCAATTAAGTAAATAACACACTTATTTTGGATAAAACTTTAAATGAAAACTTATCTTACCATGGTTCTTTCTAAACCTTGTAACAGACTAAAATAAAGATGTCATTAAATCAAGTAGAAATGGAAGTATATCATGAATAATCTCATGAAGCAAAACCTTTTATGAGAATAAAAAATACACTATACATGAAAATATAAAGCATCTAATTTGGAAAATGAGAAAATATCTTTCTCTAACAAATTGGAAATAAAGATCCACAAATTGGATTACAGAAACAGAAGAAAATGATGTCTCTAGATAAGAAAGTATAATAGTGGCCCATTGATTTTAAATGATTATTTGTGTGTGTGTGTGTGTGTGTGTGTGTGTGTGTGTGTGTGTGTGTGTGTGTGTGTGTGTGTGTGTGTGTGTGTGTGTGTGTGTGTGTGTGTGTGAGAGAGAGAGAGAGAGAGAGACCATTTCCATGAATGAAAGAAACTTACAACCATTTAGATTTAACTGTTTAAGAAACTTATGATTTGTGTGTTAATTAGGAGAAAGAGAGAGATATTAAAGAAAAGAAAATTCCTACATTTAAAGAAATTCATGTGGACAAGAGAGTTGAGAGTCTAATCCTTTTGCTTTAGTATATAGTATATTAAAGTTCATGATTTTTCACATTCATAGCAATTTTTAAAAATTTTCTTTATATTTTTTAATATATTAAATTAAAATTTTCAAATACTACATGATATAATATATGATACCAGTACTATTCTAGACCAAGATCAATATGGAATCCAATACAATATTCATAGTGATGTTTTGTCCTATTTGATCAAGAGGTCTTAAGTTCAAATCTCATCACCCTTTATAATGTTTTGTTATATAGCCAGTCAACTCAATTTGTTAGCAAGTTCAACAACTCTAACAAGGTTTTTGAGTTGACTTACATATCTTAGAATTATCAACCCAACTCTACAGTAGGCCTTGATGAATAGGGAACCATTCTTTTTTTTTCTATTGGTGTTCTTAAAGTTGGTGTCCTCCTTAGCAAATCTCACTTTAAGGGAAAATAATCCTGGTAGTATCTTTGAAAATATCATTTGGCTAATGGGTCTCCTTTTCAAATAGTTGTTCAAAATTGTTAGACATATAAATGTTTTTGGCCCACTTTTCTATCATATTGTTTTAGGTCGGATGATAATTTAACATGGTAGCAAAGCCTTAGTCATGAGTTTGAATCCCCAGACCCCTTATTTATTATAATCCACTTTCCATTTATGAAATCCACTTGTAAGAGCCCAAAATGGCCTTGTATGTGCAGGGGTGTGTTAGACATATAAATATTGTCAAGTAATTTTCTAACAGCTTAAGCTTTTATGTTGAATGGTAATCCAACAACAACTGTGTTTAGATTGTCAATTCCTTCATAACATAAATTAGAGTTGACCATGTTTATATGTTGGAAGAATCTAATTATTTTTCTTTATTTTGGCTTTGGAATAGTATGGAGACAAAACTTTGCATAGTAGGATATGCTATTGTAGTTAGACTTGTCCTTCATGATCTTCTTTTTCTCTTCTTTGATTTTTGACTTAAGACAATACTCATACTTATCGAGCCATGTTCTTAGAAATCCATAAAATTAATAGTTAGATGTTCAATATAAGAACTAATATGTGGGAAGTTTGTGATTATAAGATATATTTCATATTTTGATATGTCCATTATCTAATAAATAAGCATATAAAATAGCATTTTATTGTATAAGATTTATATAATGTTACATCAGTTATAATTCACCTTTATATTGTCAAACTTATAATACTCATCAAATGAATGGATTATTATAGAACAAATTGGTTTTCTTTTGTGAGCAATGATATTGTCAGATGCTTAAGCCACATTTCAGAAGGAGGCCTTCTCTCACCAAGCCACCTCTCTCACTTAACTCCATAATTAAAGCTGTGTTGATTACCCAAGTTTGACCAATGAAAAAAGTTTAAAATTTCTTTTTCAAATTTCATTGGAAAATTTTAAAAAAAATCTTAGGTTTTCCAAAAAGAATGGATGTTCATGAATGCTATCTTCTTCCTTAGTCTAACAAAATTAGAATGAAGAAAAGCTCTAAAAAATATCTGCTTTTTGTTGAAATCCATTGATGTTTACATAGTCAAATGGATTGGACTCTTGTCTTCTTTTATCCCTTCGTCACAACTAAAATCATTTGGTGAAATTTCTTGTTCTCATAGAAACTCATTGACGAGTTCAAATTTGGGTTTAGGTGGAACTTTCAATGGAAATCAAGAATCATGCAAGCTGGGTTTTTATGGAAGAAGATGCAAGATCAACATACACTCTATTAAGATCAGCCAAGTAATTAAAATTCTTCATTCATCTAACTTTTGTAGATCTAATTATCTTGTATGATATTGATGATGCATTGTTTACGCGGATGTAATTATTCTAGCACCAAATTATGATGATGAAGCTCTTAAGAAACTAAGGGTTAGCTTTAGGTTTAAGGAAATGAAATCACAATGATGTGAAACTAGTTATAATTTTTTGATTGGCAACCCTATTATGATTTTATAGATCCTTATTGTTGAGGATAAAAAGAAAGATAAAATAATAGTAAGAGTATTGGCATAGTGATGGAGATACCTATCTTGTGGAACATGTTATGACTCATAAGATAAAATATGAGTATTGTGTAATGTATTGTCTCTTGTGGGTTTTTGGCCGCAACAAATATGAAGAACATAAAAAGGAGGAGTTTTTTATGTTCTAAATTTCTAGCATCACACATTTTTCTATTTGCAAGGAAGAAGAAGACTGGATAGAATTCTATTTACAAAGAAGAAGAAACTAAAAAAGTCTTCATTTTGGTGAAAATTGGGTTTTTAACTTTATTTTCCTTTTCATTGAAAATTTAAAAAAATAATAATAAAAAATTCTCTCTGTAGTCAAAGGTACTTAACCTAGACTTGGTTAAGTGGGATAGGTGCATGGTTTGTAAGCATCTCATTCCAAGATGGGGGTAAAGCGTCTTGGAAAATAAATCCTCTTAATTTTTTCCTTTTGATTTGAGGATGAAATACATAATTATACTTTAGATATGGAAATTAGGATTCTTACACTAGTATTTATTCATTTTTCATAGGATTTCTTTCATGTTTTTATCTCAGGAATATAGGATAGTATAGGAAATGCAACTAGTTAGATCAAACACCCCATGTGATTTCTCTGTGTCTGGACTACTGCTACCTACTACTCCTAAAAGAGCAAGGATGGGATGAGCCTGCTCCAATTAAAGACACAAGAAATATAGACAAAAGTCTAAAACATGAAAGTAGAGAGATACACTAAAGAAGAATTTTTATTAAAGAAAAGAAAGGCTTACAAAACTGGACTAGAACAAAGAGAAGGCTTAAAAGAAAGAGAGAACACCACCCAAGCTATGCTTAAGTTATTCTCAAGGTTTTTTTCCACTATATCTCTCAACTTACATGACTCCTTATATAGGGATTTGAGGACTCAAAGCTTCTAACATAAGTTACATTGACTTGACATAAAAGGTCATGACTCATCACATAAAAGGACATGACTCGTCACATAAAAGGACATCACTCACAACATCAAAGGACATGACTCACAAGTTGTGATGACCCGGGTTTTTGTAACATGTTTTGTAATATATTTTGAAAGGCAGGCAAAACAAAGCAGTGGAAATTCTTTTCTTCAGAACTTGTTTTGTAAAACCTAAGTTATCACTTCATGCGTAACATAAGTAGAACTTTGTACAAGATAAAATTCCATTGAAGGAATATATTTTCATTAAATTTCAAAATCCATCCAATGGTTCACAGTACAGCCAAATCCATTACAATACTAGTTCAAATTACGTAATCCAAACTCAAAGCTCTCCATACAATGAAACTCTCATTACAATACAATACTCCCAAACAAAGCAAAATACATGTCTTCAAGGGTATACCTTGAAGATTATTCTCTTCAAGTCTTCTATTGTCTTGAGCTCCTAATTCTCCTTCCCTGTATCTGAGATATTATAACATTTACAATATCTCAACAAGCAATGCTTGGTAGTGGATTCAAGAAGCATAATAATTGACAATGTAATTCCAATACTTCATAATCCCATTATCCTAAACATATTCATGTCTCTACTCTTTACTTTGTAATTTATGTACATTCATATACATACATGCTATACATGGCTAAATCAGTTAAATTTATGAAAGTGGTCAAATATCATTCCCAACTAAGCTGATAAATTCTCTTCATTATAAGAATTCAGCATTTCAGCTAATCTTACACTGAGAATTTCCCTTTTTGGGAAATATTGGTAATATATAATTACCTAGCATTTCATTATGCTCAAACATAAGGCATTTCAGTATGCCTACTCTCATATGCATCATAGTGCAAAATAATCAAAGGGCTATCATGCTGCAGTCTGATTCGTACTAAAGTGCTCAGATAACTGCCCTGTTCACCACTGATACTACGGTGAAAAATATTATGTCACTACCCATATGGGGAGACAGGACTTTCACAGTGGTGGCCTTCCCATAATTGCCCCACCCGACATTTAGCCTCTCATAGGGCAAGGTATCATCAAATCATCAAAATTTCTAGAAGCGGGAGGCCAAACCCTTATAACTCCTCTAGCATAGCATTCCCCTAGGCTCATGCCTATTAAAACAAAATCACAAGCCTCCAAGCTTGTATGTAAAATAGATTTCATACATATCAGACCATCTATCTGTTTACTTAGGGCTGAAATATCTTCTAATTCCCTATTCACTTATAGTCTAGTCCTTAACCATCTTATATGTGTTTGGTTGGATTATAAGGGTTTCAGGGGATTTCATACAAGTATTATCATTACTCTTATCAACATAAGGTCATGGGTTCAATCATGTATATCCCATATAAATGCATTCATCAAATCCTCCTACCTTCAAATGGTGATCCCTTTTCCCAGATCTTCCATGATCTTAACTGATGTATGTAATCTGTACATCCATACATATTGTAAATATATATAACTTATGAACAATCCTATTGATCACTAGATCTAATGTTTAGAATGATCTTTAAATAATTCTTACCTACGTATTTTCTATCTCTAAGTCTTTATGTGTCCATCTCCTTGATCTCGATATTTCATAGATCCTTTGATTGACAATCTATACTTGTTGATAAAGATCAAGGTCCTAGATCTTTTATTATCTAGTTATTCTTTGATCTATGTTCAGTTATTGGATCATCCCTAAGGAGGATGATCTTAGTTTTCTTTCTTGAATCATCTTAGATCAAGGGTTTGGATTATCTAATCTAATGACCTAGATTTGATCTATAACATGCATACTAATAAACATGTATACTAGCTACAATACAATATTCTTATTTTATTGTTCTTGATCATTCAAGATCTAATGGATCTTGTTTGATCATCCTTATCTTACTTACAGTTGTTATTAGGGTTAGATAATTTACTAACCTTTTATGCTCTTACTATTATCATTCAACGAGTTAATGTTTTGCTAGTTGAAGGTAACTTATTTTAGCCTAAGTCTAGACTGCTCCTCTTATGTTCAATTGGCTAAGGCTTATAGCTGAATAGGTGAACAAAAAGTGGTTACTTCAATCCTCATGTAAGGAGGCGTTTAGACATCACAAACGTCAAAGGAAGGTAGGGGAACAGCGAAGCTCTATTAAATAACCACCTTAACCACTATGTTCAACATTCACTAGAGCGACCTTAGCTCAGCCTTTCATAAGGTTCCTATAAGCATGTTGACCCTAAGTACTCTCTCTAATTAATTTCAATTAAGTCCATGAATATTTACAATGTCATTCAGGGGGTTTATTATTCTCCTAGTTTGGGCCAAGGATTTGATAATCCTTATATTGTCCTACTAACTATAGCCCTTACTAATTAAGTCCAAAATAATCCATTCTTATTTGTGTCATGAAACTCTACTTTCTCATTAGATTCCATTTTTGGTGTTGTATGCTCTTTATCTTATAACAAGTAAATCTACTAATAAAATTTAACCATAAATGAATTATAAATTCAAAGCATAAAACTACATAATTGAACACTCCATGATAATGAGGCAAGGTACTTAAAATTACACTGGCATGATTTCCAACTAATATACCTTAATAACTCAATTTAAACTAACATGGACATAAGGTATAATCTCATACTATAGTATAATCTTACATGAAATTCTAGCATAGTCCTAAGTTACAATGGCATGAAATCAAACTAACTTGGTCCTAAGTTACACTTGCATAACATCACACTAACATGCCCCTAAGATAATTAAATCTAGCAACTTATGATAACAATCTAATCACATATCATGCTAAAGTTTAAAAGTTACACTAGCATGCATTATAACATAAATCATATTTAAAATGCTATTATCAATTAATAGAAAATGAAACTAATTACATTAATATTTTTGGAAACCTTCACTTATGATCCAACCATTAAATCTTAGATCTTTTCCTTTTGATCAAGGGTTTTAGTTACATTTAGGGGTTTTTCTTTATTAAGGTCCAAAGATCATATTGCTTTGTTTTTGTCATAATCCATCCATGATCTCCCTGGATTTCATCATATCAACATCCATTCCATCCATCCCAAGGATCTGATCACACTTGATCTTATTGATCAAGTGGGTCCCTTTGTAATTTTTTTGGGTTTTTCTACCATAATGGGTAGATCCCTTAATATCTCTTAGATATGTCCAAATAAACCAAATATATTACTTTATTTCAATATTACATCATTATTAAAACATATTACCAAGACCTAATCATCTCAGATCTTGAAGATCTTGGAAATTGGAAACTTATTTCCTAAATACAAAAATTTTCATAAGGTATTTTCTTCATTTTATCATTTCATAAGAAACTAGAGGTTATAAGCTTTCCATAGCTTTTCTTTTATCTCAATTTGGAGTTCATATGACTCCTAAATTGAATCTGGAAGTTCATAGTCCATTCCTAGGGCCTAGATCTAATTTGGGCCCATCAGAATGGACGGCTCAGATCATTCGGGTAGAAATAGGTCGGACAGAGCGTCGGCATCCCGTGCTCGTCGCCAGGATGCACGCGTGACGCGCTTGCCTAGGACTGTCCTTTTCTTGCGGTTGTCCTGCTGGTACGACATTGCACGCACGAAAATGCTGCTGCAAGCGGCATTTCTGTGCGGCGTTCCACACGTCGTCCTGGGGACCCGCAATCCAATCAGGTGATAGGACAATCCGTTCTAGACCGTCCAATCAATCCCTTTCAATTAAGGGCCCAAAACTCAATATAATTTATTAAAAATTTTACCCTAGGGGTCTTGGACCCTTCTGGATCGATTAGTAGGGTTAGATTTTCCATCTGAACCTCAATAATCATGAATTGAAGGATCTGGTATTTACTTTATTTTTAGCATTTTTCACCCAAATAAAATTACAGAAAAATAGGAATTTCATGAAACAATAATAATTATATCCAGGAAGTAGTTCCACCTACCTGATTGGAGAAAAACGTTGGTTATATGGTCCAATTTAAGAGAATACCAGTTTTGATGATAATATGGCCCAAGATTCACTTGTCTTGTGATAACCATTGTTTGAACCGTTAGATCTCAAAATTTCTTTGGGAGTTTTGTAACTAAGATATGATAGGAAGTTTTGGATGATCAGATCTGCGATATTTGATCTAGAGCAGAGTGTCTAATAGAATTTAGGTCTCTTGTTCCAATCTAGAGAGAGGAGGGAAAAATGAAAGAGAGAGATCTTTTGGGAGTTTTGGGACTTTGGGGATGGATCTAGGTCTAGTTTTGCAAGAAAAATCAAGAAAATTTTGTGGGAATTTTATGAAAATTTTTGGAGAATTTTTGGGGTTATATTTATAGGCATTTTGGGTCTTTTTTCATGATTATGTGTAATGATGATGGTTAATTTTTTATTATTTAATAGCATTGGATTCTCCCATCTCCATGTTTTTTCCCAAGACTAGCTGGTATGGGTTTGACCCATGATTTCACATGGGCTGTCCATAGAATTCGTCTTTGGGTCCTTTGTGGGCCCCACATGGTGTAAAAAGACCATTTTGCCCTTTATGTATAAAAATTAGGGTTTTATTCCCATGATCTCGGAATTGAGCATACTTAATGGCATTGGATTCATATTTCTCAACACATTCTAAATTTTGATGTCTCAGATTTTGATTTTTGGGTAAAATTACTATTTTACCCTTTGTCCATAAAATGAAGAAAATTAAGGATTTTTCATCCAAATTCAGAATTTGGCATGCTTACAATCATTCTGAAGGGTTTGTTGAGTTTAATTTCAATTATACATGTCTCATCCCTTGATTATACTTTTATAAGAAGTACATTGTAAATAACCCTAATATGCCAGCCCGAAATTTCTAAAACTCAAACTTTATTGATTTTCTCAATCAATTACAAAAATTGGGGTTATTACATAACTAAAAGGGCATGACTCACTATAATGGCATAAATAAAATGACATGACTCATTACAATGATATGACAACACCTTATGTATAAAGTAAAGTTGATGTTGACTATATAAAGAGAGTAGTAGATGGCTCATGATGAATTGGTAGTTGTGGTAGACAACATGTAAAGTTGGTGAGGTAGTAGGTACTTTGTAGAGTGGTAGGTAAGAAGAGTAGGTAATAGAGTGGTCGGTGGCCATGTTAGGTGGCTAGAATGGTAGGTGGTTGGTAAATAGTAGGTGGTTAATTGAATGTTAGGTGTTTAGTAGAATGATTGGTGGCTAATCCCATCCATCATTGGGCCAGGGTGGATTTATAAAATTTTGTATTTCTTCATCATATG
Source organism: Warburgia ugandensis (assembly GCA_035236585.1). Lineage (NCBI taxonomy): Eukaryota > Viridiplantae > Streptophyta > Magnoliopsida > Canellales > Canellaceae > Warburgia > Warburgia ugandensis. The sequence goes on along the minus strand of CP141127.1, from coordinate 12,845,221 downwards.
AATCTAGTGGTTAGCTATCCATGAAGTAAAGATCAAAGGCTAACAGTGTAGATGTCCATGTAAGAATATCTTCTGGATCATTGTTTAAGTTCTCAACTTCTTTTTTGACTATTCGACAAAAGTAATAGAATTTAGAATTGTTGTCATGTTGATCATATGATCCATCTTCATTTCTTAACAATTGGACTATAGGAGAAGGATTTCCTATTTCTTTATTTCTTTGATAATTATTGAACTTCATAATAAGAAAATATTTCTTCAGAGATCTATTCAGGAAATTTCTCGAATCCTACTACAATACTTCATTCCAAAACTTGTTGAACTAGGGGTATTGAGATGCTAGAATATATAGATATCAAGCTCAAACAATATTGCCATATGATATTTATTTAATAAATAGCAATAATGAAGGGTTGTCCACTATGTATACTAGAAATCTAGAGTGACTCGCCATGGATGATCAAAGTCTTGCCAAAAGATTAACCAATTGCAGGTTTTTTCTTTTAAGTGCTCCTGAAAGAGGATAAAAGTCTCTTAGCTCTTTTGGGGATGTAATAGTGACCATTGGCTTGCCTGAGTTCGTCTGGTAATTGTTCTATTGCTTCAGAGATATCCATGGATGGTCTAAGAGGTTGTATTGGCTAGAGAAGATAAACACATAATGGGGTTGGTAGAATGGGAGATGCGTTTGGTATCTTATTCTTTCTAGAGAGAAAATCATCAAAGGTGTTGTTCTTATCAGTAATGTGTTTGACTTCAAATGACCATTCATCATCATCATCATCTTCAAGACCTTATCCCAATTAGGGGTTAGCCACATGAATCTTATTCCTCCATTCTACTCTATTAAATACCATGGCTTCATTTAGTCCCAAAGTTTTTAAATCTTTTCTCACCACTTCTATCCACGTTCTTTTAGGCCTTCACCTTACCCTTTTAGAACCTTCTACTTGTATTGCCTCACTCCTTCTAACTAGTGTCATTGTTGGTCTCCTTTGAACATGTCCAAACCATCTAAGTCTAATCTCCGTCATCTTGTTACCTATTGGTTCTACTCCTAAATTTCCTCTAATATTTTCAATTCTAATTCTATCCTTTCTTGTCTTACCACTCATCCATCTCAACATCCTCATTTCTGCGATGCTCATCTTATGTGTATGATGTTCCTTAACTGCCTAACACTCTAATCAATAGAGCATGGCCAACCTTATGGCCATCTTATAGAATTTTCCTTTTAGTTTGAGAAGCACACGCCGATCACACAAAACTCTAGATGCACATCTCCATTTGTTCCAACCCACTTGGATTCTCTAGGTAACCTCCCTCTCAATCTCTCCACTCTCATGAATCATTGATCCTAAGTACCAAAAGTGGTCTTTTACGGAGACTTCTTGGTTATCAATCTTAACTGGTGTTCCACTCCTACTCTTCTTGCTAAAATTACATTCCATATATTATATCTTAGTTCAGCTAATTTTAAATCCTTTAGATTCTAATTCTTCTCTCCATAACTCTATCTTTATGTTTACACCCTCCCTTATCTCATCAAGTAAGACTATATCATCTGTAAATAGCATGCACCAGGGAATCTCCTTGTGCAGATGTTTTGTTAACTCATCCATAACCAATGTGAAAAGGTATGGGCTGAATGTCGATCCTTAGTGCAATCTTACAATGACAGAAAAATCACCAGTCATGCCACTAGTGGTCTTAACATTTGTTATCGCTCCCTCATACATATCTTTAATTATGTCTATATACCCCTGAGAAACCCCTTTATCACCCAACGCCCTCCATATTAACTCTCTAGGGACTATCATAAGCTTTCTCTAAGTCTATAAAGACCATGTGGAGGTCTTTCCTCCTCTCCCAATATTTCCCTACTAATTGTCTTAGTAAGAAAATAGCTTCTATGGTAGACCTTGTAATAACCCCATTTTTTATAATTGATTGAGAAAATTAATAAAGTTTGAGTTTTAGAAATTTTGGGCTAGAATATTAGGGTTATTTAAAATGTACTTCTTATAAAAGTATAATCATGGAATAAGACATGTATAATTGAAATTGAACTCAGCAAACCTTTCAAAATGACTGTAAGCATGACAAATTCTGAATTCGGATGAAAAATCCTTAAATTTCTTCATTTTATGGACAAGAGGGTAAAATAGTAAATTTACCAAAAATCGAGATATGAGACATCAAAATTTAGAATTTTCTAAGAAATACGAATCCAACACCACTAAGTACGCTCAATTCCGAGATCATGGGAATAAAGCCTAATTTTTATACATAAAGGGCAAAATGGTCTTTTTACACTATGTGGGGCCCACATGGGGCCCACAAGAGACTTAAAAAGGAATCCTATGGCCAGCCCACATGAAATCATGGGTCAAACCCCTATCAATTGGTCATGGAGAAAAAGGTGGAGGTGGAGAATCCAATGCTAATTAAATAATAAAAAATAAACCATAATCATTACACATAATCATGAAAAAAGACTCAAAATGCCTATAAATACACCCCCAGAAATCCTCTAAAAATGTTCATAAAATTCCCAAGAAATTATCTTGACTTCCCCTACAAAACTAGACATGGATCCATTCCCAAAATCCCAAAACTCCCAAAAGATATCTCTCTTTCATTTTCTGTCTCCTCTCTCTAGATTGGAACAAAAGACCTAAATTCAATTAGGCACTCTGTTCTAGATCAAATATCACAGAACTCACCATCTAAAATTTCCTACCATACCTTAGATACAAAACACCCAAAAAAATTTTGAGATCCAACGGTTCAAACAACGAAAATGACAAGACAAGTGGATCTTGGGCTATCTTATCATCAAAACTGGTATTCTCTTAATTTGGACTATATAACCAATGTTTTCCTCCAATCGAGTAAGTGCAACTACTTCTTAGACATATTTATTATTGTTTGATGAAAATTTTATTTTACTATAATTTGATTTGGGTGAAAACTTGTAAAATTAAAGTAAAAATTAGAACCTTCAAATCATGATGATTGAGGGCTTAGATGGACAATCTGACCCTTCCAACTGATCCAGAAGGGTCCAAAAGCCCTAGGGTAAAAGTTTCATGAAATTCTATTAAGTTTTGGACCATCAATTGAGAGGGATTGATTGCACGGTCTAGAACAAACTGTTCGATCTTTCAATCGAACCGGGTTCCCCAGGATGACATGCAAGACGCCACACGGAAATGCCACATGCTGTAGCATTTTTACCTGCGCGTCACGCGTGACATATTCCCAACAGGACAACCATGCGTAAGCAGCAGTCCCAGGCAGGAGTGTCCATCTTGTGTCCTAGTGATAAGCGCGTGACGACCAGAGCGTTCTGCCCGAACGATCTAGGCTATCCATTCCAATGGACCCAGATAAGATCTAGGCCCTAGGAATGGACTGTGAACTTCCAGACTCAATTCAGGAGTCATATGAACTCCAAATTGAGATCGAAAAGAAGCTATAGAAAGCTTACAACCTCTAGTTTCTTAGGAAATGATAAAATAAAGAAAATATCTTATGAAACTTTCTGTATTTAGAAAATAAGTTTCCAATTGCCAAGATCTTCAAGATCTGAGGTGATCAAATCTTGGTAATCTATTTTAATAATGATATACTATTGAAATAAAGTGATATTTATGGTTTATTCGGACATATCTGAAATATATTAAGGGATCTACCCGTTATGGTAGAAAAACCTTTAAAATACAAAGGGACCCACTTGATCAATGAGATCAAGTGTGATCAGATCCTTGGGATGGATTGAATGGATGTTAATATGATGAAATCCAGGGAGATCATAGATTGAATATGACAAAAACAAAGAAATATGATCTTTGGACCCTAATAAAGAAAAACCCTAAAAATACAAAGGGACCCACTTGATCAATGAGATCAAGTGTGATCAGATCCTTGGGATGGATTGAATGAATGTTAATATAATAAAATCCAGTGAGATCATGGATTGGATATGACAAAAACAAAACAATATGATCTTTGGACCTTAATGAAGAAAAACCCCTAAATGTAATTAAAACCCTTGATTAAAAGGAAAAGATCTAAAATCAAATGTGATTTATGCTATAAAGCATGCTTGTGCAACTTTTAGACTTTAACATGATATGTGATTAGAATTTTATATTAGGTTGTTAGATTTAATTATCTTAGGGGCATGTTAGTGTGATTTTATGCAAGTGTAACTTAGGACCATGCTAGGATTTCATGTAAGATTATACTATAGTATAAAATTGTACCTTAGGTCCATGTTAGTTTAAATTGAGTTATTAAGGTATATTAGTTGAAAATCATGCTAGTGTATTCTTAACTACCTTGTATCATTATCATTAACTTATTGAATTATGTAGTTCTATGCTTTGAATTTATAATTCAATTATGGTTAAATTTCATTAGTAGATCTACTTGTTATGAGATAAAGAGCATAAAATATCAAAAATGGAATCTAATGAGAAAGTAGAGTTTCATGATGCAAATAAGAGTTGATAATTTAGGACTTAATTAGTAAGGGCTATAGTTAATAGGACAATATAAGGATTATCAAATCCTTGGCCCAAACTAGGAGAATAATAAACCCCATGAATGACATTGTAAATGTTCATGAACTTAATTAAAAACAATTAGAAAGAGTACTTAGGGTCAGCATGCTTATAGAAACCTTACGAAAGGTTGAGCTAAGGTCACTCTAATGAAGGTTGAATATAGTGGTTAAGGGGGTTGTCTAATAGAGCCTCGCTCTTCCCCTACCTTTCGTTGACATTTGTGTGGTCTAAATGCCTCCTTACATGAGGATTGAAGTAACCACTTTGTGTTCACCCATTCAACTAGTAAGCCTTAGCCAATTGGAAATAAGAGTAGTATAGATTTAGGCTGAAATAAGTTACCCTCGACTAGTAAAGCATTAACTGGTTGAATAATAATAGTAAGAGCATAAAAGGTTAGTAACTTATCTAACCCTAATAAAAACTGTAAGTAAGATAAGGATGATCAAACAAGATCCATTAGATCTTGAATGATCAAGAACAATAAGAATAAGAATATTGTATTGTATTTAGTATGCATGTTATAAGTCAAATCTAGTTCATTAGATTAGATAATCCAAACCCTTGATCACAGATGATTCAAGGAAGAAAACTAAGATCATCCTCCTTAAGGATGATCTAATAACTAAACTTAGATCAAAGAAGAACTAGATGATAAAAGATCTAGGACCTTGATCTCTATCAACAAGTATAGATTGTCAATCAAAGGATCTATGAAAGATGGAGATCAAGGAAATAGACACATAAAGACTTAGAGATAGAAAATACTTAAATATGAATGATTTAAAGATCATTCTAAACATCAAATCTAGTGATCAATAGGATTGTTCATAATTTATATATATTGACAGTATGTATGGATGTATAGATTACATACATCAGTCAGGATCATGGAATAGCCTCTTCTCAATCTCTCTTTCAAAAAGTTTCATAATGTGTCTCATAAGTTTGATCCCTAGATAATTAGTGTAGCTTTGTATGTCTCCTTTATTCTTATAAATTGGTATAATAGAGCTTTTCCTCCACTCATTAGGCATTTTCTTTGATTGTATAATATTGTTAAACAACTTGGTCAACCAAACTACCCCAATATCTCCCATATGCTTCCAAACCTCTATTTGTATACCATCTGGCCCCATGGCCTTTCTTGATTTCATCTTTTTCAAGGCCTCTTTTACTTCAGGTACTCTAATCCTACGTTCATATATATAATATCCAGTGTTATTTAGATTTATAGTATTTTTTATCCCTATATTCTCAGAGCCATTGTCATTTAACAATTTTTGAAAGTATGTTTCTCACCTTTGTTTGATCTCATCATCTTTAACTAATACCCTTTGATCATCATTTCTAATGCACCTAACATGATCTAAGTCCTTACCCTCTGTTCTCTTACTTTTGCAAGTTTAAACACATCTTTCTCACCTTCTCTTGTTCCTAGTCTATTATATAGCTCATCATATGCTCTAAGTTTAGCCTCACTCACGATTCTCTTAGCAACCTTTTTAACATTCTTATATTGTTCATAGTTTTCATTATTTCTAGTCTTCTACCATGCTTTAAAACAAATCCTTTTTTTTGTAAAAGCTTTTTGCACTGTTTCACTCTACCACCATGTTTCCTTTACTAATTGCCTTTTACCTTTAGATACTCCTAAGACATCTTCTGCTACTTTCTTAATGGACTCGGCAATATTAATCCACATGGTAACCAATTTGCCCACCTGAGTAATTGTGATTCTAGTAACATCTTCTACTTGAAACGTAGCATCTTAGGAAAAGACAACATATTCATTTCTACCAAGAAGGTGTGGCCAATGAGTTGGAATTGGAATTTCTCTATTCCATTTTTCATTGCTAAGATCTCTTTAAAGGTGGAGTGATAATGTAGCTAAGTTGACTTGAATGCACCACTTTTGTATACATAGAGATTTCTTTTTTCATCTTTTTCTTCAAAAAGCACAGCTCCCCAATATTCATCACTAGTGTCCATTTGGAGGATCCTTTTCCCTATGCTTGGAATCTGTAAAGGTTCAAGATGATCAAATAATTTCTTCAATAGTTGATGTATGCTTAGGAGACCATGAAGGAGGATCTTTCTTTAGTAACTGAGAGAGAACATTCCTGTGAACTGCAACTTTGGGGATGAAATCTGTCATATAATTGACTATTCCCAAAAATTGTTGTATAATTTTGACTAAAGATAATTTGTCAAGGAATTCTTTGAGATGTGTGGCAATGTGTGGTTGTAGCTAATACTTTCCTTCTAAAATTATCATTCCAAGAAAATCAATCTTTGTTTGATCAATAGGCATCTTTTTCCCTAAGAGCATGATTCCATATTCCTATAAAATGTGGAAGAGTTTTTTGAGGATTTGTCCATGTGAATCTGCATCTAGAGAAAATAGTAAGATGTCATCAATATAAATCAAGGAATTGGCCAATAAGGGTTTGAAGATGGTGATCATGGCCTTTTGGAATTGTGAAGGAGCATTTTTTAGTCCAAATAGCATGACAATCCATTGGAAGTGGTGATCTAGAATGCAAAATGCTATTTTTGGATGCTCATGAGGATGAACTCCTAGTTGCAAAAATCCTGCTTTGAGATCAAATTTGGAGAAAATTTTGGCATTGCAAAGATGCTGGAGAAGACTGTTTTTGGGGAAGTGGAAACTTCTCAGCTGCAAGAAATTGGTTCAAGGGTTGATAATTGATAATAAGTCTAAGCTTTCCTCTAATTTGTTCAGCTCTTTTATTGACATAAAAGGCTTCACATGCCCACGGAGAAGAAGTGGGTTCAATGAGACCTCGGGATTGTAATTGAGATAGTTCTTAAATAGTTAGGATAAGGTGTTCAGGATTCATTCCTTTGTGACTGGCTTTTGTAGGATTGATGTCCTCATTTTTCTTGAATGGAAGAGAGACAAAAAATGATGGATTAGTCCAGAGAGATGATGAACAATTCATGAGGAATTCTATGCGATTTTCTACACAACAATCTTTGACTAACTAAGATTTTATGGAGTTAAAATGTCTACAAGGTGGAGGTTTGGGATTTGAACCAAGTAAGAAAGTATTGTTTATGGGAAAGACCTTTCTCTAACCAGTGAAGGTTAGGAAATTTGTGGAGGATTTCAAAACCAAGAATTAGGTATTTGCCTGATAGGGGAGATCCTAGGACTTTGTGTTTGATGGTGAGGTTTGGAAAGACTTTAATGAGAATGGGTTTGCTAATTTTGTTAATGGTACATTTGCGGCTTTAAAATCTTGGTTACGAGGACACCAGAATTTTTTAGGGTTGGGAATTGTTGCTTCCGCACCTATGTCAAAAGGAGCAATTACAGGAATAGGTTTGGCATATGGGTCAGTAAAAATATGGATTTGGGTCATTGGTGTTGGTTGGTTTGAGGAATACAATAGGTCTAAAGGAGATGAGGAAATTGGAGTAGGAAATATTTCGTCAATTTCAGAAGTTGCAGATTGCTCATAAGAGCTTTCAAAATCACTGTCATTATCAGTATAACCAATAGTTAATAGTGTTTCTAGTGAGTATTCTTCATCAAGAGAAAACACAAATTCTATATCTGAGAAGTCTGTGTCTACATATGCTGCTACCTGCTAAAGAAGTTCGATGGTTTTCTTTCTCTTTGAACATTGTTTTGTGAAGTGCCCTGATTTTTCACAAACGTAGCACCTATTTGTAGACTTTCCTTTGAATTTTTTTCTTCTCAAATATCACCATTTTCTAAGTTTTGACTTGAGACGATATTTGTCTAGATTTTTGTAAAACTCTCTCCTATATCATTTCTTCTTAGAGCTGTAAGGATACTCTTTTTCTTTTTTGTGTTTGATGGCAAGATCTAGTCTTTCACATGCAATTCCTATTTTTTTGCCTATTTTTTCAATTTCTACGAGCAATTATCTTTGATTGCACAACCTTTGCAAAGTAAGCTAAGTATGTTGCTAGATAACTCCCAAAGATGATTCTTAAAGTAATAACTTCATGTTTTCCACTAGCTTATGAGTTTCATTTCAAAGAGGCATAGGTAATGAGTTTAGGAATACCTATTTGAGGTTGACATCTTCCATACAATTGATGGCATAATATCTCTGAGACATTTTGTCAAAATACTTTTCTAGATCTTTGACCTTGAATGAACAACATTTCATCCTCAATTATTCTTCTCTATAATTTTTTGTTTGTTGATGTGGAGATCTATCAAATTTTGTTTGCAAATAACTAAATAGTTCATCAAGAGAGGGCAATGAAAAACTTGTAATTGGTGGTATTCTCCAAGTGATATCCACCAATCTCTTAATCTACTAATGCATCTAAGAATAAGTATTTTTATGACCTCTGCAACCGTTGTTTGAGATGTTTTTAATTCTATCTTGCACGAAGCAGAATTTCTGTGATTTTTTCATGCCATTTTGAACATCATCAATGGAGAATAATTTTTCATATCTATTGTTGGTAGAACATAAAATGTTTCTAAAGGGTCAGAATGTTCTTCAACCATAGGTTCTTCATAAGATTTTCTGCCAATAGTATCTTACATAAAAGCATCAAGAGATGTCTGGGGTCTAATTCAAAGGATTCTGAAGAAGTGTCCGAGTTAGAGGTTTCTTATGAGAGTTCAGGAATTGGATGTGTAGGTTTAAAGAGGTTTTTTACAAAGCTTTCAATGGGGTTAGCTCTTTCAAGAGGGAACATTTCTGTTGGTTGAGGTTCTGAAGTGCCTATAATTAGATTATGAGGGTATAATGGAGGTGTTGATGGTTTAGCAGAGGTTGATGGAATAGATAGTTTTTCCTTTTGTTTTTGTGGGTTTGTCTAAGAATTGGCTTATGGATTTTTGTGAAGATATCTTCTCTAAAAGGGCTGAAAGAGTTTTGTACTCTTTGTAAAGGTTGTAGTTGGAGAGGTTGGTATTTTAGTGGAGAGGAAAATTGGGTTCCTTAAAGAGATTGTAGCATGTGTGGATGATTTGGGGGGGTAATGGATGAAGAGAGAGAGAGAGAGAGAGAGAGAGAGAGAGAGAGAGAGAGAGAGAGAGAGAGAGAGAGAGAGAGAGAGAGAGAGAGAGAGAGAGAGAGAGAGAGAGAGAGAGGTTGATTTGAGGTTGAATAGATTTGTGGTGGAGACTGAAAATTAACTCAGGAATAAGAGTATTAGTGAAAGATAACTTTTGAGAAATAGTAGTACATAAAGCCTTTTAATTTTTAAGAATTTCTTGCAGAGCCTTATTTTGTTCTTTTGCATTTTTTGCTTGCCAATTTAGAGATGCTTCTACTGCTAAGATTTTCTTTGGATGACCTTCTGCATTTCTTTCTATAAGATTTTTTTTTTTTTTCAAAGCATGAGTTGTATTCTGTTGTGGATAATCAAGTGTTGACAATGGAGGAAATTCTGTTGAAGTCATCATATTGATTTATGAGGCTTTTGATGATTGTGAGTTTTTTGGTTTCCATATTTGAGAGAGTTTTGATGGATGTGAATTTTCTAGATTATCAATAAGGGTTAGAGCCTTTTGACAATATTTGGCTAAATTTGTTTGAGGTTTAGAAAGTGAATTTGTGGTTGGATGATGGTTCTTTTAAGGTTTCTTTTAAGAAGAGTTTTTGATAGGAGTATCACTATAGATGACATAGTAATCAAATTTTCCTTACAACTCTCCAAGAGTTCCAATGGTTGGATCACATGCCTCATATCTTTCTTTGAGTATTTGTGTAATAACCCCAATTTTTGTAATTGATTGAGAAAATCAATAAAGTTTGAGTTTCAGATATTTTGAAATTTGAAATATTAGGGTTATTTAGAATATACTTTTTATAAAAGTATAATCAAATAATAAGACATGTAAAATTGAAATTAAACTTAGCAAACCCTTCAAAGTGACTATAAGCATCACAAATTCTGAATTCGGATGAAAAATCCTTAAGTTTCTTCATTTCTTGGACAAAAGGGTAAAATAGTAATTTTACCCAAAAAAATCAAAATCTCCCAAAAATCAAAATATGAGACATCAAAATTTAGAATGTACTAAGAAATACGAATCCAATGCCACTAAGTACACTCAAATCCGAGATCATGGGAATAAAACCCAAAATTTTATACATAAATGGCAAAACAGTCTTTTTACACCATGTGGGGCCCATAAGGGACCCAAAAACGAATCTTATGAGCAGCTCACGTGAAGTCATGGGTCAAAAAACATTAATTGGTCTTGGGAAAGAAAAATGGAGCATGGGGAAGAAAACATGGAGCATAGGAGACTTTCATGCCATTTAATAATAAAAAATGAAATATTATAATCATGAAAAAAGACCCAAAATGCCTATAAATACAACCCCAAAAATCCTCCAAAAATACTCCTAAAATTCCCACAAAATTTTCTTCACTCTCATTGAAAACTTAGACCTAGATCCCTCCCCAAAAACCCAAAATTTCCAAGAGATATCTCTCTTTTCAATTTCTTTTTCTTTTTAGATTGGAACAAGAGACCTAAAATCAATTAGGCACTCTGTTCCATATCTAATTTCATCAATTTCACCATCCAAAACTTGCCACCATATCTATTCTACAAAACCCCAAGATCCAACAGTTCAAACAAGCGGAATTTGCAAGAAAGGTGTATCTTAGATCATATCTTCATCAACAACGTATTCTTTTTAAATTGGGCATATAACCAAGGGTTTTTCTCCAATCAGGTAGGTGGAAATACTTTCTATAGATGTTTAATACTGTTTTATGTAATTTTTAGTTTACTGTAATTTATTTTGGTAATAAAAAGGTAAAAATAAAGTAAACACCAGAACTCTTAATTCAGGATGATAGAGTGCTCAGATAAAAATTCTGACTACACCAATCGATCTAGAAGGGTCCAAAACCCTTAAGGTAGAATTTTCACAATGATCAAAGACGATTTGGGCCCTCAATTGAGAGAGGATTGATTGGACAGTCTAGAATGGACTGTCCGATCTTCGGATCTAACAGCACCCAAGACACACATGTGATGCAGCGTCGAAAACGGCGCACGCGAAAATGTTTTGCATGTACGCTGCTCATGGGACGTTGTCCCAAGCGAGACGACGACGCGTCTGTCAAACCCACGAGCGGACGCACCCGATGATGGTCCCGTTTACAAGCACGCGAACGATGAGCGTCCCGCTCGTCCCGTCCGCGTCCATGGACGCCCCTTGAGGGCGCTTGCTCAGTTCATTGTAGCAGATGCGCCCAACGAACCGAGCACGTTCCGCTAGACTCGTTCTGCCCGGCTAATCTGGGCCGTCCGTTCCTTGGGCCCAGATCAAATCCAAGCCCTAGGAAGACTATGAACTTCCAGATCACATTCTAGAGTCATCTAGACTCCAAATTGAGATCGGAAAAAAGCTATGGAAAGCTTGAAACCCCTATTTTTTTATGAAATGATAAAATCTAGAAATTTTGTAATACAACTTTCTATATTAAAGAAACAAGTTTCCAATTACCTAGATCTTCAAGATCTGAGATGATCAGATCTTGGAAATAGGTTTTAATAATAATATAGTATTGAAATAAAGTGATATCTATGGTTTATTTGAACATATATGAAGATATATTAAGGGATCTACCCATTATGGTAGAAAAACCCTAAAAATACAAAGGGACCCACTTGATCAATGAGATCAAGTGTGATCAAATCCTTGGAATGGATAGAATGAATGTTGATATGATGAAATCAAAGGAAAATCATGGATGGATTATGATAAAAATGGATCAATATGATCTTTGGACTTTAATAAAGAAAATCCCCTAAATATAACTAATACCCTTAATCAAAGGAAAAGATCTAAGATCTAATGGTTGGATCATAAGTAAAGGTTTCTAAAAATGTTAATGTAATTAGTTTCATTTTATATAATAGCATTTTAAATATGATTATGTTATAAAGCATGCTAGTATAACATTTAGACTTTAGCATGATATATGATTTCATTGTTATCATAAAGTGCTAGATTTAATTATCTTATGAGCACTTTAGTATGATTTCATGCCATTCTAACTTAGGATCATACTAGAATTTCATATAAGTTTATACTATAGTATGAGATTATACCTTAAGTCCATGTTAGTTTAAATCATGCTAGAATTTCATATAAGTTTATACTATAGTATGAGATTATACCTTAAGTCCATGTTAGTTTAAATTGAGTTATTAAGGTATATTAGTTGGAAATCATGTTAGAGTAATTTTAAGTACCTTGTCTCATTATCACTAAGTCTTAAATTATGTAGTTTTATGCTTTAAATTTATAATTCATTTATGGTTAAATGTTATTAGTAGATCTACTTGTTATGAGATAAAGAGCATAAAACATCAAAAATGTATTCTAATGAGAAAGTAGAGTTTCATGACACAAATAAGAATTGAGTACTTTGGACTTAATTAGTAAGGACTATAGTTAGTAGGACAATATAAGGATTATCAAATCCTTTGCCCGAACTAGGAGAAGAATAATAAACCCCATGAATGACATTATAAATATTCATGGACTTAATTGAAATTAATTAGAGAGAGTACTTAGGGTCAACATGCTTATAGGAACCTTATGAAAGGCTGAGCTATGGTCATTCTAGTGAATGATGGACATAGTGGTTAAGGGGGTTATCTAATAGAGCCTTGCTCTTCCCCTACCTTCTGTTGATGTTTGTGAGGTCTAAACGCCTTCTTACATAAGGATTGAAGTAACCACTTTGTGTTCACCCATTCAGCTAGTAAGCCTTATCCAATCAGAAATAAGATGAGCAGTCTAGATTTAGGCTTGAATAAGTTATCTTCAACCAATACATTAATTGGATGAATAATAATAATAATAATAAGAGCATCAAAGGTTAGTAAATTACCTAACCCTAATAAAAACAGTAAGTAAGATAAGGATGATCAAACAAGATCGATTAGATCTTGGATGATCAAGAGCAATAAGAATAAGAATATTATATTGTACTTAGTATGCATGTTTATTAGTATGCTTGTTATAGTTCATTAGATTAGATAATCCAAACTCTTAATCAAAGATGATTCAAGGAAGAAAACCAAGATCATCCTCCTTAGGGATGATTGAATAACTAAACTTAGATCAAAGAAGAACTAGATGATAGAAGATCTAGGACCTTGATCTTTATCAACATGTGTAAATTGTCAATCCATGGATCTATGAAAGATCAAGATCAAGGAGATGGACACACAAAGACTTAGAAATAGAAACATACTTAGATATGAATGATCTAAAGATCATTCTAAACATTAGATCTAGTGATCAATAAGGTTGTTCAAATTTATGTATTGATAATATGTATGGATGTACAGATCACATACATCAGTCAGGATCATGGAAGATTTGGGAAAAAAGATCACTCCTTAAAGGTAGGAGGATTTGATGAATGCATTTACATGAGATATACATGATTGTACTCATGATCTTATGTTGACAAGAGTAATGTTAATACTTGTATTAAATCTCTTGAAAACCTGATAATCTAACCAAATACATATAAGATGGTTAAGGACTAAACTATAAGTGAATATGGAACTAAAAAATATTTCAGCCCTAAGTAAACAGACATATGGTCTAATATGTATGAAATCTATTTTACATACAAGCTTGGATGCTTATGAGTTTGTTTTAATAGGCAAAAGCCTAGGGGAATGCTATTGCTAGAGGAGTTATGAGAGTTTGGTCACCCGCTCCTTGAAATTTGATGATATGATGATACCTTGCCCAAAGAGAGGCTAAAAGTTGAGTGATAGCAATTATGGGAAGGCCACCACTTTAAAAGTCTTGCCCCCCCATACGGGCAGTGACATAATATTTTCCACCGTGGTATCAGTGGTGAACAGGGCAGTTATCTGAGCGCACTAGTACGGATCAAACTATAGCATAGCAACCTTTCTGATTATTTTGCACTATGATGCATATGAGAATAGGCATAGTGAAATGCCTTATGTTGTAGCATAATGAAATGCTAGGTAATTTTATATTACCAATATTTCCCAAGAATGGAAATTCCCAATATAAGATTAGCTGTAATACTAAATTCTCATAATGAAGAGAATTGATCGGCTTAGTTGGGAATGATATTTGACTACTTTCATAAATTTAACTGGTTTACTCATGAAGAGTATGTATGTATATAGATATACATAAATTACAAAGTAAAGAATAGAGACATGAATATGTCGAGGGATAATGGGATTATGAAGTATTGGAATTACATTGTCAATTATTATGTTTCTTAAATCCCCTACCAAGCATAGCTTGCTGAGATATTGTAAATGTTGCAATATCTCAAATACAGGAAAGGAGAGTTAGGAGCTGAAGACGATAGAAGACTTGAAGAGAATAATCTTCAAGGTATACCCTTGAAGACATGTATTTTTCTTTGTTGACAGTTCTATTGTATGGTGAGCTTGAGTTTTGGATTATGTAATTTGGACAAGTACTGTAATAGATTTGGTTGTACTGTGAACCACTGGATGGATCCTGGAGTTTAATAAAAGCATATTTCTTCAATGGAATTTTATTTTGTACACAAATTGTACTTATGTTATGTATGAAGTGGTGACTTAGGTTTTCAAAACAAGTTCTAAAGAAAAGAATTTATGCTACTTTGTTTTGCGAAAATTTTTTACACTCTTAAGGGCCCTGTCTTTCAAAATACATTACAAAATGTGTTACAAAAACCAGCGTCGTCACAATTTGTTGAGAAGATTTTTTCTTCATTTTCTTCCCTCAATATTCTATTGGATCAATAATTTCTTCTTGACATTCACAGATATCCCACCATATGTGACCTATCTCTGGATCTTTTCCTTGAAAGATTGGTTTTCCATGATCAGTGAAATATATAATGGGAATAGGATCATGTAAGCCATCTACCACTATCTTTCAGCCCTTTCAGAGAAGATATCTTCACAAAAATGCATAAGCCAATTCTTTAGACCAAACCCACAAAAACAAAAAGAAATATCCATTCCATCTACCTCTACCAAACCATCTTCATCAACACCTCCACTAAACCTCTTGATAAATTATTTTCAATTCATGTGTCATCTAATGAGGGGTCCATGACTCTTCCGCACTTTGTTTCCAGCTCACCTAGTACTAATGGAAAGTACCATGCTCTATCTCTTTCAATTGGTTGTTCTCAACACAAAGTTATTTTCTTTCTCTTAATAAAACTAAAGCATAAACCCTCTTTTTCTCCCTAAAAAATGAAGTGGCGACCTCATTTTTTCCCTTCATATACTCTCAGTAAAAGTACATCCATGGCCCTCAAATTATTTTGGAGTATTCACAATGCCCCATAAACCTTGAATATATTCAATGTAAACCCTAAAGTAACGTGATGGTGTCAATTAATTGTTTTATCAAGTATGCCATTAACAACATATGTTTTCTCACGTGTGAAATTTATTTTTTTAACATATGATATCATTATTTAGTATCCATTGGGATCATCTAATGAGACAAATTGAAGAACATGTGGAGTATGCCATGTTAGACTCAACTAAAGGATTAACCATGGGATAAGCCATGTCATATCAAAGTGAATGTTTGGGAGAAAAAAATGAATTACACTATTTTCTTCCTTTTCTCCTTCAAACCAGATTCCTAATCAAGAAGTTGTTCACCAAATTAGAGAGGAATCCCCATCCTTCTTCTTCTTCTTCCAACTAGAGCCCTTATTTTCACCAACAACAATCCATCTACACCTTTGTGGGTAATTTTTCAAGCAAGGTAGGCTTATCTAAAGGTTGAAGTTTTTCTGGGTCAATAGTAAGCTTGTAGGTTGCTCTAAAGCTACAGGGGATGAAGCATCTAAAATGGTGGAAGACAAAGTCTTCAAGTTGCTTTTGTGGTACAAAGGCTTGATTGAGAACTTGTGGACATATAATAACTTAGGAGATTTTGGGGTTGTTGGAAGGATCAAATATAGGGCCAATCTAGCTTTTTTTAATGGAAGGATCCTCCCATGCATTCACGCTCAAAGGCAGTAATTCTAGGTCTTTAAAAAAAAATAAAAAGAAGAACTAAATGATGAGGAGATTGAGGTGGATAGGGTTCATGCGTGATAAAACTCATTGTTGGTTGCTATACAGATGGCTTGGAATGTGATATTTGTCTTGGCCCTTATTGTTTTTTGGTTTTGCAATAGAACCAAGATTGTGCATAATTGTATCTTCTATGATTTTTTTTTATATCATTGAACATAATTCTAATTTAGAATTGTTTGCTTCAAAAATGCAATTTAGTTTCCTATTTCATGAGATTGTGTCGTATTGAATGACATAATTTAAGTCTAATTATAGACAATGTATACAAATAAACAAACCACAAGAGGCAAGATGATAAGCTTATAAACATTACCATTCATAATGTCATTACAAATGAATCCAATGAAAACTGAAATAAAGTGCAAGTTTTTATCATCCAAACTAAATCATATGTTAAACATAGTGATTATTTAACTATAACACAACCAAAAAGTAGCTAAACACATCCATCAACTTCAGGTTAATTTTGAAAGTCACCTTTCCCTTCAGCTAAACACAGCCATTCAGTTTAATGCATTTAAACCACTTATGGACATATTTAAATAACAAAAGATGGTTGACCAAAATATCAGTTTGATCAAAATATGAGTTTTCTCAAAACACCAAACCTAGAATTTACATTTCCCTTTGTCCTCTCCACCTTCTAACCTCCTCACAGTAGTAGCCCCACTTTTCTTAAGTTAGTGTGATGATGCTTTGGATCTTGATCATCTTCTATGGTAGACCCTAACCATCACTTTCTATCGTATGGCCGATGGATTTCTCTTAATTTTGTGTGTCCTTCCTTCTCATAGTAGACATCTGGTCCTCTTTTGCCTTTATGGCTCAAACATAGTTTGCTATGCCTAAAAGGGAATTAAGGACCTACATAAGCAATTATTTATGTAGAAAGTGTAGTAAGTGGTCAGGTTTTGTGATTACATTATCTCTCTTATAGGGATGCCTGTTTGACCTTCCTCATTGTTCCTCTTATTAGGATAGTTTCTAGCAATGTGGTTTCCAAAGCTGCAAATCTTGGAGTGCATTTTCACTCACTCCTTCCTCAACTTGATAAGCTGGCCTTTTTGCCTAGTATCTCCTTTGGCATATCTTCCTTTTTGCCTCTTCCTAGACTTTCTTGGTGTACCAGTTGGTTCTTCCAACAAGGGGGTATGTATCATCTTTAGATGTCCTATCCTAAAGATTTGGTCCATTCACATGCCTCAACATGTGTTCATAGGGCTTTAGGAATGTTGGCTTCAAGTAACACTCGTGAACATAACCCTTCACCTCATCAGATTTGTATGCGCAATTGCTACCATAGCATGTACATATGAAATCCCATCCAAATCACACTTGTATCATGCTCACTTCCTACCCTTGAGGTCTATAATACATTGTTTATTACCATTAGCAAATTCAAAATCTATCTCACCATTTTACGAAATTGTGAAACTCTTGGCCTTGTCTTTCACTACCTCCAACTCTACTTATAGTAAGGGGTAAACAACATACCTATACCCCCTTACCTTATTTCTCTTAGTATGTAGCCTCTCCATTATATATCTTCTAACCTCCTCAAGCATCTATATGATTGGCTTGTCCTTATCCTATAAGATTGCATTATTAAAATCTTCACACTTATTGTTGAGCAACATGTCATAATTGCTCCTTGTTGGGAATGTATGCCTACATCAGAACTCCTTGATACCCATTAGATATTGATATGCACCCTCAAACTTAAACCTCAATCTATCCATTCAATGTTATTATCCCATGTGGGTAGTTTCCCTTGCAGCATTCCACATGTAATCCTTGTTACCCATACTAAGATCTATTCAAAGTTGGAATATAAGCATGTAACACAAAACTTATTATCTACCTCAAGCACTGCCTCCTCAAAAGCTAGCAATAGCCCTACGAATTGAACATTAATAGATAAATTGGGGATAAATTGAATCATAGTAGAAAATTAAAGGTATGGATGTGAGACAATGCTGACAGTTATCTTACCTTCAACTTATTAGAAATTAAACTCTAGTTATGGACATTGACGGGGCCAATACACCTTACTAGGAGCTCTAAATCCACTTTCATCCTTCTTTGGTTTCATTGTCTACCACCACTACCAATGTAGTTGGATACATATTGTCACATCCATCTACCCCCACTACAAAAAATAAGTTTCTCCTACAAGGCCCTTTAGATGACAAGCATCAACACTGACAATGGGCATGCATCATTCGAGGAAAGCCCCTCTATAAAACATTGAATCAAATGTAAAGAGCTCAAAAGATTGGTGGGGAATTCTCATATGTTCTCCTTGCTCTAGTTTCATTGTGCTTCCAAAATTGGATCCAAGAAGTTTGTGGCAATAGCCCCTCAATCTTGTATGTTGTTGCTTCACTATCCCTTGGATCAAGTCAAGAGTCTTTACCTAGACATTATGCCTTTGACTTGTTTCTTATGTAAGTTGAACTTCTCCTTAACTTGATTAATGATCAACTTTACCTTTAGATTTTGTCTCCAACATGTCCATGGAAAGCATCTTTGTTGTGAGATGCCTATTCCTGAACTATCTATGGCAAGAGTACCTACTATACATTGTCTTCACCTTGAAGGTCTTACCTTCCTCAACCACCTCTATAGAATATATAAACCACTCACATCTACTTTTATACACAACTCTAATCTTACCTATATCACTTTTCTAGAATCTTGGCCTACGATTGTTCACCACAAGATACCTCCTCAAAATAGTCCTAAATTGCTGCCCAACTTCAAAACTCTACTGAATTTCAAACTTAGGGCTCTACATTTCACTATGGATAGTGTTTTGGAGCTTTCAAAACTGAGTCAAAGCTTTCAGCTGAGAGGAGCACCCTATTATTCCACCACCTAAGAATGAGGGAGTTGCTTCATTGTCCAAATCCTAGCCCTCATTATGTAACTTCTTCATGAAGTTGTTAATTTTTGTTTCACCCTCCCTACATACCTCCTTATACACATGAAAATCAACATATGTATAAGGAAAACATCATTGTCATTGTATCTATCCTCTTCCTTCACCTCTTCACCTTTGACATATTTCCATCATCATCGTGCAACTCTATTTCTTCATCAATAACAACCATAGGTGCATCTATTCCACTGTCAGGATCCAACGCATGCCACTTGTTGATTGACACATTAGTAAGTCCCCCTACTTCTCTCATCCTGACTCACTAGCACACATGTTAATGCTAGCTCTTCTTGGCTTGCATGCCTTGATTTCTCTTCTTCATCCCTCTACTTGTTTAGCATTCTTTAATTTGCAATAGAACAACTACCAACTTAGTATCCACCTTTTCTTCAACTCCTCTTAACAATCTGAGCATCTACCATGGCTTCAACAAGCTCCAAATATGTTAAGTTGTCATTAGTTGCTTATCCTGCCTTTGTAGCCTCGGACCCCACATATGTCATGACAATCTTTTCTTCTAGAATGTTTTTTAGAATCTTAAGAGCATCTTTGTCATTCACCAAAGGCTTCAAACTTTCTGCAAATTCTATTTTGGGTATAAGCTAGTGCACCGTCTCCACTGTATATATTCTATTTTCACATATCTACAACACCACTTTAGCTCCTATAGGTTAAATTTTTCATCGTTTTCAATTTCATACCCACAAACAACAAAAAAAATAGATAAGAACAAAAATAAAATCCTTTTTAATAGTTCCTCTATGATGGTGTTTTTAACCCTCCTTTGAAATACACGAGACCATGACCAAACAAAATTGACTATTATAGAAAGGGAACCACTGAAAGCATACCTTTTCAAGTTCTATCAATTTGAAGCACACCCTTTCATTGATAGCTGGCATGAGATTTAAATACTTTTTCCAATTCCTTCCATTGAACCCTTCAAATTCCCTAAAAAATCATTGCTTCAATCCATATCATTGCTGACAATGTCCAATTAATAGCAACAAAGATAGCTCTGTTGGGTGAATGGATACCTAACTTTGTTTTGGGAAAGAAAGGTGGGAAATCGATTTTGCTTTCACACCCCACTTTAGGCCCCCTTCAAATGGGATATAACATAGCATGTCCATTTCAAATTCGGTATCTATGTCATTAAAAAGTACATGCCATATCGTAATAGAAAAGGGCTAATCATGCAAGCAAAGGTTTCACGCATCATAAAAAACTAGCGGCATATGATTAATTTAAAACTTAAAAAGGATGACATTGGCTCCTTATTGAATATTTAGGGAATACATTGATAGATGTGATGGTAAATTGAAACATTTCAAATAGTTCGAGGACCATTTAGGTTGTGGAGCCTTTATCCTCTTTTTGCTAAAGGCCTCTTCTTAAGTAGGTAGAATGTGGAAGAGAAATGGATCGGGGGTTTACTTCTACTCTTGATGTTGGAAAAACTAGTAAATGGGTGTTCGAAGAAAGAAAAGAGAACCTAATTCTAGCATTATCGAATGAATATCTTCATTTTATCTTTGCAAGAATGGGTTTCCATAATAGGAACACTTGCTATTTGGTTTGGAAGAGAAGAAATTTTCACTAATTTTAAAACCAAGCAACTTTTAGTACTTGTCACTCATTTTAATCTTTCTCCTAATCTTTAAGTTTTGTTGTCTTGTTTGAATATTGTTTCTGTACTTTCTTTAAATTGTTATAGGATGCTTGTTAGTATTGATAAAGAAGGGCTTGCCTAGATTGTAATAACCTTGAAATTGCTTGGAAAACCTAAGATCAAGGGGGCATGATATGGGCTTTGTGTTATCCTCTTCCGTCCTTTTCATTTTTGAAGCTTTACTATGCTCCGAGAGTTTTGGTGCTCAGGGGCTTAATGTTGTTATTACAAATTTCACTAGGCTTCAAGATCTTACTTTGAAGAGGTTGGGGAAGTTAGATGTGTAGAATAAGGTGCATCTAAGCACATGAGTTATGATCATCTCATAAGTTGGACTTTTAGGCCATAGTTTATCAAAGACATTACCAAGAGATGACTGACCAAGATCATTGGAATATGAACAGCTTCAAATTCAAACCCAATCAGATTTCTATGTTAGTTAATTGTTAAGGATCATTATAGCCATCAAAGAGAGAGAGAGAGAGAGAGAGAGAGAGAGAGAGAGAGAGAGAGAGAGAGAGAGAGAGAGAGAGAGAGAATCATAGGCTCCATCGAGTGCCATGTGAGTTGAAAACAAAGAAAGAGAGATTTGTGGGCCCTGTCAATTGCCACATGATCTAAAAAGAACCTACTAAACCCAACACTAACCATTTAGCTGATCAAAATTCGTCATCATCATCATCAAGATGTTATCACGATTAGGGTTTGATCACATGAATCTTGTTCCTCCATTCCCCTCTATTAAGTGTCATAGCTTCATTTAGTCCTAGAGTTTTTAAATCTTTTTTCACCACTCTATCCACGTTCTTTTGGGCCTTCCCCTTACCCTTTTAGAACCTTTGACTTGGATTGCCTCACTCCTTCTAACTAGTGCCCTTTTTTTATCTACATTGGACATGTCCAAATCATCTAAGTCTAATCTCCCTCATCTTGTTACCTGGTGTTTTCATTTCTAATTCTATCCTTTCTTGTCTTGCCACTCATATCCATCTTAGCATCCACATTTTGGTGAAACTCATCCTATGTACATATTGTTCCTTAATTGCCCAACACTCTAATCCATAAAGCATGGCCAACCTTATAGCCATCCTATAGAAATTTAGCACCCTTCAATCACATAACACTCCAGGAGCACACCTCCATTTGTTCCAACATACTTGGATTCTCTAGGAAACCTGCCTCTCAATCTCTGCACTCTCATGAATTATCAATCCCAAATATTGGAAGTGTTCTTTTAGGGGGTTTCTTAATTATCAATCTTTATTGGTACTCCACTCTTGCTCCTCTCCATGCTAAAATTGCAGTCCATATACTCTATCTTAGTTCAACTAATTTTAAATTCTTTAGATTCTAATGCATCTCGCCATAACTCTAGCTTTGTGTTTAAACCCTCCCTTGTTTCATTAATCAAAATTATATCATTTCCAAATAACATGCATCATAAAATCTCCTCATGCAAATGTTTTCTTATCTCATCCATAACTAACATGAAAAGGTACGGGCTCAATGCCAATCCTTAGTGCAATCCTATAGTTATAGGAAAATCACCAATCTCTCTACTAGTGATCCTAACATTTGTTACCACTCCCTTATACATATCCTTAATTATTTCTATATACGCCCGTGAAACCCCTTTCTTGCCCAACACCCACCATACTGACTCTCTAGATGCCCTATCATAAGCCTTTTATAAGTCAATAAAGGCCATGTGGAGGTCCTTTCTCATCTTTCTATTTTTCTCTATCAATTGTCTAAAAAGGGTAGCTCCAATTAACGAAACTCCTGCCTACACGAGGTCCAAGAATGAGGCAGGCCACAAGGGTCTATGTTACAAGCCTTGCATTTTCACAAGAGGTTGTTTCCACACCTTGAATCTATGACCTCAAGGTCATACGATGACAACTTTACCATTGTGCCAAGGCTCTCATTCTTCTCTATCAATTGTCTAAGCAAAAAAATAGCTTCCACGGTAAACCTCTTGGGCATGAAACCAAACTGGTTCCCCAATACACTTGTCTCATGCCTTAGTCTCTTCTCTATCACTCTTTCAAAAAGTTTCATAGTATGGTTCATAAGTTTGATCCTCTGATAATTAATATAACTCTGTATGTTTCCTTTATTCTTGCAAAATGCTACAATAGAGCTCTTCCTTCATTCATCTGCCATTTCCTTCAAGTTCACAATCTTGTTAAATAGTTTTGCCAACCAAATTACCTTAGTATCTCCCATATACTTCGAAACCTCTATTGGTATACCATCAAGCCCTAGAGCCTTTCATGATTTCATCTTTTTCTGAGGCCTCTTTCACTGCAGGTATTCTAATCCTACGATCATATCTATAATGTCCAATGTTATTTGGGTTTACAATACTTTTAATCCTTAAATTCTTAGGGTAATTATCATTGAGCAATTTTTCAAAGTAACTTTTCCATCTTATCTTTGACTAGTACCCTTTAGTTATCACTTTTAATACACTTAATGTGGTCTAAGGTATTACTCTTCCTTTCTCTTACTTTTGTGAGTTTAACACATCTTTCTCACCCTGTATTGTTCCTAATCTATTATAGAGATCATTGGATGCCTTGAGTTTAGCCTTACTTATTGCTCTCTTAGCAACCTTTTTAGCATTCTTATATTGCTCAAAGTTTTCATTAATTTTAGTCCTTTAACATGCTTTAAAACACACACATTTCTCTTTAATAACTTTGTGCACTTTTTCACTCTACCACCACTTTTCCTCTATTGGTTTCCTTTTAACTTTAGATACTCATCTTTTTCCACTTTCTAAATGGACATGGCCATATTAGTCCACATGGTGTTTACTTTTGTTTCATCATTCCAATTTCCTTTTACTATCAACTTATTTGTAAATGATGTTGTCTTCTCTCCTTTTAAGTTCCACCACTTAGCTTTTGGAGACCTATTGAATTCATTTCCTTTGTTATATACTTTACTGTAGATATCCATAACCATTAATCTATGTTATAAGGTTAGACTCTCACCCAGTATCACCTTGCAATTCTTGCACATTGATCTTTTAGCATTCCTAAGTAGGAACAAGTCTATTTGGCTATTATATAGTCCACTTTTAAAGGTTAATAAGTTTTTATCCCTCTTCTTAAAGTATGTGTTTGCTATAGTTAGGTTATATGCTAAGGCAAAATTGAGTATAGCTTCGCCCATCTCATTCCTTTCTCTAATAACCCCCATGTACCCTATCATATCCTTCTTTTTTCTTTTCTTAGATGACATTAAAATTAGCTTTTATAAATATCTCCTCTGTGCTAGGAATGTCTTGCATGACTCCCTCTATAACTTCTTACAATTGTCTCTTAATTCTATCCTTTATCCCTACTTGTGGTGCATATGCACTAATGATATTTATGATCTTCTCTTCTAAAATAAGTTTTAGTAGCATAATTCTATCATTGGTACCTTTAACATATATAACTTTGTCCTTTAACTCTTTATCTACCATTATCCCTACACTATTTTTATTATTTTCCTTTCCTACTTATCAGAGCTTATACCCATCAATTTCTCTAGTTTTAGCCCCTTTCCACTTGGTTTCTTGGATACAAGCGATGTTGACTTTTCTAAGTTTCATTGTCTCCACTAACTCTAGACTCTTACATGTCAATGTGCCTATATTTCATGTAGTGATGCGAATCTTGCTCTCTTGACCTAGCCTATTTACCCATGCACTTCTTGAATGGCGCGAGAACCCATGCATATTTTCCACTGCACCTATGTTCTAATGCAGCGCATCACTTCTGAAGGAACCCTCTAGTAGCCCTTGCCTATTTTTCACTATACTCAGGATCTGATTTAATGCGTCGCTTCTAAGGGAACACCCTAGCAGCCCTTGTCCATTTTTCACTGTATCCAAAATCCGATACAATGCACCATTTATGGGAACACCCTATAAGTTGATGGTTCATGCATGAGGTTTGCCATGGATTTTCCTTGCCGAATAGCACTTGATGCAAAACCCTCCTCCTTTATTCGTGCTTGGGGCTTGTCGCGATAAAACCATATAGAACTAAAACCATGCAGGTGGAGTTATATCACCCCGTCAGGTGCCACATGATCTAAAAAGAACCTATTGAATCTAACACTAACTATTTAGCTAATCGAAATGGTTAGCTTAGGAAAAATAAAAGAAAATGAGTACACACACCCACACTATAAAAAAGACTTTCAACATACCCTACAAAAAGGGCAACCTAGTGCATAAAGCTCCCATTGATGTGGGGTACAAGGAAGGGGCAAACCATAGGGTCTATAGTACGCAGTCTTACCTTGCATTTTTGCAAGAGGCTATTTCCATGCCTTGAACTCTTGACCTGAAAGTCACACAATGACAACTTTACCATTGTACTAAGGTTCCCCTTCTTTCAATTGACACTAGGAAAAGCACAAATTGAAGAGAGTAGAGCCACCATCAAAACAAGAACTAGGGCATCATTTTTTATAAATATGCTAGGTTTTTAACTCATTTCTACATACCTCTGTGTACCTAATACCAATTAGGATCATCCTACATTATATGAATCCAGGTCATTGTTTCTAGAAGTGAGAAGCCAGAAACAGGAATGGGGGTCTACAAGGGTTCCTAGAAATGTTTTCAAAATTAATGCATCTAATTTTTAGAGTGTTTTCGTGTGAAATCAATATATGCAACTAAATTACTGTGACCAAAAGCGAGAAATACTCACTATAGTTTAAGAAAATACATAGAACAAGGAGTTCTACATAGGCTCCATGAAATTTCTTAGTAAATATGGTTTTGCTATTTACCATGACAGCCATACTGGTTATCCTTTTATCTTAAGAACAATAATAGGGTGAATTATATCCTCTTGACCTCTTGCTGATTATTGGACATATCATTTGTATGTTAAGGGCTAAAAATATGTGTCATTGGTTTACTTTCTTTAATGAATCTCTAAACAGGCTCAATGGTCAAGATCGTTCGACCAAGCTGGAGTCAATAGAAATTTCATGAATAAATTGATTGGCATGGATGGGACCCTCAAAAGTGGATGGCCTAATAGCCACGGAAATACTTAAACTCCTTTACCTTTGTACACTTCAAGTGAGACAAGAAAGAACTAGAAAATTTCCCTCATGCATTCATGGGGAGTTGCAAACTTTTAACCATTAAGACAAAGAATCCCCACCATTTCCACTATAGAACCATTGCCTTTGTTGAATGATTGTTTATCACATGCCGACAACTTTATTAAGAACCATAACAAGCTTGACAAGTAAATTAGTGAATAAGAATATGATCCTTAAGAGCGGAGTGAAATAATCATATATGACAATCATGATATCATTTCCCTAAGATAATTGAGGTTATAACACTGATCGCCCTCAATATACGTGGCATGTAGCCTAGAAGCAAGAAAAAGATCTTGCTTGCAGGGTGGGCCAGTAATTCCACTTGATCTGAGTCAGGTCAATCTGTCTCATTTTCTTGCTAACATTATAGGCGTGGGACCTACCACTTGAACCCTGGCCCAAGCAACGAAACATGAAACGAAGTGGACGAGTGAAATGATGCATTTTGTTTCTGGCAACCTCAGCTTGAATTATTAGTCACAAGCTGTTATGAAGGAGACAAAACTAATTCGAAAAGGTGAAGTTTTATGAACACTCATTCAAGCCAGGTCACCCCTCAATCTTATACATCAACCAATCATAGCGACTGGTCAAGATCTTATTACCGTTTTTTCCTCGCTTTCGCAGCCTTCAATTTTCCACTCGAAGTAGGAAATGATAATAGCTCTCCAACGGAGAATTTTGAACTGAATTTCATATGCATCCACGGAAATGGGCCACCCAAAATAGCGTTTTATTTCCTTGAGGATGGAAGATTTATGCGCTCAATTTAGAAAAGTTTAAAGTAGATAAAGTAAAATGAATGCGGAATATGCAACTTTATGGCTTCATTATCAATTTCAATAAATCAACTCCCTTTATTTTGATACTAATTTTGATTTTCTAGAGTCCATAATTTTCCCTTACAGTTGATTGCAATCATCCTAAAGTTCTTTACTTTCCCCTTTTTTCTTTTGAAAGAAAGACCAGCAAGGTCAAAAATAGGGAAAATTATATTCCTACTCCTCACAAGTCCCTCCACTTTTGATATCTTTTAATCTTTATAGAAAATACTATACGTAATTAACAAAAATGCCCTTATATTTTCAAGACAAATTTGTCTTTTTGATATATAAGTATGAGACTAAAATACCCTTTTAACTATGCCCACAACCTAGGTTATATAATCTATTATTTGAGCAAAATAATATGCTTACATCATGGATTATACACCCAAAAACTAAATAGTGGGATTGTGAAAACTCTCTCTCTCTCTCTCTCTCTCTCTCTCTAGGCTTCTCATCTTTTCTACTGAATAATACACTAAGATTGTCTCAAGTTTCATGATTCTGAGCCATTGATTCTTGGATTTGCTGTTGCCTTATTTTCTGATCTTCCATTTGGAAGCTAGTAACTAAAAAAATTATTGTGCATTGCTCATTCATAGTAAGTCTAGCAGTTAAAACTATTTGATACATTAATCAAGTAGATCATTTTAGTATTTCTTCATGCCCATATGCATCCAAAAGAAAATGTGAGCAATCATGTAACAATTCATACATCATATATCTTTTAAATATTTTTTATTTGACAAAAATTTTACAGAAATAAACTCCACATGAAGGCTCTTAATAATATCTATCTTTTTCTTAATTTGAAAATTTGCTATATTTGTGTTTTTTCTTAACTACAAATTGGATTAGGGTTATAAAATTCGGTTGAAATATATATATATATATATATATATATTCACTAAATAAATCCACCGATAATCCAAAATCCAGACCAAACCCAATGAATTGGATTGAAATGAGAATATGAAAATCTAAATTACAAAGTGAATGTATTGGATTTGGATTGAGGGTATCCAAACCGAATCCTATTTGTTGGGATCCCTAACCACTTCACCAAAAATGGCAATGAAGCAACCCAATTCAATATGCATTGTGAAAAGAATTGGCCTCTCTCTCTCTCTCTCTCTCTCTCAAAGAGTCAAAACCTACACTCTGAATCCCTTCCCTCTCTCTCCCTGCACCATAAAATCCGCCCTAGAACCTCTATCTGTGCATTCTTCAAAATCCACTGCCCAAAACCTCCCAAATCTCTCTACTCAAAACCCACAAACAGAAACCCCTCTTTCTGCTTGTGCCTTTTCCTCCGTAAAAATCCCTAATACGTCTTTACATTCCATTCTTTACAGGGTATTTTTGTCATTGCAAAGTTAACTTAAAGTATCTAAAAATAGAAAAGTGCTAAAATGACCATACTGTGAATTAGTTACAATATGATGTAACTAATACATGTAACTCCGATCAGGTAATTGAATTTCCTAGTAATCCATGTAACTTCTGGTGAGTTTCCTATGCCGAACCCTTTAATTCTAGTTAAATTAATTTGTTACGCGAGTGTGCGGTGCAGAACCCACCATAAGAGAACACGCGTGCAAGGAACGTAACAGCTTCAAAATGGCAAAAGGTTGTGCGCTGTCCTCCACAAATTCCTTCTAAAATGTAATCTAGATTTTGACGTAGGGGCTGGTGGATCACCCTCTGTTTGGTGCTGTTTGCGGCGCACAGCTTAGGTTTGATGGTTTTCTTCTCGAGTCATTGAACATGTCACCTCGCTGGAGTCTGAGCCTCATCCACAGTAAATATTCATGATTTATCAGATGGGACCTCACCAGCCTAATGAGGCTGAGATTTTGCAGGACGACAATCTACGAGGTACCACAGCCAGTGGTCAGAGTATCATGTTCTCTCTCCGAAATCTCCCGTCATTCACGTGCACGTAACATTCGCTCTAGGAAAGTGGGTACTCTTCCTCCCGAATATGCCATTTCCTCCAACCATTTCAACCTCCTTTCTCAACTTTAATCAAGCATTTCTGTTCAATGCACCAATCGTGCGGCATACTCCTCTTCCACATGAGACCAACTCAGCCTTGATCGTCTGCCAAGCCTATAACAAAAGGATGTAACAGCTCCACTTCCAAGCCCAAATCTCTGAACCAAGTAACTTCACCTAGTTAAAATGGACAGATGCCAAACTGGTATCCCAATGGCTATTATAAGGTTTTGCCTCTCGTAATCCTCTAAAAGTGTATGTGGGCCATATGGTTGGTGATCAAACCTTTCATTCGCTGGACCGCAGCCAACCCTCTAACCGGTAAAAATGATTTTTCTAATTTCTCCCAATGAACCTCTCATACGTCCATGGCCTATCTCAAATTTAATCTTGACGATGACTGGCTTGGATAAAAAAACCCTAAGCACCCTGCATGTAAGTCCTTAGACTGATTGGCACAAAAAGAATAATCCTCCCAAAAGCTTACTGTCCACCCCAGCAAAGAATCAGAGCAGGAAGAAATGCTGTAGATAAAGAAGCATTACATTCCAAAAATCAATATTTACAGCTCCACATTAAATTACAAACCAAAACGGCAAAATAGAAAAAGAAAATAAGAAAAAGACCAAATTCTCACCCTCTTAACCACGCAAAAGGACCTTTTGAATCCATCCCTTGGATTAAGTTGGAACTTCAGTTATTATTACCGTAATTACTGCAATCCTCACCGTTATTTCCGTTGTACTCGCCCTGCCACGTCCACACGATATCTTTCAACGCCGGCCGGACATCCTCCTCGCACAACTTGGCGTATTCCAGAGTATCACCGGAGCACTTGGAGAGTTCCACAATGGCAACTTCCGGTGCCACTTCGAAAACATTGGCCTCCACCAAAAGTTTCCCTTTTCTTCCTTCAACAGATCCCTGCATCCTGACTTTGAACTCCTTCTCCTTAGAAAAGCTGAACTTCAAACCCTTGGCAACTTCTTCCAGCTTCACCATGATCGCAGATGCAGAGCATCTCGATGTAAAAATCGATCCTGCTTTTCGTTTACTTTCGAATAGATTCGAAAGATCGAATCCTGACGACATGGAAGAAATCAAGTTGAATGCGTTAAAGAAGGGCGGTGACTGAGACTGAGATGGAGAAATTGATAAATTTCCTCCTCTTGTTTCTTCTTCGGGTTTCTCTGGTGGATCTTCGATTGAGAACGCGACAGGTCGTTCGAATCTTCTTCTGAACCACGGAATCTCCATCATAGCAGCGACGGAGATCCGTTTCTCCGGATCGGGAACAAGAAGTTTAGATATTAACCTTCTGGTTTCGGAGGAAAACCACGGAGGAAACTCAAAAGCGCCTTTGAAGACTTTCCGGTACATTTTCATGAGGTTATCCGCCTGAAAAGGGAGAAATCCGGCGAGAAGGACGAAGAGTATGATGCCGCACGACCAGATATCAGCTTTTGCCCCGTCGTATCCTTTTTTCCTCAACACCTCCGGAGCGACGTACGCTGGAGTTCCGCACTGAGTGTGTAACAATCCGTCGTGCCGAAGCTGCTCCGGCAAGGCAGAAAGTCCGAAGTCGGAAATTTTAAGATCCTCGTTCTCGTCAAGAAGGAGATTTTCCGGTTTCAGATCTCGGTGAGAAACGCCTCTGCTGTGGCAGAAATCAACGGAGGAGATCAGCTGCTGGAAGTATTTCCTGGCCAGATCTTCCTTCAACCTTCCTCTTGCCACTTTGGCGAAAAGTTCACCTCCTTTAACGTATTCCATGATGAAGAAGATCTTCGATTTTGTCGCCAAAACCTCTTTCAGCTCCACCACGTTTGGATGCCTAACGAGACGCATAACAGAGATCTCGCGCTTGATCTGTTCCATCCAACACTCCTTCTTCACCCGCCCTTTGTTGATCACTTTGATGGCAACACTCTCGCCGGAAATCAGATGTTTCCCATAGTAAACCTTGGCGAAGGTTCCTTGTCCTAAAAGCCTTCCCGTTTCATACTTTCCGAACAGCAGATTCCTAAGATTCTGCTGGTGCTGCTCTGTTTGCGCCTGCATCTTCTTCTCTGTTTACAGAAGAAAGATCTTGATATGTATTATACAATTGAAAATTCTGCAAAAAAGGTCAATAACTGATTCCTGGATTTCTCCATGTATTCATATGGAAGAAAAACGGAGATTCCAGAACAGGAATCCACGAAAGAACGGTAGATATACTCATCGTCATCATTAGATTTGCAGGAGAAGGGAAAACTTGTTCAGAAATGGAAGCCCTAAAGATTTTCTTCTACTTGCAGTTTGGCATAGTAGTAAAAAAGTAGATGAAAACGAGGAGAGGGATTTATAAGAGAGAAAGGAAGGAAGAGAAACAAAGGGCGGGAATTGGTTGTCTGGTAGCAATTGGAGCACTGGTATTCTTTCCCTCTCACCGGGGAACATCATCGAGCACATAGAAATATCGGAAATTAAAAAGTAGGTAAAGAACGAATTAAATAAAGACACGTGGGATCCCTTGTTCGTTCGAAACTTTGGAAGGGAATAAAAGAAAGACTGTCCTTCCGTTGCGGTCAGTTTTCGTCGTTGGGGGCCTGTGCGAGCCTTCGAATATGGAGCGGGTTTATTGGAGCAAGACGCGTTCCATGGGCGTCAAAAAGAAAACGAAAATGTGAAGGTCTCGACGCTCAAAGAAGGCAGAAGAGGAATGGTTGACGGAAGCGCCCCCAAAATCCTTTAAGGTCGGAGTCCATGCTTTTGATTCTAAACCATGATAGAGTGGATTAGGATATCTAAGCCGTTCATCAAGATAAACCTATCTTATATAGACTAAGACAAAAATGCATGCCCGTTGAGTGCCTTTATCTCATTTTCTTGAGTTTAAAATTCACCTGTAGTTATCTGTTTTTTTTTTTTCTTTTTTTAATGCTCAAGGTAAGTTGTTAAGATGAACTGAATGCACCGACTTCTTAGAGATTACCAATTTTGGAATGCCAAACTTGATAACAGTTTTGATCTAAAAACACTTTTCACCATATATAAGCAATTCAGCATCCAAACAAGTTAAGACTCGTAACTTCCTTTTTCTTTTACACGTCACGAATAACAAAGCAAATCACTCACATACTCCCACTTCAAGCTCTCCCAACTCAAATCTCCAACTAAAGATAAAAGTGGCAGCTCGAATGAGATATCTTTGGATGATCTGACGTATTCATCTCATTCCGTTAACTTCTAAATCTCAACAATACAAAATAGTGGACAGTTTTGAGATCACGAAAATCATGTCAATCGGAGTTGAATTTAGATTGTTTTGTTATCAAAAGTGCAATCTTGTAAATGCTACAATCATCCAGTCTGCACACGTTTTGAAATGCTAGAAACCATGTTTCCCGGAGTAATCAGATGAGGAGATGGGATCATCTAAAGGTAGGGCCCGTTCATGCTAAAAGGGGGCGCTTCTAGGAAACATTCCTCTAACGTATAGAAACTGTAAAAAAGCTGAGGTCCGACGCTTTAAAGGAAGACCCATCATTGTTTAGTGGGCTCCTACGGCGTGTGGCAAGTGGCCCCTAGTCTTATCTTCTCAAAATGATGTTGGACCCATACTTAATGCCCCTTGATCAAATAGGAAAGCCATTTGATTCTTGAAAGGCCCTAATCTTGCAAGTGAGACATCTCGATTTGTCATGAAAACTTTTGCTGATTAATTACATTTAATTGACAAATTTTTCTCACACTGGTTAGCTTTCCTATTTGCTAGGATGTCATGTCTTACCGGTCTGGAATAATGTATTTTGTAATTTAAAAAGGAAATAATTTTATGTGTTTTTATACATTTATAGCATGGCCCTCGATATAATGGCTTGTTTTAATGCACTGGCCTTCTTTGTTAGAAATGGTCAATTTTTGCCATTTTCTTAGCAATTTGAGACCTACTAAACAAAAATGTTGAACTTGTAGGAATTGGGTGGTAGGTTGGAGAAGATCGAACTTTCTCTTAATTAAATTAATAATACCTGGTTATTGGTACTTGAACATTATTATCAGAACTAGCAGCCATAACAATTGCTAAAAAAATGAAGAACAAAAGGTGCACATTTGTTCAATGTTCCAAACAACTTGTTTATGTAACGTCTTGCAATATTTGTGTTGTAAACCAAAATGTTGCCTCCATGCATGCTTTTACAGCTTGTAGTTGATAAGGCATTTTTTCATGCTGATTGTTGACATATTATTATCAAATTCACCTATCAATGCCTCAACTTAGGCTGCGTTTAGGAAAAGTGTTTCTGTTGCTTCCTATGTTTCTATTTCTATTGAAATGGAAGAAGTATGTTGGCGGAGTTTTTTATTAGATTTTGTCCGAGAAACATTTTTAGAGGTACCCTAAAAAGCAGTAAAACAAGAAGCATGTGGGAAGATGCATTTTTTTTTTTTTCCACCAAAAATAAGAACTGCGTCTTTAATTTGTCTTTTTGGACTTTAAAAATAAAAATAGAAGAAAAAGTAGCCTAACCCAGCCCTGTTAGTCCGAAATTCGTTCTATCAGGGTCGAGTTTGGTGCATGGTTCGTAAGATGAATTCATCACGTAGAAATGGTTTGGATCGTTGGAGCAGAAGCCAACATGCAGCCGCACCATCGTAAAAGAACGGGTTAGAAATTTGTTAAATTAGTATGAGTGTGTTACTTCAAAACAATAACACATTATAACTCACACGAGTAAGCCATAGGTACTGTGACAAGTACCATTGATATAGCGAACCAGGGGCACCATTTTTATATCGCGAATAAGTCAAAAGTTCGAGCTGATTCGATGCCCGTAATCACCCAAATAATGCTATTCCACTCATTGGATGCGCTGACTAGTATTTTCTTTCAATATCGGTTTCCACTTGTCAAAATCATCCTTGAGACGTTCAGAATTGACGATGCTTCTTAGCTATTTTCTTATGATCCATTTTTTTTGGTGGGGGGAGGGGGTTAGGCAAGCAAGAGTTTTCAAGGATAACCATAACCAAGCATAGTAAAATTGTGACGACCTAGGTTTTTTTTAACACTTTTTAAATACAAAATGCATTGACATAGCGAGTTCGATTTCTAAAAAAAATTACTTTTAAAGACCAAAAACCAGCGAAATAATATTTTTATTTTAAATTCACTTTGAAAAACCCCAACTGACTTTTTTTTTTCTTCTCAAAACAAGGATTCTCGGTGAAATGAACACTCATTTCTATAGAAAATTTGACAAAGTTTCCTCTGTTTTGCGGACATATGATATTTAACATATGTCATTGCGAAGTACCTGATAAATATTCATTGACAATTTTAAAACATAATTGGAGATTCTGTCTCCTTTTCATACATCTAACCATATAAAAATAAATTACTCAAACAAAATATACTTATAACCTCCACATCACAACCCAGTCACAGAAGTTATCAAAACTCTCATAATTATATATAATGCAGTTTCTTTCTCAATTCTGATACAATAACTTCAAACCCAAGCAAATTCTTACATGTCCTAGTCAAAAGCTTTCGTTGGTACACTCCTATCAGTAGAATGCTCCTGTTGCTTGGGAATCCTCTGCTCTGAGATATTGTAAACAAGTACAATATCTCAGCAAGCTTGCGCTTGTGTAGGTGGAATAAGAATCATAATATTTCTATATAGATCAATTTGTCCATGCTGAATCATGCAAATTACAATTCAGTTATCATTTAACTTAAAGTCATTCAACATTTATCAAAATCATGAATGCGTGCTACCAATGAAGAAATATCGATGCATCAGTACTGAATCACATTGTTTAAAATGCAAAGTATGCAATCACATGTCAAAGTCACAAATCATTTACATTTCCTAATACCAGTCTTTACTCTTACGAGCCATTTCACATCACCTAATACTAGTCTTCGCTCTTACGAGCCATTTCACATTCACTTGAAGCCAATCTTTGCTCTTATAAGCCATTTCACTTCACCTGACACCAGTCTTGGCTCTTACTAGCCATTTCACACTCACTAACACCAATCTTCACTCTTATGAGCTATTTCACATTTACCTAATACTAGTCTTTGCACTTATGAGTCATTTCACATTCACCTTATGTCAGTCTTCACTCTTACAAGTCATTTCACAGTCACCTTGTATTAATCTTCAATCTTATGAGCCATTTCACAATTATTCAGTGTTAATCTTTGCTCTTACAAGCGATTTCATAATTACCTGGTGTCAATCTTCGCTCTTACAAGCCCTTTCACAATTTTGTGGTATCAGTCTTATAAATTTCTCACATGCTTCACAATAATAACAATAATAATAACATAGCTTATGCATGAATGGTTTGATCACGATTCAATTTTAGCATGCACATTCATCATATCTTTTACAGAAACTGAAAAGACACCTAATCAGTCACACCTTTGTAACAATATAAGCACGCATGCAGATATTCAAATATAGGATTTCTCTTAGCTTTCCTAGCATGGAAGTTTACTCTAAGTTAGCTCCTGCCATTATTTGGCACAAGGCAAAGTGACAGTGCTTATTACTATACTGAGGGCATTCCATTAGCTATTGATTGATTGTTCATTGAAGGATCAATGGTTACTGGATTTCCAATCCACACCATTGGTCCTAGATTGGCTATCCACCATTCGTCTTAAGTGACTGCAAGTTACTTTCATTGTTCAGTAGCCTTAAACTCTTGATCCATAATCAAATCAAATCTTGGGTTCGAAAAACCTACTAGTAGCATATAATCATCGATTAGACATTTACTAGCACTATTTATACAGTAACCAATCGAATAACTAAGATTATTCAATAGATTTTTATCCAAATTCCACAATTTATATCATATATAAGCCAATTCAAGGATCAAGAATCTATCCACTATATCTAATCATTGATCAGACATCATAGGTTCTTTGTTTGAATAGTGACAGATCAAATGGCCGAGATCATCTGATCTGTTTCACTTCAAATTCTTACAATTTGAGTCATCCTAGCATTTTTAAGGATGGGGAACTTACTGATAGCATCTAATCATTGATTAGATGTGTTAGACACTATTTACATAGTAATAGAATGGATGATCCATATTGTCTGATCTATTTTCCAGCATAAATCACCATTTTCAATCAAATCCCAACAACAAAAGGCGTGTTTAACCATTTTAAGCATAAATCATGATTTGGGCAGTTGTATCTAGCAAATTAGAGGTGTACAGTGATCATAATTGTTAATGTAGACCTCGGATTGACAATCAGAACTTAACAGAGTTATCAAAGTTCTAATAAGTCTCTGATTACTACATAATATTAAGAAATCATACTCAAATAGTGTTAAAACCCTAAATCTATACACATCTATCAAATCTGTAAACGAATCAAGGTAAAACATAGATTTCATGTAGGAATCTTACCTCTAAACCGTTTCTCTCTCATCCTTGATTGCCGGAGAAGGTGGATTGATGCATGTCTTCCCATCATCGGCTGGTCACAAACAAACCCCATTTGTATCCCCCTATCCTAGCACCAATTCTTGGCCGATCAACATGCTTACATAGGGCTTTTGCTTAGAATATTGGGGTGAACAATGTGAACGATTCTAATCAGCAATTAGAACCACCATTGTCATTGGTGAACTCTATTTCTCCGACAACTACAAATCTCCTCCTCTCTCTCTCCCTAACGTGTAGGTTGCCACTCCCTCTCTATTTTGTCTCCCTTCTCCTCTTCTTTCTCTCCTTCCTCTTCCCTTTCTCTCTTCTTCTTCTCCTTCCTCTTCTCCCTTCATTAGGTTTTTCTTTTCTCCCTCTTTTTGTCGAGTTCAAGAACAAATAAATAGTCATCTATTTCTTTTTGGTTTAAGTGGGAGGGGTGCCAATATCAATTCCTCCCCCCCCCCCCCCCCACTTCTTTTAAGTAGTTTAATCATTTTCTTTTGTTTATTTATAAACACCTAATTATGATGTTTAGCTGGTTCCAGACATCATAATCTTAGTCAAAACTAAGTATCATTCATGAGGGATTTTCCATCGTATCATGGCTAACCGACACAATTTCTGCAAAATAGGACCCACTTTGTGAAATTACTAAAATGCCCTTCATGAGGAAAATCACTATTTATTTGTCCAAACTCAGATTTTAGTAAACTTAATGTCATTGGAATCATCTTTCTAAGTACAATGCAAATATAAAGGTATTGGGGTCCAATTTGATGTCTTTTAAAAGGTCAATGCAATGGAACCTAAATATGAAGATTCTCCCATTTATGTTTATCAAAATTTTATTTATAATCCTTTAAAATCAAATTTAAAAATTAGGATCATTACATTCTTTCCCCCTTACAGGAATTTTGTTTTCAAAATTCTTTTCATGTTATCTTTCAACAATTCTACTAACATCATCATCTTATTTCTTTTCTTTTTTTTCAATTCCATAAGGTCACTTAACATAATTATTCTTAAAAGAAAGGTTCTATCAAAAGACATCTTTATTCTTTCTTTTCATTCTAAATCTCACAACTTTTTAATTAATGTAATCCTCAAGAATCACCTAACTCAAGTTCAACTGTAAACACATATGCTACTTATTACCATAACTTTTCTATCAGCCTTGGGCAATATAGAGCTACTTTTGCTATGCACTCTGGTACTCAAACATTAGATATGTAAGGTATTAATAGAATGGAAATGCAATCAGTTAACATCTCAAAACAGTAAATCCACACCCTGTATCACAGAGCATACCACTCATGAAATAAGCATATCCATGCCAAATAATCTTTGAGCATATTAGCTCATGAAGAAGAAATTTCTATGTCAATTGTCTTGCCTCCTATTAGAAACATCATAATAAGTCATCATCAATTATTGCTTGAAGGTGGTGTTAAAATGAGTGCAAAGGTGAATCTCCTCTTTAACTCTTGAAGGCTCACCTTGTAAGCATCGCTCATCATATGCCTCCTCGTAATTAAGATCAGGTGTAATGTAATCCATATAAACCTTGAAGTAATTTCACATTAATTACTGCATTGATCCATCCCTCTTTACAAAGAGAAATGGGACCTTAGATTTAGCACTACACGTAGTACAAACTTAATCATCATATCAATCTCTATTAGTGATAGTAATCTAGGAAGCTCTTTTGGGAAATGTCTTGGGATTTCTTGAATGATAGTTATCTCATTCGTCTATATCCTTCTAGCCTTCACCACAACTACGCTTGCCAGCTATACTCGTTATTCCTTTGTAAAGTGTCATGCTTCTTATATCACTAAATAACATAAGCCCTTGTGATACTCATCCATGTTTTAGAATGAGATCACTAGCTGTAGCAATACTCCTAAAAATAATCTACCTATGACAATCCACTGTCGCCAGTGGTACTAACCACTTTATTTTGAAAATAACATCAAAATCATCTATATCTAGGGGGATAAGATTGATATCCATCCTTTCACCCACAATAATAAAATGCTTATCCTAAAGAAACTTCCGAGTTGAGATTAGTTTACCTACTAGTGTCATTATATCCAACTCCAAACTTAAGATATGTACAACAAGTCCATACAAGATGTAAGAATAATGAACATGAATGAGCGTGTGGAAACTAGGTTGACAAAACTCTAACATATCTATCTCTAACCTTAAGTGCATTTCCAACATTGACCTCTAATTACTTGAAACAGGAATTGTGTGACCTCCACCGTATGTCCATTTGACTTGTTTTTTATAATAGTTTATGAAGGAATGTCCAAACATTCAACCTCCATAACATCCAGAGGATAGTAGCTGTTGTTGTTGCCGTTTATGTTAATGTTGTCTTACTCAAGAACATGGCTAATTAGAATAGGCACTCCTACACCTTAGGCACTACCTTTGGTTAGAATTTCCACCACATCTAATAGATTGTTACTGGCTATGGATTTTCTATTACCCTGTCGAAGAGAAAAAAAATCTATTACCCTCATTAGATTGTTCAACGATACTGCTACGCTATCCTTTCACTCTACCCAACTTAGGAGAATATCTTGTTTAAGAATAGATATTATTTTAACTACTCGAGCCATTATGGTTGATTGCACCAACAAGACTATTCACTCAACTAAGGATTCAATTTGTATATGTAATACTTTCAACGCTTTTACATCAGCGGTAATTGAACCTATATATTTACACATCATCATTCTCTTCATCAAGTTTCATTTCTCTCATGATTAATATCATGATCACATTAACTGGAAGTCATTTCAACATTAGTAACATAGGTTTCAAATTCTAAACAATTCATTTCATATAAGATTAATATTCTAAAATTATCCTCTTGTTGATCATTGTTGATAACATAACATCATTCTTCTTCACAGTCTTTGATTAATCTCTCAGCATAATTCATTGCACATGATAGTCATTGCATCCACACTTTTGGTCTATAAATGAAATACTTCCAAATAAAGAAAAGTTGTAATTCTCTGATACAACTTCTTCATAATTCTTTTCAATATCATTTGAATTTATTAATTGTATTTCATGC
This sequence comes from Warburgia ugandensis, assembly GCA_035236585.1. Lineage (NCBI taxonomy): Eukaryota > Viridiplantae > Streptophyta > Magnoliopsida > Canellales > Canellaceae > Warburgia > Warburgia ugandensis. The sequence goes on along the minus strand of CP141127.1, from coordinate 12,805,442 downwards.
TTTTAGTTCTCTATCTATCTATCTATCTATCTATTTATCCTCATTGTTATCTTTGAACTATTTTATAAAATAATTAGTATGTCCTCAAACAATTTCACATTCAAATTAGAACTAGAACTCCCATAAGATCAAATAGCATCTTCCATCAATTAGATTTGATATATACTAGGGTATTTTAATACATATAAGTTCTATTAACAATACATCAAGTCCTATGGATTAGAATCCATTAAATAATCCTCCCCTTTGAGAATTCATTCATAGTCATGTCGAAAAATTATGATCAAATTATCATCATTCATAGAACATTCTTGTCTAGAGTAGCATTACAATTTTCTAGTATCAATACTTTCATAAAATTTCCATTAGAATTACCAGCATGTTCATAATCATGTCATAGTTCTCTTACCTTATAATAATTCATTCACTATGTTCATGTTTAGATCTTTTTCCATTATCCTCATTAAGTTTCCCTTGATTGATGATTTCTTTGTGATCTTCCCAACCAAAAGTTTTTTATAACCCTAGCATCTCAATCCAGTAAGTCAATCCTTGTGGAATTTGCTTCTCCTTATCCACTTCAATCGATCTTTTTACTTGATATTTGCATATAACAAATACATCTTGACCTAAAGGCAATCAAACAATAAATGTCAGATACTCCCATTTAGTGTGGCATCTATCTCAATCATTTTCCAATTCTTACCAGCAACCTAAGAAATCATTTGAATTTATCCGCTATTTTCTATATCCATGCTTCAATTTTCCACCCATCTACTAATTTGTCTTATCATTTAATAATCATTCTTAGAAAATAATTGTTATATTCTCTAAGCATTATGCACCTCCAAGTCATAACTAGAATTCCCAAGAATCATTAGATTGACATTCGCTTCTCAATGATAATTGGTTGCTAATACCTTTATGTATATAAGGACTAACTCATTCTCACCTCACAGATCAATAGATTCATCTATATCAAAATTTTATTCTGTCATACCTCCACTGAGTTTTCATAATACCAAAATTTTTAAATATATTCACTACATGTACGAACCAATGCTATAATTCTTTTAAATTTCTCAAGACCTCTACAGTTACTTTTGATCCCTCTTTCATTATCATCATAATATTATAGCACAGTATTTATCATAATCTTCAAAGATTTATGCAAACTGTCCAAGTTAAAACTTGAATCCTCAAAAGGTTGCCCACATGAAAGCATTTATAATCTGATAAAGTTTTTATTTAGATATACTAATTTTATACTCCAATGTTCTTATTCCTTACTCTAAGAACTATACTTATCTCGTAAGGGTACTTCCCTTACTCATATCAAAACTAAAACTCTACTTTTTTCTTAGAACTTGCCAACTCTCATAAGTGGCATTACTCCCCTCATCAAAAATGCCTTTTGTGAGTTACTCTCAAACTCATTAATCACAACATCTTACTTTGAGGCTGCTTAAGACTTTACTTAATGTGACTGGCTATAAGTGGACTGAACTTGGGCTCTGATACCAACTGTGATGACCCGGCTTTTTTTAACACTTTTTAAATACAAAAGACATTGACATTGCAAGCTTGATTTCTAATAAAAATCATTTTCAAAGACCAAAAAAAGTGAAGGAATCTTTTTCTTTTAAATTCACTTCGGAAAACCCTGAGTGTCATTTTCTTATCTCAAAACAAGAATTCTCAGTGAAATAAGCGCTCATTTCTACCAAAAATTAGGCATAGTTTCCTCTGTTTTTCGGACATATGACATTTAATGCATGTCATTGTGAAGTACTTGATAAACATTTATTGACAATTTTAAAATATAGTTGAAGACTCTATCTCCTTTTCATACATCTAACCATGTAAAAACAAATTACTCAAACAAAATACACCCAGAACCTCCACATCATAACCCAGTCACATAAGTTATCGAAACTCCAATAATTACATACAATGAAGTATCTTTCTCAATTCTAATACAATAACTTCAAACCCAAACCAATTCTTACCTGTCCTAGTCAAAAGCTTTCGTTGGCACACTCCTATCAGTAGGCTACTACTATTGCTTGGGAATCCTCTGCTTTGAAATATTGCAAACTAGTACAATATTTCAGTAAGCTTACGCTTGTGTAGGTGGAATAAGATGCAATTTTATATAAACAAAATCATGAAATTTCTATATAGATCAATTTGTCCATGCTAAATCATGCAAACTACAATTTAGTTACTATTTAACTTAAAATCATTCAACATTTATCAAAATCATGAATGCATGCTACCAATGAAGAAATATTGATGCATCAGTACTGAATCACATTTCTTGAAATGCAAAGTATGCAATCACACATCAAACTCACAAATCATTTTCATTTTCTGAGTCTTTGCTCTTATGAGCCATTTCACATCACTTGATATTAGTCTTCCCTCTTACGAGCCATTTCACATTCACCTGGTGTCAATCTTCGCTCTTATGAGCCATTTCACAATTACCTAGTGTTAGTCTTCCCTCTTATGAGCCATTTTACAATTATCTTGTGTTAGTCTTTACTCTTACAAGCCATTTCACAATTACCTAGTATCAGTTTTCGCTCTTACAAGCCATTTCACAATTTCGTGGTTATCTATCTTATAATTTTCACACATGGTTTATAATAATAGTAATAACATAGCTTATGCATAAGTGGTTTAATCATGATTCAATTTTAGCATGCACATTCATCTTATTTTTCACATAAAATAAAAAGACTTGTTTTAGTGATCAAAATTCATATATATATATATATATATATTTACACACACACACACACACACACACACACCTCAAATAGAGATCTTCAGGTTCATTGATGAAATAATTTATTTAATTCATGTACACGCTCTAGATCAATCACACCTTTATAACAATATAAATACACATTCAGATATACAAATCTAGGATTTATCTTAGCTTCCTTAACGTGGAAGTTTCCTCTAAGTTAACTCCTAGAACTATTCAACACAAGGCAAAGTGATAGTGCTTATTATTGTACTAAGGGCATTTCATTAACTATTAATTTATTGTCCATTGAGTGATCAATGGTTACTGGATTTCCAATCCACACCATTTGCCCTGGATTGGCTATCCATCATTCTTCTTAAGTGATTGCAAATTACTTTCATTGTTCAGTGGCCTTAAACTCTTGATCCATAACTAGATCAAGTCTTGGGTTGAAAAAACCTCCTAGTAGCGTTTGATCATCAATCAGACATTTTGCATAGTAACTGATCATACAACTACGATTGTTCGATAGATGTTTATCCAAATTCCACAAATTATATCATATCTAAGTTAATTCAAGGTTCAAGAATACATCCGTGGTATCTAATCATTGATCAGACATCACAGGGTCTCTGTTTGAATAGTGATAGATCAAACAGCCTAGATCATTCAATCTATTTCACTTTGAATTGATTCAATTGGAGTCATCCAATCATTTTCATGGATGGGGAACTTACTCACAACATCTAATCATCAATCAAATGTTGTTAGACACTATTTGCACCATAAAAGATTGAATGGTCCAAATTGTCAATCTGTTCTCTATCACAAATCACTATTTTCAATCAAATCCCTACTACAAAAGGTGTGTTTAACCATTTTAAAGCATAAATCATGATTTGGACTCTCGAATCTAGCAAATTAGAGGTGCATAGTGATTAGATCTTTCGCTGTAGACATCGGATTGACGACAAGAACTCAACAGAGTTACCAAAGTTCCTATCAGTTTCCAATTACTACGTAATACTAAGAAATCATACTCAGATTGCATTAAAACCCTAGATCTATAAACGTCTATCAAATCTATAAACTAATCAAGGTAAAACATGGATTACATGTAGGAATCTTACCTCTAAACCATTTCTCACTCATTCTTGACTGCCAGAGAAGGTGGATTGATGCAGATCTTCTCGTCACTGGCCAGTCACAAACAAACCCCGTCTGTCTTCTCCTATCTTGGCACCAATTCTTGGCTGATCAACATGCTTCCATAGGGCTTTTGCTCTGAACATTGGGGTGAACAATGTGAACGGTTCCTATCGGCTATCTGGATTTTTCCGCCCTGTAGGTTCCCACTCTCTCTCTCTCTCTCTCCATTGGGTTGGCCCCCCTGCCCCCCCTCTTTTAAGTAGTTTAATCTTTTTCTTTTATTTATTTATAAACACCTAATTATGATGTTCAGTAGGTTCTAGACATCATAATCCCAGTCAAGACTAAGTATCATTCATGAGGGGTTTTCCATCGTATCATGGATGACTAACACAATTTCTGCAAAATGGGCCCCACTTTGTGATATTACTAAAATGCCCTTAATGAGAAAAATCATGATTTATTCGTTCAAAGTCCAATTTCAGTAAACTTAATGTTTTTGGAATTGTCTTTCCAAGTACAATCCAAATATAAAGGTATTGGGGTCCAATTTGATGTCTTTCAAAAGGTCAATTCAGTAAAACCTAAATATGAAGATTCTCCCATTTATGTTTATCAAAATTTTATTTATAATGCTTTAAAATAAAATTTAAAAATTAGGATCGTTACAAAAACACACACACAGCAATAGATGAAGCTTACTCGCACCTGTCACCTTGCACAGAAGAGTCCCTTCTTGCACCTTTGCGTTAGAAGGCCATTCTCACTTGCTCTTGATGATCCATTAGGGCTTGACGCTGGAAACCGAATATAGTCCTTAACTAGGTGTAAATTCTTCTTCTGTTGGTAATGCACTGGCTATAAGTCGTCATAAAAAGAAGTAAAGAGTGAAAGGCTGTTCTTAGGAAAAACGTACGGAGTTGGACTTATCAGTTGATTTTCTTCTTTCAGGTAACTTTAAAATTCTCTACATCGTTAAGGAAACTAGTAGCAGGCATATACTATTACATCTGATTGAATATGGCACATTGTCTTACCTATCATAGATAGATCATGACTATGGTCCGTCAAACTTGTGGACCATCAGCAGACGACCCAAATGGCTTTAGTTCTATGCGAAGCGAATATCCCATCCGCAAGATGCATAGAACAAAAGACCAATGCTTCACACTGCGCCGACGTAATTCCAAACAAACATCATGGATCAAGGGTCTGGGGTCATCCGATCAAGATAAATATTATCAGCACCAGCTGACTACATTGATCCATCTGTTCCATTAATAGTTGGGATTGTTCTCGCGTGGCATGCGTGAGCCCGAAAAGTGTTAGTTATGACGCAGCTTGACAATGACTTGCCTTTCAGCACTGTCCACAGTAAAATTTGATCCAACTAGAGAGTAAACACCACGTAAAGGAGAAAGATTTGGGCGGTGATGTAGCCCAGAGGATGAATAGTTCTATAGCAACCATCTATTCCCCGTATTTACTTTCACTTGCCGTGCATAACACGCATAGACACCATATAATTTCTCCAAATTTCAGTAATCCGGACCTAACTATAGATGGTTTATCCCAAAAAATGGAAAAAGAAAACAAAAGACCTAACAATAAATGACTCGAATCAGCAGATCTAAGCTTGTTCCTCTGGCGCTGCTATGTAGTCACTTAATCGACTCAAGCCAACCAGTCACGGCAACAGTCATTGACCATAGATGCATTCTAGGCCATGCATCCACACCCGTTATGTATGAGCTGCTGACAACCAGCAAACCTCCAAAACTGAACCCTCAAATGTCCACTGACTCACCCATGTTGATGTTCTCTCCCATCGATTGCATTTAACGCTTTATGGCCAAGTGTCTGTGAAACAGCCACTGCCTTCTTGTCCGGCAGCATCCAACATAAAGATGCATACTCCTCCATGTGAAATATGAATTTTCATTGGAGCTTTTTGATAGTTGTCGTGACCAACAGCCATCAGCTTGGTAAGACTTCAGAGTGCTGCCTTTACATCTCATTCGTCCATTGGAGGAGTTCTCAAATAATTAAAAATTTTCTGAAGAAATGCATGCCGGCTGAAATTAAATGCAATTTTTTTTTATCAAATTTAATTTGAATTAATTTACAGAGTTTTAATACCCACCAGCATGTCATGGACTTGCATTCAAGGCCCATGACCAAGGCCTACAAGCTCTAAGTAAAGCCTGTTTGCCTCATGGATTTGGCCTAAAGAACTTAGTCCCATTGTTGAATATCCATGGAACAAGACTTGGTTTTTGGAAGTTTCTTTGTAAATATCTAGAAAGAGGTAAAACTTAGATATTTGTAGAAACTTCTAGAGAAAGTTCTAGAATGGTCTTCAACCATTAGATGGTTGACATATGTATCAATGCTAGCCATCCATTGAGGAGGTCGATGGAGGACAGCAAGTATAAACAGGGGTTAGCTCCTCATTTGTAATTCAACTTAGCTCAGCTCATCAAAGGTCAATACATTAGAAGGTTCGCTTTTTGAGTTCTCTTGAGCTCCTCTCATTGTTTTTGTGGGTGAGTGAAGGTAGCCCTAGCAAGTGGGGCGAGAGTTGAAGGTTGACTTGTGCTTTGCAAAGGAGTGACGCACAAGTGCCATGCGGATTTAGCATAGGTGAAACTGTAACCCCATGACAAGTGGTATTTGTAACACCCTGGGTTTTTATAACAATTTTTTTATATAATAATAATAGTCATAGTAGTCATAGTCGGGATCCCAAAATAAAAATATTTCATTAATTATTTTATTAATATATTTACTAAAAACCTCTGGGTGTTATTTCCTTTTTCCAAAGCATCACGACCATGATTTAATATATAAATATAAATACACGGTAATACATTTGAGACAATGCACATATCAAAACCAAAATCAAAATCATCGGTGCCTTTATTTTCAAAACAATAAATATCTAAAACATAACAATATGGCCCAGGGTATATCCATCATAACATCCCACCTCAATGTCCATTATATGTATAACTATCAATTCCATATAATAAAAGTATATAGTCGATAAAGAAAGTGCAAATGGTAGTCCTTTTATTTACTCATGTCGCTATCTATCAGTCAAAGTAAAGAAATCTCCCACTGCTATCATGGTCTCTCAATGGTCTTACCCTTCCTGTTGTCACTCTCAAGATCTAAGGTATTGCAAAATAAAGCAATGCCTCAGCAAGCTATTGCTTGTGTAGGTACATAGACATCTAATGTAATAGCAATGGAACAAAATCGAATAATAGCACTGATACAATGAGTTAAGCGATTATCTAGGAAAATATAATTATTTTCAACCTTGCTAATAAATCTCAAAACATCATGTGCGATAAATCATGCATCTTATGGGTTTAAAACATGATATTATCTAATGTAAATGAGCATACAATAATAACAGGGCACCCAAGGTACGTGTGTCCCGTACACTCGTATCACAGATCATGAGTACTCATATCAAATCTCTAAGTGTCGTCACACCCAGGCATACTATAACATCTCCATGCTCATCATGCAAACATACAAAATAAGATTATGGATTGTCATGCTGCAGTGGCAACCCTCTAGGGTCTCAACCATTGCCGCTCCCCGTTGACACCATAATGGGAGACTTAACGTTCGTCCCCATGGAAAGGCTCAGATTAGTAGTGTGGACTATCTATGTTACCAAACTTCTACCGAAAGCCATTTGTGGGTAGGTGTCTGTCATATCACAATCACATCACAAATTTCAAAGGGTGGGTGGCCAGCTAGCCTTACTCCCTCCTAGCATGACTTCCACCAAGTGAAGGCACCCTTTATAAAACACAAAACAAGGAATTCATGTATCTCGAAAACCAGGAGCACTCGTGGCTTGCAATCCCCAAGGCACATCCCTCATCCTAGGGTTAGCCTCTCAAATGACCAACCACTAAGCCTCCACTGTCTTTTCTCATGAAAACCCATAAGTTTCAATGATGCAATAAAGAAAGATAATTTCTAATTATGTATAAATACATAGTATTAATCTCATGAAACCATCAATTATGAATCCATTCAATACATTATTGAATTCTAATATCGATCAGAGTATAAAACTCTGAGTCTCATAAAATCATAGACTAAATAAAAAAGTGTAATTAAATCACAATCAATCATGATGCTATAGTAATGCAAGGTTTTTAAAATCAAAACATAACATTAAATGTCATCACCTACCTCAATGTGAGATCACCCAACTCAAGCTATGATCCCCTTATCTTGTACGTTCAGCTGTGCTTGTGAGTACTATAATACTATTTTGTGTTATTTATTTCATCATTTTGGAATCTATGGTGATCCAACCGTTGGATCATCCTCTAAGATCTCTAATTATGATTTTGTTCTTAGTCCCAACGTTACTTGTTATAATCTAGTCACATCTCATGTTCATCTGTTCATTTTTGTCTATATTTAACATCTATCTTTAATCTAATGGTCAGATCATCCTCAAATAAACAATTTCATAAGGTCTTTGTTAGGTCAATGGTCTAGATCAATTTCTATGATGAATACTCCTAATTTGGTCCTTAGAACCCTTAGTTCTTCCATTAAATGGTCTAATTTTTGAAGTTCCATGGCTTGATCACCCCTAATCTGACATATTCATTTAATTTCCATAGTTTTGGGTTAATTCAATCTACATTTAGTTTTTTATCATAAGTTTTATTACATACTTAGGTCGGCGTCATCAATATGATTCTAACGAATGTTTTGGATCGTTAATCGGGCTTATATAACCTCCTTAATTGCAATTTTGTGTTTTAGGTAAATTGGACCGTCCAGATTAATTTTCTGGCTTTCAATAGGGCTGTTCGTCACTGTTCCTAGGACGCATCTTTGTCTTGGTCGAGCTTTGACCACCCCACACGTGTAGAGCATGCATGTTAGGTGGCCTAGATCGCACGTCCTAAAGACACGTTCCAGACTATGTCTAGAGCATAGATTGATTTGGTAGGATCAAGATAGCCCCTCTAGGGTGTCCGATTAACCTTGCCTTTGATCAATGCCCCATATCTTAATAGATCCGATGAATCTATTTTCACTAGTGATTAGTTGGTCGGTGAAAACAAACCTAGCTTGGATCTAAGAACAGGGTGCCGAAAATGGTTTAAAACCACAAGAGGGGGGAGGCATTACCTAGATCTGTCGGTGGGGCATTGGATCTAGGATGCCGGTGGTCACTACCATGCCATCCCTTCTGACATCCTTGTTTGGTGGAGATTGCAAGAAACTGGGGAAACCAAAGAGGGGAAAGTAGAAAAACAATGGAGAAGAAAGGGTTTCAGTCGATAATGGGCAAAAAGGGGTTTCTGGGGAGGAATTGCAAAACCCTAATTGCTAGAAATCGATGCAGCAGAGGCTAGGGTTAGAGGGAATGGAGAAGATGGGGAGTATTAAAAAGTTTGAGAGAGAAAGAGCTTACAATGGGAGGAGGGGAGGTTTTCTCTTTTTCAATGCCACTCAACGACCTTTTTCTCTAGTGGAATTGGAAACAGAGGACATAGGAGAGGGTGCCATTATAAAAAAAAGCCCCCTATATTTTGGGCTTCTTCAAATTACCAAATTGCCCTTCTAACTTCAACGGCTCATAACTTCTCTATTTGAGCTCTGTTTCTTGCGTTCTTTATACCTTTCAATTCCTATCGACGTGTACTTTCTAGCTTTTTTTAGAACTAAATTCTATGCATAATTTTTTATATATTTAATTTATATCTAATTTATGATTTAAAATTTGAGGATATTTCATCCTTCTGATGTTATTAAAATTTCGTCCTTGAAATTTTTGATACATACCTCTATGTAAATAACTTTGGGTGGATCCTCTGCATCTCTTCTTCTGTCTCCCTATGTGGCCTCTTGTAGTGAATGATGCTGCCAAAGGACTTTGACTAATGAAATAGTTTTAGCCCTCAACTCTTTGACTTTTGTATCCAATATATGCACAGGTCTCTCCTCAAATATCATATTAGGCTGTAACTCTCCTAGGATTTGCTTCAACATGTGTGATGGATTTGACACATATTTCCTCAGCATGGATACGTGGAAGACGTCATGTACATTTGCCAACTATGGTGGTAAGGCTAGCTGGTACACTACTGACCCAACTCTGCGTAATATCTCAAAAGGCCCAATGTACCTAGGGCTAAGTTTCCCTTTATTCCCAAACCTCATTACGTCTTTCATGGGAGAAACCTTTAAGAATACATGCCCACCTTTGGTGAACTCTAGGTCTTTCTGCCTCTTGTTAGCATAACTCTGCTGGCGGCTGTTAGCTGTTAATAATCTCTTGTGAATAAGTCAAACTTTCTCTGCACACTCCTCCACCAATTCAGACTTCACTATGTGTCTCTCTCCTACATCACTCCAACATAAGGGTAACCAACAAGGCCTGCCATAAAGTGCTTCCTAGGGAGCCATGCCAATACTTGCGTGATAGTTATTATTATAAGCAAACTCTGCTAGTGGTAAATGATCTCCCCAGCTACCCTTCCAATCCATAACACAAGTCCGTAGCATATCCTCAATCGTTTGGATGGTCCTCTCAGTCTGATCATCTGTTTGAGGGTGGAATGCTGTATTGAATTTTAACCTCGAACCTAGAGCTTCTTGCATGCTCTTCCAATACTTCGAGGAAAATCGAGTGTCTCGATTAGATATAATCATCAAGGAAAATCCATGTAGACTCATGATCTTCTTGACATACAATTTCGCTAGGCTGTCCACCGTTTAATTCTGTCTAATAGGAAGAAAATGAGTGAACTTGGTCAATCTGTCCACAACGACCCATATCATGTTGTGGCCACTAACAGTCCTCAGAAAGACCCATAATGAAATTCATGGAAATATGATCCCACGTCCACTCAGGAAGGTCCATTATCTGAAGTAGTCTTGATGGATGCTGATGCTCAGCCTTAACCTGTTGACAGGTCATACACCATGCCACGCACTCTCCAACATCCTTCTTCATACCGTTCCACCAAAAATGTCTCCTGAGGTCCTAATACATCTTTATACCCCCAGGATGGATCGTATACTGGGACTAGTGTGCCTCCTGAAGTAACTCACACTTTAAATCAGCATCTTTCGGTACTACCAATCTACCCTTGAATCTAACTCCTCCATCCAGTCCTCTCATAAAATCTGCCCTATCTACCATATCTTGTGTCTCTTTATCTTTGCCTTGTGCCTCCAAAATCCTATCAAAGAACTTAGATTGAGTCGATAAATTGGCAATCATCACTCTATACTTTCTACTCAAGGTATCTGCAATGACGTTAGCCTTCCCTGGGTGGTACTGTATGGTGAAATTGAAGTCCTTGAGATATTCCATCCATTTATGCTGCCTCATGTTCAAATCACTCTGAGTAAAGAAGTACTTGAGGCTCTTATGATTAGTGAATACCTCAAACTTCTTGCCATAAAGATAATGTCTCCAGGACTTCAAGGCGAATACCACTGCTGCTAACTCCAGATCATGTGTTGGTTAATTCACCTCATGTGTCTTCAACTATTTGGACGCATATGCAATTACCTTCCCATCCTGCATCAATACCGCTCCTAGTCCTTTACCCGAGGCATCGCAATAAACCACATAACCGCCTACACTTGATGGTAATGTCAACACCGGGGTAGTAGTATGTCTCTTCTTGAGCTCTTGGAAGCTCTCCTCACAAGCATCGGTCCAAACGAATTGAGTATCTTCCTAGATTAGGGTAGTCAAAGGTAACGCAACCTTTGAGAATCCCTCTATGAACTGACGATAATATCCTACCAACTCGAGAAAACTGCATACCTCCATCACCATCTTGGGCCTCTCCCAATGTGGTACTGCCTCAACCTTTGCTGGGTCTACAACTACTTCCTCTTTAGATACTACGTGGGCTAAGAACTGCACCTGATATAACCAAAAATTACACTTACTAAACTTGGCATACAACTGATGTCAATGAAGTGTGTCCAATATGGTGTGAAGATGCTCCCTATGTGCATCATGGCTAGGCAAGTAAATTAGGATGTCATCAACAAAGACAATCATGAACTTATCCAAGTAAGCTCAGAAGACACGGTTCATTAAATCCATGAACACTGTAGGAGCATTTGTCAATCCAAATGGCATCACTAAAAACTCATAACGGCCATAGCGACTCCTAAAGGCAGTCTTCGAGATGTCTTCTTCTTTAACCCTCAGTTGATGATATCTTGATCTCAGATCTATCTTGGAGAATACTTGTGCTGATTGAAACTGATCAAATAAATCATCTATGCATGGCAAAGGGCATCGGTTCTATATAGTAACAGTATTCAGCAACCAATAGTCAATGCATAGTCTCAGTGATCCATCCTTTTCCTTCACAAAAAGGACTAGTGCTGCCCATGGTGATATGCTCTGCCTCATGAAGCCCTTATCTAATAACTCTTGCAATTGTACTTTAAGCTCTCTCAACTTTGCTGGGACCATTCTTTATGGTGTCTTAGAGATAGGAGATGTACCTGGAACCAAGTCAATGGTAAAGTCAATCTCCTTACTCGGTGGCAATCCTGGTAACTCCTCAGAGAAAACATCTGCATGGCTATCTCTGAAAAGGTGGCTGGTGCTGTCACTGTGGTTGGGGTTGCCTCTGATGCCGTAGTCGATCGAATCTATTGCACCCTTGCCCAGGGTGCCAACCCTTACACATGTCACATCTCTTCTTCTCTATGTCTCTCTTAGGCTTGGTCTGCAGCTGGTAACTTGGTGCTTTATGTGCCTGCATAGCACTAAAAGGTCTCTTACCCTTAGTGGGCTGGTATGCGCTCCCTCTAGTCCTAAGAGAATTTTTCTCCAACATGGAGGTCATGTCAATTGCATCTCTCATAATAGTGGGTCAGGAAGTAATCACCCGATCTCTCAGCCAAGGTGTCAATTCGTCCACAAATCTATCGATTGCCTCCTTATCTAAGGCTAGTACATCAGGAGCAAACCTCCTCAATAGAGTAAATTAGTTCAAGTACTACTGAACTGTCATGTCTCTCTACTCCAGTGTGGCAAACTCTTTCTTTAATGATTGTAATGCATGAGGTGGAAAGCACTGAGTATCAAAAGCTTTCTTAAAGGTCTCCCACGTCATCATCTTAAGTGTAAAATTCTAGCACCAAAAGCCTGCCTCACCCTTTAGTAGGTAAGCAGCTACTTGAACTTGATCCTCTAGTGCAATCTTCATTGCATCAAATGTCTTCTTTGCCTCAAATAACCATCACTTAGCCTCCTCAGTATCACCATCACCATAGAAGGGTGCCACCATCTTTTGGAATTGCTCTAATAGTTTATCTGTTTTCTTAGAATCACTCATAACATCTCCCTTAATGGTCTTAAGTGCTGGTGGGGCCTGCACTGGGTGGGTGGAACGGATAGATGAATCCATGGGGACTACTAGAGGCGGTGTCACAGGGTTAGGGTTCATGACCTAAATCGTAGTCCTAATCTGCTACTAGATGAGGGGTATCAGCCCTAGCATCACCCTATTCACTAACTCAGCATCGCGATCCCCTTGATCAGAGGTCTCAATAGGTGGGTCAATTAGCGCAGTAGGGGTAGACCTTGTCCTTCTTCGAGGAGCCATTTGTCAAAGATTTAAATACCATTAAGTGTAAGTTTCTCTCTCCTAGTTCCTCTTTAACTATAATTTATGGACTATTACCTACATATAAGTAGACATTTGTAAGGATTATGATGGAGTAGACTGGGTTCTGATACCAACTGTAACACCTTAAGTTTTTATAACAATTTTTTATTTATAATAATAATAGTCATAGTAGTCATAGTTGGGATCCCAAAATAAAAATATTTCATTAATGATTTTATTAATATATTTATTGAAAACCTCCAGGTGTTATTTCCTTTTTCCAAAACATCATGACCATGATTTAATATATAAATACAAATACGTAGTAATACATTTGAGATAATACATATATCAAAACCAATGTCAAAATCATCGGCCCTTTATTTTCAAAACAATAAATATAAAAAACATAACAATATGGCCCAGGGCCTATCCATCATAACATCCCACCTCAATGTCCATCATATGTATAGCTATCAATTCCATATACTAAAAGTATACAATCCATAAAGAAAGTGCAAATGGTAGTCCTTTTATTTACTCACGTCGCTATCTATCAGTCAAAGTAAAGAAATCTCCCACTGCTATCACGGTCTCTTAATAGTCTTGCCCTTCCTACTGTCGCGCTTGAGATCTAAGGCATTGTAAAATAAAGCAATGCCTCAGCAAACTATTGCTTGTGTAGGTACATAGACATTTAATGTAATAGCAATGGAACAAAATCAAATAATAGCATTGATACAATGAGTAAGGCGATTATCTAGGAAAATATAATTGCTTTAAGCCACGTTAATAAATCTCAAAACGTCATGTACTATAAATCATGCATCTTATGGGTTTAAAATATGATATGATCTAATGTAAATGAGCATACAATAATAAAAGGGCACCCCAAGGTACGTGGGTCCTACAAGTGTCCCGTACACTCATATCATGGATCATGAGTACTCATATCAAACATCTACGTGTCGTCACACCCAGGCATACTATACATCTCCATGCTCATCATGCAAGCATACAAAATAAGAGTATTGATCGTTATGCCGCAGTGGCAACCCTCCAGGGTCTCAACCACCACCGCTCCCTGTCGACACCATAACGGGAGACTTAACGTTCATCCCCATGGAAAGGCCCAGACCGATAGTGTGGACTATTCATGTTACCAAACCCTTATCGAAAGCCATCTATGGGTAGGTGTCTATTATATTACAATCACATCACAAATTTTGGAGAGGGGGTGGCTGGCCCTACTCCCTCCTAGCATGACATCCAACGGGTGAGGGCACCCGTCATAAAACACAAAACACGAAATTCACGTATCTCAAAAACTAGGAGCATTTGTGGCTCACAATCCCCATGGCATGACCCCCATCCTGGGGTTAGACTCTCAAAGGACCAATCACTAAGCCTTCACTATCTTTTCTCATGAAAACCCATCAGTTTCAGTGATGCAATAAAGAAAGATAATTTTTAATTATGCATAAATACGTAGTATCTATCTCATGAATCCATCGATTATAAATCCATTCAATATATTATCAAATTCTAATATCGATCATAGTATAAAACTCTAAGTCTCACAAAATCATAGACTAAATAAAAAAGTGCAATTAAATCATAATTAATCATGATGCTATGATAATGCAAGGTTTTTAAAATCAAAACATAACATTAAATGTCATTACCTACCTCAATGTGAGATCACCCAACTCAAGCGTATGATCCCCTTATCTTGTACATTCAGCTATATCTGTCAGTACCACAATACTATTTTGTGTTATTTATTTCATCATAATGGAATTTATGGTGATCCAACCGTTGGATCATCCTTTAAGATCTCTAATTATGATTTTGTTCTTAGTCCCAATGTTACTTGTTATAATCTGGTCCCATCTCAAGTTCATCTATTCATTTTTGTGTGTATCTAATGTCCATACTTTAATCTGACTATCAAATCATCTTTATATCAACAATTTCCTAAGGTCTTGCTTAGATCAATGGTCTAGATCAATTTCTATGGTGAATACTCCTAATTTGGTCCTTAGAACCCTTAGTTCTTCCATTAGATGGTCTAATTGTTCAAGTTCCATGGACTGATCACCCTTAATATGACATATTCATTTAATTTCCATAGTTTTTGGGTTAATTCAGTCTACATTTAGTTTTTGATCATAAGTTTTATTGCATACTTAGATCAACGTCATTAATACGATTCTAACGGATGTTTCGGATTATTAATCGAGCTTATGTAACCTCCTTAATTGCAATTTTTGTGTTTTAGGTAAATTAGATTGTCCAGATTAATTTTCTAGATTTCCATAGGGTTGTTCGTCACTATTCCCAGGACGCATTTGTGTCCTGGTAGAGCTTTGACTGCCCCACACGTTCAGTGCACGCACGTTAGGCAACCCAGATCGCGCATCCTAGAGACGCGTTCCAGACTACGTCTCGGGTGTAGATCAATCTGGTAGGATCGAGACAGGCCTTTAGGCTGTCCGATCAACCCTGCCTTCAATCATTGTCCCATATCTTAACAGATCCGACGGATTTGTTTTCACTGGTGATTAGTCAGTTGGTGAAAACAGACCTGGCCTGGATCTGATAACAGCGTGGCAGAAAAGTTTTAGAATGACAAGAGGGGGAGGCATTACCTGGATCTGTCGGTGGGGCATTGAATTTGGGTTGCCAGTGGTCGCTGTTGTGCCATCCCTGCCGACGTCCCTGTCTTGTGGAGATCACAAGAAACAGGGGAAACCAGAGAGGGGAAAGCGGAAAAACAATGGAGAAGAAAGGGTTTCAGCCGATAATGGGAAAAAGGGGTTTTTCAGCTAGGAATTGCCAAAAACCTAGTTGCTGAAAATCGATGCAGCAGAGGATAGTGTTGGAGGGAATGGAGAAGATGGGGAGTAGAAAAAGTTTGAGAGAGAAAAAGTGTGCAATGGGAGGAGGGGAGGTTTTTTGTTTTTCAATGCCACCCACCGACCTTCTTCTCTGGTGGCATCAGAAACAGAGGAGATAAGAGGGGGTGCCATTATAAAAAACAGCCCCTATATTTTGGCTTCTCTAAATTACCAAATTGCCCTTCTAACTTCAATGACTCATACTTCTCCGTTTGAGCTCCGTTTTCTGTATTCTTTATACCGTTCAATTCTTATTGATGTGTACTTGTTAGCTTTTGGGTTTTCAGAACCAAATTCCATGCATAAATTTTTTAAATTTATTACTAATTTATGATTTAAAATTTAAGGATATTATAGTATCAGAGTAGGTCGAAGTGGGCGTTGCTAATCGAGTATTGGGGAAAGCTGGTGGCAACATCGTGGTAAGTGAGTTAGGAGTGACCAACATGCTTGTGGAGGTTTAGTAGAAATCAAGGTGAGAGAAGTCCAAAAACCCATTGTGGAAATTGGCTTTGGATGCTCGGCTTTCTACTTTGGAAGCTCAATTAGTTAAGTTCGAGCAAACTTTGTCTGATTGTTTAGACAAATCTAGTGCATTCGTGGATGCGTTACATAGCTTTAAGGCCAACATGCAAAGTGCGGTTGAGTTGTCCAAGGTTATGGATGATGAGACCTCTAAGGGAGTGGAGTGCATGTCAAATTGCTTTGAGTCTATGTAAGGCAAAATGACCAATTCACATGAGGAAGTAGCTAGGTTGGAGAATATGGAGGTAACAATAGAATCCAAAATGAGTGTGGAGTTAGCAGAACTAAGCTTACAATGCCTAGGTATTATGAGGTTGCTTGGGTCTGATGAGTCCCAAGAAAAAACAATGATCAACAAGGGAGTTGACACAAGTGTTGGCATGGAAGGGAATATGCCACAACAAGAGGACTCCAAGAAAAGTGAGACTAAGGGGAGACATAGTGGCTAGTAGTTGCTACACTGATATGCAGAAGGCACAACAGCAAAGGGTAGTAGCATAGGGGCGCAAGAGGTGCAACAACCTATAGTTGTGTGATGGGACACAATTATGCAAGAATGCATGTACCATGGAGAAAAGAGAAAAGATCCTCATTGAGGATAAGAGTGGCTAGATGCTAATGTGTGAAGGGCCTCAAAAGGATCACGGCACAGCATGGAACGTATGAGATGCACACATGCAGCTCATGCAAGAGGTTGAAGTTTGTGACACCAATGGAGATGTGTCAACAAGGGTGTCGACAATATCAGGTGGGGGAGAATGTCACGGACTTGCATTGCAAAGCCCGTGACCAAGGCCTACAAGCTCTAAGGAAGGCCTATTTAACTTGTAGATTTGGCTTGAAGGACTTAGGCCTGTTGTTGAAGATCCATGGAACAAGGCTTGGTGTTTAGAAGTTTTCTTGTAAATATGTAGAAAGAGGTAAAACTTAGATATTTGTAGAAACTTCTAGAGAAAGTTCTAGAATGGTCCTCAACTATTAGATGGTTGACATATGTATTAATCCTAGCTATTCATTGATGAGGTGGATGGAGGAGAGTAAGTATAAATTGCGGTTAGCTGCTCATATATAACTTAGCTTAGCTTAGCTCAGTAAAGGTCAATATATTGGAAGGTTTTCTTTTTAAGTTCTCTTGAGTTCTTCTCATTGCTTTTATGGGTGAGTGAGTGTAGCCTTGGCAAGTGAGAGTGGGAGTTGAAAGCTGACTTCTGCTTTGCAAAGTAATTACGCACATATGCCACATGGGTTTAGCATAGGTGAAATTACGACCCCATGACAAGCAGCTTCGAATATGTTACCTAGCCTGGAAGAGGCTCCATCTTGCACTACTACATTGAAAGGCCTTACCTCGACCGACCAAATTCTTTTTGAGATTTTTCTTCAAACATTACCTAAAATTTTTCTCTTATCTTCCCAAAAATTTGAGTTTGGCTATTCTATATTTCAAAATTTGTATGACAATTATTAAAACCACATCCACCAAAAAGTTTCGTAGAAAGAAAAAGAAAACCAATAAAGTTGTTAAATCCTTCTCCATTGTGATTCTAGCTCTTTTGTTCATGTTTTTTCTTTAGACATTTAGGAATATGATGATAAGAAGAAAGAAATTCCATTAAAGAGAAAAAGAAAAGAAGAAAGAAGATGAGGCCTTTGACTGGTCAAGGGTCTACTGTCAAATACAAATCTAAAGGATGTGGATGTGGTGGGTGGAAAAGCTAAAGAAGACCATCAAAGGAGCATAAATGTTTTAGATTTGTCTACAACTTGTCCATACTTGGATGTGAAATTGTCATAGATTCAGACACAATAATAGGAGAAAATCATTCGCATCCACAAATTAAGGTAATCTACAAATCAAGGCAATCAAATGTCAACACTAAACTCTAGGAGTAATATGTGTCATCTCTCATCAGTGTAATACCATAGTCCTAGGTGTTTTCTATTTGTTTCCTTTTTGTAACTTCATGCACTTATGTATAAATAGAGCATGGCTGTAAAGCAATTAAAATCATTTTTCTACCATTCAATTTCTTTTGTCTCCACACGTTACCAGAGCATCTCTACTCACATGAGTCACTGATCCTTAGATCATCCTTTTTTTTCTTCTTTTACCTTCATGTCTCTTTCCTAGATAGTCACCATGGCCGATGAAAGCTCAACCACATCTTCAAATAAACAAACACCAACCCTTCGCCAAATTTAAATAACCTCATTGCTATAAATTTAGCTAATTATCTGCCACTTAAATCCAATTTGCTATGCTTCTCTATGGGTACAATTTTCTTGGATATATTGGTGGATCAAATTCATATCCACCTTTAGAATTGTGACTCGTGGCAACCAAGTCCCAAATCCAGAGTATACCCTTTGAAAGAGACAACATGAACTTTTTCTTCTTGTCATCATTAGTTCTTTAAGCCAAAACGTAGTTCATATGATCTGCTCATGCAAAACTGCCATTGAAGCTCGAAATGTTTAACAAAACATTATGCTAATCCTTCCTCATCTAAAACCATGGGATAGGTAGAACAACTAACACTCATCAATTGCAGCTCCCAACAAGCAGCTGAATATCTTGACATGATTTGTGACATTCTAGATGAACTTGCTCTATTTGGTGTTTCACTCCAAATCAATATCCATCACTCATACAATTAAATGTATGGGTCTAAAATCCAAAGAGCTTTTTGCAACCGTGCAAGCTAGGGACATTGTGATTAGTTTTTATGAGCTTCAAAATGAAGTTGTAAAAAATGAGGCATTTCACAAGTAAGAAGAACTTCACTCCACTTGGAATCTTGGAAACATCACAATTAACACTATTCGATTTTCTTCCTCAAAAAATGGAAACCAATGTGGCAAGAAAAATTTTCAAAATAATAATGGAAATTAAAATCAATGTCCTACTAGTTCCAGAGGTAATTAAATGAACAACTTCATCAACATTAATTTTTGAAATAAAAATTTATGCAAGAATACCATGGTGACTTGCCAATTCTATGAGAATTGGGGTCATATTGCTCGACAATGCCACACTGTGAAGAGATTGTTCTTCCCATCATCGGCACCTATTGCAAATACCACTACTACCAACAACACCTCTACTTGGCTTATGGACAATGTTTCTTCCCATCATGTTACCGTTGATATCGGTAATCTGTCCCTTCATCATCCATATGAAGATCCTGATGACATTGTCATCGGCGATGTTACGAGTTTGAACAACACTCATGTTGCAAATCCACTATCTTGACTCCATCGTGCTCCTTTTCTCTTTCCAATGTTTTATGCATTCAATCCATGAGGCAAGATCTAATTTATGTTTCTCAGTTTTGTAAAACAAATAATGTTTCAATTGAATTTTATCCATCTTCCATTTGTGTAAAGGATCTAGCCACTGGGGCACCTCTCATGGAGGGTAGAGCAAGAATAATGTCTATGAGTGGTCAACAAGAGATTACTTTGCATCTTGGATGAAATAAGCTTGAATAGGTGTCAGAGCATCTATCGACAACTGGCATGATAAGCTACCTTTTGGCACTGTAGCTTAAAGAGTCATCATCTCCTAGAACTTATCTATATGGATGTCTGGGGATCTTCCCCAATTTGATATATTAATAATTTTTCCTATTATATCATATTTGTTGATCACTTTACAAAATATTCATGAATATTCCCTTTGTCTTTTAAATATAATGTTTTTGCTTTCTTTCCAAAATTTAAGGCCATGGTTGAAAAATATTTTCAATCCTCAATTACTCATTTATTCCAACAATGGTAAAGAATATCTAGGATTAAAATATATGTTTGATCATTTTGGGATCCAATATTTAATCTCACTTCCATATAAACCTCAACACCTTGCTCAAGTGAATGCTGTCATCGACACATTGTTCGAACCAATCTCCCACTCCTCCATCGAGCATCATTGTCACTTTATCTTTGGTCCTTTGCATTTAAAACTATGATTTATCTCATTAATCAACTACCTATATTTATCGTTGAAAATAAACAAACTTTTGAATGCCTCTTTCATTCTCCACCCAATCACTTCAAGCTACGAATTTTTAAGTGTTAGAGTTATACTTGGCTTCATCTTTACAATACCCATAAGCTTGAACAATGGTCAAAAGCCTATTTATTTCTCATGTTTCCAACGTTCGTAATTCCTACATCTATTTTAAGCCCACTGATCACAAGTTTTACTATTCTAGGCATGTAAAATTTATTGAAACTTCTTTTCCTTCTTCATTTACATTCACTAACTATGACAAAATCAATGCACATACTTCTCTCCTTGGTGTTATAAGGCAAACACTCTTGATTCATTGCACTCAGACATCTCTCCTTCTAATTCAACTTCATCAAATTCAATGACTACACCTAGTCCACCAAATGACCAGACACTAATAATTCTTATTACCACCCATTCCACATGCAAAGCTAAATCTCCATCAATCAACAAAGAGGACTCCATCCATCTAAGTGTTCTCCCTTTAACGTTGTTGATGAGTCCATCACCAACAATCATGCTAGTGATGAATCTATGAACACTTATGTCACTCCTATTGCAGTTGATCCCTCACTACCATTGTTAAGTGTTTAATTTTGCCTAAAATACCCTTAATCTAGCATCTAATTAGATCACCTAATTGATCACTTTTATAGTTTTAGATTAAATATTAATTATAGCTTCAATTTACCATCCAACCATTTATTTACAAAATTTAATAGTTAGATGATCATTAAGAGCTGATTTATGTGTTGTAGATCAATCAATTTGAGCATTGAATGCCTTGGATCGAATCAATAGGCTAGATCATCATCAAGGGTACAAAAGGCAAGGTGGACCCAGAAAGTAGTTTCTTATTTGGGACCTAACTAAACAAGAAACCATCTTTGAAGGGGAAGTTTTCTCAAGATGAAATGAGGTGTTTTGAAGTGGGATATATATAGACTATTCTCTTTTGTGAGGACATTGGGAAGAGAAGAGAGTATTAAAGGTGTCATATCTTGAGCTACTATAAGAAGAGGTTTTGTGTAGAACATAGGAAAGGTGTTCTTAATTGAAAAGTGCGTGCATCATATAAGAAGGAAGGGAGCTACTTGGTAAAGATGGTTTGTAAAGAAAGTTGGGATACTTTAGAAGTTTGGTATGGAAGGTTTTGGAAAGGGGATTGGTTATCCAAAGCAACTAGATATGTTTATATATATATATATATATATATGTTAGAAGGAGCAATTAGACTTCTATCTCTTGGACTATCTTCATCGTAGGAGGTAGCCGCTGAAAAATGAAGAAAATTAATCACTATGCATCTTCCTCTCCACCTTACTGCTTCTCATAATCATCACATTTTTGGAAGATCTGCATAATCCTGCCATTGAATAATTAATCAAAGACCTGAGGTATGGATTGATGAAGGTTGATAGACTCAGATTTGGCCAAAATTGAAGAATCTTGATATGATCAATCTAGGGAAGTAGATTTTAATTAATATTTTGTTTAAATTTTTGTCTTTTAAACTTGGAATTATGTACTTTTCTTTAATTCAATATATATGCACTTGTAAAAAAATAATCAACAATTTTTTTTTTGGCATCGTTGTTGGGGACCCGCAACGAAGTTTTCATAAATTTTAATAAAAAATTCAAGAAATCCAAAAATAAATAAAAATTAAATTTTTTAGGAATTGCATTATTTTAACATTTTAGGCATTTTTAAGTGCATCTTTTAATTTTTTAGTGTATAATCACTCTATTTTCTAAATTTTGGTACTTATTGCTATTTTTTATTTAGTAAGAAATTGGAGGAATTGAAGGAGGACCTCAACTAGGATAGTAAAATTTTTATTTTGAGTGAATTATAGTAAGGACACATTGTATTTTTTTTATTAATAGCAATTCATTTAAAAAGGTTGGAATTATACAGCTCAAGGGTGGACCATTGTAACTTGAAAGCGAAGGTGCAATGTAAATGGGCCCACCCTTATACAAGAAGACTTTGTCTAGGATCCCAATATGAGTAGTCCTAAATCCTTAAAATTCATAGATTAGGTTTTCATTTTTAGAATAATGTTTCATTGTTTTGTAATATAATTGCATATAGATAGCATACTTGATAAATGTTGCATTTTAGGGTTTGCATTAGTTTAATATTTTTAATTATATTTTAGGACATGTTTATCGATTTAAGGTGATTTATATGTTGATCAAATTTTTATTGAGAGTGAAAATGAATTAGTAAGGGGAACTGACCCTATAAGATCAAGGGTGGATTTCATCACCACCTCTTGGCCCACCATAAGCGCATAACCCAACCTTTCAAATTAATTTAAAATCAATTAGAAGAGACCTATAGAGGTCATTGCATGCTCATAGAACACTCTTAGAAGGAGATGACCCATTGCCTCTCCCATGGCCCCTATCTAATTGTCTGTGTTGGTATTTAAATGATTAGTTTTGTTAGCACATTCTATGACTCAAACTACCTATGGCTAGCTAAGGAGGGTGTGAAGCATTAGTTTATGTTAAGATCTAACTAGTAAGTAGTGGGGTAAGTCTGAAAGAGAGGAGGAGCATTAGATTAGGTTAATTGAAAGGTTCTCCCCTAAACAAATTCAAGAAAATAAAAATATTTCAGTGTGTTAGCCTTAGGGATTGTTAATTGTGTCCTTTGTTTGTGCATCATTTTAGACACTAGGTTGCATCACTTAGTTTAGTCTCAAGTATGACCAAAATGACATACAACCAAATCAGTCACTAACAATGACTAATCAACAATCAAGAGTAACTCACCCTCTGGAATTATTAGAGGTGATTATGCCCTCTAATCATCTTGAATAAGGACCCACCACCTCTAATGGATGATGAATATTAACCTCCACTAAAAAGGAATAATCATCCACCAATGCAAAGAGATTGAAGGAGAAATAACAATAGTGAGTGGGATCAATAGAGTGAACATGTAAATAATGATTTATATTAAAACTTTCATGCCAGAACTTTACGAGATTACTTGTGGCCTACATGCACCAGTACTCTATCTTGTGTCATTCTTCCTCAAAATAATAGTGCATTAGAATTAAAAACTGGAGTAATCCAATTACTTTCCAAATTCCATGGGTTAGGTAGTGAAAGTCCTTACCTTCATCTTAAAGAATTAAATTATGTATGCAGTAGCCAACGTATACAGAACATTGGTTTAGATACATTAAGGTGTAAGCTATAAGCTGAAATGTGGTTTAATGCACTATTAGTAGGTTCCATAAGGACCTCAAGTGAAATGACTAAGCATTCTTGAAAAAGCTTTTCCTTACACATAAAACAAATACACTCCATCATAAGATAATGATCTTTACCAAAAAGGAAAAAGAGTCATTCTACTAATGCTGGGAAAGGTTCAAGGATCTATTACTAACATGCCTCCATAATGGCTATGAACCATGACACATTATTAGTTTCTCCTATAAGGGACTTAATTCTGACATGCACTAGTTTGTAGAGATGATGTGCAATGGCAATATTTGTATTTAACAACTAGAGGAGGTGGAAGAGTATTTGGAATGGCTAGTTAAAAGTGCACAGACCTCAGCTAATTCAAAAAGAGTAGAACATCCAAATACGCCCAAGCCCACCACCCATGCTACGGGAGGCATGTATGCCATGTATAACAAAGATGAACTTAATGCTAGAGTAGCATCCCTAGTCCAAAAAGTAAAGGCTATAGAAATGAGAAAGAATAACTCTAAAAGGATTAACAAGCGTGTAGCATCTAAGAAAGTACCACACATCTTATTAAGGAATGTCCCACCACTCAGAGAGGTACTTCATCATCAAGCTAATGCATTGGATACATATAAAGGACCTTTCTCTCCATATTCAAAGACATATAATCCTAACTGGAGAAACCATCCAAATTTTAGTTAGAGATATGGACCAAATGCCAATGTCTCACACCTTGGCCCATACCAATGTCACCAACAAAATTAAGGACACCCTGTTTCAGGTCCATACCACCAAACTCATGGATCTCTTGTTCTTGATCCTTACCTACCCCCATTTGTAGATAATAGCAATGTATGTAAAGCTAGGAGAGGAAAATTCTCAATTAGAAATTCAATTAAAACATGCCACACGGTCTATAAATGAAATGAAAAATATGATGAGTCAAATGATCATAATATGAAAAAAGAAAAGTTCTTAGCTCAACCATAAGAAAACCCTAAGGGTGTGCATGTGGTTAGCAATAATGTATCTAACACATCATCAAGCTCTACCATGGAACAGACTAAGGCTCTCACCATTCTTAGGAGTGGTAAAAGAATTGTGAAAGATGATCCACAAAAGACTAATCAGGTAATAAGAACCATGAAGGAAAAAGAAGATTCTAAAGAGAAGGACCCCATTCCTGCTCCATTCTCTTAAAGGTTGCTTCAACCTCCAAAGTCTACCTTTACTGATGAGATTTTAGACATATTCAAGCAAATCAAGATCAATATACTGATCGTGGATGCTGTAAAACAAATCATCATAAGCAAAAATTTTAAAAGACCTTTGCATTATCAAAAGAAGATTAAATATTTAAAAGAAGTGATTTTTGATTGAGTAAACCAGTTCCATTCTTCAATTTCATATACCACCAAAATATAAGGATCTAGGTTGCCCCACTCTCACTTGCATTATTAGTAACATGAAGATTAATCAAGCATTGCTTGATTTAGGATCTGGTGTTAACCTACTACTGTAGTTGGTGTATGAATAGTTAGGTCTAGGTGAGCTTAAACCTACTTCCACTATACTTCAACTAGGTAACTATTCTATGAAGATACTGAGAGGGGTAATAAAATATGTGCTTGTCTAGGTAGAACATGTCTGCTTTATTTTAGATTTTCTAGTTCTAGATACAAAATCAGTGGTGAGTGAGAAGAATGAAATACCAGTATCCTGAGATGACCATTGCTAGTTGAGTCTAATGCCTTAATTAACTATAGAAATAGTGTAATAAAATTGTCCTTTGGTAATATGACATTAGAGCCAAACATCTTTAACATTATAAGAAACCTAGTGAAGTCATTGATGATTTGCCCAATGTAAACATGATAAGTTCAGTTGTGCAAGATCATTTCATAATCTCTTCCTTATCAAACCCACTTTTGTCCTATTACTTCACTAGGACAATTTTAGAGGAAGTTATTGCACAACTTTGATTCTGTTCTTATCGTGACATAGAAAGGTGGAAACCTTATTTCGAGGAACTTACACTAAGGGGATCTACTTCCCTTCCATCATCAGTTGAACCTCCTAAGCTTGAATTAAAAAAATCTACCATCAGATTTGAAGTATGCATATTTAAGAGAAAAAGAGACTTTTCATGTGATAATTTTCTCCCAATTAGAAACATCTTAGGAGGAACAACCAACAAACACTTTAAAGGAACATGAAGGTGCTATAAGATGGACCATTGTTGATATAAAGGTCATTAACCCTTTAATATGTACCTATAGGATATATTTAGAGGATGATGCTAAACTATGTCATCAGTTGCAGAGAAGGTTAATCTCAATATGAAGGATGTGGTTAGAACGGAAGTTCTTAAGCTTGATGTGGGGATTATTTATCTTATAAGTGATAGCAAATGGGCGAGTCCAACTCAAGTAATTCTAAAGAAGTTTAAAGTGACAGTGATCACTAATGCCAACAATGAACTAATTCTTAATAAAGATAATGCTGGTTGACATATGTGTATTGACTATAGAAAGTTGAATGTTATCACTAGGAAGGACTATATTCCTTTGCCGTTTATTGATCAGATGTTAGATGGTTACTCTGGATATAACCAGATAGAAATTGTACTGAGGATAAAAAAGACCACCTTTACATGTTCTTTTAGCACTTTTGTTTATAAAATAATGACATTTGAATTATGTAATACTGCATGTTGAGCATCTTTAGTGATATGGTGGAGAGAATTTTAGAGGTTTTCATGGAATACTTTTTTGTGTTTGGAGATCCATTTGAAACATGTCTTGGTAACTTAAGAAAAGTCTTAAGTCATTATAAAGAGAAGAACATAGTTCTTAATTGGGAGAAGTGCCATTTCATGATTTATTAAAGGGAATTGTTCTTAGCCATAGAGTATCCTTAAAAGACATAGAGGTAGATAGAACCAAAGTTGAGCTAAATGTCAATCTACCCATCCCCAAATTTGTTAGGGATATTTGTTCATTCCTAGGTCATGTAGGACTTTATAGCAGGTTTATTAAAGATTTTATTGCAATATCCAAACCATTGTGCCACCTCCTTACAAAGGATACACCTTTTAAGTGGATAGATAGCTATCAAGAAGCTTTTATAAAGCTTATAGACAAGTTAACCATTGCACCTATCATGTAATCACCTGATTGAAGTGTACCCTTTGAAATAATGTGACATGTTAGTGATTATGTAGTTGGAGAGAATACTAGGACAAAGAAAAGAGAAAAGCTATATGTCATCTAGTATGCAAGTAGGACCCTAAATAGCTCAAATGCATTATTCCACTATGGATAAATAACTCCTTGCAGTTGTCTTTGAATTGGATAAGTTTAGGTCTTACTTGGTTGGTTCTAAAATAGTCATATTTACTGATCTCTTAGCCCTTAAGTACCTTTTATCCAAGAAGGATGCTAAGCCCAGACTACTTAGATGGGTTCTTCTACTTCAAGAGTTTGACATTGAGATAAAAGATAATAAAGGATTAAAGAATGTTGTAGTTGACCACTTGTCTCACCTGTCCCTGATGAGCACCTTTTTCATGTTTCCTATCCTCCTTGGTTTGCTGATATTGCAAATTATTTGGTCATAGGGAAGATTCCTGAACATTGGAGTAAATAAGAAAAGGAAAAATTCTTTTCCAATGTTAAACACTACTTCTTGGATGATTTATACCTATTTAAGTACTACCAGATCAAATAATTGGGAAATGTGCACCTCACATAGAGCGAAATAGTGTTATCTCCTTTGGTCATTTAGAAGCATGTGGTGGATATTTTTCTGCATAGAAAATTACTGCAAAGATTTTGCAGTGTAGTTTTTTTTGCCTTCATTGCTTAAAAATACACATGTGTTCATGTAATCATTGTTAAAAGTTAGGAGGAATAACCTATAAGAGTATGAGGCCTTTCAACCCTATCCTTGTCATTAAAGTTTTTAACTATTGAGGCATTGATTTTGTGGGACCATTCCCACCTATTTTTGGCTACATTTATATTTTGTAGGTTATAAACTATGTGCCCAAATGGATTGAGGCTATCCCACATAGGCATAATGATCACAAAATAGTTATTAAATTTTTAAAAGAAAATATTATTTTTAGATTTGGATTGCATTGAGCCATTATAAGTGATAACAATACACACTTTTACATTAAAGCTTTTGAAGCAATCATGAAAAAAATATAACATCACCCTTAAAGTTGCAACTTCATATCACCCACAAACAAGTGAAAAAGTAGAAGTATCTAATGGGGCTATAAAATAAATTTTACAAAAGATTGCTAATCCAGGTAGTAAGGATTGGTTACTTAGACTAATGTTGTGCTTTAGGCTTATAGGACTGTACATCAAACCCTAATTGATATGCCCCCATATTGTATTATATATGCTCCCATATTCTATTATATATGCTAAGGCTTGTCACTTGCCCATTGAATTGGAACATGAAGCCTACTAGGCAATAAAGAATTTTAATTTCAACATGGATAATGTAAGCTCACATAGAAAATTCAAGCTCAATGAGTTGGAAGAGATTAGGCAGGAAGCTTATGAAAATAATTGGATCTATAAGAAAAAAATGAGAGTTTTTCATGATAAAAATATAATGAAAAAATCCTTTACTCCAAACCAAAAGGTTCCGATTTACAATTCTATGCTTCACTTTTTTTGAAAAGCTTAGATCTCCATGACTCGTCCATATAAAGAAGTTTTTCTATGTGGAACTGTCAAGATTGAGGATGCTAGGATTGACCATACTTTTAAATTGAAATGGTCAATATTTAAAGCCTTTCTTAAAATATGAGAATAAAAAAGTTGAGTCCACAACTTTGGAAGATTCTGTTTATCATGACTAAGTGGATCTAATCCCTTTGTCTCAATTTTTTAATTTAAATGTTATTTTTTTTGCACCACCTGTAGTTTTTGTCCTACTTTTTAAACATTGGGGACAATTTTTCTTTCAAAATTGGGTGTAGAATTCTAGCAAATTCTATTTTTTATTTGATTTCTCTAATTTTTTAAAAGAAGAAAATTTTAAAATGTTTGAAATTTTAGGTTAATTCCTACATTATGATGAGAACTAGATTTTCTAAAGTATAGTCTAGGTAATTTTAGCTTATTAATGGAATTGAGGATAATTGATTGATAATTTTACTCATTTTCTAAAGTCTTTCATGAAAGCATAGTCTCAAATCACATCTATAGACACATTTGCACATACATGTCTAAATTGATAAGTAGTTATAATTTAGAAGTCTTATAGAAACTTAGTAGTGACATATAACCTATGTGAGTTTTAGAGCCATTCATTCTTTTAAGAGGTTAAAAGTATATTCAAATTTTTCTTTAGGGTGCTTAATTTAAATTTGATCTCACCAACTCTTAAATTTGGCAATTTATATGAATTATTATAATAGTACCTTTAAAATTCTCAAAGTTCATTGAATTTGATAAATTATATGAAACTTAGGAAATGATTTAGGCCCTTTTTATATATAAACATAGAGACATAAAGCCTACCTAAAAATATTTTTAGCACTAGTTAGCCAATTTGAGCCTTATATAAGGCTTTTCTTTTAAAATCCAAATTATCCTTTTACCCATATTAACCCAATATAAAGTATTCAGTACCTATTTTCTTCAAAAGGTAAGTTAAAGATGAACAAAAATATACTTTTTTGAATGCATTGAAAGTAGAAAAGTAAACATCAAGAAAAAATAATGTTCTTCTAAGAGAAGCAAAAGTGTTGAAAGGAAAGAAAAAGTTTGAATTTTTTTTTGAAGAATGTGAAAAAAAATGGAGAAATATTCGCTTAGTACAAAATACATAAGAATTTCCAACTATTAGTAGAAGACCTCTAATATTTTTGAAGAATTTTGAATACCCTTTATACCCTTTCTTTTCATAACCTTGTACTAAGCCTACATTTCATCCCAATTGAAGACATATTGATTCTAAGAGGAATATATTCTTGATGAGGATATGAATGGGTAGGATTTAAGGAGTAATATGTCTAAGTATTTAAAGGTAAAATGACATCTTATCCTTTCTAAAGGAATCAAAATTAAATTCCTTAGTAACTCCCATTCCTTCATGAGTATATGTGAAAAATTTGCTTTTATTGACTCTACTCAATTGTTTAAAAAAAAAGATATGATTTGAATCCTTTTTCTGAGTAACTTATTTCTGAATGTATGTCATTATTTAGAATTGAGGTTAAATTTCAAATGGACTTCAAAAAGATATAGTCTACTTGTAGATAAAGATTATTGTATATGTAGATTGTTCACACACACTCTAAGATCTAAGCTTAATTAGGATGTATTTAGCATATGAGTAGGGTTTTGAATTTATTATTCAATTTAATTCCTAAGCTAAAGTTGATATATTTATTCAAGATAATTCTTTGAGACAAAAGTAGGAGACCTGAAAATTTTTTGTGAAATTTTATGGGTATATTCAATGTAAACACTCACTACACTTAACTCATCTACTCTGGGTAACCTAGGAGTTTAAGGGCCTACTACATGTGCTAAGTGCAATTGTGAGTACCTACGAAAATGACAATTTGTATCACTTTTAGTAAATAGTTTTTGCATATTTTTCTCAGAACTAGTAAAATGTTGGTTGGGGTTGTGTTAAGTGTTCAATTTTGGTTAAAATACCCTTAATCTAGCATCTAATTAGATCATCTAATATATCACTTTTGCAATTTTAGATTAAATGTTAATTATAGCTCCAATTGATCATCTAACTATTGATTTAGAAAATTTAATTATCAAATGATCATTAGGAGTTGATCATATGATTCTAATTTAGTCTTATGTGCTATAGATCAACCAGATTGAGCATTGATGGCTTGGATCGAATCAATAGACTAGATCATCATCAAGTATCAAAAAGGTAAGGTGGAACTAGAACATGGTTTCCTATTTGGGAACCTAATTAAATAGGAAACCATCTTTGAAAAGGAAGTTTTCTCAAGAGGAAAGGAGGTTTTTTGAAGTGGTATATATGCATATACTGTTCTCTTTTGTAAGGACATTGGGAAGAGGAGAGTATTAAACGTATCATATCTTTAGTTGCTATAAGAAGAGGTTTTGTGCAAAATACAAGAAAGGTGTTCATAATTAGAAGGTGCACACATCATATAAGAAGGAAGGGAGTTTCTTGGTAAAGATGGTTTCTAAAAGAAAGTTGGGATGATTTAGAAGTTTGGTATAGAAGGCTTTGGAAAGGAGATTGGTATCCAAAGCAACTAGAAGAGTCTCTCTCTCTCTCTCTCTCTCTCTCTCTCTCTCTCTCTCTCTCTCTCTCTCTATATATATATATATATATATATATATATATATATATATAGGAGAAATTAGACTTCTCTCCCTTGGACTCTCTTCATCATAGGAGTTAGGCACTATAAAAAAAAGAAGAAAAATATTCATTGTGCATCTTTCTCTCCACCATAATACTTCTCATCATCATTAGATTTTTGAAAGATCTGCATAATCAAGTTGTTGAATCATTAATAAGAGACTTGAGGGATGGATTGATGAAGGTTGATATACTTGGATGTGACCAAAATTAAAGAATCTTGCTATGATCAAGCTATGGAAGTGGATTTTAGTTTATATATTGTTTAAATTTTGTCTTTTGAACTTGAAATTGTGTACTTTTCATTAATTCAATATATATGAGTTTCTATTTAATTGTTATTTATTTTTTGTAATTTTTATTAATTTATGATCAATTATATTTTATTTAATCTCCAATTTCTTTAAGTCGAGTCTTTGTGGAATCGAGTCATAGTTACACAAGCTATATTACAATAGCCCATCATGCAGTTGTTAAAAACAATCAACAAGTTTTTTTGATGTAAATCTTCTAAAAGTTTGATGAT
This sequence comes from Warburgia ugandensis, assembly GCA_035236585.1. Lineage (NCBI taxonomy): Eukaryota > Viridiplantae > Streptophyta > Magnoliopsida > Canellales > Canellaceae > Warburgia > Warburgia ugandensis. The sequence continues at coordinate 12,773,315 of CP141127.1, read as the reverse complement.
CTAGATTAGGGTAAGAACTTTAGATTTGGAAGGCTTAGATTGACTTTTTGGACTTTAGATGTAAGATTAGAGCCTCTAGGTCAACTAAGAATTAAATTTCGATGAAGATCTAAAACTTGATTAAAAATTTGAAGAGAAAAAAAAAAATTATTACTGGCTGGATTGAAATTATTCTAGTAGACAAAATAGGGAAAAGACACACAAGGCACAGAAGGAATTATAAAAGCGATGAAAGGGTAGAAATGGAATTCAATTTATGAGAAAAAGACAAAATAGAGAAAGTACGAAATAGGGGATATAATTGTAGTTAAATAACATTTGTGAGGGCAGAACTAAAATTTTATTTTGAAATTTCCCTTGTACAACTTGTATCAAGAGGGGATGCAAGGAAGATAGGGAAGCTATTTTGAAGCTTTAAATAAAGGAGAAAAAGGGGGATTTTGAGGTAAATGAAGTGGGTTTTCCCCGAAACACATGCAACTTGTAAAAGGTAGGAATTTGGACACTTTCTATGAAGAATTGTAGGAAAAATGATGAGAAACAATGGAGAAAAATAGGAAACATGGGAAAAAAATGGTTGACGACAATGGAAGATGAGAATGAAGGAGCAAGGATGGGGAGGGCTCCTCCTCCAAAAACTTCTTCTTCAGTTTTAATAGTGGAAGTCTTTATGTCTTCCCATTGTAGTTGATGAATCTATGAACACTTGTGTCACTCCTGATGCAGTTGATCTCTCACTACCATCGATCAGTCAAGAGACATTATCTAGCTCCTCCATTGATCCTTCCCTCCTTCTTGATCAACTTACCAAACCACCACCTTCTCATCCCATGGAAACTTACTGAAAAGAAAAATATTTTTCTCATCAAATCATTTTCACAGTTATAGCTACCAAGAATCCATATCCCCTTCTCTTGAACATAAATTTATCACCCAAGCACTTAAATGTAAAGAATGGAATGTTGTTATGTTCAAAGAACTCCATGCTCTTGCCAAAAATGGTACATGGGAGTTAGTGCTTCATGAGCCTTACCATAATGTTGTTGGTTGTAGATGGGTTTTTCGAATCAAAAGGAATTGTGATGGTAGCATTACTAGGTACAATCCCCATCTTGTCATCAAGAGTTTTAACTAGTACCCTAGCCTTGATAAATTATCATGAGACATTTAGCTTGGTAATTAAGCCTACCACTATCTTGGTTGTGCTCTCGATTGTTCTCTCTCATGGGTGGATAGTTAACCAATTCAACATGAACAATGCATTTCTCCATGGACATCTTACCGAGGAAGTCTTTATGTCTCAACCTGCTAGATTCATTGATTCCTCATGGTCCTATCATGAGTGTCCCTTGCACAAGTCCCTTTACAATCTCAAGCAAGCACCTCTAGCATGGTTGACTGAGCATAAATGCTTTATTCTATTCTTGGTTTTGTAAACTCTCACTCCGACTCTTCTCTATTTATCATTACTAACAACTCTTTTATTGTCTATGTTTTAGTTTATGTGGATGACTTATTAATCAGAGGCAATTCTCTAGCATTCATTCGATATCATTGCTGCTCTCTCTCAAAATTTCTCTATCGAGGATTTGGGTCTTTAAATTTGTTTCTTTGTATGGAGGTTATTCCTACAGAACACATATTATTTCTATCTCAACACAAATACACTCATGATCTACTTACACATGTCAAAATGGAGGGAATTAAAGAAGTTGTTACTCCACTTAGCTCTAACACCCGACTTCATCTAAATAATGGATCACCACTAGTCAATGTCTCCCAGTATAGAAGTCTAATTGGTAAAATGAAATCCCTCTGCATCGCTTGTCCTAATGTTGCTTACGTTGTCAATAAGTTGGCTTAGTACATGAACTCATTGAATCAAACTCATTGGACTATGGCTAAAAGGCTTCTTCGCTATCTCAAACACACCCTTGCCTATGGTCTTTTCCTTTAATCTTCCCAACCACTTACTTTGATGACCTGCTTAGATGCAGATTGTGCAGCAACCTTGATGATTACACTCTTATTTTGGCATATTTTATCTTTCTTACTGGCAATCCATTTTCTTGGTGTTCAAAGGTCATTTAGTCCTCATACATGGTATCAATACGTGGGTCAAGAATTTAAGGGGAATTGGGATTAAATTCAGATTTGTCAAGTGGGAAACATGGAATTATTTATTATTCTGCCTTTAGTAAAGTTGGTGACCATATGATTGTGCACAGATGTTTCACTCAGGTATGGCATTTTTCTTAATCATATAGATGGAGCCCATAGAACCTGAGAGATGTTAGATTATACTAGGTGTGTAAGAAGAGAAATGTGCTTGACGGGTGAGATTATTTTGTTTCAAACAGTTTGTAAAGCTTTTTAAAAATTTTGTGGATTTGATGATAATTTTGCATCTAAAGGTGTAGCAGGGGTTGTTAATATGCTCATTGGGCTGCAGGAAAACCGCCAACATCTCATTGGCACGGGATGAACTGCTAGATCACAATTAGATAGCTACAAAGAGGATGAATTGTAGTTGGGTCGAACTAAATCCTCTTAACTGAACTAAGCTTGGGCCTACATTACTAGATGGGAGAGTTTTAAAGTTGGTTAAAAACATATATTGAGGACGGTTCGCAAACCGTCTTCTATCTAGTTAACTTCAAAATCTATTTAAAAAAAGAAGTCGATTGTGAACCGACTTTAAAGGTGCATACTTTCAAAGTTAGTTCCCCATATCTGGCTTTAAGAGTACATACTTTTAAAGTTGGTTCTCTAAAACTAACTTTGAAAGCTAGTTTTTCCGAAACAAACGTTAATAGTATTCAGCTTTTAAAGTCAGTTATGGCAAAAATGACTTTAAAAGAGGACTTTAGAGTCAGTTTTTCAAAATTGACTTTAAAAAGCTATAATTTTTTTTTCCACTACTAATAGACTACTATCTAAACCTATTATTACAACATTACTCCTACATACATTCAATTAGTGACTAATATTTTCCTTCACATTTATGTCAACCTATACACAACCTCTAACCTTTAAAAGTCTTATAAAGACAAATTAGAACACCTACATTCAGTTAATTTTCTACAACAACAACATTCAAGATCCATATTCAATATCCATATTCAACATCCACATTCAAAATCTACATTCACTTCAAAAAAAAAATATTCAAAGACATGAAAGAAAAACTTCATATGTACCTACACACATATACACCCATTTACTTCCACACTCCAAATTTTCCTCATTCATCCAATAAACAAACTACATAACAAGAAAATTAATAAAAAGTAAAAGCCATATGCAAATAAATGAAAATTTTTAGATTTGTTTTAATCAATAAGAAAAATTATATTTTACAAGTTTTCTAATTAAAACACAATACAACTTGGCCCAATTCACATCTTATGTCCTTGAGATCTATCTTGGAGTAACTCAACTAGGCTCCCCATTCGAGTAGTTATTAGCATGCAAGACAATGTTTTTAATTCAATACATTCCTTTAGCTACAATCCATAAAAAATATGAAAAAATGTAATCTTATGGCTAGTATAAGTGTCTTACCTTTCTAAATTATGAGACCTTAACACCACTGAGTACTAGGGTGCTTATGTATCTCAACATATAGTACCAAAACACCCAATCAGATTGTTTTCTAGGCATGGTACAATAAAGAAGCCAGAAGGATGAATAAATACCATGTGTACTTGTAACTTTAGCTTATAAAATAAAATAATTAATTATTTTCCTTGACCTACTTCTAAGTGCTTTTGCTAGGTGAGTAGTATCGGTTAGTTCAGCCCATCTAAGTCATGCACTTTATTTTTGTAATTCAAATGCAATGCAAATCAATAAAATTATAGTTATGACATAATAAACAATATATATGATATGTAACAGATGAAAATCTTACTCATTTATTATTTCAATGAGCGGGGCATAGATGTGTGGGTAACAAGAATAAATAAACATGCATGCCCACCATGCACATTCAAAACTAACAGCATCCAATGAGACCTATTTACACAATCTAAATTGCAATTGAACTTTACAATACTTATATGTAAAACATATATTATTTGTTAAGGCAACAAATAAACTAAAACTTACTTGCTATTATAGGGAATTATAAAGGCTTGCCCCTTTAAGCAATGGATGAATCCTGGTAGAATATCTACAACTCGGCACTCCATTGGTTGTTGTTTCATCACTCTACAAATCACAATAGGGTTACAGAATTCATAAAGTACATCCTCAACCTCTAATTGTAGCATTGTAGCATGCAGGAAGCTATATAAAATAAATAATTATTACTTATCATTAGAAATTAACATGTAATATGAAGTACTGTTATTGAAGCAAGTATTTGCGTATATCTCATGCAGGAGACAATGCAAGGGTGTCCAAGTTGATCCCATTTGCAATTTCTTATGAGGTCTCATCCATAAATGGTACTTCAACTATGTCATTAGAGACCACTTTGGCCTTCAAATGCATGGGGTTGATTACCTAATCTTCATTAATGATTGTCTAGAGGCTTCTCAGGGATAGAGGTGTGTTTAGTGGGACTTCCACCTGATCCTTAGATAGTTGTTATAAAGTTGCACAAACTTGTAACCAATATTGTTCATTGAACACATTCAATTTTATAATGAAAATAAAGATAAATACTACAACCAGTTTGATCATTATAATGGGGAGTGGTGGTGAAAAGGAGGCTACCCTTGAAGGGACTTGCTATTGCTTTTGATTAACATTTGATGCAATTAATAAATAATTAAAAATGGGGTCTTTAAAAATGATAGCCTAAGATGCATATGGTGGTATAATAAGATATACACCTTTGATTATATGGGAAGGATAAATTGCTCTAGCCGAGCAATTTGATATCCAAGGGCATTCCCAGCAGTAAAAACATCATCAAATTCTATAAAATAATGGTAGGCATACATTCACATTTAAGGCTTGTGTAATACACAAATGCTCAATGTGTAAAGGCATGCTCTTTTGATGTAAAACCATGAACCTTCAAGGCCAGCAAGCATTGATGTCCTACATAAAATCAAGAATGCTAGATACATAAGAAAGGATGAGGTATGATAGTTAATTGAACAATGGAAAAGTAAATGGTACTCCATATATACCTCCTTGGTCGGAACTTTCACTTTGAAGGGCACAGTAAATGGTACTCCATATATACCTCCTTGGTCGGAACTTTCACTTTGAAGGGCACAAGTTGTTATTCCTAACCTTCTTCTCTACTAAAATTGCAATTAGCATGTGAGTGATGTATAGGAGTCTGAGGAGTTGGTATTAAACCTTTCATTAGCAAGTCCCTAAGTATATTCATCTTTATCTCATCATGTAGCTGCGCTTTTAACTTTTTGAACTCCTCATTGACATGTGTAGGTACTTTTTGATGAAAGGTGGAAGGAATAACATCATGCCTTTATCCTCTTACTTGGCTAGGGTTCTCCTTCTTATTGTCCATTGCCCTTTACAAGATGTCTTTGTTTGCAACAATTATGCTTAGAGTTCTTATTCAAGTGTTTTCTTACAAAATTTAACTACAAGGACATTACCGATTCTATTAATTAATGTATAAAATTCAAGTGATACAAGGGTAGTAGACATGTGCAATCACTTACAAATTGAGAAGCAACTTTTGAAGAAACTTCATTCTTGAAGGTTTGGGCATTACGACCCACTGAATATGTCATATTCTAGAGGATGACATGGTTAATGGGATCTATACTTGCTTCATGTTCTTCCAATCTAGTGTACCCCAACCTAAAGACGTGATGTTGCATATGATTGGCCTGACACACCTTTTTTCCTTTTGCACTCTTTGCATACCTATTTGATGTGTATATAACTAAACATAATTGGGTGTTATACTTAATTCAATGAAACATTGGTTTGGCACATATTTCAAATTCAGGAGTCATGTAGAACTTTAATTACAAATCCAATCCATAGACTTTGGTCAATGACATTGGAATATATGTTAAGCACTTTGTACATCCTCGAATGATCATCTACATTTGGAATTATGCAGTTTTGAACAACGTAGTTCTTCCATTGCAAGGCACGTGCCTTCTTTTCCTTAGGTACATCAAAAGCAAATTGCAAAGTAGAAACAAGCACGACACTCCATTTGAAAATAGCAAGATAAGATACATACTATATTTTATAATATGTAGTACTTGCATACCTTCACCATCTCCCATAGTAAATCTTTGAGTGTTGGCGACACATGTCTCCAATCATCAATTAGAATAGGTATTATGCTTCAATTGTTATAGGTTGTTGCGCTATCACCTATCTACTAAAATGCTGCACTATGCTTCTTAGAAAGTATGTTTCTAGGAAAGTTTTAAGTTTAGGTTGTTTTTAACATCTTTACATATTTCCATACATTCATGTTAAATTTTCATTCTTAGTTTAGGCTAAAAATCTCATTATCTTGGTTAGGTTAAGTAGTTTAAGTAAGGGCCCACAAATTACACATCAATTCAATTCCTTGTGGGATCGACCTCCATCGTGTGATTTACTACAACCAATTTGTGCACTTGTGATTTTACTTAAAACGTACATCAACTTTTTGGTGCCATTGCCAAGGAATCACAACGATTTGCGTAGTGGACCACACTTTGGATTATTTACCTCTAGTCTAGGTGTAGGGTGCATTAGTTAGAATTTTTCTTCATTTTCTTCTATTTTATGCTATTTTTACTTATTGATCATATTAATTTGATTTTTATGCGAGGGAAATTAGCAAAGGAACAGCGTTGATCCTGTGGGCCACCGCTTCATCAAAATAGATTAGGTTTTTATTGCTTTCCTAGATTAGGATTTGAGTGAAATTGTAGTGAGGCCAATTGCAATTTTAATTTAATTTAATTTTTAAATGGGTTCTAATATTATATGACAAGTGTATGGTATGGTGGATCACACTTGATCATCAATGAAAACCTCATTGTATGCAAATTTTCATCCCTTTTTTATTTTCTAATATTAAGTGCATTTATAATGGTAGTATATGATAAGTCTTTAATTTTTTTTATAAAAACCACCTAATTAGTAGCCATGTGTTAGAACTTATAGGGTTAAATTAGAGTTTTTAGACCAAAATTCATAACACATGCATTTTTGACCTAATAACCCAAAGGTTTGTTATTTTGTAGGTCCAAAAGCTAGCCCAAGGTAATTATGCGATTAATCACATTTTTATATGATTTAATTAGAAATTTTCACTTTTTGTAAGAAGTAAGATGGTGATCCAACGGTTGAGATCGATCGGGATGAAATTGAAGATCAAGATCAAAAGATCAAGCTAAAGCCTCAAAATCATCACTTTAACATGAAACCAAAGGACAAGATCATCTTATGGACCAGTAATGGATGTGACTACAGGCGCTAAAGATGGCTAAAGTGGGCCCATGAAGTAAGCCATGCATTCCCATTACCTTTGCATGGAAGCCACTTAAGCCACCTTAACCATATAAGTCATGAGAGAAGGTGACAAGCTAAGGAATTCCAGCCAAACCATACAAGCCACTCAAGCCAAGGGATAAATCCAAGAAAACAAGCTAAAGAATCATCCTAAGTCAACCATGAAGCTTAGCCAATGAAGCCTTCAAAGTGAGCCATTTACAAAATCAAACTAAGTTAAATGGAAGGCTTGGATTGGAGGAGATTCAAGAGAGTTATCCACGAGTTATTTTGAAGATAATTATGGAAAAATATATTAAAATAATAGGGCATGTGGACTAATGGGATAAGAGCAACAAATTTTTAGAGTTTTTCTCATTTTTTCCCACTTTTTTCTTAATTTCCACCTCACCCTTAAGATGCTCTACGAATTTCCAAAACTCTCACTCATTCCACCTCCTAGGAAACTTCCCAATCAACCAAATGTCTCCACCTAACACATCCCACCACTTTCCTAACCTATCTCCACCCACTTTCCTAAATAATAGGACTTCACCATTTTTTTTGTAAAGGGAGAGATGTCCGTTCCTAAAAAGGTGGCATCTCCCACCTACCTCTCACCTTAAGACATCCAACTACTCCCCCCCCACTTTCCTATTTGGTATCCATCCTTTTCCCTCATCCTAAACCTTCAATTTAACCCTCTTTAATCCCCACCATACCTTAGTAGAAATATAGGAAATACTTTATAAAACCAGCCCAAAATCCAAGAAAAACAACACTCTTTCACCATAGGAAAAAGATGTCTCCTCCATAGGAAGGAAACACCTACTTCCTTCCAGCCAATTTTTTCTCTATTTCTTGTTGTTTTATATTGTCTTTAAATGCTACTACAGACTTCCAAGGTTCATTTTTCTTCCTCAAGTGTTCAACCTAGGATTTGTGGGTTTTTGATTCATCTTTGAAGGTTGGTTAGCCTTTGCTGGAATTTCTTTCTTTTCATGCTAGTTTGCCTTGTTTTTCCTTTAGCTTTCCTTGATTTTAAACTAAGATTCAAGTCTGGTTTTCCCTTGGAGCCACAGCCAAGGGAAGTCTTCTTGAATCTAGTTTTGCTCTTTATCTTTCATTGTATCTTTAGTCTCTTTTAGCCCTCTTGATTTTCAGCTTTGGTTGCTTAAGTTCCACTAGATGGTTGCCTTAGTTTTCCATAGGATTCTCCTTTGATTTCTAGCATACTTGTTCACAAGTGGATGTTGGAACAATTGAAGAAGAATTTGGATTGTAATTGTGGAGTGATTAAGATTAAGTGAACATCATTTTAGTAGCATTTAATTTTCAGATTTGGATTACATGTGTGGAATGTTATATTGATGACTTTTTGAATGTGATTCCATGAGATTAGTTGGACATTTCAATTCATGTTTATATTCAGCAGTAAATTAACTTCGTTCTTAAATTTTTGAATACATTAGAAGTGATTAAATTCATGTTTTACATGTTATAGTCATTGAATGTTTCAATTACCTTATGGCTGGAATTTCTTTGCATGAATGGTATATGTTAATTTCCAGCACAATATAATAATGTTCACTCGATGTTTCAAGATCCCAATTAGTTAGATAGCTTAATTAATGTTAGAAATAGATGCATGCTTAGGTTTTCAAAGTAGTTGAAAATCCATAACTATCCATTGAATCATGTATGCCATTCCATGGTTACATGTTTGTTAATTGGGTAGCTTCCTTTCATTGTTACTAATAATTTCTTTCATTTAACTTTTTAGTTTGGTTGTAGTTAGATTTCATTATTTTGCATCTTAGTTAGTTTGAAAATAATCAAATTTATCATAGTTGTTAAAATGGTTGATCTGGTTGCTACTTTTCTTAGTTTTGCATGATTTGGAAAGTAGTTTGTTAAAGCATGTTTCCATTAGATAAGTTGTTAATTTCATGTTTAGGAAAATTAGTTTAGAAAAGTTGCTAAATTGCATTTTAGGAAAATGTCATTTTATAAAAGTTATTAATTAGGAAAGTCATAAGATTAGAAGTTTTAAATTTAGGAAGGTTTTAATTTTAGAAAGTGCATATTTTAGGAAAGTTTTCCATTGAGCATGTTTCTTGGTTTTGCTTAGTTTTCAATTTCCTGTTTTGATTTCCATTATTAGTTTAGGACAAAAATCACTTGAATTTTGGCTAGGTTAGATTGTCTAAAGTAGGGACCACTAGCATCATAGTAGTTTAATCATTGTGGGTTTGACCTCACTAGCGTACTATATTGCAAATGATTAGTGTGCTTGCGAGTTTATTTAAAATAAGTATAAGTTTTTGGAGCCGTTGACTGGGAGTTCTAGCAAATTGTGTAGTATTTCATACTTTAGGTTATTTTCCTCTAGTCTAGTTTTAGAGTGCATTAGACTAGGGTTTTTACTTTATTTTTGCATATATTTTCTATTTTCCTCATATTGACCATATTTCTTTAATTTTTGTGCAAGATAAATTGGCAAAGGAGCGGCGACGATCCAGTGCACCATGGCTTCATCAGCTTAGATTAGTTTTTATTGCTTTCTTAGATTAGGATTGAGTTAAACTTGTGGTATGGCCCATTGTAAATTCTAATTTCTTTATTATTTAATTTTAAATGGGATGTAATAATACTGGGCAAGTGTGGAGTATGGTGGCCCACACTTGATCATCATCAAACCCCTCACTGTGAGTATCTCTCACTCAATATTTAGGATAATTTGCATTTGGATGTTAGTATATTTCATATAGATTAGGGCCATTAATTGATAATTGTTGCATCTTTACTTGGGATTGTTGCATTAGAAAACCTATCTAACCTTGGTTGGATAGCATATAGGTTGCATTAGTTTGCTTTTGTTTTACATTGCGTATTTATAGCTTTATGGTGGAACGGAATTAAATTAGGCCTAGCAATTCGGGTTGGCAGGCCGTGTTCATGTCAAGTTGAGACTAACCCATTATAGTATATGGGTTGACACGAACACAACCCACTTAATAATTTTGTCAAGAACACGTGACTTGAACACGACACAATTATTAAACGAGTCAACACGACCTAACTCGTGTAACACAATTAAATGAATGTAAAATAACTAATATAGGATAGTTTTTGAAGAATTGTCCTATATTACTATAGTATTATAGGACTATTTTTGATGAACCATCCTATATTACTATAGTAATATAGGACTATTTTTTATCAACCGTCCTATAATTTCAACCTGATTAGTTAACAACTTGCGGGTTTGATGGGTCAACATGATGAATTAATAAGTCGCATGTCAAATAGGTCAACACGATGGGTCAACATTGATTGACCCTAATACGACACGATTTTTGGTGACTCAAAAATGACATGAACATGATAAGACTCAACCCTAACCTACTAAATTCATGTCAGGATCAAGTCGTGTCATATTTTTCCACCCCTGTAATTAATGTTAGTAAGGCGCCCATAGAAACCCTTATATGATAAGGACTGCATTTCATCACCAGCTCCTTCGCCCACCTAGGAATCAATCAATATCCTTGTATCCCACGATCCCAACCCTTGAATTTAAATTTAAAATCGAGTAGAAAGAGGCTTAGGTTATCAAGCTCATAGGACCCTTTAAGAAGGACATGATCTATTGTCACTTTAGTGGCTTCTAAGCACTATGGTTATAGTGGGTATAAATCCAAGTGATTTTCACACAGCTTCCATTGACATTAGTTAAGGTCTAAACCCCTCCTAACAAGAGGATTGTATTAACCACTTTTGAGCGGAACCTAACTAGTAAGTAGTAGTCAAATCTAGACAAAAGGAGGAGTCTAGATTTTGGTCTAAGAAGCTACCACCTATGTACTAAGCAAAGATAATCAAAACATTACTCGATTAGTGCATATTAGAATTTAATTTCCCATCACGTAGAGTTAGAGTCAGCATTTAGATTAGGGCATTTAGTGTAGGATAGTTTATGCAAAGACATTAATCTCAAAACCTAGAGCTAACAACTTTCATCCTAGAGATTCAATGCAACTAAAGACAGGGGAAAGAAACCAAGTTCCTATCCACTTGCAGAAGTTGTGCGTAAGGCCATTAGAGATTTCTATGCGCCATTGTAACTTAACTCCCCATCGTGCATAGCTTTACCTCCTACAAACACAGACCATTTCAAGTTAAAGTCGTGAGTTATATAATTGTGTCCCACTTTTTATGGTTGAGACTGAGAAGACCCCTACCTACATATTAAGGAGTTCCTTGATATTTGTGCCACATTTAGGTTCCAAATTTTTTTAGACGAATCTATCAAACTTAAGCTATTCCCATTCTCTCTCAAGGATACAGTTAATCATGGCTGAATTCCTTGGAGGTAGGTTCCATCAATACATAGGACCAATTGTCTAGAAATTTTTTGAACAAGTTCTTACCATTCACAAAACAAATGCCCTCATTGTGAAATTATTAATTTCCAACAAAAGTATCATGAAAAATACTACGAATGTTGAGAACGGTCAAATAAATTGTGGCAGAAATGCCCCCATCATGGATTTGAAAAATGGCAATAATTTCAATACTTCTATGAGGCATTGATACCTTCAAATAGATAAATGATAGATGTAGTGAGTGGAGGTGCCCTCATGCTAAAGGATGAAAGTGAGGCTTGGGAGTTCTTTTAGACTCTAGTAGATAATTCTCAGTAATGGGATTATTCAAATAGAAGAGAGAGAAACAACTACCTACCAAAAGAGGGAGGCTCTATGAGATAGGAGTGCATACTGATCTATCTCATAAACTCGATTCTGTACTAGCAAGATTGGACATGTCCAATATTAGAGTAAACAAACTTGAAACTATGTTTCAATCCTTTATGGCTACCTCATCCCTTACACCTCCACAAGAGGTTTGTGTTATATGTTCTAGCCCAACCAATATAACCACCTCTTGTCCATCAAATAAGGTGTTGAACGATAATCTTGTTGATCAAGCGAATGCATTGGATGCATATTACCAACCTAGCAATAACCCATATTTTGAGACCTACAACCTTGGATGGGCTAGGAATTGCAACTTTTCTTGGTGGAAGAATAACTACCAAGGAGGATCGTATGTGAACCCCCTTACCCAAAAATTTCCTCATAAAACTATAGTTCCCCAGCAACTACTTAACTTCCAACAACCTCAATAATAAAAGAAACCATATATAGAGGAAACCATCCTCACCATGCTTGAAAGACTTTTAAAAGATAATGACGACACTAAAAGGCCTTACACCAGTTGCAAAATGAGAGTAGACATTTAGCCAATGTTAACTCTCAGGCCAAAGCCAAGTTGGATATGTAGGTAAGCTAATTGTTAGTTGAACTACATAATAGAGAGACGGGTCAGTTCCTATTCAACCCATCTAGACAGAAAAATCATATAGAACTTATAGTAGAGGTGCCCTATGTGCTTAAAGCCCCTTTTCTTCAATTACTAAACAAGCCTAAAAAGGGAACAAACTTCAACGAGTTAATGTAGGTATTTAAACATGTTCAAATCAATATTCCATTTCTCAATGTAATTAAAGACATCCTTGCCTATGCCAAATTCTTAAAAGAGCTTTGCACAAGAAAAATGAAGCTAAATGTACAAAAGAAAGCTTTCCTTACCGAGCAGGTAAGCTCCTTGATTCAACACAAGAACCCATCAAAGATTAGGGAACCAAGGTGTCCTACTATTTCTTGCATTATTGGAAATCATGTCATAGATAGGCATTAATTGACTTAGGAGTGAGTGTTAAGTTATTGCCATACTCTATCTATGAGCAACTAAGACTCGGTGAGTTAAAACCAACCACTAACATGCTATAATTAGTAGATAGATTGGTCAAGATAACTCATGGTTTGGTTAAAGATGTCTTGATATAAATGGACCAATTCTATACCCTATTGATTTTCATTGTATTGGACACCCAACCTGTATCTGATCCAGGTAGTCAGATTCCCGTCATCCTTGGATGTCCATTCTTAACAACGTCCAACACCATTATTTACTATAGGAATGGTGTAATGAAATTGTCATTCGGTAGTATGAAAGTTAAATCAAATATCTTTAATGCTGACCAACAACATATAGACCTTGATGATTCTTGTGACATGAATTTGATTGAGAGTCTAATTAATAACATTCATCCATCATTGTCCATGTCTGATGCACTAGAGGCTTGTCTTATGCACTTTAATGGAGAATTTGATATAGACAAGTCTATTGAGGAGGTAAACAACCTTCTGGAGGCTGCTCCACTCATAGATACTTCCAAGTGGGACCCTTATGTGGAACCACTCCCACATTTTGATTCTGTCCCAATACCTTCAATAGAGGGACCACCATCTTTGGACCTAAAACCCTTGCCTGACAACGTGAAATATTCATACCTAGGTCCATATGAAACCTTACATATGATAATAGCATCATATTTAAACAAAGAATAAGAGGGAAAGCTTTTAGATGTCCTTAAGGAACATAAAACTGCTCTAGGGTGGACGATAACACACGTAAAAGGGAATAGTTCAGTTGTTTGCATGCATAGGATACACCTTGAAGAAAATGCAAAACCTTTTATAGAAACTCAAAGATGACTTAATCCCCACATGAAGGACGCACTTAGAGATGAAGTCTTAAAGCTTTTATATTCTATCTTTGACAGTACTTGGGTTAGCCCCATTCAAGTTGTACCAAAGAAATTTAGGGTCATAGTAGTAAAAAATGAGGACAATGAGTTAGTACCCATCCGCATGACCACTGGTTAGAGAGTTTGCATTGACTATCAAAATTTGAACACAATCACAAGCAAAAATCACTATTCTCTGCCCTTTATTGACCAAATGCTAGAGAGGTTAGCCAGATATAGCTATTATTGTTTTCTGGATGGATATTCCTATTAAAACTAGATTCCTATAGAACCTGAGGATCAGGAGAAGACCACCTTCCCCTATCCCTTTGGAACCTTCGCTTGTCGACGTATACCTTTTAGGCTTTATAATGTTCTAATTACATTTCAAAGGTGTATGTTGACCATTTTCTCTAATATGGTAGAAAGGTGTGTTGAGGTGTTTATGGATGACTTCTCAGTATTTAGGTCATCATTTGATGAGTGTCTGCACCACTTAAAGTTAGTTCTAGAAAAGTGTCAAGAGAAAAATCTTGTTTTAAATTGGGAAAAGTGCCATTTTATGGTACAAAGTGGGATAGTTTTAGGCTACATAATATCACCCAATGGGATAGAAGTCAATAAGGAAAAAGTGGATTTAATAGCCAACCTTCCTCCACTAAGGACGGTGAAAGAAATTTGTTCCTTTTTAGGGCATGTTGGCTTTTATATATCCTTCATCAAGGATTTTAGCAAATTTCCAAGACCCTTTAATGAGGATTATAAGAAAGAATTTGAGCGACTCAAGGCCGAGTTGACTTTTGCACCCATTATCCGACCACTAGATTGAAATGTACCTTTTGAGATAAAGTGTGATGCATCAGATTATGCCATTGGAACTGTTTTCGAACAACGCATAAATAAACTTCCCTATGTAATATATTACACTAGTAAAACAATAAATGATGTGCAACTTAATTATTCAACTATAGAGAAAGAGTGTTTGCTTTGGATAAGTTTAGACCTTACTTATTAGGGTCTAAAGTTATAGTGTACTTAGATCATGTGGCTTTAAAGTACCTCCTTTATAAAAGGATGCAAAACCTATGTTGATATGTTGAATACTACTGCTACAGGAGTTAGACTTAGAAATTTAGGACAAGAAAGGTGTAAAAAATGTTGTAGTAGACCACTTATCTAGATTATTGGTGGAGCCTACTAGCGATCACATGCCTACAACTAAATCCTTCCCGGATGAATAGTTATTGCATATTTCATAGTTGCCTTAGTACAATGATATTGTTAATTATCTTGTTACAGGACAAATTCCTAATCATTGGACCAAACAACATAAAAAGAGATTTTTGACCAAGGTTAGATATTTCACATGGGACGAATCATACTTATTCATGTATTGTCCCTATCAAGTGATTAGGAGATGCGTACTAGATAGTAAACATAATCAAATCTTCTCATTTTGTCATGATCATGCATGTGCAGACCATTTTAGCTCGAGAAAGATAGCTATAAAAATTTTGCAATGTTGTTTTTATTGGCCTACCATATTTAAGTATGGACATGCTTACTGCATAGCCTGTGTGAGGTGTCACAGGTTAGGTAATCTAAGAAGGAGACATATGATGCTCTTAAACCCAATCCTTATTATAGAGCCATTCGATGTTTGGGGCATAGATTTCATGGGACCATTTCCTAATTCTTTTGGAAGTCTTTACATCCTAGTGGGAGTGGACTATGTGTCTGAGTGGGTGGAGGTATACCTTACAAAACCAATGACCACAAAGTCATGGTAAAGTTCTTAAAGAAAATATCTTTACAAGGTTTGGCACTCCAAGACCCATAATAAGTGATGGTGGAAAATACTCTTGTAATAAAGTGTTTAAGAATTTAATGAAAAAATATGGTGCAACCATAGAATAGCTCCCTCAGTCTAGTGCCCAAGTAGAGGTATCTGATAGGGAGATAAAGTGGATTCTAGAGAAGATAGTCAATCCAAGTAGGAAATACTAGCCCATGAGACTCAACAACACTTTGTGTGCTTATCGTACTACATATAAAACCCCTATAGGAATGTCACCTTACCGCATAGTCTATGGAAAGGCCTGCCACTTACCAATAAAGTTATAGCACAAAGCATATTGGGCTATCAAAAAGCTCAATTTTGACTTAGATTCTACTGGGACCCACTGAAAACTCTAACTCAATGAGTTGGAAGAATTGAGGAAAGACGCATATGACTCTGCATGATTACAAAAAGATCAAATGAAGGTTGCACATGATCTCCAAATCTTAAGAAAATCCTTCACACTTGGACAAAAGGTCTTATTATATAACTCTAGATTGCATCTCTTTAAGGAAAACCCAAACCTAGATGGATCAAACCTTATACAATAAGCACAATCTATCCTCATGGGGCCATCGAGGTTGAGAAGGATGAAAAAATCCAAAAAGTCAATGGTCATAGGTTAAAACCTTTCTTAGAGATGCCTAATCCTGAAATTGATGAGATACTATTAAAGGCACCTCAGTATTATGACCCACCTTAGATTACTACTCAAGGAACCCTTGCAGTGTACCATCATTATACTCATCATTATGTCTAGTTGAAGATGTAAAACTTAAGGTTCCCTAGGAGGGAACCCAGATGTTTTTAAATCTCCATCTTCTACATCTTTCCATATAGATTCCTATGTTTTCAAGCAATGGGGACAATGTTCATTTTAGCTGGGAGTTGTAGATGCATCCAGGGATTTTGAATTTTCTTGAGCTTTTGAAAAAGAAAAAAAAGTTTTTGGAAGAGTTCCCTTATTGTGATGAGAACTGATATTCAGAATTTAGTAATTTTAATATTTTCACCTTTTAATGGGAGTGTATATGTTTAGTTTTGCACATTATTCATGTGTTGAAGCATTTTATGAAAGTTAATTCTTGGAAACCATCAACACGCAGCATATAGTCAAGACTAATAGAGAGATATAACTCAGAGACCCTGAGGAAAATCAATGGAGACCTATAACCTAGTGAGTTTAGAGACTATTTTCTTTTAAACATTTATAAGTAACTCCACAGTTTTCTTCAGTGAACATAACTTAGTGTGATCTTGTTATCCTTGTTTTGGTTAACTATCAAGAATAAATAGGAGTAATATCTTTCTTTCTAGAAACTTTATTGAATCAATAGGCTTTCAGAAACCTAGGAAATGATGTAAGCCACACCCAAAGACATAAAACCTACCCAGTATATTCCATACCACTAGTTAGCCCTTTGAGAATACTATTAAGCCTTTCTTTCTTAACCCTAATCACTTTAACTCAAAATAAACTAGTAAAATAAATAACCATTACCCATTTTCAAAATAAGTAGAGTTAGTAAAAAGAAAAAAAAAGTGAGAAAATTAGCAATCTTTCTTCCAAAGAAGCCAAAAGAATAAGAAAAAGTGAAAAGAAATGTATCAGAAAAAGAAAAAAAAGAGAGAGTGAAAGACAAGAATAAAAAGGAAATTCACTTCAACAAAACCAAAAAGTGTCCTAACATATATTCATTGAAGACCTCTACTCTAATTTGATCCTTTGAAATCCTTATACCCTTCTTTTCTTACCCCTTACCTAAGCATATGCTTTGTCCTAATTAAAGACCTGTGGATCTTAGGTGGAACAAAGCCTTAAAGAAGAGATAAAAAGAAGGAATTAAGGTGAAATACCCTATACTATTTTTGGTGATAATAGTCACTCTTAAGGATCACTTTCCTTTGTCTCTTTAATACTTAAAAATTTATGTGAACCATTAGCTTTGTTGAATTCAGTCTTATAATGATAGGAATATGTTTCAACCCTTATCTGAGATATTCATTTATGAGAGTATACTTGAGAGGATTTGAGGTCAAGATATATTTCCAATGGAATTTAATCATATCTAATTAGAAGTTATGACTTAAATGGCTACACACATGCATGCACTCTGAGAAATAACTAGAATGAAATGTCTTTAGTATGTGTATGAGTTGTAAAATGGTCAATCTTCTCCATTAAGTTGTGAAAAACTAGTAAAGTGCTAATGAATGAGGATTTTTTGAGATGAAATAGGGGACTCAACCTTAAAAAATTCCGTGTGTGTATTCATTGCAAACCCTCACGAGGCCTAACTCATCCACTAGGTGTAACTTAGGGGTCTAAGGGCTTGTTGCATGTGCCTAATGCAATTGTGAGAACCTACAAAAGTGGCACCTTGTATTCATTTTTGTAAAATGATTTTTTACATGTTTCTCTTAATACTATCAAAATTCTGGTTGGGGGGTGTGATAAGTATTTAATTTTGCATAAAAACCACCCAATTAGTACCCATGTGTTACAACTTATAAGGGTAAATTAAAGTTTTTAGACCAAAATTCATAACACATGCTTTTTTTACTTAATAACCCAAAATTTTGTTACTTTGTAGGTCTAGAAGCTAGTCCAAGGTAAGTATGTGATTAATCTTTCTTTTTTTTCTAGAATTTAAGTAGGTTTTTTAACTTTTTGTAGGAAGTAAGATGGTGATTCAATGCCCAAGATCGACTGGGATGAAATTGAAGATCAAGATCAAAATATCGAGTGAAAGCCTCAAAATCGTCGCTTCAGCATGAAACCAAAGGCGAAGATCATCTTGTGGACCAGTAATGGATGTGATTAAAGGAGCTAAAGATGGCCAAAGTGGGCCCATGAAGTAAAGCATGCATCCCCACTACCTTTGTATGGAAGCCACTTTAGCCACCTTAGCCATATAAGCCATGAGAGAAGGTGGCAAGCTAAGGAATTCAAGCTAAACCATACAAGCCGCTCAAGTTAAGAGATGAAGCCAAGGAAGCTTTCTAAGCCAACCATGAAGCTTAGTCAAGGGAGCCTTCAAAGTGAGCCATTTAAGCCATCAAGCTAAGCTAAATGGAAAGCTAGGATTGGGTGAGATTTAAGAGGGAATGTGGGCCAATAGGATAAGAGCAAATAATTTTTAGAGTTTTTCTCACTTTCCCCCACTTTTTCCTTAGTTTTGACCCCACCCTTAAGATGCACTACTAATTTCCAAAGCTTTCACTCCTTCCACCTCTTAGGAAACTACCCAACCAACCAAATGTCTTCGCCTAACACATCCCACCTCTTTCCTAATCTATCCCTACCCACTTTCCTAAAAAACAAACCTTCAACATTTTTTGGAAGGGGGGAGATGCCCCTTCCTAAAAAGGTGGCGTCTCCCACCTACCTCCCATCTTAAGACAGCCAACTACTCCTCCTCACTTTACTATTTGGTGTCTATCCTTTTCCCTCATCCTAGCCCTTCAATTTAACCCTATATAATCCCCATCACACCTTAGTACTAGGTTACCCTAGGAAAGATAGGAAATACTTTATAAAACCAGCCCAAAATCCAAGAAAAACAACACTCATTCACCATAGGAAAAAGACGTCTCATCCATAGGAAGGATATGCCTACTTCTTTCTAACCATTTTTCTCTCTTTTGCTTGTTGTTTTATGATTTCTTTGGGTGCTGCTGCAAACTTCCAAGGTTCATGCTTCTTCCTCAAGTGTTCAACCTAGAATTTGTGGGGTTTTGATTCATCTTTGAAGGTTGGTTAGCCTTTGCTGGAATTTCTTTATTTTCATGTTAGTTTGCCTTGTTTTTCCTTTAGCTTTCCTTGCTTTTAAACTAAGATTCAAGTCTGGTCTTCCCTTGGAGGGACAGCTAAGGGAAGTCATCTTGAATCTAGTTTTGTTCTTTTTCTTTCATTGCATCTTTCGTCTCTTCTAGCTCTCTTGATTTTCAGCTTTGGTTGCTTAAGTTCCATTGGATTGTAGCCTTAGTTTTGCATAGGATGCTCCCTCGATTTAAAGCATACTTGTTCATGAGTGAATGTTGGAACAATTGAAGAAGAATTTAGCTTGTAATTGAGCAGTGATTAAGATTAAGTGAACATCATTGTTGTAGCATTTAATTTTTAGATTTGGATTACATGTATAGAATGTTATATTGATGAATTTTTGAAGATGATTCAATGAGATTACTTAGAAATTTCATTTCATTTATGTCCAGTAGTAAATTAACTTTTTCTTAAATGTGTGAATGCATTAGAAGTGATTAAGTTCATGTTTATAGTCATTAAATGTTTTAATTACCTTACTGCTGGAATTTCTTTGTATGAATGGTTTATGTTAATTTCTAGCACAATATAATCATGTTTACTTGACGTTTCAAGTGATCAATTAGATTGTTAGATAGCTTAGTTAATGCTAGAAATAGATACATGCTTGGGTTTCTAGATTAGTTATTAAATCCACTGCTATCTAATGAATCTTGCATACTATTCCATGGTTACATGTATGTTAATTGGGTAGTTTTCCTTACATTGTTGCTAGTAATTGCTTTCATTTATTTTTTTAGTTTGACTGTAATTAGATTCAATTATTTTGTATCTTAGTTAGTTGGAAAGTAATCAAATTTGTCATACTTGTTAAACTAGTTGATTTGGTTGCTTACTTTTCTTAGTTTTGCATGATTATGAATGTAGTTTGTTAAAGCATGTTTCCATTAGATTAGTTGTTAATTTCTTGTTTAGGAAAGTTGCTAAATTGCATTTTTTAAGAAAGTTTCACTTTAGAAAAGTTGTTTATTAGGAAAGTTATAAAATTAGAAGTTTTTAATTTAGGAAATTTTTATTTTTAGAAAGTGCACGTTTTAGGAAAGTTTCCCATTTAGCGTGTTTCTTATTTTTACTTAGTTTCCAATTTCATATTTTGATTTTCATTATTAGTTTAGGATAAAAATCACTTGAATTTTGGCTAAGTTAGATAGTCTAAAGTAGGGACCACTCACATCACAATAGTTCATTCCTCGTGGGATGGACCTCACTAGCGTGCTGTGTTGCAAACAATTCGTGCAGTTATGAATTTATTTAAAACAATAATAGTATAAATTATATATATTAGGTTCATGCATTGATATTTATTGCATATTATTTAAAGTCATTGTATTAGTAAGCAGCCATTTAACAAAGGTTAGCTTGAGCTCGTCTATAACCAAACCATAAGTTGCATGGTTATAGTAAGTAGCATATAGGTAGGCACTAGTTTTCTTTTATTTTGCATTGCAATTCAAATGCTTTATGGTGGAATGGAACATGTTGAAAGTAAGGGTGCCATAGGAACCGTCATGAGATAAGCACTAGATTTCATCACCAAATTCTTGCCCCACCTAGGTAACTAAAATTAATCCCTGTAAGTTTGCGATCCTAACCATTAAACATAATTTGAAATCAAGTAGAAAGAGACATAGGGTTTTCAAACTTGTAGGAACCTTTTTGAAAAATCACTCTAGTGGCTTCTAAGCATCATGGTTATAGTGGGTGTCTTGATATCCAAATGATTTTTCAACTCCTGATAGCATTGGTTGAGGTCAAAATGCCTCATAACATGAGAATTGTATTAACCACTTTATAGCATAACTTAACCAGTAAGCAATAGTCTAGCTTGGATTAAAAGCTACCACCCTACATGTTGTAAAGATCATCCAACTTTATTAGCAAGCTATTATGATTGATTGTGCATCATTTAGCTTAGGATTAACATTTAAGTTACATCATATAGTTAGGGTTTTTGTTTATTTTCCATAAAAAGTCAAATCAAATAAAAAAATCTACTCATTCGTTGTATATGAAGTTGAGAACAAAGGCCTATCAAGAAGGGGATAGAGTTGATAGATTATATACATTGATGGATAGAATATATAATATGGTAAGTTAATTGTTTAGGATGATAACTTCTAGGCAAGCCGCTCCATAGCCTCAGTAACATAATGGCTATACCTATTCTAATTCTCCATATTATACTTTTCATAGCCATCAAGCTCCACATACAATGAATACTATTAGGAGCCAATGGATGCACCTAATGCATTTACATACTCTAGCAATGATTTTTATCCTGAGACAGACTATCATGGATGGGCTAGGTATCATAAACAACTATGGTCTCATGATTATTAATCATACTATGAAGAACCAAAATGGTACCACCCTAAACAACCCTACCATGATTATCAAGAATAGCAGAGTCAATCATCATGAATTCAACCTGCTCAACCCTTTTTCAATACCCCATTGCCACAACAATACCAATCCTAGAGATGTTTCCTCTACAACATGAAGAACTATTATTAGAAGAGAATATGCAATGACTTAGTGAACTAATGGATTAAAATCTTGCTACACTTCAAATCGGTACTGAAGAAATGAAAGAAATTAGGGAGAAGAGTGAAAAAACACTTAAAAAATTTTCAAGGTGGGAATTACCAATTCCTGCTGAATCTTAGAGTTTTCATCAACCTTGACTATTGGTACTGATGAGAGGACTAAAATATATTACAATTATTCTCAGTTGCAAAGTCCCCAACCATCCATACAAACCTTTAATGCATATCTACTAGAACAATATCATGCTCCTTGTTATGATTATGATGAAGAGACTTCCATTGTTGAAGAGAATGAAGTCACTGAAAAATCCAACCTAGATCCTCTAGAATCATGTCCTATTTATTGTTATGAATTTGATGAAGACACTTCCATCGAGGAGGTGACTAAGTTGTTGGATACTATCCCTTTGATGGACACTTCTCAATGGCAAGCTAGGATTTAAACTCCTACAGAGCCTAAAATACAAATTGATCCTTGCAATGCAAAAGGTGTACCTAATTGGGACCTACAAACTATATTTGAATAATCACAAGATAGTAATATAGGCCCACTTAAAACCTTGCCTAAGCTAGCTGAATAGGAGGAAGAAGAGTCATTTGATGTACTAATCCTACATCAACCAACACTAGAGTACACATTAGAAGATAATTAGGATTTAAGATAAACCATGTCCCTACCTCCAATAATACAAGAACAACCTCTTAGGGAAGTGCAGAGTCAACTTATACTCAATTCTAGAAGAATGTGAAATGGAGGACATAGATAAACTGAGTACAATGGTCAATGTTATCCTTAAAATTTGTAGAACTAAGTACCAATCATCTCCATATGGTCTAACAACCCTAAACCATTCATCTCCTAAATTTTCAAGGTGAAGGAATGATATTAACTACCATGAAATATTGAAAAGATGGATCATTAATGTGGTCCCATTAAATTTACAATCATGATAAGCTACTCTATCAAAATGCTATCACCACCAAAAATTTTAAGTTGGAGGAAATATATTGACTACCACAAGATTCTGAAGTAGAGTGAGAAATTTAGGCATGTCTAGATTTAGGTTTAGAAAGCCAGTTTAGTCATAGGATATGTCTGGCTAAAGATGTTAAACTTAGCACCCACTAGGAGGCAACCCAAGGGTTTTTAGAAAGTCTCAGTGTTCTAAACTACTCATTCATTGTTTAGGTGTCTTATATT
Organism: Warburgia ugandensis; assembly: GCA_035236585.1. NCBI lineage: Eukaryota > Viridiplantae > Streptophyta > Magnoliopsida > Canellales > Canellaceae > Warburgia > Warburgia ugandensis. The sequence continues at coordinate 12,749,813 of CP141127.1, read as the reverse complement.
TCAAAACATTGAGGACAATGCTTAGTTTAGGTTGGGGGTTTAGAAACAAGATATCTAAGTTTTTCTTACATTTTTAAAAAAATTTGAAAAAAATTATGATAAGTTCCTTTATAGAGAAGATAATTTAATTTTTGAATATTCAGCTATCAGTTGAACTTTAGATTATTAATATAGTTGCATACAATTAGTTCAATATTTTATCCTTTTCTTAAAGTGTCTCATGAAAAATTAAACTAGGAATATTAATTGCACAAAATAGCTATATACAGTTTAAGTTGAAGAGAAAATATAACTTTGAGATCCTAAAGAAAAACTGTGGAGACTTATAACCCAAGAGAGCTTAGAGCCATTCTTTCTTTTCTGAGGATTATACATAAATTCCAAATTTTCTACAGTGAACATTAATTTTTGGTTAGTCTCATTATTCTTAGTCTTTGATGATTATTGAGAAATCACAATAGACCATATATCTCTTAAGTTCATGATAATTTCTAAGTCATATGAAACCTAGAAAATGACAGAGGTCATACTTGGTAAACCTAGAGCCTTTAGCCTTCCCTATGTTATTTTCTGATAGTGAGCCAAGTTAAAAAGGTTAAAAATAAGAAAAAGTTCTTAAAGATCATATATATAAATTCAAGTTAAAAGGAAAAAAAATAGTCAATGAAAAAGAAGAATGTTCACTCGTGTGAAGAAAAATAGGAAAGCTATAAATACACTAAGAGAAGACCTTTACATATTTTCCAAACATTCTTTGTTTACCTTTATACTCATTCTTTTGATAACCATTACCCAAGCTTACATTTTGTCCTATTAGAAGTCTTAACTTGATCTTAGAAAAAGTATGACTTGGATATTTGGTAGTTTAACATTCTTAGTAGTTGACATCCTTTCATGAGACCATTAGAATTGTTCTAAGTTATTATTCTTTTGTATGAATATGTGAGATTGTTGGACTTGATGAATAATATTATGCTCACATATTAATGACAGATTAAAACCTTTTTGAGTGATTTGTTTCTGAGTGTCAAGCATATCCTGTGAGAATTGAAGCCCAAGCATATATTTGGATGGTAATTTAGGTTGTATTTGACTTGGAGACTATAATTATATATTAGCTATAAAACATACGCATCTTCTGAAGTTTAATAGAATAATGAGATATCTTTAGCACAATGGTAGGATTTTGAACCTTTTTGTTCATCTTTGTTACCAAGCTAAAGTTAAATACTTAATATAAGCTGAATAAAAGAAAAAATGTTCTCAGATAAACAAAGGACTTACATAAGATTTTTGGGAATTTTGTGGGTAGATTCATTGCAAGCCCTCACGAGCACTAGCTCGTCCACTATGTGTAACCTAGAGGTTTAAGGGCTTGTTGCATGTGCTAAATGCAATTGTGAGTGCCTATGAAAATGAAAAACACTTTTGTTTTTCATGATTTTTATAGGTTTTACTCGAGACTAGCAAAATACTAGTCAGGGGGTGTAATAAAATGTCCAATTTTGTATAAAAATCACTTGATTAGTTGCCCATTTGTTATAACTTATATGTTAAATCAAGATTTTTGGCCAAAATTCATAACAAATGCATTTTTGACCTAATAAATCAAGTATTTGATAATTTGCAGGTTCAAAGGCTAATCAAATATTAAATATGTAAATAATCATAATTTTTAGGATTTAATTAGAAATTTTCATCTTTTGTAGGAGTCAAGATGATGATCCAATGACCGAAATTGATCGAGATGAAAAATGGAATATCATAATCAAAAGATCGAGTCAAGGCCTAAAACTCCTCAATCCAACTTAAGATCACCTTATGCAATGCAAAGGATGAAATTAGAGGAACCAAAGAAGCTTGAAGTGGGTCCATGGACCAGTCATGCAAAGTCCACCACCTTTGCATGGGGTTCACTTAAGCCACCTAGCCATATTCAAGCCATAAAGAAGGTGACAAGTTAAGGAGCCTAGCCAACCATCAAAGCTAAGGATTTGAACCAGCAAGTCAAGCCAAGAAATCACTTAAAACTAGCCATGAAGCAAGCCAATGGAGCTCTGAAAGCAAACCATCAAGCCACATAAGCCAAGCTACATGGAAGGCCATGATTGAAAGAAAATCTAAAGAAATATCCATGGGGTTTTAAAAGTTATTTTGAACATATTTGAGGAAAATCCAATTGGGTAAGGTAGCATGTGGACCAATAGGAAGAATCCACTCCATTTTTCTTATTTTTCCATGTTTTCTCAATTTTTTCTCTTTCTCTGACTCACCATACAAGAGCACTATGTGTTTTGCACCTTCCTACCTAAGAGTCCCACCTTTCTAAATTGTCCCACCTTCTTAAACTCCCACTTCAACTAGTCAACCAATCCTAAGATGCCAGCCAACCCAACCAACTAATACCACCTTGTACTTTCTCTTTTCTCCTTATTTTTCTCCATCACTCTTTCTCTCCCACTTCAACCAGCCAACCAATCCTAAGATGCCAGCCAACCTTGCCAACCAATCCTACTCTCTCTCTCTCTCTCTCTCTCTCTCTCTCTCTCTCTCTCTCTCTCTCTCTCTCTCTCTCTCTCTCTCTCTCTCTCTCTCTCTCTCTCTCTCTCTCCCCCCCCCCCTAACCACTAAGCACTCTATGTGAACTACAATCAAGGAAGGGAGTTCCAAGTGAAAATCCTCCAAAATAGGAGCTTCCTTCCCCTCCTTACCTCATCCACTCCACCACCCTCCTAGTTTCCCTTTAACCCACCCAATCATCATACTTTCAACTTTCCACCTCACCCTCTCTCTCTTACCTCAATCCACCTCTCTTTCTATTTTCCATAAGCCATCTACGATGTTTACTAGGGGTAGACAACCTTGCCTAAAAAATGGTGTCTCCCACTTTATCTCTCTCTTAAGTGTCTCATGGTTGCCCTAGATCTATTTTTCATCCTACCCATTATTCTTATTATCCCCACCTTTTGTGCCTCTTTTAAGGGTTGCTCATATTCCATCAAATTTTGAAGGCATCTATCAAATATATAACTATTAAGGGTTTTAACTCAAAAAGAACTTGGAGAAGGGGAGAATGTCCCCTCCTAAGAAGGAGGCATCTCAATCCCTCTACCCTTCCTTTTCTCTCCAATGACTTTCTCCCTTGCAGTCCTCTTCCTCCAAGCATTCCATGCCCTCTTCTTCACCTAGTTCTTTGGTTTTCTTCCATTAAAGGTTAGTCATACAAATTTTGCTCCTGCTTTTCTTGTGATTTGATTTCCTTTTTTATGCTTGTTCTCATGCTTAAGATCTCCTTTGCATGCCTTCCATTAGTTAAGCCTTCTTGCATGTTCTCTCAAAGATCCAAGATTTCCTTTCCTTGAAGTGACAGCCAAGGAAAAAGTCACCTTGAATCCATTTGTTTCCATTCCTTTTTTCCCCTTAATCTTTCATTACTTAGATCTTGTTTTGGTGCTTTATTTCTTACTTTTTTTTGGGAACTTTTTCATTTGTACTCCAAGGGTTTACTTGCATGCTTACCTTGAATATTGGATGATGGTTGAATAAGTTTGAAAGGGTTTTGGGGTTAAGGATGGTGCCCATATCCCGTGGATGATGCGCACCACAATTGTATTATTCCCTTATACATGTATTGTCATCTCATTCAATAAAAATTCCAGTGGTTCATATTATTCCATTCTTATCATGCATGCTAATCCTTGCTAGCTTAATTCCATGATTAAATGCTTAGATCCTTATTTGTTCTAGAATTATTTTGTAGTAGTTTTAACATTTTCAATGCATCAAAATCATGCATGTGATGCCGATGATTGTGATGATTGATACATTGATTAAAACTATGATTTCTTGTTGTTTATAATATCATGCATTCCTTCCTTAGTTAGTCAACACATTACTTGTATTACCTTATTGATCTTTCATCTTAATCCGTAGGTATTTTGCTTAAGAACTACAACTTCATACCTTAGTATCATGCACATGGACATTGGATCATGCACATAATTCTTAGAGTGATTGCATGAGAATTATAATTGTTCATTTTTGCATGACTCATTTAGATAAGTGTTTATGGGTGAATTAGAATCTTGATCATTAGATTAGCATATGCATTTTTTATCATGAACTACGTGCACTTTTCTTTAGGATTTTGTGCATAGTAAGTGGTTGATTTTTTACTAATTTTTACATGTTCCCATGTATTTAGTTTCATTAATGAGTTTTGCATTAGTTAGATAGTTTCTACATTTCATTGTTAGAAAGTTTTTATTTTGGAAAGTTCTAATTTTAGAAAGTTTTACATTTAGAGAAGTTTTATTTTCCTAGAAAGTATGTTTTTAGGAAATTTTTCAGTTTAGCTTGTGTTTAGCACCTTTACATATATTCATGTTTTACATTCATGTTAAATTTCCATTCTTAGTTTATGTTAAAAATCTCATTATCTTGACTAGGTTAAGTAGTTCAAGTAAAGACCCACTAATCACACATCCATTTGATTCCTCATAGGATCAACCTCCATCGCATGAATTACTACAAGTGATTGGTGAGCTTGCAAGTTTAACTCAAAAATAAAAAAAATCACATAGATGAACATAATAATATTCATCAAAATAGTATGCAAGAATCACCCACACAAGATTATAGTAATACATATAAAACCTTGTAATTCTTGCTCTAACATTCCAAATCTAAAACTTATTAAATCAAGCATGAAACCTAAAAAAAGAAGCATGACATTTGGACAAAATCTAGACACAGGGAAAGGCATGTATAGAGTCTTTGGCTTAAAACATGCACTACTACACATGAGGGTTTTAAAGTCAACATAAAAAAGTCGCTTATTTGACTACCGACTTTGTAAATATTTTACTAGTTGCTTGAAAATAAACAACTTTAAATAGATAGACTTAAGAAGTCATTTAGGAGTAAGAGACTTTAAAAAACTAGCAAGAGCTAAAAAAAATTTGCGGGAATAACTTTTAAAGTCGTTTAGATATAAATGACTTAAAAACTTCATGACTTTTTGAAGTCATTTCATTAAGTGACTTGAAAACTATCAGATAAATTTGGCATGATTTTTTTATTTAGCGGGAATTGACTTTTAAAGTTGTTTATAACTAAATAACTTCTAAAGTCTTTGATCATCTATAAATAGTAGTCGAAGTAACATTTTTTCCCTTATCCTCTTCTTCTCAAGGTTTTAACATGACAAATTCGTCATTGGTCCTTATGCGTCTCTCTTTTTCCCTTTTTACTTTCCATTTTTATATTTTGACTATTGGTGTAATGAAAAAAACTGTAATTCCACTACTTCTTTTAAGTCACACAAATATTTCTTTTCTTATTACTAACTTTTCTTTATTTTTATTTTGTAGATCCTATGAGTTTTCTCTTTACATATCATGGGGTTAAAGAATCTGTTCGATCATCTTCATTTCTCTAGAATCGTATGATTTCATTAAAAATGACAACTACTACTTCTCTCACAAGCCTACTATTGAAAGAGAGGGAGAACAATACAGATGTGTGGTTCTCACCCAAAAATAGGGTTTGATGAAGAGTGGTGGTTATACCATCAACTTTTGGTATATTTTGAAAAAAAGAGTGGTGTCAACTAAATAGGCCTAATTTTGATGAAAAGAGTAGATTTGCTATTTGATCTTGGCTTAATAAGATCTAATAGCTAGTATGTAACATTTGATATACATGTAACATTGGATGTAATAAAAAAATAATTTGATTTTCTTATTGATGTGTTTATATATATATATATATGTATTATATGTGATTGTGTTTGTAAAATTAGTTATAGTGTGTGTTTATGTTAGTGTGGAATGCAAAAATGGTAAATAAAAAAATAAATATTACGAACATTTAAAGTCGTTTGAAATAAACAACTTTAAAAGTACATACTTTTAAAGTCATTTTTCATGACACCATTTCAATTGAACATCTGTTTTAAGAATTATTTTATCAACTTCCAACATTCCTTTTCACTCTATGTTTATTATCTATGAGCAAAAAGTAAGCCAGACTTATGTTTCTTTACTCTAAACCAAATCCTACTTGTGAATTGGAATTACAAAGATGTATCAAGATTTAAAAAGAAACTTTTGGTGGGAAGGCATGAAGAGAGAAATAGGAGAATTTGTGGCTAAATGTCTAAATTGTCAACAAGTAAAGGCTGAACACCAAAGACTAGCTGGAATGTTACAAACATTGGAACTTTCAGAATGGAAATGGGACAATATCACTATGGATTTTGTAGTGGGATTGCCAAGGACTAGGGCAGGCCATGACATGATTTGGGTGGTTGTGGATAGGCTAACAAAGTCAGCACATTTCCTTCCAATTAGACAAAACCAATCAGTTAATGATCGGCTAAGTTATACATCAAAGAAATAGTAAGACTTCATGGGATTCCACTATCCATTATCTCGGATAGGGATGGAAGATTTACTTCAAGATGTTGGAAGAGTGTACAACAAGCCTTGGGAACCTCAATTAAACTCAGTACAGCATTTCATCCTCAAACAGATGGTCAATCAGAAAGGACTATTCAAACCTTAGAAGATATGTTGAGAGCATGTGCATTAGATTGGAAAGGGATTTGGGATGAACATCCTTTAGTAGAATTTGCATATAACAACAGTTTTCAGGCAAGTATTGGTATGGCACCATATGAAGCATTGTATGGACGGCCATGTCGATCACCAACCTGTTGGAGTGAAGTTAGAGAAAGAAGGCTGATAAAGTCAGAACTAGTGAAACAATGTGTAAACAAGGTCAGATTGATACAGAAGAGGTTGTTAACAGCACATAGTCGACAAAAGAGTTACGCAGATAAAAGACGTAGAAACTTGGAATTTAATGTGGGGGAGCACGTATTTCTAAAGGTATCACCTGTCAAAGGAGTAGTGAGGTTTGGAAGGAAAGGAAAACTTAGTCTTAGATTCATTGGTCCGTTTGAAATCTTAGAAAGAGTTGGTCCAGTGGCCTACAAATTAGCCTTACCACCCCAACTCTTAGAAATACATAGTGTCTTTCATGTGTCTATGCTAAGGAAATACCTCCAAGACGACACTCATGTACTTCAAAGGGTGCAAGAAGAGCTAACGCCTGACCTAACCTTCGAAGAGAAGGCAATACGAATTTTGGACAGCAAGGAACAGAAGTTAAGAACCAAAAGCATTCCGTTAGTCAAAGTCCAGTGGCAACATCACTCTATTGAGGAAGCCACGTCGGAAACGGAAGTAGAAATGAGGAAGACACACCCTAGTTTGTTTGAGTAAGTAGTGTATTACAAATTTCGAGGACGAAATTATTGTAAGGGGGGAAGATTGTAATAACCCCAATTTTTGTAATTGATTGAGAAAAATCAATAAAGTTTGAGTTTCAGATATTTTGGGCTGAAATATTAGGGTTATTTAAAATATACTTTTTATAAAAGTATAAAAAAATTATAAGACATGTAAAATTGAAATTAAACTTAGCAAACCCTTTAAAATGACTGTAAGCACGACAAATTCCGAATCCGGATGAGAAATCCTTAAGTTTCTTCACTTCTTGGACAAAAGTGGTAAAATAGTAATTTTACCCAAAAATCAAAATATCCCAAAAATAAAAATATGAGACATCAAAATTTAGAATGTACTAAGAAATACGAATCCAACACCACTAAGTACACTCAAATCCGAGATCATGGGAATAAAACCCAAAATTTTATGCATAAATGGCAAAACGGTCTTTTTCCACCATGTGGGGCCCACAAGGGACCCAACAACCAATTTTATCAGCAGCCCACGTGATTCATGGGTCAACAAACATCAGATGATCTTGGGGAAGAAAAATTAGGCATGGGGAAGAAAAAATGGAGCATTGAAGACTTTCATGCCATTTGATAATAAAAAAATAAAATATTATAATCATGGAAAAAGACCCAAAATGCCTATAAATACAACCTCAAAAATCCTCATAAAACCCCCATGAAATTCTCTTCACTCTCCTTGAAAAATTAGATCTAGATCCCTCCCCCCAAAATTTCCAAGAGATAGATCTCTTTTCAACTTGTTTTTCTTTTTAGATTGGAACAAGAGACCTAAAATCAATTAGGCACTCTGTTCCAGTCTAATTTGATCAATTTCACCATCCAAAACTTCCCAACATATCTATTCTACAAAACCCCTAAAGAAATTTCAAGATCCAACGGTTCAAACAACAGATATTTGCAAGAAAGGTGGATCTTAGGCCATATCTGCATCAACAAGGTATTTTTTAAAATTGGGCATATAACTAAGGTTTTCTCTCCAATTAGATAGGTGGAAATCCTTTTCATAGATGTTTAGTACTGTTTTATGTAATTTTTATTATACTATAATTTATTTTGGTAATAAAAAGGTAAAAATAAAGTAAATAATAGAACCCTTAATTATGGATGATAGAGTGCTCAGATGGAAAATCTGACTCTACCAATCGATCCAGAAGGGTCCAAAACCCCTAGGGTAGAATTTTCATAAAAATCAGAGACGTTTTGGGGCCTCAATTGAAATAGGATTGATTGGACGGTCCAGAATGGACTGTCCGATTTCCGGATCAAACGGCACCCAAGACGCAGACGTGATGCACCGACGAAATGGCACGTGCGCTATACATGGAGCGTCGTCCCAAGCAAGACAATGGTGCGTCCGTCAAAATGCACGAGCAGACGCACCCAGCAGCATCCCGTTTACGGGCGTGCAGACAACGGGCGTTTGACTCGTCCCGTCCGCATCTGTGGACGCCTCTCAAGGGCGCTTCATCCATTCATCTGAGCGGACGCGCTCGATGACTAGCCTGGTTCGTTCTGCTCGACTAATCTGGGCCGTCCGTTCCTGGGGCCCATATCAAATCCAAGCCCTAGGAAGGACTGTGAACTTCCAGATTCAATTCAGGAGTCATCTGAACTCCAAATTGAGATCGGAAAGAAGCTATGGAAAGCTTGAAACCTTTATTTTCTTATGAAATGATAAAATAGACATGTTATTTAGTAAAAACTTTCTGTATTAAAGAAATATGTTTTCAATTACCAAGATTTTCAAGATCTGAGATGATCAAATCTTAAAAACATGTTTTAATAATGATATACTACTGAAATAAAGTGAGATCTATGGTTAAATTGGATATATATGAGATATATTAAGGGATCTACCCATTATGGTAGAAAAACCCTAAAAATACAAAGGGACCCACTTGATCAATGAGATCAAGTGTGATCAGACCCTTGGGATGGAAAGAATAAATGTTGATATGATGAAATCTAAGGAAATCATGAATGGATTATGACAAAAATAGATCAATATGATCTTTTGACCTTAATAGAGAAAATTCCATAAATACAATTAAAATCCTTAATCAAAGGAAAAGATCTGAGATCAAATGGTTGGATCATAAGTAAAGGTTTCTAAAAATGTTAATGTAATTAGTTTCATAGCATTTTAAATATGATTATGTTATAAAGCATGCTAGTATAACATTTAGACTTAGCATGATATGTGATTTCATTGTTATCATAAGGTATTAGATTTAATTTAAGTACCTTGCCTCATTATCATTGAATGTTAAATTATTTAGTTTTATGCTTTAAATTTATAATTCATTTATGGTTGAATGTTATTAGTAGATTTACTTGTTATGAGATAAAGAGCATAAAACATCAAAAATGTATTCTAATGAGAAAGTAGAGTTTCATTACACAAATAAGAATGGAGTACTTTGGACTTAATTAGTAAGGGCTATAGTTAGTAGGACAATATAAGGATTATCAAGTCCTTGGCCCAAATTAGGAAAAGAATAATAAACCCCATGAATGACATTATAAATATTCATGGACTTAATTAAAATCCATTAGAAAGAGTACTTAGGGTAAACATGCTTAGAGGAACCTTATGAAAGGTTGAGCTATGGTCATTCTAGTGAATGATGAACATAGTGGTTAAGGGGGTTATCTAATAGAGCCTCACTCTTCCCCTACCTTCTGTTGACGTTTGTGAGGTCTAAACGCCTCCTTACATGAGGATTGAAGTAACGACTTTGTGTTCACCCATTCAGCTAGTAAGCCTTAGCCAATTGGAAATAAGAGGAGCAGTCTAGATTTAGGCTTGAATAAGCTACCTTCAACCAGCACATTAACTGGTTGAATAATAATAAGAGCATAAAAGGTTAGTATATTACCTAACCCTAATAAAAGTAGTAAGTAAGATAAGGATGATCAAAAAAGATCCATTAGATCTTGGATGATTAAGAACAATAAGAAGAAGAACACTATATTGTACTTAGTATGTATGTTTAGTAGTATACTTGTTATAGTTCATTAGATTAGATAATCCATACCCTTGATCAAAGATGATTCAAGGAAGAAAACCAAGATCATCCTCCATAGGGATGATCCAATAATTGAACTTAGATCAAAGAAGAACTAGATGATAGAAGATCTAGGACCTTGATCTTTATCAACATGTGTAGATTATCAATCAATGGATCTATGAAAGACCAAGATCAAGGAGATGGACATACAAAGACTTAGAGATAGAAAAATACTTAGATATGAATGATCTAAAGATCATTCTAAACATCAGATCTAGTGATCAATAGGATTGTTCATAATTTATATATTGACAATATGTATGGATGTACAGATTACATACATCAGTCACGATCATAGAAGATTGGGGAAAAGAGATCAATCCTTAAAGGTAGGAGGATTTGATGAATGCATTTACATGAGATATACATGATTGTACTCATGATCTTATGTTGACAAGAGTAATGATAATACTTGTACTAAATCTCTTGAAAACCTTATGATCCAACCAAACACATATAAGATGGTTAAGGACTAAACTATAAGTGAATAGGGAACTAGAAAATATTTCAGCCCTAAGTAAATAGACATATGGTCTGATATATATGAAATCTATTTTACATACACGCTTGGAGGCTTGTGAGTTTGTTTTAATAGGCATAAGCCTAGGGGAATGCTATTGCTAGAGGAGTTATGAGGGTTTGGCCACCTGCTCCTTGAAATTTGATGATATGATGATACCCTCCCCAATGAGAGGCTAAAAGTTGGGTGGTGACAATTATGGGAATGCCACCACTGTGAAAGTCTTGTACCCTCATACAGGCAGTGACATAATATTTTCCACCATGGTATCAGTGGTGAACAGGGCAGTTATCCGAGCACGCTAGTATAGATCAGACTGCAGCATAGCAACCTTTCTGATTATTTTGCACTATGATGCATATGAGAATAGGCATAGTAAAATGCCTTATGTTATAGCATAATGAAATGCTAGGTAATTGTATATTACCAATATTTCCCAAGAAGGGAAATTTCCAGTATAAGATTAGCTGTAATACTCAATTCTCAAAATGAAGAGAATTGATCATCTTAGTTGGGAATGATATTTGACTACTTTCACAAATTTAACTGATTTACCCATGAAGGGTATGTATGTATGTATGTAGATATACATAGCTTACAAAGTAAAGAGTATGTTTAAGGATAATGAGATTATGAAGTATTGGAATTACATTGTCAATGTTAAGCATTGCTTACTGAGATATTGTACTTGTTGCAATATCTCGGATCCAGGGAAGGAGAGTTAGGAGCTGAAGACGATGGAAGACTTGAAGAGAATAATCTTCAAGGTATACCATTGAAGACATGTATTTTTCTTTGTTGAGAGTTTTATTGTATGGTGAGCTTGAGTTTTGGATTATGTAATTTGGACAAGTATTGTACTAGATTTGGCTGTATTGTGAACCACTGGATGGATCCTGGAGTTTAATAAAAGTATATTCCTTCAATGGAATTTTATTTTGTACACAAATTGTACTTATGTCATGTATGAAGTGGTGACTTGGGTTTTCAAAGCAAGTTCTAAAGAAAAGAATTTCCGCTACTTTGTTTTGAGAAATTTTTTTACACTCTTAAGGGCCCTGCCTTTCAAAATACTTTACAAATCATATTTCAAAAACCTAGGTCGTCACACTTTACACTTAGGGTAGGTGTTGATTGTAATCGCATTTGTTGTCCACGCTCAAAATGTGAAAACTTGAAAAAAGTAATTATAGAGGTGTTGAGAGAACACTTGTGCTTTAATGGAATCGATGAAAGCTATCACCCATGGATCTGGCATGGAGAAGAACTTTCGCATCCCTTGACAAGGCTTAGAATATATGATCAAGACATTGTAGGAAGTGATGGAGATAGTAGTACAGCATTACTAATGTTTCGAGATGCATATGTTGACTTCCAGGATGATCTTGAACAATTTCATGCTACATTAGAGGAAGCTGATGAGCTGTTGTACACTGTTTTTAAAGATTATACCAAGTTATCAGTAGTGGTAGAACTTTACAACGTGAAATCAAGATTTGGTTTTTTAGATCAAGGTTTTACAGAAGTCTTGAAAGTAGTGGGTAAGATGCTACTAAAGGATAATAAATTGGTGAGGTCCAAAAGGGAGGCAAAGAAAACCATGGCTGCACTATGATTGAAGTATAAAAAGATACATGTGTGTCCCAATGATTGCATCTTGTATGGGAAGGAGCACAAGGATGAAACTACATGCCTAACTTGTGGACAGCCATGATGAAAGTTAAAGAAGAATTGAACTAAGACATTTATAGGCATTCCTACAAAGGTTCTATGGTACTTCCTCCCTATTCCAAGGTTCAAAAGAATGTTTCGTGTAATTAATACAGCGAAGACATTGGTGTGGCATGCCAATGACAGAGTAGTTGATAGCTTTTCATGCCATCCAATAGATAACCCAACATGGAAACTTGTAGACTTCATGTGGCCTAATTTTGGTGAAGAACCTAGAAACCTACAGCTAGCATTATCTATAGATGGGATTAATCCTCATGGTTTTATGAGTAGCAAGTATAGTTGTTGGCTCATTATATTAGTTTGTTACTACCTTCCACTATCTCTATGCATGAAGAGGAAGTAGATGATGCTAACTATGTTGATATCGGGTCCAAAGCAGCTAGGAAATGACATCGACGTGTACTTGTGTCCCTTGATCGATGCTCTTGAGACATTATGGGACATAGGCGTTGAAGCATACGATGCATACAGGAAAGAGTCATTCACCCTGAAGGCTAAACTATTGTGGACAGTAAGTGATTTCCCTACATACTGTAATTTGTCTAGATGCATTGTGAAGGATACAATGCTTATGTTATTTGTAGTGATCAAACATGTACTGTACGACTTAAACATGGTAAAAAAATGGCATTTCTTGGGCACAGACGATGGTTGCGCAAAGACCATCCATATCGTTTTAAGAAGGGAGAATTTAACAGGTGTGTAGATATTAAGACACCTCCTAAGATGTTAACATGATGATAAGTATTGGAGCAAGTTGAAAACATCAATGTCTTGTGGGGATAGAAGAAATCAAGTAAAAATGCAGGTGAAAGTAATTTTAGAAGTTGTTGGAAGAAGAAATCAATATTCTTTCGTTCGCCATATTGAAAATCACTGCATATATGCCATGTGCTTGATGTCATGCATATTGAGAAGAATGTGTGTGAAAGCATGATTGGTACATTGCTTAATATCCCAAGAAAAATAAAGGATGGACTTGTAGCTTGCATGGATCTTATGAATATGGGTTTGAAGAGGAGGTTGCACCTAGAGGACAGGGGCAGTCGAGGAACATATCTGCCTAAGGCAAATTTTACTCCCGATAGAGAGGAGAGGAGAATAATGTGTAAAACCATATTCAAGCTCAAAGTCCTAGATGGCTACTCTTCAAACTTTGAAAACATTGTTTCCATGAAAGAGCTAAAATTGTTGGGATGAAGTCACACAATTGCCATGCATTTACGCAATAAGTACAGCTAGTAGTAGTACATTTGGTGTTACCAGACAAAGTTAGGGGAGCTATTACAAAATTTTGCTACTTCTTTAATCCTTTGTGCAAGAAGGTGGTGGATGTTTCAAAATTAGAAGAAATTCAAGGTCATTTAGTAACAACTTTATGTGATCTTAAGAAAATCTTTCTGCCATCCTTCTTTGACATCATGGTACACATAACAGTGTACCTCATTGATGAGGTCAGATTTTGTGGGCTAGTTTACTTGTGATGGATGTATTAGTTTGAGAGGTATATGAAAATTTTAAAAGGGTTTGTATGTAATTACAACCGGTAAGAGGGGTGTATAGTTGAGTGTTACATTGCAGTGGAAGTAACGGAGTTTTGCACAGAGTACTTAGCAGGAGTGAATGCCATTGGAATCCCAAGAAAGAAACAATCAGTTGCATTTGATCCCAAGGTTGGCGAACCTCTATCTAGTGGTCGTGTATCGATCGTTGACTATAAAGAATGAGACCAGGCGCATCTTTATGTGTAACGAAATGTTGATGAAGTCTAACCATACATTGAGTAAGTTAATTATGCAGGCATGCATATGTAAAATGTAATTGTTGATGGTTAATTACATTTTCTATGATTAATACTCTATTAATTTGTTTGTGTATATACATGTACGTAGTGAACACATGGACTTGATCAAAGCAAAGAATCCAAGTTATGCAAAGAAACTGAAGTGGGTACAATTTGAGCATTGTCATACTTTCAATAATTGGTTGTGTAAGAAGGTAAATTCTCACTTAATGTATATTAAATAATTAAGTTCTGTATATATATATATATTAATCTTACTTAAGTTTACTTAATATATTAATATACATAGTTCAAGATCAGCGAGAAGTAGCAGGCAATGGTATATCAGAAACCTTATCATGGATGGCGATGGGACCATGACCAAAAGTAATAAAATATGATGGATATGCCATCAATGGTTATCGCTTTTATACAAAAGAATGTGATAACTCAAGAGTGCAATAGAATAGTCTACATTCTTTTCCAGTTCAAAGGATAACATGCCAATATTGGTGGATGAAATTTATTACAGGGTTATAAGAGAGATTTGGGCCTTGGATTATACTTTCAGAACTATGGTTGTGTTTAAGTGCGATTAGGTGGAACAAAACAAAGATAACATCAAAACTGATGCCCTTAGATTGACATTGGTTGACCTTAATAGGATCGACTATAAAAATGATCAATTTATTTTGGCATCTCAAGCAAAACAAGTATTTTACGTACAAGATGAACGTGATAAGAGATGGTCAACTATTTCATCACCCTGTCTGAGGAATTTATATGATGAAGATGATCTAAGAGACACTAAAATAAATTACCCTTTTGTTACCAAAACAATCCTACCAATCAAAGCAATACTTGGTGAGAATGGGGATTATGTGCGTGACTATGGTGAGGAAGGTGCTTGGGTTTGAAAATAATATATATTTTGGGGTTTGAGGAATAATATGTATAACAGTCAATTGCAACAGCTATATAATTCAATATTTATAATTTTTAGTTAGGTCTTTTGTCACGAGCAATAATATATGCATGGACTGATATATAAGTTAACTAACTATATATGTGCGTACAAAAAGAATGCATGAATGCAATGCTGACTATAAAAAAAATTCATTTCATTGTATATTAATTGTTAGATATTGTAAGTACATATAAAAGGTGTATATAATTTGAACAAAAAACATTTTAAAATGCTAACTTCAAAGGAATGTACTTTAAAAGTTGTTTATTTATAAACAACTTTAAAGGTAAGTAATTTTAAAGTCATTTACAAATAAATGACTTTTAAAGTTGTTTATAAATAAATGACTTTAAAATTATAACTAAACTAATAATAAATTATTCATCTTATTTCGCTTAGTGTGCTTTTATTAGTACAATTTTTGTATTTCTTTGTTTATCACATATTTTTATTTGCTTAGGAGTGTTATAGTACTTTGTGACGCACTTAGTGTAAATCGAATACATATATATTATAAGAACCACTCTGACACACATAAATCAGGAATGGGAATTAAGCTAACTCCCCCACATTTTCATATAATTAATTTATCATCTTTCTTTTGTTTAATGTTCTTTTATTAGTACATTTTTTGTACTAATTTTTGGTTATATTACATATTTTTAGTTCTTAAAAATGGAGTACTATTTCCTTCAATTTTGGGTGGCACAAGTAAACTTTGGAATATTAATGTCAATCAAATACATACATATATATTCATTTAAAATTAATTAATTAAGTGTAGATCAACCATGCATGAACCCTAACCCTAATTAACCTGAGCCCCTAATACTGACCTTAACCCTAAGCCCTTAAACTCTAACAATGAACCTTACCCCTGAGCCCTTAACTCCTAACCCCAAAACATGCTTACTGAGTACTCTTGAGTCCCTAAACTCTGAACACTTACATACATAAGTACCTTGAACCCTAAGCCCTTAACATAATTAACCCCATGTTGTTTCTTAAACACTTGAACCCTAAACCCTTAATTAAACTAATCCATGATTCCTGAACTCACTATAATTAAAATTTTGTTTCTTTAATTGTTTGCATTACTTATTGTTAGATATTGTGGGGTACATACTAATAAACTAAAGAGGTGTATATATATATATATATATATTAAATTAAAATATTTTAAAATTGTACATTTCTAAAGTGGTTTATAAATAAACGACTTGAAAAATTAATACTTTTTAAGTCGTTTATAAGTAAGCAACTTTAAAAGTATAAACTTTTGATCTTCACCCGTGTGCCTTATGCAGAGAAATATATCCATCTCTGTTTCTTCTCAAAACCCAACAAAGCAACTAATGAAAGGAAGAAAACGTGGGAGAATAAGAGAAGGGAGAGAAAAGAGAAGAGAAGAGAAGAGACAAGGAGAGGAGAAAGGAGAAGGTGGCAGACAATCTACATGCTGCACCCATGCCGGAGAAGAGAGAAGGAGAGGGTGGGAGCTCATTTGCATGCCGCACCCACGTCGGAGAAGAGGGGAAGAAGAAGAGAGGAGAGAGGGAAGAGAGGAGAGAGAAGGAGAGAAGAGGGTTGGAGGCGATCTGCACGCTTGAGAACCACCCACACCAAAGAAGAGAGAAGGAGAGGGTGGAAGCAGATTTGCATGCTGCATCCACGTTCAAGAAGAGAGGGAAGATGAAGAGAGAGGAGAAGAGAGAAGGAGAGGAGAAAGGAGAGAAGAGGGTGGGAGCCAGTGGTACCTAATCTACACACGTGCCAGAGAAAACCATGGTGACTCACACAGGAGGTAAAATCCATTAAACTCATTTCATGAGTTAAGTTTTCATGCTAGATCAATGTTATTCAATGTAATTAGTATGTGGAATGGATAGGGTAATTAGGATGTAGTATGGGATAATCACAATCTAGCATGAAAACACTGATCGAAAATTTCTTTTACTGAATAATGACAATTTATTAGATAAAGAAAACAAGATCAAATTGAGATGATCTAGTTTACGAAGAAAAAGCTAACTATCAATAGCTCCCAATTCCAGAAATGAAAATCCATCACTATCCACCTTGTTAGTGTAGGTTACATAGCTGAAGAGCATAACTTTTCTATGACAATACTTTAACTTGCCTATGTCAGGAAACTTTATTGTAAATAGGACACTAAGTTGCATCTAAAACCCAAAAGCAAGGTATATGACACAAATAGACTATTAAAGTAAACCTTTTTTTTTTTTTAAAGATCACGTTAAAAAAAAGCTTTAAAATGATGATAATGTTTTTATTCACAAAACATAGAAGTCGATGAATCACTTATAAATAATAAAAACATAATGGAAGACAATATAAGGAATTATCTAATGCCTACTATATAGAATATAATTCTCGCATTGAAATACCCTAAAAAACTAAAAGGAAAAAAAATATTTTATGAAAAGATAATAAAAGAATTAAACAAATAAGTACTATACATATCATAAGAAGGTGTTTCTAACCCAAATTCCTTTTCTCAAATTCTATAACCATTTTTCACTCCAACATTGATCCAAAACATTAAAATTTAACATTTGTTGGAACTAGAGCTCCAATATACATTCCCCGCTCTCCAATCTTTCTCACTCAATCCACAAATAAGGAAATTAGTATCTATTGAACTATGGCTCCATTGCTTCTCCAACTACTTAAAGAGGAGCTTTTAACTAGTATTAGAGAAAAGTGAGAAAGAAAGCCATTGGTAGGAATTTTCTCATACAACTACCCTTAGAAGATGTGTGTGAATGACATATGACATGTTCCATCATTGAATTTAATAGATCATTAAAATTTGAAGTGTAAATTTACAACTCAAAAAGTTAAGGCCTTTGTGTGTTTACTCAAAAAATTTAGGCCTCCAAAGAGATTTCATGAATACTAACAGATACTAATACAAAAAATTACCTTTTATTCTATGCTAAGTGCATGTTACTCACATTAAGGATTTGCCTAATTTATTGGATTTGGGATTTTCCAGAATTGTTATCATTTTCCATATCTCTAATAGAAACTAGATGCAATTTGGATGGAAACTGGTGAAATTTCTATTGTGATTTGTTGTACTTGTAAAATCATGCAATCTGACACTATAAGTCATGGGGGTGAACTAGACTTTTTAAAAATAAAATATTTTTTGAAGAACTTTGAATTCAAATCCTTTTGTTGATGTTTGAATGAAGATGCACTTAGTAGCATGGTGCAGCTGCCCCATGCACATAGATCTCAAGTCATCTAAGGAAGTTGCACCATTATCATAAGGACCAAACGTAGCCACATTTTAATTCTAGAAGGGGAAAACATGGAAGCCCCTAGAACTTTGATTCTAATAGGATACTTTCATAATCACAAATTAATATATCCTTTTGAGCCTAAGATTGATCATTATAGACTTAACTACTATGCATCTAATAAATATAATACATGTCATGTTGAGAAGTTGCAGATTGAAGCGATTAATATATTCTTTTATGTTTTCTCCAAAAGCCTAAGATTCCCACACTCTTTCCAAACAAATTAAATGGGCTATCCTATGCATTGCTTTTCAAGGCATGGAAGCTTTCTAATAACATAGCCGCAAGTAGCTAATATGTTGTGTCCATGAATATGTTTTCATATAAGTTCATGACCAAGTAAGATGATGATTGCCCAATCAGCCATGATAACTTAAATTCAACATTTATAATCATTGTCATGATTATTCACATTAAGTTTAATGGTCACTAACGCATAGCATGAGTATTAGAACAACTTTTTACCTGAAAAGGAGATAGAATCTCCAATTATGTTTTTAAAATAATTGTCAATGAATGTTTATCAAGTATTTCACAATGACATGCATTAAATTGTCATATGTTAGAAAAACAGAGGAAACTCTATTGGATTTTTGGTAGAAATGAGCACTCATCGAGAATTCTTGTTTTGAGAAAAGAGAAATGACACTCAGGGTTTTAAAATAAAACCTAGGTTGTCATAGGGAGAGAGAGAGAGAGGTTTGTCTCATGAAATTGAGTATTAGTAAATGATAGAAAAATAATTCACTTGAATTTATATTGTGCATTTTTATTGGTGAGAAAGTTGATACTACATATTATAAGCAAATCTATAGTCTTGGAGAACAAATTAATATTTGCCTTTGTTGTTGATGATGATTATTCATGTTTTCCTTAGATGAGGGTTTTAATTAGCATGTAATTATTGAAAAGTCATTTAAAAGTATTGTTTTGATATCATTGAATGTTTCTTTGTAGTAATGATGGAACTAAGAGAACATCAAACTGAAGAGCATGAACAAGAGGCTCACATGAGCACTACTCCCAAAATAAAGGGCAGAGGGCGAACAACAATGTAAAAGGTTATCAAGAGAAAATGGAAGGGAATTAAAGAAACTATAAAATACAATAGTAGAGGGTAAGAAATTAGTGACAGTGCCCCTGCTTATAATAGTTTCATCTCCTCTCAAGTAAGAAGCATTGTTCCTATCACATTTGAGGATTGGAGACTTGTGCCATCCTCAACCAAAGATTCAATATGGGAAATGGTGAAGGTATGCAAACATTAAGTACATGTATTATTTACATTATAACTTTCGTTATTTTTCAAATATAGTAATTTGATGTCTTCCATTTGCATTCTACCTTTGATGTGCTGAATGACAAGAAGATGCATGCTTTACAAGGCGCTGGTGAGCAATGGAGAAAATTGAAGAACTACCTTGTTTGCAAGTACATAGTTCCAAATGTCAATGATTCGCCAAGGCTGTACACATTGCCTTCCATTTACCTTGACGTCATCGACTAGGAGGCTTGGAATGAATTTGTATAGAACTACACCTTTTTCAAGTTTGAGGTATGTGTAGAAATGATGCTTCATTATTTTAATTACATGTAACATTCAATTCATTGTGCTTGATCACGCATGTAAAAATGTGCAGGTGAAGAGTGCAAGGGGAAGAAAGGTGCATGAAAAAAATTTGTAGCATCACCTATTTAGAATGGGCTATGCTCATTTAGAAGAGCGCGAAGTTAGCATCTATGATAATTTATCCCATTCAATTTAATGCTACTATAATTATATACATGTTCTCTAACTATAGTGCCTTTGCTTGACAATGAAAAAAAAATTTGGGACTACGGAACCCATTGATCACTCTATTCTTTGCAAGATGGCACACTCTATGGACTGTACTAGCAAGAAGTTCTTAGATGAAACTACTGTGCAAATTGCTTCATGCATAGTAAGTGGTTCCACTTGTCTATAAAAATTTTACAATTAATTAGATCAAATGATCATGTCTTTCTGATTAAATTTTGTAGGATGCTCTTACCCAAGAAAGTGCTATTACAGGAACTTTAAGCAGCTCTGCTGCCAAGGAAGACATCCTGTATAGGGCTATGGGCAATAAGTAAGACCACCCTAGTCGAGTTAGGGCATGAGTCACAGTATTGTTCCTTCTAAATTCTTTGGTAGATGACGTATACCTAAAGTTCAAGATGATGAGGCTACCTATAAAGCGTTCGTTGCCAAATTAAGGCAGGATATAATTAGATAGATGCAAGAGGGAGGTTTGATGGTGGTTACTGCACCCCCTACTCATAATACTCCTAGCCCACAATACCTCCATCACATGCAAGCTACAATTCCCCAACTGAAGAAGATGATGAAGGACATCCACCTCCCCATGAATAGGAAATTGCTTCCCAGGAGGTATATATGTACATAGACAAAACTATAAATTTTCATCATCATTTTATAATAATGTTTTATATATCTCAACCTATCTATTGCATATTTGCCTTGCAGGTGGGTCAATGCCTATTGGCCTTAGAGTCCTATCAAAATATCATTGCAGTTGGTTCATGCTATGAGCATGAATCAAACATTTTGACTATGTAGTCACAAGCACAAGGTGCACCCAAGCGCAAGGGGTGTGCCTAAAGCCTAGGGTACCCAAGCGTGCGCCTGAAACATGAGGCCAAAATTATATATTTTTTATTTTTTTAAATTAAAAAAATAACACTAAAATACAAAAAAAACCATTTTTGTAATAGGTATTAACTAATAAATATTAAAAAAACCATTTTTTTTCTAATTTTTGTAACTTTTATTTTTAGAAAAATTAAAAAAAACTAAATTACAAAAAAAAGAAGATGAAAATTTTATCACACATGAAGACACAAGCATGGGAATGATATATATGTGGATAGCAATACGTTTCAATGAAGAAATACAAAAAAATGACTACTTTTTTTTTATTTCTGTAATTGATTTTTTGAAAAAACAGTATAAAACCTAAAAACAAACTCAAATCTAGAGCAAAGAAGTATAAAACTCAAATGGAATGTTTTCTTATACATATAGAACTAAAACCCATCAAGATCTATGGAAAATAGTTAACAAAAAGCAAAAAATTTGAAAAAACGGTATTGGTTTTTACTTTTTTTACAGAAACTGTATACAAATGCAAAAATTTGTAAATCCATACATTTTTTTCCTTAGATCTGTCAAAGATCAAAGAGGAATGGTTGTTTTCACCTTCTTACAACTCATGCATCTCAACATCCTCATTTCTGTGATGCTCAACCGATGCGCATGATGTTCCTTAACTACAAAACACTCTGATCTATAGAGCATGGTTGCCCTTATGCCCATCCTATAGAATTTTTCTTTTAGTTTGAGTGGCAGCCGCCGATCACACAAAATTACAAATTCACATCTCCATTTGTTCCAACCCACTTGGATTCTCTAGGTAAGCTCCCTCTCAATCTCTCCACTCTCATGAATCATTGATCCTAAGTACCAAAAGTGGCCTTTTACAAGGACTTTTTGGTTATCAATCTTGATTGGTGTTCCACTCCTACTCCTCTCCTTGCTAAAATTGTATTGCATATATTCTGTCCTAGTTTAGTTAATTTTAAATCCTTTAGATTCTAGTGCTTCTCTCCATAACTCTAGCTTTATGTTTACACCCTCCATTGTCTCATCAAGTAAGACTATATCATTTGCAAATAGCATGCACCAGGGAATCTCTTCATGTAGATGTTTTATTAACTCATCCATAACTAATGTGAAAAGGTATGGGCTCAATGCCGATCCTTGGTGCAATCTTACAGTGACAGGAAAATCACCAGTCTTGCCACTAGTTGTCTTAACATTTGTTACTGCTCCCTCATACATATCTTTAATTATGTTTATATACCCCAGTGAAGCCCCTTTATCGCCCAACACCCTCCATATTAACTCTCTAGGAACTCAATCATAAGCTTTCTCTAAGTTGATAAAGACCACGTGGAGGTCTTTCCTACTCTCCCTATATTTCTCTACTAATTGTCTTAATAAGAAAATAGCTTCCATGGTAGACCTCGTAGGCATGAAACCAAATTGACTTTTTAATACACTTGTTTCATGTTATAGCCTCTTCTCAATCACTCTTTCAAAAGGTTTCATAGTGTGGCTCATAAGTTTGATCCCTCGATAATTAGTGCAGCTCTATATGTCTCCTTTATTCTTATAAATTGGTACAATAGAGCTTTTCCTCTACTCATTAGGCATTTTCTTTGATTTTATAATCTTGTTAAACAATTTGGTTGACCAAACTACCCCAATATCTCCCATATGCTTCCAAACCTCTATTGGTATACCATCAGGCCCCATAGCCTGTCCTGATTTCATCTTTTTCAACGCCCCTTTCACTTTAAATATTCTAATCCTACGTTCATATCTATAATATCCAATGTTATTTATATTTATAATATCTTCAATCCCTATATTCTTCGAGCCATTATCATTTAACAATTTTTGAAAGTATGTTTCTCACCTTCATTTGATCTCATCATCTTTGACTAATACCCTTTGATCATTGCTTCTAATGCACCTAACATGATCTTAGTCCTTGCCCTTCTATTCTCTTACTTTTGCAATTTTAAACACATCTTTCTCACCTTCTCTTATTCCTAGTATATTATAGAGCTCATCATATGCTTTAAGTTTAGCCTCACTTACTATTCTCTTAGCAAACTTTTTAGCATTCTTATATTGTTCATAGTTTTCATTATTTCTAGTCTTCTGCCATGCTTTAAAACACATCCATTTTTCTTTAATAACTTTCTGCATTGTTTCACTCCACCACCATGTTTCCTTTACTAATTTTCTTTTACCTTTAGATACTCCTAAGACATCTTTTGCCATTTTCTAAATGGACTCAGCAATATTAATCCACATGGTATTTACTTCTGTTTCATAGTTCCAATTTCCTTCTACCATCAACTTATTTGTGAATGAGGTTATCGTCTCTCCTTTTAAGTTCCACCACTTAATTTTTAGATACCTATTAAGTTCATTTCCTTTCTTCCATCTTTTGATATGGATATCCATAACCATTAACCTATGTTGTGAGGTTAAACTCTCTCTGGGTATCACCGTACAATCCTTACATATAGATTGTTCATTATTCCTAAGTAGAAAAAAGTCTATTTGGATTTTATGAAGTCCACTTTTAAAGGTTATTAAGTGTTCATCCCTCTTCTTAAAGAGTATATCTGCAATGGCCAGGTTATATGACAAAGCAAAATCGAGGATATTCTCCCTCATGTCATTTCGTTCACCTCTACCATACCCTCTATGTATTCTATCACATCCTTCATTTTCTTTTCATATATGGCCATTTAAATATGCTCCTATAAATATCCCCTCAGTGTTGGGAATTTCTTACATGACTCCCTCCATATCTTCCCAAAACTATCTCTTAATTATATATTGTAACCCTACTTGTGGTGCATATGCACTTATAACATTTATAATTTGCTCTCCTAAAACAAATTTTATTATTATAATTCTATCACCAATTCTTTTAATGTCCATAACTTTATCCTTTAATTCCTTATCCACTATTATTCCTATGCCATTTTTGTTATTATCCTTTCCTACATACCATAATTTATACCCATCTATTTCTCTAGCTTTAGCCCCTTTCCACTTGGTTTCTTAGATACAAGCGATGTTGACTCTCTAATGTTTCATCGTGTCTACTAACTCTAAACTCTTACCTTTCAATGTCCCTATATTTCATGTGAAGATACAAATCTTATGTTCTAGAGATATCTTATTTACTATCGCCTTTCTCGACATCCATGGTATGAACCCATGTCCACTTTTCACTGTACCTGGGTTCTAATGCAGTGCATCGCTTCCGAGGGGATGCTCTAGCAGCCCTTGCCCATTTTTTACTACACCTGATATTTGATGTAGCACATTACTTCTCAGAGAATGCTCTAGCAAGCCTTTCCTATTTTTCATCACACGGAGGATCCGATGCAATGCGTTGCTTATGGGGAGTGCCCTAGCTTGAGGGAATGTCAGTTTTCGATTCATGTCATGTTAGGGTTGCATAGTTTTAAGAAGTTGAAGATGATTTTCATTTCTTCCTTACAAACTAATATACAAATGCATATTCATTTGCAAGAAAAAAAGAAATAACAAAATCATCTTTAGCTTCACCCTTGTCGGCTGGCACTTGATGCAAGGGTTGCCATTTTTTAAGAAGTTGGAGATGATTTTCATTTCTTCCTCACAAACTAATATACAAATGCATACTCATTTATAAGAAAGAAATAACAAAATCATCTTCAACTTCTCCCTTGTCGGCTAGCACCTAACGCAAGACCCTCCTTTTTCATGTAGGCTTGGGACCTGCATTGGCAGAGTCAAGATTGAGACTATAAAACCACTAAAACTCACTTGGAAGAATGTCAAGGTATATGAAACAATTAATTGCTCTAGGTTATTACTAATAAAAACCTACATTATTACAAATGACATTTATTAGTTATTTTGTTGTCCTTGTTCAATACTGCCCCAGTCAACAGTCAGATTGGGAGTGTGGGTATTATATCCTAAAGTAGATGAGGACCCTCGTAATCAATAGTACCCCTGTCTCCCATTTAAGAAATGTAGAAAACTTTTTTTTTTTCCATAATCTTATATGTTTCTACAGTTTTTATAGATCTAGCTAAAATGTTTTATCTTAATTAAATATGTTGTATTTTAGGTTGTTGTGCTTTTAGAGTGGGCATCCAAGAAGACTTACTCCAAGGTAATTCTTAATGAAATAAGATATGAATTTTAATTAGTTGTTGGAGTAACTACATGAACTTGAAATACATAATAAAGTTTTTTTTTTTTTCATTGACTTGTGTGTGCTCCTTTTGATTTTATTATTTTCTTTGAAATATATATATATATATATATATTTGTATTTTAAGCAATGAATGAGTGAAAATTTGGAGTGTGGGAATAAATGACTATGGATGAAGTGAATTTGGAGTTTGAACATGGAGTGAATATGTCGTGGTTGAAGTACACAACTTTTATGAGATGAAGAGTGAGAGGGTTACTTAGAGCATGAAAGTAAATGTGAATATGTATGGATTTACAAATGAAGTGAATGTGGATGTTCTAGACAATGCATATGTTGTTGTTTCTTATATAAATTATTTTCAAGATAGATGTGGATGGGTAATGATGCGTATGGATGTTTTATAGTCATTATGGATGTATTAGGCGTTATATTTTAAGATCAATTTGGGGTATCAAGAAAGAAGTGGATGAATGTTGTATTGGATGTTTGGTTTTTCATATTTATAAAGAAAGTTTGTATTAAGAGTATATCATTCAATGTATACATAGGTGGTAGTGTATCAAAAAAGATGTCATTGCATTGTAGTGGATGGTGGTTTGGAATTGCTTATGGAGATTGAAGTATTATATGTATATGATGTTTGGTATTTCATGTTTATAAAGGTTGTTTGAAGTAGTATTAGGTGCATAGATCGTTTGCTATTCAATGTATACATAGGTGGTAATGTATCAATAAATAAAGACATGAATGCATTGTAGTGGTTGTTTCTTTTTCATGTTTGTGTAGATTGAAGTATCAATGTGTATATGATGTTTCTTATCCAATTAATTTATACAGGTGGATTTGTATAAAGAAGTGGATAATGTTGTATGTTAACAGGTTTTTAATGTTTATAAACATTGTTTGAGTATCAGGATTTCAATGTATACAGGTGGTGGATCTAGAAAAGAAAATTTTAAAAAAAATTATAACTTTAGAAGTCATTTATTTTTAAACAACTTCTAAAGTCTTTAATTTTTTAAGTTGTTTATTTTTAAACAACTTCTAAAGGTCTTCTAAATTATAAACTATAGAAGTTATTTAATTATAAATGACTTCTAAAGTATTTAATTTTAGAAGTCGTTTATTTAAACCACTTTTCAAGTTAGGTCAGTAGAAGTCGCTTATTAAGCACTTCTATTATCAGTTTTAACCGACTTTAAAAGCCCCTTGTGTAGTAGTGATAATTCCATATGACTAATAGTTTTTGTCCTGAAGTGTGACTATAATTGTGATAAGAAGAAGCTAGGTTTCTCTTATTAAAATTAATAGTAGGAGTTTCTCTAATAAACTTGGTAAGAATGATACATACATGCAACACACATGTACACATATATAAGAAAGAACCCAAGCCTTTTGGAGGCAAATTAGAATTAAAAACCTCATTCAACAACTATGTTCCTTTTATTTTCTCTCTAAGTATTAATTTGTTACTCTTTTTCTCCACCCATTACCTTGTGTACTTTCTTACTCAACTTTTCCTTATGTTGCATATAGGTGTAGGGAGCTGTTGATAAGAAAATCAAGTGTTGAAATACTTACTCTCATGATGATTATGTAATTTAGTAGTTTTGGCATATTATCATGACTAATATTAGGAACTGGATCCAGAGGTGGCTTGAACAAAGTGGTCAGCAAAATTTTTCTTAAGTACATGGAATGCATTAGTGGACATGATATGATCACTTAAGATTCTATGAGGATATTTAGTGGTGAAATAGTGTCTTCAGAAATATACAACAAAATAGGTTAAAATAGAAACATATGAAACAAAATGGAATAAACATTATCAACCAATTGTATGAAAATATGGTCATCTGCAAATGAGAAACTCTACTTTGTTAGAATGATTAGTAAATGTGGAAGATTAGTAAGCTGAATTTCATATACAAATTCCACAAAAAGGAAATAATCTTTCTATGTATTGTTCCCTATGTTGAATCTCCTAAATTTAGTACCAAAATGTATGCTACTAAAAGTGATGATATCAATATCACATTATTCACCAACATGTATGCACTAGGATTTTTGACTAGTTAGACCAAGAGATAGAGAGAGAGGAGTGAAGTTTGGGGTCTAGGGTTTCCAATCGGCCAAGAGACAGAGAGAAACATTGGTGGTCTGGGGTTTCTAATTGGCTAGACTGAGAGAGAGGGGAAACACTAGTAATCTAGGGTTTTTGACTGATTGTGATAGAGAGGGTCGGGTGGAAAGAGGAAAGATAAGGGGAAGCACCACCGATCTAGTGTTTCTGATTAGTTGGATTGAGAGAGAGAGAGAGAGAGAGAGAGAGAGAGAGAGAGAGAGAGAGAGAGAGAGAG
The DNA here is from genome assembly GCA_035236585.1 of Warburgia ugandensis. Lineage (NCBI taxonomy): Eukaryota > Viridiplantae > Streptophyta > Magnoliopsida > Canellales > Canellaceae > Warburgia > Warburgia ugandensis. The sequence continues at coordinate 12,721,877 of CP141127.1, read as the reverse complement.
AGAGAGAGAGAGAGTATGGGGTTTCCAACCAACCAAACCAGGAGAGGGACAATGGTCGATGGTGTGGGGTTTCCAATTGATCACAATTGAGGGAGAGAGATAAGAAAGAGAAGGAAGTGCAACATGTGGTTTGGTTTTTTTGATGGCCCAAGAGAGCAACAGAGAGAGAGAGGAAATGTATCTACCCCTTGACAAAGGTCTCTGACATGCAAGCAAGAGAGAGAGAGTCATTGACAGGGAGATTTGAAGAGTGAGCTAGGGTTGAAAGAACAAATATGGCAGGGAAGAAAAGTTTTGAACCAATTAAAAATGAAAAAAACTATTAAAGATGGTTTGAAAAAATTTTAAATATGATTTTTTTCAAACCATCTTTAAAATTCTAGCACAAATTCATAGTTTATGACTCTTCTTATTCATTAATTTTATCATACATTCATTGCTTCAATAATTGCAAATTCTATAATACAAGTCTAGGATTCATTGTTAAGCACTTGCCTACATGATTAAAGAGAAAATCTAGCATTGTCTCCTATAAATTTGGCCTCTTAGTATTTAGCTCACACCACACTCTCACAGGTCCTTTATTGGTAAAGTATCAATGTTGACATCCTTTGCCCAACAAGGAATTAACAGCATGTGCCTCATGATTTGAGGTTTTTATAGCCTTTTGTGCCCAACTAATCGACTCTTTCAATGGAAGATATTTCTCATCATTGAACCCTAATTTCAAACAAAAACTCTAAACCCTAACTTTGAATCTAGCTTTCTCCTTTATTTGATAACTTCCCATCTTTGATTTCTTACACTATGTCAATTTAGGAGACAAGTGGCACTTCACAAATTCATTCCATGTAGCATGTTTATTAGTCCTTTCCATTTTTATTGACATTCTTCCCTTTCTCTTATAAGGGCTAGATCTAAAAGCCTTTCTTTCTTTTTTTCCACTAAAATCGCACAATTTTTATTGGAATCATGACTATCTAACCCAGATCTAAGCCCCAACATTTTGTAATCACAAAACCTAGTTCATCGACAATATTCCCCTTGAAATGAATAGCATGATAAATGAATGACAACAAAGGGATATACTATTCTTACCATGTTTTCCCTACCAAATATGATAAAAATCAGTGATTGAAATGGTTGCAGGTGACATGAAAGAGAGTTAGAGAGAGAGAGAGAGAGAGAGAGAGAGAGAGAGAGAGAGAGAGAGAGAGAGAGAGGAGGATGTTGCCCTTTAGCTCCGTAGATTAAGACAATCAACAATGGGGAAGTCAGGAAAAAATAGAGATGTAAAGTTGTGCTTTTATAACCAAGTGTTGGATTTTAAAGTTGGTTCTCCTAAATCAACTTTAAAAGTACTATCATAAAAGTTTTGAAATGCAACATGTATATATTCTTAGATTGGGTTGTTCCTCATATACTTACATCGTATATATATATATATATATATATTCTTAGGTTGTATGTGCATGTGTTTGTGTTCTTTTTATTTATTATATATGCATATATAATAAATACAAATAAGACAAACACATGCATATACAAATTTTGGGATATCCTTCAATATATTTAATATATATACATGTTAATTTGGCCCCTCATATATGTTGTTTTCAACCCATGCACCCTCCTCAGCATTATCACGTACATAGTCCTCATTCTAACTAAGTACATTGATTTATGAGATTGTTTGGTAAAATAAGTATAATCTATTACAATATTGTTTAGGTTGTCTTCATCATAAAAGTCCCTCTAGAAGGTTGATAAAGTAGCTAACTATTTCTTATCATGTTTTTCTCCGTATAAAATACCTATTTCACATGAGATGCCAAAATAAAGTGATCATTTTTATAGTCAATCTTATTAAGGCCAGCCAATGTCAATCCAGGCATTAGTTTTGATGATGTCTTTGTTGTATTCCACCCAATCACACTTAAACATAACCATAGTTTTACAAGTATAATCCTATTCCCATATCTTTCTTATAACCCCATAACAAGTATCATTCACCACAAGTGGCTGTTGTCCTTTGAACTAGTAAAAATGTATCATTGAAAATTAAGCTGACCTCATTATTTTGTTGCGCTCTTGAGTTATCATAGTCTTTTGTGTAAAAGTGATAATCATTGATGGCATATCTAGCATACTTTATTACTTTTGATTGTGGTCCGATCAATATCCATCCCAAGGATTTAGATATACAATTACCTGGAATGTCTCGATGTGTGTGTGTGTGTGTGTGTGTGTGTTAAGTGAGATGATTTTTGTATGTATATATACAATATGCATTTTATAAGAATTGAATTAATTCATCTTAACTTCTTAAAGAGTCAACTAGGGAAAGTGCAATAGTGCTCATATTGCAGCCATTTCTATTTCTTCTCATAACTTAGATCCTTTACTTTCAGGAAATCCATATGCTCCCTATACAAATAAAACGATGTAAAATAAATTATTACCCTTAATTAATTTTTGAACATATATAAGCATAAAATAGAGGAAAACAAGGAGAAAAAGAGACTCAAGCATCAACTTACTCAATGTATAGCTCCACTTCATCAATGCTATTTCACAAGACATAAAGGTACACCTGGCTCCGTTCTTTATGTTCAACAGTTGACACACCACCACTTGAGAGAGGTTCATGAACTTTAGGATCATGAAATCTAACTGATCATTTCTTTCTCATGATTCTAATAGTATCCATTAGTGATAAATACTATTTACACAACTCCAACACTTCTACTACAATGTAACATTTTGCTACACACAACTCTAGCCGATTATGATTTCTTACATGACCTTTTAAAATTTTCATGTACCTCTCAAAAGGTGCATTCATTGCAAGTAAACCAGCTTAGAGAGTTTGACCTCATCAATGAGGTGCACTATTAAATGTACTATGATATCAAAGAAGGATGTTGTGAAAATTGTCTTAAGCTGACATAAAGTTATCATTGGATGGTCTTTCATTTCTTGTAACTTTGAAACATCTATAACCTTCTTCTCAAACATTGAGGAAGTAGTAGAGTCTCATAATAGATCCTCTAACTTTATCCAACAGCACCGAATGCATTGCTACAGACAAGAGTTATTGCATCAGAGCATGGCAATCGAGTGGCTTCATTCCGAATAGTTTTAGCTCTTCCATGGAGACAATGTTTCAAAAGTTTGAAGAGTAGATGTCTAGGACATTGAATTTTGATAAGGTTTACACATTATTCGTCTCTCCTCTCTATCGAGTGTATAATTTGCTTCAGGCAAGTATATTCCTCGGCTACCGCTATTCTTTAGATGCAACCTTCTCTTCAAACACATCTTCATAAGATCCATTTGAGGTACAAGTTCATTCTTTGTTTTTGTGACGACCCGGGTTTTCCCATGCATTTTTAAATGCAATATCTAATTTCCTAAGGTGGAATGCATCCCTATTTGAAAACCATTTTATAAAAATCATGCAATACAGTGGAAAACCTTTTTGTTTTAAACTCATTTTGAAAACCCCGAGTGTCATTTGCTTTCATAACAACTAAGGTAGTTTTTGAAAACATTAGAAATCATAAATGTTTTTCCCCAGGTCTATCCAGTCACAACACATAGCCCAACTGTAAATAAATACATGTCCAAAGGGTAGAGAGTTTACTCACATGTATAGTTGTCTCCTTTGTTTATTTGCTTGCTCGTAGCACTAATATCTCCTGAGGCGTCTTCTATTTGTAAGTGGAACTATCCTGAAAAATGTTAAGGATAAGGTGAGTATATACTATACTCAGTAGGAGCCTATCACTACTAGTTTTATAATGCATGAGATGTTTTAAAATCATATGCTCTTTCAAAACATGTGCATGTCTGAATACTCAAGTTCAATATCGATATCAAAATCCATTGTCAAACTGACATACTAACGACTTAAAGGATCACATAATCCAAAAATCAAAAGTATCATATACATATATATCATAACATTGTGATATGCATAAGATGCTTCATTGAATCCAACTCATGGATCTCTAGTATGGTATGGTCGATCAACCTCATATCATGCCATATGCAATGCAAATAAGTCCACAAACCATAGGGTCCAACTATGCCCACCACCTCCTCGCCGTGTGGTCCTCGGGTACCTGAGGACACTCGGTCATAGCCTCCACGGGGCCTATGACACGTCGACCCAGTGCCATGACACCAGTGGTAGCCCCCTGTACCACATGCAATCGACGTAGGGACGTTGCCTCTTTTTGAACGTGGTACCCATCCACCTAATAGTGGTAGAGGCTGAGTGGCCAACCCAGACCCCTCGGCATAACACCCGCAGGCTTACTAGCCCAAATCACGTTAGATCAAATAAGCCAAAACCTCTTTTCAAAACCTATCCTCTTTGGGTCCCTCATAACTACTTGACCCTCAGCACTCTAGCGTCTTTTGACAACCCTCAAGGACATGCAATCTTTGCAAGAACTTCATGCTCATATATCATGCAAAGTATGCAATAATTTGCAAAACATATCTATGTATAATGTATATACAAAACATGTCTATGCATAAAGCATTTGTCACATGCATGCTAAACAAGTCATATACTTAAATCATGTACTTGCAAGACAATCATAGTTCTTTTAAAAGAATCTAGTAGCGATAGAGCACCTACCTGACTAGGTCGCGCTAACCCATTTGTCCTCGTACGCTCCTGAACATGGTTTGGGGACTCAAGGTTAGTTTGGCCCATTGTTTATGGGTTATAGGGTAATTGGTCTGATTACTTAGGTATTAGGGGTCCATCCCTATGCCTATGGGTGTCCCAAGGTCCTAATTGGGCCTTGGTATTATCAGTTTCCCAAAGGTCTAGTGACCACTCGCTACCATCCTATTCTGTGGGTCATGCCCACCTCTTATTGGGCCTTGATCAAGGATTTTATAGTTTGGGTGTGACCGCGTCGTTGATATGGACACAACACCTTTTGCGGCTCCTCAATCGGAGCTCTAGATCTTAAGTTATAAGCGTTTTAGTGTCGCACATACATATGGGTTTCAAGAGTGAAAAGACAGAATGCTAGGGCGCTGCACGTCAACGGCATGCCCCTGCCCTTTCTAAAGAAAACAGAAATCCCAGTTTGCTAGGGCACTACACACCTACAGCATGCGCCTCAGCGGGCACTCTGTAGACGCGCCAGGCCTTCCCACTGTCTCTTTCTTTTGCGGGCGCGTCCCGACTGGAACGTTCCGTCGTCTGGGGACTGGGGTGTCCTCAGGACACCTTGGTTCGATGCTGTCAAACTAGTGCAGCCCAGGGAATGTCCCTGGGTCCTTGGTGAGTCTCTAGGGCTCCATTTTGCATGGTTTTTCATGCAAAAACCTAGGGAAATTGATCCTATGACTACTGTGAAGATGGGTTTTGAGGGATCTTGGGCATACCTGACTCGTTGCTGGGTTTTTCTCCTTGTCTCCCCTCTAGGTCACTCCTCTACAACAGTTTTTCTTCAACCTTTTGGGCTGCCATTAGAGGCTCTCAAGAGCTCTATTTATGGAGCTATGAGAGGGTTTTGGAGGGGGCTCTCACCGCCTTTGAATGGCGGTGGAGAAACCTCCAGAATGGCGGTGATTTCACCTCCAATCACCGCCGTTCTAGAACTCTCTAGGAGGTGGAAGATGTAGGGTGCCCGTATCAAAACGGGCCCCTGTGTTTTGCAGCTAAATCCTTTTTTGTAAAAATTATAGTTTTGCCCCTGAACTTCAAAGGGCCATAACTTGCTCATTTTAACTCCGTTTTGGGTGATTTTGGTCTTGTTGGATTCCTTTTTCTGAGACGTATCTAATGGTACTATTATCAGGACCAAGTTTCTGGGCTCAGTCAAGGAAAATAGTGAAATGACCAAAATGCCCTTATCTTCAAAACTAAACTTTTCATGGGATTTTAATATTACAAAAATTGGGGTCATTACATTATTACCCCCTTAAAAGAATTGCATCCTCAAAATTTCATAAATTATCATCTTCCAGGTATTTGTCTCTTAGATGATTTCTTGGAGAATGCATTCCCCCTTAGGAATCAAATCTAGGTTCATCCTCAATTTATCATTTCTATTGTTCCTCCTATAAGGCCTCACCTATAAGGGCCATTTTTGCTGCGTACTCTGATGCAGCACCATACTCTCATACGTGCCAATTTAACAATACCGATTTCTAGCGGTACTTCATCTATCTCGAATTCCTTAGATTCCTATACTTATCTCATCATGTATAAGATAGTCTCCTCATAAGATCATGCTTCTTTGTTCATGTATATACTCAAGATCATATTATCTTATTTCTCCTATTTCATTTCGAATATCATAGGATAATCCCTTTTATTTAGTGATCTCCTTCATCATCCACAAGCCCAAAAAAGTTACCTTCTTTCTATTGTGTCTAACTTTGCTTCTTATATTTGTCTCCAAGATACTTCAATAACTGATATGGTATCATTTGCTCTATAGCCAAACTCTTACTTAACTTTGAATTTCAACTGTCTTGTCATTTTCCATATGTGACTTGATTTCCTTGACCAAGGTTACATTCGAAAATGAAAGCCAATTAGTAGCATCTTCCATTGAGGACCTTATCATATACTGAAAGTAAAATGTCCTAACTCCATATTCAGTTTCATAATTATTGAATTCATTAAACACTTTTCTCCGTGAGAATCTTATCCAAACTCATTTCAAATGTTAATGGTCGATTCATCATCATGGGTCATATGTTCTCGTCTAGAAGCCTATCTCATTATTCTCATCAATTTGTCATTAGGAGTGTTAATAATGTTCCTATTTATGCAAAGCAAAAAGTCTCTTATTCATCACCAGATACCCTTACTAGGTCATGGTTGAATCCTTTGTCATTATCCTCTTTGTCCTTTCTTTGCTTGATGGTTTTCTTCGTTACCTTCTAGTTCAAAAGTTCTATACTCAATCCAGTAGGGTTAGTCCTTAAGAAATTCCTTTAATTGATTTTTAGTACTTGGTATATGCTCATAACTGACTATTTGTCTGTAGGCAATGTAACATCAAATCTCACCTTATAGTGTGCTAGCCATCTCACCTTTTCTCCTTCCATCCCCTTTGTCCATATATCGTGCAATCTTTTATCAAGGCTTTACTGTCAATCATGCAGTCTATATTGTCAGGAGGTATACTTGTAAGTAGTGATTTTCTCAATTCCTCAAATTTTATTCTTCAAGTGCCTCCTTATTTTATCTTTCAAGTGCCTTCTTATACTTAGTTTATAATAGCAATAATTCTCTTTCAATAGCGATTATATCAAATTGTACTGAAGTTGTTTACTCAACAAGTTTTACAATACTCAGATAAGCATAAACATTTTCGTAGACATAGAAAGACTTTATTTGATTACCTATTGATCTCTTCCCAGATACGTTATAAGCTCAAGGGCCTCTAGAGTGATCGGTACTTATCTACCATTCTTTCAATCCAAGTGTGTAGTTTTTTTTTTTTTAGACTCAAGGTAATTTCTTTACCTTGTCATGGTAGCCATTAAGGTTTGAAAAATGTTTCCCTTTGGTTTAGATCACTTCTTATTTTTGCTCATATCTCAGTTGCAATTGTCTTCATCAACTGACCTCATACCCTCAATTGACTTAGTCTAACAAGTACTTCTTTTAAGTAAAACTCATGCCCAAATACTTATAATATCCCTCTGAGTATATAACTTCGACTACTAGCTCATAAATACTAACATACTTGATTAATTAGAGTGGGATACCTTTGGTCAATAGTGCTCTAAAGGTAATGACTAAATAATGGTCTTAAGATATTTGGTCTTCCAATTTATGATAGCAAGACCTTCATTTGATCCTTGATGGTACCCTATTGCTAAATGGACAAGTTACTGTCCCAGCTTAATTCCTTTGGTGGCAAGGTAGGATATCACCAATTTTTCCCCTTTACGGACTATATCCATTGGTGTTCCTCATAAGCTAATGGATCTGATAAGAATCTAATTGATATCAAACCATTTGTAGAAGTTTAACTTCTAGTTGGTCGTCATCTTCTTTGAAAATTTCTTGTCACATAATCTCCTAAAATTCGATACTTTACTCAAAGTCTTAAACCCCATATGCTTCCTCTCTTTGATACTCTTTTACAATAAGATCATCAACTCACCTAGTATTATTCCTTTGCATTTGTTTGATTTTCCTTCCTATAGGATTCAAGATGTTAGAATTGTATGTATCTTCATAGAGTCATGATCTTCTTCTTTTTTTATTATTCAATATTCATCGAATACTTATAGTTACATCTCTATCTCTTTCTCTCTTTTCAAATTCCTCATTTTGTCTACCTAGATCAATGTCTTCATGTGCTTTGTTGATACTTCATCTATTCCTTTACGTAACATATAGGGTAAACTGCTTCTCAGAGATTCTAAACTGTCTTAAGATCATTGAAATCCTCAATTGCCGATAGCCTCAATAAAATTCATACAATGTCTTAATAATGGTATTGATGTTTTGGTCATGCTATACTTTTCATGTTAGGATCAATCTTCTATCATCCCCAATATTATCGTCAAAAATCTTTTGATAACTCGGTCAAATTCATTTCCTTATTATATTCGTGTTATGTTTCTCTTAATCTCATAATATGTCACTTGATTTGCTCCATAATACTCAAGTAGTCATTATTCGATAGCACTTTAATCTTCATAAGACTCTAATTAAGGTATCCAAAATTGAGCTATACCTTTGTGATCCAGTATGAGTCGCCGTTATCCCCTAGTATCATCTTGTATGCTTATCCCTATTATCATCAAAATTTTCTCAAAGTCTTTCTTTTACATCTCTTATCATACTCATATCATATCCCTTGTGATAGTGTACTCATATTCTGGTATTCTTTATGATGGTAAGATAGCCATCTAGGTTCTTTGATTTTCTCACCTTTGATAAGATTACTTTAATGCAGGTCAACACTATCTACTAACAAGTCCAATAATTATCTTCATTCATTCATTTTCATCATAATCCGTTCCTTATATGAGATTTCATCTTTGCACCACTGCACAACAATCCTTATTTCTTATGATTTTGATAGGATTCAAGCAATCCAATATCTAAGTATTTGCTAGGACTATCTCCTTTTTCACCTATGTGTTTATGGTGAAATGCCTTGAGTCATTAATATTGTAATCCTCAAATAGAAGTAGTCATCTCTACTACTCCATTTTATACTGCTTAATCTTGATTTTCTTTATTGTTCATGACCCTTGGACATGCTGGACTGGCTGTGAAAGGATAAAACCTGGGCTCTGATACCAACTGTGACGACCCGGGTTTTCCCATGCATTTTTAAATGCAATATCTAATTTCCTAAGGTGGGATGCATCCCTATTTGAAAACCATTTTATAAAAACCATGCAATGCAGCGGAAAACCATTTTGTTTTAAACTCATTTTGAAAACCCCGAGTGTCATTTGCTTTCATAACAACTAAGGTAGTTTTTGAAAACTTTAGAAATCATAAATGTTTTTCCCCAAGTCTATCCAGTCACAACACACAGCCCAACTGTAAATAAATACATGTCCAAAGGGTAGAGAGTTTACTCACATGTATAGTTGTCTCCTTTGTTTATTCACTTGCTCGTAGCACTAATATCTCCTGAGGCGTCTTTTATTTGTAAGTGGAACTATCTTGAAAAATGTTAAGGATAGGGTGAGTACAAACTATACTCAGTAGGAGCCTATCACTACTAGTTTTATAATGCATGAGATGTTTTAAAATCATATGCTCTTTCAAAACATGTGCATGTCTGAATACTCAAGTTCAATATCAATATCAAAATCCATTGTCAAACTGACATACTAACGACTTAAGGGATCACATAATCCAAAAATCAAAAGTATCATATACATATATATCATAACATTGTGATATGCATAAGATGCTTCATTGAATCCAACTCATGGATCACTAATATAGTATGGTCGACCAACCTCATATCATGCCATATGTAATGCAAATAAGTCCATAAACCATAGGGTCCAACTATGCACACGACCTCCCCGCCGTGTGGTCCCCGAGTACCTGAGGACACTCGGTCATAGCCTCCATGGGGCCTATGACACTTCGACCCAGTGCCGTGACACCAGTGGTAGCCCCCCGTACCACATGTAGTCGACGTAGGGATGTTGCCTCTTTTTGGGCATGGTACCCATCCACCTAATAGTGGTAGAGGCTGGGTGGCCAACTGAGACCCCTCGGCATAGCACCCACGGGCTTACTAGCCCAAATCACATAAGATCAAATAAGCCAAAACCTCTTTTCAAAACCTATCCTCTTTGGGTCCCTCACAATTGCCTGGCCCTCGGCATTCCAGCGTCTTTTGGCAACCCTCAAGGACATGCAATCTTTGCAAGAACTTCATGCTCATAGATCATGCAATGTATGCAATAGTTTGCAAAACATATCTATGTATAATGTATATACAAAACATGTCTATGCATAAAGCATTTGTCACATGCATGCTAAACAAGTCATATACGTAAATCATGTACTTGCAAGACAATCATAGTTCTTTTAAAAGAATCTAGTAGCGATAGAGCACCTACCTGACTAGGTCGCGCTAACCCATTTGTCCTCGTACGCTCCTGAACATGGTTTGGGGACTCAAGGTTAGTCTGGCCCATTGTTTATGGGTTATAGGGTAATTGGTCTTATTACTTAGGCATTAGGGGTCCATCCCTATGCCTATGGGTGTCCCAAGGTCCTAATTGGGCCTTGGTATTATCAGTTTCCCAAAGGTCTAGTGACCACTCGCTACCATCCTATTCTGTGGGTCATTCCCACCTCTTATTGGGCCTTGATCAAGGATTTTATAGTTTGGATGTGACCGCGTCGTTGATATGGACACAACACCTTTTGCGACTCCTCAATCGGAGCTCTAGATCTCAAGTTATAAGCGTTTTAGTGTCGCACATACATAAGGGTTTCAACAGTGAAAAGACGGAATGCTAGGGCGCTGCGCGTCAGCGGCATGCGCCCGCCCTTTCTAAAGAAAATGGAAATCCCGGCTTGCTAGCTCACTGCGCGCCTGTGGCATGCGCCTCAGCGGGCGCGTCTATAGACACGCCGGGTTTTCCCGGTGTCTCTTTCTTTTGTGGGACGCGCCCGTTTGGTTTTTCAAACAGAAATCGACGTATTACGTTCTGACTGGAATGTTCCGTCGTCTAGGGGACCGGGGTGTCCTCAGGACACCCTAGTTCGACCCTGTAGAACCAGTGAGGCGCAGGGAACGTCCTTGGGTCCTTGGTGAGTCTCTAGGGCTCCATTTTGCATGGTTTTTCATGCAAAAACTTAGGGAAATTGATCCTAGAACTACTGTGAAGATGGGTTTTGAGGGATCTTAGACATACCTGGCTCGTTGCTGGGTTTTTCTCCTTCTTTCCCCTCTAGGACACTCCTCCACAATGGTTTTTCTTCAACCTTTTGGGCTGCCATTACAGGCTCTCAAGAGCTCTATTTATAGAGCTATGAGAGGGTTTTGGAGGGGGCTCTCACCGCCTTTGAATGGCGGTGGAGAAACCTCCAGAATGGCGGTAATTTCACCTCCAATCACCGCCGTTCTAAAACCCTCTAGGAGGTGAAAGATGTAGGGTGCCCATATCAAAACGGGCCCCTGTGTTTTGCAGCTAAATCCGTTTTTGTAAAAATTATAATTTTGCCCTTGAACTTCAAAGGGCCATAACTTGCTCATTTTAGCTCTGTTTTGGGTGATTTTGGTCTTGTTGGATTCCTTTTTCTGAGATGTATCTAATGTTACCATTTTTAGGACCAAGTTTCTGGGTTCAGTCAAGGAAAATAGTGAAATGACCAAAATGCCCTTATCTTCAAAACTGAACTTTTCATGGGATTTTAATATTACAAAAATTGGGGTCATTACAGTTTTATCTAGCATGTCATGTAAGGTACAAGTCAAGCTTTTGCACACATTCTTCTCAATGTGAATGACATCAAGCTCATGGTACAATGAAGTGATTTCCAGTATACAAGTTAGAAGAATATGGACTTCTTCTTCCAACAACTTTTACAGTTACCATCACCTATGTGTTTAGTTCCTTTGTCCTTCCCTTAGAAGGTATTAAGGTTTCCAATGTATTCTAATACTTGTCATCCCACTAACATCTTTGAAGGTGTCCTTATCTCTACGTTATCGTTAAATTTTCCCTTCTTAAGATGGTATGAATAGTCTCTATGCAACCATCTTTTGTGGCCAAGTAATGCCATATTCCTACCTTGTTTAAGTCATATGGCTCATGTTTGGTCACTGCATATAGGACAAATATTGTAACCCTTTATAGTGCATCCAAACAAATTATCATATGTAGGGAAGTTGATTATTTTCCACAATAGTATAACCTTTAGGGTGAGCAACTCTTTCTTAAATGCATCATTAGCTTCAACCCCTATGACCCATAATGTCTTATGATCATTGATCAAGGGAGCTAAGTACATGTCAATGTTGGTTCCTGGTTGCTTGGGACCCAATAATAACATAGTTAATATGATGAACTTCCTCTTCATGCATAACAATGGTAGAAGGTTATAACAAACCATTATTATAGTCCAATAATTGTACCTATTGCTCATAGAACCATGAGTGTTAATCATGTTTATAGATATTATAAGTCATAAATTTCTAGGTTCTTCTCCAAAATTAGGCCACATAAAGTCAATGAGCTTCCATGTTGGGCTATCTGCTAGATGACGTGAATACCTATCAGCTAGTCTATGCTTGACATACCATATTAGTTTCTTTATTGTTCTTATAATATTAAACATTCTTTTAAACCTTGAAATAGGGGGAAAATTCCATAAGATCTTTGTAGGCATGTCTTTGACCTACTAAATTGAATTCTTCTTCAACTTCCATCTTAACTGTCCATAAATTTGGTAGGTAGTTCTATCATTATTCTCCTCTGACATAAGATGTAGTCATTTGGAAAAGCATGTATCTTCTCATACTTCAACCTTAGCGCAACAAGAGTTTTCTTTGCCTCCTATGTGAACTTATCTAGTTTGTTCTCCTTCAATAACATTTTACCCACCACTTTCAATACTTTCAAAAAACCTTTATCTGAAAAGTGAACTCGATTTCATGTTGTAAAGTTCTACCACTAAAGACAACTTAGTATAATCTATACACCCAAGGCATAACTGCTATCAACTTCCTCCAATGTATCTAAAATTGTTCAGGGTTATCTTAGAAGTCAATGTATGCATCTTGATCATTGGTGTAGCTGTACTTTCTATGATACTTCCTACAGTGTCTTCATAATCACATCTTCTTGCCCTTTTAGAGGGTTGAGGAGGGAGTTCTTCTCCATGCTAGATCTAGGGGCGACAGCTTTTGTCAACTCCATTGAAGGACAAATGTTCTCTCAACTTTCCTAAATTACCTTCTTTAGGTTTCCACAAAACATACAATTACAATCACCCACTATCATAAGTGTAAACTTTATTCTTGCCACAGTCATCCATCCATATTTGTCCATTTTTTCAAATGACTGAAGCTTAGATGTATGTTAATACTCTTCAGACATTAAAATATCAATGAAATTAGTTAGACAATTTACCAAACACCAAGTGTGCTAATTATAAAACATTGAAAAAACTAAATTATTAGAGATTTTTAGTTAACAAAAAAAATGGATGCAATTAATAAACATGAATGATCTATGCATAGGAAGGACAAAATAGCTTCAACAAAGGAAGGTACATTCTAACCATAAGCTTGTAAATGCATAAAACATGACACAAAATAAGAAAAAAGATCCTTATTAACACTCAATCAATTGATATTGGTGAAGAATATGTAATTCCAATTCAACCGTGGTGTTTTAGTTGAAGCTAATCAAGTGAAAATGCACCAATATGATATTTAGGCTCTTTACATAGTCTAATATGGTGCAATATAGAAGAAAACTAAAAATTGCAAGACTTCAATAATTAAGACAATTTTAAAGATGGTTTTATAAAACCATCTCGAAAAGAAGTCTGACTTATAAACATGGTTTTGTATAACTATCTTTAAAAGTGCTTCCTACGAAAAAAAATTCTTTCCATGAAACAAAAGAAGATGAGTATATTATAACTATCTTATTTAGTGTGGTTTTCAAAGATGGTTTATTCAAAAAGTCTTATATTATTTTCATGTTCTTTTTACTGAATTGAAAAGCTCAGTTTTAGTAGTTCTAATAGATGCTCTAGATCCAATCAAAGTCTGCCAAAGAGTATGAATTTAAATTCAATCTAAAAAATCCTTACAATGATAATTCTAATCTTAGAATTGCAAAAGAATTTGGGGGAAAACAAAAAATTGATGAAATGATAGTTAATTTAGATAGGAATAGGGCAGAATACATCACATTTGTGAAAGAGACTATTATTCCCCAAAATCCATCTTCTTCAATAGAAAATGCTACAAAATAGAACTTCAAAACTTGTTAGTCATCAATGGTCCAACTACCACCAGGTTTTTAGAATATCATTAGAGCTCTCCCAATTTGAACCAAAATAGAATTTTTCTCAAAAGGTTGGCAAGAGGAAAGAAGATTGAACAATGATAAGATTGAGAAAAAATGCAAAAGAAGTTGCAAAAATAAGACTGTGTCCCTCTAAAAAATTGAGAAAGTTAGTTGACAACTGTGACTTTCATTTGAAGGAAAAGAAGAAGAGGTTAAATAGCTTTTTAAAACTCTTGGAGTCAAGGTTCCTTCTTTCTCCCCTCAACACACACTAGCACACAAGGATGAAGAGATTTTTGAAGAACATCAAGTGTAATAACCCCAATTTTTGTAAATTGATTGAGAAAAATCAATATAAAGTTTGAGTTTCAGATATTTCGGGCTGAAATATTAGGGTTATTTAAAATATACTTTTTATAAAAGTATAATCAAATCATAAGATATGTAAAATTGAAATTAAACTTAGCAAACCCTTCAAAATGACTGTAAGCATGACAAATTTCGAATTCGGATAAGAAATCCTTAAGTTTCTTCATTTCTTGGAAAAGGGGTAAAATAGTAATTTTACAAAAAAATAAAATATTCCAAAAATCAAAATATGTAACATCAAAATTTAGAATGTACTGAGAAATACGAATCCAACGCCACTAAGTACACTCAAATCCGAGATCATGGGAATAAAACCCAAAATTTTATGCATAAAGGGCAAAATGGACTTTTTGCACCATGTGGGGCCCACATGGGGACCACCACGTCCCCAACAACCAATTTGATCAGTAGCTCATGTGAAACATAAGTCAACAAATATCATCTGGTCTTGGGAAAGAAAAATTAGGCATGGGAGCATTGAAGACTTTCATGCCATTTTATAATAAAAAAATAACATATCATAATCATGAAAAAAGACCCAAAATGCCTATAAATACAATCCCAAAAATATTCCAAAAATCTTCATAAAATTCCCACGAAATTCTCTTCACTCTCCTTGAAAAATTAGATCTAGCTCCCTCCCCAAAAACCCAAAAATTCCAAGAGATAGATCTCTTTTCAACTTGGTTTTCTTTTTAGATTGGAACAAGAGACCTAAAATCAATTAGGCACTCTGTTCCAGATCTAATTTGATCAATTCCACCATCCATAACTTTTGAACATATCTATTCTACAAAATCCCCAAAGAAATTTCAAGATCCAACGGTTCAAACAACGGATATTTGCAAGAAAGGTGGATTTTAGGCCATATCTTCATCAACAAGGTATTTTTTTAAATTGGGCATAAAACTAAGGTTTTCTCTCCAATCAAGTAAGTGGAAATCCTTTTCATAGATATTTAGTATTGTTTTATGTAATTTTTATTTTACTGTAATTAATTTTGGTAATAAAAAGGTAAAAATAAAGTAAACAATAGAACCATTAATTTTGGATGATGGAGTGCTCAGATGAGAAATCTGACTATACCAATCTATTTAGAAGGGTCCAAAACCCCTGGGGTAGAAGTTTCATCAAAATCATAGATGTTTTGGGCCCTCAATTGCAAGAGGATTTATTGGACGGTCCAGAATGGACTGTTCGATCTCCAGATCAGACGGCGCCCAAGACGCATGCGTGACGCACCGTCGAAATGGCATGTGCAATGTGTGTGGAGCATCGTCCCAAGCATGACGATGGCGCGTCCATCAAATGAATGAGCGGACGCGCCCAGCGACAGTCCAGTTTGCGGGCGCGTGGACGACAGCGTTCCGCTCGTCCCGTCCGTGTCTGTAAACGCCCCTCAAGAGCTCGTCGTCCACTCATTTGAGCAAACACACCCAACGATGCCTGGTTCGTTCCGCTCAGTTCGGTCCGCCTGTCGTTCCGCCCGACTAATCTGGGTCATCCGTTCCTGGGCCCAGATCAAATCCAGGCCCTAGGAAGGACTGTGAACTTCCAAATTCAATTCTGGAGTCATCTGAACTCCAAATTGAGATCGGAAAGAAGCTATGGAAAGCTTGAAACCTCTATTCTCTTATGGAATTATAAAATAGACATGTTATTCAGTAAAAAAATTTTGTATTAAAGAAATAAGATTCCAATTACATAGATTTTCAAGATCTGAGATGATCATATCTTAGAAACATGCTTTAATAATGATATAATACTTAAATAAAGTGAGATCTATATTTAAATTGGATAGATATGAGATATATTAAGGGATCTACCCTTTATGGTAGAAAAACCCTAAAAATACAAAGGGACCCACTTGATCAATGAGATCAAGTGTGATCAGATCCTTGGGCTGGAAAGAATAAATGTTTATATGATAAAATCCAAGAAAATCATGAATGGATTATGAAAAAAATAGATCAATATGATATTTTGACCTTAATAGAGAAAATTCCCTAAATACAACTAAAATCCTTAATCAAAGGAAAAGATCTAAGATCAAATGGTTGGATCATAAGTAAAGGTTTCTAAAAATGTAAATGTAATTAGTTTCATTTTATATTATTATGTTATAAACCATGCTAGTATAACATTTAGAGTTTAGCATGATATGTGTTTCATTGTTATCATAAGGTGCTAGATTTAATTTAAGTACCTTGCCTCATTTTCATTGAATGTTAGATTATGTAGTTTTATGCTTTAAATTTATAATTCATTTATGGTTGAATGTTAGTAGTAGATTTACTTGTTATGAGATAAAGAGCATAAAACATCAAAAATGTATTCTAATGAGAAAGTAGAGTTTCATTACACAAATAAGAATGGAATACTTTAGACTTAATTAGTAAGGGCTATAGTTAGTAGGACAATATAAGGATTATCAAGTCCTTGGCCCAAATTAGGAAAAGAATAATAAACCCCATGAATGACATTATAAATATTCATGGACTTAATTAAAATCCATTAGAAAGAGTACTTAGGGTAAACATGCTTATAGGCACCTTATGAAAGGTTGAGCTATGGTCATTCTAGTGAATGATGAACATAGTGGTTAAGGGGGTTATCTAATAAAGCCTCGCTCTTCCCCTACCTTCTGTTGATGTTTGTGAGGTCTAAATGCCTCCTTACATGAGGATTGAAGTAACGACTTTGTGTTCACCCATTCAACTAGTAAGCCTTAGCCAATTGGTAATAAGAGGAGTAGTCTAGATTTAGGCTTGAATAAGCTACCTTCAACCAGCACATTAACTGGTTGAATAATAATAATAAGAGCATAAAAGGATAGTAAATTACCTAACCTTAATAAAAATAGTAAGTAAGATAAGGATGATCAAACAAGATCCATTAGATCTTGGATGATCAAGAACAATAAGAGTAAGGACACTATATTGTACTTAGTATGCATGTTTGTTAGTATACTTGTTATAGTTCATTAGATTAGATAACCCAAACCCTTGATCAAAGATGATTCAAGGAAGAGAACCAAGATCATCCTCCATAAGTATGATCCAAGGACTGAACTTAGATTAAAGAGGAACTAGATGGGACCTTTATCTTTATCAACATGTGTAGATTGTCAATCAAAGGATCTATGAAAGATCAAGATCAAGGAGATGAACATACAAAGATTAGAGATAGAAAAATACTTAGATATGAATGATCTAAAGATCATTCTAAACATTAGATCTAGTGATCAATAGGATTGTTCATAATTTATATATTGACAATATGTATGGATGTACAGATTACATACATCAGTCAAGATCATGGAGGATTGGGGAAAAGAGATCAATCCTTAAAGGTAGGAGGATTTGATGAATGCATTTACATGAGATATATATATGATTGTACTCATGATCTTATGTTGACAAGAGTAATGATAATACTTGTACTAAATCTCTTGGAAACCTTATGATCCAACCAAACACCTATAAGATGGTTAAGGACTAAACTATAAGTGAATAGGGAATTAGAAAATATTTCAGCCCTAAGTAAACAGACATATGGTCTGATATATAAGAAATCTATTTTACATACAAGCTTGGAGGCTTGTGAGTTTGTTTTAATAGGCATGAGCCTAGGGGATGCTATTGCTAGAGGAGTTATGAGGGTTTGGCCACCCGCTCCTTGAAATTTGATGATATGATGATACATTGCCCAATGAGAGGCTAAAAGTCAGGTGGTGGCAATTATGGGAAGGCCACCACTATGAAAGTCTTGCCCCCCCGTATGGGCAGTGACATAATATTTTCCACCGTGGTATCAGTGGTGAACAGGGCAATTATCTGAGCACACTAGTACGGATCAGAGTGCAGCATAGCAACCTTTTTGATTATTTTACACTATGCTGCATATGGGAATAGGCATAGTGAAATGCCTTATGTTATAGCATAATGAAATGCTAGGTAATTGTATATTACCAATGTTTCCCAAGAAGGGAAATTCTCAGTATGAGATTAGCTATAATACTAAATTCTCAAAATGAAGAGAATTGATCAGCTTAGTTGGGAGTGATATTTGACTATTTTCACAACTTTAACTGGTTTACCCATGAAGGGTATATATGTATATAGATATACATAACTTACAAAGTACAGAGTATGTTTAAGGATAATGAGATTATGAAGTATTGGAATTACATTGTCAATTATTATGTTTTTTGAATCCCCTACCAAGTATTGCTTGCTGAGATATTGTACTTGTTGCAATATCTCAGATCCAATGAAAGAGACTTAGGAGCTGAAGACTATAGAAGACTTGAAGAGAATAATCTTCAAGGTATACCCTTGAAGATATGTATTTTTATTTGTTGAGAGTTTTATTGTATGGTGTGCTTGAGTTTTGGATTATGTAATTTGGACAAGTATTGTACTAGATTTGGCTGTACTGTGAACCACTGGATGGATCCTGGAGTTTAATAAAAGTATATTCCTTCAATGGAATTTTATTTTACACACAAATTGCACTTATGTTATGTATGAAGTGGTGACTTGGGTTTTCAAAACAAGTTCTACAGAAAAGAATTTCTGCTGCTTTGTTTTGCGAAAAAATTTTACACTCTTAAGGGCCTTGCCATTCAAAATACTTTACAAATCATGTTTCAAAAACCCGGGTCGTCACATCAAGTGGATCTATAAAGATACTCGCTTGGAATTTAAGAGAAATCCATGCTTCATGGAAAACATCCTCAATTAAATTATTCTTCCAAAAATACATACTAATTGTTGCAGTATTAAAGGAAAGAAAGCACAAAGAAATGAACTAGCGACTACTATCATCTATGGGTTTCAAAGAGCTCCATTGAATAAATTGAAAAAAATGGAGGTGTTTGGAGGAATTAATATTGGTATTATGGAATGAGAAGTTCATAAAAGCTAAGCAAGTGATTATCAAAGAAGATTTAGTTGTGTGGAGATGAAAATATTTTTAGAAATTTTTCATGGTTAGATGTTTGTGGTCTTTGAATCAAACAATGACAAAAAAGAAAAAAGACACCAAATATTTAACAAGATTCTTTCAATAATCAATAGTGCATTGGAGGGGATCTCAATATCATTAGATTCCCTTAGGAGATGAATACTATAGCTGAGCTAAGCCTCGTATGAATGCCTTCTCACAATTAATCAAAGATGGAGAACTTGTGGACTTGCCACTGGTGAGAGGTAGGTTCTATTAGTCTAAGGACCAATCTTCCCCTACTCCACCCAAGAGGAGGCTGAATTAGGTTCAAACAAATTTTTTTACTTGAAAAACAAAATGCTATGTTCTTTATAGATAATTAATGGCTACCATCCAATAAGGCATCAACTTCCACTCTGTCAAGACCAAACCAACTTAAGACTATTAAGGTTACCCCACCTTGAGTTTCCATTAGAGTCCTACAAGATTTTGATACCATTAGTTGATACAGCACCAACCACTAAGGTAAAGAGCACATGTAGAAGCTCTACCTTTTTATAACACTTGAATAAGAATCCTTTCAAAGAAAATCATGAGTACCACAACTCTCAGTAAGAGCAAAACTTTCTCTCAAAGAATTTTTTTTGAAATAAAATTAGAAACTCTCTCTTTTCAAAAGATATAAGTCTCTTATAGAGGATGTAGAGAGAGACTTTACAATTGTTACAAGTAAGAAGTATTTGCACCCAAACTTGAAGACTAGCTTGAGATGTAAGCTTGGATTTGCCTAAAGATTCTTCTTCAAACTTAGTTTTCAATGTAAGATAGTTGTTTGATCTCACTTTCTAACACTTGGAGATGAAATAGATCTTTTGAAAACATTAAACAATAAAAGTTAAATATTGCTATCACTTGATGTTGTCATTTAGACTAATTGGATAGTGTATGAACTAAAATTTGGACTACTTTAATAATTTTTGAGGGCCCACTCTATGTTTTTTATACTAGGAATGTATGTAACTTGATTTTGCATAAGAACATTTTAAACAAGAATCAAAATAGCCCCAAAATCACCAAAACTTTTATTAAAACTCTCATAAATAAACTTTTCCAAATAAATTACATGTAGACTTCATGATTGTAAAGTGAGACTTTACAATCATAAAGTTACCATCTGGATCAATCTCAGCCCTTTATTTCCTACAAAATATGAAATGTTAATCACTTTTGTTCATATCTTTCTAAAAATATGGCACCTTGGCTTTACAATTGGTAGATTGATAAGTGTTCAATTTTGTATAAATAATACCCAATTAGTTGCCCATGTGTTATAACTAATAGATTTTAGGATTTTTTGGACAAAATTTATAGCACATGCATCCTGACCTAATAATTCAAAATTGTGATATTTAACAGGTTCAAAGGCTAATCCAAAGTAATTATAGTTTTTCACCTTTTTAGAATTTAATTAGGGGTTTTCACCTTTTGTAGGTCCTAGAGAGATAATCCAAAGGCCAAGATTGTTAAGATGAGAATTGAAGATCAAGATCAAAAGATAGAGTTAAAACCTAAATTTTAACATTTTAAAGTAGATCAAGGTTTAGGATCATAACAAGGTAAGACAATGGATCAATGGATGCAATTGGATGATCTAAGGGTCACTAAAATGTTCCCATGAGGCAAGCCATTCATTTCTACTACCTTTGCATGGGAGTCATTCGACCTTAGCCATATGAGCTAAGAGAGAAGGTGACAAGCTAAAGAATTCAAGCCATTAAAGCCAAGGGAGTGAGCCATGAAGCCAAGCCAAATGAACCCTCAAAGTGAGCCACAAAAGCCAATTAAGCCAATTGCCACATGGAGTCATACAATTGGAGGAGAATTCAAGTAATGGTCCAATTTCTAAATTTGGATTTATAGAGAGAATTATGAAAAAGGTAAGATTACTATGCATTAGTAGACCCATCAAGAGAGAAACCCTACTTTCCAACTCTATCTTCCACTCTTTTTTTATTCAATTGACCTAGGGTTACAAGTTAATGGAGGGAGACACCTCTCGAGGAAAATGACACCTCTCCCCTTCCTAATTAGGAAACTAGCCAGCCCATCATGATTCTCTCTCTCTCTCTCTCTCTCTCTCTCTCTCTCTCTCTCTCTCTCTCTCTCTCTCTCTCTCTCTCTCTCTCTCTCTCTCTCTCTCTCTCTCTCTCTCTCTCTCTCTCATATCATATTTATGACATCATTTCTACCTAAATTTCACCTCCAAACCTTCCTCATTCAATATCCTAACCCTAGAGCCACTTTTCTCATGGATTCACCTTTTCCTATGTTAAGAACCTACTCATCTATATGTATCTCCATGGTCCATAAGAATTTTTCAAGTAAAGGTAGACGAGACACCTTAAAATCAAATTCACCTTTGGTGTCATTTGCTACTGGACCTTAGATTTCTTAGATACTCTCCTTTTGGATTTCTAGTTATTGTCTTGGTTATTTGATTTTTCAATTCAGGTTAGTAGTATGCTTGTTTTGGTTTAGTTTCCATTTCTTTAGTTTCCATTGTTTTGCTTTCTAGTTCTGCACTTCCTTTCCACCTAGCTTCTCCTTCTTTCATTACCCCAATTCCACTTGTTTGTCTTTGCTATTCCTTAATATTCAAGTTAATGCATCTCTGGTAGTGATAGCCAAGAGAAGAGCTAGCTTAGAACCTTGATTTTTCCTCTTGAAATTCAAGTTTTTCACCTTTTTCTCAGCTTAGTTTTAGGTTAATTTCCTTGCCTTAGTTCACCCTCTTAGCTTTCTTTTCTCTTGAATTCCTTCATGGGTTTTCTTCGCATGTTGTCATACTTTATTTTGTGTGCATTAAATTCCATTATTGTTGTTGTTTAGATAGAATGTCATACTTAAGAATTAGATGCAATTTTCAGCAATAAAACATGTATTATGCATCTAGTTTTTGGTGTAATTTGGAAATGGTTCAGCAAAGTTTTGCTGAAATTCTTGTTATGGTTTATTTATTTCATCAAATTACTTGAGATCTAGGTTTTTTCCTAGCATGAAAGTTACGGTTTTAGTTGCTTATTTGTGCATGTTTTAGTTAAGGTTCTTAAGTACCAAAATCCAGAAATTGTTTTCTCCTTAACTTTGTGCTTTATTTTCGGCCACCAAAATATCTCCTTTTTCTTGAGTTCTTAAGTATCCATTTAGATTTACATTTTTTTATTAGATTCAATTTTTATTTTGCATGTTATCTTGCATTAGAACCTTCATATCTAGCCATCTTTGAGGCCATAAAACCATGTGCATAGTCCTAGAACCATGTGTATAGTACTAAGTCCCATTAATCTTTAATCTTTGGTTAATTTAGTTGTTAGTTATTATTTAACAATATCCAAAGTATTTTTTTTCATGTTGTTTTAGGTTTAGAAATATTCCTTTTTTATTTTTAGAAGATTCTATTTTTAGTAAGTTTTAGTTTAAGAAAGTGCTAAATTAGGAAAGCTTCCTTTTTAAGTAATTCCCTTCAGTTTAATTTCTTATTTTGAATCTTTCTAATTCTCTGTAGTTTCTTTATTTTCTTACTTGTTAATTAGTTAAGTTTCTAATTTCATTTGCTTACTTTAAGTTTCCTCTACTTTTAATTCTAAATTAGGAAAATTTTCATTTATAGTAATTGTCTTAAGTTAGTCACCTATTGTAATTCATGCTTAGCTTACTATTGTTTCCTTATTTAAATGCATGTAAGTTAGATAAGTTTCCATTTTCATTGTTTAGTTTTAATTTAGGCAAGTTTCTTTTAGTTCTAGTTTATAATTTTGTGAATGTTTATATTCTTGTTTACTTTTAATGTTCTAACTCAATCCAACTCTCTTTCTTTGGCCAAAGTTAATAAATTTGAATAAAATCCAATCCATGCAAATCTATGAAATTCCTCGTGGGATTGACCTCATTTGCTTGAAAATGCTACATTGATTTATGCATTTGTGAGTAATTTTAAAGCTACACCATAAACTTAGAATAATAAAAAAAAAATTACTATCATAAAGTGGAAAGCCTTTGCATAGTAGTTGCGCAAGGACACTTTATAATAGCAATGTATATGCCTTCTAGACTTTGCAATCTTAAATCTAGGGTGGCACAAATCTAAAAAACTATTTTTTTTTAACTTATCTTTGCTTGTGCTCAAAATTACAACATATGCCATGCTCAATTTTTATAAATAGGATGTCTCCTACCTGATTTTGGCAATGGAAAATTAGAGAAAACTTCATTTGGTAGATTTCATTCCTTTTTTTACATCATGTTCTCATTCTCTCTTAAGTTGGAAAAAACTCTAATGAAATTTGTAGACGTTTGTTCAAAGTAGAATCTTTATCCTTAAACAATATCAGAAATAAGAATTGAATTTCATAGCAGATAGTAAAATCTAAATAATAGAGAATTTAGTTCTCACTTCAAAAAGAGAAACCCATTTTTATTCTTTTCCATCCTTTTTTCTTGCATTTAGAAGATGAAGTAGGATTTTTAATTAACATTCTCCTCTAGTGAAATTTTAGAGGGATTTTCTAATGAAATTTCCATTTTTCATTCTGAATTGGGCATAAGTTTGTTATTTTTCCTTCAAATAAGGGTATTAGTGAAATTTTTAGTTCCTCCTTTGCTAAGAATGGAGCATTCCAAACCTTAGAAGAGCAACTTAATATTTTCCAACAAATTTTCTACAAACTAATTTCTTCAATTTCAATTTTTCTTTATTTTCATTTTCTTCCACTCTCTTTCTTTAAATTCTAAGATAAGCATAAGTATCCTAATGGAGAAATTTGGGCATCCAGGGTTCTAGCTTTGTTGGTTTGTTTTCATGAAAGTTGAATTTCATGGATAAAGAATCTTGAATTCCTGAAGAGTTCCCCTAAAGCTTCTTATAACTTTTCTTTATTTGCTTAAATCTAAATTTTCTAAATCAAGGCACCAAAGAGAGACCCTTTCTCATTATCTTATTTTTTGAAAGAAACATTCTAAGAGCATAAAGCTTCAAGAGGAAGGTTTATCATGATGTATGTATTGATTTTCCCTAAGCTGAATTGATCTTTACAAATTTTCATTTCTTTTGATTTTCTCTAAATAAAGTTCAAGGAAGAAATTTTTTGTTTTCATCACATTTGACAAGAAACAAATTTTTTATAAGAAACAATTTCTTTTGATGACAAACCAAAAAGGATTCCTCTCTCTCTCTCTCTCTCTCAAACCACACCCCCCCCTTCTTTCTTAAGAATCCTATAGTACTATTTAAAATAGTTAAAATGCATATTTCAATTCCTTTACATACTTTAGTTTTCCATCATCATCCATGCATTGTGTTTCCGACATACATCATATTTGATTTTTGGTTAGATTCATATTTCTAATGAGTATTGCATTCAACTTCAAGTCTTTTATCATTTCAATTCAATAGTAAGCTTTTAGCTAAGCCTTCTCATGTTACTATCGTGCCTTGTTTAGGTTTACATCATATTTGGTTCATCACACATTTGATTCATGCATGTTTCCAATTCAGTTGCATGATGCCATTTAGTTCTTTGCTTTTGTGTGATTCATACCTACTTCATATTTGTCTAAAACACTTTTTAAATTCAAGTTACTAAGCAAATTCCTAATTTTAATCATCTTCATAATTCTAGCTTTTGAAATGGAAAGCTTCTTTCATTCTATGTTTCAAATGTAGTTTAATCAATCTTACTTGACCTTACTCTTCATTGTCATGTCTACCTATAAATTGTATGCCTAGTTCCTTACATGCTTCTTTATTTCTTATAATCCATGTGTTATAGTTTTCTATTCTGTTAAGCTTTAGTATGTTAAACATCATATAGGAATGTTCTAAATCTTCATTTCCCTAGACTTGTTGTTGCTTCTTCTTATATTTATTATGTTAAAGTGAATGTGCATGTGCACTCTTTCTCCTAGTAACTGACTTTAAATGTTTGTATTTATTGCTCATGTACTCATTCTATGTTGTTCATATAGTAGAAGGGAAATTCAATTTAACTAGGATTTTAGT
Source organism: Warburgia ugandensis (assembly GCA_035236585.1). Taxonomy (NCBI): domain Eukaryota; kingdom Viridiplantae; phylum Streptophyta; class Magnoliopsida; order Canellales; family Canellaceae; genus Warburgia; species Warburgia ugandensis. Next base: position 12,695,983 of record CP141127.1, on the reverse strand, counting down.
CCTAAAAGAACGAGGTTTATTTTGTTTGCACTACCTGCTATGTTAGTTCTTAGATATGTCTAACTTAGATCTCTAGTTCAGTAGATTCATTTGAGTCATTAGGGACCTAGGGCCCTTTTTACCTTATGTGGAGACTCCCCTTCATAATCTACTTTGATTCACATGAATCTAAGTTAAAAACTTGAATAAAACTACTCCATTAGAGGAAACTAATTCTAGTGTCCATCCCCCCTATTAGAAGGATAATTCAAGTTAAAAAAAGCACATAGATTCTATAAGCATCTCTAATCATCATAAAATTACAAATTCTAACCTAAAGTAAGATAATAAAACTCTTTTTGAAGTTGTAGGGAACTTTAAAAATGCCTACATTTCTTTTGGTAACTCTACTAGGAATGTCCTTTAGTCTATGTTTACCTTTCATGAAATATATGACCTATGAATGTGTACACAAAGATAACTTATTAGCAAATAAAGTAAGTTATCTTCTTCTTATTTACTTTATTCAAAATCATATATTGATTTTGGAAGATCAATTTCCTTTCACACATTTTACTCATGCATTTCATATTCACAGGTTGCACACCTATGCTTAGTACTCCCTGAACTAGGCCACCACTTAACATTACAAGGTACTAGGAATGTAGAGAAAAGGTTCAACCCTTATCCCACAATTATGAGTGTATCAAAAAGGAATCAAGTAATCATGAACAGTTGATGAAAGGCATTTAAGTGACTCCTGATTCACGATCTATAAGGTATATCGGTGAAACCATTGCTAAGGGAAAGCTGTAAGCCTTCCATAGCCCTCATGAATGTCATCTGCATGTAGTCTACTATACAAAGCCTTAGGATCTCCCACAATCGTTAGGACACATACTATAGACTTCTACAGCATGCTCTTCTAATGTTAGAATCTCACACATCCAATAAGTATGCCATTCTAAGTAGGATCATTACAAGAGGGTCTATATCCCATCTCTCTTAAGATTTGTACAATTCTTTGCACCTTTTACCCAATAAAAAATACAAGAGGGTCTATATCTCATCTGTATTAAATCAGTTCTCAAACCAAATCTCTACATGAAGTTATCAATGCATCCAACGATGCTCTAATTCCTCTTATAAAAGTTTGTTCTCTCAATTAGGGTCATTACATTTTCCAAGATTGTTGTTTATTGTATATTCCTCTCTGCTGAAGATTTTCAATACCAAGGCTCGAATTTGTTTTGTATTTGTTACCTACGCTCATCTCATTTTGAAAATTCATTTCATTTACTTATTTTGAGGGATCCTGCTTTCAAATTTTGGCCTTTCTTTCTACATTCTTTTGATAATGTTTTGGTCTGGACTGAGCCATATAGGCTGGAGCTTCTTGAATTGGCCTGCCTTTTTTTTTTTCATCAATCAAAAAATCCCAACTAAAAACATTCTTGTGGACAGTAATGATTCCCCTTATCCCATGGCATATTTGGAAAGAAAAAAACAGTGACGTTGCTCTTCATATTCATATTTTCACTAATTCTTATTGTTTCTATAGTAAGGCTCAAGTCATCCATCGGACTAAGGCTCATGGTTTTGGTTGAAATTATTGTTTCTCACAATTCCTGTCATCTTGGAAAACCATCATGTTTCAAAAGCAAATCAACAATGTCCCAAAGCCTCTTTGGTCTCCTCCTACTCCTCTAGAGTGTTTAAAACTGAATTTTGATGGTTCCAGTTGGGAAACCTAGGCCCCTCCAGGTATGTGCTGTTTTGCATGATTAGAAGGCAGAAAGGTTGACTGAGTTGGCAAGGGCTATTGGCATTACTAATTCTACAGAGGCAGACGTAAATTTCAAGGCATTAAAGATTGGTATCTCATGCAAGGACACCCCTCATAGCGGAAGGGTACTCTTCAAATACCATTATATATATCAGCAATACTCTAGATCCACGTTGGATCTTTTGGATAGAATTTAGATGATAGGAGACTGGGTTAGATTACAAATATTGTTTGTGTGCACTATCGTTGGTATTAAGCACTCTCAATGCATGTTCATCCAGTAATAATATGGCTGGCCCAGAATATATGTACCGCCTCTTTTCCTTAGAACCATCTTATAATGCAGCTTTTATACGGTGTCTGCGCTTGCACATCTTTACATCGATTTAAGCGAGCTAATACTGCATGTGGGGCCAGGAAAATGTTGATCGAACCCTCTCATTTATTAGTCCGAATCTTTAATAGAGGATGGGTAAGGCCTATCTATTATTTGGTCCAGAAATGAATGGTTTGGTTCCCCAATCTTCTACTCATGTACCGGCGTAGAACACTGTAGTCTATTATTACGATAATGGAGTAATGGGGATGACAAATTATGGTATTTCTTGTCGTAAAGAGCTATTTTATATTACCATTTCTTCTTTTATTATGTAAAAGAAGTACGAAAATGCTTTACAAAGAACCACCCACCCTCCTCGCACCAACCAGATATGAACAACCATTTTTAATTTCTAGATAAAGCTTGAATTATTATAACAAACATCAGCTACCTAATTTCCCGGCTTTTCTTAGAGGAAGATAACGTCAATATATTTCAATCCTTTTCTCTCTTCATGGAAAATAGCTCATAATGGAGTTGATCTTGTACTTCATCTTCATATATTTGTTGGCAAATTGTATCTTTTTGTTTTGGCAAATTGCATTTTGTTATAGGAAAAATTATCTTTTTCTTCGCTTTGACCACCACCTTTTTTTCTTCCTTTTTTCTTTCTTTTTCTTTTTTTCAAAGGATTGCATATATTGAGAATAGAATAAACTACACAAGGACCAAATTTAAAGACTGCCCAACACATACATTGGGACCAGAAACGCCACCCTGCTGCGGAGTCCACTAGCTAGAATTGAAGCTACGTAATGACAAAGAAATGCAAACTGGCCTCAAATGATCAAAGTATAACACCTCTATCCTTTTTTGTGTAACATGTTTTGGTACAACTAGTGTGAATTGTTTTGCATTTCAATTTGAATGTTTGTACTCAATAAATTCATTGGAAGAACCTTTTCTCATACAAATTGTTGTTGTAGGCCGGAATTCATTATTGGTTTGGTTTGGTTAGTTCTTTGCAGTGTAAGTCCTTTTAATTTTCATGAAGCATTTTTTGTTTTATAGTATATTTATCTATTTTGAATTATTACTGGATTCTATTCCACAACGTCTTGGTTGTGAGACTATATTTAATTGACTAGCTCTTCTAAGTGCTCAAGACCCTTGTTCTTTAATATTTTTTGTGCTGGGTATGTTCATTGATATACTATTATTTTACTAAATCACTCAATTAGTTGGTGTTATTTTCCTATTGTTGGATAAAAGACAAAGTTCATCTAGAAAAAATAAATACCTTTCCTTAAATATTGATAAATAAAACTTGTTAAGAGTAGAAACCAAGCACCAAAGAATTCAAGTAAAAACCAATGAAGCAAACTTCTTTCCCTTTTTCCTTAATACAATATGCTGCCCTTTACAAAAAAAATAAAATGATTTGTTGCTTTTTATTATTAACAAGCAATTTGTTGTTGAGATAGACAGCATAGAGAGCGAGAGAGGAAGAAAATAGTCTTTCTTAAGTTCAGTTGAGAGAAAGAGAGTATTGTCCTTCTTAAGTTTAATTGGAAATAAATAAATTCAAGGATATGTCATGTCTCTCACTTTAATCTAATGAGCAACATGGAAAGCAATCAAAACAGGTGATGCTTGTAGGTAAGGTTTGTTGAAATTGTTTTAAGTTAAATACATTGGTGGGACTCATCTTCGCCCAAAAAATGAAATTAGATATATATAAATGAGAAAGTATTTGTATCTTACATGGAAAAGAAATTAGATCCAAGTAAATAGGAAACTAGCATCATCCTTCATGGTTAATGAAATAAGATCTATGTGAATAAGAAGAAACCATAATCAGTATGCTATAATGAATAGAAACTAGGTCTATGTGAATAATCTTACCTAGAGTCATTCTGTCTAGATTCAACATCTTGCCAATCAAATCAATCCTTGAGAGTATTAAGGATCAAGCCAACTTGCTCATTGGCCAAGCGAGGCTCCTGTATATAAAAGGGGCACCCAAGCCATTCTAAACACACCATTCATTCTCTTCTCTCTCTTTATAGTTCCAAAGTTGTTCAAAAATTACTCTCTTATTATCATCCTTCAAGGCCTTTATTGTCTTGACTAATTTCTCTTATTGTCATCCTTTAAGACCTTCATTATCTTAGCTAATAATTTGAATTGCTGTTATTATCATCCTTCAAGAACTTTATTATCTTTACTAATTGACTAAGATTTCTCTTATCATCAAAATCTCCATTCTTATAGACTTGTGAAATCTCTATTTTTTTTACTATCTAAATAAAACATATATATTTTTATAGAGTTATCGTGAGAAAATAATTTTGGGCATTCTTTTATAGACTAAAGTCATTGTCGTCGTCATCATCAAGACCTTATCCCAATTAGGGGTTGGCCACATGAATCTTATTCCTCCATTCCACTCTATTAAATACCATGGCTTCATTTAGTCCCAACGTTTTTAAATCTTTCCTCACCACTTCTATCAACCTTCTTTTGGGCCTTCCCCTTGCCCTTTTAGAACCTTCTACTTGTATTGCCTCACTTCTTCTAACTGGTGCCGTTGTTGGTCTCCTTTGAACATGTCCAAACCATCTAAGTCTAGTCTCTCTCATCTTGTTACCTATTAGTGCTATCCCTAGATTTTCTCAAATATTTTCATTTATAATTCTATCCTTTCTTGTGTTACCACTCATCCATCTCAACATCCTCATTTCTGCAGTGTTCATCCTATGAGTATGATGTTCCTTAACTGCCCAACACTCTGATCCATAGAGCATGGCCGGCCTTATTGCCATCCTATAGAAATTTTCTTTTAGTTTGAGTGGCACCTATCGGTCATGCAAAACTCTAGATGCACATCTTCATTTGTTCCAACCTGCTTGGATTCTCTGGGTAACCTCCATCTCAATCTCTCCACTCTCATGAATCATTGATCCTAAGTACCAAAAGTGGTCTTTAACAGGGACTTCTTGGTTATCAATCTTGATTGGTGTTCTACTCCTACTCTCCTTGCTAAAATTACATTCTACATATTCTGTCTTAGTTTGGCTAATTTTAAGTCCTTCAGGTTCTAATGCTTCTCTCCATAACTCTAGCTTTATATTTACACCCTCCCTTGTCTCATCAAGTAAGACTATATCATCTGCAAATAGCATGAACCAGGAAATCTCCTCGTGCAGATGTTTTGTTAACTCATCCATAACCAATGTGAAAAGGTATGGACTCAATGCCATTCCTTGGTGCAATTCTATAGTGACTGGAAAATTACCAGTCATGCCACTAGTGGTCTTAACATTTGTTACTGCTCCCTCATACATATCTTTAATTATGTCTATATATCCCTGAGAAACCCCTTTACAACTCAACACCCTCCATATTAACTCTCTAAGGACTCTATCATAAGCTTTCTCTAAGTCGATAAAGACCATGTGGAGGTCTTTCCTCCTCTTCCTATATTTCTCTACTAATTGTCTTAGTAAGAAAAGAGCTTCCATGGTAGACCTCCCAGGCATAAAACCAAATTGATTCTCCGATACACTTGTTTCATGTCGTAGCCTCTTCTCAATGACTCTTTCAAAAAGTTTCATAGTGTGGCTCATAAGTTTGATCCCTCGATAATTAGTGCAGCTCTGTATGTCTCCTTTATTCTTATAAATTGGTACAATAGAGCTTTTCCTCTACTCATCAAGCATTTTCTTTAATGTCAACCAAACTACCCTAATAGCTCCCATGTGCTTCCAAACCTCTATTGGTATACCATCGAGCCCCATGGCCTTTCCTGATTTCATCTTTTTCAATGCCTCTTTCACTTCAGGTATTCTAATCCTATGTTCATATCTATAATGTACAGTTTTATTTAGATTTATAGTATTTTCAATCCCTATATTCTCAGAGCCATGATCATTTAACAATTTTTGAAAGTATGTTTCTCACCTTCATTTGATCTCATCACCTTTGACTAATACCCTTTGATCATTGTTTCTAATGCACCTAACATGATCTTAGTCCTTGCCCTTCTATTCTCTTACTTTTGCAAGTTTAAACACATCTTTCTCACCTTCTCTTATTCCTAGTATATTATAGAGCTCATCATATGCTTTAAGTTTAGCCTCACTTACTATTCTCTTAGCAACCTTTTTAGCATTCTTATATTGTTCATAGTTTTCATTATTTCTAGTCTTTTGCCATGCTTTAAAACACATCCATTTTTCTTTAATAACTTTTTGCACTATTTCACTCCACCACCATGTTTCCTTTACTAATTTTGTTTTACCTTTAGATACTCTTAAGACATCTTTTGTCACTTTCTTAATGGACTCAGCAATATTAATCTACATGGTATTTACTTTTGTTTCATAGTTCCAATTTCCTTCTACCATGAACTTATTTACGAATGAGGTTATTTTCTCTCTTTTTAAGTTCCACCACTTAACTTTTGGATACATATTAAGTTCATTTCCTTTCTTCCATCTTTTGATATGGATATCCATAATCATTAACCTATGTTGTGAGGTTAAACTCTCTCTGGGTATCACCATACAATCCTTACTTATAGATTGTTCATTATTCTTAAGTAGAAAAAAGTCTATTTGGCTTTTATGAAGTCCACTTTTAAAGGTTATTAAGTGTTCATCCCTCTTCTTAAAGAGTATATTTGCAATGGCCAGGTTATATGACAAAGCAAAATCGAGGATATTCTCCCCCATCTCATTTTGTTCACCTATACCATACCCTCCGTGTATTCTATCATATCCTAGCTTATCTTTTCCTACATGGCCATTTAAGTCTGCTCCTAAAAATATCCCCTCAGTGTTGGAAATTTCTTGCATGACTCCCTCCATATCTTCCCAAAACTATCTCTTGATTATATCTTGTAACCCTACTTCTGGTGTGCATGCACTTATAACATTAATAATCTGCTCTCCTAGAACAAGTTTTATTATTATAATTCTATCACTAATTCTTTTAACGTCCACAATTTTATCCTTAAATTCCTTATCCACTATTATTCCTATGTAATTTCTATTATTTTCCTTTCCTACGTACCATAATTTATACCCATCTATTTCTCTAGCTTTAGCCCCTTTCCACTTGGTTTCTTGGATACAAGCAATGTTGACTCTCCTACATTTCATAGCGTCTACTAACTCCAAACTCTTACTTGTCAATGTCCCCATATTCTATGTGGCGATACAAATCTTTTATAGACTGAAGTATGAATTAATATTGATTACGTAAAGCAATTAAGTTATGGATTGAGTCTAGGCTAGTTGAATACTGAAGATAGAGCTACCATATTCTTTATGCAACTTTGAAGGCTTCAACTGTCTTCTAGAAGCACTTTTGAACTGTGCTTCTAATCTAAGGTTCATCAAATTTAGTTTTGTTCTATATTTCTACATTTTTAACAATTGAATAAATGTTTTCTCCATGGATTCCTTGAACCTAGTGAAAGCATGAATCTCTAAACATGAAAATTTCTAATGATATATTGAATTGAACTCGTACTACCATGATTAGTGCATCCTTGAGCAATGGATTTGGAAATTTGATGGGAGAAAGTTTTTAAATATATGCTATAAGATTCAAAATTAATGAAAATCTCAAATTACTTTTGGCTTGCTAAGTGAAAGAAAAAACACCTTATGAGTATTGCAAATATAGATATTTCTTATCAACAGAACATTGAGCTAAGGTTAAGCTCCACAATTACTAAGATAAAAAAGTTATATTCTACTGAAATCATTTCAAAGAAGGATGTTCAAAGGAAACAATTTGGTCAAAACTTTGAAAGGAAGATTCTATTTAGATACTGCAAATGATAGTTTCTTACCTCAACATAATAAGATGGTAACTTTTTTATTTTCAAAAATTTTACAAGTTAAAATTGATAACAATTCAATATTTGGAATGTTCATTGGGGATTGAAAACTAGACTTATAGGTGCTCTCAATTTTTAGAAAGTTTATGACATTTTGAATAACCAAATCTAGACTTTTAAAAGAAAAAGGAAATAAACATTTGAATTGTGAATGATCTCAAGATTACTTCTTCATCGCGAATAGAATTTTTAGTTTCTCAAAAGATCCTTCAAATTTGAAAAAAAAAATCTTTGAGAAGACAACATTGCTTTGGAAATGATAAGACATGACTGAACTATATCACTAAACAAAACAAAGATACTAGAGGAATTAACTACTTCAATTGTGCATATTTTTTTATTAAAAAGATTTAAAGCTTGTGCCTACAATACTGCTAGAAAAAGGCATACAATGAAGGCTACAATGGAAATCTCACCAACTACCAACATGATAGCTTGAGATAGTTGATCTAAACTTATGTCATTATGACCCAATGCTTGATAGCAAGCAAGTACTATTCCATATGTATAGAATATTAGTGATATATAAGTAAAGGTTATTATTGAAATTCTAAAGGAACTAAATTACAACTACAACAATTGAATAACCTAAGGTTCACCTCTTGAAAGGGCAATAAACTTATAGTGATTGAAAAGGAAATGACCCCACAATATGAGATGTAAAGGATAGATATATCTTTATTGGCCACTCCTTGACTAGCAAATCCTATAGATTTCCAAATTTGAAACAGCTAATATCAATTTTATCATGAGTTCATTTATTTTCAAAATTGGTCAAAATGAAGCAAAGGTATTTCCTTCATCTATATAGGGACTCTTCTTGAATCTGGTCAAAATGAAGGAAAAAATAATTCTTTCACCTAGTAAGAGGTAGACCTCTTCACAATAAAACATTATTGTACTATGATGAAAGATTATCCCACCAAATTGGTGACACCATCACATTTACAAAAGCAATTATTTGACATATGAACGTACAAGGCACAAATCGATACAACACAAATTGATAACTTATTTAATATATAGATTGTGGGAATAAAATGGTACATATGTGAGATTTGCGATTTTGAACAAGAAAATTCTCTTCCAATCATCAAGGCTTGACTATTTGTGAGCAAAAATGAAGAACAATTTAATATGCTATATTTTATGAGTTTCATTGACATTATATGTAAAATGATAAATACACATACTCAATAGAGAGTGTTATGAATAACAACTAGCATTACATTTATCATATTAATCATACTCTAGTTGCAAAGTTCAATTGTATTATGTTTCCATGAGTTAAAATAGCAAGCTATAGAACATATGTCAATGATGTATGCATAATTTTCAAATAATTGAGATTGATCAATATATCGAGATCTAATTAATAACTAGTATTTGATGGTGCTTCACATATCAAGATAGTGAAGTTTGCTTCAAGATATATTTGAAATAATATAGAAATGTATAGCCCCATCAATTCTAGAAGTGTGGGGGTACCTTGCATTTATGACATTACAAGTACAAAAAAGAGTCAACTTTGGGATGTCAGATAATCAAGTGTACTTTCTTTGACTATGATTACAATTCTTGAAGGCTCTAAATTTGAATCCGAATAAGGTTGTGAAAATGCTGAAAGACAATACAAAAAAGAAGAAAATCTCCAAATGATTTGAACCATAAACATTTGAAAGTAAAAGGACTTAGGTCCTAAATACTACATTTTGGTTAACTATAATGAGTTGATTTTATCCTTATAATGCAATTTTTAGCTACAAGAGAGACTGCTAGGATACCACTACTAGATTGGAGACCTTTTAAGATAGTTAAAAGCATATATCTAAGATGATTTGAAAAGTTGTAAAAAAGAAGACATTTCATAAACCATCTTAAAAAAAATTTGAGACAATGTTTTAAGTGGTCTTAAAAGAACTTTTTTAAGAGGGATCAGTAAACCATCTTTCAAAAATCTTTTTAAAGACATTTTTTTAAATTTTCTTTAGAAAAAATCTTTCAAAGACATTTTTTTATAACCATCTTTCAAATGTTTGCATTCTTACAGAATGACAGTATACCACAATATTCCTACTATTATATTATTCATCCATACACATTTAATATAAAAATTCAACATCCATATTTTTGTTTTATTATAATCTTCCTATAATCTTACATACTTTTAGCATCCACATTCAATATAAAAAATTCAAAGTTAAAAAAAAAAATGCACTAATAAAGGCCTACATCCAACCTTCAACATCGCCTCATTCATCCTCTCATTATAAAAAAATCACGCATATACTTCAAGTAAATGAAAAATACAAGATACATCCACAATCACTATTTAAATGAAGAAGTTTTATGTTAACCAATATAAAAATTTACATTGAATTAGTAAAAGCATTAGTGGCTAGAAGTACAAATTAGTCAAAGTTGAACTATTTAAATGAAGAAGTTTTATGTTAACCAATATAAAAATTTATGTTGAATTAGTGTAAGTGTTAGTGGACTAGAAGTATAGATTAGTCAAAGTTGAATTTCATTATATAAGTAGCCCATTCACATCTTTTTCCTTGAGATCTACTTAAGAGCTTCCCCAATTAGGTAACATCACTGCCAACACAACAACATATTTAATTTAGTTTACTACTTAGAAATCCACTTTATACTTAAATGTTATTTCATGTAGCCAACCCCAAATATTGTGAAAAAAGGGTAAGATGATAATAAGTGTCTCACATTTCTCAATTGTTAGTGCTTAACGATATCACGCATTAGGATTCTCCTGCATCTTAGAACATATTATTTACACACCCAATCAAACTGTTGTCAAGGGCACCATGCAACAAAAAAAATATAAATGATTAATTAATATAGTGGTTAATTGTAACTTCAATTTATATATAGAGTAATTAACTAGTCTCCTTATCTTGAACCTCTCCCAAGTGTATTTTGGTGGGTTTATAATATCAGTTCATTCAGCCATCTTAACTATGCTCTTCAAATGTAATAAATATAGAAAAAAGGATTAGTTATTAATTACTAAACTATTATAATACATAAAATGATTAAAAACTTATTTATATTTTCTACAGCAAGGCACAAAGGTGCACTCCACGAGAATATAAAAAAATGCATTTCCACCTTGTACTTCGAGAACCAACAACATCCAATGAGACTTATATACACAATCATATAAACTACAAGTAAATTATACAATCATTAAAATTATGTGTGTATGTGTGTGTGTGGAACATAATTGGAAAGACAACTAGTTAAGTTAAACTTATGTTCTATTATAGAAAATCATCAAGGCATGCCCTGATGAGCAATAGAAGAACCTTGGTAGAATTCAATTGACGTACATCTCTATGGGCCATTGCTCCTTATATATGGCATTAGAGTCAATGGGACCTATATACACAATCATATAAACTACAAGTAAAGTTTGGAATCCTTAAAATTATATGTGTGTAGAACATAATTGGAAAGACAACTAGTTAAATTAAACTTACTCGTTGTTGTAGGAAATCATCAAGGCTTGCCCCGATGAGCAACAGAAGAACCTTGGTCGAATTTGATTGATTTGTGTCTCTATGAGCCATTGCTCCTTACAAATGGCATTAGAGTCAAGGAATTTGTAAACATCTCTAACTTCTAATTTTTGCATTTTATCATGTAGGTACCTAAGAAAAGAAACAATTATTACTTATCATTACTGATTAACATGTAATGCTATGGGTTCTTATTGAAGCAAATATTTGTATAGCTAATATAGGAGACAATGTGCACATATTTTAGTTGATCCCATTCACAAACTTGTAGGAGATCCTCTCATATGAATGGTATTTCAACTATGTCATTGGTAAGCACTCCAGGCTCAATATGTATAATGTTGATTACCCTATCTTCATCAATGAGCTTGTAGAGAGGCCTTGAGGTTTGAGATGTGTCAGGTGAAACTTCCATTTACTCCCTAAAGTGTTGATATAAAGTTGCAAAAATTATTAATCAAATCATCAAAAACTTTTATTGAAGATATTCAAATTTATAATGAGAATAAACATAAATACCAATATTGATTTGATTGCCACAATGGAGAGTGCTATTGAGGATGGTGGCCTCGATGGCACCAAATTGCTGCTTCTAATAAATAATAGATGTAGATAATAAATAATTAAATTGATGTCTCTAAAAAAATATTGTTGAAGATGGTGGATAGCAACATATATACCTTGGATTTTAGAGAAATGACACATCATTTTGGCCAAGCCACATCATGTTTAATGACCTACCAATATTACAAATGTCATCGACTGCTATTGAAAATGATAGGTGGGCATCCTCTCAAGAGGTTGCAATAATACACACATGCTTAGTGTATGGGCACAACAATCATTTGTACAAAAGGAAGTTTGAGTCTAATACCATGTACTAGCAACAATGATGTTGTCAATGTCATTCAAGGCCAGCATGCATTGTCCATTATGCAAATAAAAAAATGCATGCATAAGAATGGACGATGTAGGACAATTAATTAGATAATGAAAAAGTAAGCATGTTTTATCATATATACCTCTGTGACTACATTTTCTTATTCAAACCCCACATGTAGCTCTTCCTCATCTTCTTCAGTTGGAGAATTGTAGCTAGCATGTAACTAGGGCTTATGGGTGGTAAGAACTGGCTTTGGACCTCTCATATTGTAAATCTCTCTAATTATATCTACCTTTAACCTCTCATACTTTACTTCTCTGAGTTTCACTTTTATCCAGCCATAGTTCTCCTTATCATCAACCAAAGCATTTAGAAGGAACAACATCATGCTCTTGGCCCTTTCCTCAGCTTCAGTGTTCTTTGTTGTTGCCCAAAGCCCTATATAGGATGTTCTCTTGGGTCAATTCTTCCTACATAAATTATAAGAACATGATCAATTCCATTAGTTAATTTATCATTATATATACCTTTAAAATTATAACAAGGGTAGACACATGCAACCACTTACTATGGTGAAGTAGCTTGTGCAGTAACTTACTTTTTTCTAAGTTTTGCATCCCTCTGGATGCACCATTTACCATAGAATGACATGGTTAATGGAATTCATAATCTCATCTTTCTTTTACTATCAAGAGAGACACTATAGTTACATAATTATATATAATTAAGGTATAATTAGAAAGAAATGAACTCTCACAAACACTTATTGTTCTTCCACCTAGAGTACCCCAATCTAAAGAAGTAGTGCTATATATGATTGATCGCAAGCATTTTTTTTCTTGAGCACTTTTTGCCTACACATTTGATATAAGGAAAGCCATGGAACTAAGCACAATTGAATGCTACACTTAATGCAATCAAACATTGAGTTAGCACAAACCCCAAATTAAGGTTACAAGTGACACAATACAAATTTATTCCATACCTCATAGTTAATGGTGTTGGGATATAGGTTAGGGACTCTATACAGCCTCGATAGATTGTCTACAGTTGATATACATGGTTGCTAGCAAGGTAGCTTTTCTATTTTTTCTATTGTTCACCAACTCCTTGCAAAGCATGCTTCTTCTTTTCATTAGATATATCATAGCAAGGCTACAAAGTAGAAACAAACAAGTTACTTTATTTGAAAATAACAAGATGAGGTATGTATTGTATTATACAGAGCATTTACATACATACCTTCACAATCTCCCATATTGAATATTTGATTGATGGCCATACATGCCTTCAATCATCACATGTAATAGGCATCATTCTTATCACCATGCAATAAAGGTACCTAATATAGGGGGCTATATGGTCACCTATCTCTTGCCCCTTACTATTATAATCAATAATATCATTTATTCTCTTTGACTTTCTCTTAATAATCTATTCCATTATTGTTTGAGAGGGCTAGTTAAGTTGGACAGTTCTTCATCTTGTTGATTTCTTAATGATCCATTTTTCCTTTACAAGGCAAAATGTGTCATTTAAAACAAATAATTCATTTATTTTCATTTTGAAATAGAAATTCTTTAACAATAGATCATAAAACCACAATCATTTTTATAATCATAATTTAGTTGAAAAGAGTCATTATAGGTGTAAACATGCACAAATACATTTCAGTGTTTTTACCTAACATGCTCAAATAATACACAAGAATACAATAATATCAAATTCATTTAATGAATTTAAAAGCACAAGTTTTGACACTGAAATAATTTCTACTAAAAATCCAATAATGTCTCCTCTATTTTTAGGACTAGCAGATTTAATGCATGTGATGCAATTCACCTAAGAATCCACCATTTCACACTTTGAGATATAAATGAAGACAGCCTCCCCCACATTTCATTCAAACATGAATATTAATTGTTTCCATGCACCATATAATAACTTGAAACTGTCATCAAAATATATGTGAATCTTCTTGTCAAATCTAGAGGGGCACTAGGGTTGAAGGGCCTTGGGATGAGCTCTCAAGGGTTAGTGTAGTAGGATCTTGAGATGATGACAGTTTTTTGCCAAGATACACCATACTTAAAATTAGACACGATAGCAAAAATAAGTACTTAATAACTAACAAGATGAGTTCTACTAGTACATATAAATGACAACAACCAACATGATGAATAAGACTAAGATATTCAACATCATAAACAACTTGATACATTCTTTTCATAAGATCTACTTTCAAGATCCAAAAGAGACTATATGTAAAAGAATGTACCTCTCTAAATTAGAATAGCTACCCTAAAATTGGAAACATGACCAATATTTTAGAATTATGTAACAACAAAGTATATGCATGGCTAAATTAAAGTTGCTTAAGCATCAAAATTGAGAAAATCCAAACAGAGAGGGACAGCTAGCTAGGGTCACCACTAAATGGTGGCAAGATACCTAGGGTCGCCAATGAAGGTTGGGTTTTTTTCGACCATGCATGAGCTAGAAAGAAAGATACCTATGATTGCCATGTTGGGTTCTTTTAACAACACATGATCCATAAAGGGAGAGAGAGGAAAGCTTCCTTGTCATCAGCAATGGTTAGTTTTTTTTTTACCACAGAGGAGCTAGGGGGAGAGGGAGAGCTACACACCTAGGCTTGCCAGCTAAGGGTCATCAAGTTCTTTTGAGCACAAACGAGCTAGAGAGAGAGAGAGAGAGAGAGAGAGAGAGAGAGAGAGAGAGAGAGAGAGAGAGAGAGAGAGAGAGAGAGAGAGAGAGAGAGAGAGAGAGAGAGAGAGAGAGACAAGAGTAGTTAGGAGTTTACTAAGTGATTGATGGAAACTAGAGGGGGAGGAGGCAATGAAAACTATACAAGCTAGGTTTTTTATGACATGTTTTAAGATCATTTTTAAAACCATATTAAATTTTAAAATTTTCAGATAGTTTTTAGTGACCATCTTATTAATTTCTTCTTCTTTTTTTTAATTACAAAACTTTTAACTCCCTAGGCCATGCAATGACTTCTGAGTTTAAGCTACTCTTGATGTACCTACATCATATATAAATATAGATATTTAAATATATATATATAGTGACTTGCTATCAAACAACTTAAAAATAACACAAAAACAAATTTTCAAATAACTTCCAACTAACCATCCATCATTTCCATATACCGAATGTATTAAATTTTAATTTGGCTACTCATATAATTAAATTGTTTTCAAACTAAGGACCTCTCACTAGTAGCACACACATAATTGATCTCATTCTCATAGATTACATTGATTGATGATGTTATTTTATTAATGGGTAATCTATTGCAGTCCCACCTAAGTCATCTGTGTCATAAAAGTCCCTTGGGGATGCTAATAAAAAAGTTGACCATCCCGTATCAAGTCCGTCTTGTGCATAAAACACCTATTTCCCTTGAGATGCTAAAATAAACTAATCACTTTTATAATCAACCTTACTAAGAACAACCAACGTCAATCCAATAGCATCAGTTTTGTTGTTATCTTTGTTTTGTTCCACCTAATCACACTTAAACATAACTACAACTTCACAAGTATAATCCAGTGCCTGTATTTGTCATATAACATCACAATAGGTATCATTCACAATAATTGCGGAGTTATCCTATGAATTGGAATAGAAAGTAGTATTAACGACTAATCTAACCCCACTATTCTGTTGTGCTCTTAAGTTATCATGATCTTTTGTGCAAAAGCAATAACCTATGATGGCATATCTAGCATACTTTGTTACTTCTGGTCAATGTCACAATGCCATCCAACCCAAGGATTCAAAGATACTATGACCTAGAACATCTTGTTGATCTTAAAACTATGTATATCAAGTGGGATAATTGTTAGGATCTAATAAATTAGTATATGTATACATAACAAGGTAATGAAGCATTAATTCATCTTACTTTCTTATGGAGCCAATTAGTGAAGGTGTGATTGTGTTCATATTGGAACCACTTCTATTTCTTTGCATCTCTTGGAACCTAATTTTAAGAAAGTCAACTTATTGTATAGCTGAACTTCATCAACATTGTTTTGGAAGACATAAAGGTGCACTTGGTCAAGTTCTTTATGATCAATAATCAATACACGACCACTCAAGAGAGGTTCACCAACTTTTGGATCAAATCCACTTGATCATTTCTTTCTTAGGATTCTAGCCCATCCACTCCTGATAAATACTTTGCTTTTTCTACAATGTCACCCCTCTAGCTGATTGTGATTTTGTATATACCCTTTTAACACTTTCATGTACCTTCTAAAATGAGTACATCAATTGCAAATAAACTAGGCCATTGAGTTTGACCTCATCAATGATGTGTGTTGTTAAGTGTACCATGATATCAAAGAAGGATGATGGGAAGATTGTCTCAATTTCAAATGAGGTTTTCACTAGATGGTCTTGGATTTCTTATAATTTTAAAACATCCACTTCCTTCTTGCACAAAGAATTGAAGTAGCAGAACATTGTAATATATCCTCTAACTTTATTTGATGGCACCAAATTTGTTGTTATAGATAGGAATTGTTGCATTAAGGCATGGAAATTATGCGACTTCAACCTTATCAATTTCAAATCTTTCATAGAGACAAAGTTTTTAAAGTTTCAAGAGTATCTATATGGGACTTTGACCTCCATTACACACTATTCTTCTCTCCTCCATGTCGAGCTTTTAATTTGTCGTAGGCAATTATATTCCTCATTCCCCTTATCTTATGGATGTAATTTTCTCCTCAAACACATCTTTATAAGATCCATTCCAGTTGCAAGTCCATTCTTTGTTTTCTCCAGCATGTTAAACAAGGTACCAGTCAAGCTTTAACAAATATTCTTTTCAATATGTATGACATCAACCACGTGATGCAAATGCAAGAATTTTTTACTGCTCATGTTAAAAAAATGTTGACTTTTTTTTCCCCAACAATTTGTAAGGTTGCTACCGCTTGTATGTTTAGTTGCTTTCTTCTTACCTATAAGAAATTAAGATTTTCAACCTTTTTCAATACTTATCATCAAACGAAAATCTTTGGAAATGTCCTTATATATAGACTACCATTAAATTTTCCCTTTTTAAAATGGTATGGATGGTTTTTATGCAACCACCTTCTGTGGCCCAAAGATTCTATCTTCTTGTCATGTTTAAGTAGTACTACACATGTTTGGTTGTTGTAAATCAGACAAGCATCGTATCCCTTCATAGTGCATCCCTCCAAATTAGTGTATGCAATAAAGTCATTTATTGTCCACAAGAGTATGACCTTTAGGGTGAACAACTCTTCCTTGTAATAAGTTTCAACCTATACATCCCATAATGTCTTAAAGATCATTGATGAATAGATCCAAATATAAGTCAATATCATTCCCATATTGCTTGGGGCCAAATATCAATATAGTTAACATTATGAACTTCCTCTCATGCACAGTAACAGCAAGACATTGTAACAAACCATTATATTGGCTAACAAGTGTACCTACAGCTCATAAAACCAAACGGATTAATCTTGCCTGTGGATATTGTAAGTCATAAGTTTCTAGGTTTCCAAAATAGGCCACAAGAAATCTATGAGCCTCCATATTGGGCTATCTACTGGACAATGTAAGAGCTAGGAATGAAGCACTGAAAAGGTAAAATCCCTAGCCACCTTACCATGGTTGGAAAGTCAAAATCAAAGTCCTAAAGATATCTACCATTCTTTATCATACAATGGTCCATACTCTTTACAAAATTAGAAACTCCAAAAGCACACAATGACTTTGATGTCTCCCACGTAATTCACTTTTTAAATCCAACAAATTCCACCAAAACTCCTAGATTTTCTCCCATTCCTCCTCTCTTCCTTTCCCTCCTAGCCAATCTACTTTCCTATCCTACTATACCTTCTTTCCTAACCACCCTTATCTCCCTCCTTATCTCACCTTCCTATCTAATTTCTCCCCCAACCTTGATTACACATCAAATAGACCTCCTAACTACATTCCATGCATCCTCCTTTTCCCTAACTTCTCTTCCTATCATATCATCTAAACCATTCCATTACCCTTTCTTCCTTAGATTATAGTCATCCATCCCTATGGCTTCCACTCCTAAAACTCTATAAATATGATGTAAAAGAGAAGGAAAACCCATCTTCTAACTTTTCCTAGAGTTCAAGAGCTAAATATAAGAGAAATAGAGGGAGGAAGATTACCCTCATCCAAGCTCTCACATACCAAAATGTCTAAGCCTTTGGGGCAAAGGTAAGGGTTCTTAACCCAACTAATTCCCTTTCTTTTCTTTTTTTTCTTCTCAATTTCATCTTCTTTCCATTGCATGCACTTGGGTTTGTACATACTTATATCTTCTTCTTTTAAAGCATTTTCATGCATCAAACTTGCATGCCCTTCATAGTTTGTGTGCATCATGCATGTTTACTTTTACATTCATCCTTCATCTCCTAGATTTAATTGCATGCATAAGCACTCCCTTATTTTTTTCTTGCGCACACTATGGATACCATGTTACATTTTCCTAGCATGAGCATCCTAAGGTTACGTGCAATTGTCTTCATTTTCTTAGGTTGCTTTTTCTTTTGTTTTTCTGTTAAGCATAGCATGCATCTTCATCTATCTTGCTCGCATCTTTCCCCTTATCTTTCTATTGCATGTATATGCCTTTTCTTCCTTCCTTAATCTACCATACATCCATCATCGAGGATTCATTCATCATAGTTGCACTCATAAACCACCTTCCCTTCCACCCTTTACTCTTGCACACCCTATCTTCTTAGGAAAAGCACACATCCTACACTCTTTACACACACATAATTTCCTTTGCTTTCCATGACTTCGACCTCCACCCCTTTGCATGAATATATACACTTCACCCCTGCTCCCACCTTTCTAAGACACACACCAACCACTATCCACTCCCCTCCACACAACCACACATCTATCTCCATTCAAGTTTCCACTCACAACCCCTCATCCATAATTACACCCATGATTTTCATCTTTTATTTTCTTTTGGGAATTGGATTAAAGGAAAGGGAAAGAAGCCTTGTGCCTCTTTCCACTCCTAGATAAAGGTTGAGAGGAATAATAAATCTTTCCATAAAGCCACTCAAATTTTTAGCTAAGGGCTTCATGTTGAAGAGTAGGATTACTTCTATGATAAAGTACCTCTCTCCATCCTCATTTCCCAAGGCTAGAATTTGGTGAGTCCTAAACCAAGGTCCACTACTCCCCCACTATTTTCTTTTTATTCTATTTCAATCTTAAAGTAGGGAGCCTTATGGCTGCCACTAACATAAGGATGAATGACCTCTAATCATCTCTTACCTCCCTCCCTCCTTAAGAGCTACCCTCTTTTCTAAGAGTATCTAGCAAGGAGATGCGACAATTTATTTTACATTTTCATTCCATATTCTTCCTTTACTTCTTGTGTGGGTGGTGATCTTTTTGAAAGGTGTTAGGAGCCTCTTCTCTTAGCTACCTTAGCACTTCATTCCTAATGTTCCTTGGAAAATATTTGACTTATTTGGGTTGTGGCATGTGGGGTTAAGGAGATGAAAACAACTTGGTGGTAAGTTAATGTATTATGGATTGAAGAGAAGCTTATAAGCTCCTGTTAAGTAACACAACATTAAGGGCCCTACAGTGGAATTCAAGCATGGATTTGAAGGATTTTTATTTGCTTTCTTTATTTTCTTATGTAAGAAGCCCTCATAATCAATCAAAATGAGAAACTTCCTTCTTTAAATTTTTTCCTTAGTTAATTTCTTATTCTTAATTAGTTTCTTTGTTTAGTTGTTTATTTCCTTGCTTTCTTAGTTACTTAGTTCTAGCTTTAGTTTCTAGTTTAATTCCTTTTCTTTATTTATATATTCCTTGCTTAACTAGTTCTTTATTTATATATTCCTTGGCTAGATTAAAGTGAAACAATCTAAGTTTTAATTAACTCCAATTCTAAAAGAGTCCTTGTGGGATCGACCCAAACTTACCATGTCTATACAATAATGTACTTGTGAACTTGTAGTTGTTTTTAGAGTACATCATTTATCTAACCATCTTCTTAAGTTTTTCTAGAAAAATTCTTCAAATTTTAAACTACCTCCAATGACTTCTTAA
Organism: Warburgia ugandensis; assembly: GCA_035236585.1. Classification (NCBI taxonomy): domain Eukaryota; kingdom Viridiplantae; phylum Streptophyta; class Magnoliopsida; order Canellales; family Canellaceae; genus Warburgia; species Warburgia ugandensis. The sequence goes on along the minus strand of CP141127.1, from coordinate 12,675,430 downwards.
GAATTTTTTTTGAAAACTATCTTAATAAATAGGATTTTTGAGACAGCTTTTAATTTTTTACTAAGACAACTGCATAAAAATCATCTTCTTTTTTTTGTTTTAGAAAACATCAATTTTAGTTGTATACTGCTAGTGAGTCCATCAATTATGTGGTTAATAAATATTTGAATTCAAACAAAAAAACAAGGATGTCAATAAAAAGTTTTTAATTATTAGTATTTGGTCAAAATTATAGAAAAATTTGTGTACAAAGTATGTAAAGACATCTATGACATAGGGATATTTCCTATTGGCCAAATATGTCAACGTGAGAATTGAATATACTCTAAGACGCTAGATTAAAAAGTGTGGAGATGTGACTATATCCAATGCAATGAACCAAATGGTGGAGATACTTGAGTGCATAGAAGGTATGATGGGTTGTAACCTTATGCAATTGATTTTGATCCTATGAAAGGATTTAATGAATGTCATTGATCTAGAACAATTTAATATATGAATATGAGTGAAACTAATTTGAACATGGGAATCAATATTATCAAAGAAAATAATGGCTAGCTCTTGCATTGTCTAGCTATTGTGAAAAGATTCTTTGAGGATCTAGTCAACTTGACTCATGATAGACTTACTAATTGATCAATATAATGCTATTAAAGCATAATTGATAGCTCCTTTATTCATCTAAAGTATTACAAGTACATGATCATTTAATTAAAGAAGTGATTATACAATTGTATATGGAAGTTGAATAATTGATCTAAGTGAAGAACATTAAATGATTTTATTAAGAAATAGTAATTCTTTTCAATGACTCTACATTGAAGGCTTTAAGACTTGGATTGGACAAAGTCATGAATAACATAGATTATCATCTTAGAGGTGACAACAGAGGGAAAAAAAACAACGAAGTCATGAGTGTCAACTTTAGAAACAACCATTTATTTGAGAATCTACTATAAGTTGTTTGATTGGTAGGTTGTGATAACCACTGGATTTTGTTTAGGAAAGTGAGAAAACTCCATAAGCAATAAACTGATGCTATTTTGGAAACCTTAATGTGAGAGCTAGATTTCATTATAGACTAGATTCGACTGATTACCTTGAATGTGCCTTCTTGGGGAAGGACTTTATTTGGTAGCTAGATTCCTTTGATTGGATAGAATGCCTTTGGTGGACATACTATTTATGTGTAATCTAAGAAAACTGTATCTAACCTTCTTCTAAGTAGGGAGTTGGTGGATATGATATCAAAGGAAATGGGATTAAAAGACCTATATATAACCTATAGTGGTAACTCTATTTGGTGGTGTTGACTAAGTCTAAAGAAAAAATAAGCTATTTGGATCAATTGATTACACTACAACTTTATTATTTTCCTATTCGTATGGTGTATGTAGTATGAACCTTTTGCATTGAGATGACTTATGTCTTAAAGAGTCTGTAGATCCACAAATATTGGATTGAGGTATACAAGCATTCCATTAATAGACTCACTTATTCTCAATGTGGGGGTTTTTAGCATCCTCCACGAGGCTAAAGTTTCTCAAGAGTGCTTGAAAATTACAAGATTATCACATGCCATTAGTAAAAGCACTAGTTTAAGTACATGTCTTATTTAAATAAAGTGAGTGCTACATTTCGTTCTTCAGGCAATGTTCAAGATTCATTGTACTAGTTGCTCTAATAATCGTTGAATTCTAAATACTAGGAAAAAGTTCGAGACTCTATTCACTTTATTTGATGCATGGATCTTATTAAGTGCTAAATCTTCTATTTATATGTTTACTATAAATACAATTAAAAAGGTTGTTTAAATCTCGTTTCTAAACTCTTAGGAACTGTCCAAAGCTAAGGCTTATCCAAGTAAACAGCCTTCATTAGATGGATGCATGTGTGAGAGCTACACTAAAGGTTGAGCATGTTGTTGTAGAGACAGTCCCCCATGTCTGAGGTCATTTCACTAGGCATCCATCATAATTTAGCAAGAGAAGGTTCCTTGAGACTTACTACTCAAACTATTGTATGACTACTAAGGAAGATTTCATTATTTAAGGTTATTTTACTTTAGTTTATCATTTTTTAATTAAAAACGTGTGGGACAATCTTGTTCAGTTGTTTAACTTCAAATAAGTGGGGGATCGTTGGGATTTGGTTTAAGTTAAATACATTGGTGGAACCCATCTTAGCCCAAAAAAGAAACTAGATATATATAAATGAGTAATCAAAATTTGTATCTTACATGAAATAGAAACTCTATCTATGTGAATAGGAAATTAGCAGCATCCTACATGGATAAGGAAACAAGATCTATGTGAATGGAAAACCTGAATTAGTATTCTTCAAAGAAAAGAAACTAGATATATGTGACTCTTCTTACTTGGACTAATTTCTATCCAGATTCAACATCTTGCCAATAAAGAAATCCCTAGAGAGGATTGAAGATCAAGCACTCCTACTTGAGGACCAAGCAAGACTGCCCTATGTAAAAGGGACTTTCAAGCCTTTCCAAACACATCAATCATTCTCCTCTCTTTTTCTAGTTCTAGAGTTGTTCTTTCATAGATTTCTCTCTTATTTTATTCCTTCAAGTCCTTTATTATCTTGATTGATTTATTGAGATATCTCTTATTGTCGTCCTTTAAGGCCTTTATTATCTTAACAAATTAAATATGAATTCTCTTATTGTCATCCTTCAAGACCTTCGCTGTCTTGATTAATTGAATGAGATTTCTCTTATTATCATCCATCAAGACTTTTATTAATGCCTTGACTAATTGAATGAGATTTCTCTTATTGTCATCCTTCACTACCCTTATTGTTGTGACTAAGATTTCTCTTGCCATCAAGATCTCCTTCCTTAGTGACTTTAAAATCTAGATTTTTTTTTATGTTTGAACATTACTACACAAGAGGCTTTTAAAGTTGGTAAAAAATACTAATAGAAGTGCTTAAAAACTTACTTCTATTGAGCTAACTTTGAAAGTTTATGAATTTTAAAGTCATTTAGGGCTAAATAACTTCAAAATTCAATCACTCTTGAAGTCATTTGCACCTAACCAACTTAAAAAATAGGCACTTTTGAAGTCATTCAGGATAAACAATTTCAAAAGTACCTTTTTTTTGTCATTTTTTACATTTTGATCACTAACACCTATATACATATATAACACCTCCTATATACATTCAATATCACTACCACCTGTTACATTCAACATAACACATTTCTTGCAATCTTTATGGGCATGAAAAACAAACATATATTCATTCCCAGTGTTACTCAAATTCATCATTATCCACCCACATCTATCTTGAAAATACTCCATAAAAACAACCACAACATGCACTCATTATAACATCCACATTCACTTCCACATTTGGGTACAAAACATTCAAAATTCATTATTCATCCACATCTATCCTGAAAATACTTCATAAAAGTAACCACAACACATGTAATCACTATAAGCTCCAAATTCACTTCATCCATACTCATTTGCTCCCACACTCTCTGCTCACTCATCGCTTAAAATTTATTTATTTATATAAATTTCAAAGAAAATAATGAAAAATAAAAGAACTCATACAAGTGAATGAAAAAAATGTTTTTCTATATATTTTACACATGTAGTTACTCCAAGTATTTTAGTTGAAACTCAATACATTATCAGTCCATACGCTTCATATTTCATTGAGGTTTACTTTGGAGTAACTCTTCTTATGTTCCCACTCAAAAAGCACAGTGGCATATAAAACAACATATTTAATTTAGGTTGCATTCAATTGGCTGGATTCATAAAGAAACTGTGAAAAAGTATAAGATCATGAAAAGTAAAAAGCATCTTATCTTTCTTCATTGGGAAATAGCAACACTATCGAATATTAGAGTTCTCATGTACCTCAACACATATCACCTGCACTTAGGGATGGCAAAATATGACATGATACAATAACACGATTCAAACCCAACACGAATTTAACTAGGTAGGGTTGAGTCTTATCGTGTTTGTGTAATTTTTGGATTTTAGAGTCAACCCAAAAATGACACACCAAAAATCATGTCGTGTTCGAGTCAATCAATGTTGACCCATTGTGGTGACCTGTTCGACATGGGACTTATTAATTCATCCTGTTGAACCATCTGACTCATAACCTGTTAACCAATTGGGTTAAAAATATAGGACTATTTTTCAAAAATAATCAATATAGGATGAGCTTTCAAAAATTGTCATATACTCCTATACTCTATATAGGATGGTTTTTAAAACTGGTCCTATATTCTTATGGTTTTTGAAAAACCTTCAATTCTTATTATTTTTGAAAAACATTTAATATTAGACAAGTTTTCAAAAACCATCCTAGACTACTATACTCTATATAGGATGGTTTTTTAAAATCAGTCCTATATTATTACAATTTTTTAAAAACCTTCAATATAGGATGGGTTTTCAAAAACTATCCTATACTCATATAGGAATATAAGACTATTTTTGAAAACCTATCCTATATTTTTATGACTTTTGAAAACTATCAATATCAGATGGGTTTCAAAAACTGTCCTATATCTTTACAATTTTTGAAAAACTAACTGCATATATTCTTATACTAAAAACCATCCTATATGAGTTATTTTACATTCTTTTAATCATGTTACACGAGTCATGTCGTGTCGACTCATTTAATAATCGTTTCATGTTCGAGTCACAGGTTCTTAACACGATTATTAAGCGGGTCGTGTTTGTGTCGACCTATATACTGTAATGGGTCAGTCTCAACATGACACGAACACGACCCACCAACCCAAATTGCAAGGCCTACCCACATTCCCAATTAGACTATTGTCTACAACATTGTGTAATAAGGACAACCAAAAGAATCCATAAATATCATTTGTAATATTGTAAGTTTAATTAGTGGTAACATAGAGTAATTAAGTATTTTCTATACCTTGACATTCTTCCCAATGAGTTTAGATGCTTGTATAGTCTTAGTCATGTTAGCCCATTCATACCATACCCTACAAATTTAAATTTCAATGTATTATAAATGAATAACAAATTATTTATCTACACATACTTATTCATAATTTCCATGAGGACGGGCAGTTGTGTGATCTACAAGAATATAAAAAGAAAGTTTGGCCACCATGCACATCCAAAATGAGTAGCATCCAATGAGCCCTATATAGATAGTCATATGAATTGTAATTAAATTTGACAATCCTTAAGTATACAATAAGTTGGCAAGAAAATAAGAAAATTAAAACTTACCCGCTATTGTAGGGAATCATTAAGTCTTGTCCCGTAGAGTGACAAAAGAAGCTTGGTAAAATATCATTAACACGCCTCTCTATTGGCCATTGTTTATTGCTCCACAAATAATGCCGGGGTCAATGAATTGGTAAAGTGTACCCTCACCCTCACAAAGGCTAGTTGCATCATTCAAGAAGCTACATAAAAGAAATAACTATTACCTATATCATAAAAATGTAACATGTAATGTCAAATATTATAGAAGCAACTATGTGCAGATACCCATGTAGGAGACAATGTGAGGGTGCTCAAGTTGATCTCATAGGCAAACTTGCAATAGGTCCTCTGCCATAAGTGACACTTCAACAACATCCTCGGCAAGCACTCCCTCCTTGAATCATACTAGGTTGAATGCCCTATCTTCATTGATCAGACTATAGCTTAACCTTAGGGATAGAGGCATATTAGTGGGACTTCCACACAATCATTGGATAGCTATTATAACAGATGTAAAAAAAATTAGCTAAATAATATTAATCAATGACTAGGACCAAATTTATGATGAAAAAAATAAACATATATACAAGTACATGTTCCATTAGTGCAACATTAAGTGATGTTGCAATCACGGCCAACCTCGATGGCACATGTTGTTGTTGATTAATCGTATAAAGTTAATAAACAATCAAATAGAGTTCTCTAGGTAAAAATTATTGATGAGGAAGGTAGTATGATAAGATACATACTATGGACTGTATGGGATGATTAGTGCCTCCAACCAACCAACATGATATACAACTGCATGCCCAAAGGTTATAATATTTTTCATTTCTAAAGGGAATGGTAGGCTAGCATTAGCATCCAAAGCTATGGTAATGGACACTCGCTTAGTATGTGGGGGCATACAAATTCCATGCAAAATGGTTGATTCATGCTCATTGAATGAGCCAACTTCCACGACGTTTTGACATGAATCTAAGGCCAATAGGCATTGACTCACCTGCAAATCAGATATACAATAGAGAGGTTGAGAGAGAATTATTCTATAATGTTAATGAAAAGTTTTAGTTTTGTCTATACATACATATGTGTATATATATACCTCCTTGGTTGAAATTTCTTTTGCGAGCGGTGCGGGTTGACCTTCTTGAACTTCTTCAGTTGGAGAATTGCAGCTAGCACTTCATGGAGGTACAGGGGCATTGTGAGAATTATGTGTATGAGATTGTGAAAATATCATCAAACCTCCTTCACGCAATTGTTTAAATATATCTATTTTTATTTTCTTAACCAAATAATTGTAATCTTGATCTTGAAATGTAGGCCTTACAAAAGAATTGAGAAGGAACAATACCATGCCCCATGCCCCTAACTTGACTAGGGTGGTCCTTCTTATTGCCCATAGTCCTGTACAGGATGTCCTTGTTGGTAGTAAGCTGCTTGGAGTTCCTATAATTGTGCTTTCTTGGGTAAGAATGTCCTACAAAATTTAATTAGAAAGACATGATCATGTCATCTAATTAATTATATGAACTAATAAATAGGTGGAACCACTTACAATGCAAGAAACAATTTGCAGAGTAGTTTCATCTATGAATGTTTGACCAATACGGCGCACCAAATGCACCATCTTCTACAAGATGGAGCATCAATGGGTTTTATAGTCTCAGGTTTCTTTTGCTATAAAGCAAGTCATTATAGTTAGAAAACAAAATGTATATAACTAGTAGCATTATTTGAAAGGGATAAATTGTCATAGATGCTTACTTTGCACTCTTCTAAATGAGCTTAACCCAACTTCGATAAGTGGTGCTACATATTAGTTTCATGCTTCTTTTTTCATCTTGCACTCTTCACCTGCACATTTGTATATACATAATCAAGTTCAATAATTGGATGTTAGCTATAATTAATTAAATGAACATCATTCCCACACACACCTCAAATTCAATAGACATGCAATTCTGTACAAATGCATCCCACATGTCCTAGTCAATGACGTCGAAGTAAATGGTATGCACTATGTACAGCCTCGATGGATCATTGACATATGGAGCTATGTAATTGGGAGCAAGGTAGTTCTTCTATTTTCTACATTGCTCACTAGCTCCTTGCAAAGCACGTATCTTTTTCTGCTCAAGCATGTCAATGGCAGTCTCCAAAGTGCACAGCAAATTACTATATTTGAAAATAAGGTATGCTATAAATTAAATAATACATGTTATTAATGTTTACCTACCTTCATCATTTCCCATATTGAATCTTTTCTCAAGGATTGTAAAAGTGTTCAATCATCAATTATGATAGGAATCATGCTTCTTACTATGATAAGAGGCTGCATTCTCACCTATCTCTTGCCCTCTACTAATGTATTGGATAGTTTCTTTAATTTCCTTTAACTTTCTCTTAATAACCTATTCATTGTTGTTCTCCCTCTATCTGTTCTCTTTTGGCTAGTGCTAATGTTGGCCTCTTATTTATGCTCTTCATTTTTCCCATATTCTTTATTTTGATATTCTTCTCATTCCATCATTACTACAAATAAGAACACATACAATGATATTAGAACAATGACATGAAAAAGGGTTATGTACTCCATTTAAAGAAAACAAAACAACATGACATAAGTGGGAAATAGACAAAAAGCAAATTAGATAAAACATACATGAATATATAAACTTTCTAAGTATAGATATTTATAAAAATTAAAATTTTCTAAAAGTGAACCTAGAAACTAACTAAACTATTTTGATGATGCAACAACTTTAAGCAATATTAATTAGCATGATTCCAACCATCACATAGCACATGTATATACACAATCATTTGGCTCATATAAACATAATTGGAACAATTTAGCTTTATGTAAGCAACTACTAAGCATTCGACAATCAAGAGATACATCTTAAAACATTCACTAGTAAATTGCATGTATGTCTTATTGTGTCTTCTTCATGCCCATTTCAAGAAACATGTTATAAGTCATTCTTATCAAAGTGATTAGGCATGTATCAAGACCATCTATTGATTAGTTTTGGGAGTTTTAGGTAGATTTGGCTAATGCTTCTAGTCTACTCTAGGCCAAGTGTAACATGCCTTCTATTTGGGTTTAAATTCCCTTAGGTATAGTATCGCTTCACTCATTTTCTTTAACATGTAATGTCTTTAGCCTAAGGGTGTAAAGACACATTTCTATTATATTTTCTTTCTATGTTATCTAAATTTTTTCTATAATGTCTTCACATTTCCCGTTTTAAGTTCTTGTCATCTCTTGGAGTTATGATCCATTAGTTGATTAAAGGTTCTATTAGATATGAATATTCTAATTTGTAGTAGATTTGAAAGATTAACTATTTTCCCACCTCTAACAATCAGAAAATTGTAGTTGATCGTTGCTAGAGACAGGGATCTAATGAGATATAAATTCTTACAATTCATATAATTGTGTGTCTTCTCATAACAGAATTAAATTTTCTTAGATAACATGTGTAAGATAAGTTAAATAGTACAATTATCATTCTAACATATTTTTAGAAAGTTTCCTTATTTTATTTCTTTTCTTCTTTATTTAGATAGTTGCTTAGTATATATTAATTATTTTCTTTCTAATTTAATGTTTACCTTCTAGCTGCTTAACTTAGTTGTTTAGTTTTTTCTTTCTTAATTCGTTGTTTCCTTATCATTTAGTTCTTCACTTCTTTCCTCTATTTAACTTCCTTTAGGCCTTTAATTCCTCTTTAGTTCTCATTTGGCCTTTGGCCTATTAATCACATTCACCGATAACTCATACCCACCAACACAAAACAAAAATTAATAATGAGATTTCTAAAGATAAACTAGAATACATCCATATCACAATTAAAATAGTAGGGATGTGTACTACAAAAATAATCATCCAAACCTAATGGATTTAACTTTACACAAAATTAACTATTAATCCAAAAAAATAGCTTAATAGCATACAAGTCATCAATAATAATGATGATATCACAACCATCATAATAAGTATTTTTCAACAAAGTTATAAACTCTCAAATTAAGAATAGGATTTTGTAAAACTTACTTCTAGGGTGTGTTTCCATGCTTGTGCATTGATTTTCTCTTTTATTTGCAGTTGAGAAGGGCATAAATTGCTCCAATACCTTGGAATTTTGATTTGTGTTTGTGCGTTAAGTGAGATGATGGACTCAAATCAGTGATCCGAGTCAACATCATCTCTAGCAACGGGTTGCAACTCTGACAGTTAGCAGCCTATCTCCCCTCTCTTTCTCCCTATTCTTCTTCTTCCTCTTTTTTTCTTCTCTTTCTTCTTGCCCTTGTTCTCCCCCTTCTTCTCTCCCCATCAGGTTTTCTCTCTGCTATGGGTTTGGGCGTCGTTGATGGGGATCATTGCTAGTGGCCTAGCTCTTCCCTCTTTTTCCTCCTTTCTCTTCCTCTCCTTCTCCCCCTTCTTCTTCTTCCGCTTTTTTTCTCCTCTTTCTTCTCCCCCCTTCTTCTATCCCTATCGAGTTTTTATGGAACTTCATCCCTAACAATTTTAGCTCTTCCATGGAGATAATATTTTTAAAGTTTGAAGAGTAGTCGTCTAGGACTTTGAGCTCAGATAGGGTTTTACAAACTATTCTGGTCTCCTCTCTATCAAGCATATAATTTGCTTTAGGAAACTATGTTTCTCGACTAGCCCTATCCTGTGAATGCAACCTTCTTTTCAAATCCATCTTCATAAGATCCACTCAAACTGTAAGTCCATCATTTGTTTTTCCTAGGATATCAAGTAAGGTACTGGTCAAGCTTTCACACACATTCTTCTCAATGTACATCATCATGCACATGGCATAGATACAATGATTTTCAGTATGCAAGCTGAAATAATATTGATTTCTTCTTCCAAAAACTTCAACAATTGCTTTCACCTACACGTTTCATTGATTTCTTCTTTCCCCACAAGACATTAATGTTCTTAACCTGTTCCAATACTTTTCATCTTGTCAACATGTTTAAAGATGTCCTTGTCTCTATACTACTTTTAAATTCTCTTTTTTTTTAAATGGTATAGATGGCCTTTGTGCAACCATCTTCTGTAGCCAAGGAATGCCATTTTCTAAAATATTTAAGTCATATAGGACATGTTGGATCACTACAAATGGGACAAGTATTGTATCCCTTCATGATGCATCTAGACAAATTAGCATACGCAGGAAAGTATCTTATTGTCCATATAGTATAGCCTTTAGGGTGAGTGAATCTTTCATGTATGTGTCATATGCTTCAATGCCTATGTCCCATAATGTCTCAAGATCGTCAATCAAGGGAGCGAAGTACACGTCAATGTCATTGCCAGGCTAATTTGGACTTGATATCAATATATTTAACATCATGAACTTTCTCTTCATGCATAGAAAGGGTGGGACGTTGTAACAAACTAATGTAATAGGCCAACAATTATACTTGATGCTCATATAACTGTGAGAATTAATCCCATCAATAAATAATGCAAGTCGTAGGTTTCTAAGTTCTTTATCAAAATTAGGCTACATAAAGTCTACGAGCTTCCATGCTAGACTATTTATTGGATGGTGAGAAAAGTTATCAACTTCTCTGTCTTTGGTATGCCATACTAGTTTCTTTGATGTTTTTGTAATACAAAACATTCTTTTGAACCTTGGAATAGGGGGAACATACAATAAATCCTTTCAAAGAATGTCTGTGTAACATCCCGCGTTTTTCTAACATTTTTGTTACAATAATAAAAGTAGTAATAATAAATATAGTTGAGATCCCTGATATCAAAAGGTTTTATTTACTAATATATTTTTTTTAAAAACCCCTTGGTGTTATACCATTTTCAAAAACATCACCAAAACAGTTGCAAAATTAATATACATATGTAGTAATAAATTTAAACCAATACTAATATCAAATCAAGCATCAAAAACCAAAGGCGCCTTTATTTTAAACAATAAATATTTAGAAAACATAATAATGTGGCCTAGGGCCTATCCATCATAATATTCCACCATAATAACATGTCCATAGTATCATAATCAACTCAATTATGAGTATATAGCGCCCATAAAGATAATCAAAAATGGCATCTATCTAATCACTCACATCGAACAATCTATCAGCAAGATAAAGATGGTTCCCACTACTATCATTGTCCTTCCATACTTTTGCCTTTCTTGCTGTCACACTCAATATCTGAGGCATTACAAAACAAAGCAATGCCTCAGCAAGCTAATGCTTGTGTAGGTACATAGACATTTAATGTAATGATAATTATAACATAAAAAGAATAATCGAATAACAAATACTGATATAAGTGTAAATCACAATATCCATGAAATACGAATGTCATATATCATATCAATATGGTAACAAAACACTATGTGCCATAAAACATGTATTTCATGGATGTAAAGCATGATTTGGTAAAATCTCATATGAACACAGTGTCAGTAGGCAGGGCACCCAAGATAAGTGGGTCCCATGAGTGTCCCATACACTCGCATAGCAGGTCATGAGTACTCATACTAATCTCTTAAGTGTTGTCACACCCAGGTACACAATAATATCTAAATGCTCATCATGCATACACACAAAATAAGAGTATAGATCATCATGCTGCAATGGTAACCATACTCCCGGGTCTACCGACTATCGCTCCCCATCAAAATCATAATGGGAGACTTGCTGTCCATCCACATGGGTGGGACCAAACCATTAGTGTGGATAACCCATGATACCAACCCCTACCAAGTGTCATATGTGGGCAAGTGTCTATCATCCCATAAATTCAAAGGGTGGGTGCCCAGCCCTAATCCCTTCTTGCATGACATCTACTGGGTGAGATCACCTGTCATAAAATCACAAAAACATAGAAATCATGTATCTCATAAAACTAGGAGCACTTGTGGCTCACCAACCCAAGGCACCCCCTCATCTTAGGGTTAGCCTCTCAAGGACTAGCCACCAAGCCTCCACCATCAATTATATGGAAATCATCAAATCTCAGTGATGTGATGAAGAAGAGATATTTACAATTCCTATATAAGATTCATGGTATCAATACTACAAAGCAGATCGACCATAAAAATCCATTAAATACGCTATCAAAATCTCATATCAAATCATAGCATAGAAATTTATAAATCACAAGTATGCATTATAAAGAAACCATGTAACAAAAAATCCCAGTCAATCAAGATACTATGATAATGCGAGATTTTGTAAAACAATATGCAATATTAAATGTCATCACCTACCTCAATGAAGAAACAACCAAATTAGGTGCGTAATCCTCTCAACTCCCTCACTCTGATGTTCATGTCAGTACCACGGTACTAATTCGTGTCATTTATTTCTCTCAATGTACTCCATTATAAGTTTTCTCTTAAGTTCTGTCTATTTATGTATCAATTTTTATAATGATCCCCTAATCTAGCTTTTGATCTAGATCAATAGTCTAGATCGTCTAATTTATCTTTATAAAATCAGTTTTCATAATATCCAATACTCATTTACTTTATATGATCATTGATCATAGTTCTAATTTGCCAATTTAATGTCTCCTGATCACAAAAGGTTTAATTCATTCCATCTCAAAGGAATTCATGGTGATCCAATGATTGGATTGTTCTTTAAACCTCTATTTATGATTGAATCATTAATTTCAATTTTAATTATCACAAATTAGTACAATTTCATGTTCATCAACCCATACTAGTGTATATCCATAATTTATGTTTTGATTTGACAGTTAGATCACTCTCTAATCGACAAATTCCAAATCTTAGTTAAATCAATGGCCCAAATCAATTTCTAGGGTGAATACACATGATTTGGTCCTTAGATCCCTCAATTCATCCCTTGGATAATCTAATTGTCCAAGTTCTAAGGTCTGATTGTCCCATGATTGGCCCAATCTAAGTAATTGGATAATGTTTCATAAATTTGATCTAATTAGATGTTACTAGATCAAGATTCTAATGCTAAAATCATGTTTGCATCATTGAGATGATTCCAATGGATGCTTCGGATAAAAATTGAGTTTATATAGCTCCTAAAATTACAATATAAACATTTTAGTTCATTTTTAGACTGTTCGAATAAAAATCCGAACTGGATTCACTCTACACCGAACTAAACCAGCGGAATCCTTTTACACTGAATTAAATCGACAACCCTAGGATGCATGGTGGAATGCATCACATGCGTCTCGGTCACCAGGGTGCTCACACATGCATCCTGATTTCTAGGATGTAGGGCAACCTGTCTGACCGCGATAGCACACTTGCATCGTTGTTGCACATGCGCACACGTTGCACTACATTGCACATCACATCTGAGCATCCTATGAACGTGTCTTGGGCACGACATCCATCATGGACGATGTGCCCAGACTATCTACACTGTTTTTGCTCAATCGAAGTCCTAGATGATTCAATTTTTTATATATTTTCATCATTCCTAAGGTTTTTGAGGGTCCTTGAATGCAACAAATGGGTGAGATCATCCATCTAAGGTGTCTTTGAGATAGGTTTTCTATTGTGTCATGGTTTTTCCTAGATTTAAATGCTAACCTCATGAAATATCCAATATAGGCATTAGAGACAATAGAAGGCAATGAAGGAAAGCCAATGGAAGGGGAAAATATGAAGGGAACTGAATCATACCTCTTAAATCGGTGGAAAATTTGATCTTGATGGTTTTATCTGAGAATGAGATATGGAGGGAAAAAGGAACGATTGCTACGCTCTTCAAGCAATTAGTCACTACAACTCCGTGGAAGAAAGTGAGATCCATCAATAGTGTTGAACACAGTTAGATCTGATTACGTTTGATCATGAAAAAAGGGGAGAATCAAAGGAGAAGAGGAAGGTGAATATTGTTTAGGAAAAGAGGGATTTTTACCTTAAATGCAATTATGGCGAGATAATCATGATTACTCACAAATTAGTAGGTTTCCTAATCTGTTTCAATCTGTTCAAATTCTAGGACCCACATTCATGTACTTTGAGCTCCACTTGTCAAATGATAATTTTGCCTTTTGTGAAATAATTTTCACCTAAACTCTTATTTAAGCATTCTTAGTGTCATTGGATTCTATTTTTCAAGTACAATCCCACTCTTGATGTTCCAATCCTCGATTCAATTTACAATATTTATAATTTTATAAATTTTCTTTATTATTAAAAATTAAATAAATTTTGAGGATATTGCAGTATGTAACTATCTTAGTTGAATTCTTCTTTAACCTCTATCTTAATTGTCTATAAGTTGGACATGTAGTTTTATCCTTATGCTCCTTCCTACACAAGATACAATCATTAAGATATGAATGTATCTTCTCATAGTTCAACCCTAGTGCAGTCAAGATTTTCTTTACCTCCCATGTGGACCTCGCCAATTTATTACCCTTTAGTGGCTCATCGGCTTCCTCTAATATTGCAGTATGAAATTGCTCAAGGTCATCCTAAAAGTTATCATATGCATCTCAAAATATTGGTATAATTATAGTGTCTCCAACACTTCCTACATTGTCTTGATCATATCTTCCAAGCCTTGTTGACGGCATATGCAAAAGTTCTTTTCCAAGTCAAATATAAATGTGATAGCTTTCATCAATTTCATTGAAGCACAAGTGTCCTCTCATGTTACGACCCAGGTTTTCTCATGCATTTTTAAATACCATATCTAATTCCTAAGGTAGGATGCATCCCTATTTGAAAACCATTTTATAAAAATCATGCAATGCAGTGGAAAACCTTTTGTTTTAAACTCATTTTGAAAACCCCGAGTGTCATTTACTTTCACAACAACAAAAGTAGTTTTTGAAAAACTTTAGAAATCATAAGTGTTTTCCCAGGTCTATCCTATCACAGAACACAGTCCAACTATAAATAAATACAAATACATGTCCAAATGGTAGAGAGTTTACATACATGTATAATTGTCTCCTATTTGATTCACTTGCTCGTAGCACTAATATCTCCTGAGACATCTTCTATTTGTGAGTGGAACTATCCTAAAAAATGTTAAGGATAAGGTGAGTATATACTATACTTAGTAGGAGTCCATCACTACTAGTTTTGCAATGCATGCTATGTATAAAATAATATGCTCTTTAAAACACGTGCATGTTTGAACAATTACGTTCAATATCGATATCAAAAACCACTGTCGAAATGGAATACTAACGACTTAAAGAATCGCACAAACCAAGTCGAAAGTATCATATATGTCATATATCATAAATATAATGATATGCATAAGATGGTCCACTGAATCCAACTCATGGATATCTGGTATGGTCGACTAACCTCATGTCATGCCACATGCAATGCAAGTGAATCCACAAAACCATAGGGTTCAACTATGCTCACGACCTCACCGCCGTGTGGTCCCTAGGTACCTAGGGATACAGGATCATAGCCTCAACGGGGCATATGACATGTATTCATCGTAAATCATGCAATTTATGAAATCGGTTGCAAAACATGCATGCAATGCTACTCTCGCATTCAAAGTCATAACCCTGCCTAGAAGCCTGTCAGCTCTCTCTGGCCCGCCCTCATCGACCCATCCTCATTAGCCCACCCTCATCGGCCAAGGATACACTTATTATGCAGACAAGCAAAAACCTCTTTTTCAAAACTTGTCCTCTTTGGGTGCCTCACAACTGCTTGGCCCTCACAACTGCCTACCCAGCATCTTTTGGGCACTCCAGCGTCTTTTGGTAACCCTCAAGGACATGCAATCTTTCAAGAACTCAATGCTCACAAATTATGCAATTTATGCATTTGTTTGCAAAATATATCTATGCATAATGTATATGCAATTATTTGCAAAACATATCTGTGCATAATATATATGCAATTATTTGCAAAACATATATATGCATAAAGCATTTATCATATGTATGCTAAATTAAGTCATGCTAAACAAGTTATATAACTTATACTTGAAACATGCATAAAACAATCATGGCTCTTTCAAAAAGTCTAGTAGCGATAGAGCACCTACCTGAAAGTCTCTTGGAGTCGCGTCCTTTATCACTTTAACCCGTCCCTGGGTCTCATTTATAAATTCCTGGGTATGAATGGATACAAGGAGTCCTTATTAAATTCAATCTATTTAGGCATCAAACCACTAGCTCTGCCTATTGGGTCCAAGGTCTTTGCCTAATTCATTCATCAAGCTAGATCCTATGATATGGATCTACTTTCTAATAGTTAAACTCTTGTAATTTATCCTTTAATCCTAATTTTTAAAGTCTTATTAGGTCTGCGTTGTCCCAGTTCCCAGGACACTCGTGCATCCTGGTTGGACCGCAACCATCTCACGTTCGTGCACACCTAAGGGCCATGCCAAGGATCGTGTTTTGCACGTGCACATGCATGCTCAAGTGATGCGCTATGACGCACATCATCGCATGGACGCGCCTTGTAGCATGGCACGTCTCAGCTCCCAGGGCACTCCGTGCACCCTGGTTGAGCCAGGACCCGTGCCTCATGTCACGCACGTACCCGAAGGCCGCTCCTAGGACAGTGTATGCACTGTCGTACACCTGGAACCCATCCCAGGGACCCAGTCCCAGGTGCACGTACAGCATGGCATCCCTGGGACGTTGTGTTCGTGCACAGCCGGCTACAACCGGTCTTGGGCCGTTTTTCGGCCAGGAACCTGGCTAGAAATGGCTGGGGAAGGACCAGATCCGGCGTGGATCTGGCCTAGGGAAAGCAAAATGGAGAGGGAGTGGAGAAAATTGGCTTACCTGGGTCACCTGGGGATGCCCATCGCCGGTGGTGGAACCCCGTTTCATTCCAAACCTCCTGCTCGCTGGAAAACTTGAAGAAAGGGGAAAAACCCTATTGCCAGATCAGAAAGGAGAAGGGCATGGAGAAGAATGGCAATGGCCGGCTTGACTTGGGCCTGGCCGTTGTCGAAAAATGTAGAAAGATGGGTTTCTAGTTTTTGCCAGAAACCTCAGTCTCAAATGACTAGAAAAGCGTGATTTGAAGAGGGGGGAAGATGGGGTTTTTATAGAGGAGTGAAAGGCGGTGCCCCTCAATGGCGGTGCTGCCATTTCCCCTGGTGTATTCTAGAGAAATCGTGAAAAAACGGGTTTCTGGGAGGGTCTAGGGGTTGAAGACGATAGGGGGTGCCATTATCAAAAAGGCACCCTACATTTTTCGTCCTTTTTTTGTTTTTTCGTTTTTCTATTTAATTTTCAAAAATACCCCTATCTTTAAATGGCCGTAACTTCTTCATACGAACTCCGTTTTGGGTGATTTTTGAGGCGTTGGCTTTCATTTTTCGAGTAGAATATAATGATACTAATTCCCTCACAAATTTATTCATTTAATATTTTAAATAAAGTAAAACATTTAACTCAGTTTAGTTCCTATACAATGTTCAATTTTCGTTAAAAATAGTGTAAATTGCTCGGGCATTACATTATTACCCCCTTAAAAGAATTTCGTCCTCGAAATTCCATAAATTATCATCTTCAAGGTATTTTGCCTCTTAGATAACTTTTCGGTGAATGCATTTCCCCTTAGGAATCAAATCTAGGCTCAACCTCAATTTATCATTTCTATTGTTCCTTCTACAAGGCCTTACCTATAAGGGCCGCTTTTGCTGCATACTCTAATGCATGCTCCCATACGTGCCAGTTTAACAATACTAATTTCTTGCTGTAATTCATCTATCTCAAAATCCTTAGATGCCTATACTTTTCTCATCATGTATAGGATGGTCTCCTCGTAGGATCATGCTTCTATATTCATGTATAAATTACTCCATACTTCTTTCAAGATTATCTTATTTCTCATAGTCCTTTTTGAATATCATAGGATGATCCCTTTTTCTTCTTGTCTTTCATCTAGTGATCTCTTCATTATCCACATCTCCTTCTAATGGTCATTAGTAAGAGTCCAAAAATTACCTTCTTTCTATTGTGTCCAACTTTGCTTTTTATCTTTTATATTTGTCCCCAAGATACTTCAATAATTGACATGGTATCATATGCTCTACAGCCAAACCCTTGATTAACTTTGAATTTCAACTGTCTGTGATTTTCCACATGTGACTTGATTCCTTGACCAAAGTTACATTCAAAATAAAATCATGAAAGCCAATTAGTAGCATCTTCCATCAAGGGCCTTATCATATATTGAAAGTAAAATATCCTAACTCTATATCCAGTTTCATAATTATTGAATTCATTAAATGCTTTCCTCTGTTGAAGATTTTATCCAAACTCAAGTCGATTCATCATCATGGGTCAAATGTTCTTGTCCAGAGGCCTATCTCACTATTTGCATCAATTTGTCATTATTTTCAATAACGTTCCCATTTATGCAAAGCAAAAAGTCTCTTATTCATAACTGAGTACCCTTACTAGGTCATTGTTGAATCCTTTGTCATCATCCTCTTTGTCCTTTCTTTGCTTGATGGTTTTCTTCATAACCTTTCAGTCCAAAAGTTCTATACTCAATCCAGGAGGGTTAGTCTTTAGGAAATTCCTTCAATTGATTTTTCGTACTTGGTATATGCTCATGACAACTAACTAAAAGGCAATGTAACATTAAATCTCACCTTATAGTGTGCAAGCCATCTCACCTTTTCTCCTTCCATCCCCTATGTCAATATGTTGTTTAATCTTTTATCAAGGCTTTATCATCAACCATGCAGTCTATATTGTCAGTAGGTATACTCGTAAGTAGTGATTTTCTCAATTCCTCAAATTTTATTCTTCAAGTGCCTTCTCATAATTAGCTTATAATAGCAATAATTCTCCTTCAATAGCGATTATATCAAATTGTACTGAAGTTGTTAACTCAACAAGTTTAACAATACCCAGGTAAGCATAAACATTTTTGTAGTCATATAAAAAGACTTTATTTGATTACCTATTGATCTCTTTTCCAGATATATCTTTGTCATAAGCTCAAGGACCTCTAAAGTGATTAGTACTTATTTGCCTTCCTTTTCAATCCAAGTTAGTAGTATTTTTCAGACTCAAAGTAATTTCTATGGTTTGTCATGGTTTGCTATTCAGGTTTGGAAAAATCTGTCTCACTGGTGGAGATAGCTCCTTATTTTTGCTTTTGTCTCAATTGTTACTGTATTATTGTACTTGTAGCTCTTCCATGATGTGGCCTAATCAACTGACCTCATACCCTCAAATGACTTAGTCCAATCAAGTTATCTTCTTATCAAGGAAAACTCAAGTCTAAAGACTTATAACATCCCTCTGAGTATATAACTTCGACTACTAACTCATAGATACTAACATACTTGATTAATTAGGGTGAGATACCTTTATTTAGTCAACAGTACTCTATAGGTAATGACTAAATAATGGTCTTAAGATTTTTGGTCTTCCAATCTATAATAGTAAGATCTCAATTTGATCCTTGATGGTACCCTACTTGCTAAATGGACAAGTCCCTGTCCCAGCTTAATTCCTTTTTCAATATACTTTATTGGCCAAGTGGAATATCACCAATTTTTTCTTTTCTTTTTTTTTATGGATTATGTCCATTGGTGTTCCCCATAAGGTAATGAATCCGATAAGAATCTAATTGTAATAATTGATATTAAACCATTTGTAGAATTTAATTTTTAATTGGTCACCATTCTTCTTTGAAATTTTCTTGTCACATAATCTCCTGAAATTTGATACTCTACTCAAAGTCTTAAACCCCATATGCTTCCTCTCTTTCATACTCTTTTACAATAAGATCATCAACTCACCTAGTATTATTCCTTTGCATTTGTTTGATCTTCCTTCCTATAGGATTCAAGATGATAGAATTGTATGTATCTTCATAGAGTCATGATCTTCTTCTTTTGATTATTCAATATTCATCGAATACTTATAGTTACATCTCTATCTCTTTCTCTCTTTTCTTCAACATCCTTATTTGGTCTACCTAGATCAATGTCTCCATATGCTTTGTTGCATATAATTGATACTTCATCATAAACTGAATGCTTCTCAGAAATTCTAAACTGTCTTAAGATCATTGAAATCCTCAATTGTTTATAGCCTCAATAAAATTCATATACTGTCTTAATATTGACATTTTGATCATGCTATGTTAGGATCAACCTATTATCATCCTTAGTATTATCATCAAAATCTTTTGATAACTTGGTCGAATTCATTTCCTTATCATATTCGTGTTATGTTTCTCTTAATCACATAATATGTTACTTGTATACATCTTCTGATTTGCTCCATAATACTTAAGTAGTTATTATTCGATAGCACTTCACTTTCCATAAGACTCCAATTATGGTATCCAAAATTGAGCTAAGTCTTCCAGGCTCCATACCTTTGTGATCTAGTACGAGTCACAGTTATTTCCTAATATTCTCTTGCATCCGCATCCCTCTTAGATTATCATTAAAATCTTCAAAGTCTGTCTTTTACATCCCCTATCATACTTATATCATGTCCTTGTACTCATATTCTAATATTCTTTATGATGGTAAGATGGCCACCTAGGTTCCTCAATGTTCCCACCTTTGATGAGATTACTTTATTGATGGTAAGATAGTCATCTAGGTTCTTTCAATTTTTTCACCACACAACAATCCTTAAGTTGTCTTAGACTAGTTTTTTTTTTGGATAAGGGTTGCACTATCCATTGCTTAATTATTTGTTAAACCAAGCTGTGTTTCACCTATTTATTTATGGTGAAATGCCTTAAGCATTAATATGCTAGTCCTTAAATAGAAGTAATCATCTCCACTACTCCTATTTATACTACTTCTTGATTTTCTCTATTGTCTATGACCCTTGGACATGCTGGACTAGCTGTGAAAGGATAAAACCTGGGCTCTGATACCAACTGTTACGACCCAGGTTTTCTCATGCATTTTTAAATACCATATCTAATTCCTAAGGCAGGATGCATCCCTATTTGAAAACCATTTTATAAAAATCATGCAATGCAGTGGAAAACCTTTTGTTTTAAACTCATTTTGAGAACCCTGAGTGTCATTTACTTTCACAACAACCAAAGTAGTTTTTGAAAAACTTTAGAAATCATAAGTGTTTTCCCATGTCTATCCTGTCACAAAACATAGTCCAACTGTAAATAAATACAAATACATGTCTAAAGGGTAGAGAGTTTACTTACATGTATAATTGTCTCCTATTTGATTCACTTGCTCATAGCACTAATATCTCCTGAGAAGTCTTCTATTTGTAAGTGGAACTATCCTGAAAAATGTTAAGGATAGGGTGAGTATATACTATACTCAGTAAGAGTCCATCACTGCTAGTTTTGCAATGCATACTATGTTTAAAATCATATGCTCTTTAAAACATGTGCATGTTTGAACAATTACGTTCAATATCGATATCAAAAACCACTGTCGAATTGGAATACTAATGACTTAAAGAATTGCACAAACCAAGTCGAAAGTATCATATATGTCATATATCATAAATATAATGATATGCATAAGATGCTCCACTAAATCCAACTCATGGATATCTGGTATGGTCCACCAACCTCATGTCATGCCACATGCAATGCAAGTGAATCCATGAAACCATAAGGTTCAACTATGCCCAAGACCTCATCGCCATGTGGTCCCCGGGTACCTAGGGACACAGGATCATAGCCTCAATGGGGCATATGACACGTATTCGTCGTAAATCATGCAATTTATGAAATCGGTTGCAAAACATGCATGCAATGCTACTCTCGCATTCAAAGTCATAACCCTGCCTAAAAGCCTAACAGCTTAGAAGCCTGCCAGCCTAGAAGCCTGTCAGCTCTCTCTGGCCCGCCCTCATCGGCCCGCCCTCATTAGCACACCCTCATCAGCCAAGGCTACACTTATCATGCAGACAAGCAAAAACATGTTTTTCAAAACTTGTCCTCTTTGAGTCCCTCACAACTGCCTGGCCCTCACAACTGCCCACCCAGCGTCTTTTGGGCACTCCAGCATCTTTTAGTAATCCTCAAGGACATGCAATCTTTCAAGAACTCAATGCTCACAAATTATGCAATTTATGCATTTGTTTGCAAAACATATAAATGCATAATATATATACAATTATTTGCAAAACATATCTGTGCATAATGTATATGCAATTACTTGCAAAACATATCTATGCATAAAGCATTTATCATATGTATGCTAAATTAAGTCATGCTAAACAAGTTATATAACTTATACTTGAAACATGCATAAAACAATCATGGCTCTTTCAAAAAGTCTAGTAGTGATAGAGCACCTACCTAAAAGTCTCCTAGAGTCGCGTCCTTTATCACTTTAACCCATCCCTGGGTCTCATTTATAAATTCTTGGGTATGAATGGATACAAGGAGTCCTTATTAAATTCAATCTATTTAGGCATTAGACTGCTAGCTCTACCTATTGGGTCCAAGGTCTTTACCTAATTCATTCGTCAAGCTAGATCCTATGATATGGATCTACTTTCTAATAGTTAAACTCTTGTAATTTATCCTTTAATCCTAAATTTTAAAGTCTTATTAGGTCTGCGTGTCCCAGTTCCCAGGACACTCGTGCATCCTGGTTGGACCACGACTGTCTCACGTGCGTGCGCGCCTAAGGGCAGTGCCAGGGACCACATTTTGCAAGTGCACATGCATGCTCAAGTGACGCGCTATGACGCGCATCATCGCACTGACGCACCTTGTAGCATGGCGCATCTCAGCTCCCAGGGAACCCCGTGCACCCTGGTCGAGCTAGGACCCGTGCCTCATGTCGCGCATGTACTCGAAGGCCGCTCTTGGGATAGTGTATGCACTGTCGTACACCTGGAACCCGTCCCAGGGACTCAGTCCCAGGTGCACATACAGCATGGCATCCCTGGGACATTGTGTTTGTGCACAGCCAGCTAGAACTGGTCTTGGGGCATTTTTCGGCCAGGAACCTGGCTAGAAATGGCTGGGGAAGGACCAGATCCGGCGTGGATCTGGCCTGGGGAAAGCAAAACGGAGAGGGAGTGGAGAAAATTGGTTTACCTGGGTCGCCTGGGAACGCCCATCGCCGGTGGTGGAACCCCGTTTCATTCCAAACCTCCTGCTCGTCAAAAAACTTGAAGAAAGGGGAAAAACCCTATTGCCAGATCGGAAAGGAGAAGGGCAGGGAGAAAAATGGCAATGGCCGGCCTGACTTGGGCCTGCCGTTGCCGAAAAATGCAGAAAGATGGGTTTCTGATTTTTTCCTGAAACCTCAGTCTCAAATGACTAGGAAAATGTGATTTGAAGAGGGGGGAAGATGGGGTTTTTATAGAGTGAAAGGCGGTGCCCCTCAACGGCAGTGCCGCTGGTGTATTCTAGAGAAATCGTGAAAAAATGGGTTTCTGGGAGGGTCTAGAGGTTGAAGACGACAGGGGGTGCCATTATCAAAACAGCCCCCTGTGTTTTTCGTCCTTTTTTGTTTTTTCGTTTTTCTATTTAATTTTCAGAAATACCCCTATCTTTAAATGGCCATAACTTCTTCATACGAACTCCATTTTGGGCAATTTTTGAGGCGTTGGATTCCATTTTTTTAGTAGAATCTAATGGTACTAAGTCCCCTCACAAATTCCTTCGTTTACTATTTTAAATAAAGTGAAACATTTGACTCAGTTTAGTTCCTATAGAATGTTCAATTTTCGTTAAAAATAGTGTAAATTGCTCGGGCATTACATCTCAACACCCTATAGTTACTTTTTCTGAAGTTTTCACATTTAAACCATGAACAACAAATGCAATTATGATCAACACCTACCCTAAGTGCAAACTCTATGAAAGTTTTTGTTCTCTCCTCATATTCTTTTGATGTTCTTCTCATAGTCTTCCAAGCATATTTGTCCATTATGTCAAGAAACTGAAGTAAATCTATGCGTGGAGACTTGTTAGACATGAAAAGATTAGATTAAATGTTTAACCAAACACTAGGTGTACAAAATTATAAGTATTTACAATAATTAAATTACATGCCTGCACACATGTGAAAATTTTCAATTAATAATGAAAAAAATAAGCAAATATGATAAATACATTCAAAAAGAAATTTAACTTTAAAAAGGCAAGTTTCTAACCATAACTATATAAAAATTCTTTAAATATGCATATATATATGAGACAAACAATGAGATTACAAACCAACACTTAAAAATCAATATCAACCACAAATATGTGAATTTTAGGATTTATGATGACCCGGGTTTTTGTAACACGTTTTGTAATATATTTTTTAAAGGCAAGGCCCTTAGTAGTAAAAAAATTTTGCAAAACAAAGCAACAAAAATTCTTTTCTTTAGAACTTGTTATGTAAAACCCAAGTCATCACTTTATACATAACAAAAGTAGAACTTTGTATAAGATAAAATTCCATTGAAGGAATATACTTTTATTAAATTCCAGAATCCATCTAATGGTTCACAGTACAGCCAAATCTATTACAATACTTGTCCAAATTACATAATCCAAAACTCAAAGTTTACCATACAATGAAACTCTCATTACAATACCATACTTTCACCAAAGCAAAATACATGTCTTCAAGGGGTATACCTTGAAGATTATTCTCTTCAAGTCTTCTATCATCTTGAGCTCCTAACTCTCCTTCCCTATATCTGAGATATTGCAACATTTACAATATCTCAGCAAGCAATGCTTGGTAGGGGATTCAAGAAGCATAATAATTGACAATATAATTCTAATACTTCATAATCTCGTTATCCCTAAACATATTCATGTCACCACTCTTTACTTTGTAATATATGTACATCCATATACATACATGCTATACATGGGTAAATTAGTTAAATTTATGAAAGTAGTCAAATATCATTCCCAACTAAGTTGATCAATTCTTTCCATTATGAGAATTCAGTATTTCAACTAATCCTACTCTAGAAATTTTTCTTCTTGGGAAATATTGGTAATATACAATTACCTAGAATTTCATTATGCTAAAACATAAGGCATTTCACTATGCCTACTCTCATATGCATCATAATGCAAAATAATCAAAGGGCTACCATGCTGCAGTCTGATTTGTACTAGTGCGCTTGGATAATTGCCCTGTTCACCATTGATACTACTGTGAAAAATATTATGTCACTACCCATATGGGGAGACAGGACTTTCACAGTGGTGGCCTTCCCATAATTGCCTCACCCGACTTTTAGCCTCTTATAGAGCAAGGTATCATCAAATCATCAAATTTCAAGAAGCAGGTGGCCAAACCCTCATAACTTCTCTAGCATAGCATCCCCCTAGGCTTATGCCTATTAAAACAAAATCACAAGCCTCCAAGCTTGCATGTAAAATAGATTTCATATATATCAGACAATCTGTCTATTTACTTAGGTCTGAAATATCTTCTAGTTCCCTATTCACTTAGAGTTTAGTCCTTAACCATTTTATATGTGTTTGGTTGGATCATAAGAGTTTTCTGAGATTTAATACAAGTATTAGCATTACTCTTGTCAACATAAGGTCATGGGTTCAATCATGTACATCCCATTTAAATGTATTCATCAAATCCTCCTACCTTTAAGTAGTGATCCCTTTTCCCAAATCTTCCATGATCCTGACTGATGTATGTAATCTGTACATCCATACATACTGTCAATATATATAAATTATGAACAATCTTATTGATCTCTAGATCTGATGTCTAGAATGATCTTTTAAATCATTCATATCTAAGTATTTTCTATCTCTAAGTCTTTGTGTATCTATTTCCTTGATTTTGATCTTTCATAGATCCATTGATTTACAATATACACTTAATGATAAAGATCAAGGTCCTAGATCTTTTATCATCTAGTTCTTCTTTGATCTAAGTTCAGTTATTGGATCATCCTTAAGGAGGATGATCTTGGTTTCCTTCCTTCAATCATCTTTGATCAAGGATTTTGGTTATCTAATCTAATGAACTAGATTTGATCCATAACATGCATACTAAATACAATACAATGTTCTTATTCTTATTGTTCTTGATCATTCAAGATCTAATGGACCTTGTTCGATCATCCTTGTCTTACTTATAGTTTTTACTGGGGTTAGATAATTTACTAACCTTTTATGCACTTACTATTATTATTCAACCAATTAATGTTTCGCTGGTTGAAGGTAACTTATTTCAGCCTAAGTCTAGACTGCTCCTCTTATTTCCAATTAGCTAAGGCTTACTAGCTAAATGGGTAAACACAAAGTTGTTACTTCAATCCTTATGTAAGGAGGTGTTTAGACCTCACAAATGTCAACGGAAGGTAGGGGAAGAGCAAGGCTCTATTGGACAACCCCCTTAACCACTATGTTCAACATTCACTAGAGTGACCTTAGGTCATTTCATAAGGTTCCTATAAACATGTTGACCCTAAGTACTCTTTCTAATTGATTTTAATTAAGTCAATGAACATTCACAATGTCATTCATGGGGTTTATTATTCTCCTAGTTTGGGCCAAGGATTTGATAATCATTATATTGTCCTACTAACTATAGCCTTTACTAATTAAGTCCAAAATAATCCACTCTTATTTGTGTCATGAAACTCTACTTTCTCATTAAATTTCATTTTTGGTATTTTATGCTCTTCATAACAAGTAGATCTACTAATGAAATTTAACCATAATTGAATTATAAATTCAAAGCATAAAACTACATAATTGAACAACTTAATGATAATGATACAAGGTACTTAAGATTACACTAGCATAATTTTCAACTAATATACCTTAATAACTCAATTTAAACTAACATGGACCTAAGGTACAATTTCATACCATAGTATAATCTTACATGAAATCCTAGCATGGTCCTAAGTTACAATGGCATAAAATCATACTAACTTGGTCCTAAGTTACACTTGTATAAAATCACACTAACATGCCCCTAAGATAATTAAATCTAGCAACCTAATATAACAATCTAAGCACATATCATGCTAAAGTCTAAAAGTTGCACTAGCATGCTTTATAACATAAATCACATTTAAAATGCTATTATCCATTAATAGAAACTAAAACTAGTTAATATTTTTAGAAACCTTTACTTATGATCCAACCATTTGATCTTAGGTCTTTTCCTTTTAA
The DNA here is from genome assembly GCA_035236585.1 of Warburgia ugandensis. Taxonomy (NCBI): domain Eukaryota; kingdom Viridiplantae; phylum Streptophyta; class Magnoliopsida; order Canellales; family Canellaceae; genus Warburgia; species Warburgia ugandensis. Next base: position 12,648,090 of record CP141127.1, on the reverse strand, counting down.
TCGAGGGTTTTAATTACATTTAGGGGTTTTCTTTATTAAGGTCCAAAGATCATATTGCTTTGTTTTTATCATATTCAATACATGATCTCTCTAGATTTCATTATATTAACATTCAATCAATCCATGCCAAGGATCTGATCACACTTGATCTCATTGATCAAGTGGGTCCCTTTGTATTTTTAGCGTTTTTCTTTATTAAGGTCCAAGATCATATTGCTTTGTTTTCGTCATATTCAATCCATGATCTCCTTGGATTTCATCATATTAACATTCATTCAATCTATCCCAAGGATTTGATCACACTTGATCTCATTGATAAAATGGGTCCCTTTGTATTTTTAAGGTTTTTCTACCATAACGGGTAGATCCCTTAATATACCTTAGATATGTCCAAATAAAGCATAGATATCACTTTATTTTAATAGTGTATCATTATTAAAATAGATTACCAAGATCTGATCACCTCAGATCTTGAAGATCTTGGCAATTGGAAACTTATTTCCTAAATACAGAAAGTTTCATAAGATATTTTTTCCATTTTATCATTTCATAAGAAACTAGAGGTTGTAAGCTTTCTATAGCTTCTTTCTTATCTCAATTTGAAGTTTATATGACTCCTGAATTGAGTCTGGAAGTTCACAGTCCATTCCTAGGGCCTAGATCTGATCTAGGCCCACTAGAATGGACGACCCAGATTGTTCAGGTGGAGCGTTCAGGTAGAAAACTCTGGTCATCACGCGCCCATCACCAGGACGCACGACTGACGCTCCTGCCCAGGAATGCTACTTACGCGTGGAGTTTCTGTGCGGCGTTTCGCACGCCATCTTGGGGAACTTAATCCAATCGGGAGATCGGACAATTCGTTTTGGACCGTCCAATCAATCCCTCTCAATTGAGGATCCAAAACTTAATATAATTTCATGAAAATTTTACCCTAGGGATTTTGGACCCTTCTAGATCGATTGGAAGGGTCAGATTTTCCATCTGAGCCCCCAGTCATCATGATTTGAAGGTTTTGATATTTACTTTATTTTTACAATTTTTCACCCAAATCAAATTACAGTAAAATAAAATTTTCATTAAACAATAACAAATATGTCTAGGAAGTAGTTCCACCTACCTGATTGGAGAAAAACATTGGTTATATAGTCCAATTTAAGAGAATACCAGTTTTGATGATAAGATAGCCCAAGATCCACTTATCTTGTGATTTCCATTGTTTGAACCGTTGGATCTCGAAATTTCTTTGGGTGTTTTGTAGCTAAGGTATGGTAGGAGATTTTAAATGGTGAGATCTATGATATTTGATCTGGAATAGAGTGCCTAATTGAATTTAGGTCTCTTATTCCAATCTAGAGAGAGGAGAGAGAAAATATAAGAGAGAGATCTTTTGGGAGTTTTGGGATTTTGGGAATGGATCTATGTCTAGTTTCATAGGGGAAGTCAAGATAATTTCGTAAAAATTTTATGAACATTTTTAGAGGATTTTTTGGGGTGTATTTATAAGCATTTTGATTATGTGTAATGATTATGGTTTATTTTTTATTATTTATTTAGCATTAGATTCTCCACCTCCACCTTTTTTCTCCAAGACCAACTGGTAGGGTTTTGACCCATGATTTCACGTGGGCTGGCCATAGATTCCTTTGTAGGTCCCTTGTGGGCCCCACATAGTGTAAAAATACCATTTTGCCCTTTATGTATAAAAATTAGGGTTTATTCCCATGATCTTGGAATTGAGCATACTTAGTGGTGTTGGATTCATATTTCTTGGCACATTCTAAATTTTGATGTCTCATATCTCAATTTTTGGGTAAAGTTGTTTACAACAAAAGACTTTAAAAGTTAGTACTTTTAAAGTAGTTTACAGTAAATGACTTTAAAAATTAATATTTTTTACTTCAAATATATTATATACACATATTTGATATTAGTACTTTACAATATCTTATATAAAAACACTATGAAATCAATTTTTTATATATGGTACTCAGAGTTAATGTTGATATTTTAACCACAAGTGTACGGGCTATTGTAGTGTAGCTTATGCAAGTACAGGTCGATCCCATGGAGACTTGACTTAAAAAGAAGGAATTTCCATAAATTTTAATTATCTAAAATAAAAAAATAAATCACTCAAAATTACTAGAATTATTGAAATGGTAATCAAATTTCAGATCTAGTCAAATTCTCAAAATTAGAAAATTTCTAGTTCCAAAATAAAACAAATCAAATCAAATAAAACGAAAAAACTACTTCCCTAGATCAATCTCTGACAAAATCTTCAAGTCTGATAATCTAAAAGTTAATCCTCCTTTATAAATATATTCAGCACATCTTTGATTGGAGATCTACAGGTTAAATTTGTCAGATTTGTCAAAATGGTCAAGATCTGGGCTATTTTGTCTTTCCAAGACTTTGACGGATCAAATTGAATTTTGGATATCAAATAGTAGATTAGAAATGTATATTACGTCTAGGGAGATCCTAAGAATGACTCTGTGAATTTAATTTGAATTCAGAAGAGAAAAGAATGGGAAACTGAAGATTTTGGTTTCATTGAGGATAACCCGTTGATTGGGTTACCTTAATTGATATATCTTGGATTAGGCAATTCCTGGATAAGGAAAACAATGATAAAACAGAAGTAGAATAACTCAGGACACAGACGAAATTAAAAAGAGGACACAGATGGTATTAAACAGAAATGACAGAATTGAGATTCTTTAAATAATGAAGGGTAGAACTAGAATTTTGTAAAAAAACCTAGTTTTTAAGAAAAAGCCAGACAAAGGAGAGATGGGGAAGAAGAAGTAGAATGGGGAAAAGAGAGAAAGGGAGAAGAAAGGAAAGGGAGAGAGGGAAGAAGGATGGAAACTCACTTCGGGTTTCCTTCCCCGGACCATGCTGCAATGCAAAGAAAGGAATTAGGCCAATGAATATGCAAGGAAAGGCCAGATGAAGCAGAGGAGGAAGAGGGAAAGAGGAGAAAGGAAGAAGAGGAGAAGAGAGGAGGGGAAAAGGAGAGCAGTCTAACCTATCTATGAGAATGCCTGGGCCAGACAGAGATGGGGAAGAACTGGTCATGTCGGCGCGATGGAGGCAGAGGACAGATGGTGCGATGACTGAGGTTGCCGTGCTAGAGATGTGCGAGAGAAAGAAAGATGGAGAAGGGAGCAAATCTAGGATTGAGAGAGAAGGGAGAGAGAAGAGAGGGAGCCAGGAGAAAGGCGTTGGAAAGAGAAAAAGAATGTTGAGAAGAAGAAGATAGGTGGGAACGACAATAGAGAGAGAGAGAGAGAGAGAGAGAGAGAGAGAGAGAGAGAGAGAGAGAGAGAGAGAGAGAGAGAGAGAGAGAGAGAGAGAGAGAGAGAGAGAGAGAGACGTGTAGGATAGAGGGAGATAAGAGAGAAAGAGAAGAGAGGAGAGAGATAAGAGAGAGGGAAAAGAGAGAGAGGATAGAGAGATAAATGGGTGGGGTCCACTAGAAGTCTAGTCTTACTAGAACTCTGTAGTCTTTAATTTTGTTCTATCCTAGGAGTCTTCAGATGCCTATCTTTCCAGATAACTTCATCATCCTCATCAGATCTTCGTAATTTGATCTGGATCGTCGACGCTTAAGTTAATTGATCTGCAATGCACAGGACCCAATTAGAATCATTTGAACTATTTATTATTCCTCTAATTAGCTTTGATGATCATTTGACTATTAATTTTGCAATTCAGCGGTTGGATGGCCAAATAAAGCTAAAATAAAATATTTTATGTAAAATCTTGAAATTGATGGCTTAGATACTCTCATTAAATACTAAATTAAGGGTATTTTGACCAAAATTGAACACTTAACAGTTAATTTATACATTCTTTACACGCACACACACATATAACATGAATAAGAAAATCAAAGTATTTTTTTTAGAATAACTCCTCATTTATCATCCTTTTATTTCATATATCAAATGTTACATATTAGTAGCTCTTATTAATGCAATACCATGATCAAAGAGCTAATCTAAAATGATTTCATCAAAATATGCCCTTCTAGTGTTCAGGTGACACCACTCTATGGGAGAGAAGGTAAACCTTTAAGCTGCATGCAACTTCCTCGGCCAACTTGATGATATTATTTCTCTTTCAAACCCTAATTTTGGATGAGAACCACAAATTGTAATGTTCTTCCTTTCTCCAATAGTGAGGGTTATAGAGAGAAGTTGCTATTGGAAATGAAATCATATAATTTTGGTGGTAATCACGATGATCTAATGTACTTATGAACCCCATCATTTGTAGTGACAAAACCCACTTGATCTACAAAATGCAAATAGAAAGAGTCGCTAATAAGAAAGCAATGCATGACAAATAGAGGTTATGGTTTACTTACTGTGTTTATCATGCCACAAAAAATCAAAACATCCAAAATGGAAAGTAAGAAGGGAAAAAGAACATAGACAGAGGAGAAGGCCGTCATGCCACCCATGAGAAGAAGCACAAGAAGAGAGGATACATGAAAAAATGAGGTAACTTTGACATTTTATAGACAAACAAGGATTTTTGAAGTTGTTTACTCCTAAACGACTTTAAGTATAAAATTTAGTCTGCATGAGAATAGGGATTTTATGGGGGGAACGACTATTGAAGTTGTTTATTACTAAAATCCCTCTTCATGCCAACTAAAGTATATACTTTTAAAGTTATTTGACTCAAACGAATTCAAAAGTCAATCACTTTTAAAGTCCTTTAGGACTAAAAGACTTCAAAAGTCAATTACTTTTAAAGTCATTTAGAAATAAACGACTTTAAAATTATAAACTTTTGAAGTTGTTTGGACTCAAACAACTTCAAAAGTCCTTTGCCATGAAAAAATTCCTCATCCCACCAAACTAAAGAAGTCATTTTTGTTTAAACAACTTCTTAAGTCTTTACTTTTAAAGTCTTTTTTCTAAACAACTTGTCAAATATTTACAAAGTCAATAGTCAAAATAACGAGTTCTTTATATTGAACTTAAAAGCCTCCTATGTAGTAGTGGAATGAGGCATATATATTTTCACAACCTTAATTGAGAAAATAAATTTAGGAATTCATTTAACAACTAGGTACAAATTAATACTAATCTTGCAAATTATTTAAGGTACAGATTGAGTCTAGCTTAGTTGAATTCTGGAGATGAAGCTGTCATATCTCTTATACATTTTGTAATACTTCAACTATCTTTAAGAAGTACATTTTGACGTGTGCTTCTGAGATAAGGTTCATCAAATTTAGTTTTGTGCAGAGTTCTATATTTCTAATAAAATTTTTGGGTCAAAGGCACTTGAAAAGTTCTATTAAAAATATAAAAGACAATTGAAATCATGACTTAATTGGTCTTTTCATAATGCTTACTTAACCACACAAGGTTCAAGCATTTATCCAAGTTGATTAAGTGCACAACCAAGAGGCTTTGCTCTACACGCAAATAATTCCCTCACCATTCAGCTAACCAGATATTGATGATTTAAAAGGGTGGTTCAATTCTTAGTTTCAGATTAATGGAAGCCATCTGAAATGTCTAAAGATATTCTTTTAGGAGGGTTTTTGCAGTACTATGTATTAGTAACACTAGTGATATAAGTAATACATGTCATTAGAATTAAGGGGCTGTGCATACAAAATTTAAAATTTACATGTATTACCAGTGAAATCAATTACCTTATCCTAATTACGTCTCTTAGTTACACCGTAGTGTCTAACGAACTTCATGGGTACAACACCCCCTTAACTGATAAAAAAAGACTTCTTTTTCCTCATGTTTTGTATTTGTCGGGTTGGGGCTTGGGGTAAGAAATGGCTGTGGTCTTGAACCCATAACCTCTTTCTAAGTGCTCAAGACCAAATTGACAAAACAATATATTGTTCAGAGGACATAGCAGAAAGAAAATCCATCTCTCTCTTACTTCCTCATTAGTCGACAAGAAGAACTTACATCAAGCCCAGAAAAGGAATATGCCCAAAATATATAAAGATCAAGATCTTGCGACAACTTTTTCTTTAAGTTATAGACGAGACGAACCATCATTTCCACTTTTAAATTGGGCAGAAAGAAGCAGCGTACTTGTCACTCAAGCTGGATGAAATGACATTCCACACCACAAAGTGCAATATGGGTCGTTCCATATTCAACCAAATCACTTTCCCTGAACCTCAAATTCATAGCTTCACTTTCATATGCCCAATAATGCAATGCATCCAGCGCGTAGATCTATTTAGACGTACCTTGGAAGTAAGAAACGTGTCAACACAGCGCAAGTTGACATGGAGGCAAATAATATCACAACGCTTACACTTAAAGTCGGACCCTTTTATCGATTGCCATTCCGCTCCCATTCAAAATTGTCAGTGTGGAAATGAAGCCTAATAAGGACGCGTGTAGAAAATTTCTCTCTCTCTCTCTCTCTCTCTCTCTCTCTCTCTCTCTCATATATAACTATCTACCTTTATATCTGTTTGTCTATGTCTCTGTCTCTCTACCAGAAGCGACTGGATGATAGTCAGCCTTGGTAGGGCCGTCTCTTTCGCATAAAGCAAGTGTGAGGTGTGGAAGAATAATAAGCGCGAGAAAGCATGACCAAGGAAAACTTTAACTTAACAACTAAACGACAGGACGTCCACAGATCTATTAGGCAGAGCTTGATAAGAACACGTTCCCAGACTTCGTCATAAATGGGGTTGTCTATATAAAAAAAAAAAACGAGCATCCTGGGAAAGGCCGAGATCGTTCTTAATCGTGGTTTCAGTCTACATCTCCCTCAATCGTTTTCTGCTTTTTCAAATAGAGAATCGACTTGAACCATCAATGTCTTGGTAACGAACCCCTAATTTTAATAGCAAACATAGCATATTTGTTTCAGGCAGTGCACACTCGATGATGTATATCCTGCTAGTACTTTATGTTGGCTGCCAATATCAGAGGAGAAAAGAAAATAACTGCCACAGATAACTTCGTCTAGAGGTTGTTGGTTAGCAGCCACTTCGTCTTTATACGTGGGCGTATATGTGCATGTTGCTATTTTGGTGGGGGAAGAGCAAGGGTCAAGAAGGATCATCTTTCCTACTAGTCCATGACTGCTTTGTAGGATTGTTTGGCCCAGATTAACAACCAGGATAGATTATTCATTGACAGACATCTTATCTCTTGCTACTAGCCAGCTGTTCAGAGACAAACGAACTTAAACGTATAAAAAACAACCCACGTTCGTTGTTTCTTCTTAAATAAATTTCTCTCTCAGGGCGCCTGTGAGATAACTATCTAAAAGTGCATGCTTCGTTATCTCCACGTCATCCAGTACTAATCCAGCCACTTTTTTCTTCTTTAGATTAGTATCTGAGCAACGAATGTCCACTCCCACATCTCCGGCACCTTGCTATCTTATTTTGTTTTCTCTGTTAATAGCATTGTTGCTGAACATGACAGCAGCGACGCTATGGACCTATGAAAGGTCGTTTATAAGCGCTCACTCTGAAGTTGCTGCTTGTTCATGTACCAAAAAGGGTTGTGTCGGGAACCGGGAGGGATGGAGTAGAAAATTATCCGTGGATGGCATGCGGATGACAAATCACAAACAAACTGATCCATGAGATCTTATCCTCTGCTATTGGCCACATTAAATCTCACAATTTAAAATCCTAATCTCACAAGGACTTGAGGCTAGACAATTCCCAAGGCATTCGATCATTGTAAGATGAGGAATGCTGGTATAGAGAGCCCCACTTTGGCATGATGGATCAGAACCATCCATCTGATTTCTTAGGCCTCAGATATCTTATACGCTATGTGAAGTTGGTTGAATGATTTTAACATCCTATTTGATTTAATGGTACACATAGTGAGGATTGAATGAGCATACAATCTGAAAAAATATGCTTTTGATCCAAGAATATGGATAATTGGAGACACTATTTGAAGAACAGTCTATTATCAATGCATAAGATGCAAAAGTTTTTTGATGTTAAGATCATTCAACCATCTTCATATAGCATATAAGATATCCCAAGCGCAAGGAATCAGATGGACTATTCTGATCAACCAAATGTAAGGCCCATCATGCCAAAGTGGAGCTCACTACATCAAGCTGCTCTAGGTCGTGCACTGTATTATCATTCCTCCTCAAATATAAACTTTTCATTTACATTAAACTTCATCTCCGTCATGCCTGACATCCTAATCTTATCCTAAACTTCAAGGAATTTGAGTCACAACAATTCCCAGTGCATTTCGGAACTAATGACCAATAAGTGCTTTAACAATCGATCCATTACAGAGGATTACAGATATTTATGCTTAAAATTGATAAGATCCATCCCATATGGAAGACAGTGGTCTTGCTTGTCTTACCTACCAAAAGGACAGATCGTCAGAATCAATCAAGATATACAGTATTGATTTGGGAATCCTTGGAAAATCAGGATTTGGAAATTAGGATATGATTTGGAGGGAACCCATGATTTAGAACCGAAGTTGTAAATCATTCTAATTGCTTTTAGAAATAGTGAAAGTGCTTTCCCCTTTGCCTGTGGACCTAGGCCAATTTGGCTGAACGCACATAAAACTGGTGTTCTCTCTCTCTCCGCATGTGTTCTAACAATCCTAACAAGTGGTATCAGAGCCAAAGAGATGCGAGTGTGAGAAGCCCAAAATCTGGAAACCAGAACTATTTCAGGCCCCTCTCTCCCTTTCCCCAGAATGCACGACAAATGTAGAACCTGCTCAGGCCAAGGAGTGGCCTAGCCCAAATGCGGTCAAGCCAAGGAATGGCCCAACCCAGATTCAGATAGGCCAACGAACGGCCCAGCCCAGTTCCCATCTAGGCCGACGTGCAACCCAACCCAGATTCAGTCAAGGCCAAGGAGTGACCCAGACCAGATCTAACCCAGGCTGAGAAGTAGCCAGGACAGCCCAGTCTAGGCCAAGCAGGAGCCCAGCCGAACCAATCCAGGCAGAGCAGCAACTTAGCTAGGCTGGTCCAGGCCAAACAGCTACACAGACCCAAACCGACGTCCAGTTTCTGTTAAGGAGGTGGGTGCGGAAGAGAAATTTAGGGTTTCGGTCGGCCAGTGAAAATCGACTGAATCCACGTAGATTTTTCTTTCGATAGAGGTTCTTCCAATCAAACTACTGAATCTGGCACAAAAAAAAAAACGGAGAAATTGGAAAACAAGCCAGCGACCCACCGAAAAAGTGGGTCAATAGACTAAGAATAGAAAAGCAAGATCTGTAGACTGGCAACTTCGGCAGCCCTTAGGGGAAGAAGGAAAAGAATGAAATGAAAATTTGAGGAAAAAAACAAAGAAAAGACATACATGTGGTCACATCGATGCTGACAATCGCCTTGGGTTTGTTTCTAACCATTGGTGCAGACAACAAGGAAGGGAAATCGCTGGGCGAATAGAGCTTGAAGAAGAGGGTCGATGATTGCATGTCATCACTGCTGGAAGGGAGAGAAGGCAGCTGTAGGGGTAGACCTCTAACAGGTTAAGGGTTTTCACCCTTTACTATTTATACTAAGTGCATAAAATTGCACGTCAAGAATTAATAACGACAGCTGGGGACTAAAACTTATCCAATGAAGATTGATAATAGCACCCCCTTTACGAACATAAATAAAACCCCACAGATATACATGGACATCCCCTTGTATACCTAATTAGTACCCCCCAAATTTGATAAGGACACCCTCCTATCAAATTTCACAAAGCACTTGTCTTAAGGTTTTTCTTTTTTTTTTTCTTCAATATATTGATCTAGACTCAATCATGCACTCCATTTTTCATGGCTTTACTTAGAAAAGAAAGAAAGAAACACTAAAATCCATGGAAATTTTTGGTTTAGGAAATGTTGTAGCAAAAGTTATGATGAAGCTTAACACTACAAATTATATCTTGTGGATACTTAGAATGAAAGATCTTTTATACTATAAGAATTTACATGACCCGCTAAATGATAAGGGAGCAAAGTCTGAGGGAACTTCAGAAAAAGACTGGATAAAAATGAATAAGAAAACTATAGGTCAAATTAGGCAATGGATCAGCTATAGTGTCTTCCACCACGTAGCCTAAGAAGATAATGCTTATTTTCTTTGGAAAAAGTTAGAGAACATGTACCAGGCAAAGACCACGACTATAAGACCCCTTCTGATGAGAAGGTTTATAAACCTCAAACTAAAGAGTGGTTCTACCATAGCTGAGCACGCCAGTGAATTTTAAAATCTAGTGAATCAGCTAGGATTAATTGAGCTATGCTTGGGGAATGAAGAGCAGGTCCTACTACTGCTAAGTTCCCCACCTAACAATTGGGAGATTCTGGTAATCTTTCTTAGCAACTCAGCTCTAGAGGGCAAACTTACCATGGTCATGGTCAAGGATGCCCTATTCAATGAAGAAGCCGGGAGAAAAGAAGCTAGCCCAGACTAGGCACATGCTGTAGCAATAGAAACCAAACATATCAGAAGAGACAGGGGCAAGGGGAGGAGTAAGAGTAGAAATCAAGGGAGATTACAGGATCATGGTAGTTCCAAGAGCCAATACGGAGGGAAATAGAAGTTATTCCACTGTGGCATTATGGGGCATATGAGAAAGGATTGCCAAAAACTAAAGAAGGAGATGGGACAACACAAACCAAAGGAGGATAATGGTGAAACCCATGTTACCATTGAACAGGACATAGTAGTGCTCACTGCTAAAGAGAAATTGTGCATGCACATGGCCAATAGCAAAGCATAGTGGGTGGTAGGTATAGTAGCTTCCTACCATGCCACTCCACACAAGGAATTCTTCACCACCTATAAGGAAGGAGACTTTGGCACGATGAAGATGGGGAATAATAGCTCTCCAAAAATAGTAGGGATTCATGATGTGTAGATTAAGACAAACCTTGGCTACATAGTGGTGTTAAAGGAAGTGCGACATATTTGGGAACTCACACTAAACCTAATCTATGTCCTGACCCTTGATCAACAGGGCTACACCAACTATTTTAGCAACAACACTTAGAAGATGATAAAAGATGCAATGATGGTGGCAAGGGGGTATATCTGCAACACCTTGTACAAGACATACACGAAGATATGTAGAGATGGCTTAAATGCAGCAAAAGACGAGGGATCGCCAAACTTGTGGCACAAGAGACTCGGCCACATGGGAGAAAAAGGGTTCTTCATGCTTGTGAAAAAGCAACTCATAAAAGTTGCCAAAGGTATAACACTAAACCCATGTAAACACTATTTATTTAGTAAACAACATAGAGGTGCCTTCTCTTCTTCTTGTAATAAAAGAAAAAAAGTGTTGATTGTGGTGCACTCAGATGTATATGGTCTAGTGGAAGTAGAATCACTAATTGGGAATAAATATTTGTAACATTTATGGATAATGCATCTAGGAGGGTATGGGTGTACTTCCTAAAATGTAAGTACTACGTATTCAAACACTTTAAGAGATTCCACGTGATGGTGGAATGATAAATAGGAAAGAAGCTATAGTGCCTTTAAACAGATAATGGAGGTGAATACACCTTAAAGAAGTTTAAGGCATACTATGCCGTGACAATATTCGACACGAGAAGACGGTCTCATGTACCCCCACAATACAATAGAATAACATAAAGGATGAACTAGACCATTGTCAAGAGAATAAGATGCATGCTCAGTATGGGTAAAGCTACCTAAGCCATTCTAGGTAAAGTTGTATGAACTACCTACTATCTGATCAACAAATCACCGTTAGTATTACTAGACTTTGAAGTCTTCAAACAGAAGTGGTCTTGGCAAGAAAATGTCCTACTCACACCTAATAAGAGTTATGTGCAAGGCCTTTGGACATGTATTGAAGGAGATGAGATAGAAACTTAACATGAAGTCTACTCATATCTTCATTGGTTGTGGAGATAAGGAATTTGGATACAAGTTGTGGGACCTTGAAGGGAGAAGAATCATCTAAAGCAAAGACATGGTGTGCCATGAAAACTAGTTTTACAAAGAATCAAAAAAGGCTAATGAAGTATCTACTAGTGCTCCAAATCTAATACCAAATTCTGCACCCATACAGGTTGACTCAAAAACTATGCCACAAGCAAAAGAAGAGGCAAAGGGTCTTAAGCAGGGGAAGCATCAAACCACTTAACCAAAGGATATAGGACCATCTAATGGTGAGCCTCAGCCAAAGATGTCAACAAGAGGACATATTCTTATTCTTTGATAAAGATATATGGAATTAGAGTATATCATAGAAGTGGAGCTAAAGAATTTTTAGGAAGCCTTGATGGAAGCAGATAAGGACAAGTGGATACAATCAATGTACAAGGAGAGTATCTCATTAAAGAAAAACTAGACATATGAGTTAGTGAAGCTTCTTAAGGGAAAAAGAGCATTGAAGAACAAGTGGGTATGCAAGCTAAAGAAAGGTAGCAACAGAGAACCAGTCAAATATAAAGTGTGATTGGTCATCAAAGGCTTCAAAAGAGATGAAAGGAATTGACTTTGATGAGATCTTCTCACCAATAGTAAAGATGACATCAATTCATATCATTCTTGGACTGGTGGTTGGAAAAAACTTAGAGCTTTAATAGAGGGATGTAAAGACAACCTTTCTTCATGGAAACTTAGAAGAAGAGATATACATGGAACAACTAGAAGGTTTTGAAGTTGTAGGGAAGAAATAATTGGTTTACAAGATGAAGAAAAGCCTCTATAGCCTTAAGCAAGCACCAAGGTAGTGGTATAAGAAGTTTGACTCATTCATGATGAGTCAAGGATTCAAAAGGATGGTTGTAGATGAATGTGTATACGTGCAGAGACTATTGAGGGTAAATTTATCATTTTCCTACTTTATGTAGATGATATGTCGGTAGTTGGATAGGTTGCAACTCTGATCAGTGGGTTGAAGAAGGAATTATTTAAGTTCTTTAACATGAAGGACTTAGGACCGGCTCAACAAATCTTAGGTATAAGATCACACATGATATAAAAGTTAAAAAGTTGTGGCTGTCACAACAAAAGTATGCTAAATGGGTAATCAGCAATTCAACATGGAAAGTGCTAAACCAATCAACACTCTGTTTTGCAACCATTTCAAATTGGGGCAAATGTACGTGCCTTTTAATAACAAAGGAGACAGATAAGATGGCTATGCTTCCTTATTCATCAATAGTTGGGAGTCTGATGTATGCAATACTATGCATAAGGCCAAATATTGCTCATGCAGTACGTGTTGTGAGTAGGTTTCTGTCCAACCTAAGCAAAGATCACTTGGAAGCCATGAAATGGATATTGAGGTATATGAAGGGTACATTTAAGTTGTCCTTGTGTTTCAAAGGTACAGAAACAATTCTAGAAAGATATACATATGTTGATATGGCAAGAGATCTTAATGAAAGAAAGTCAACATTAGAATTTCTATTCACTTTCATAGGGGGAGTTGGGTCTTGACAATCAAAGTTGAAAAAGTGTGTTGCTCTACCAACAATAAAAGTAGAGTACATTGCCACAGCTAAAGCCAGCATGGAAATGTTGTGAGTAAAATAATTTGTCTAGGAACGTGGTATAACACAAGAAGAATATAGAGTACATTATGACAGTCAGAGTGCTTTGGTTTTGAACAAGAACTCAATATATCATACATGTAAGAAGCACATCAACATTCGGTATCACTAGATATGGGAGGTGATAGATGAATAGGTGCTAAAACTAGAGAAGATTCACAATTATGAGAATCTTGCATATATGTTGACAAAGGTGGTAATGTATGAAAAACTAGTATTATGTGGAAACATAACAGGGATAAATTCTAACTAAAGAAACATGGAATGGGAATGGAGGGAGAGAATTGATAAGATCTATCCCCATATAGAAGAGGGTGATCTTGCTTATCTTACCACCCAAAAAGGACAGATTGTCAAAATCAATCAAGATAAACAGTCAATCAAGGATTAATTTGGAAATCCTAAAAAAATCATGATATGAGAATTAGGATCTAATTTAGAGGAGAATCCATGATTTAGATCTTCTAGACTCTTATAAATTAGACCCAAATCCAAAGTTGTAAATCATCCAAATTTCTTTTAGAAATAATGAAAGTGCTTCCCCTTGTGCCCATGAATGTAGGCCAACTTGGCCAAATCAAGTAAACCTAGTGTTCTATCTCTGTGTGTATGGTGGTGTTCTAACGATCCTAACAAAAATATAGTCCAAATGTTGTTTACTTGAGTAGAAGTACTAACTCAGTTCTCTAACTATCTATCCGAGAAACATAAACTAAGCCTATCAAGACTCGTAACCTATTATATGATACCAAAACATTACTAAAAGTAATTTAAACTGATAAAATGGACACACAATTATGTTCTCTATTGTGGAAGAATTACACGAATGCATTGAGGCTTTCATTACCAGAGAATAGGATTGGTATGCTGCTCCACAAATCTAAAGTAAAGCAATATATACACGCACACACTAGATAGGCCACAAGTGTACCAAGGGTCTATCCCATTTTGGATCCAAATCATATTACTGCCTGGAGCAAAATGGACTAGTAAGTGGGTTTTCAACTAACATTAATACAATCTGAACTGATCAGCGTAACTCATATCACACCAAATGAACGATTAGGATCACTTGCCACTAGGAGGCCAAAGTATCGAAAGATCCTTAACTAGTTAACAGTTTGGTATGTTTGTTTCTAAATTTCTAAGCAATCCAATAAAATTGGTAAGGCAATTCAGTTAACAAGCTTTTCTATTCACAGATTTATGATGGGGACCAACAAACTAATTTTTTTTGGATCTTTGAGATGTGGTTGTAGGAATGAGAAGTTAATTTGTGCATGGCTTATTATATGGTGGAAGCTAAGAAAATAAGAGCTTCAGTTCAGCAAGGCATTCTCATGGAAAGTTCCCCTAAGTCACTCGTTTTTATGCAAAAGGTCCCAATAATCCAACACCCCCCCCGCCTCAAATGTATGCCACTGTTCATCAATTAAGACTTGACAACGGGACAAGTAGGAAGGTGGAAAGAAGTCGATGGGAAGAAAAAGGCTCAAGACTTGGATAAAAATAAACAAAATGTGAAGATGCAACCACTGCAGCCAACCTTTGAATCCACTAAAAAGTAGTTTAGCAACCATAAATCAAGAAAATGAGCTTTCTAGGAGATAATAAGAATGGGCCTGATGGTGACTAAAGTAAAAAAGACAACGGTCCTGATGGACCTGGAAATGCGAACTCCAAAGCAGATTCCATTCAGTTTCAATAGAATAGACTTTGAAAAGAATTATTCCTTCTAAGAGATACCTCTTGACTTATTGTTGTACTTTATTTTCAAAAAAACCATTTGGTTATAAAACAAGTTTGGTAAGCATACATGCTAAAAAAGAGAGGAATGAGTACACACCCCTTTTTCATACATAGTACAGGATTTTTTTTTACAAATTTGACCCGTTCATCACATTTAGAATGCAAAGATAAGTATTCATCTAAAGTCAATGCATTTCAAAAATCCTAGCCAATAGATTTGCATCTTTAAAAAACTTCAAAGAATGGCTGGTTGTGATTTTGGATTTAAGAAACATATGATAAAAAAGTCTAATGGGCTTGAAATTTGATCTCTACTCTATCTAATCCATTCCTATCACAATGAACATGTTAGATAACTTGAAAACATGGGTTGTACTCCTTCCTCTGATCTTGAATGTATACGTAGAGGGACTCGTAAAATGAAACACCAGTCATGGTAAGTTATTGTAAACTTGTACTACATTCCCTAGTATTAATAGAAAAGCCCTCCCTCTAGTTTGATCCACCCTAATCATCTAATTTCCCTTGTGAATTAGATATGTGGTAGTCTCAAAATGGACGATGCTAGCATCCTAGAAACTTGAATTCTGTTGTCACCTGACACAATGATTAGATTCAACAGCCAAGACATTCTTTTTTTCCTAACTACTAATACCCAATGCCTTAGAAAACAGATGTACAGCCAAGATCATCCATTGGTGGGACCTATTATGTAAACTTTTAAGGAGTTGAGTACCCACTCAACCATTTCTTTGAATATGAATCCTAGCTTAGCTCATTATGTATGTTTTGCATTTTATGTTGAGAGATTGTATTCTAGAACGCTTTAACCATGTTTGGTGCCTTGGCATATTACCACTTGTCCCACTTTCACCAGGGTAAAACCTATTTTGGTTAAAGCCCCTTTGGTCAACAAAATAAACCCACACAAATAACCCCATAAAAGAAAAAAAGATGAATCGTGCCCTCCCATAAAGACCACAAACTTTCCTTTCCTTTTTGTTTTCTTTCCACTCCTCCATCTTGATCTTAATTTGTTTAATTTTCAGCATGCAATCCAAAGCAAATTCAAAATAAAAATGCTAATGAAGACCATTATGCTATAGTATTTTATTTTTCCTACACTCTATCTATGTTCTTTATCACTATGAAGGCAAGAAGCTCATCGAGGCTACTTCGATTTTGAAGCTCAGTGAAGTCTTTTTTATAAAGAATCTTTAACTTAGCATTCAATACTGTCTCTATCTCCTATTTATAAGAGTTTAGAGGAAGGCTTGATCTTTTTTTAATTAACTCAAACTCTATTTGATAATCCTTATCTAACATCCTTATTTGATAGTCTCTGTTTGTTGGCAAGATTCTTTAGAATGATCTTATCCATATGGGGATATACTATAGCAATTCTCCCCCTCCATCCTCGTGAAATACTTTGCTAGTCTGAGTCCATGCCTGCTATGTTTTTACATAGCACCAATTTCATATACGTTACGACCTTTGTTAGCATATCTGCAGGATTCTCATCAGTGTGAATCCTTTCCAATTTTAACATTTGTTCTTCTGTCACCTCCTATATCCAGTGATCATGTATGCTGATGTGTTTTGTGTGAGTATGATACATTGAGTTCTTGCTCAAGTCCAGAGCACTCTGATTGTCACAATGTATCTTATATTCTTCTTGCATGATACCTAGTTCCTGGAGAAACTACTTTATCTACAACATTTCCTTACCTACTTCAACTACAATAATATACTCAGTTTCTATTGTCAATAGAGCCACACACTTTTGCAACTTGGACTATTAAGATATAGCTCCCCTGCAAAAGTGAAAAGAAACCCTGATGTTGAATTTCTTCCGTCAAGACCTCTTGCCATATCATCATTTGTGAATCCTTCTAGGATTGTATCTATACTTTCAAAATAAAAGCACAACTTAGATGTACCCTTCATGTACCTTAGTATCTACTTCATGACTTTCCAATGATCTTTTCCTGGGTTAAACAAAAATCTACTCACAACACCTACTACATGAGCGATATCCAGCCTTGTGCACACCATCACATACATTAGACTCCCAACTATTGATGAGTAAGGAATCACTGTCATTCTGTGTGTTTCCTTTGTTGTTCAAGGAGATGTCTATTTGCTCAGTTTGAAATGATTGCCAAGTGAAGTGTTGATTAGCGTAGCACTCTCCATGTTGAACCATTTAATTACTCATTTAACATACTTTTCTTGTGACAACCATAACTTTCTGGTTTTCCTGTCACGTGTGATGTTCATCCCCAAGATCTATTGAGCTGCTCCAAAGTCCTTCATGTCAAAAAGACTTAGATAACTCACTCTTCAATCTACTAATCATATTTGTATCTTGATTAACTATTAACACATCATCTACATAAAGTAGGAGAACGACAAATTTACCCCAGATAGTTTCTGCCCATACACACATTGAGCTGCAACTATCCTTTTAAAACCTTGACTCATCATGAATGAGTCAAACTTCTTGTACCACTGCCTTTGCACTTGCTTAAGACCATAGAGACTTTTCTTCAACCTACACAACAACTATTTCTTCCCTTCAACTTTGAAACCCTTTGGTTGTTCCATGTATGTCTCTTCTTCTAAATCTTCATGTAGAAAGGTTATCTTTACATCCATCATTCAAGCTCTAGATTTTGTCTTACCACTAGTCCATGTATGATTCATATCGACGTCATCTTCATTATAGGTGAGAAGATCTTGTCAAAGTTAATTTCTTTCATCTTCTCGAAGCCTTTGATGACCAATCACACTTTGTACTTGATTGGTTCTTTGTTGCTACCTCTTTTTAGCTTGAATACCCATTTGTTTTTCAGTGCTCTTTTTTCCCTAAAAAAGTTTCACTAACTCATATGTCTGATTTTTCTTTAGTGAGCTAATTTTCTCTTGCATTGCTTGCACCCATTTTCCCTTGTCTACATGCATCAGGGCTTGTTGAAAACACTCTGACTCCTCCTCATCAGTGAGCATAATATATTTTGATTTAGGATGTTTTTGTGTTGGAGTCAGAATACGACCTCTTATTAACATCCTTGGCTAAGACTCCACTTTTGGTTGAGAAGTTGACCGACCATCTGATGTTCCAACATCCTCTAGTGCATGGGGTTGATGCACACCCTACTAAAGTTCATATGCCCATTCTTCAACTTCAGGCTCAACTTCTAAGTTATCTTGTCTGGGAGCAGAATTAAGTACTAGATCTAAAGCAATGATACCTTCTTTGTTATCCTTTCTTAATTCTTCATATAACTGATTCTCTTGAAACATCACATCTCTGCTTCGGATGATCCTTTTTGTTTCAAGGTCCCATAATCTATATTCAAATTCTTTATCTCTGTATCTGATGAAGATACAAGGAGTGGATTTCAAGTCCACTTTCTATCTCATCTCCTTGGATGCATGTGATTTACACCCAAATATCTTTAGGTGCGAATAGATCACCTTCTTACTAGTCCTCTTCTTTTCTAGGACTTTGAAGTCTAATGGTGCTGATAATGATCTATTGATCAACTAGTAGGCAGTTCTCACAACTTCACCCCAGAATGGCTTAGGTAGCTTAGCCATACTGATCATGCATCTTAGTCTCTCCACAATGGTCTAGTTCATTCTTTTTATTACTACATTGTGCTGTGGGGTATGTCGGACTATTTTCTCGTGTCGAATACCACATACTATGAAATATGCCCCGAACTCCTTTGAGGGATATTCTCCTATGTTGTTTGTTCGAAGACACTTTAACTTCTTTCATATTTGTCGTTTCACCATTGTGTCGAATTTCTTAAACCATTAGAATACCTGGTCTTTATTCTTTACAAAATATACCCATACCCTCCTAAATGCATCATCTATAAAGGTTACAAAATATTTGTTCCAACCTAGTGACTATACTTCCATGGGACCACACATTTAAGTACACCAAACTCAAAATTTCATTTCTTTTATTACTAGAAGAAGAGAAGGAAATTATGTGTTGCTTGCCAAACAAATAGTGATTACAAGGATTGAGAGTTATACCATTGGCTATTTTGATGAGCTGATCCTTTGCAAGTGTGAACAGCCCTTTCTCTCCCATGTGACCAAGTCTTTTGTACCAAAGGTTTGGTGATATTTCATCCTCTACTATATCTCTAGATATTCTCATGTGAGTCTTGTACAATGTACAGTGGATATGCCCTTTTGCTATGATCATCGCACCTTTTAATATTTTTAAGGTATTGTTTCTAAAGTAGTTAGAATAACCTTGTCTGTCAAGAGTTGGGATTGAGATTTCATTTAGCTTGAGTTCCTCTATGTGCCGCATCTCCTTTATCATCATTGTGCAACCAATGTTGTTGAAGTAGTTAGAGTAGCCTTATCTATCAAGAGCTGAGACTGAGATTATGTTCAGCCTAAGTTCATATATGTGTTGCACCTCCTTTAGCCCCACTATGTAGCCAATGTTTGTTTTTATTTGCACATCACCAATCCCAATTATCTTTGAGGAACTATCATTCCCCATCTTCATGGTGCCAAAGTCTCCTTCTTTGTATATAGTGAAGAAGTCCTTGTGTGGAGTGGCACAGTAGGAGGCTACTATGTCTATCACCCACTCTACTTCACTCTTGACCATGTGTAGGCACCATTCTTGCTTAGTGGTGAGCACTACTATGTCCTGAGCAATGATGACTAGTGTTTCTCCATTGTCGTCTTTTGAATTGCCTTATCCCATCTCCCTCGTGAGTTTTCGACAATCCTTCTTCATATGGCCTGGAATGCCATTGTGGAAGTACTTCTATTGCCCTATATGTTGACTCTTTGATCTGTCGCGAGTCTATAATCTCCCCTTACATCTACTCTTACTCCTCCCCCTATGCTTTTCTCTCTCGCTATGCTTATTTTCTATTACCAAGGCATGTGTCTGGTCTGTACCAAATTTTTTTCTTCTAGCCTCCACATTGAATAGGATGTCCTTGACCATAGCCATGGTCAATTTTCCTTACAAAGCTAAGTTGTTGAAAGAGATTACTAATATCTCCCAACTTTTTGGTAGTGAACTTAGTAGTAGTAGGGTTTGCCATTTATATCCTAATTGTAGTGCCACTAATCCTAGGTGATTTACCAGATTCTAAAATTTACTTGTATATTCAACTATAATCATTTCACTCCTTAGTTTGGGGTTTACAAGCCAAGAAATGGTTAACACGTCTCAGAATATTATTTCTTGTATTTTGAAGTAGCTTTTCATTTGTATTTGTTGGAATATTTTCTATACATAAGCATGCAGTACAGCTCCAATTAAAAGAATGCTTTGAGTCACTAAAAAAATAAATAGAGGGCCAGCATGCAGTTATTTTCCAATGATAAAGCCTTCCATAATTGCAATTCTAGAGAGAATCTTTTTAGGAGATTAAGTTTTTCTTACAATTATACTGTATTATTCAACACTTTATACATTAGGGCACCACATAAAGGATACTTTAATAATCCATTATGAATTTTAAATCTCCTAATAAATAATAAAAATTCATATATGCCAACAAATGCCTAGCACAGTTGATCATAGACAACTTGGCTTCTCCTGTGGAATATACTTGGTCGCAAGTCACCATTTCTCCTTTGGATGTGTCAATGATTGGCTTGTACAAGAGAGAGAGAGAGAGAGAGAGAGAGAGAGAGAGAGAGAGAGAGAGAGAGAGAGAGAGAGAGAGAGAGAGAAATTCATATATGTGGTGCTCAAGGCATATGTTTTCAATTCTACCCTACACTTCCACATTCTTACATCTAAGGTTTTCCATATATATATATATATATATATATATCATCAATGACTATAACTTTATTAGTCCATGTGTGTGTGTGTGTGTCTATATATATATATATGTATGTATGTATGTATGTATGTATGTATGTATGTATGTATGTATGTATGTATATTATCAATGACTATAACTTTATTAGTCCATGTAAAACATCATAAATTTGTTCCAACATTTCTAGTAATACTTTTATCACACTTTCCTTAATATAATTAAAATAAATTAGCGAATTTAACTGGGAGAGAGACAGAGAGTAGAAATGAAAAAAAAAAAATCACTTTTTTTGTAGATTACATATATATTATATGGATTTTATATACTTGCTTATACTATACATAAATCTATAATCAAAGTATACAAACCTTTGCGTCATTTTTAAGTTTCAAGCATGTTGAATTCCATAAAAAAAACTATGCACATATATTTATGTTTTAAATATTAAAAACCCAATAAAAAGGGCATACATAACTTCCACAATTGTACATGCACAATCATGTTTGCCTTGAGCACCACTTTACATATCATTAAAATTATGGTTGGAATTTTTAGTGTGCTATTTGGCCATGTGTCAAGCATACCATCTAACTATTTAGTTGGCCACAAGAGTTTAGCCTAAGCTAATCCAACAACAATGAACTACCAATTCACTAGCAGCATTTTTCCATTAATAGCAAAACTTCACTATAATTTTGTCAGTTAAAAAGAGTAATGTTCCCAGTGGACCAACATAAATTCACTACTAAATTTTGGGCTTTAGAAGATGGCAAAAAGAATAGGTTTTGATGAAACTATCTTAGTAAAAAAGAATCAAAGATGATTTTTGAAAACTATCTTATTTTGTGAAGAAAAGAAGATGGTTTTCACATACCACCTTCTTTTTTCAAGAAAAGAAGATAGTTTCTAAAAACCATCTTGTTTTGTCTAAAAGAAGAAGCTAGTTTCACAAAACAATCTTCTTTTATCCTAAAAGAAGACAGTTTTGAAAAATCATCTTCTTTTATCTAAAAAATAGAAGATGGTTTGTTGAAATCTTCATCTTTTATGAAACAAAACAAGACAATTTTCTAAACCTGCCTTCTTTTTTGAGACAAAAGAAGATAGTTTCAAA
Source organism: Warburgia ugandensis (assembly GCA_035236585.1). NCBI lineage: Eukaryota > Viridiplantae > Streptophyta > Magnoliopsida > Canellales > Canellaceae > Warburgia > Warburgia ugandensis. The sequence continues at coordinate 12,625,831 of CP141127.1, read as the reverse complement.
AAAATGTATTCTTTTTTCTTAAAAAGAGAAGATGGTTTACTAAAACCATTATGATACAAAAGGAGGTTTTTTGAAACTGTCTTCTTTGTCTGACAAAAGTTATTTTAAAACATGACATTTTACAACTTTTTTGTTGATGTCGTCCTCCCATCGACTCTCTCTTCTCCTCTCTTGGATATCTTTTTCTCCCATACGAACAAAACCTCGTCAAAACTCATTTTTAGGCAACATTTTTCACTAGAAAACCATCTTCTTTTGTCTAAAAGAAGAGGACGGCTTTAGAAAATAGTCTTCTTTTATCTAAAAGGTACATTGTTTGCTGAAATAATCTTCTTTTATGAAACAAAACAAGACAATTTTCTAAACTTGCCTTCTATTTTTAGACAAAAGAAGACAATTTCACAAAAATTGTAAACTTTTTCTTAAAAAAAAGAAGACGGTTTGCTGAAACCATTATGAGACAAAAGAAGAAAGTTTTTTTTTTTTTAACTGTCTTCTTTTGTCTGACAAAAGTTATTTTAAAACACTACAACACATGAGGCTTTAAAGTTGGCATAAAGAAGTCATTATATTGACTTTTAACTTTGTAAATATTTTACAAGTTGGTTAGAAATAAACAAATTTAAAAATATAGACTTAAGAAGTCATTTAATTGTAAACAACTTTAAAAGTCTAGCATAAGGAGGAAAATTTTCATGGAAAGGACTTTTAAAGTCATCTACTTATAAAAGACTTCAAAAGTTATTGACTTTTGAAGTCATTTAAACCTAACCAACTTTAAATGTCAATAACTTTTGAAGTCATTTAAGCTGAACGACTTTAAAAGCATACACATAAATTTGGCATGAAGACTATTTTACGTGGGAATGGACTTTTAAAGATGTTTGATGTTAAACTACCTCAAATGTCAATTACTTTTGAAGTCATTTAGCACTACATGACTTTAATGTTCAGTTACTTTTGAAGTCACTTGAGTCAAATGACTTCAAAAGTCCTTTCCTGCATATACTTTTGAAGTCATTTAGTACTAAACAACTTCAAAAGTTATAGACTTTTAAAGTCATTTAGTACTAAACAACTTCAAAAGTCTTTGTTCAATTATAAATAGTTGACCTCATATTATTTTTTCCTGTATCCCCTTCTTCTCATGGGTGGCATGATGGCATCTTCCTCTAGTCCTTATGCTTCTCTCTTTTTTCCTTCTTACTTTCCATTTTAGATATTTTGATTGTTTGTGTCATGAAAAACACTATAAGTAAACCATAACTTCTTTTGATCACAAATTTCTTTCTTGTTACTAACTTTCTCTATTTTCATTTTGTAGATTAAGTGGGGTTTTGTCATCAAAATTAGGGTTTGATGAAGAGTGGTGGTTATACCATCAAGTTTTGGTCAAAGAAATTGCAAAACACTCTCTCTTCCTATGGAATTGTGTGAGCTAAATACTAGGAGGCTAGATTTTGATGAAAAAGAGCAAATTCGCTCTTTCATCATGTATTAATAAGATATAATAATATGTAACATTTGATATATATATAACATTAGATGTAATTAAAAAATAATTTGATTTCCTTGTTCATGTGTTTGTTTATATATATATATATATATGTTTGTGTGTGTAAAATTGATTTCATTGTGTATTTATCATATTATAATGTATAAAATTCAATTAAATATATATTTGAAGTGAAAATATGTAAATTTTTAAAGTCATTTGCTATAAATGACTTTAAAGGTCTTGACTCTATAAGAAGGTAAAATCAAAGAATTCACAAATATATAATATTACTTAATTGCTATAATCATATATCCTAATTAATATGTGTATACACAAGTCTAAGATTAGCAAAAAGTAGCAGGCAACAATATATTCGAATCCTTGGGCCGGATGGCAATGGGTCCACAACTAGAAGTAATAAAATATGTCAGATATGCAAGCAATGGCTATCACTTTTACACAAAAGATCATCATAACCCAAGAGTGCAATAGAATAGTGGGGTTAGCTTAGTTGCTAATGCTATAGTCTTTTCCAATTCAAAGGATAACAGGCCAATAGTGGTAGATGATATTTATTATGGGGTTATAAGTGAGATATGGGCCTTGGACTACATTTTCAGAACTATAGTTGTGTTTAAGTGTGATAGGGTAGAACACAACAAAGACAGTATCAAAATTGATGCCCTTGGACTAACATTGGTTGACCTCAATAAAATCAACTATAAAAATGATCAATTTATTTTAACATCTCAAGCAAAACAGGTATTTTACATGCATGACGAATGTGATAAGAGACAGTCAACTATTTTATCATCCTATCCGAGGGATTTTTATGATGAAGATGACTTAGGATTATGTGAGTGATAATGGTGAGGAGGGTGCTTGGGTTTGAAAACTATATATATATATATATATATATAGTTGGGGGTATATGAATTGTATTAGTGAGTTGCATTATAATTCCATATTTATAATTAGCTCTTTTTTCATGAGCTATATGGTTTGATCGGTAAGCTATATATGATGTATACATACATATATATATATATATATATACACATAAAAGGATGATAAATGAGGAGTTATTCAAAAAATACCTTGATTTCCTTATTCATGTGTTTGTGTGTGTGTGTGTGTGTGTGTGTGTGTGTGTGTGTGTGTGTGTGTGTGTGTGTGTGTGTGTGTGTGTGTGTGTGTGTGTGTGTGTACAAAGTAGGCATGAATCAATGTTGACTATCATAAAAATTAGGTTTCATTGTATCTTAATTGTTAGATATTGTAAAGTACTAACATAAAATATATATAATTTGAATTGGAAAATAAATTATAAAGTCACTTAATGTAAATGACTTTAAAAATTTGTTACTTTTAAAGTTGTTTGGTGCTAAAAAAACTTTAAAAGTAGGGACTTTTAAAGTTGTTTGGCAATAAATGACTTTAATAATATGTACTTTTAAAGTCATTTATCACTAAACGACTTTACAAGTAGAGACTATTAAAGTCATTTACACTAAACGACTTTATTATGTACAATCAAATATAGCACCAAGTTTACACTAATCATTATGTAACATCTTTGACTTTTAAATAGCAATTTACAAAAAATTTGAATTATGTAAAATTGGAGTTAAAAGAGAAAAATTTTGAAATTCTTAATTTTTGGAGTTCTAGAAAGTAAAAATTTTATAAACATCAAATCAAAAGTTAAAACCTCAATAGATTGTACTTGAAAAAATGATTCCAATGGTACTAAGTTTGCTAAAATCAAAATTTGGATGAATAAGTTTTGATTTTTCTTAAAAAGGGCAATTTGGTAATTTTACATAGTGGCCCCACTTGCAAAAATTTGAGATTTGAGTAGCTTTCATCTATTTTTTACCACATTTATATAACTAAACAATTAAATATTAAAAAAATTATAAGTTTAAAAGTGTAAAATTTTCCAAAATTAATTTATTAAACAACTAAAGGAGGGAGCCATTTTGATAATGGCACCCTCTCCAACTTAAGTCATTAGTAAAAAAAAAGAGAATAAACCAATGGCTATTCTAAAAAACTTGACAAGAGGAAACCCTAGCAGAGCCAATCAGAGAGAAGAAAGGAGAGAGAGAAGAAGGGAGAGAAGAAAAAAAGAAAAAAGGAGGAAGAAGAAGGGGGAGAAGGAGAGGAGGAGAAATAGGACTGATCCAAGCTATCGGTAATGTTCAATGTTGATGATGCCCAGACATGTGCGCCTATCAGAAAAATCAACAGTGAGAAGGAGGAGAAGAAGTAGGAGAAGGAGAGAAAGAGAGGAGGAGAAATAGGACTGATCTACATCACCAACAATGTTTGATGCTGATGATGCCTAGACCTATAGGCAGTGCATTATGCTAGTATCCTTTTCCTTCTAGGACTAGCTTTAATCTGCTTTACTATTCTTCATCACAGGTATTGATTTTCCCTTTCATCTATTACTTGTTTTTTCTAAGAAAATTTCATCCCAAGTAGGATGTGATGATTTAGATACTATAAGAAGACAAAGTAAGAATATTTAGTCCATGAACAGTATCCACAAGTTATAGATATTGGTGCTTGTATAAAGTTGTCATCTTTATGAAGGACCATGAGTAAATAGTTGCTTTGTGTTTTGAAGGTTCAATTTTGCTATGGAGATTGCTTTTAGTTGACTATGTTATGTGATATAGTTTTAGTTGCATGAAGTTCTCTATTTTTAATGCTTTAATCTTTGAAGTGGGTTATCAATTTTTTGCTACTTTCTTGAATTTCCTTCTGTTGGTGTTCCTAGTCTCCTATTAGTACCTCCAAAAGCACACACTAAGAAAGAAAAAGGAACTAAAGGAAATAAGACTAGTTAAAATTATTAGTAGAGAAAAAGATCCAAGATCAAAATAGCCAAGTTCAACAAATTCTAGTTAAATGAAGTGAAGAATAGTCAACTGTTGTAGTAAAAGGACAAGAAATTGTGTGTCAATAAGGTTTTAGCTGATTAACCTGGGAAACTAAGTTAGCTATTTTGGAAGAACCTATTCTAGTCTTCAATTTGCAATAATCTATTTATAAAAGAAATTAGCTGCCATCTAGTAAGAAAATTGAAGAATATATGAAAATTATATCATGATCTAACTGACTATGCCATTCAACTATCTGAAAAAATCTCAACTATTTTAGTGAGCCTTAGGAAATCCTATCAACTATTTTTGTAGTTTAGTTAGATATGAAGCATCAATAAGATTGATGTGATTTCAAGAAGTTTTGAGAAAGGTTCTAGCTAAAGGAGAAGACCACTATTTCTAGTGAGAAATTGTTTTGAAAATTTAGTCCCTTGTATCAAGAATCACAATCCATTATTCTTAGAGTCACTTTCCACGCATGCATTTAGGTTATTGGCATATAATAGCTAATGTTTTAGGTCAACTATTCTGAAGACAAGCAACAATTTTAATTCTAACTGAATGAGTGAGGCAACACAACTTGAAGTTATTTTTTCTTTTTTAAAGAATCTAGTCAATTGTTTCTTGAAGGGCAATCTGCTTCATGCAAGTCGAATAGGGTATAAATTCTAGGTTAAAGAACAACTGATGCTCATGAAGAACAATCAACTCTCTAAGGATAAACATTTGACTATTTTACAATATTTAGAAAATAACTAATTGTCTAGTAAAAACAAGCAACTAATGATATGAGATAGGTTGTTGGCATGTCACTTTCAAATATGAAATCTTGTTTTATAATGAGTTATATCCATTCAACCAACTGGCATCTCATCTATAGTAGATTAGTTGGCTACCACACAATAAATTAGAGACTTTACAAGCCATAAAACAATTTGTAGAAGAAATTGAAAATCTAGTTAGTAAGCATGTTCTCAAGCTAGAAGCTCTCTAAGCTATTCTATTCTAATTCTTTCCATCTATCATATTGAGACCTTCTCTGTCTAATCTTTACATTTGTGTTTTATTTTGGAGAGAGAGTCCTTCTTCTTCCAAACTTCTTTGTATCTAAGAGAATACAATAACCCTCTTATTCTTCTAAAGTTTTCTAAGTATTTGTAAGAAGTACATGTTGGTTATGCTTTATCTTTAGATGGAGAGGAAGAAAGAATTCTCCTTTACTTATGAGCTAACACACACACACACACACTTCCCACCTCATAATTTAATCATCTTATATTTCTTAAAGTTCTTTTATTACTACAATTTTTTTACTTCTTTGGCTATCACATTTCTTTAGTTCTATAGGAGTCTGTTTCTATAATATTTTGTGGCACAAGTAAACTTTGAAACATAATGTCAATCAAATACATATATTACTTTAGAATTAAGAAGTTCAACCCTCAAGAAATCTTATGAATGATCATTAACAAGCTATGTTCACAGACTCAGTGTAGGATGATCCTTCCCACTTAGAGATGTGAACATGATGCTTTAGTTAAAGACTAGTGAAAGGTCTATGGAATTTGTAGCCCTTACTCTTACAAATATCTATACTAATCAGGCTTATATTTTCATGCATCCTTTATCTCATTTGCTTTTGGTTTGTTTTCCACATATGTTAGATATTGTATGTTTATGTGAATGGATGGAGAAGGAGTCTCCTTTTTTATTTTTTGACTTAAATTGTGTTTATTAGGGCACATTTGCATGTATAAAATGTGTAAGCCTAAAAAACAGAGGTGACTCTGGCAAATTTTCAGTAGAAATATAGTGCTCATTTCACTGCAAATCTTGATCTTTAGAAAAGAAAAATGACACTTGGGATTTTTAAACATCATTGAATAACTTGAGAATTAATAACTCCATTTCACCTTACTGTGTTTAAGAACACAAAATGGGTGTGTGTATTTGCTTAGCGACAAATGCTAACTAAATTCTCAAGAATATAGATGGACTAAGAGGGACTAAAACTAAAGCTAATGCATGCTTGTTTCCCAAAATTAATTAATAGGTGGATCTAATACATGCTTGATCATTTTTATAATGCATTTTTAGAAATGGGCATGAACAAGACGCAGCAAGACATAGATGCAAGTTTACTAGTAAATGTTTTAAGATGTATCTATTGATTGTCAAATGGTAATAGTTGCTTACATAAAGCTAAATTGTTTTAGTCATGTTAACATGAGTGCAAATGAATGTGTATATACATGTGCTATGTGATGGCCAGAATCATGCAAGTTAACATTGCTCTACTTATATCCTAATTTACTTAAAATCATTTAAGTTAACATTGCTTTACTAAGAATCAAGCAAATTAGTTTGTAGGTTTAGTTTTAGGAAAGTTTAATTTTAGAAAGTTTCTAATTTCATCCATGTTTTATCTAATTTGCTTTCGGTTTCTTTGCTACATATGTTAAGTCAATTTGTTTTCTTTAAATGAATTACATGGACCTTTTTTTATGTTATTTTTCTAATATCATTGTGTTCTTATTTATAGTAACGATGGAACAAGAAGATATCAAAATGAAGATTATAGCCAAAATGAAGAGTACGAATAAGAGGCCACCATGAGCACTACTCAAAAGATAAAGGATAGAGGGCAAACAACAAAGGAAAAGGTTAACAAGAGAAAGTCTAAGGGCATTAAAGAAACTATCCAATACAACAGTAGAGGGCAAGAGATGGCTGAGAGTGCCGCCACTTATAATAGTTTCCTTTGCTCTACAGTAAGAAGCATGGTTCCTATCATATTTGAGGATTGGAGACTTGTGTCATGCTCAACAAAAGATTCAATATGGGAAATGGTGAAGGTATGTAAACATTAATAATATGTATTATATAATTTATAACTATAACAACCTAAAATTTTAAGCTTTCTTATTGTATTTTTGAAAATTTGAATGCAATGGAAATGCACGAATTTGAAATTTTGAGTTTTAGAAGTAAAAGTTTTAAGGAGTATCAAATTGAGTGTTAAGACCTGTGCAATTAAATTGTATAGGGAAAAATGATTCCAATGACGCTAATTTTGCTGAAATCCAAGTTTAGATAAATAAATCGTAATTTTCATGCAAAGGGCATTTTTATAAATTCATTAATGGACCCCACTTGCAGGAATCTAAGCCCGATGATAAGGTGTTTGGAAAACACCATGAATGGCCATCATGAGTGTTGACCAGATCCATGGTGGTGTGATGATTGTGAAAACATCATCATCACTTGCGTTAAAAAGAAAAAAATTAAGTAATTAAAGGGAGGGGCTGAATTTGACAATGGCACCCCCCTCAACTTAAGTGGGACGGAAACAGACATAGAGTCTGTTCTTGAGCCCAATGAAAATAAACCCAGAAGAAAAAAAAGAAAAGGAAGGGGAATGCCGACAAAAAAAACTCAATGCCGGGAAAAGGTCTTAAAATTTGGTTTTTCACCTGTGGAGAGGAAATCCATTGGCACCGATGAAACGGAGTTCACCGGCAACAATGATGATCTCGATCGGAGATCCAACCATCCAATCGGTTCTTCAAGAGTTGGGGAGCAAAACCCCTTTGCTTCCACCACCATCAGAGATGGGACAACATCGGAATTGAAGGGGATAATAGCGTGCGTGGGGAGCATTGCCAAAAAACGTCAAACCCATCTTCTTCAGCAACAATCTGACACTATGGACACCACAGAGGTAGGTTTTCTACAACCCTAACTGTGTTTTACTTTAATTTGTGTAGATGATAGTAGATCTAGGCATTTTGGAATTGTAAGGTACACGATCCGACCCTAATGGCCAATCAAATGAGAAATCACATCCCTAATCAAAAGGCCACGACTCTTGGAAACTCTGACAGTCCCGTTGGAGCTCCGATCATCCATCTCGAACTCAGACAAGGACAAATTTGAACCCTGAACCAATCCACAGTGCTGATTTGAGCTTGGAATCAACCCATAAAGGGGATCCATGCCTCAAATCTCATCCCTCCTTAATAGACAAAGATTGTCAGGGCCATTGATTACCCTGTCTACAATTCTGATCATCTAATCGGAGCTGGACAGTGGTGATCTAACCCCTGCAACTCTGATCCATGGGGGAAATTGCTGTCAATCTCATCCATGATTGTGGACAAAGACTCACAGTAGTTGAGATCATCAATCTGAGATTAGATTGGGAATATCCAACTGTGGATTGATCCACAAAGGAGGTCCAGCCATCAATCTCATCCATGTTTAGTGGATAGAGGTGAACAGGAACTTATATCAACCATCTAAGATTAGATGATGAATATCCAACCATTGAATTGTAAAAGAATTCAACTATTAGACTCTAAATTGTAAATTCTATAAAAAAAAATTATAGGATCTAGGATTGATTAGAACGTTCATGTGTATAACCTTAGGAAAGTCAAATCTAATGAATCCATAATGTTAGATCATATAAAATAAATAGAACCCATCATTTTCAATAAATGCCAGCCATAGGAGCATCTTTAAAACGGCTGACTAGATTATCCAAATTGATGGAAATTCATCATTGACAACTAACCATGAAAATGGACTCAAATCACATCATTCAACAACATGTAAGGATAAAGGAGGATTAGAATTAGGCCACTTTAGACCTTTAGGTGTCTAGTGAAGAGGGTGAACAGGAAATCAGAGGACCTAATACTATTCTTGATGGTTAACTAATGGTCAACCATAAAACTTAATTAATATGTGCAAATAGAAGAGATCCTTATATCTCAAAGGAAACAGATGATTAACAGACCAAATCAAGTTAGGTGAAGAAGTGTTTAGATTATTTGACTTAGGCTACACCAAAAGCAAAGATTGAATGTTGTAAAATGCTAGTTTACATGGACCATGACTTGTAACTAGGTGTATTACTAACTTGAAATTGAAAAGGATGACATCTTAAATTATTTGTATGTGGATTGTATAGAAATGAGAACTAACAATAAAAACCTTAGGATTAGGCATTGAGTAGAGAGGTGTAGTCAATTTGGTCATTAAGGACGACTGCGAAGCCTTGAGAGAAAGAAGACTCTTTATAAGAGGTAGGTGATTTGGCACTGCTAAGTTTTCAAATGAATTTCAAGTTGAGACTGTCATTGGTGTGATTTTCTAGTTTAGAATGTATTTATGTTAGAATGGTTGTATTTACAATGTTAGCATGCATGAGTTTATTATAAACTGGTGTTGGGATGCTTTAAAAATAATTGTGCATAAACTATTTGGCAACAAGCATGAAAACTAATCTTCATGACTCATAGCTATATATCATGTTTCATTATTATTTTGGGATAAAAAAATGAGAACTTCATGTATGTTTGATGTTGGTTCTACATATTCTTTTATGTCTTGTGAGTTTGCTTCTTGCATTGATGATATGATTTAGAACTTAGAATTGTGTTTAGAAGTCATGACACCATTGGGCAAGTCTACTAGCACACAAACATACTTTTCGGATGTAGCGATTGTAGTTCAAGGCAAGCACATGAACATTGACCTCATCCACCTAGATATGATAGACTTTAACGTCTTACTTGGAATGGATTGGTTGATCTTACACCATGCAACTGTCGATTGTCGAAGAAAGAAGATCACCTTTAAGATTCCTAGAGAAGTAGAGATATCATTGCAGGGGAGAAAGGATTATTCAAGGGTATGTGTTATTTTCACAATAAAGGCAATGAAGCACATTGCTCAAGGATGCAAGTTCTTCCTAGCTAAGATAGAAGCTACTAAGGTGGAAAAGTCTAAACCAAAAGATGTGCCTATAATTTGTGAATTTCCAAAGGTGTTCCCTGAAGATTTACCAGGGTTACCACCAAAAAGGGAGATAGACTTCACCATCGATGTGATACCTGGCATGGCTCCTATCTCCAAAGCACCATATTGAATGGCTCTAGCAGAACTAAAGGAGTTGAAGACCCAACTTCAATACTTTCTTGACAAAGGGTTCATCAGACCCAGCATGTCCCCCTAGGAAGCCCCAGTCCTTTTCGTTAAGAAGAAAGATGGATCAATGAGACTTTGCATTGATTACCGAATGTTGAACAGGGTCACAGTGAAAAACATATATCCTATACCATGTATAGATGATTTATTTGACCAACTTCAATCAGCTTGTGTCTTTTCCAAAATCAATTTACAGTCTGGATATCATCAGCTTAGAGTTAAGGAAGAGGATATTTCAAAGACAGCATTCATAACCAGATACAGACATTATAGGTTCAAGGTGATGTCATTTGGGTTGACAAATACCCCAGCTGCATTCATGGACCTCATGAACCAAGTATTTAAAGACCACCTAGACAAATTTGTTATAATATTTGTGGATGATATTCTAGTCTACCCAGACAATGTTGAGGAACACAAAGACCATTTACAAATGGTTCTACATACACTTCGGGCATACCAACTGTATGCAAAATATATTATGTGTGAATTTTGGTTGAAGGAAGTGAACTTTTTAGGACATGTTATTTCTCAACATGGTATTGCAGTGGATCCATCAAAAGTTAAAGCAGTGGAAAAATGGGACACACTTAGAACAGTGATAGAAATAAGGAGTTTTCTAGGACTTACAGGATATTACCATAGGTTCATTGAAGGATTCTCATGCATTGCCCTACCTTTGACCAAGTTGAAGAGAAAGAATGTGAAGTTTATATGGGAAGATGCATGCGAAGGAAACTTCAAAGAATTAAAGAGGAATCTAACCACTGCACTAGTACTCACATTACCATCAGGTAGTGGATGCTTCATGGTCTATAGTAATGCCTCAAGGAGAGGACTGGGATGTGTACTCATGCAAAATGGGAAGGTGATAGCCTATGCTTCATGGCAATTGAAAAGACATGAAGTCAATTACCCTGTACATGACTTGGAGCTTACTGCCATAGTTTTTGTCCTAAAGATCTAGAGGCACTATTTGTATGGAGAAAAGTTTGAAAGATTATGACTTCTCTATTCAATACCATCCAAGGAAGGCAAATGTAGTAGCAGATGCTTTGAGCCGAAAGATGTAAGGATTGTGTGCAAGCTTACTTTCTAAGAGATGGAAGTTGCTACAAGAGGTGATAGAATGTAGACCTGAGATAAGTCATGAGAGATCTTTTACAGCAAATTTAGCCACGAAGTTCACTATCATAGAGAAAGTTAAGCAAATGCAGAAGAAGGATGATGAGGCACAAGCATTAAATGCTAGGGTTTGTTAAGGAGACAGATGACAATGTTTTCATGCTAGGAAGATTAGTATTTGTATCAAATGATGAACTAAGGGAAGAAATTCTTCAAGAGGCACATCAATCATAGTATACTGTTCACCCTGGTGGTACAAAGATGTATCAAGATTTGAAGCGGCAATTCTAGTGGAATGGTATGGGAAAAGACGTAGGAGAATTGATGCTTGACTTGCCAACAAATTAAGCCTACGCACTAAAGACCTACTACTAGACTATTACAACCACTCGAACTCCCATAATGGAAGTGGGACCATATTACGATGGACTTCATAGTGGGATTACTCAAGACATTAAAGGGACATGATATGATGTGGGTAATCATAGACCGATTAACCAAATAAGCACATTTTCTTCCTATTCGACACAATCAGTCCACTGATAGCTTGTCTTAGTTGTATATTAAAGAGGTGGTGAGTTTGCATGGGATACCACTAAGTATCACTTCTGATAGAGACAATCGTTTCACATCACAGTTATGGAAATCAGTGCAGAAGTCATTAGGATCATCTTTAAACTATAGTATAGCCTTCCATTCTCAGACTGATAGCCAATTTTAATGTACAATTCAAACTTTGACATGTTGAGGGCATGTGCAATTGACAAGAAGGAGAGTTGGGATGACAGCCTACCCTTAATCGAATTTGCATGCAATAACAGTTTTCACTCAAGCATCGGTATGGCTCCATATGAAGCCCTTTATGGAAGGCCTTGTCGTTCACCTATGAGTTAGAATGAAGAAGGCGAAAATAGAGTTAATACCATTAGAGTTAGTAGAATAGTGTGCAAACAAGGTGAAACTTATTCGGAGAAGACTTCTCACTACACAAAGTCCACAAAAGAGCTACACTGATAAATGGCGTAGACACCTAGAATTTGAAGTTGGAGACCATGTGGTCTTAAAGATTTCTCCAACTAAGGGTGTTATGAGATTTGGCATGAAGGGGAAACTCAATCCTCATTTTATTGGTCCATTTGAAGTTATTGAGAGAATTAGTTTGACTACAAATAGATTAGCATTGCCACCACAGTTAGCAGAAGTTCACAATGTTTTCCATATATCCATGCAACGTAAGTACATACCGAATTTTACACATGTACATGCACAGGTACCAATAGAGATTCAACTAGATCTAACTTTGGAAACAAAAGCCAATTTGGATTCTCAATAAGAAGGTCAAAATATTGCAAAACAAAGAAATTTCATTGGTTAAGATTCTGTGGAGGAATTTGTCTGTTGAAGAGGAAACTTGGGAAACAGAGTTGGAAATGAATGATAGATACCTTGAACTTTTTGATGTATACGAATGTATGAATTTTGAGGACGAAATTCTTTCAAGGGGGTAATAATGTAACAACCTAAAATTTTAAGCTTTCATATTGCATTTTTGAAATTTTGAATGGAATGGAAATGTGCAAATTTGAAATTTTGAGTTTTAGAAGTAAAAGTTTTGAGTAGTATCAAATTGAGTGTTAAGACCTGTGTAATTGAGTTGTACTAGGAAAAACAATTCCAATGAGACTAATTTTGCTTAAATCCAAATTTGGATGAATAAATCATAATTTTCATGCAAAGGGCATTTTTGTAAATTCATTAAGGGGCCCCAGTTGCAAGAATCTGGGCTCGATGAGAAGGTGTTTGGAAAATACCAAGAGTGGCCATCATGATTGTTGACTAGGTCCATGGTGGTGTGATGATAGTGAAAACATCATCATCACCTGCTTTAAAAAATAAAAATAAAAAATTAAGTAATTAAAAGGAGGGGCTGAATTTGATAATGGCACCTCCCTCAACTTAAGTAGGACAAAACAGATATAGAGTCTGTTCCCGAGCCTAACGAAAACAAACCTAGAAGAAAAAAAAAGGAAGGGGAACATCAGAGATGGGAACCCAATGCTGGGAAGGATGAGAGAGAGAGAGAGAGAGAGAGAGAGAGAGAGAGAGAGAGAGAGAGAGAGAGAGAGAGAGAGAGAGAGAGAGAGAGAGAGAGAGAGAGAGAGAAAGGAGGAGGAGGAGGAGAGGAGAGGAGAGGGGAAAGAGTGTGCCAGAGCCGAAAATTCAGTTTTTTATTGGTGGAGAGGAAATCCATTGTCACCAGTGAAATAGAGTTCACCGGCAACAACGATGATCCCAATCGAAGATCCAACCATCCAATTGGTTCTTCAGGAGTTGAGGAGCAAAACCCCTTTGTTTCCACAGCCATCGGAGAAGGGACAACACTAGAATCGAAGGGGATAGTAGCATGCATAGGGAGCATTGCTGGAAAATGTCAAACCCATCTTCTCCGGCAACGATCTGAAGTGTGGACACCATGAAGCTAGGTTTTCTACAACCCTAACCTTGTTTTACTTTGATTTGTGTAGATGCTAGCAGATCTAGGGTTTATGGAACTGTAAGGTACACGATTCGACCCTAATGGCCGAATTAAATGAAAAATCACATCCCTAATCAAAAGGTCACATCCCTAGTCAAAAGCCCATAACCCTTGGAAACTCTGACAGTCCTATTGGAGTATGATCATCCATCTAGAGCTTGGATAAGGACAACTCCGACCCCTGAACTAATCCATATTGCTGATTTGAGCATGGAATCAACCCAAAAAGGGATCCATGTCTCAAATCTTAGCCCTGCTTAGCATACAGAGACTGTCAGGGCCATTGATTGGCCTGTCTGTAGTTTTGATCATCTGATTAGAGCCGGACAGTGGTGATTCAAACTTTGCAACTCTGATCCATCAGGGAAATTGATGTCAATCTCATCTGTGATTGTGGACAAAGACTAAGAGTAGCTGAGATCACCCATCTGAGATCAGATAGGGATGATCCGAGCCCTGGATTAATCTACAGAGGAGATCCAGCTATCGATCTCGTCCATGTTTAGTGGACAAAGATGAACATGGACTTATATCAATCATTTGAGATCAGATGGTGAATATCCAACCATTGAATTGTAAAAGAATTCAACTATTAAACTCTAAATTGTAAATTCTGTAAAAAAATTTAAGATCTAGGATTGATTAGAAAGTAGATTGCATGCATATAACTTAGGGAAATCAAATCTAATGAATCTATAATGTTGGATCATATGAAATAAATAGAACCCATCATTTTCAATAAATGTCAGCCATAGGAACGTCTTTAAAATGGCTGACTTGATTATCCAAACTTATAGGAATTCATCATCGACAACTAACCATGAAAATAGACTTAAATCACATCATTTAAAAGTATGTAAGGATAAAGGAGGATTAGAATTAGGCCACTTTAGACCTTTAGGTGTCTAATGAAGAGGGTGAACAGAAAATTAGAGGACCTAATACTGTTCTTGATGCTTAACTAATGATCAACCATAAAACTTAATTAGTATGTGCAAATAGAAGAGATCCTAATATCTCAAAGGGAATAGATGATTAATAGACCAAATCAAGTTAGGTGAGGAAGTGTTTTGATGATTTGACTTAGGCTATAGCAAAAGCAAAGATTGAATGTTGTAAAATGCTAGTTTACATGGACAAAGACTTGTTATTAGGAGTATTACTAACTTGAAATTGAAAAGGATGAAATCTTAAATTATGTGTATGTGGATTGTATAGAAATGAGAACTAACCATAAAAACCTTGGGATTAGGCATTGAGTAGAGTGAGGTGCAGTCAATTTGGTCATTGAGGACAACTTCAAAGGCTTGAGAGAAAGGAGAATCTTCATATGAGGTAGGTGATCTGGCACTGCTAACTTTTCAAATGAATTTCAAGTTGAGACTGTCATTGGTGTGATTTTTGAGTTTAGAATGTATTTATGTGAGAATGGTTGTGTTTACAATGTTATAATGCATGATTCTATTATAAACTAGCATTAGGATGCTTTAAAAACAATTGTGCAAAACTATTTTACAACTAGCATGAAAACTAATCTTCATAGCTCATATTACCAATTGAAATACCCTTTCATAGCTATATCTCATGTTTCATTGTTATTTTGGGATAAAAAAAAGACAAGTTCATGCATGCATTTATTTCACATTTTGAGACTGATTCAAAAATGGAATAATTGGAATATGTTGAATATGGAAAATGTTTGTATTGAAAAATCTATATAGGATTTATATTTGTTTGGGCTAATAGGCCTAGTGGATGCTATGCTAAGAGGTTGTACGAGCTAGCCTCCTGGCCTCTAACCACCAAAGGTGTTAGGTATCCATGCCCAAAGTGACATTATTTTTCTCGACTGTTGTGGTAGGAACAACCATTGGAGGTGATTATGGCACCCTTTTGAGACGTATCTGTAGTCGTCGTGGAGGTTGAGGTGGCTATTCTTGAGATAACAAAGAGACACGATTCAGTGATCTAATTGTAAGCATAGTAGTCCATGCGGTTTCTATTTTTATCCCCATAGAGGGGTGAGATTGTGGCCTTTAGATGAGTACTCATGACCAATATGGTTAATATATGGGCAAGTTTCCCATTTGTATGATATCTAAAAAAGGAATGAAAATGATTGACAAGAGATTTGATAGATTACTACTTTAAGCATTTTGAAGTTAGTATGTTGTGGAGTTAGTCAATGATTTCCTTTGTTGAATTTAGCTACCTGTAAAATGTAAATATGTATTTGAGTGTTGTTAATGCATTGCATGAGACGGCTTAGGTAAGGTTGTCGTATGTTTTTCTATCACATGAAAAACCTGTTCTTAAACTTGCATGTATGCTCTATGCTGTGTGTTTGGTTTTGGTAGTGTTAGATTTCCTATTGAGGATGTGGAATACTCAATCTACTATTTTTATTATGGATCATTGCAGGTAGGATAAGCAACAGCAATAGTGAGTTTGTATTTTCATTAGGAAAAGGAAAAGTAATAGATTTGATATTATTCATAGAATTTGTAGTAAGATGTGTGGGAATGTAAAGTAATAAATTTGAACTGTATAACTTCATGACTTGGACTGTGATTGGCAAGTCTTAGGATTTAAGGACATTAAGTTTTTGTTTATTTATTGAAATTATCAAATGAGTTTTTAACAGGTACTTCATAATGACATGCGTTAAATGTCTAAGGTCCGAAAATTGGAGGAGACTCCACTGAATTTTTGGTAGAAATGTAGTACTCATTCGCCGATAATCTTTTTAAGAAAAGAAAAAAAATAACACTCAGGGTTTTTCAAAATGAGTGTTAAAACAATAATGTTTTTCCACTGCCATTTGATTTTCAAAATACTTTTGATAGAGATCGATCTCGCGTCATAATTGTCTTTTACATTTAAAAAGCATTATAAAAACCCGGGTCGTTACAATAACTTACCCTATTTTCAAATATAGTAATTTGTTGTGTACTTTGTAGACTGCCTTTGAAGTGCCTGATGACAAGAAGACCCGTGCTTTGCATGGAGCTCATGAGCAATGGAGAAAATGGAAGAACTACCTTGTTCGCAATTACATAGCTCAATATGTCAATGATCCATCGCGGCTGTACGAGATGCATACCATTTACTCTGACGTCAGTGAGTAAGAGGTTTGGAATGCATTTGTATAGAACCGTACTTCTGCTGAATTTGAGGTATGTACAGAAACGATGTTTCATTTAATTAATTACATGTAGCATCCAAGTATTGTACTTGATCACGCATGTAAAAATGTGCAGGCGAAGAGTGTAAGGGAAAGAAAGTTGTAAGAAACAAATATGCAGCACACCCGTCCAGGTTGGGCTATGCTTGTTGAAGTAAGCATCTATGATAATTTATCCCTTTCAAATTAAAGCTACTATAGTTATATACATTTTGTTCTCTAACTATAGTTTCTTTGTTTGACAGCAAAAGAAAGATAGAACTACAGAACCCATTGATCACTCCATCCTTCAGTAGATGGCACATTCAGTGGACTATACTGGCAACAAGTTCTCAAATGAAAGTACTGCACAAATTGCTTCTTGCATTGTAAGTGGTTCCATTTGTCTTTAAATTTTATACAATTAATTAGATGACATGATCATGTCTTTCTAATTAAATTTTGTAGGACATTCTTGCCCAAGAAAGCACAACTACATGAACTCTAAGTAGCACAATTACCAATGAGAACATCTTGTATAGGGCTATGGGCAATAAGAAGGACCACCCTAGTCGAGTTAGGGGCATGGGGTATGGTATTATTCCTTCTAAATTCTTTGGTAAATGACATATACCTATAGTTCAAGATGATGAGGAAGCCTACAATGAGCTTGTTGTGAAAATAAAAATGGATATATGTAGTTAGTTGCGTGAAGGAGTTTTGATGATAGTTTCCACATCTCTGCACATAATTCTCGCAACAACCCTATACCTCCATTAAAAGCTAGCTGCAATTCTCGAACTGAAGAAGATCATGAAGGACATTTGGCTCTCCTCAAAGAAGAAATTTCGGTTGAGGAGGTACACACACACACACACACACACACACACACACACACACACACAACAAATTGGAGATTTTCATTGTCTTTGTGTAATAATTCTCTATCTCAACCTCTCCATTGTATACGTAATTTGCAAGTGGATCAATGCCTATTAGCTCTAGATTCTCGTCAAAACATCATTGCAGTTGGTTCACGCTATGAGCATGAATTAACCATTTTGCACGGAATTAGTACACCACCACATACTACGCGGGTGTCTAATACCATGACTTCGAATGTTAATCCCTACCTACCATTCCCTTTAAAAATGGAAAATATTATAATTGTTTTGTACGTAGTTGCATATTACGTTGCTTGGTTGGAGGCACTAGTCATTCCCATAGAGTCCACGGTACGTATCTTATCATACTACCTTCTTCATCAATATTTTTTAGCTAGAGATCTCAATTAAATTATTTAATAGCTTTGTATAGTTAATTAGCAATAACAGTGGCATTGAGGTCGGCTGCCTTTACAATATCACTTATTGTTGCTGCATCAGTGGAATAGGTGCTTGTATATATCTTTGTTTTCTTTCATCATAAATCAGGTCCATCTTCATTGATTAATATCATTAGCTGAAATTTTAACATCTTTTATAGCACCTATCTAAGGAGCATGTGGAAGTCCCACCTAACATGCCTCAATCCATAAGGTTAATCTACAGTCTCATCAATAATGATATGACAATCAACCCCATACAAATCAAGGAGGGAGTGCTTGTCGAGGATGTTGTTGAAGTGCCACTTATGGTAGAGGACCTATTACGAGCCTATGGGATCAACTCAAGAACCCTCACATTGTCTCCTACATGGGGTGTATGCACATACTTGCTTATAAAATATTTAACATTTACATGTCATATTTTCAGCTTATAGGTAATAATTATTTATTTTATGAAGCTTCTTGAATGATGTGACTAGCCTTTTTGAGGGTGAGGGTACACTTTACCAATTCCTTGACCATGGCATCATTTCTAAAGTGGTCGAGCAATAGTTGATGGAGAAGGGTGTTTAGGATATTTTACTAGGCTTCTTTCGCTGCTCTCGGGGGCGTGGCTTAATGATTCCCTACAATAGTAGATAAGTTTTAATTTTCTTGTTTTCTTACCAACTTATTCTATGTGTAGGGATTGTCAACTTTATTTATAATTCATATGACTATCTATGTAGGTCTCATTGTATGCTACTCATTTTGTATTTGCATGGTAGCATGCTTTCTTTTTTATTCTTGCGGATCGCACATTCGTCCTGCCCTCATAGAAATTATAAATAAGTAAGCTTTTATTTTTTCATGTGTGATGTGTAAATAAATAATTTGTTATTCATCTGTAATACATTTGAAATTTAAATTTGTAGAGTATGGTACGAATAAGCTAATATCACCATGATTGTACAACCACCAAAACTCACTTGGAAGAATGTCAAGGTTTAGAAAACAGTTAATTACTCTATGTTATCACTAATTAAATCTACAATATTACAAATGATATTTATGTATTCTTTTTGTTGTCCTTGTTGCAAAGTCCCCTAAATAATAGTTTGATTGGGAGTGCAGGTATTATGTCCTAAGATACATGAAGACCCTCATATTCGATACTATTCTTGTCTCCCATTTCAGAAAGGTAAGACACTTTTTACTTTTAATAATCTTATATTTTTCTACAGTATTTTATGGATCTAGATAAATTAAATATGTTGTATTATATGCTACTGTGCTTTCTGAGTGGGCAAACAAGAAATGTTACTCCAGAGTAAATCCTAATGAAATACAAATTAAATGGGCTGAGTATGTAATGAGTTTCAATTAGATCACTTAGAGTAACTACATGAATGTGAAATACATAATAAAGTATTTTTCATTTACTTATGTGTATTCTTTTAGTTTTTATTATTTTCTTTGAAATATATATATTTTAAGCAATGAATGAGTGGAAAATTGGAGTGCGGATGAAGTGACTTTAGAGCTTGTAGATGAAGTGAATATGTGGCAGTTGGTTTTCAATATATTCATCAAATAATATAATTTTTATGGGATGATGAATTAGAGGATTACTTAGAGTATGAAAGTAAATGTGATTGTGTATGGATTTACAAATGAAGTGAATGTGGATGTTATAAAGAGTCCATGTGGTGTAGTTTCCTTTATAAAGTATTTTCAAGATAGATGTGGATGGATAATGATGAGTTTGGATGCTTTGCACCCATTATGGAAGTGAATGTATTAGGTGTTATATTGTAAGAAGTATCAGGTGTATCAAGAAAGATGTGGATGCATGTAGTGGATGTTGGTTTTTCATGTTTATAAAGATTGTTTGAAGTATCAAGTGTATAGGATGTTTGTTATTCATTATATACAGGTGGTATTGTATCAAAAAAGATGTGGATGCATGTTGTAGCAGATGTTGGTTTTTCATGTTTATAAACATTGTTTGAAGTATCAAGTGTATATGATGTTTGTTATTCAATGTATATAGGTGGCAGTGTATCAAGAAAGATGTGGATGCATGTTGTAGTGGATGTTGGTTTTTCATGTTTATAAAGATTATTTGAAGTATCAGGTGTATAAGATGTTTGTTATTCAATGTATACATGTAGTAGTACTCCCATGTAAAAAATGAAAAAAAAATAAAAAATTGTAGTCATTTAGGCTAAGCAACTTCAAAAAGACTAAAAAGTCGCAACTTTTGAAGTCATTTAGGACTAAATGACTTCAAAAGTGCTTCAAAAGTCACTTAGTCCTAAACAACTTCAAAAAATTTTAACTTTTGAAGTCGTTTGTTTAAGTGACTTCAAAGGTCCTTAAACTCATCTGTCTGTCTGTCTCTCCTCCCCCCCCCTTTCCTTGCTCCATCTCTCCCTTCTATAACCACCAAGCCAAGCAACAATTGCATCTGGCACCCAACACCTGTGCCCAAAATAGGTATGGGTTTTTTGACTAGGTGGTTTTGTGGGTTTTCTTTTGTTCATAGGTTTTCTTCTATTTGAAGGTTTCTTAAACTCATCTGTGTTTTCACCTGAGTTTTGGCTTTTCTTCTATTCGTGGATTTCCTCATCTAGATTTTTCAATGAACATGACTTTTAAGACCTCCAATGGGTTTGGATCATTTGGGGCTTTTGTCAAAGTTTATATTGAGTGAAGGATCATTCTTCGCAAATTCAATGATTTGATGTAGCTATTAGTAGTACAATTCTTGCATTTGGAGGAGATTGAACACGAACGAAACACATGATCAAGATTGACTAAAATACAAGTATGTAAAGGTCTCAAATTTAAGATCTTAACTTCTATTCATTTTTTGCATCATTTTGAGGAAAACTGCAAAACTTATTTGCCGATCAAAGAAGATCCTAGAGATTTGGATGTGAGAATGACATATGGCCACAATCAAGACACGTTGAGATGATCCAACACTTCCACCTACTTATTGAACAAGGAACTAAGCAAATATAGGTAGGATCTTTACTCTAATCTCCTATCTTTTTTTAATTAGTCATGGATTAGTATTAAATGTATGAGATTTCTCTCAATTTCCTTTTCAATTGGTTTCATTAACAACTACATTCACAAAATTAGGATGAATGTGAGCGTCTTCAATCCTTAATTCTTTAAATTGATAATGAATTTATGAATTGATAAATTATAGTAGTATCAATTCATTTTCATGAACTTGAAGTAAATGTGGAATGAATGTTGAATGTTTCTAGTATTTAGACCAATGAAATTATGGAACAATATTGTAATAGCAAAGTTACAATTGTTGTAAATGACATGCAAAAATAATTTGAACAAACAAAAGAAGATGGTTTTATGAGAACTGTCCTTAAGAACAAATAAAGAAGATATTTTTCAAAAGCTATTTTCTTTTTATAAACTTCAGAAGAAGGTGTAATGACCCAAGTTTTTGTAACACATTTTGTAATACATTTTTGAAAGGCAGGGCCCTTAGTAGTAAAAAAATTTTCCAAAACAACGCAGCAGAAATTCTTTTCTTTAGAACTTGTTTAGAAAAACCCAAGTCATCATTTCATACATAACATAAATAGAATTTTTGTACAAGATAAAATTCCATTGAAGGAATATACTTTTATTAAATTCCAGAATCCTTCTAGTGGTTCACAGTATAGCCAAGGTATCAATACAATACTTGTCCAAATTACATAATCCAAGTTTCAAAGTTCACCATACAATAAAAATTCTCAATACAATACAATGCTCCCAAATAAAAATACATGTCTTCAAGGGATATACCCTGATTGATTATTCTTCCAAGTCTTCTTTAGTCTTGAGCTCCTAATTCTCCTTCTCTGTATCTGAGATATTGTAAACATTGAAACATTTACAATATCTTAGTAAGCTATGCTTGGTAGGGAATTCAAGAAGCATAATAATTTGACAGTATAATCCTAATACTTCATAATCCCATTATTCATACTCATAGATCAATCTCTTTAATTGGTCATATATGTACGTCCTTACACATACATACTATATACTTTGTATAGATATATATATGGTTGAAACCATCAAAAATAGTTAATATCTCAAAACATAATAATACCCAATTTATACTAAGTTGATAGATCATCCAAACTTTGCTGGACATACTCTCTCATTTGGGTAGTATCAGTAATCAACAATTACTCAACATCTCATCATGCCATATCATAAGGAATTTTACTATGCCATGCATCGTAATGCAAAAATACTCAAAGGACTACTATGCATGCAATCAAAATTCGTACCAACGTGCCCAAATAACTGCCCAATAATCCACCTATACCATCTTTGGTAGAAATCATAATATCCATGTCCATATGGGGGGGACCACGGCTATCATAGTGGTGGCCTTCCCATAATTGCCCCACCCTACTTTTAGCCTCACTTAGGCTTAGTATCCATATCATAACAAGTTTCAAGAGCTGGGGGCCAAACCCTACTAACTCTCCTAGCATAGCATCCCCAGGCATATGCCTATTTAAAACAAAACCACAAGCCTCCATGCTTGTATGTAAAGTAATTCTCATACGTATCAAACAATCTATTTGTTTACTTAGGGATGGAGTATCTTCTAGTTCCCTATTCAATTAGAGTTTTTTTTTCCCTCAATTCTAACTTAACCATTTCATATGTGTTTTGGTTGGATCATAAGGGTTTTCAAGTATTTACATTACACTTTTCAACATTTCTAAACATAAGATCATGTATTCAACATGTATATTGCATGTAGATGCATTCATAAAATCCTCCTACCTTTAAGTAGTGATCCATCTCTTCAGATCTTCTCTGATTCTAACTAACGTATGTAATCTATAAATCCGTACATACTGTCAATATATTTATACAATCTGAATAATCCTATATTTTTTATCCCATCTATATTCCTTATCTAATCTTGTCCTTTGATATAAAGGATTAGATCTTGTGTCTTATCATGGTCTATCTTCCTCAAATAGTGTTTATTCTATTGATCAATGGATCTGATGGTTAGAATTATCTTCTAATCTTTCAAATCGAAGTATTTTCTATTCTAAATCTTTGTGTATTCCTTTCTTTGATCATGATCTTTTATAGATCCTCTGATCAACGATTTATACTTGTTGATAAAGATCAAGGGCTTAGATCTTCTATCATCTAGTTCTTCTTTGACCTAAGTTCAGTTGTTTGATCATCCCTAAGGAGGATGATCTTAATTCTCTTCCTTGAATCATATTTGATCAAGGGTTCAGATCTTCTATTCTATTTGATCTAAATTGCAAGATATATATATCATCAAGAAGTAATTATTTCTTTTTATTATTTCTTTATCATTCAAGATCCCATGGATCTTGTTTGATCATCCTTATTTTACTTATAATTTTTATTAGGGTTAGATAATTTACTAACCTTTTATACTCTTTATTATTATTATTCAACCAATTAATGTTTTACTAGTTAAAGATGGCTTATTTCATCCTAAGTCTAGACAGCTCCTCTTATTTCTAATTGACTAAGGCTTATTAGCTAAATGACCGAATACAAAGTGGTTACTTCAATCCTCATGTAAGGAAGCATTTAGTCCTCACAAACGTCAATGGAAGGTAGGGGAAGAGTGAGGCTCTATTAAAGAACCCCCTTAACCACCATGTTCAGCATTCACTAGAGTGACCTTAGCTTAACCTTTCATAAGGTTCCTATAAGCATTTTAACCTTAAGTACTCTTTCTAATTGATTTTAATTAAATCCATAAACATTTAAAATGCCATTCATGGGATTTATTGTTCTCCTAGTTTGGGCTAAGGATTTGATAATCCTTATATTGTCATACTAACTATAGCCCTTACTAATATTAAGTCAAAGTCATTCACTCATCTTAATTGTCCATAAATCCCTATATTCCATTAGTTTACATTTTTGGTGATTTATGCTCATCATATCTTAACAATTATTTAACAATTGAATCTACTAATAAAATTTGACAACAATTAAATTATAACTTTAAAGCATAAATCCAATATAAGTTTAACAACCATTTATACTAACATACTTCCTATGAATGTAACTTAACCTAATGAAATAAAACTATACTTAAACTAGCATGATCCTAAGTTATGAAAAACATGAAATTTTACTACTAATCTAATGGAATCATGCTAAAATCTCAAATTTAAAGTAACATGGCCCTAAGATAATTAAATCTACCACCTAATAATAAACTAATAACATTTAGAGCAAGCATGGTAAAATTTAAGAATTACACTATCATGCTACCTACTTTATAACATAAATCACATGTACAATTCTATTATCAAATAAAAGACAATTAAACTAATTAGATTAAGATTATTTAAAAAATTTACTTATTATCCAACCATTAGATCTTAGATCTTTTGCTTTAGATCAAGGGTTTTAATTACATTTAGGGCTTTTACTCCATTAGGATCCAAAGATCATATCCACTTGTGTTTGTTACATTTAATCCATGATCTAACTGGATTTCATCATAATCTCATTCATACAACCCATCCAAAGGGTCTCATCATGCTTGATCTTATTGATCAATTGGGTCCCTTTGTATTTTTAGGATTTTTCTACCATAAAGGGTAGATTCCTCATTTTATGTTAGATCTGTCAAAATAAATCATGGATATTACTTGATTTCAACATTATATCATCACTGTATTAGATCCCTAAGTTCTGATCATCTCAGATCTTGAAGATCATGAAACTTAGAAGCTTAATTCTTAAAAACAGAAAGTTTCTAGAATATTTTTATCAATTTTATGATTTAACAACAAAATAGACATTACAAGCTTTCCATAGCTTCTTTCTAATCTTAATTTGGAGTTCAAATAACTCTGTAATTGAACTTTGAAGTTCACAGTCGTTTTTGTGAAAGCCCAATTTTTTTGGAATTAATTGGAATTTTTATGAAAATCGAGGCAGAATATTTTATTCAATATAATATTATTTTTTTAGAAAAAAAAATCAGGTCTTAAAACATAAATATTTGAAATCATTCATGGGAAACTGGTCAGAATGACTGTAAGCATGTTGAAATATAAGCTCGGATGAAAATTCCTTAATTTTCTTAATTTTATGAATTTATATTTACCCATGGAGGTAAAATGATCATTTCACTTTTGTGTGGGGTCTACAAATGTTAGGTGAACTAGTGGGTAGCCAGTTCAGGAAATATCAATGATGAAGAATAAACATGATGAGGAATCTCTTTTGAATTTAATAAGAAAAGTGAAAAAATCATTTAAAATAAAAATAATTAAATATTTAATTAAAATAATGAAAAATAAGCCTATAAATAGCCTTCCAATAGGCTGCACAAAATTACACAAACCCCTTGGACTCTCCCTCTTTCCTTCTCTTTCTCTCTCTTCTTTCCTTTTTCTTTCTTTTTTCTTTCTTTTCTCTCACCTCTCTTTCCAACCGAAACGGTAGTCTCCACACGCGCCTGGCACAGGAACCAGCTTGTCCTAGGCTGGCACATCCCTGGACCTGCCTTCCACCCGAAGACTTTGCCTGTTAGTGTTTCTCTCAGGCCGACAAAATCATTGTCAATCTCACCCATTCCGGTGATGGCACTCGCCCAAAAACCCTGAAAATCATTCCCCTCACTTTCCTCTCCATTTCCCCTATCCTATTTCTCTTCCCCTACACCAATGAGTACCCCAGTGGCAAGAATTACAAAAACCCTAGCTGTCCAACTAGGGGTTCAAAATTCGGCAGAAAACCTTGGTCTTCAACTTTTCTCTCTACTTCAGACGGGATCTAAGTAGGTCTCCCTCAACTCCCCATCAAGAACCCATGATTTTTGGCTTAGATTCAACCCAAATCTGGTTCACCAACCAGTGATTCAACAGTAAACCAAATCTAGTGATCTCAGCGAGGAACACCTCCAAATCGACCTCAAATTGAAATTTCAAACTGTTAGATTGATTCAGACGGCCCCAAAACCCCTATATATGATTTCACAGAAAATTTTTGGAGTCATTTGGATGTTGATCTAGGGGACTGTTGATTAGACAGTCTAAATTGGACCGTCTCAACAGGTTTCCAAAGACGCACGACGCAAACGCACACAAAGACGCTCCACATGGGTGCGTCTCCACATGCGCACCATGCATGTGGAGCAATCATCACCATGAGATGACGCACGCGTCGTCCCAGTGATAGTGACACACGGTACCCCAGTTTTTCTCGTCCTCACTGTCCAGATCAAATATAGACCATTAAATATTATCTGAAATTTAAAATCTTAACTCAAAGCCCATTTTAACTCTAAATCAAGATCGGAAAGAAGCTCTAAATTCTTGGTGAAGAGTAGAATCTAATGGAAACATAAAATTTAAGTTTTATTCGCTATAAATTTCTATAAATCACAAAAAGTGGTTCTAAGTCCCAAGATCAGTCAAATCTAACATGATCATACCTTAGAATTCTAATCCATTAGTGACCTAATATGTGATAATTGAATAAATGGATTGGATGTAATTGATTTGCAGATCTTTAGATCTTGACCATTAAAAGTAACAAAATCCTTGAAAATCCAAAATAACCTCCTTAATCAAATTGATCAAGGATGATTAGAAACTATGAAACAATATGGATGATGATCTAATGATAAGATCATGAGAAATGAATGGCTTGATGTGGCTAATTTGGGATAGATCGAGATCTATGCCCTTAATTTTGATAAAATGACTTAAGATCTTCTTGATCGGTTAGATTAAGAAAGCTTAGATCATATGATGAAATGCATCAATGATCTAGTGATGATATCACATTAAGAGAATGTGATAGATCTAAATAAAAATGAAAGATCAAGATCTAAACCTTTAATGAGATGAAAAATGAATAGAAATCAAAATATAATCATTGGATCAAAATGGACAAATATGATATATTCAAATGAGCATATGAATTATTATATTCTATTGTAAATGTTCTTTTAATTACTAAGTAGATTTAATTATTAGATTTACTTATTTACGCTTTAATGTTCATACTATGTAAACTACATGGAAAATATAATTAAATGAAAATAGATATTGATGAACATCTACAATGAATATGGAGATAGACTTAATGACAATAAGGGCTATAATTAGTAGGACAATATAAGGAATATCATTTTCTTGGCCCAATTTAGGACAATAATAAACATTCATGAATGACATTATTTATGTTCATGGACATAAGTTAAAACTAAATAGAAATGGAACTTAGGGTATACAAGCTCATAAGAACCTTATAAAAGGTTGAACTAAGGTCACTCTAGTAAATGCCAAACATTATGGTTAAGGGGGTTCTCTAATAGAGCTTCCCTCTTCCCTCACCTTCTAAAGACGTTTGTGAGGTCTAAATACCTTCTTACATGAGGATTGAATTAACCACTCTGTGAGCAACTTTTAACTAATAAGCCTTAATCAATTCTGAAATAAGGAGTTGTCTAATGTTAGGAAAGAAATAAACCATCTTCAACCAGAAAGACATTAACTAGTTGAATAATATTAAGATCATAAAAGGATAGTAAACTATCTAATCCTAATAAAAATGGTAATTAAGATAATCAAAGATTAAACAAAATCCATAAGGGGATCTTGAATGATCAAGAATAATAAGAAACATAATATTGTGTTAGTATGTATGAATGTTAGATTTAAATATAGATCAATAGATTAGACCTTAATCAATATGATCCCAAGGAAAAAGATCCAAATCATCCTAAGGCTGATCAAAAGAACAATTAGGAAGTATAAATGAGTTTAGGAATGACTATATATATATGATTTGATAGATACATGAAGGATATGATGATCAAGATCAATGAGAAGATGGATTGTTGAAAGTAAAGGTAAGTGGACCTTAAGGATATATTCAATATAGAAGATACATGTATTGTACATATGATCTTATCATGATAACTATAGATTGATTATAATTGCCTTAGAATTATTTATAAATCAATAAATGATGTTGAAATGAATACAAAGTGATTAATTAAGTAATTATGAAATTACTTAAGGCAACAAATGATGTTGAAATGAATACAAAGTGATTGATTAAGTAATTATAAAATTACTTAATGGGTAGAATGAGAATACTTGAACTACATAAGTTGGACCCCCAAATCTTAAGGAAATAAGTTACAAGTATGTCCTATTATAACCAAACACACAGTCTATAAGTATGAAATATTATTTTCTATACAAGCATGGAGGCTTGTGGTTTCGTTTTAAGATAGGCTTATGCCTCGAGATGCCAATGCTAAGAGAGTTATGAGGATTTGGCCACCCACTCTCCAAAACTGATTATGATGATGATACTGTGCCCAAAGAGAGGCAAAATGTCAGGTGGGACAATTATGGGAAGGCCGCCACTGTGACAGCCATGGTTCCCCCCATATGAACATGAATATGTATTTTCCACCACAGCATCAGTGTGAGTATTGAACAGTTGTCTGAGCACACTATACTAATTGAGACTGCAAGCATGGTAGCCCTTTGAGATTATTTTTCATTATGATACAATTGATTATGGCATGATGAGATGCCTTATTTTCTAGCATGATGAGATGCCCGGTAAAAGTTATTACCAATGCTGTATTGGAGAATGATTCCCAATACGGTAAGATTATATATTAACACCTAGTGTTAATAACTTTTTCATTATGATACAATTGATTATGGCATGATGAGATGCCTTATTTTCTGGCATGATGAGATGCCCGGTAAAAGTTATTACCAATGTTGTATTGGAGAATGATTCCCAATACGGTAAGATTATATATTAACACCTAGTGTTAATATTGAAATCGGTTTGGAAATGACATATTATTGATGATATTGACTATATTCATGATTTTCAATGGTTTTATTATATGTAATATATACATATAATTCATATGATAAGTGAAGGATAAAATGGTTATCCAATTGTATAAATTGATTTATATCATGGATATAAAGATCTGTTGATTTTGAGATATATTGATTATATTTCTTATATCCCCTACCAAGCATAGCTTGCTGAGATATTATAAATGTTTGAATGTTTACAATATCTCAGATACTGTTAAGGAAGATTGAAAGCTCAAAACTTGAGGATAATCATCACTGAACTACTGCTCAGGGTATTTACTTTGAGAAAATTTGTATTAATTATTTTATAATTTAGATTGTAATATTTGGACAAGGTATGTAATGACTACTGAGGCTGTGTATGTGAACCACTGGATTGATCCTGATTTTAATAAAAGTATTTCTATTGTTATTCAATGAAAATTTTATTTTATACAAAAATCTATGTATGATAAGTAATTTGATGTGGCACTTGAGTTTTTGACAAATCAATTTCAAAGAAAATATGTTTCCACTGTTTGTATTTTAAAATTTTTAAAAATCAGGGCCCTACCTTTGCAAATATTTATGAAAATATGTTTTTAAAACCCGGGTCGTCGCAGTTGGTATCAGAGCAGTTCATCCAGTCATTCACAACCCCAATATGTCCAATATAAAGATGACAATCCAAATATAGGTTAAGTATATCATAAGTTAATATAAGTTAGGATCTAGTAAGTTAATATATGTTAGGATCTAGTAAGTTAATATAGGAGTAGGATAGCATTGGTTAAAGTATTATGATAGAATGAGTTAATGTAATTAACTCATATAGGAATAGTTAAATATGAGCATATGCCTGCATGGGCAGCTCAGTAAATTACTAATTCCAATATAAGAAATATTAAACTATGGAATCAAGTAATAAAATAGCATTACAACATATAATAGTGTAATGTTTAACCTAAAGTCTTAACCAAGATATTTGTTTAGAGATAAAATATCCTAACACTGGTATATGATCATTATGTCGAGTGTAATAGTGAGAAGTTCAAAAGGAATAAGTGATAAATTGGAAAAGATGATGGAAGGATTTGTGAAGATTAATTCCAACACTAGTACAGGATAATTCTTCACTTGCACCTCCTGGAGTAACTAAAATTTTTCAAATTACACCGGAGAAGTTAGAAAAGATGATGGATAGATTCCAGAAAATGGTGATAGGTTATAATGGAAAGGGTGATCTAAAAAAGTATAAGAATGGATATATGAGGTTGAGAAAACTTTTGATGCTTTACAAACTCCTGGAGAAGTAAAAGTCAAGATGGCCACCTATATTCTGAAATAAGAAGTTGGCTTCTAGTGGAGATCTGCAAAGAGGAATTTCTTCTCAAACACAGAAAATATCTCTTGGGAAGAATTTAAAGAGGTCTTTAACAAACCAGAAAGGAAAAAGAATTTCTGGACCTACAACAAGGAAATATGTCTGTTGTAGAATATGAAAATAAATTCGTACAATTGAAGAGGTTTGCATCTCATAATTGTGATACGGATAGACAGACTATTGGTAGATTCCTAGGAGGACTTCATCCATGATTGAGAACTAAGGCATTGGGTACCAAACCCACAACTTTGGTGGCATACATAGAAATGGCTTCCAGATTTGAGGAGGATTTTAAGCAAAATCAAAACGTGACAAGAGCAAAGATGGGAAACTTTAATTCGAGACCTTTTAAGAAAGGCAAAGGGCCCATGAGTAATTTTAGGCCACTAACAATTCAAGAAAATCCTTCCTTTGGACAAAATCAGAGACGTTGTCCCAAATGTAAAAGATTCCATCATGAGAATATATGCCCTAATCCAATACAACAAAGATCTCCACTCAAGTGTTATAAAAGTGGGGAATTGGGACACATGGAAAATAACTACAACAAATAATTGGTAATCAAAGAGGTGAAACCAGAGAATATCCCTTGACAGCAAGGAAGGGTATTTGCTATTAGTGACGGTCAAGCCTAAACCACAAATGTAATGATGGAAGGTACTTTGCTTATAACTAATAATTATGATGAGATGCCTTATTTTATGGCATGATAAGATGCCCAGTAAAACTTATTACGAATGTTGTATTGAAGGATGATTCCCAATACAGTATGATTATATATTAACATGTAGTGTTAATATTGAAATCGGTTTGGAAATGACATATTATTGATGATATTGACTATATTCATGATTTTCAATGGTTTTATTTATATGTAATATATACATATAATTCATATGATGAGTGAAGGATAAAATGGTTATCCAATTGTATAAATTGATTTATATCATGGATATAAAGATCTATTGATTTTGAGATATATTGATTATATTTCTTATATCCCATACCAAGTATAGCTTGTTGAGATATTGTAAATGTTTGAATGTTTACAATATCTCAGATACAGTTAAGGAAGATTAAAAGCTCAAGACTTGAGGATAATCATCATAGAACTACTGCTCAAGGTATTTACTTTGACAAAATTTGTATTAATTGTTTTATAATTTATATTGTAATATTTGGACAAGGTATGTAATGACTACTGGGGCTGTGTATGTGAACCACTAGATTGATCCTGATTTTAATAAAAGTATTTATATTGTTATTCAATGGACATTTTATTTTATACAAAAATCTATATATGATAAGTAATTTGAGGTAGAACTCAGGTTTTTAACAAATCAATTTCAAAGAAAATATGTTTCTGCTATTTGTATTTTAAAATTTTTAAAAATTAGGGCCCTACTTTTGCAAATATTTATGAAAATGTGCTTTTAAAACTTGCATCGTCGTAGTTTCGAGGGTCCATATTTGATCTGGACTGAGCGGAATGGATGGTCCTAATTAGTCGGCGGAGAGTGAAGCAATCGCCGTGCTCCCATCACTGGGACACACATGGTAACACGCTCCCTAAGACCTACGCTGTCCTGCTGTCGTTTTGTTAAGACAGCATCGCATGCAGAGCGAGCATGTGGAGATGCTCCCATAGGGCACATTTCGGTGCAGTGCCCCAAGAGCCCGATCTTATAAAGAAGATCGGACAGTCTATTTTGGACCATCCAATCAATTCCTCTTCAATCAAAGGCTCAAAACTTGATAAAATTTCTTGAAAATTCTACCTTAGGGGTTTTGGATCCTTCTAGATTGATTGGATGGCTCAAATTTTCAATTTGAGCCCTCCATCATACAAAATTGAAGGGTTCTTATCCTTACTTGATTTTTATAATTTTTAACTTAAACTTAATTTCAAAAAATTAAAAATTATATAAAATAACCTAAAATAAGTATGGGAAGAGTTTTCACTTACCTAATTAGAAAAAAAACGTAGGTTTTGCAGCCCAATTTAAAAGAAATATCCACTTGATGATAAGATCACCCATTAACCGCTTGTTTTATTATTTCCCGTTGATTGCACTGTTGGATCTTGAAATTTTGTTTGTGGTTTTGTAGATAAGGTAGTCTAGGACAATAAGAATGGTGAGATTTGATTTGGAATGGAGTGCCTAATTGAATTTAGGTCTCTTGTTCCAATCTAGAGAGAGGAGAGAGGAAGTGAAAGAAGAGAGATTTTTGGGAGTTTTAGAAATTTGGGAATGAATCTAGATCTTATTTTTCAGGAAAAGCAAGATAATTTTGTGTAAATTTTAATGAACATTTTTGAAGGATTTTTGGGGTTGTATTTATAGATGTTTTTGAATTTTTCATAATTACTTATAATAATTATGTTTCAATTCTTTTGAATATTAAATTAACATTGGATCCACTATCATCTATAGTGGTTTGACCACTCATTACAGATTTTCAGGCTGTTGGTTTCATTTTTGGGCCCCATGAGGTGTAAAAGGACCATTTTGTCCTTTTATGGAGAAAATTCTATTTTATTCTCTCAAACTCGGAATTGAGTATACTTGGTGGCTTTAGAATCATATTTTTCAGTACATTCTAAATATTGATGTCTTAGATCTCAGTTATGAGTACAATTACCATTTTATCCTTTTATTCATAAAAATGAAGAAAATTAGGAATTTTTCATTTTAACTTGGAATTGAACGTACTTAGTGTCATTTCGATCGATTTTTTGAGTACATTCATAATTTATAAGTTTTAAATCATGTTTTAATCTCTATCAAAAGATAATTTCCAATAACCTAATATTTCAGCTAGGAATTTCTAAAAATTCAGACTAAATTGATTTTCTCAATCAATTTACAAAAATTAGGGTTATTGCAAAAGGTTTTTGGAAAAATGTCTTCTTTTGTTTGTAGTGAAGAAGACTATTTTCTAAAATACTAAAGAAAATAGTTTTCTAAATTGTCTTTTTTTTTCAAATTGTTTTTCTAAGATGACTAGATAGAAGACGGTATTGGAACAATCTTCTATATGTGTTTTTAACCATCTTAAAAAACCTTCATTATAGCAGTGATTTCTATATTTGTATAGGGTGAGAAGGGTCATTGGGCAAGTGGATGGTCAACTGGATGGTTTCTGGTGGTGGACCACAATGTGAAAGGATCCACATCATAAAATTGAAAGGTAACACATTTTTTTGAGATGTGACCCATCTACTATAGTAACGTACCACCATCAAATGATTTTAAACCACTACAGGCATTAACTAGTGGTCTACTACTAACTAAATATTTGTTAATGACACCTTTCTTAGTAATTATAAGCGAAATTATATATTAGATAGGGAGTACTCCTTTGTGATAACTTGATCAAGGCCTTTGTGACTAGAAAAGTCCTAAGATTAGGATCAAGCTAGAATCTATATTGTAAAAGAGGTTGTTTTCCAGCTTACAGAAAGCCTTTTTTGACAATTGGTTCATGACTGCAAGGAATCAGTTAAAAAAACCTAATGTACTCTTTCAATAGATCATAATCAAGCCTGCTTGTTGCTAGCCTTACAATCATTCATCAACTTCAAGGCTAGTTCAAAAGCTTGACAAGTTAGTTTTGAGAGTCCTTGGACTGAGCTCTTTCATAAAATCAAGGGGACAAGATGTCTAGTAGTCTACCAAGAGCGAAGAGGAAACAAGAGGGGAGCCGAGCTCGAGGACCTTATCCATTACTATTATTTTCCTTACACAACCCCATTGAAGGTCAGTTCATGAGATAACCTAATATGGAGCTTTCTTAAAATAAAAAAGAAAGAAAAGGGAAAATTCGGCATGGACAAAAGTTCATTGTGTTTTGCCTTCTTTATAACTACATTTTTCTCTCTCCTTGAGGATAAGAAACAAATTTGACAAATGCAATGCATAAAGACAAACAAACAAAACGATATTCCTTTTTGTAACCTGACTAGTAAGTGAATATTTGGATGAAGAAAAAGTTATTGGTTAACATCCTAAAATATCCTGGGCCCATCATCAAGATGTGACATCTTCTAATCTATCCATAGTTTGTTAATTGTTACCCTCTTCCAAACAGCCCATGTGCCTAGGTGCCATATCCCATGTCCACGATATTGGACTTGCTAAACAAATACACATACAAAATAGGCAAAGCCAACCTTATTTATGTATAACAAACATTAAGTCCAATCCTTGTCTATGTATAACAAACTCAAAAGTCAAATTCTAAGATGATAAACATTCATTAAATTATCTAAATTTAACCAAATTGACATTAGAAATTGGGACAACTAAAGCATAGCCTTCAAACCATTTAACTAAGCTCTTCAAAGTTCAATGTTATCTCTAACCAAAAGTATTGAAATTAAATTTAACCCTAAGTCATCTAGTTAAGAGAAGATTTTGTTAGATTTTAAATCAGAGTGATACTTTTCCCCTCATTGAGTATTTCCATATATGTATTTTAGATTTATATGAGTGGTAATGAGAGAATCGTGTGACTGACGTAATGTAGTCCAAGAACATAAGCCAATATATCTCAATGGTTAGGCTGAGGTGCCTCTCCCCTAAAGAGTTTAAAGGTTTGACTTAGTCTATTGAATCCCTTTAGGGGATATGGGGAGCTTGCACATTGTGGAGGGTGGTCGGGGATATATTTGTTAAGGGTATATATTTAGGGGGAAGGGGAGGGAGGGGGGGTCATCATCCGAATATAAGTATGGAAAGGGTATAAATATAAAGACCTATTGGGTGTGCGAATTACCAATTCAAAAAAAAAAACAAATTTGAAAAAAAGAGAGAAGAAAATAATTCGTTCTTATTCTTATTGGTCCTAGTTGTAAAGATGATATCATATGAGAGACTTCTTTCTAAATTTTCTCAAAGTCACCAACCACAACTGTATGTATATGCTTGATGGGTGCATGTATGTAAAGACAAGAGCCTTTTATGAAGCCTTAGTCTTGCAACAAAAATTGGAGTTTAGGGTTCTATGGCTAAAAGCTTTTTCCATTCAATCATGAAGATTGAAGATTCAAGTTCAACAGATTAAAGATGCAAGATCAACACCAAAAATACTAACATAACCAAAGATAAGTATTTTATTTCATATTTTGGATTTAAAGTGAAATAAACAAGTTTAAATTGCTTTCTAAGGAATCCTTTTATGTTATGATAGTTATTCTTTTCCTGCATTGTATAATTGTGTATTTAAATATGTTTTATGTTAATCTCTTGTATATTAAAATAATTTTTAATATTTATGCATATGCAAGAGATTACTTCTATATTGTTTAAAGGAATAGGAGAGATGGAAAGAAAAGATTACTAGGCCACATATATTTTTTCTTGTGAAAAATAGTATATGGTTATGATTTTTTATTGGAACCTATTAAGAAAAGAGAGACTTGTAGAATGATAAGATTTTAATCCCAGATCTTTCATAGAATTTTTGTAGAGCCATTCTTAAAAATTGTGGTTTCTAAAAAGGAATTAGTTTTAATACTATTATAGATTTTCGCAAGTGTCATCAAAACAATTTTATAAGACCTTTTTACAATTTTGGATTTTTCTCTCATGGGCTAATTGGAAATATAGAATAATTATGGGGACCTTTTAGTAACAAGATTTAGACATCTTTACTTTAAGAAAAGATACATTTGTTTGGCATATTTTTTAGTAACTAGTGCTTATTTTTAATTAAATCATACCATTTGTTGCTAATATAGCTTATTTAAGATACAAAAATAAATTGAGGGTAGCCAAAGCATCTTAAGTCATGATTGTTGCATATACGTGTCCATCTGGAAAAAAACACAAAAGTAATCATAATTGTAACATCAAATTTGCAATTAATTATGAAAGGGGCCAGCCTAGTAGAAAATGTATTATATTTCAGAAAAAATTTGAATTGAAGTAATAAGTTCTTATAATGGAAAATTCCCAAATGCACAAAGGTATAAGATTTTCTCATTCTTAATATTTTAAAAAAATAGCTCCAATTATAAGGTTAATTAGACAAACTACTAATGTGTCATAGGCCCTACTAGTATGAGGGTTATAATGGCATATTGGTTTTGCTAAAAATATTGCTAGCATGGATTGCATATCCTAAGGTTAATAGGTGTGGAGCAGTGACATAAGGGTGAGTCTTAATTGTGAAGGTTACAAGTTCAACACTCCTCAAGGGTATGTGTGTACCCACCATTCAAAAAGAAAAAATTTGGTTGGTATAATTAGTTTAAGCATATTTATCTTATTGTTAACAAAAGAAATGCTAAATTGTTGAGGTTGAAAATATTTGTGGGAGTGAAAATCCTCAAAGGATAGAACTTGAAGAAATATAGGTTCTTATACTAACTTAAGATCAAGCATTCTATGAGTGAAAATCTAATGCTTAAAATTTACAGGAAGTGGATGGCATAGTAGACTTAATAAGTTCCTCACAATCAAGAATAATTAGCCATTTCATAACATTTACAATTTAGTTATCTACAAGATTCTTATTATGAAGTTGGCATTAAAGATTTCCAAAGGACATTTTCATAAGCCATGAATGGAGAAAATTTCTAATTTTAGTATGGAGCCATAGTGGAAGAAAGAAATCCATAATTAAAATCAAGTATGAGACCTAGCTAAATTGTCTAAGAGAGTCAAGGCTATTAGTTATATATGGTATGTAAGATAAAAGAGACTCACTTAGAAATTTAAAACAATATATGTATAGACTTCTAGCAAAAGGATTCACTAAAAAAAAGCCATTAACTACTTGGAGACTTCTTTATCTAGTATCTCTAAAGTTCTCATGAAGGATTATCATGAGTTTGGTAGGTCATTTTGACTTATTGTTACATGAATACACATGAAAACAACCTTATTAAATGGATGTGAAAACCACCTATGTAAATGGGTGGGGGATTGAGAAGAAGAAGTCTACATGAAGCAACCTAAGCAATTTTTTTAAATAAAGATACAAAATTTTGAGGCAAAGGAAACCCACATATGAACTTGAGCAAGATACTTGCTAATGACATTTAACGCTTCATGATGTAATTTCTTCATTTGATATCAGGAAAATGTCATAGAATGGTGGGTGTACATTAAATTTAGTGAGAGCACTTTTATTTTGTCAAATTTAGATGTAAATGCATGCTTTCTAGATCTAGCTCATTAATGCTGGTTATTTAAACAAAAGAAAGTGACCACAGAAGATTAAGGCCCAAGAAGGTGCAAATTGGCATTGGCCAGCTATTTTGAGTTTTTGTACATAGTTGCACAAGAAAGTCCTCAATGGATTTTGGAGATTAAGCTTGAATTATAATGCTTTAAGTCACTAAAAAAGTCTAAGGAGCAAAATAGGAGAACTAGATATAGTGTTTGGTGATCAAAGTTTTTTTAAATAATTACAATAATGACATTGGCTAACAAAATTATTTACTAAAGAACCTGAACTTAAATTTTTTTTTTAGAATTTTTGCTTTTAGTGTTAATATATATTGTATAATTTTTAAGCTTTTAACAATAAAGAAATATCCCAACATTTGAGATTTAGAAAAATTGCCCAACCTCCAAAATTTTCATTTCACACTTCCATCATGGGTTGACTTTTTATCCATTGGGAATTAGGTCTAGGGATTATCTTTGTTAAATTCAAATGGGAGTGTTTTCTTATTTACATTATAATATCTTAAGTAAATAAATTAAAATAATAATAATAATAATAAATTACAATGTGTTAAGTAAATGTAAATAAGTAATCTTCATAAGCACATGCACTATAGCTAGGTTAACTATGTTAGTTCATAGCATGAATGTCAATACACACTCAACTCGTGTCATTCATAAGTGGTGTCGAATGAAAGGTGGTGTATGTCAGCATGCATGTTTGCTCCTCAGGGAGTCTAGC
Source organism: Warburgia ugandensis (assembly GCA_035236585.1). Taxonomy (NCBI): domain Eukaryota; kingdom Viridiplantae; phylum Streptophyta; class Magnoliopsida; order Canellales; family Canellaceae; genus Warburgia; species Warburgia ugandensis. Next base: position 12,587,098 of record CP141127.1, on the reverse strand, counting down.
ACTAGTCATGTCAAACATTTGAGCTACCTCAAGAAGGTGTTTAACATCACTGACATTGGATGCTCCTGAATTGCCTCAAGATAGAATCCAATACCATGGGAACCGAATGATCTCAAATTGTAGTAAGCAAAAATGAATAGAGCCAAGCAGCTACATAAAGCACCTAGCACTAGCATACTAAGTGGAGAATTCGATGCCAAGTAGCCATGCAGACCATTTGGTGCCAAGCTACAATGCAAAGTATCTGGTGCTAGGATACTAAGCAGAGCATCCACTACCAAGCTACCATATAGGCTAGCAAATGATTGTGTTTCGTGCCTCTCTATCCCTTGGTGATGATTATGTAATGGCATCTAACACAATTACAAAAATGAGGTAAACCGGTGCTAAGTGATCCTCTAATTAGCATTTACAGGGGTATTTTTCACCAGAGCTAGGGTTATGGTAGTTACCATTTTGGTGCTTAACCTCATTGTTTCCAAAAGTGACTACTTGATCTTGCCTTCCATTCAAGCTATTCTCTCTAAGGAAGTTTAATTTACTCTCTCTCTCTCTCTCTCTCTCTCTCTCTCTCTCTCTCTCTCTCTCTCTCTCTCTCTCTCTCTCTCTCTCTCTCTCTCTCTCTCTCTCTCTCTCTCTCTCTCTCTGCATATATTCACAAGATGAGAAACTATATTTTCTTACTATTTCAAGGTGTTTAAGAGTTCTATATATACTCCCAAGAGTTCTAGCCATTACCCATTTTGGTATATACTTCCTAAAGTTTTGACTTGGCTTTGGACTTTTGGGGATCTAACTATTACCCATTATGGTATATGTCCTCCAAACCCTGGCTTGGACCTTCTAGGACCTTGTCCATTTATGTTGATGCCTATGACGGACCATCATGAGCCTTAGACTAGTTTAGTCTTCTTAATAATGTTGTTTCCTAAGGGATTGACTAGCCAAACTTAAGCCACTCAAGTCAACCAATAATTCAACACTAAGCCTTGGTTTATGTTGACATATTGCCTATGAACTTGGCATAGGTATGAGTTTAGCCCTCAAGTCTCTTAGCTTGAGTATGTGCAAGTCAAACATCATATTGGCTTATTGCCTTGTCATTTTGGGAACCATAAGACATCTTGTCATTCGGACCTCTCCATAGTTAGTCATATCTTGCCTATGTTTTTCTTTTATTTCATTGATCCCATAAAACACATTAATGGCTTATTCTAGCCTTAGGCCTATGGCATGTAATCAAAGAATGTAACTGATAATCAAAGGTTTTGTCTCTTATTATTGATATGTAATTAGTAATCCAAAGGGTTGGAGATATATACTTACTTTTGTTTAAATAATAAAAACACACTAGTGGAGAAAAATTTATACTATTTTTATTATATTTTTGCTTACTGCATAGGTAAAATATGAGCACTATTAGCTTTAACACTATTCTAATAATTCCCATCATGACATTCTTCTCTAAGAACAACAAAAATGAGAGTTGAAATAAGTATATCGATAAAAGGGCATCCCCAGTGCACGAAGCTCCCACCTATGCGGGATTCGGGGAAGGGGCAGACCACAAGTATATCGATACAAAGTTCAAAAGTATAAGAGAATATTTAGAATCATTATATTATTATTTAGTACAAAAATGATAGAACTAAAGGTATAAAATCTCATAACATAAGGGCTTGTACCTAAGTTGTTTATGGAACATTTATATCACATGAGATTTCATTAGTCACCATTTTCTTCAACATTATTATTTATGCATTTGGACACCATAAGGTTTAAATATTGCAATATATTAAGGTTAAATGATGATTTTGAAAGTTAACTATTTTTTCATCTATGTATACATAAGACAAAGAGAACAACCTATTGTCAATTATGACAAATGCTATTATAACTAAATGTGACCATATATTAACTTATTATAAAGAATTATGTCACATAAGTATTTCAAATAGAGGAAAGTAATCTCACAATAATGCATGGAAGAGAATTCTCACATAATAGAGGAACTAAATCTATGATCCCTATACCGAACATACTTTATTTTATTAAAGTTTTGTAGCTACTGGAATAAGTTAGATTCACTTTTAAATGTATGACTATACATTAATTAACTCTCATTAACCCAGTATTTTCAAAGTATTGGTTTTCATGTGAATGCTAACCAAGTAGGAGGTGTTACATTTTCTAAATAAAACTCACTAGGTGACTTCATGGACACATCATGTTTTCTGTGTACTATATAAGTTTACTTTATTTAAAAACACTAAAAATGCTAATGAGATAATCAAGTAATTGAAGTAACTTATTCATATTAGTCCTAGTTGTAAATATGAGACCATGCGAAAGTCTTTTTCCTAAAGTTTCTCAAAGTCTTTCACCACACCTATATGCACGTGCTTAATGGGAGTATGTATATAAAGATAAGAGCCTTTTAGGAAGCTTTCGTCTTGCAAAGGAAACTGGAGCTTACAGTTTCATCATCCTTGGATAATGATTTTCTAAAGGCTAGAAGCTTTCTCTTTCCAAATATGAGATTGAAGATTCAAGTCCAACATAACCATACTACTGTGGCTAGAGTTGAGTATATTATTTCATATTTTAGAGATACAAAATTAAGTAAATTTCACAAATTTAGCCAAGCTTTTGCAGGATAGTGATGGGTCCATTTTCTTGACTTTGTTTGCTTAGGGAATTCTTTTGGCACTAAAATAAATAAAAGGAAAAACGAGGGGACTGTTAGCAATGGGAATAAGAATCATGAATTAATATGTTTAGTCGTACTGAAAATGTTTCCAAACATTGCAGCCTCATAACATAGATAATATTATGCAAACATAGATGAAATTAAGCTCTTGAGCTTGGGCGGTTATTCTGAAGTAATTGTATATATCTATGTTTTGAGGGTGCAACTAGCAAGGAAAAGTATTCATTATTCCGGAATAGCGTAATTATTTATGTCCATTGCCATTGCAAACAGCTCAAAGTCAAGCTTTTTAATTAACCTGTAGCCAGCAGATAAAAGGGAGAGATAACTACGAGCACTTAAACTTTGAGATAACAACCAGATCAACATCACCTACATTAGAGAAGAGCCTTACGCCAACATTATCTTGGCCATAGTGCATGGCTGAATGCCATTTACACCGCTTGTTGATCTGATTGCTCAATCTTTAGTTACATGACAGTGTAGGTCACATTACTAAAACAGCAAATATCGTGCACGCAACGTTCAGCCCATTTTTAACATTAATGAACAATAGAGTTAGCCATTTCAGAACTAGTTAATATATGCAAAATGATAGTTTAATAGTGCAACCCTCTCCTTATTTGAGCTACTCCTACTGGCTGTTTCGTATAAGTCATTGATCAATGAGACAAGTTTAAAAATATCTCCAAGAGTAGGTTGATAAACCGTGCAGAGGATGCCACATTTCTCTAAATAATATTCACCAAGTGGGCATAAAAAACAGTTACTAAGCATGTTTAACCAAACTTATGGCTGAATATATCTCCAGTAGAATTTTATATCGATAGCTAAGTTTAATAAGAATTGTTCATAAACAATATTATACTGGAGAGATTTTTTTCTGAAATGGTATATGCTGGCAATTTATTCGTCTGTAACTTTCACGACAGTCTTTATGGATATCTATATTGTGTAATTACTGTATTAAATGAGAACAGTGAGCCTAACTTAAATTTAGCAATAGATCTTCACTCACAAAACCAAAGACAGATTTTGTTAGGGGAGCTGATAATTTGATCCCATTGATTTGATTCCTGCGACCTCTTCGGTTTTTTAACTAGTTCATTGGATCCTACACTTGCCAAAAAAAAGCAACCTACAGTAAGAGATTTAAATATTACAGTTTTCCTTATTTTCCTTGGAAGAATATGAGTAAATAGATGTACAAGTGGAGTGGGATTGCTTAATCATCCAAACCACTTATCTACTAGGTCATGGTATAGATGAGCCATGATCAAACTTCGATCACATGTGATACATCTAAGCCTTTTAATTTGTTACCTTCAATGGATGGTTAGAAGATATATATAATAAGGAAGCAAGAATTCGTATTGATCAACAAATCTTCCGCAAAGCTCCAATGAGGGAGAATGTGGTTTTTTGTTGCCTAGTTCTCCAATCTCTGATCACATGCAAAATAGTAAACAGGTAGCATCTATTATTATAAAAAAACCATTCGCAAATTAGATTAAGCAAAATTATAATTTGATAAAATCAACAAAATGCAAAGTTCCTCCAAGCACTATGGATCTAATCACAATTTCTAGGAACAAGAGAAAACACTAGATGATGAACTTACAAGTAATAGAGAAACTGTGCTAAGTCTTCTAGTTGATATATTTTCAACTTAACCTGACTAGATGTACCACTATGGAAGCCAATGGAAAAAGCATAAGAGAGGAAGAACATGTGTTTGATGTTGTTTGTGCTTTCCTAGAGAGTAATGTGATTGCTTGTAAAGAATTAGAAATCAAGTGTCGTTCTAATTCCCTCTAACCATTTCCAGTATGAGCCCTTACGTGGGAAATACCTGGGAGATGTTTACCTATAATACCAAATAAACTTCTCACTAATAAGGTCCACTATACCTTTAAGTAACCTTATCATATTGGCTAATCTAAAGCGTGCAAATCATTCATCTAGGTAATCAGTCTAGACAATTGATCCGACGACTAAAAATTAATACTGCAGTTTGGTCGGCCACTAAAACTATCAGTTTTCAATCCATCTATAGCAAGCATGCACTGTACTAAGACTAAACGATTTTGATAGTATGGCTAGTGGGCCCTAGAGTTACTTCCACATCTGCATTAAAAATTGCTGGGATGTTGTTGTAGTTGCTGCAGAGATAAGTTCTCCCCATAAGAAAACGTCTCTTCGTTAGTCTAATATATTCTATGGTTGACAAGGCAAAGCTTTACCTCTATTTGATTTTCTTATTCAAAGATGCTTGCATATTTTGTGTGGGTCACTTCGCATAAGTGACAGATGGATAATCACAAATAAAGTCCAAACTAAATAGCTGTGGGTTTTCTTAATTTTTTCTCTTTTTGAAGAATACAATTGGCTTTTTTGGCGGAATACAAGCTAAGAATTCTTTTTTAATTGTACAAGCTAAGAATACGGATGATCACTTATGCACTCTCCTAAATGTAATGCCTGGCAAAGAGAAAGCCACGTTGCATACGTTGTTCATATTGCAGAAGCCTTTTCTCGTATATCATGAAATCAGTTAATTTCAAACAGATGTATTATCATATGCTAACATAGCTATCTTTAATTGAATTTTAATTTCTAAGTAAAAGAATATTTATTGCGTTTGATAAGATCCTTTAATACATGAATAGGTTAAATTATCCTGTTACTTAGAGCCTGCTATCAAAGTAACGTCATCTCCCTCGGAAGTCCTACTTCCTTGCAACTTCATTGGAGATAATATGTTACATCGAAAATTTAAACAGCTTAGTCCCAGTTTCTAGGACCCTCAACCTGGCTGTAACTCAGCAATAACAAGCAGCCATGCACGGCTAATCTGGCTAAGTTTTATCATCAACTTCACCCAATTGGGCCTACGTATTACTAGCCAACCTGCTTTTGGAGTACTACACTTTATTCTCAAGGAAAAAAAGCTCCAGACTTTGCAACAAAAGTAAAGATCATCTCGTTCTTAGGTTCAGCCCAGTAAATTTTTGAGGCCCATCTTTTTCCAGCTCAAGCTCACGTGGATCTAAGTCCACCCCGCGGCCAAAGCCATTGGAAACTGGCCTTGTATACAGTTCGATCTCTTTGCATAAAATGAGCCCAGTGGGGCCTACTATTCTTTTGACCTTTATAAAAATGGCATTGACGCTTCTCTTCCAATATTTTGTGACGAACTGAACTGGATCCTACTTGTGTTCAAGCGCAAACAAGCGAAATGATTAGTATGTTTAGCAACCAGCAGGAGACCTCTATGCATTTCTTCTACAGTGGGCAACCTCTATGGACGATTGTATTGCAGTTTCTAGTTCTTCTTAATGGAGTTCATCATTCATCTTTTGAGAAGAAAAGTGATTAACAAGGAAAATAGAGCAAGTACCTTGTTATCGTATTTGGCAAATGAATATTTTTTTGGATAGGTTATGTGGCAAATGAAACTGGCATTACTAACTAGGATATTTTCCATCTTAGTTTCTTGCATTATCCGTCAATTCTGTTCTGATAATGGCCATTATGTTTTGGCTACCATAACTAAAATCTTTGGTACTTCACAAATTCCAGAATGAATTCTAGTCAAACTTTTTTTTTTATTTTTTTTTTTAAGAAACAATTTACCAAAAGTGAACCAAAATGCCCCTTAAGCTATCTGAATAACCCGAATTTACAGAACAGGAGGGAGTTTCTTAAAATATTGACCCGCAGGGAACGCATCCTTTTTCTTATTGCATTTTCCTAAACGGAGAGTATGTAGGAGACTACTGGAGAATATGAGGTGAAGACGTTCAGCCACATACATACGCTGGTCAATGAGCTCTGCAACTTACCTTTCTACTAGAGCATTAGCCCTTCGAACTGCTGAGGAGTCGACAGGAAATCCACCCACCTTGTTGAAATCAACTCGTCTTGTTTATGCTAGTGGTGTGTGTGGACGAGAAAATGTATTTAGTTGGTCGGTGTATGCTTTTTTATTGTTGTAACAAATCTTCATTAGCCCCGGATAAATATAATAATTAAAATTAAAAACAGACAAATAAAAACAAACAACTACTACTACATTCACTAATGAGGGTTTTCCGGAAAAAACATAAAAATAAATTCACCAAGCAGGAGATGAAGCATAGTGACAAAGGAAAGGTATAGGATAGATCTGCATATTTGCTGAAGATGGTTAAAATTTTAAGTGGGGCCCATTGATTGTTTTATCAGAACGATGTGCGCCTTACGCCTTTGCTAATTGAAGGGTTGCAAAGAGGAACCTTTCTTGTTTGACGATTCTCGGCCTTGATTTCTCAAAGTTTTTCCAACCAATGTGGTCAATGCTTTTTCATTTTCTAAGAATCTATTTCACTTGCAAAAGATTATAGGTTTACGATGAGTAATGAAATTGAATTTTGGCTCTCTGCCACACATGAAGATTTGGATCATGACCAAGCCATTCAAGTATAGATCTCGAGATACAGTGATATGACAAATAAGCCCATAAAATAAACATTTTAAGTTGCAAAACTGTCCATCCCGATTCCTGGTTACATATTCCAAACCTTGGACCTTATGCTTCTGCCAGTCCTTGTCATTAACCCTTGGAAAGTATCCTTAACTAACAACAATAACAGAAACACAGACTTTGTCTCTAGCGTGGGCCCGATGATCGGGTGATATTAGTCTTGTTTACGACAGACTACTAGCCAGGCCGTTGTCTGTTAGTGTTGCGCCCATCTGATAATGAGCCCACAAAATAGTGATCCTGATCTCTCCAATTTAATAACTGGATATGACAAAAAAAATTTAATAACTTATTAAATGATATGTTATTTTACAGCCACGGAAGATCTTATCGTAGCTTATATCCTTGTACTCATATTGGAATAAGAAATTAATAATGACAGCTCATGTCCACCATAATGCACGCGTCAGAGACGGGAAAAGATAAGAAATGACAGCAGAGCAGCAGATGAACCTAAACAGCCAATGGACGTTATCCTATCTACATCAAGAAATTAATAAGACAACTTCCGATCATACTATGCATGTTCCAGATAACGCTATGCCACGTTTTTACCAGGTGAGGAGAGACACCACATTGGATTGACCCGCGACTTAATGCAGGAGGGCTTGACACGTGTAAAATGAAGAAAATCTGGTTCTGGTCCATTCCTGTTCTTGTAATGTAGTTCCCTGGCTCATGGTTGCTGATACAAACCCTTCATCTCTGAGATATCTTAGAGCCAGCAAAACCTGGAAATCTTCTCCATCCGATGATTTTAACCTCCTATCATCGAATACATTTTTATATCTTTCCTGAAACATTATAGGTTCTCCATTTTCCACTACCGAGTAACATTAGCGGGATCATCAAGTAAAGAGTTTTTATGCGGCCTTAATGCTTTTGGATAACCTAAAATTCTGGGCCCACGTATGCTCTTAACACGACGAATTCCTGTCCTGATCTACGTGCCCACGCCACAAATAATAATTCGCATCTAACATCACTACCGTTTGAGCGTTCGTCAGTTGGAATCCACGTCTCTTAATATTTGCAGTAATAACTAATGATTGCTTTTCTCGTACTCCCTTCATTTTAGGTGCTATATGTCATTTTCTAAAATATTCTTTTTTCCTATTTTTTCTAGCGCTTCAATTTCTTTCTCTTTTTCAATTAACTCGACCTCTCCCAAGAATTGCCTCTCCCTAATGACGGGTGCTAGCACTTTGCAATTATTAAGATCTCTATTTCTCTCTTAGTATGTGTATATATATATATAAAAGAGAGAGAGAGAGAGAGAGATCCACTCTCCTCTTATGGGATGCAAATTTTGGGGCCCACAAAACGTACACAACTATTAGTGGTACTATTTTTCCACCGAAGATAAGAAGGAGCTTTAGAGCTGTAGCTAGTATTTCTCTCTATGCAGAAATGCTAAACTAGGCGCGAGGTACCTGTGTGGATTACAAGCCTAGTGAACTAATCAGGTCTACGGAGATTCAAAAGTACCACCTGTCCGCTACTTGTCGCTGCTTTCATCCAATTATTGGTTTAAAAGGATGGGTTTTCAATGGGGTGTTCTGGACTGGCTAGACTTAAGAAAAATAAAAAGGAGAGACTCAATAGTCCTGGGGACTACGGCCAGGGGATCCTTTACGAGATCTGCGTAAAGAAAAATAAAATTGTAGAATGTAAATACAATGCAAGTGATGTTAGGGTCAAGGTGGCTAGTAGGAGGTTACCTTACCACTGAGGGCTCACCAATAATCTTGACAATATAATGCAAATAATACTAGAACAAAAATTTAAATAAGAAAGACAAACATCAAGAAAGTTGTGGTTCGACAAGGACATAGTTTTTGGCTGACTTATCCTAAAGAAAAGATAAATGATAAAAAATTCAAATGTAGCTTTTAGTGGTACATGTTATTTATATAGATTAGGGTTTTGCCTTAGTTACTGAGTGGTGAAAGAACTAAGAGAGTTTTGGACCCACGCAGTTATCAAAGTGACGTCTACTTATCCTATTGTATGTTGATGACTTACTATAAAAACATTTAAGAGAAATTACTTAATTAAGCTAATAATAGCAAGAGTAGTAAGATAACATATTATAAGAGAGAAGAAGAATGTACCTGCACTTCTCTTACGAATAAAATAAAAAAATATAAAATAAATCAAAGAGAAAGCATACAAATACCAGAGCAAGCGAATCATTTGTACTACTAGTCATCATTAAAAGTTATTGCACATAGGAGTCTATTAGGCCAAAGTCTATAGGGCTGCTAGCTAGCCTCTCTTTCACATAATTTTCCAACTTGCGTGCACGAAATTTATGTAAACAAAGGGCTAAAGTAGGGAGCATCAAACACAAGATATTAACCCATGATTTCATTCATATAGATGAAAAAGTTACCTAGAAAGTTCTGGCTAATAGAATCGGTAGTAGCGGAGTACTACTCGCGTAGAAGTATATACAATAAGTGTAACAAGAGCAATAAATGGTTTTGGGCAGCTATTTGGATAGTTTATAGCTTCTAGAAGGATTAGGAAAGTTTTGGGTAAAGACCCATTTCTCCAAAATTTAAGAAAATGGTGAGAAGGTACAGGAAATGTCTTAAAGGTAAAATGGTAAATTCTTGGGGGTAAATTGTAAAAGTCCTTAAGCCCTCTCCTTTTTCTAAACAGCAATAACTGTTTTAGAGTCTCGATGTCATTCTCAAGTGTCTTTTTCTAGCTTTTCCGATATTGTTTTCTACCGTTATCTCCTCTATTTATAGCAAAAGTAATGATGATGTGACTTGTCCCTTGTAGTAAAGTGGCATGAGTCACAAGATAATTTTCTTCCAGTTATGTGCATTGATGTCATCTCATTTTTTTTAATATAGCAGCTTATTAGGGGCCAACTAGGGATAATCCTTGGTTGGGTCTAAGAGGTGAGACTTCTTTAGAAGAAATGTGAAACTCCCTACAAGCGTTGATCATGACTACTCCCTGTCGCTATAATAAAATATAATTCTTTCGTAGTTGTGGGACTCTCTTGTTATTGGACTCTCTTCTTCTTCTCTCTCTTTTTTTTTATGTGATGGTTCTAAGACTGTGTTGGTAGTCTTGTTGTTCCACCAAGTTTTCAATTTTGGGCATGCATGAGTAGGGGATGGATTGGAATGTTGCTAGGACACTACTTAGTACTAAGAGGACTTTAACGTAGCAAAAATAAGGGTGTCTACAAATGCCCCCATTTTTCTAGAGGATAGGATAATTGAATGAAAAATTGTAAAATAGACTCCCTATTTTACCACCAAAGGTAGACTTATTCTTGTGAGATTGATTAGGTAAGTGTACGATTCACAACTCTTACTCCTTAGGGAGCAATTCTAATGCAAGGACAGCAAGCGGTTAAGACCACCACTTCTTCATACTTTGACCATGTCTTATGGTCCTTTCTTGACAATTGTCATAGTTCTAAAACATAGTTCTAAACTGTGTACATGATCCTTGTTTCTAGTTTTGGTAAAGAGATATTGTCCCTTGGATACTGGCATTGAATAATGAATGCCATGGATATAGTTGGAGGCCTTGAATACAGGTCAATGGACAAAGACCTTGGATATAGGAAAATTTTTGGGTGGGAGAATATTCTACTCCTATACTTTCAACATTAGTTTAATTCTCCTTCACAATTTTCAACATCGAGGTGGTTTCTGGTTCTTGTAAGTTATTTCCTTAAACATAGTTGTAGTTATGTCTATGTGATTTTTAATTTCTGCAACTATCTATTACCTTTACAATACTCAACCCAAGTGGGTCCCTTGACCATCTCCTGATGAGTAGTTCTCCTTGCTCATCTATCAAATTGGTGGTTTTGTTAGGCCATCATAGTGGGCCTAAAGTAAGGTCATCTCCTTTCTCTACTTTTGTGTGTCTCTGCATATCTCAAAGCGCACAAAAAAGTATGGACTTGTCCCTCAACCTCTAGATATCACAAAAGGGTAGGAAAAATTGTGGACTTTTCTCTCAACCTCTGCATATCACAAAGGGCATGAAAAGTATGGACTTTTCCCTCAACCTTTGCATTTCACAAAAGGGCATGAAAAAATATGGACTTTTCCCTCAACCTCTGCATATCACAAACAATATGAAGAAGTGCAAACTTTTTTCTTAACTTCTGCATATCACAAAAGGCATGAAAAGTGTGGCCTTTCTCCTCAATCTCTGTAAGTTGTCCAACAATTAGGATGCTGAAGTCTAGATCTCCCTCCTTTTTCTCCTTTTTTTTCTTTTTGATGATCCTCTAAGACATCATGACTTCCAAAGCACTAAGCCTTGTCACCGTGGGGTCTAATCAAGCAAAAACTTTGTCATTTCACTGCTTCATCTTAAATAGTCCATGTAGTATGTTATCTCATTGGTCTACCCCAAACTCTAATATCTACCCTATCTTTTAATGTACTTGTTGGTTGCCATTTCTTCTCTCCTTTCATTCATTTTTTTTTTTTTCCTGTGACATTTTTTGCTTGTCATTTTTCTCTTCTTTTTGTCTTTTCTTATAAATCCTTTTTCCATAACTTATGTCTCTACTTATCTTGAAATGATGTGTCCCCCTTTGGGAACCCTAACCTAATTTTCAAGATAAATGGTGGACCAGGGTCCTCCTTAGCAATAGAATCTATAAGCTAACCCTGGTTTGATAGATGCCTTTTTCATGCCAAAAATGTTGATGAGAAGATAATCCAAGCCACAATTAAGGAGAGGATCCACTTCTAATTCCATTCCTCTGCAAATTTCTCCTTCATTGATGACCATTTACCCACTCCATTTTAGTCTATTATGCCTTCTTGCAAATCATTAATATTTTAAAGGTGATTTTAAAATACTTTTGAAAAGTAAAATCATGAATTTATAGAACTCCTAGTGCCCTTTTTCATTCACTTGCCTTTTTGAAATACAACCTCGTGTCTGACTTTTAATCCATTTCTACTTTAAACAGCAAGCCAACCAAAATAGTCAATCACAACCAATTACTATAATAACCATCATCAAAGCGAAAGTCTAGCACTATTGGTATTATTACATGAATAGTTTGAAAAAAGATAAAATGTTTCTAACATCATGACTGCTTCTCACTTTCTCTCTCTATTCAAATGTGGAACAAGGTCTCCTCGCTTTAGCTCCTATGCCTTATAAGATGGATATGCATGTTTTTAATATTTAGTTTGAGCAAATACTACCTCGGTAGATAAACTTACACCACAAAATAGAAATCATGGCATCCAACACTCACATGCTTTGAAATCATATCTTCAATGTAGTAACCCATGACTAACTTACCTTAGTCACTCATGCTATGGAATTTTAAGCCTTCTCAACATTGCATATATAATGAAGTAAATATTCTTCCACATTGTAAATGAACAAGGATTATCAAATCATAAAAATAATTATATTGATAAAACTACAACATTGGCACTTCCGCTGAAATACCTCATGCCCTATCGCACTATGGCAACACATCTACCAGTGTATCATGAGTACTCATCAATCGATCACATAGGGTTCCTCTCATATAGAACCACCAAATAACTCTCCAAAAGACAAAAATAGAAAATATAGTGGGAAAACTATACTTACGACCATATCACTAAATCGTGTGCCAACAGGTATCTGAGAGGACCTCAACTATATCCTCATAGGGCTCACGGCTAATCTTGAAATAGAAAATATAGTGGGAAAACTATACTTACGACCATATCACTAAATCGTGTGCCAACCGGTATCTGAGAGGACCTCAACTATATCCTCATAGGGCTCACGGCTAATCTTGAAAGGGTGTCATGAGTCACATATAGTGGTCTCTCCCACCAATCAAGAAATTTGCTACTGTCTATACATTTGGGCTGACAATATATCCCAAAAAACTCATTTAAAACATTTACCAAGAATGATTTGCGAGTCATTTCTTTTTAAACATCATGCAATATCATTTGGCATATTAAATCCTTCCAACACATTTGGAAACATACCTCTTTTTAGAATTCCAAAGGCTATATTTAGCATGTAATTTTGAATTAGTAAAATTCTTAGTTTCAATATGAATTTCTTGGTTAGCAAAAAAATACATATTATAAACATTAATTTTCATGAATTTTCAGAACTATAAGAAAGCCCCTTCTTTGTAAAAAATATATTTAGCATGTAAAACTCGGTTAACAACATATCGTACTAGCATGTTCTTCATACGTCTACATGACATCTATAAATTATCGATTTCATGTCATTCTCTATATTGTAGCAAAACACACCACATCTACTATCGAGATAAAAGTCACATGGGCCCTCAAACCATAACTTCTTAACGCATATCAAATGTCTAATATAGAATTCGGTTTTCTTAGTATTAATTATGCCCCCATTGAATCACTTATATGTATCGTTTGCACATAGAAATCCTATTGATGGCATATGTTTATACATGAAACCTTCCATCAAACACATCAACATTGCATATGGTTAACGCACACACTTGATTTCATAAGATTTCCTCATCTAGATTCAACATATAGAAGGGTGGTATTTAAATGATAAAAGGGCCATGCATACAATGGTTTTCCTATATGAGTTACACATCACACTACCTAATCATGGAGAAAATTCTCATGCGGGCAAGGAACACGAGCACACACGTGTTCAAGCATGAGCCGTGCATAATCGTAATCCAATGTAAGAAAAGTCTCATATGTACAAGTGGACCATGCACAGAATTTTTGCTTAGATTCTACAATAAGATTTTAATACTTAACAATGGTGAAGTCATGCATGGGTCATATACCACGTATGTAGACAACTACATTAAAGCTCATACTACAAATTGAGTGTTATTAACTGGTGTGCACGGTTTAACCATTCACCTATGGTCATATTTTATCCACCTAATTCTCTTAGGGGGGTTTATTTCACAATGGATGTTTGGGTTTCTGTTGGCACATCTCCTGTGATATCTCCAATGATATCTTCTATGATATGTGAGATATATGTCATATATTCTGCAATATCTTGTATGATATGTAGGATATGTGACATTTGTTTTGTGATATCTCTGGTTATATTTTTGGTGATATCTGAAATAAGTCATGAGAAATATTTTATTGTTTTTAATAAAAATTAATGCATCAACCAATCAGGTAGCAATGACCCTCAAAGTATGGAACTTTCAACCAAATAGAATCATTTGATTCCATGATCAACCAGATAGGATCATTTGATTCCATTTGTCGTGTTAGAGATTGTGGTCAACAGCATGGTAATTTTCAAGCATGCAGGAGTAAGGTGGTATTTGTCATCTAGGCCAACTAGTTGTGAGGATGATCATTGTTGTGCATCAATTACATGCAGTCTAAAAGTAGCTCAAACTGGTGAGCTCAAGTGTATCTAATTGAACAAATTTCATTTGTAGTACATAAGGAACAAAATCAAGAACCAAGGAAATTTGCAAACAAGCAAGTAGCTGCAAGACATTTATTATCTATATGCATTATATACTCATTTGTTACTTTGTTGCGCTTGTAACAAAAACAAGTTCCCTTACTAGCATCAAGTTTTTCTCCATCTCCTTTTGGATTTGATTGCTCCTCTATAAATTTAAGAGGTGTCCCATTGAAAAGGTGTACATATGCACCTCCCTTCTCAAGATAGCTACAAGCATGGTTTTTCAGGGTTTGCAGCAGTGCTAACAGAATCTCAGGCGAAGCTAATTGCTAGTGCATCCATGATTGCTATTTTGTGATGTAATAATAGTTTCTTGACAGTGTGGAAAGCAAAAGCTAACAGAATTTTTTAGGCAAAGCTAAATATTCATGCTTTAGTCATTTGGTGCACACTTCAGCTTTGTACTTAAATCACTAGAACCAAATTCTAAATTTGGGAATTTACAATTGCACTTGCTTCTGTTGATAGAATTTGCTTCACATTGAGTGAAAGATAAATAACAAGAGGCAAAGTAAAAATCAATCACTAAGAATAGCAACAAGGGTATGTCACAAACAGAAGATCAATTGAGAAAGCTTATAAACATCATATGAATTCATTGTGAGAGTAGGACATCAGACAAATAGCAAATGTAAACTTTGTGAAGGTTTATAAGAAAATAAACTTATCAGGCATCTGGAAATCACTGGAAAAGAAGGGAAAAGGGACGAGAAAAAGAAAGCAGTGAAGCATTGCCATTTTTACATACTAAGACTTCTTCGAGCCGCATCCCATTGTGTGTTGAGGCTTGGGAAGCACTGAGAAGGTCCTTGGTGTTTTTCCAAGGCCAACCAATTGGGACTATAGATGCTTATGACCATGTGATAGAGGAAGTTCTTAATTATGACTAGGTATGTGCAAGACTTCTCTTGTTTTGGATATTTGATTAATAAGCATGCTTGTATTCTAAGGGGCTTCTTTATACTAACACTTTCACCTAGGGATTATATGTAGTTTTTGGATTAACATTGCCATCCATGTTGCTGATAGTGCATTCACTAGCTTCAGTGGCCTTGTTATGGGAATATTTTGTTAAGAGACGTAGGGTTATACTAGATGAAGCTGGTTCTAATATATGGTTTCTTATTTATGTAGGTCTTTGACAGTGATTTTGTACCAAGTACTCTAGCTTTTCTAAAGAATGGTGAGCCAAATATAGTTAAAATAAAAATAAAAAAATCTTTTGAAGACTCCACCTGTAAGGATGGGAGAAAAGAGTAGAGATCATTTTAAGCTTGGAGAAGGAGCAATACCTACCAGTTCCAAAATGCTTCATGATCCTATTCGAAAAACTGATACTTTAATTGTAGATTTTGATGAGAGTGCAATTGAACTTGTTGCTCTTGTTGACTCTGGATTTTGGTGGATTATTCTGCTTCGTGCCTACACCAAATCCACTAGGGTTTTATCTCTAGCTGAAACACGTGAATGTCAAAAGGGAATGCGGCTTATACTAACTTTATGTCTCTTAGAGGGATTTGACACATTCCGAACCTTGCTCTATGCTGATGGATGCTCAATGATTGATTGAAGAATGGTACAAAGAATGCTAATGGTTTGGGTTTCCCTGTTCACCATCAAGTTTCTTTTCATACACAAATTGAAGTGTCAGCCAATAGGTGGATGAGAGAGTGATAGAGAGAAGAACTAACAGGGCTAGGTCGCAAAGTTGGTGTGGTTCTACTAGCTTGACAGGGATGTTTGACGTTTGGTAAATAGAGGAGGTGAGGTGTAGAGAGAGAGAGAGATTAATGAAACAAAAACAGGGGGGTTGGTTGAGGAGGGGTTGCAGAAGATGATGCTCCTATTTCTCTCTCTAAAAAAAATATATTTTTAATTTAATTTTTCTCTCTCTAGAAAGGGGTAGATTTTGCATTGTAAACAGGAGTTGGCATATCTCCAATAATACTAAACATATCAAGCATGATAAAGTTACATAAATCTGTTATCTCATATATGCTAAAGATATCACAGTTAAATAAACTTGATATCTCACATATGCAGAAGATGTCGCAGTTAAACCAACCTGTATCTCACACATGCCAAAGATATCACAGTTAAATAAATATGATATCTCACATGTGCCGAAGATATCACGATTAAATAAGCTGCATTTTTGAGATATGCTATGAAATCTTAGAAACACCGAACATGTGCTATTGAGTAAACCCCCCTTATGCATCAAGTCTTAGAACTTTAATTCTCATCTTTCCCTATAGTTTTAGACACGTTTTCATAATGGAACCCATTAACTTGAGATATATAGTATTCCACCTAGCCAATCCCACCAAATATAAATTCCATTTTGAGTTGAGTCACAACCTCGTTTTATGACCCATATAAAACAAAATGCTAGATCCAAAAGTAGAAAAATTTAAGTTTTGAATGCATGCTTAACACTAGCCAGTGCTTGATCTAAGGAATGAGAAACATAGGTATTGAAAGCATTATACTAGGATGTTCTCAATCCATTAACTCAAGAGGATAATGTTACCAACGATCCATAAAAATTCACGTTTTCAAATTCATTGCTAAAGCATAGAGTCAAGTTTTCAAAACTTTGTAGTTCTAAACTAACTATTTAAATGATGGATCTATTTTTTTTTTCATAGATTTTTGGTATTTATTCTTTCCGTTGAGATTTCCTAGATTCAGATTTTATTTTATCCTATATAGTCTTTCTAGTTTTTTCCAATATCTCCTTATATTATCTTGTATTCTCTCTTTCTAATTTCACCTTTATGCTGGTTCTCTAAAAAATCTCCTCAATAAAAAAATTTCTACTTATAACTTTCAACATATCTAGACATTTTGCTAATTTGACTATCCAAATTTGGCAGTCAAATGGGTCCCACCACACACGTTTTTGGCTATATAAATGGTAAAAGATGTCAATAATCAATATAAAACTCTATTTCATGCACAACTTTGATCTTAAAAGTTAGATTTTTGCATGCTTATAGTCGTTGGATAGCTCTCTTCAAGCTTTATCCATCGATAGAGGTATAGCTGTAGGATTCCTAATTTTTAAAAGTTTTAATTTTTGAACTCTTGAATTAAACTTTGAATTTTTTCATTACTTGTAATAATAGTAAAAAAATATGAAATATTACAATTATTGCTACCATTGCCACTAAATCTATTAGCTCTTCTATCAAGGTGGAATGGCATGCGTACTATTGATACTTGTTTGCCCCACAGCATACTTGCCCCTTTATTAGAGGTGGCACTTTGCCTATTCTTGCTATTGCCTGATAGTGAAATCATTCTTCATATAGCCCTTCTTCTTCAAGTGGTATGCTAAGTCCACTTGATGAAGGATTTAGCAATTTGGAGTAGTCTACCATAGCATTGGTGTTGTGACGCGGTTAATATGATGGCCATCTCCACCGTGATGTTCATATGCCCATTGCATTTATCTTTTTCTCATTTTTCTCATTTTTCTCATTTTTATATTTTTTATGTTTTTTCCTTTTTTCTTTTTTATTGCCCTAAATTTAAGTTTCATGATGGTGTGAGACTCTGCTAATTTGAAGATGATATGATTGCACACGGGAAACTCTCACTGTAGCAACCCAAATGTAGTCTTTTTGGGACAGTGATACCACCAGCTAAGGAGGAAGCAGTACCTTTTGATATTTGAATAACTCCACTGAAGAGTAATGCAATCTAAAGTGGAGCAACAATTCCACCTAGCACTAGTTCAGGTTCTTTTTCTGTGACTCATTTATTGTTTCTAATTTTGTTATCGTTTCTTTTTCTAAGGCAAGCATTCTGCCTGATTATGTTGTTCCCAATGCTATTGGCCATGATTATATGAGAGTGGAACTTCTGTCCCACCTCCTGTTGACTCTGCCCGAGTTTTATTATTCATGCCCCTGGCCTGTAGATGTGTCTTTCCTTCAAACACCACAACTTTGATGAAAGATCCCTCCTTTTCTTTGTAAGTTGATGGACCTTGCCTACCACTAGTGAGTTGAGGAGGCATTCTTCATGTTTTTTTGTAGTGTATCAGTGCCACGAGGTATTCGCTTGTAGAAGGATGCTTGTTTTCCTGTGCTTTTTAGTTTTCTTTACCCTTTTGGGTGTGAAATCATAATGGTGTTCCATCACTCCACCTTTTGAATGAATGAATGTATACCTTTGGTGCACTGTATATGAATCTTGCATGCGTGTCATTTCTTCTAAGAAAGAAGACTTGGACCACCAGGACTTCCTTAGCTAAGCCCTTTGAATCCAGTGTATATAGTGTCTCCATAGGATAGTTTCATCAGTTCGTCTGGTTGCAATTGGGTCCGATGGTAGGACATAAGAACCACCATTTTCTATTTGGAACAGGGTGGCTAGTGGTCGCACCTTAGTTGATAGGAGATGCTCTAGGACTACCATTGCTCTTCAATATTTAGCACTAGCTATTTAGTAGGTCTAGATGGTGGTATCATGGTATCATCGTGCTCTCTTGTGCCATGATCAGCTTGATTTAACTGGAGGGCTATTCTTCTCTGGAGCTTGTAGATAATGTGTCCTCTAGACCACTTCTTGCCTGACGAAGAGCCAGATGAGTGCATCCTAGGGCAAAAAGGAAGTTGTTTGTCATCTTTATAGGGGTCTGCAAGTAATTTTCTTCTAGCCTTGCATTGGAGTTCCTCATTGAAGATCAAGTATCCAAATTAGAAATTCTACCTTAGCCTTGAGGTCTGACAATCGGTGACACTTAGTCACACTAATGGCTTATGGCTTCGAGATACCTTATTGGGGTTCAGTAGATACCAAATGAACACGGTTCCACCAGCATGTTAGACATGCTCCAGGTCTTCTTGATAAAGCTCTTTAGGCAATGAAGTGGTCTTCAGGTTCCACCAAGTTCTAACAAGGAACTCATGACCTTTTTTTTTTTTTCTTTTTCTCTTCTTTTTCTTTTCATCATTTTCCTTTCTTCATAAAAATGAAGGAGGTTGGTTGTACTAAAATGCTAAATTATGAATGAAAAACTTTCTTAACTATACAATGGTGGTCCCAAAGACCACCCAGTTTAGTTGTAGTACCTTCTGATATGGTCATCATGGACCATAAATCCAAGACCTTTTTCTAGATTAGGCGGCTCCTCGTTGATGGTTAGAGACTTTTCTTCTGAGTGCTTATAGCCAAGTTTTTATTCCTTGGTAAGTTGCCCCTCATCATGCATCCATGAGCAGTACACACTTAATCTCCTTCTTCATTGACTTTAAATGTTGAGGACCTCTGCTCCACATGTTCAATGTTTTGGTGAATTTGAATATTCAAGAGATATCTCTCAATTAGGTGGCTCTTTCTTGATGTTCATGAATCCTTCATAAAAAAATATAATATTCAATGGTTCACTAGGCATAGGTGGATATTCTGCAAGGAGGTTGCTCAATGCCCTAGCCCTTGGCAAGATTCTCATGTGTACTAGACCTTTGCTCTAATACTCATCACTTTGGTAGATAATGGGAGAAGAGACATCTCCTTTTGGATTAGGAGGCCTTTTTGATTAGTTGGTTCTTGACCTTGCTTTCAACAAATTTTATAGGTATGGTGTTATGTTGCTCCACATTGGTTCATTGGTAGACTACAATGAGAGAATAGCCTCTTTTCAAGTCAAGGGGCCACTTGGAGCTCTCAAAGATGAGTTCCTTATCTATATTATTAGAAACAACATTGAACTTGGTGGTACACATCTCCACCTTAACGCTTTAACAATCTTTAATAGTGGAAAAGTCTCAATTCTAATCAGGGGGCCACTTCAAGCTTTCAAAAATCAACTTCTCTAGGTCTTTTTCTAGACATTATTTCCAATGAAGCATCAAAAAGCCACAGAGCATTAGAATTTGGGTATAGTAGTTTTGGAGGAAAGTAGTGCATGTCTTGGATAGACTCTCTAGTTTCTTAATCAATCACAATGATACAACTACAAGGATTTGCATATGTTGTGTATGGATCAACAAGGTAGGTGATCTAATCTTTTGAAGTATCGCATTGTTCTACTTTTTCTCCCTCAAACTTATTATCCATGGTAGAGAGAGTATGTGGTTTAGGCCCAATGTCTAGTGTGACATCAAGACCATGGACTAAGGAACCACTAATAATGGGTGGCCTAGTCTCCTCCAATGTTTGATTATTCGCATCCTCTAACTTTCATCGAATGCAAATGCTTCCACTTGCTCAAACATCTCATGTTGGCCTTACAAGACAGAAATCAACTATTGAGTGACTTGTGGTTTTTGCTCCAAATTAAAGAGGTCCAAGTTGGTTGCCCAACAAATCCGGTATTCACTATTTCCAACATGGTGGTATGTTATTCCACCACCTCAAAAATTCTAAAAATTGCTATCAATGTGGAGTTAGGGAGCCACTTTAGGCCCTCCCATGTTCTTTCCATATCCCTTATGTTGTTACAACCTTCTCGCAAATTCTTGATGAATTCTTAGGTCTTGGGGCTGGGTTTGGATTGTACTAGTACTACTATATGAAAACTAGTGGTACCTTATACCACACTGCAAGTACACTACTACATAGGAGGCTTTTAAAGTCGATTTTAACTCAACCAACTTTGTAAAAATAATACAAGTAGGTTTTGTAAAAGTGACTTAAAAATCATACTTAAGAAGTTGGTTTGTCTAGAACCAACTTCTTTACTATGGCAAGAAACACTTTTTTTCTTAAGAATGGACTTTTGAAGTCAGTTTTCAAAAAACCATTTTAAAAGTTGTTTGAAACGGACTTTAAAGTCCTTATTTTAGTGTAGCAGGAAACACTTCTTTTTCTTTTTTTTTGTGGGAATAACTTTAGAAGTTGATTTTAGGAAAGGACTTGATAAGGGGGACTTTTCAAGTCGGTTTTGGAAAATGACTTTAAAAGGTAGGGTTTTTAGAGTTAGTTTTGGAAACCTACTTGAAAAGTCCTCACTTGTCAAGTCGGTTTCTAAAAATTGACTATAAAAGTCCCTATTTTACTATAGAAAGAAACACTTTTTTACACAAGAATATCTTTAGAAGTCAGTTTTAGGAAATGACTTGAAAAGTGGGGACTTTTTAAGTTAGTTTTGGAAAACAACTCTGAAAGTGTGGGCTTTTAAAGTTGGTTGTTTCAAACCAACTCGAAAAGTCCACACTTTTTTAAGTCAATTTCCAAAATCAACTTACGTAAAACACTCTACATTAGTTTAGGAAGAAACTTTTCTTTTTAGTGCCACTAAAAATGAATTTAAAAGTGAAGACTTTTAATGTCAATTTTGGAGATATGACTTTAAAAGTGGAGACTTTTAAAGTAGGTTTTGAAAAACTACTTTAAAAGTCCCCACTTTTAAAAAATTTGGGTTTTCTATGAAACTAAAGTCAGGCTTTTAAAGTGATTTTTGGAAGTTGACTTGAAAAGTCCCCACTTTTCAAGTCATTTTCAAAACCAACTTTAAACGCCCCAAGTTAATGTGGCGAGAAACCCAAATTTTTGAAAATTGGGGACTTTTAAAGTTATTTTTCAAAACAAACTTTAAAAGAATGACTCTCTTATATGAATTTTCACATCTTATTAGTTTTTAGTTTTTGGCTATCTTCATCTATATGCAAATTAAAGCTCATTTAGGTGCATTTTCATCCTAACTAGCTTCAACTAAATCACCAATATGGAAAGGAAGAGCTTCATGGTTTGCAGTCCCGTCCAAAATTTGGATTCGATGACGATAGTAAGAGGCCAAATTATCATGAAATAGTTCTAAATTAGCTCTTTAATCATTTGCTAGCTTGTATTACATAGATGGAATACTATGTACCATTTGATATAAGTAATAAAAGGATGATAAATGGGAGTTTTCTAAAAATTCTTGATTTTCTTGTTCTTGTGTTTATATCTGTGTGTGTGTGTGTGCGTGCGTGCACACATGTGTATAGAATGCATGCTTGAATGTTAAATTGTATGAAAAATAGGTGCCCTTCTTACTAAGGGTTTTTTAAGTTAGAGAAAAAATTGTTTTAAAAATAGTTTTAAAGTCAAAAATAAAAAAATGACTTTAAAAATGGGTTTTAAGGTTGGTTTTTCAATTTTCACTCTAAAAACTATTTTTAAAGTCAGTCTTTATTTCCAACTTTAAAAACGATATTGTTGGTTTTGTATTCTAGCTTTAAAAATAGTTTTTAAAGTCGATTTTTTAATTCTAACTTTAAAAATTCAACTACAAATGAATGAAAGTTTCACAACCCATTATTTCACCTTCTGTCTCTATCTTCTATAGGAGTTCTCTCTGTGAATCAGTACTGCAACCCTTGAAAAGCTCTTATGAGTTTAGTGGCAAAGAGGTAAACCTTTCGTCCCCCTCTTTCTCTTCTGTGTACGACCCTCCCCCACCCTCTCTCTCTCTCTCTCTCTCTCTCTCTCTCTCTCTCTCTCTCTCTCTCTCTCTCTCTCTCTCTCTCTCTCTCACACACACACACACACACACACACACACACACACACACATTGGCTATTGTTGTTTGGAATTGGTTGATGCTTAGGTTTTTTCTAGTATTTGTACGAGGACATGGATGTATGGTTAGAGTTTTGTGCCTTGATTCTTTATTTCAAGTCATTATAGGCCTCCTTATCTTAAACTGCAGGTAATCTTTTACCAAAGAATTTGAAAGCAAGAATACTGCACCACATGCCCCTAACTTGACTAGGTCGCTACACAGGATGTCATTGTTGGCAGCAGCCTTGCTTAGAGTTTTTGTACTTGTGCTTTCTTGGGTAAGAATATCCTATAAAATTTAATTAGAAGGACATGATTGTGTCATCTAATTAACTATATAAAATTGAAATTAGTAAAGGGTAGGCAGGTGGAACCACTTATAATACAAGAAGAAACTTGTGTAGTAGTTTCATCTAAGAATGTTTGGCCAATACAGCCCACTGAATGTGCCATCTTTTAAAGGATGGAGCGATCATTGGGTTCCGTAGTCCCAACTTTCTTTTGTTGTCAGGAAAGACACTATAGTTATATAACTGAATGTATATAACTATAATAGCATTAATTTTAAAGGAATAAATTGTCATAGATGCTTACTTCACGCTCTTCTAAAAGAGCATAGCCCAACCTAAAGAGGTGGTACTGCATATTAGTTCCATGCACCTTTTTTTCTCTCGCACTCTTTGCCTGCACATTTATACATATGTAATCAAGTGCAATGATTAGATGTTACATGTAATTAATTAAATGAAACATCATTTTTACATACCTTGAATTCAGTGAATGGGCAGTTCTATACAAATGCATTCCACATATCCTTGTCAATGATGTTGGAATAAATGGAAGGCATTGTGTATAGCCTTGTTGGATCATTGACATATAGAGCTATATAATTGCGAACAAGGTAGTTCTTTTATTTTCTCCATTGGTGACTACCTACTTGTAAAGCATGCATCTTCTTCTACTCATGTACACCAAAGGTAGTTTACAAAGTAAACAACACATTATTATATTCAAAAATAAGTTATTATATAATACATATTATTAATTTTTACCTACCTTCACCATTTCCCATATTGAATCTTTTGTCGAGGATTTCACAATTCTTGAATTACCAAATGTGATAGGATCCATGCTTCTGATTGTGGAACAAAGAAAACTGCTATAAAAGGTTGCACTCTTTCCTATCTCTTTCCCGTTACAATTGTATTGGATAGTTTCTTTAATTCGCATCGACTTTCTCTTGATAACCTTTTCCATTGTTCTTCCCCCTCTGTTCTCTCTTTTGAGTAATGCTTACATTGGCCTATGATTCATGCTCTTGATTTTGCTCATATTCTTCATTTTGATATTATTCTTGCTCCATCTTTACTACAAACAAGAACATAATGATATTCGAACAATGGGATAAAAATGGCCATATAATGCATTTAAAGAAAATAAAGCTACATGACATAGGTGGTAAACAAACCTAAAGTAAATCAAATAAAAAAGAAACTTGCTTTTTTGAGTGGAGAAGAAACAACTTGAAATGATACAAATACTTCTTAAACACAATAACAAGATTTACCTCAAACATTGCCAAAGAAATGAAGATACTCTATGATCATTCAAATAATTAAATTGTAGGTGATCCATTAGATGGGTAAGAACAACAATCAATTAAAGAATGCATATCAATTTGCTACTTTCCTATCTTAAATTAAACCTAGGACTTGTTCTTATGCATTGTTAGATGTATATTGGGTCATGGCAATGATTGGGTCATTATTAGATGTATATTTGGTATTGTCAGTGCTTAGTTCATTATTAAGAAGAGGGATTACTTTCTTTTTGGAGGGGAAATGAATATAATGTTCTGATAGGGAAAATACTCCTATAGTTACGTACACTAAGTGTCCTTTGATGTATATTTTAAATCACTAGCAAGTGCACCAATCAATGTAGTAATTAACACACAAGAGAGGTCAATCCTATGAGGAATCCCATAGTTTTGTATATTGACTGGATGTTGCTTAATTAATTCACTTATCCTAGCCAAAAGAGATGGTTTTTAATTTATTCTAAAAATTAAAATAATATGGTAACTAAACAATAAACATGGGATCCAACGAACTTAAACTCATTAAAAATAACTTGGAACATTACGCACAAAATATGTGCCCTTCTATTGAATAAAAAATCTTATAAAAAGAGGTGCATGTACATTGAAACTATAACAACCCCAAATTTTACTATTGCATGATTGAAGTATGGGTTTTCTAGGAAAATAACTTTTTATGGAATTAGAATCAGGAACTTGATGTTTTCCTCAAAAAGACAGCTTTAGAGCTAAAGGAAAGAGCAACTTTCACTCCTAGAATATAAATAATTAGATTCTACTTAGAAAGTGGAATCCAACGACCCAAAGAACGTTGAAAACGGAATCCGAATGAGGAAGTTATGGGACTTCAAAGTCACGGCTATTTTGGTACTTAAAAGTTTAAAAAAACTAAGAATATGAAATTGAAATTATTAAATATGGATTTTACTTGACAATATCATTCCAACGACACTAAGTTCACTAAAATCGGAGATTGTACAAATAAACTATAATTTTCTTACAAAAGGGTATTTTAGTAATTTTGCAAAGTGGGCTCCACTTGCAAGAGTTGGAATGTGATAGTTAATGGAGTTGAAAAACATCATTAGTATGTCTTACCTTTTGTTTGATTGATATCATGCTATTTAGAATAGTAAAAACACCATTACAAAACTTTAAAATAAATAAAACAAAACAAAATTAAAATAACAAAAAGGGTGGGGGGAGAGGGGGGGGGGGGGCGCACATGTGATAATGGCATCCCCCACTTAAGTGAAATGTAGTTTGTTTCATAAACTTGACAAAACCCTACGAAGAGGAGGAAAGAAAGAGAAGAAGAAAGAAAAGAAGAAGGAAGAGGAAGGAAAGGAAGAAGAAGAAGAAGAAGAAGAAGAAGAGAGAGAGAGAGAGAGAGAGAGAGAGAGAGAGAGAGAGAGAGAGAGAGAGAGAGAGAGAGAGAGAGAGAGAGAGAGCTGGGGAAACCATTCATGCCGGTGAGCATGAGAAAATGGATCTAGGTAGGGTTTTTCATGTTTCCTAGAAAAATGGAGCTCGCTAGTGAAGATGGAAGCTCAAATTTCAAATCCCAAACCCCCACCTTGCTCGCCTCAAGGTCTAGGGTAAAAGCCCTTTGTTTCCATTTCGATCGGATGAAGATTTCATGGGGTTTTTCAGCTGACCGGACTTGCAGGCCATCGCCAGAGATGATGAGAGATTGGATCAACAATCCGAGCAGTCATCTTCTACGACTGGCCTAGAAGAACCAAAACCCCATGATTTTGAACAGATTTGGGATGATCTAGGCCATCGATGGAAGAGGACTCTACTGTGCGACTAGATCAAGGAAGGTTCACCTAAAATCAATGTCGATCTAGATCATCCAAGGGTGGAGGAAGTATGAAAATATGCTCTGAAGGTAAGATCCATGAAGCCCATCCTTTGATTTGATGTATTTTGTTAGATCTATGAATTTCTATCCTATATCTAAATTTAAGGATGATCCAACTGCCAATTTCTTAATCTAAGCTCATGAATAGGTAGATACATAGTTGAAAAACCCTAAAATCAACTTAGATTGCCAATCTAGACTATAAGACTGATCGGACGATCTCAGTCGTTCGATTGGGTACTATTCATACAGTAAAAATTTGATGTTTGATCGCTAATTAGACACCATAGATGAATTAAACAGGCCTAAAATTACTATAATATAGTAGGAATTGATGAATTTAGATGTTAATTGACTACAAACCAATCGGACAATCTCAGTCGTCCGATCGAGAACTATTCATACAGTAATTTTGTAGTTTCTGATCTATGATCAGACACCATGGATGAATCCTACAACCCTAAATTAGCTAGAATGTGACTAGAATGTTGTAATTTGGATGAAATCCTAGCAAGAAACCTCAGCCGTGTGATATGTCACTATTCAAATAGTGACTTGTTGACATCGAATCAACGATCAGAAGGCACAGATGAGTTCTGATTGTCAATTCAAAGCTGTAAGTGGTCTATCTAACTAATGTACACCCTTAAATTAGTTAAATCGAACCATGTAATATAACAGAATGCACTAAACTTTGAGGTTCACAAAATCCAACCGTCAATCTCAACCCAAATCTAAGGACAAAGATCCACAGAAGCCTTGATCAACTCACATTTGTTTTGATCTTATGTAAAGATCCAATATTTATGATCTGAGCTTTAGATTGCATCGGATTCTTAAAATTATGATCAAAAGGCTTATAATTTTGGAAAAATTATGACTACCTAAGATTGATTAGAACCTTAAGCAATTGTTGGATCTTCAATTAGATTTGATAGTCCTAATCAGGAAAAAATTATAGGAAAGTCTTGATAAATGGTCGAGAATTGATTAATTAGACTTGAAAGAAACTGAATAGAATGAGAAATAGGGACCTCAACTATATGATCATGACCCTAAGTTTATAATCAAATACCGAGGACGTTGGATCAGATTGTTAAATGATAATTAAATCTAAATATTTGTATGTATGTGAATGTATTAATAAAAGAATATTTATGTGTTGTATAAATTGAAGCGCATGAGGTCGATTGTGGAGAAGAGGGCAATTAAAGCTAGTGGAATTCGATGAATGCATCACACAAGGTAAGTGAAAATTTAAGAAGCATGACCAAATAATAAGATTCATATTTTAAATATGATCTTATTCCTTATTATGAAAGTTATAGCATGGAAATAGTATAATTGTCATTAAATGTGCTTTGTATGGTGAATGATGGGAATTAGTTATTTAAAATGATGTCATGCTTATAATTCATACTTAATGTGCACCTATTATCTGACAAACATGATTAAGACTTGTACATCTTATATGATTGTGAAATTACATGTATGGTACATGGGTACCACGTCAGTATTTGTGATGTATGAGTTTAGGTTTGTAGGGTACATCCTTGGTGGATTGTCACCTAATAAGTGAGGATGTTATACTTGTTATGAAATATGTGAACAAGCAATTTGCTTGCTATTATGATTATTTTACATCCGGGCATGAAGGCCTGAGAGTTTTATTTTATATAGGCATATGCCTATGGGTGCCCTGCTAGGGAAGTTATGGGGGTTTGCCCACTCGCTTCCTGAAATTTGATTATATGATGATACCTTCCCCTATGAGAGGCTAAAAGTCAGGTTGGGCAATTATGGGAAGGCCCCACTATGAAAGTCCTGTCTCCCCATATGGGCAGTGGCATGATATTTTCCTCTGTGGTATCAGTGGTGAATAGGGCAGTTATCTAGGAGCACTGTACAGATTCTGACTACATGCATAGTAGTCCTTATATTTGATGCACTATGGTGCTTATATGATGGCATTATGAGATGCTTTATATGTTGTGGCATGATGATACGCCTTATATTATTTTTTCAGCAATGGCAGAGGATTGTGGACCCTGTATAGTGAGGGGCATGAGGATTATATTGATATACTAGTAGAGGCTGGATGATTATGAACCCCACATGATGAGGGGTATGATTTTGAAACCCAGTGTAGTCTGGGAATGTAAATTAGATGATATTGATTATATTCATAATTTTGTATGTCTTTTAACAATTTTCATATATGTGTACGTATGTTATATGTATATAATTGAGGCCGTAGTTTCATATAAGTTTCATATGGGTATATGAATGGATAGAACTATTATGCAGAGTATGGTTCACGGAATTGCATTAGTTTATTTAGATAACAAATAATAATTAAGGATGTTTGATAAATCAATGGATTACTTATATTTATGAAACATGTATATATTGATAATTATGAAACATGTTAATAATTGATTTATCAATGGATTGTTAATGATTATGAAACATGTAGATATTTAGTTTATAAATGGATTATTGAAATGTATCCAATTCAATATAATTGCTATGAAAATTAATATTCTAACTACTATGGAATAATTAATGTATATTAAGATTCAACATGCTTCTTAAACTCCCCTACCAAGCATGGCTTGTTGAGATATTGTAAATGTTTTATGTTTACAATATCTCAGATACAGATAGACAAGAGAAGATGTACCCAAGAAGAGGAATCTAGCAACTATACTTCTATGCTCAGGTATACATTTTATTAAAGCTTTTGCATTAGTTAGTCATTTGAATTGTGATATTGGAAAATTAATATAATGTTATAGGGGCTGTACGAGTGAACCACTGGATGGGTCCTATTTTAAGAAATGAATTTCTATCTTCTAAAAAACTATAAATATGTACAGTGTGAGTATAAAGGTGACATATGAGTTTTTGGGAAAATGAATTTCAAAGAAAAATCTTCTGTTGTTTTTGTATTTTAAAATTTAGAGGCATGCCACCTTTTGAAATAAACCCAAAAAACTTTCATGAAAAACTCGAGGTGTCACAGAAACAAGAGTCAAACAAACAAAGAAAAAAAGGAACTCAAACAAGGAAAGAATGCAGGAAACAAAGGAGTTAAACCAAAGTAATAAAGAAAGGAGCAAGAGTAATGAACTAATTAACTTGGAAATTAAGAGTGCAATGACCATAGAACGCAAGCAAGAGGGAGGCATGGAGGTTTGGAAGAGAGCAGCCAAGAAAGAGGAATAAGTTGCAAACCCTTAAGGAGCTTCAAGGTGGTCATGTGCAGGGAGAGGGTGGGAAGGGAGCATTCAGTGGTTGCCATAGGGAGAGGGTGAGAAGGAGACTTTGGGTGGTGGTCACCACAAGCAGGGGAGGGGGTGGACCTGTATTGATTTTCCTCTAAATTTATATTGGGGGGCTTTTTGGTGGCGGTCAGCGCAATGCTAGGAAGGGGGGCTTCGTAGGGGAGGTGAAGAGAGGGTTGGGGTTCGAAGGAAGGAGGAAGGGGGAAGGGGGAAGGGGGAGGAGGTAAGGTGAGGGGAAGAGGGGGTCAGAGGGAGGAGGTAAGGGGAGGGGGGATGTACCTTAATTAACTAGCATGAAGTTTTTGATGGAGAGCAGCATGGTTGATCGACAGAGAGACAATGGAGGGCAGAACTATAGATGACAGAGATTGAGAAGCAAATGGCAGGATGAAAAAAAAATATTTAATCCTTATACATTGGATTTTTTAAGTTGTATTTTTAAACAACTTTAAATATGGTGTTTGATAAAGTTGTTTGAAAAAAACAACTTTAAATAGAGTGATTTTTAAAGTTGTTTAAAAAAATTAACTTTAGAAAACAACATTTTTAAAGTCATTTCTTCAAATGACTTTATAAAACATAATATTTGATGTTGTTTTTTTCAAATGACTTTATAAAACACCATATTTAAAGTTGTTTGGAAAAAAAGTGACTTTAAAAATCTCTATTTTTAAAGTCATTTTTCCATACGATTTTAAAAACTATAATTTTTGAAGTAAATTTTCTGAGGGCATTAATTTTGATGTTGTCTTTGATGTATTCCACCCAATCACATTTAAACATAACCGCAGTTCTACAAGTATAATTCAAAGTCAATATCCCTGTTATAATTGCATTTATCCTTTGAATTAGAAAAGAATATAGCATTAACAACTAAGCTAATCCCACTATTCTATTGTACTCCTGAGTTATCATGGTCTTTTGTGAAAAAATGATAATCATTGATTTTATTACTTTTGGTCATAGTCCCATTGTCATCCAACCCAAGAATTCGGATATACCATTGCCACATAGTTCTCATTGATTGTGAATCTATGTATATACATATTAAGTAGGATATGATTGTTACAAGTAGGATATATATATATATATATACTAGATGTAATTTATTAAGTGTGAAGGCTTTCATTACCTTTTGGTAGAGCCAAGTATTAAAAGTGTGACGATGCTCAAATTGTAGCCACTTTTATTTCTTTGCTTAACTTGGATTCTTTACCTTAAGAACATCCATGTGCTCACTAGACACACAAATTAATGGACTAGATCAAAGAAAATATAATTATTAATGATTAAATTTTTCTTAAGTGCATGATCAACTTATTTAATGTATGGTTGGAGTTCATCAACATTTTACAGCACATAAAAGTGCGCTTGGTCCCATTCTTTATAGTAAATGGTG
Source organism: Warburgia ugandensis (assembly GCA_035236585.1). NCBI lineage: Eukaryota > Viridiplantae > Streptophyta > Magnoliopsida > Canellales > Canellaceae > Warburgia > Warburgia ugandensis. The sequence goes on along the minus strand of CP141127.1, from coordinate 12,555,744 downwards.
GATAGATGACCACTCGATAGAGGTTTTCCAACCTTGGGATCATGAAATATAATTGATTGTGTCTTTCTTGGGATTCCAATTTCATCCACTCTTGATAAGTACTATGTGCAAAACTCCATTGCTTCTTCTACAATATAACATTTGGCTATGCATTCCTCTGGCCAGTTATGATTTCATACATACCCTTCTAAAATTTTCAAGTACCTCTCAAACAGGCATCCATCACAAGTAAATTAGCCCATAAAGTTGGACCTTATCAATGAGGTGCACTATTGAGTGTACCATGATGTCAAAGAAGGATGGTGGGAAGATTGTCTCAAGCTCACATAAAGTTGTCACTAGATGTCCTTGAATTTCTTATAATTTTGAAACATCCACCACCTTCTTGAAACAACATTCATAGTTGAGATTTGGTTGAGGATAATCACAATGAAAATCAATATATATGAGCTTCACTTTGTGTATAGATGAAGATAGTCAAAAACAGCAAAGCAAAAGTTGATAAAAATAACTCTTAAAATAGACTAGTAATTTTAAAGTTGTTTCTTGATAACAATTTTAAAAGTCATTTCCTACAAAAAAAATGCTTCACATTAGACTAAAGTTACCATTTTAAAGTCATTTTTTTCAAACAACTTTAAAAACTAATATACTTTTCACCTCAAATATATTTTATTTAAGTAATTTATAATATCTTACATAAATACACAATGAAACCAATTTTTATGATAGTCAATGTTGATTCATGTATTCTTTGCACACATACACATACATATAAACAAACATAAGAACAAGGGACTCAAAGTACTTTTTTGGAATAACAGCTCATTTATCATCCTTCTATTGCATATATCAAATATTACATATTATTAGATCTTATTAATACAAGATCATGATCAAAGAGCTAATCTGAAATGATTTCATCAAAAACTAGCCTCCTAGTATTCAACTGACACTATTCTACGGGGAGAGACAAGGTAAAGCTTTAAACTGCAACTTCCTGAGCCAACATAATGGTACCATTTCTCTCCATCAAATTCTAATTTTGGATGAGAACCACAAATCATAATGGTCTCCCTTCCTTCAATAGTGAGGCTTAGCAAGAGAAGCATTTGTTGTTTGCAATGAAATCATGCAATTTTTGTCAAATTCATGATGATCTAGCACACTTCTTAACCCTATCATCTACAATGACAAAACCCACTTGATCAATAGAATACAAACAAAGAGAGTTGGTAATAAGAAATTCATGCATGATAAAAAGAGGTTTTGGTGTACTTATAGTGTTTTTCATGCCACAAACGGTCAAAATACACAAAATGGAAAGCAAGAAGGGAAACAGAACATAGAGAGACACGAGAACCAAAGGAGGAGGTCATCATGCAGCCTGTAAGATGAAAAACATGAATAGGAGATACAAGAGAGAATGAGATGACTTCGGCCTTTTAAAGATGAAGGACTTTTGAAGTCATTTTCTGAAAAAAAACCTTTAAAAGTTGAAACTTTTGAAGTCATTTTTTGAAAAACAACGTTAAAAGTCCTCAAACTTATTCTTTTTCATGACTTTAAATTCACTAACTAACACGGCACCAAATAATGTTTCACACAAATCAGTGTTGAATCCCACATTCTTTACATAATAAGTACAAGAATATGTAAAAGACCAAGGTACCATTCAAAAATTCTTCAATCATGCATATATATATATATATATAATATGGGCCAAACAAAAAAAGATAGTAACCCGAACATAAAAATCAATATTGAATGAGAATATATAAATATAATTTCAATTCACAATTGAGATTCGGTCCACCTACAACAAAAATCAATATATATATATATATGAGCTTTAGTTTGTGAATAGATGAAGATAGTCAAAAAAATAAATCAAAAGTCGATGAGAAAGTTATTAAAACAAAATATTGCTTTTATAACTTTTAAAGTCGTTTAATTAAAAAATGACTTCTATAGTCTAGTGCAAAGAGAAAATTTTATGTGAGAAAGGACTTTTAAAATCATTTTATTCTAAACAATTTAAGACTTATAAAGTTGTTTTGTTCAAATCACTTTAATAGACTAAAACCTTTAAAGTCAACTTTTGTAAAGATCCTCAATTTTGGGTCACATTTTATGTATTAGATTATAATTTTAAAGGAGATGAAATTAGAAGTTAATTCCATGAAAAATCAAGTTCATGAGAATGACCTCTTTAAGGGCTTGAAATTTGGGCTTGAGAGTAACAAATTTGAGATTTACGCATCGATATGATTCCAACGACACTAATTTTGTGTGAAACAGAGATCGGCAATGAAAATTTCAAAAATTTTACTAATAAGAGGGGGGCTGAAATTAAAAATGGTACCACCCTATTTTGTGGTTTTATGGACTACCAGTGTAGCACTATGCGGGATGTGGGTGCGACACGTGGACTGTCAGTCACCATGCGTCTGTCCATCTCCCCTGTGATGGACTGCAGTAGCTGGGGAGGACCTTTACTGGTGAACCCCAGAGAAGAAGGGGAGAAACCCCAGCATCTACCCCGACTTCCCCTTTGTCTCCTTCCTAATCTCCCTCTTCCGAACTCTGGCGTAGCCCTCCCCTATTGGGCTCTTTTTCGGTGACGAAGTCACTGGCTATCCAAGTACACTAAAAGTAATCTTTTCCTCACTGTAATCAACTATCCCCCAATAAATAGAATCCATCCCAATGATGGTATCATGATCAGACATATCAAGTAAGATTAGCTTAATATCCATCCTCTCACTCAAGAACTCACTTTAGTTATTATTGATGAACTATACATTAATATAAATTGGAATGTGACCTATATGTAAGCACAAGTACTTGAGTTGGATGTGATGGCTGTGTATGGATGAACCTGGGTAATATCATTATATCTTGATTTCTTATCCCCTATCAAAGTATACATTTTTATTGAAAATTGTGTTTGATTTGGATGGATGATAATGGAGAATGAGTCTCCCAATTGTCGTGTTATGTAGTTTGTTTATCAGGTGATTTTGGATATCACATGTGATGTGCAATGGTCCAAAACACTGAGGGGATATCATTTCACCGTTAAATTGGTGGTTTTGTTGTCGTATGACTCCCAGGATTTGAAATAAATGCTTCTTATTTGATTTTTCATTTTTTGCTAATTTAAAATTAAAGTTTTTATAAGCAAGGATCTTGTCACATTTTATAAATTGTTATTTTATTTTTGATAAAACCCGGGGTGTCACAACTTTTCTAAACAACTTCAAAATTAAAACTTTTAAAGTCATTTAGTGTAATCGACTTTAAAAGTCCTTCCCCACATAAAATTTTCTCTTAATGCTAGACTAAAGAAGTCATTTTTCTATTAAATGACTTGTAAAATATTTACGAAGTGGGCAGTGGTAGTAACAACTTTTTTATATTGACTTTAAAAGTCTCTTGTGTACTAGTAATTATTTTAGCAAATTATTTTTAACCTACCCATTATCTTAGAAAGTATTTATATGGGAGTTTTTCTTATTGTCATAGCAATTTTGTATACCAGAATCTTCTTATCTATTATTTTAGAAAGTTATATTTTGGAAAAATACCCTTTCTATTATGCTTCTAATATGTTAAGAATTCAATTTCCTTTTAGATAATTATAAATCTCTTTGTTTTTCCATCCCCCTTCATGGATATGAACTTTGGATTTATCTTTCGCTAATTTTTCTCTAACTTGTTTTATGTTCTTTTATATACTACACAAAACTATCTTTCTTCTAATCTTATCCAACTTTTTCCATCACTCATACTTCAGTTATGTTCTCTCTCCAACAATTATCTAGAATTCTCTATTTGAAATATGAACTTGGGTTTATTTGTCTGATAGTTTGTTTTATTTTTTCACTCTTTCTAATTATTTTTTCTGCATGTATAAACAACCAATATAAATTACCAACTATATTACACAAGTATCTACAAAATAAATGTTCTTAAGCAATAATCATTCATGTTCATTGCACAGAGGGAAATACTAGTTTATAGAAAATGTAAAGTAGGGGTGGCAAAATATGACATGACACGATAACACGATTCGAACCTAACACGAATTTAGTGAGTTAAGGTTGAGTCTTATTGTGTTTGTGTTAACCGAAAATGACATGCTAAAAATTGTGTCATGTTTGGGGCAATCAATGTTGACCCGTCATGTTGACCTGTTTGACATGCAACCTATTAATTCATCGTGTTGACCCATCGAACCTACAAGCCATTAACCAATCGGGTTGAAAATATAGAACAATTCATCAAAAATAGTCCTATATTGCTATAGTAATATAAGATGGTTCATAAAAAATGGCCCTATAATACTATAGTAATATAGGACGGATCTTCAAAAACAGTCCTATATTACTATAACAATATAGGACGGTTCTTCAAAAATGGTCCTATATTAGTTATTTTACATTGATTTAATCGCGTTACATGAGTTGTGTCATGTCAAATCATTTAATAATCGTGTAGTGTTCAAGTCATGGGTTCTTGACGATTATTAAGCAGGTCGTGTTCCTGTCAACCCATATACTATAATGGGTTAATCTCGACACGACACGAGCATGACCCACCAACCCGAATTATTAGGCTTATTATTGCAAAGTGAGGTGATTACGTGTTAGGGAACATGATGGTAACATGTAGTGGCATCAAAGTTTTGAGGAATTTCCAAAATTTTAAGAGATCTTTACGAGGCTGAATCAATGCATGTGTAGAGGATATCATAGGAAAATCCGCGGTGTCATTTTGTTGTCATCCAAAATGAAATAGATAGAAATGCATATGCATGGGGAGAGGAACATTACAAGCTTAGGATGCGAGAATAATTCAGAATCATAAATTTTGGGAACTATTGTAGTAAAACAACACCTTCAAGGTGAGAGGAACGGTACATACCCTTTTTTCTGTGCATGATAAAAAAGTGTTTTATTTTTTTATTTATTTTTTATAGACCTAAGCCATTGACCATGTTATGAATGGCATGGATAGGCTATACATAAATTTTCAAGATGTTTTTACTTTTCTTTGGGTAAAATGTTACGACCATCCATTTTTATTCCTTGTTTTCAAAGACTTAAAAATGTAGTTGGGTTAATTGGAGAAAGTAAATAAACAACCAATGATTTATTCACGCCTAGTTTTTATTCATTAGCCCCTTATAGATGGTACAAAGTACAAAAAGCTACAACTCTATATAAGTCTAGATTTCTAAAGATTCAAACCCTTCAAAATGTTGTCATTAACTTAGATAGCCAAGATTCGAATTTCTAACTTATGGAATGAACCTACCTTGTGTTTTATGGACTTGTAAAATTGAAGGTAAAAGTTTCACCATCCATTTTAAGCAGGAAGAACACTTTATTATTTTCCATTGTTTAATTTCCTAGTAGTTCTAGTTTCTTGTATTACCATTAGCAACTAAGGTTCAGTTCTATAGCAAGTTAACTTTCCTAACTTAGCAAAATGTGAAGTAAGATGCATTTTTTCTTTAGAAGTTTCTCAAAATCTTGCACTGTAACATCCCAAGTTTTGGGAAAAAGTGTTTAAAAAAAGGTTGTATAAAAGGGCCCAAAGGAAACACTTGGTATCAAGCACAATTAGTCTAACATTTCCAAAAGTCACACACAGTCAACCAAAGAGTGTCAGTTGATAGGGCACGAGTTATATAGATAACTCATATAGGCAATTTTGACTAATGAGAAACAAATGCCACCTGTAAAGTTTGACATGCTTTAAAAAAACCATGAGAATTTGGTCCTTGTATGAGCAAGAATATTTTCTTGAGATTAGTGTAGTTCTTAGAGAAAAGCACGAGAGTATAAGACTACACAAATAGTGTCTTCAACGAAGAACTTAGATAAATCTTAAAACATGTGGAGTCTAGTTCATAAAATGATATGAGATATAATTGGATAAACCCAATCATAGATTGGGTTGACCTTGGAACTTTTGTCAAAAGGAATAGTTTGACTTTAAGTTGAAAATTATGATGACAAATAGAGAAACTGAATAGAAAAAAGAATAGAAAATAATCTTATATTATGAATTAAAAATAAAATGTAGAAAATAAAGAGGAAATGCTTGAAATATGCAATTGGAGCGAACTAAGAGAGCCCTAGAAGAAACAAAACCTTAAGGGAAAGCAATACAAGCAAGGAGACTACATGAGAGCTGTCCAAAGAGGAGAATATATTCCCATGTGCACTTTGATGTTGCAAGTAATATATGTTTTTCCTACGAGGAAGAGCAAAATCATAAGGCTTCGAACAAATCGAACAATATATATACTATTGGAACCCTAGTCGTTACATGCACTACACTTATACTTACATGTTTGAGGGGACAATGTGTGCAAAAGAAAAGGCCTTTAGAAAAGCACTAATCCTTGCAAAAGAATAGGAGTTTACGGTTCCATTATCCCTACCATAAAGATTTGCTAAAATACTACAAGTTTTCTACATTCAAATATGAAGATTAAAGATGTGAACTATCATGTTGAGTTCTAACCTTCTACCATTGTGTTCTAAGAAGAGGCTTACATGTGCTAGCCCATGGGGTTCAAGTCACTCATTAGTTTGACCTTATCCATGAAAACCCATTTTCCCACTAAGGAAAGAAAAAAGAGAAAAAGAAAAAGAAAGACCTCCAATGTGATGGAGATAGCAAATATCAGCAGGAATTGATTTATGCATCTGAAAGTGACGCTATTAGTTCACCATCTAACATAGTGTTGATCCTCAAAGACACAATATATTTAGGAGAAAGCAACACTATATAATTAGGAGAAAGTATACTATGAATCAAAATGTGTGTGATCTTATCAATTATAGAACAAGGAGTACTAATGTAGTGTCTAAAGAAATGATAGATAAATCAAAACTAAAGGCTAAAAGACACCCACCTCCTTATACTGCTAGACTAGTTCAAAATTATGACAAGTAGCACGTAGCATATTGTAGCGTACTATGAAAATTGGGGTTATATAAGACAATAAAAAATACATTTTAAACACAACTGCCTTATTAAAAATAAAAAAGACGGTTTCTAAAAACCATTTTATAAAATATAACATTATATGACAATTCTTGAAAACTATATTACATTCTTTGTGACATTATAAGATGATTGTCAAAAACCGTCTTATAAAAAAAACCTTATAAGATAGTTTTTGAAAACCATCTTATATTTTGTGTGACATTATAAGACATTTTTCAGAAATCATCTTATATTCTTTGTGACATTATAAGATGGTTTTTAGAAACATCTTATATTATTCAAGTAAAAATAAGGTAGAGAGACTAAGGGGGAAAGATTTACGAATAATATAGGATAGTTTTGAATGAATCATACTATATTCAATTTCTACATATAAAACCCCACCTCCACCCACCACTTGAAAAAGTTAAAAAAAAAAAAACCCTCCTTTACTAGATCAAAACCCAAGAGAAGAAGAGGAAGAAGGAGAAGAGGAGAGAGAGAGAGAGAGAGAGAGAGAGAGAGAGAGAGAGAGAGAGAGAGAGAGAGAGAGAGAGAGAGAACGTGTGTGCCCCACCTTTGCTACTGGATGAAATGAGAGAGACAATGTACGAGAGCCCTCACCTTGCTCATCACTAATTTTCTCCTTTTTAGTTAGACTCTCTCTCTCTCTCTCTCTCTCTCTCTCTCTCTCTCTCTCTCTCTCTCTCTCTCTCTCTCTCTCTCTCTCTCTCTCTCTCTCTTTATTTTCTTATGTGCATACTTCTGATCTTCTAGGGCACTCTGTGCATGATTTACAACTTTGTTAATCAATGGAAATCTCTAAAATTGATCTTGCTAAATGGGGAACATTGAGAGTAAGAAGACCCAAGTCATAGATTTTTATTTTCATTAAAAAAAAAATCCAACTAATAGCTTAAACTTTGCTACCTATTGTTGTTTGCATGAATAGTAACAATATTTTACTTCTATTCAATAGCACTTTGTGCATGATTTTTTGTTTTGTTAATTAACAAAAATCTTTAAAATTGATTGAATTAGATAGAGGACATTGAGAATAAGAACATTCAAGTGTTAGATTTTTATTTTTCATTCAAAAAGGCATCCTACGTAGAGCCTAAATTCTGCTAATTGTCGCAGTTCACATGAATAGTAATAGTATTTTGCTTATATTCAAGAGCACTTTGTGCATAATTTCACACTTCATTAATCAATGAAATTTTGTAAAATTAATTGCGCTAGATAGAAAACACTGAAAATAAGAAGACCTAAGTCTTAGATTTAAATTTTCATTTAGAAACGCATCCAACATAGAGCTTAAAGTCTACTATTTGTTATTCACGCGAATGGTAATAGTATTTTGCTTATGATCAAGAGCACTTTGTGCATAATTTTTTATTTTTTAATTAATAGAATTTTCTAAAATTGATGGAATTAGATAGAGAAAATTGGAATAAGAAGACCTAAGTCTTAGATTTTCAATTTTCATTCAAAAAGGCATCAAACGTAGAGCTTAAAGTCTGCTACTTGTCATTGTTTGTGTGAACAATAACAATATTTTGCTTATGCTCAAGAGCACTTTGTGAATGATTTTATGCTTCATTAATTAATAAAAATCTGTAAAATTGATTGCGCTAGATGGAGGACATTGAGAACAAAAAGAATCAAATATTATATTTTCAAATTTTATTCAAAAAGGCATTCAATGTAGATCCTAAACTCTTATATTTTTATAGTTTTATAAGATGATTTTTCAAAATCCATTTTATATTTTATAGTTTTATAAGGCACTTTTTCAAAAACCATCTTACATGATCATAGTTTTACAATTTTATAAGATTACGTTACTTCTAATATAAGATGGTTTTTCAAAAGTTGTCTTATATTTTACAGTTTTATAAGACAATTTTTTCAAAAACCATCTTATATTTACATAGTTCTATAGTTTTATAAGATGCTTTTTCAAAAACTATCTTATATTATTTTTAATATAAGATGGTTTCAAAAAATTGTCTTATATTAGAGTATTATAAGATGGTTTCAAAAATCATCTTACATTAGTTTTCATTTTCTAAGATGGTTTTTGAACTATCTTGTATATACATTTTTAACCACCTTAAAAACAACTCACTATAGTAGTGGAGTGTCTTTGGGGGAGAAAGAAAAAGAAAAAAGAAAAAAAAGGAACTTTGTTGAATGGTTTGGCCTAATTTTTTTGCTTAATCTTATTTGTAATCTAGGTTTACAACAGGTTTAGGTGGGAAGCGACTACCTTTTGGTCATTAAATCATTGACCACACTTTTGATGAGCAGAATGACTATGGAGGACGAAAGAGAGATGCATTACAAGATAGAAGAAAGGAACAGACCAAGGCAGTTCTCCCCCTATTTCTCTAGTCAGGTCTAGCCACATCTTTTGTGAAGGAAATGGATCCACTAATTTTCCTTACCTCTTTTGCTATCTCTCATGATTGTAGAGAGGTCCAAAAAAATGTTTCACTTGAATTTTATTGTTAACTTTGATGGATGATACTGGGGGAAGATAGATGCCCAAAACTCTTTAATTGACCCAATCTCTTTTTGGGTGTGGAGCTCATCTCTTTTACTTCTCTTGACACTATTCTCTATATTCCAAAAAATACATTATTGGTTAGATTATGAAGGTCAATACAAACAAGGTTAGTGCAAGGTGCCCAATTCCACTTTCCATTGGAAAATATTACAAAGATGAAGTTTTATGCAATGCAGTAGATGCGGATGCATGCCAATTTCTACTTAATAGAACCTTGTAACTTGATATTGATTGCATTGATAAAGACAAGGACAATATTTATGTCTCTTTCAGGGATTATAGTAAAGTTATCCTTTTATGCAAAAGGAAATTAGATGCAGAGCTTTTAAACTAAAGGGGAATTCTATTGTCATTTAGTTAATATTAATTTTATGAAAAGATCTCATGCCAAATACAAAGAAGATGTTTACACCCAACCAACGTGATGCTAAACTAGAAGATGAGTTTTTTCCTTGTGGAGTGGACTGATGTAGGGTAACATAAATACAAAGAATTTTATTTATTTATTTATTTATTTTTTCCAATTGTCTAGTATCTTAGAAGTTCTAATTTCTTATATTAGCATTATAACTTAGATTTCATAGCAAGTTATATTTCCTGACTTATTTAGCAAAGCATCTTCATTTCTTATTTTCATTAACAAAAGAATGGTAGGTTTACTTATATTAACATATATTGTACTGTAATAGGGGTCTAGTGCATTGAGATAAGTCAGGATTTTACATTGATCAAGATGTTTTGACGTCTAGTCAAATTCTTTAATATTACAAAATCCAGTTTGGAGTAGCTTTGAAGATTACCATATCCTAATGCCTCCTTTTTCTTTTTATAGAATATTATGTATTAGTTGGGTCCATTTTCTTACATCAAGGAATATAATATGTAGGCCCATATTGAAATTACATGAAGAAAAGCCTACTGCTACTATTTACCCAATACATTAGTCGTTGATAAAATACAAAGATTACTAATTCAAACATACATCACACCAACTAATAAAGTTCATTCCATACATATGTCTATGATTACAATTAGGTTCATGATCTTGTTTTAAAATATCACAAGTGCACGAGTCCATTGAAACATAGATGTCAAGTATAGGTCGATTCCATAAGGACTCAATTTTAAAATTTAGAATTTTTAATCAGAATCTAGTTAAATTATTCTAACCTACCAAGCAATATGAATTAAATAAATAAAAATTCTGATTAACTACAAAGTATGCTAAAATATATAAATTTAAAAAATTAAGAAGTTTAGAGTTTTGGAATCTACCACACTTAGAATTTTAGGCATTCATAAATAAGTACCATATATTTAATACTACACACGTTAATATAACATCAATGGAATAGAAACATATAAGATATGTTCGTTGAAAGTCCCAATTCTTATATTCTCTCAATCCTCATGATTTTCCTAGCTTAACCTATATTTATTCAAAGCTTATCTTGTAAATTTTTTTATGATTACAAACTACTGAAGAGTTCATACGTAGCAAGCTAATTAATATATTATAACCAATCCCTAAATTACGAAAAATACCAAATAATTGTCATTAAAAGAGTAATAGTTATGCATATTAAGTTAGATGGCTTATCATAAGAATTAATAATATGCTAATGGTTATTCCATATGAATGAAGTTCTGATTTTTGTGGTTTCATCCTCAACTTAGATAAAAAATGAGCTACTCATAATTAACATGAGAAAAACACTCGAATCTAGTATAAAAAACCTAATAATTAAGGTAAATCTAACCTATCAAGATTAGTAATCTAAACTATAAAATAAGCTTGAAATAAGTAGAAAAATCTATAATAAAAAATTCTCCTAAAATTAATGAAAAATCATGTTTCTAAACTTAACAAAATCTAACCTACACTATGGAAAGGAAAATACATCTAAATATATCCAAAAATTAAGTCCTAATTTAGCCTAAAACTACTATGAAGTATATGAAAAGAATACATCTTTCTTTGGCTTAGATTAGCATGTTTTATAGTAACCTCAGATAGTTGGAAAACCATCCTATGATTGCTAGAAAATAACACTTATTCCTAGCAAAAGCAATCACCAATAAACACAAAAACACATCTAATAAAATATAATAACAAGCAAGAAACATACATTAAGCATGAAATTTAAATATAAAAAATAGTGAATAAACATTCAATATAAACCAAAGGAAAATATGTTTCATTGAACTTGATCCTTTAGTATTACAATAGCAGGAAAAATAAAGTAAACATAAAACAAGACAAAAATACACTTCCTTAGATTATATTGATGCCTAGGATCATCCTTCATGTATAACTCATGAAGACTCCTCCAAGATCTACTCCAAGCCTAGCAAATACAAGAACCTCTCAATCAATCCCAACCATACAACTCTTTCTCTCTTGATGTGTCCCGCATTAAGGAGAAGATCAACCCCAAAATAGCCACAATCCTATGAACCATATATCTAGCCTAAGAGAATGAGAAAGAGAGAAATAGAACCAAGAAAAAAGTTATTAAGTCCTTGATCTCCCAAAAAACTCAAAAAGTGGACATCCCAAGTTTCCCCTCTAAAGTCCTAATCTCTAATACATTGAACATCCCCTCCAAAATCTCCAAAAGAGAGAGAGGTGTCCTCTCCTCTATGGTCCCCCTCTCAAAAAGTAAAAACATTGAAGCTCAAAGAGTTCGTCCAAAGAGAGATATTCCAAGTCCCTCTTGTAAAAAAGTCCAAAACCTTTCCTCTATTTTGGCCTCTCTTTCCTTGCTTATTTAGATGACTTCCTCTTCTATCATGCTCCCATTGGTCCACCTATAGTTCTTTCCTTGAATCTCCAGATTTTCCTAAAAATCCTCACTAAAGCAAATTCTCTCCCATGTGAAAACATCCATAGGCATCCTAAGATAGCCCAAATAATGTTCAAATATTGATCATTGAATCGCCTCAAAACTCATCAATTCCTATTGAAAAAACATAAATACAAAAACATGTCTAATAATATAGAATAACAAGCGAGAACAACATTAAGCATATATAAAATATAAATATAAAAAACAATGAATAAACATTCAATATAAACCAAAGGAAAATATCTTTCATTGAACTTGATCCTTCAATATTACAATAGCACAAAAAATAAAGTAAACATAAAATAAGAGTGAAATACACTTAGATTACATGGATGCCTAGAATCACCATTGATATATCACTCATCAAGACTCCTCCATGATCTGCTCTAGGCTTAGAAAATACAGGAACCTCTCATTCAATCACAACCATATAACTCTCTCTCTCTCTCTCTCTCTCTCTCTCTCTCTCTCTCTCTCTCTCTCTCTCTCTCTCTCTCTCTCTATGTGTCACTCATCAAGGAGAAGAACGGACCCAAAAATAGCCACAATCCTATAAATAAACATAACAAGCCCAAGAGAGAGAGAGAGAGAGAGCCAAGAAAAAAAATTATTAAGCGCTTGCTCTCTCCAAAAATCTCAAAAAGTGGCCTCTCCTCTATGCTCACCCTCTCTAAGAGTAAAAACATTGAAGCCCAAAGAGTGAGTCCATAGAGAGGAGCCGCAAGTCCCTCTTATAAAAGAGTACAAAACCTTTTCTCTATTTTGGTCTCTCTTTCCTTGCTTATTAACATGACTTCCTCCTCTATCATGCTCCCACTGGTCCACATAAGAGTTCTTTCCTTGAATTTCTATTTCAGATCCTAAAAGTTTTTAAATCTCCTCAAAAATATTTAGATTCATCTCCTCTCTCTCTCTCTCTCTCTCTCTCTCTCTCTCTCTCTCTCTCTCTCTCTCTCTCTCTCTCTCTCTCTCTCTCTCTCTCCATATGCATCCCGAGATAGCTCTAATGATGCTCAAATCTTGACCATTGAATCATCTCAAAATTCTTCAATTCCTAGCAGTAGATTTTCCACTTCTCCATTCTCTAAACTAGAGATTTGTTTCCTATTTTTCATGTAATGTTCCTTATTTTTCTCATAGAAAAACATGGTTTTTCTACATTGTAAAAGGAATTTCCTCTATGTGGATCACCTTGTATAAGTGAGTGAGTGAGTGCGTGATAAGGAATAACTCTACATGGGGGCCTTGCTACATGACATTTTTGTTTCAAAAAGGGTGTAAAAATGTGTGACACGTCTTGGGCTTGAATGGCTTCACTTAGAAGTTTTGTAGGGTGGGAAGCAGATGCATGCATCGAATATCTTTCCTCCGACAGTTTTAATAATGATATCCCATCTTGTCGGATAATGACGGCTATATACATGGAGTTTCTGATGGCTTTGAGAGTGATACAGGCAACTTGAATGAATTCTGAACTCTTCCTATCTTGATTGTTGAGTTATGGGCTTTGATTTTTCTTAGGTTACAAAGTAGCTTCTTTTTAGGGTGCTAAATCCCAAAAATGTGCAATTTTCTCCATTTAATTCTAATCCTATAAAATATAAAATATACCCTAATTAGAAATAAATTGAGTAATTTTAGGGTTTGAAAATACAATTTTTAAGTGTATTATTTATAGTAAATAATTTTATATCAGTCATATGCAACTATAGTAGTAGGTAGATTAACATAACATTGATAAGTAATTTAGAAAATAAGTCTCAAAAAATTATTGATTATCAATAGTTTGTAAAATCCTATAATGGTAAATTCAATTACCAATCTTATCTCTGTTTCTATTTCTTTTCAACATAAACCCTCTCTTGATTGAAGCACATGCTCTATTTGGGTATCTTCTTGTGTTTGAGTACCATGCCCTATTTTATGTGCTCTATTGCAGCATCATCTAACTCCTCACACTACTACACGGGGACTTTTAAAGTCGGTTAAAACTAATAATAGAAGTCGTTTAATAAGCGACTTCTACTAACCAAACTTGAAAAGTCGTTTACACAAACGACTTCTAAAATCCTAAACTTTAGAAGTCGTTTATTTTTAAGCAACTTCTAAAGTTATAGGATTTTAGAAGTCATTTAAATATAAATGACTTCTAAAGTTAAAGATTTTAGAAGTCATTTATTATTAAATGACTTCTAAAATTGAAGACTTTAGAAGTCATTTAATAATAAACAACTTCTATAGTTTAGGAATTTAGAAGACCTTTAGAAGTCTTTTAAAAACAAATGACTTCTAAAGTCTTTAACTTTAAAGGTCATTTAAAAATAAATGACTTCTATAGTTATAATTTTTTTTTAATTTTCTTTTCTAGATCCACCACCTGTATAAATTGAAAACCTAATACTCAAACAATGTTTATAAACATTAAAAACCTGTTAACATACAACATTCATCCATTTCTTTATACAAATCCACCTACATACATTAATTGGATAAGAAACATCATATAGACCTTGATACTTCAATCTACACAAACATGAAAAAGAAACAACCACTACAATGCATCCACATCTTTATTTATTGATACATTATCACCTATGTATACATTAAATAACAAACAATCTATGCACCTAATTCGAGTTCAAACAGCCTTTATAAGCACAAAAAATCAAACATCATATAACCTAATACTTCAATCATCATAAGCGATACCAAACCACCATCCACTACAATGCAACGACATCTTTCTCGATACACTACCACCCGCATATACATTGAATAATATACTCCTAATACAAACTTTCTTTATAAATATGAAAAACCAAACATCCAATACAACATTCATCCACTTCTTTCTTGATACCCCAAATTGATCTTAAAATATAATGCCTAATATATCCATAAACTACAAAACATCCATGCTCATCATTACCCATCCACATCTATCTTGAAAATAATTTATATAAGAAAAAACAACATATGCATTGTCTATAACATCCACATTCACTTCATTGGTAAATCCATACACATTCACATTTACTTTCACACTCTAAGTTACCCTCTCATTCTTCATCTCATAAAAGTTATATAGTTCAACTGCCACATATTCACTCCATGTTCAAACTCCAAATTCACTTCATCCATACTCATTGATTCCCACAATCCAAATTTTTACACATTCATTGCCTAAAATACAACTATATATATATATATATATATTAAAGAAAATAATAAAATTCAAAGGAGCACACACAAGTCAATGGAAAAAATATTGTATTATGTATTTCAAGTTCATATAGTTACTCCAACAACTACTTGAAAGTCATTACATAGTTAGCCCATTTGGATCTTATTTCATTAAGAATTACCCTGGAGTAAGTCTTCTTGGACGCCCACTCTAAAAGCGCAGTAGCCTGAAATACAACATATTTAATAAAGCTAAAACTTTTTAGCTAGATCTATAAAAACTATAAAAACACATAAGATTATGGGAAAAAAACTTTTTCTACCTTTATTAAATGGGAGATAGGAGTACCATCTATTGTGAGGGTCCTCATGTACTTCATGACATAATATGCACACTCCCAATCTGAATGTTGTCTAGGGCACTATGGAACAAGGACAACAAAACAACTAATAAATATCATTTGTAATAATGTAGGTTTCATTAGTGATAACTTAGAGCAATTAATTGTTTCATACTTGACATTCTTCCAAGTGAGTTTTGGTGGTTGTATAGTCTCGGTCTCAACAGCCCAATCAAACCAAACCCTACAAATTTATATTTCAAATGCATTATAGATGAATAACAAATTATGTACTTATATACACATAACACATGAAAAAAATAAATTCTTACTTATTTAAATTATCTGCAAGGGCAGGACAGACGTGCAATCCACAAGAATCAAAAAAGAAAGCTTGCCCACTGTGCACATCCAAAACGAGCAACATCCAATGAGACCTACATAAACAGTCATATCGATTGTAATGGAAGTTGACAATCCCTAGGTATAGAATAATTTGACAAGAAAACAAGAAAATTAAAACTTAACCACTATTGTAGGGAATCATTAAGGCCTGTCCCTTAGAGCAGCAAAATAAGCATGCTAAAATATCCTAACTATGATGCTTGATCACCCATTTCACCGAAGTTTTAGAAATGATGCCAGGGTCAAGGAATTGGTAAAGTGTACCCTCACCCTCACCCTCAAAAAATCCAATAGCATCATTCAAGAACCTACATAGAAGAAATAATTAGTACATATAGTATTAAAATGTAACATGTAATTCAATATCAAATGATTTAAAAGTAAATATGTGCATATAAACCCAATGTAGGAGACAATGTGAGGGTGCTCGAGTTGATCCCATAGGCAAATTTGTAATAGGTCCCCTGCATAAGTGGCACTTCAACAACGCTATCGACAAGCAATCCCTGCTTGATTTGTATAGGATTGATGCTTATATTGCTGTTGATGAGACCAGGGAGTACCCTTAGGGATCGAGGCATGTTAGGTGGGACTTCCACATACTTCTGGGTTGGCTATTGTAAAAGATGTAAAAATTCACAGTTAATTAATATTAATATATGAAGAGGGCCTAATTTATGATAAAAGAAAAATCAAAGATATATACAAGTACTTGTTCCATTGGTGCAGCAGCAACAAGTACCATTGGAATGGCAGCCGATCTTGGTGCTACATGCTGTTTCTGATTAACCATATATATTTATTAAACAACTTCTATGGGGCCTTTAGCTAAAGAATGTTAATGAGAAAGGTCGTATGATACAGTACATACCATGGACTCTATCGGAATGACTAGTTCCTCTGGCCAAGCAACTTGATATGCAACTGCCTACCCAATGGTTATAATATTTTTCATTTCTAATGGGAATGGTAGGTAGGTATTAGCATTCAAAGCCATGGTAATGAAAACTTGCTTAATACCTTGTGGCATAATAATTCCATGCAAAAATGTTTGATTCATGCTCATAACATGAACCAACTGCCATGATATTTTGACGGGATTCCAAGGCCAACAGGCATTGACCCACCTGCAGTGCAAATATGCAATAGATAGGTTGAGATATATAAAATATTATTACAAAATGACAATGAAAATATATAGTTTTGTCTATGTACGTATATACCTCCTGGGTAGGAATTTCCTGTCCATGGGGAGGCAGATGTCCTTCATCATCTTCTTCGATTGGGGAATTGTAGCTTACATGTGATGGAGGTATAGTGGGGCTAGGAGTATTATGAGTAGGCGTGAAGCAACCATCATCAAACCTCCCTCTTGCATCTATCTAAATATATCCTGCTTTATTTTAGCAATGAACTCATTATAAGCTGCCTCATCATCTTGAACTTTAGATATACATCCTCTACCAAAGAATTTAGAAGGAAAAATACCGTGACCCATGCCCCTAACTAGACTAGGATGATCATTCTTATTGCCCATACCCTTATACAGAATGTCTTCCTTAGTAGTAGTGCCACTTAAAGTTTCTATAGTAGTGCTTTCTTGGGTAAGAGTGTCCTACAAAATTTAATCAGAAAGACATGATCATTTGATCTAATAAATTGTCAAATATTTATAGACATGTAGAACCACTTACTGTGAGTGAAGCAATTTGTGCAATAGTTTTATCTGAGAACTTCTCGCCAGTACAACCCGCCTAGTGCATCATCTTCCAGAGAATGGAGTGATCAATGGGTTTAGTAGTCCCAGCTTTTCTTTTGCTATCAAGCAAAGGCACTGTAGTTAGAGAACATGTATGTAATTATAGTAGCATTAAATCAAATGGGATATATTATCATAGATGTTTACTTTGCACTCTTCTAAATGAGCATAGCCCATCCTAGATAGGTGGTGCTACAAATTTGTTTCGTGCAACGTTCTTCCCCTTGCACTCTTCACCTACACATTTTTACATGCGTGATCAAGTACAATAAATTGAACATTACATGTAATTAAAAGAATAAAGCATCATTTCTACACATACCTCAAACTCAGCAGAGGTGAGGTTGTTTACAAATGCATTCCAAGCCTCCTAGTCAATGATGTCGGAGTAAATGGAAGGCACCGTGTACAGCCTTGACGGATCATTAACATTTAGAACTATGTAATTGTGAACAAGGTAGTTCTTCCATTTTCTCCATTGCTCACTAGTGCCTTGTAAAGCATGCGTCTTCTTATCATCCAGTACCTCAAAGGTAGGTTGTAAATGGAAGACGTCAAATTACTATATTTGAAAAACAACGAAAGTTATAATGTAAATAATACATGTGCTTAATGTTTACGTACCTTCACCATTTCCCATATTGAATCTTTGGTCAAGGATGACATAATTCTCCAATCCTCAAATGTGATAGGAACCATGCTTCTTATTGTAGAGTAGATGAAACTACTATAAGTAGGGGCACTCTTACTAATTTCTTGCCCTCTACTATTGTATTGGACAGTTTCTTTAATTCCCTTTGATTTTCTCTTGATAACCTTTTCCATTGTTGTTCACCCTCTACCCTTTCTTATTAGAGTAGTGCTCATGTGAGCCTCTTGTTTGTGCTCTTCATTGAAGCTGTGTTCTTCAGTTTGATGTTCTCCTGGTTCCATTGTTACTACAAAGAAACATTCAATGATATTAGGACAATACTTTTAAATGACCTTTCAATAATTACATGCTTATTAAAACCCTCATCTAAGTAAAACATGAATAATAATCATCAACAACAAAGGCAAACATTAATTTGTTCTCCAAGACTATAGATTTGATTATAATATGTAGTATCACCTTTATCACCAATAAAAAGGCACAATGAAAATTCAAGTGAATTATTTTTCTGTCATTTATCATTTACTAATACTCATTTTTAGGAAATATGACATTTAACACATGTCATTGCGAAATACCTGATAAACATTCATTGACAATTATTTTAAAAGTTGTGCTAATAGTCATGCTATGCATTAAACTTAATGTGAATAATCATGACAATGATTATAGATGTTGAATTTAAGTTATCATGGCTAATTGGGCAATCATCATCTTACTTGGTCATGAACTTATATGCAAACATGTTCATGGACACAACATATTAGCTACTTGTGGATTTGTTATTAGAAAGCTTCCATGCCTTGGAAAGAAATGCATAGGATAATCGATTTAATTTGTTTGGAAAGAGTGTGGGAAGCCTAAGATAGCCCATTTAATTTGTTTGGAAAGAGTGTGGGAATCTTAGGCTTTCGGAAAAAACATAAAAGAATATATTTGTCACTTCAATTCGCAACTTCCCAATATGACATGTATTATATTTATTAGATGCATAGCAATTAAGCCTATAATGATCAATCTTAGGCTCAAAAGGATATATTAATTTGTTGTTGTTGCTAACATTGATAGTTAGCTTTTTCTGCGTAAACCAGATCATCTCAATTTGATCTTGTTTACTTTCTCTAATAAATTGTCACTATTCAGTAAAAGAAATTATGGATCAGTGTTTTCATGCTAGATTGTGATTAACCCATACCCCATACTAATTACACTAAATAACACTGATCTAGTATGAAAACTTAAATCATGAAATGAGTCTAATGGATTTTACCTCCTGTGTGAGTCACCGTGGTTTTCTCCCTCTAATTTTCTTTAGCGCGTGTGCAGATCCGGTCCTGCTGATTCCCACCCTCTTCTCTCCTTTCTCCTCTCATTCTCTCTTCTTCTTCCCTCTCTTCTCTGGTGTGGGTGCAGCATGCAGATCAGCTCCCACCCTCTCCTTCTCTCTTCTTTGGTGTGGGTAGTTCTCTGACATGCAGATCACCTCCAACCCTCTTCTCTCATTTCTCCTCTCCTTCTCTCTTCTCCTCTCTTCTTCTTCCCTCTCTTCTCTGGCATGGGTGCGGGATGCAAATGAGCTCCCACCCTCTCCTCTCTTCTCCAGTGTGGGTGCAGTGTGCAGATCGGCTGCCACCCACTCCGTTCTCCTTCTCTCTTCTCTTCTCTTCTCTTCTCCCACATTTTCTCCCTCTCGTAAGGTTGCTCTGTTAGGTTTTGAGAAGAAATAGAGACCCGACAGTGGAAAAGGAGATGGAGTTTATCTATGATATTTCTCTATGTAAGGCACACTTGAGAAGATCAAAAGTTTATACTTTTAAAGTTGCTTACTTATAAATGACTTTAAAAGTATTGATTTTTCAAGTCATTTAATTATAAACGACTTTAAAAATGTACAATTTAAATATATATATATATATATAGACACCTCTTTTGTTAATTAGTACATACTCCACAATATCTAATAATAAGTAACGCAAGCAATTAATGAAAGAAAATTTTAATGAAAGTGAGTTCAGGAATCAAGGGTTAGTTTAATTAAGGGTTCAGGGTTCAAGTGTTTAGGAAAAAACATGGGGTTGATTAGGTTAAGGGCTTAAGGTTCAAGGTACTTACATATGTAAGTGTTCAAAGTTCAGGAGTTCAAGAGTACTCAATAAAGAAGTTTTGGGGTTAGGAGTTAAGGGCTTAGGGGTAAGGTTCACCGTTCAGGTTAATTAGGGTTAGGGTTCATGCATGGTTGATCAAGACTTAATTAATTAATTTTAAATATATATATGTATGTATGTATGTATGTATGTATGTATGTATGTATGTATTTGATTGACATTAATGTTCCAAAGTTTACTTGTGCCACTCAAAATTGCAGGAACAGTACTCCATTTTTAAGAACTAAAAATATGTAATATAACAAAAAATTAGTACAAAAAATGCACTAATAAAAGATTATTAAACAAAAAAAGATGATAAATTAATTATATGAAAATGTGGGGGAGTTAGCTTAATTCCCATTCCTAACCTGTGTGTGTTAGAGTGGTTCTTATAATAATTAATGTTAATTTCATTGACATGAAATTCAAATAATTCCAACATTTGTAATTTGTTATTTAAGAATAAAAGTTGTTAAATAATAGTTAATATGGTAAATTTAGTAGGTCTATATATCTCGTAATAAATAACATCTGCCACTATTAGCATGTTCTCCTTTGAACTTGAAAAGAATAGCATTGGCAACTAAGCTATAACTCCACTATTTAATTTGTTGCACTCTTCAGTTATCACGATCTTTCATGTAAAAGAGATAACCATTAATGGCATATCTGACATATTTTATTACTTTTGGTCATGGCTCCATCGCCATCCAATGCAAGGTTTCTGATATACCCCTCTAATCTTGAATCTGTGTATATTAAGTAAGATTAATATATACATACATATATAAATAGAATGTAATTTTTTAACTAAAGTGAGATTTTCTTCATTTTCACTTCTTAAGCAGCCAATTATTGGAAGTGCAACAATGCTCAATTTGTAGCCACCTCTGTGTTTTAATTTTAAATGAATATATAATTCAATTTTCACTAAAGTGCATCGTAAAGTACTATAAAAACACTCCTAAATGAATAAAAATATGAGATAAACAAAGAAATACAAAATTGTACTAATAAAAGCACTTTAAGCAGAATAACATGAATACTTTATTATTAGTTTTATAATACTTTTAAAGTCATTTATGTATAAATGACTTTAAAATTACATACCTTTAAAGTCATTTATAAATAAATGACTTTTAAAGTACATACTTTTGAAACCAACATTTTAAAATGTTTTTTGTTCAAATTATATACACCTTTTATATGTACTTACAATATCTCGCAATGAATACACAATGAAACAAATTATTTATTTACTTTTTATAATAAGCATTGCATTCATGCATTCTTTTTGTACGCATATATATAGCTAATTAAAAATTATATAAAATTATATATATGCTCATGACAAAAGACCTAATTAAAAATTATAAATATTGAATTATATAGATGTGGCAACTGACTAATATACATATTATTCCATAAACCCCAAAATATATATTGTTTTCAAACCTAAGCACCTTCCTCACCATTGTCACGCACATAATCCTCATTCTCACCAAGTATTACTTCAATTGATGGGATTGTTTTAGTAATAGAAGGGTAATTTATTTCAGTGTCTCCTAGATCATCTGCATCATATAAATCCCTCGGACAAGATGATAAAACAGTCGACCATCTCTTATCATGTTCATCTTTTAAGTAAAATACTTGTTTTGCTTGAGATGCCAAAATAAATTGATCATTTTTATAGCCAATCATATTAAGGTCCATCAATGTCAATCCATGGGCATCAGCTTTGATGCCATCTTTGTTTTGTTCCACTTAATCACACTTAAACACAACCACAGTTCTGAAAGTATAATCCAAGGCCTAAATCTCTCTTATAACCTCATAATAAATTTCATCCACCACTATTGGCCTGTTATCCTTTGAACTAGAAAGGAATGTAGCATTGGAAACTAAGCTAACTCCACTATTCTATTGCACTCTTAAGTTATCACGGTCTTTCGTGCAAAATCAATAACTATTGATGGCATATTCAGCATATTTTATTACTTCTGATCGTGGTCCTATCGCCATCTAGCATAAGGTTTCTGATATACCGTTGCCTGCTACTTCTCACTGATCTTGAATCTGTGTATATTAATATATTAAGTAAGATTAATATATACATATATATATATACACACATAACGTAGTTATTTAATATACATTAAGTGAGAAATCACCTTCTTACGCAACCAATTATTGAAAGTGCAACAATTCTCAAATTGTAGCCACTTCAGTTTCTTTGCACAACTTGGATTCTTTACCTTAATCACATCTATGTATTCACTACATACACATGTGTACACAAATAAATTAATAGAGTATAAATCATAGAAAATGTAATTAACCATCAACAATTAAATTTTACATAAGCATGCATGCATAATTAGCTTGCTCAATGTATGGTTGGACTTCATCAACATCTCATAACACATAAAGATACACCTGGTCTCATTCTTTATAGTCAACAATCGATACATGACCATTAGATAGAGGTTCGCCAACCTTGGGATCAAATGCTACCGATTGTTTCTTTCTTGGTATTCCAATGGCATCCACTCCTACTAAGTACTCTATGCAAAACTCCACTTCTTCCTTTGCAATGTAACATTCGGCTATACACCCCCTGCCCAGTTGTGATTACGTACATACCCTTTTAAAATTTTCATGTACCTCTTAAACGGATACATCCATCGTAAGTAAACTGGCTCACAAATTCAGACCTCATCAATGAGGTGCACTATTAAGTGTACCATGATGTCAAAGAAGGATGGTGGAAAGATTGTCTCAAGCTCACAAAAAGTTGAAAGTAGATGACCATGAATTTCTTGTAATTTTGAAACATCCACCACCTTCTTGCACAAAGCATTAAAGAAGTAGCAAAATTTTGTAATAGCTCCCCTAACTTTGTCCGGTAACACCGAATGTATTGCTATTGGCAATAGTTGTTGCATCAATGCATGTCAATCATGTGACTTCATCCCCAACAATTGTAGCTCTTCCATGGAAATAATGTTTTTAAAGTTTGAAGAGGAGTCGTTTAGGACTTTGAGCTTGAACAAGGTTTTACACATTATTCTCCTCTCCTCTCCTCTCTATCGAGAGTAAAATTTTCCTTAGGGAGGTATGTTCATCGACTGCCCCTGTCCTCTAGGTGCAACCTCCTCTTCAAACCCATGTTCATAAGATCCATGTGAGCTCAAGTCCATCCTTTATTTTTTCTGGGATATTAAGCAACGTACCAGTCAAGCTTTCACACACATTCTTATCAATGTGCATGGCATCAAGCACATGGTGTATATGTAGTGATTTCCAGTATGGCAGACGAAAGAATATTAATTTCTTCTTCCAACAACTTCTACAATTACTTTCACCTACACGTTTACTTGATTTCTTCTTTCCCCATAAGACATTAATGTTTTCAACCTGTTCCAATACTTGTCATTCTGTTAACATCTTTGGAGGTGTCTTAATCTCTACACACCTATTAAATTCTCCCTTCTTAAAACAATAAGGATGGTCTTTGCACAACCATCTGCTATGCCCAAGGCATGCCATTTTTCTACTATGTTTAAGTCGTACAGCACATGTTTGATCACTGTAGATAGCACAAGCATTGTATCCTTCACAATGCATTTAGACAAATTATCGTATGCAGGGAAATCACTTACTATCCACAACAGTAGATCCTTTAGGGTGAATGACTCTTTCCTGTATGCATCATATGCTTCAAGGCCTACATCCCATAATGTCTCAAGATCATTGATTAAGGGAGACAAGTACATGTCAATGTCATTTCTTGACTGCTTTGGACCCGATGTCAACATAGTTAGCATCATGTACTTCCTATTCATGCATAGAGATGATGGAAGATTGTAAAAAACTAATATAATGGGCCAACAACTATACTTGCTACTCATAGAACCATGAGGAATAATCACATCTGCAGATAATGTTAGCCATAGGTTTCTAGGTTCTTCACCAAAATTAGGCCACATGAAGTCTACGAGTTTCCATGCTAGGCTATCTGCTAGATGGCGTGAAAAG
The DNA here is from genome assembly GCA_035236585.1 of Warburgia ugandensis. Taxonomy (NCBI): domain Eukaryota; kingdom Viridiplantae; phylum Streptophyta; class Magnoliopsida; order Canellales; family Canellaceae; genus Warburgia; species Warburgia ugandensis. The sequence goes on along the minus strand of CP141127.1, from coordinate 12,530,787 downwards.
CTATCAACTACTCTGTCATTGGCATGCCACACCAATTTCTTCATTGTTTTTGTTATACGAAACATTCTTTTGAACCTTGGAGTAGGGGGAAAGTACCATAGAACCTTTGCAGGAATGCCTATAAATGTCTCAGTTGAATTCTTTCTTTAACTTCCATCTTGGCTGTCCACATGTTAGGCATGTAGTTTTATTCTTGTGCTCCTTCCTATACAAGATAAAATCATTGGGACATGCATGTATCTTCTCATACTTCAATCCTAGTGCAGCCATGGTTTTCTTTACCTCCCATGTGGACCTCACCAATTTATTATCCTTCAGTAGCATCTTACCCAATACTTTCAAAACTTCTGTAAAACCTTGATCTAAAAAATCAAATCTTGATTTCACTATGTAAAGTTCTACCACTATGAACAGCTTGATATAATCTTTACACTTAGGGTACAATAGCTCATCGACTTCCTCTAATATAGCATGAAATTGTTTAGGATCATCTTGGAAGTCATCATATACATCTCAAAACATTGGTATAGCTGTACTACTGTCTCCAACACTTCCTACAGTGTCTTGATCATATATTCTAGGCCTTGTCGAGGGATGCCAAAGTTCTTATCTATGCCAAATCCATAGGTGATAACTTTTATCGATTCCATTAAAGCACAAGTGTTCTCTCAACACCTCTACAATTACTTATTTCAAGTTTTCACATTTTGAGCATTAACAACGAATGTGATTACAATCAACACCTACCCTAAGTGCGAAGTCTATGAAGTTTCTGTACCCTCCTCATATTCTTTCGATGTTCTTGTCGCAAACATCCAAGCATATTTGTCCATTACCACAAGAAATTGAACCAAATTTGCATGGAGACTTGTAAGACATAAAAAGATTAGGCTAGACATTTTACTAAACACTAGATATACATGAGTTAGAAAGATTTAAAATATATATTTCATGCATCGAAACTTTCGATTAACAACAAAATAAAAGAAAATTATGACATACACAGTCACGAATGAAATCAACTTTCAAAAGAACAATTTCTAACCAACAACCTTGTAAAAATTAATCAAATATGAATAATACATATGAGACAAACATAGAGATACTAATCAAGACTCAAAAATCAATATTGAGTGGGAATTTATGAATGTAATTCCAATTCATAGGTAGGATTTGGTTCAAAGTAGAGAAGTAGAAGTCTTATTTACTTTTTACGCACAGATAATAAACATAGAGTGAAAAGGCACATCGGAAGTCAACGAAATAATTCTTAAAACAAATGTTCAATTGAAGTCGTTTGATGAAAAACGACTTTAAAAGTCTACGATGGTCAAGTCATTTGAATATAAACGACTTTAAATGTCCATACTTTTAAAGTCGTTTGTCTTTAAATGACTTTAAAAGTATGTACTTTTAAAGTTGTTTATTTCAAACGACTTTAAATGTTTATAATATTTTTTTATTTACTATTTTTGCGGTCCACACTAACATAAATACACTAAAACTAATTTACAAACACAATCACATATAATACATACATACATATATATATATATATAAACAAGCACATCAATAAGGAAATCAAATTATTTTTTGATTACATCCAATGTTACATGTATATTAAATGTTACATAGTAGATATTAGATCTTATTAAGCCAAGATCAAATAGAAAATCTACTCTTTTCATCAAAATCTGGCCTAGTATTTAGTTGACACCAATCTTTTTCTTCAAAATAGGCCAAAAGTTAAGGGTATAACCACCACTCTTCATAAAACCCTATTTTTGGGTGAGAACCACAAATCGTATTGTTCATTCTTTCTTCAATGGTAGGCTTGTGAAAGAAGTAGTTGTCATTTTTAATTAAATTATACGATTCTGGAAAAATCAGGATGATCAAACAGATTCTTTAACCCCATGATATGTAGAGAGAAAACCCACATGATCTACAAATTAAAAACAAAGAAAAGTTAGTAACAAGAAAAGAAATATTCGTGTGATTCAAAAGAAGTTGTGGATTACTTACAGTTTTTTCCATTACACCAACAGTCAAAATATAAAAAAAGGAACAAAGAGAGATGCATAAGGACCAAAGACAAATCTATCGTGCCAAAATCATGAGAAGAAGAGGATACGGGAAAAAATGTTACTTTGACGTCTATTTATAGATGATCGAAGACTTTAGAAGTCATTTAGGTATAAACGACTTTAAAACCTTGTCACTTTTAAAGTCATTTATTTATAAATGACTTTAAAAGTCCATTCCAGCTAAATAAAAAAGTTGACCAAATTTATCTGATACTTTTCAAGTCGCTTAATTAAATGACTTCAAAAGTTTATTGACTTTTAAAGTCATTTAAAAATAAATGATTATAAATAAACGACTTCAAAAGTCATGAAGTTTTTAAGTTGTTTATCTCTAAACGGCTTTAAAAGTTCATCACTTTTTAAGTCATTTAAAAATAAACAACTTAAACAGTTCTTCCCGCAAATTTTTTTAACCTCGCACCAGTTTTTTAAAGTCACTTACTCGTAAATGACTTCTTAAGTCTATCTATTTAAAGTCATTTATTTTCAAGCGAGTTGTAAAATATTTCCAAAGTGGGTAGTCAAATAAGCGACTTCTTTATGCCGACTTTAAAACCCTTGTGTGTAGTAGTGTCAAACTTGTTGTCATAGGATTCTAGTCCTCCACCAATGAAAATTCATCATTAGCACATCCTCTTCTAAAGTACTTGTGCAAGACACATAGAGCCATCACCAAATTTATTTTTGTGTCTACTAAGAATGGTGCCCCAGAACTAGATACTTAGGTAATTCAAGAGACTGTGAAATAGATATATCATCAATGTGGATAGGTTTCAGTAGCCAGAAGAAGGAACATTCATCTTTATACAAGGAACTTGAGGTGATTCAAGTGCCTTGATAACTAAAAAGAAAAAAGAACCACGACACTTTCAAAACCAAGACATATGATGGCAAAAATGTAAATATTGGTTGAGCAACTATATCAATGTAGGCCTTCCCAAAAGCCATGCTTGCTTCTTATGCTAGCGCTATATGTTTTCATATTCTATGTAGCATTCTCTATAAATCCTCCCACCATGGCTTGAACTCCGCAGGTAGAAGCTTGTCTAGGAATGTTATGAGCCTAGCAATAGTGCTCAAAACTTTGTTGAATGAGGATTGTAAAGCTAGATTCTTAACCAGGACATTAACATACAGTTCATGAATAAACTCTAAAAGCTTATACTTAGGCTTGCTTCTTTCTTTTTTTTTCAATCTAATTATAGGAAGTTAAAAAAAGGGGGCTGCCTAGTGCATGTAGCTCCTGTGTTTGTGGGGTTCAAGAAGGGGTAGCCCACAAAGGTCAATGGAAAGAGCAGACCATAACCGTCCGTCCCCTCTTTATGAAAGCCAGAATCGGTAGAGTAAGTTTCATCGACTTATGGTATGCAGCCTTACCTTGCACTACAAGGTGCTGCTTCCACTCCTCCAATCCATGACCTCAAGGTCACATGATGATGCTACCAGTGCACCAAGGCTCATTTTTAGTTATAGACAGTTGTCTAGCTAAATACAAATATATGATTAAAATGTTCAAATCAATTACTCAAGCAATCTAATCCAGGAGAAACTGTAAAGAAAGTGCATAAGTTGATGTATAGCAACAAATCTTAATCATATTTATTCGATATATATTCCCAGGAAGAAAGGATGACATAGAATTTTAAAAAGGAACTTATATGTCGCCAAGTGCACGCATCAATCGTGATGTTCTCAAGGTAAAGGCCTCACCCGTCTAGATTTCTCAAAGGCAAATACTCCCCCTGCTAAGGAGATAGGACTTCGCGGTGATTGCCTCTGGGATACAACGGCTGTGGACACGGTTGGGTGCCCGAAAACCAATAGAATGTATAACTTACAGGAAAGGTGGTTGCTTATTTCTTCGACTTTATTTTATGAAAACCAAAGTCTAATCAAGGTGTAACAAAGCTGTTTGGATTTACATCCAACATATCGCTATAGATTTTTAGTCCATCGTGAGAAGGTGTTTTATATATATAGATCAGATCCAAACCCCAAAAATAAAAGGTCCGACTTCTATAGGAGGCAGTCAACACGCAATGCTTTCATATACAACATAGAACATAAAGAATGATATCAAATCACACAACCACAAAAAGCGGGGACCTTGATCGAGAAAGACCGAGAAAATTTCCGGGTCGTTGCTACAAGCATACCTTTTCCAGCGAGTGGGGGTGTCGAACCTTTTCAGGCGAGAAGATTTCCGGGCCTTGTACCTTTTCCGGCGATAGAGGCGTTTGTTCTCTTTTATCTCCTCTACAACGAGATTGCCGGAAAATAGAGAGAGGGCTCCTAATTGGGTCGAGTGTACCCTAAGTGGTTTTAACAAGAAATATTTGCTCCTCACGATCGGCCATGAGTTCAAGCCTCGTCAAAACTGAACATTTGAAAAACCCTATGTTTCTGGATTTTTGTTGATTGCCCTCTTTACACTAATCTAACGAAGATGGACTCAATATCCAGATATCTCAAAAACGTAAGATTTTCACCACTAACAATTTAGATATTTCAAAATATAACTTTTAGTTGATATCTCAATGCACAAACAACGACGATTTTTAGATTAATTTTATTTTTTTCAATATCTCAATGCACTAAAAATAAATATTTGAGTCTCTACTTTATTCACCAAAATTTTGTATTATCTCAATGCATTAAACCCTGTAAGAGATTATTATTCGTCTTTTACTTATTTTTTAATAGTTTTATTCACCTTTTACAATATAATAGTGTTATCTTATCCTTGTGGCTTCAAAGTTTTTTTGGTCTCGTGGACTAGGTTTCTCATTTTGTGAATTTTAGATATATTTTAAGGAAGAAGATGATGTTCTTCTCCCAATTACTTATTTTTTCCTTTCTTTTTTGGCACTTTTGCTATGTTATTCGGGTCTAATGAGAGTTTCATCTTGCATAGAAAAGGCAGCGTCACCCACGACGGGAACTCCGGGAGGAAACACGCCATGATGATTGAGTAACACACTTGTGTATAGAAATAAAAAAACTATGCAGAGGCTGACCGCTCAGGACTAAAAATAGTAGGCCCTGCTTTGCTTTGCCTCACTGCAATGGATGGCAACAACCATTATATTAAATGTTGGGTCCGAAATATGTAGTAGAATCGTAACCACAGAATACATCCTAATCGAAATGTATACATTTGTCTCGTACATTCTGGGGATAGTGAGAAGAGATATATTTTACATCCAGAGAAATTATAATTGGAGAGCGAAGCAAACCGAGACTTATAGTTGAGGGATGCAGAGCGAGGAGGTGAGTGAAGTGATTTGTGCCTACAAGTTGAGGAAAGCCCCACCTACTATTTTTTGGCATTCATCTAGGTCTCACACAATTCACTTATAATGAATTCAGATTTTAATAGAGACAATTCAAAGAAAAATGAATTTTGTGACTGAAATTTTGACAAAATATTGGTAAATCATGTTTAATTTGGCAACTTTACATTTAATATGAAGCAGTTCAGGCTTTTGCATAAATAGCTGTTTCAAAAAGAAAAATTGCTTTAAACTCTTATAATTGTTAACTTTTGACATTTACACCTTAGATTTTAAAACAATTCAAACATATCTCAATTTGATATTTCTTAATAAAAGCACATACGCCACAAGTGGCACACGATGACATTTTATTTGTATTGAGTTAGCTGCCTACATGTCGTTTGACATTAGCCCTAAAAACTCTCTCTCTCTCTCTCTGAACAAAAAACTCCATTTTGGGTGCAACAGACCCAATTCCACACAATGTCGATCATCTTCTTCTTCATTTGTTTCCAAGCCATGGTTTATTTTGATTGTAGCACCTTTTCAAACACTAGTGATGTTCTTCCTTCTTTCATTGAGCTGTTATTTTATTGTTGCTAAAATAGACAAATACTCTTGGATGGCTATGATAAGATAACTAAGAGAATATCAAGAGGGAACAGAAAAGTTCATAGATTTTGCACTTAGGGAACGGGATGTTTGTAAATGGGTTGTCCCTGTTCGAGATGTGAAAACATAAGAGAGACAACTATAGGTGAGTTGAGAGAACATTTCTACTTCAATGGAGTCGATGACACTTATTGCCCCTAGCTCTAGCATGGAGCAGAACTACCTCAGGGGCCCTCAACAAGGGTAGAAAAATGTGAATATGAAGGCACTCTACAAAGTATTGTAGATAGCATGTACATCGATGTTTCAAGATGCATACAATAACTTCTAAGACAACCTTGAACAATTTTAGACTACATTGGAGGATGCCAATGGCTCGTTGTACCATAGGTGTATAGACTATACTAAGTTATTTGCAGTGGTATAACTATACAACATGAAATTGAGCTTTGGTTTTTTGCATCAAAGTTTTTTAGAAGTCTTAAAAGTGGTGGATAAAATGCTACTAAAAGAGAACAAACTAGTAAGGTTCATATAGGAGGCTAAGAAAACCCTAGCTACATTAAGATTGAAATATGAGAAGATACATGCTTGTCCGAATGACTACATCTTGTATTAAATGAGGACTCGAATAAAACTACATGCTCAACTTGTGGACAATGATAATAAAAGTTGAATAAGAATCAATTGAGCAGGTGAAAGACATGCCTGTAAAGGTCTTATGGTATCTTCCTCTATTCCAAGGTTCAAAAAAAAGTTTTGTATTATGAAAATGATGGAGAAACTAGTATGGCACGACTAGAAAATGGTAGCTAATAGCTATTTATGTCATTTAGTAGCTAGCCCAACTTGGAAGCTTGTAGACTTCTTGTAAGCTAATTTTGAAAAAGAACTTAGAAAGCTGCGACTTGCAATATCTATAGATGAAATTAATTTTCATAGTTCTATGAGCAACATGTACAATTGTTGGCCCGTTATAACCATTTATTACATCCTCTCATTTTTAGTATGCATGAAGAGGAGGTTTGTGATGTTAACTATATTGATATCGAATCTTAAGCAACCATGGAATGACATTGATGTGTGCTTGACTCTATTGAATGATGATCTCAAGACATTATGGGATGTAGAGATTTAAGCTTATAGTGCATGCAAGAAAGAGTTGTTCACCCCAAAGTTTATACTATTGTGGACAATAAATGACTCCTTATAGTAATTTGGTAGGATGCATTGTGAAGTGATACAATGCTTGTTTTATCAGTAGTGACCAAATATATCTTATACAACTTAAACATGGCAAAAGGCTTACATTCCTAGGCCACATAATATGTTACATAAAAACCATCCATACCATTCTAAAAGAAAGAATTTGATAGTAGTGTAGAGACAAGGATATCTATGAAGATGTTGACTAGTCAACAAGTATTAGAAAAGGTTTGAAAACCATAATTACTCATGGAGCAAGAAGAAAGCAATTAAACATACATGTGGTAATAACTTTAAAAGTTGTCAGAAGGAGTCAATATTATTTAAACTTGTGTACTGGAAATTGATGTATGTATGACATGTGCTTGCTACCATGCTCATCGAGAAGAATATATGCAAGAGATTGACCGGTACCTTGCTTCACATACAAGGAAAATCAAGTGATGGACTTATAGCTTGTACGGATCTTATGAAGATGAGTTTAAAGAGAAGGTTGTATTCACAGGACAAGGGCAATTAATGAACATACTTGCCTGAAGAAAATTATAAGCTCGAAAAATAGGAAAGAAGAATAGTGTATAAATCCTATCGAAGCTCAAAGTCTTAGATGGAATAGCTAAAACTATTGAGGATGAAGTCACATGATTGCTATGCCCTGATTAACAACTCCTGCTTGTAGCAATAGTACATTTAATGTTGCCAGATAAAGTTAGAGAATCTATTACAAATTTCTAGTACTTCTTCAATGCTTTGTGTTAAAAAGGTTGTGGATGTTTTAAAATTACAAGAAGTACAAGATGATCTAGGGACAACCTTATGTGAGCTTGAGAAAATATTCTCACTATCCATTCTTTGATATCATGGTGCACTTAACAATGCACCTCATTGATGAGGTCATACTCCCTAGGCTGGTTTATTTTCAATAAGTATACCCTTTTGAGAGGTACATGAAATGTTAAAAGGTTTCCTACAAAATCATAATAGGCTAGAGGGCGTGTTGTTGAATGTTACATTGCAGAAGAAAAGGTAGAGTTTTGCACAGAGTATTTGTCATAAGTAGATATGATTAGAATATAGTTGAAAAAGAAATAATTAGGTGGATTTTATCCAAAAATTGGTGATTCTCTCTCAAGTGGTTGTGTATCAATCATTGAACATAAAGAATGAGATCAAGCACACCATTCTGTCTTATCAACAAAGTTGTTGAAGTTTATCTCTCTCTCTCTCTCTCTCTCTCTCTCTCTCTCTCTCTCTCTCTCTCTCTCTCTCTCTCTCTCTCTCTCTCTCTCTCTCTCTCTCTCTCTCACACACACACACACACACACACACACACACACACACACACACACACATTTTCACATATTTTATTTGTAAAGGTTAATACATTGCTTTACATCTCTTCCTTATAGTGAGCACAAGGAGTTCTTGAAAGCAATGTATCCAAGATATACAAAAAAACAAAAGTGGCTACAACATGAGCAATGTTGCACATTCACTACTTAGCTTCATCAAAAGGTAAAATGAATTAAAGCTTCATTTACTTGCTATGCATGTGTATACTTATTTATTAGATTATAACAATCATCTCACTTGATATATGCAAGGTCAAGATCAACAAGTTGTTCTAGGTTTATAGTATATCTGAATCCCTGTGGTTATTGGTGATGGCACCTCGACTAAGAGTAATAAAGTATGTTGGACATGCTGTCAATGATTATCACTTTTATATAGAAGAAGGTAATACTCAATAGCCAAACACAATAGTGGGATCACCTTAGTTGCTAATGCTACTTTCTTTTTGAGTTTCAAGGACAACAACCCAATTGTCACAATTGATACTTATTAAGGGATTATAAGAGAGATATGAGCAGTGAATTATACTTATAGAATCATGGCTGTGTTTAAGTGAGATTGGGTAGGACACAACAAGCATAGCATTGAAACTACTGCCCTTGGATTGACATTAATTGCCTAAATAAGATCAGCTATAAAAATGATTAATTTATTTTGGTATCTCAAGCAAAATAGGTATTTAATGTACAAGACATATATGATATGAAATGGTTAATTAATTTATTAGGCTCTTGAGGGAATTTTATGATGAAGACAACTTAGGCGATGCTAGAATAGGTTATCTTTGCATTACTAAAACAATGGCATCAATTGATATAATCAATAAGAATGAGATGGATTCAGTGTGTAATACTGATAAGAAGGGAGCTTAGGTTGAAAACAATTTATGTTGGAGGCAAATTAAAATGAAATATTTGATATATGTAAATAAAGGATGGTTAGGAGTTATCAAAAATTTTGTTTTATGTATTATTTATATTTTTTGTATGCTTGTTTAATAGCAATTCAATATATATATATATATATATTTGCACATTTGTAGTCTTGATATAAGTACATTGATCAAGAATAGGCCAACCCTAGAAGCCATTAAAAGCAATTAAAATGGCAGTATTTTTTTTGAAGAACTTAATAAGATGATTTTTATAATTGTCTTTAAAAAAAGAAAACTAAGGCTATTTTCTAAGAAATTGTCTTAAATAAATGAAAAATAAGATGGTTTTTTAGAAAATTGTCTAAAAAAATGGTCTTAGAAAACTGTCTTATAAAATATCTAGTGATTTATAAAACCTCATCAACCCCATCAATGCCTGGTTTCCATTGGCCCCCTCTTTCTCTTCAAAACTCCCATTTTCTTTGGCCACATCTTCAGTTTTTTCGTCAAACCAATCAACCCCCATTCTCCCCTTCCATTCCATTGCCCCCTCTTTCTCTCCAAAACCTCCATTTCTATAGTGACCAGAGGGAAATCTTTAGTTTTTTCATCATGATCTATATGGGAGGACAGTCTTTATGTTCATTGGCTGATAGCCCAGGAACGTATCTCTCTCTCTCTCTCTCTCTCTCTCTCTCTCTCTCTCTCTCTCTCTCTCTCTCTCTCTCTCTCTCTCTCTCTCTCTCTCTCTCTCTCGTGATGTTAGTTAGCCATTGGAGAAGATTCGCTGGTTACTATTGTTGTTTTAGTGGCCGACTGGTTATTGGATACTATTGGTATATCTGGGAGTAAGAAAGCTTTCCAAAGTAGTTTGTTATGGATTATACATATAAGAAAGGTGTTGGGTCTTCTCGGTTTCTTGAATTTACTTTAAATATTAGTGTATTTTTGTAGTTACATAGCGTAGAATTTAAGGATTTCTTCCATTGTTTGTTTAGGTAGCTTGGAACAGCAGGTAGGCCAACTTCTTACAAAAACAAGCTATAGGATGGTTTGCTTGCTCAAAACTGTTCCAATACCATTATTAGAAGCGTCTATTTCTACAATAAACGTGAGATAAAAATTGGGCAATGCTAAGGTAGGTGCTTCAATTGTTGCCTTCGAGCTACTTAAATTCCATATATGCTTCCTCAAACTAGTGGAATGCATCTTTTTTAAGAAGCTTAGTGAATGGGAAGGCCATCAGTGCATAGCTCTTAATGAATTTCTTGTAGTAGCCAATAAAGGAATCAAGGGCAAGCTCATTAGATTGAAGCATACCACATTCATCTCCTTCTATACTCAAAACCAATCAATGTGAGACCACACATGTACCCCCACTATCAAAAATTAGAATTAGCAGATCATTGAACTGCTTAATAATGAGGTTATAAGGAACAACATAAGCCTTTGTCTTAGTGATACAAGGGTAAACTATTGTAATATCTAAGAATTCTATGTTATCAAACATTTTTTTTTTTTACATTAAAGAATGATTATCTTCTAGGACTATTTTATTGGTTCTTAGGTGTTATGATTCCATAGTGTTCTTGTATTCTATCTATGTTAGAAGGAACATTGAAATGTTTGTGCATGTTTACACCTATAATAACTCTTTCCAACTGGATTGTGATTTTGAAAAGAATTGTTGTTTTATGATATATTGCTAAAGGCTTTCCATTTCATAATAAAAATGAATGAATTGTTTATCAGATTGAATGCAGAAGTGATTTCTAATGTGTTTGTTTTAAATAACATATATTGCCTTGTACAAGAAGAATAGAACATGAAGAATAGCACGACCTGAATAGCTATCATAAGAGAAAGGGTAGAGAATGAACAACAATGGAAAAGATTATCAAAAGAAAGCCAAAGGAAATAAAAGGTGCTGCCGGGTACAATAGTAAGGGACAAGAGATAGGTGATCTTGTAGCCAAATATATAAGTTTCATTTGCTACATGATAAGAAGCATATCACCTATTACGTGTAATGATTGGAGATATGTGTCACTATTAATCAAATATTTAATATGAGAAATGATGATGGTATGTAAATTCTTTGTATACTATGGTACATGTCTTATCTTATTATTTCAAGTAGAGTCATGTATTTGTTTCTACTTTATAATATTTCTTTGATGTCTGTGATGACAAAAGAAGTGTACTTTGCAAGGAGCTAGTGAACCTGGAGAAAATAGAGTTACCTTACAAGCAACTACATATATACATTTGTAAATAATCTGTCGAGGCCGTACAAAATCCCTGACACATATTCCAACATCATTGACTAGGATGTATGGAGTGAATTTATACAATATTGGTTGGCTCTTGAATGTGAGGTATATGCTAAAGTGGTGTTTGATTGAATTAATTATAACATTCTATTGTGCTTAGTTACCTTTAATTGCATCAAATGTAGGCAAAAGATACTCAAGGGAGAATGGTGTGTGAATGAATCACATGCAGCACCATCTCCCTAGGTTGGGCTACAATAGGTTGGAAGAATAAGATGTATATAAGAGTTCCTTTCTTTCTAACTGTACTTTAATTATATTTATTATCTAACTTTAGTATGTTTCTTGACGGCAAAAAATAGTTGGGACTGCAAATCCCATTAACTTTGTCATTCTATGAAAACCTTCTTATTTTCAACCACCTTTTTAAGATGGGTGGATTAAAGACAGTTTTGAAACCATCTTAGATATATGTTCTCAACTGTCTTAAAAACACTCCACTCTAGTAGTGCTATATATGAGCCATCCAGGCACGTCAAAAGAAAACTTGAACAACGATTAACGACATCCATGACTTAGGTGCTATTGTTAATAAATATAAATTTGAGGATATGATTTTTTTTTAATTAAGGATATAAATTTTAAAAGTTGACAATTACAGAGTTTTCAGCAATTTCTTCGTTACAAAATGCATATCTTCTTGCAAATTCAGTCCATTTGATATTACCTCGATTTGGATCGAAAAGCGCACACTCATAAATAGATTATGAAACAAATTAACGTGGTTGGTTCTCCTATTAGATGGCCTCGTAAATGTGATAGTAATAATAACACTGGCAGCGGTAGTGGTAGTGGTAATGTTGTTGATAGTAGTAATAGTAGTGGCAGCACTGGTGGTGAGCTGGTAGTAAAAGTAGAGGCGGTGGTACGACTACAAATGGTGCACAAGCAGCCACTCTTGTTATAATTTAATCAACAATAACAAGTGGCGACAAAAATAGTAGCAAAGTTACCAAAGCTGAAAAATAGCACAAATTAACTGTGCTATTTCGGAAGAAATTTTCCCGTCTCTTAGGGCTCACTAAAGCTAAAATCTAACCACTGGGTGGATAATAGTCACCTCTCCTTTATTTTCTGTCTAGACAAGTGCAATATCCCTACATCTCTCTTTCAATGAGTTAGTCTAGCTTGAGCTGGCTTGATTTTGCTTAACATGGGGCATCACAAGGTTGGCCTAGGCTGAGATTGCATGATATGTCATATTTTCATATTGTATCATAGTAAGTCTAGCTTCAGACGAGATGCTTGTGATGAGATATCAAGGAATCTCACATTAGTAGTGCTTGAGATGAAATGACAAATATGCATCTCAAGCAATCTCACTGTTAGTCATGCCTCATATAAGGTAATCTGAAGGTGCTGGGATATGAGGTGGATAGGGACCATCTTCAATGCAAAAAATGTGCCGAGTCTGAGTCTATAGCATATTCCAAGGGAGGGGATTTTAGTTGAAACAGCCGAATGGCCATCCATCTCATCTCACTACAACTCAAGCCGGCCATCTCATCATCCTACCATATCTCATGATTTTTACATTGTTAGAATGTTTTAAATTAAATAACTAAAAGATATTCTTATTTTATCTTTATGATTTGACTGTTACATAAATTACGTACGGTTTTTGCAGTTGCTTAATAACAGCTGCACATCAATAGTATATATAACGGCTAAACATTTAACACCTTAGTTAATTTACTAGCCATTATATTAGTTAATATTTATAATCATTACAAGTGTAAAGGTTTCTTGCTTTACAGGGCAACTACCCATTCTTTGTGAGGGACGCCTCCTAAGCCATTCTTTGCAACAAATCTTCTCTCTCCCTAGAGTTCTCTAGTTTCTAGATTTCTATTTTATGTTAAGCTGAGACATTTTCTATTCTCTCTTTCTTTATCTAGAGTTTACAAGTTTTGTGTGTTTCTCTATTCTATCACTGTCTGTATCTCTTTTTAGAGATTGCCTATTTTGGCATCACTCTTCAAGATTTTAATAGTGAAGTTCTTTGGTTCTAGAGTTTAAGTTAGAAAGATGAAACATGAGAGTATCTCCTTCTAGCACTCTTATTCTAGAGCTTTTGGACTTGACAAATTTTTCTTGTTTTCTAATTTCCCTTAAAACTTAGATTATGATCCATTTTGGTCTTTCTCTAAAGTTATTTGAGTTTCTGATATTGTTTCTTTTTAAGAGCTTGATTATGATTTGAAGAGGTATTTTGAAGAACTTATTTTTAAGGCATTGATCTTAGAAACAAAGTACAGACCAATTCTAATCATACAAATTAGTTCAGTTACATATTGAGTATGTCTTGATTGAATCCTAGAGATAGAGTCGTCATATTCCTTGCACATTCTTGGAGGCTTTAATTATCTTTAAGAAACATATTTTAATGCATGCTTCTAAGCTAAGGATCATAATATTAATTTTGTGCTAGAATTCTAACAATTTGAAGATATGATTTCTCTATGGATTCTATAAACTTGGCATCTAGTGCAAGGATTAGTCTCTTCAAACAGATAGTGTGCATAATCTAAAGAAAGGCTAGGCTACTCAAAGACCCACTTAGCTAAGAATATAGATAAGTAGATTTTGATCCCATCCTAGTCATCACAAGTCAAACAAAAATGCCTTGATAATGATCTTCTTTTACTCCTAAACAACTCACATATTTAGAATTCCAAGAAAAATTCAATAAAAAACCATTGCAATATCAAAAGGATGAAAAATACAAAACGAGGGTAGAAAGAGCATGCTACTGTGTGACCCGTACTCTTCTTGCAAGACGTGAGCACGTGTCTGCCTTCTAGAATGGTTTCATTGGCAGCTGCATGACATCATCCACAAGTGGGACTGCACATCCTAACGATCATAAAATACATGTTCTCTTTTAGACCATGATAATAATGTGTGCATGCTACTGCTTGACCTTGGTCTACTATATGACCCAATTTGATGTAGGCAAATGACCCTTATAACTATGAAAAGAAAAGAAAAGAAAAAATGTAGCAATCTTGTTGGTTGGAGGTATCCCCTAGAAGGCCATATAAAGGGGTACCTTCACAAAAGCAAAAGCAAGTAATGCTTGTGACAAGATTGCTTCATTCTTGGAGAACCTCTTTTAATAAGTTTTCAAAGCTCCTAAGAGACTTAGAGAGTCTATTAGAGAGTGAAAGAGTGGTTATCTTGTCATGTTACTCTTAAGGGAAGTTCTAATTCAAATTTTCTCAAAGACCAGTCCAAAAGACTTGACAATAGATATAAGAGAATATTATATGGCATATAATCGTGGGTATTTATCAATAGAGGATCTCATGCTAGGAGAAATATCTAGTGATCCTACATGCATGAAGCATCCATTAGTTAAAGACCTTAATTTTGAGTAAGTATATGATGATCCTAAATTATAAAAGGAGGATATAAACCAAGAAAAATATTCGATGATCCTTGTAACAAGTATTGCATGATAAGAAACTAGCTTAATGGCTTATCATACTTGTTATGGTAGCCATGTTGAGGTGGTAAATAACCTCTATCACAAGATGGATCCATATTCAGGTTGTTGCAATAAGTTAGTTTTGGAACCTATATTGTAGGGAGATACTGATAAATTGTGTTAGCATTGGCTAAGTCTTTTAAAGTCTTCTTCAGGAAGCATTTTTTAGTATTCTACTGGGCATTCTCTAAAATATTATATGGTCTTTTGACTTTTCTTATTTCTATGAATAGTTAAGTACAATTTCTTCCCTTTTTTAGCTCCTATTTTCTTCCATTATAGGATAGTTTTAACATATAGAATAGGCCTTCAAAGTAACTTTTCTTTTTCCTTTATAGAGTTTTTTTTTTTTTTTTCCTTTTAGAGTAACTTTTTTGCTTTAATTACTAGTTCCCTAGAGTAGCATTCTCCTCTAAAGGGGAGGGGAAGGGGTAGAACCAAGATCTACTCTTCCCATAGGATCCTCTTCTTTCTATCTTAGTTAAAGGGGTTTCCCATAATAGGAGAGACCCCTCTAACACAAAGTATACAAGGGGACCTCCCCATGCATTTCAGTAGGTTGTGTGATTACATTAGTTAGAGCCTCATGAAGAAGCTTTCCCTAGTCTCATAGTAAGAGGAATTTTTTAACTGGCAAATGAACTTTGGCATCCCCCATAATTAAGCACATTAGTTTGGCATAGACATTGAAAGATGTCTCACATTCCTCTTGCATGAAATAAAATTAAGGTGACACATTTAATTGATAGTTTACGAAACATCTTTGTTTGAAACCCAAGATAACCTAACCATTCCATTTAGTAGAGATTGGTCTTGACTAGATAAGTTTGGTGCCTAGCACCTTCCATTTTCATAACCAAGCAATAAACCCATTATCTAGATATCAAGGTCTTGGAAGCCTTATTCTCTAGGTGGCAACTCTGAATATATTAAAGGAGGGAGATCTTTCACCTTGCCAAACATAAAACGACCAACATGAAAAGAGGCTTGTAGCTCTAAAGGGACTCCAATTTTGGATTACAACCATGTGTGAGCCATGACAAAGCCCACCCTTTGTATGATCTAACCCATCTATCTTGTTTGGCCTTCCTTAGCTTGGTTAGAGATCACAAGTTATGGGAATTAGATGATTTAAGGTACCCATTTTATGTTTTTAAATTATGATAATTGGAAATTTTGAATTGAAAACATAATAGCCAAAAGCACCTAGCCAATATGAACTTTTAGACAACCTAAACAAGTGTGGAACATTTGGGTAAGATCATCATAAGGTGAGGCTTTGCTATGTTAGAAATTTTGCACAAACTAAATTTGATTAACCTTAGCTTAGAAGAATGTGTGAAAATGTGCTTCTTAAATATAGTTGAAAACTTTCAAATTGTACAAGGGATATGGCAGCTCTAGATATAGGATTCAACCAAGTCAAACTCAGTCTCTATCTTAAGTGCTCTGTGCAATAAAAAATTAGTCTATACGTTGTCTCCAAATTTGAATATCTTAATAAAATTTTGAAATTAAAAGTTAAAATAGTAAGTTCAAATGAATGAATGTCTTCATTTCAAGATAAAATGACAATAGAAACTGATTTTAGAGCCTAGATATCAAAGGGCTCAAGACACTAGTCCAAAGCCAAAACCAAAGGCAATTGATTAGAAGGAGATCTACTAAAGAGACCTTCTCTTAGCTAAATGATAGATATCTAAAAAAGCAACCTCTAATTCTTTAATGAAATGAAAAAGAGAGATATATTAGAGTGATGTTCTTTAATTCCTAAACCAAGAAGGACAACCAAGAAACCCATAAGATTGATTTTTGAAAGAGGGAAAAGAGTGATCCACCAAAGCAACCATCTCTAATTTCCAAAACTTAGAGGAATCTCCAAGGAACTCTAATAGAGATCGTCTCAGAATGTGGAAGAAAGAACTAAATGTTTTTGTATGTGTTTAAAGGTTAGGGCCACCCTCTTTATATTGGTAGGCTTGCTTGGACATGAAGCTACCTTGCTTAGTGGGCAAGCCACTTAGCTTAACCCTCAAGTCAAGCTACTTTTCTTAGTGGCTACACACTTAGCTTGGCTCTCAAGTCACCCTGGAAATCATGCAAGATAAGCAAAGTTGTTTTAACTTAAACCAATTTCAACAATCTAAGCTAGTCTCAGAGTCATTAAATCCAAGTAGCATTTCTCAAGTTTGTATAGTACTTTTTATCCAAGCACAACTTATGAGATGCTAGGTAATTCCAATCCACATACTTTCATCACATTTTATGTGAAGACTAATGTTGAGTAGACTGCAAAAGGAGGTGCATCTAGCAACCAAATGACCACAATTTTTTACAGTCCACTTTAGCATGATCCTAGTCATTTACCTAGTTGCTCCACCTTTGGATGTCTAATGGATCAAAGAACATGTTGATTGGTTGATTCTAGGTATAAAATTTTGACTGGTGTTTATTGAAGTGTTTATATTGCTTATTTTTTGGCACAACTTCTAAGATGCTAAAATACTCCAATCCATATTCTCTTTGATCCATTGGACAACCAATGATAGAGCAAGGAGATGAACAAGTGAGAGATCATGGAAAGGTAAGCTCTAAAAAATGTGATAGTTGAACACACCTTTTTTTGTGGTTTAACATTCCTCTAGTTGTCTTACATGAATATGAACTTAGCTAAGGTTAATTGGGGAAGTTTTATGAACCAAAAAAATTCCTGATATAATTTTCGTTATTTTGATAAAGCTAGAATTTTCTTAAATATAACCAAAGAAAAAATTAATTTATACCGACAGAGACCATAGTGACCAACTTAGTGGATCACAACATGTATAGGGACTCCTAAGACATCTTGCATCACTAGAAAATGCATAGATGAAGGAGGTATTCCAAACCATATACCACCAACATAGACACATTTTTGACAAAATGGTTAATGACCATATTAGCCTTCAGGAAAACATGACATAGGACATTTTGATGAATGGCTTCAAAACACTTAAACATTCTTCTTCAAATGCTTAGGTTGTCTAGCACCAGGGTTCCTCATTCTCATCTGCTAAAAGTTCATTCTCAACTCCACTACCACTAACAGATGCCCACAATTTTGCAAATTTGAAACACCGATATTAGCTAGCAATTTGAGAGCATGTAGATTACCTTGCCATTCAACTCCAATACTTGTTTGGTGATCTAAAACTATGCTGTAGCCAAATATAATTTCCCAATGCAATCAGTGTGAATTTCAACTCTTGCCTACCACTATTAGGACTTGCCCCATAAATGTTTGAGTACTTTAAGCCACAATTAAGTTCAAATATGGTGACTAAGCATTAAGGTTATGTGTGTGTGTGTGTGTGTGTGTGTGTGTGAGAGAGAGAGAGAGAGAGAGAGAGAGAGAGAGAGAGAGAGAGAGAGAGAGAGAGAGAGAGAGAGAGAGAGAGAGAGAGAGAGAGAGAGAGAGAATGTAAATTGTATTGAAAAGGAGGAATTCAATACCAAAAATGGAATTATCAAGTTGAACATAATCCAAAGTTCAGCTTTGATGTACAAAATGAGATATCTTTCCCAAGTAAAACTAAGACAATAGTTTATCAAAGTGTTTGAACAATGAAAATGGATCGATTCAATAGAATATCATAGACCCTGAAAATGCAACATAAATTCCCCACCTTCCTACTATATACACCAAAGTTTGGACCACTTTAATCATTTTCGAGGGTTCACCCTTTGTTTTCATAACTTGAATAGACCCCACTTGGTTGTCAAAGGATTCAAATGACTCATCAAATCCCCAAAAAATCATGTTTTCAAAAAATGTGCTTGTGGACTTTACAATTATAATGTCCAACTTTACAATTGTAAAGTGGCACCAATAACCAATCTTGACCATTTGTTTCATGCCAAATCTGAATGCCAATTACTTTCTTTATGATTCTAGAAATAGGACACCTAGACTTTATGATTGTAAACTCAAGATGCCAAAAGGTTTGCAATCATGAAGTAGAAAGCCCTTGCATGATGGCTGTGTTAGGTTACTTTACTTTCTTAAAAGTCTAGGCCATCTAGACTTTACAATAGTAAACCTAGAGTAGCAAAACCTAAAAAAATTAAGTTTTTGACATTATCCTTATTTGTCCTTACCACTTATGCCATCCCTGATTTTTATAAGTAGGAGGTCACTTACCACATTTGGAACGTGAATTACATGGAAATAAAAGAGATATAATAGAAAATCTCAACTAGGAATCTTTCTTACATTTTTAACATTCTTTGTGTTATCCGTTCTCTCACTTTTTTAGTTAGTTTTGGGTTTTTCTCTAACAAATAGACTAAGAATTAGGGTCTTAATTTGGTAAAGACTCTAGTGAAGTTTTTGGAGGTTCTTTCAAAGCAAGAATCCTAATCACTAAATTGCATTGGACATAAGAATTGATATTCATAGGTAATAGTTGAATCTCTATCCTTAGGAATTGAACTCTCAGTCCTAGAAGAGGAAGCCCCTATCTACTCTATTTTTTATCCTCTTTTTTACATTTAGAAGATTAAATAGGATTTTTAATTATAATTTTTCTTTAGTAAAATTTGTAGAACTTTTTTTTTCAATTACAATTCTCTCTTCTTCTTTTTTGAAATTGGGCATACGTTTGCTTCCTTTGTTTAAGAATGTTTGATGAGTAAGAAGCATTCAAAATGATAGAACAAAGAGTTAATTTTTTAGAATATTCTTCATAAATTAGTTTCTTTAATTTCAATTCCTTTTTTTATTTTTATTTTGTCCCACTTTCTTTCTTTAAATCCTAAGATAAAATTCTAGGTATCTTAATAGAGAAATTTAAATTTTTAGTGGTTCGGCTTAGTGGGTTTGTTTTTATAAAAGTTGAAGTTCAAAGGTGAGAAATCTGAAGGTTAATCTATGGTCTCATTAACGAAGATAGGGCAATCAACCCCTTACAATTATGTAGGGAGTGCTTACCAATGACATTGTTAAAGTGTCACTTATGGAAAAGGACCTATTCTAAGTTTGTCTATGAGATCAATTCCAGCAGCCTCACATTATCTCCCACATCGGGTATATGCACATATTTATGTATAAAAATATTTGACATTACATGTTATATTTTCATGGTATAGGTAATAATTATTTCTTTTATGTCACTTCTTGAATGATGTAACTAGCCTTTTTGAGGTTTAAGATATACTTTACCAATTCCTAAACCCTGGCGTGTTGATAATATTTTACCAGGCTTCTTCCAATGCTCTAAGGGATAAGGCTTGATGATTCCCTACAATAGTAGGTAATTTTTAATTTTCTTGACCAACTTATTATATACTTAGGGATTATCAACTTCAATTACAATTTATATGACTATTTATATAAGGCTCATTAGATGCTACTAGTTTTAGATATACACGATGTCCAGGCTTTCTTTTTATTCTTGTGGATGGCACATCTGTCCCTCCCTTGTAGAAATTATAAATAAGTAAGATTTTATTCTTTTCATATATTACATGAAGAAAAATAATTTGTTATTCATTTATAATGCATATGAATTTGAATTTGTATAGCATGGTTAACATGGGCTACTATGACTGACACTATACAACTATCGAAACTCACTGGGAAGAATGTTAAGGTATAGAAAATTGTTAACTACTCTATTTTACCACTAATTAAGCTTAAAATATTATAAATAATATTTACATATTCTTTTTGTTGTCCTTATTGCACAGTTCCCTAGACAATAGTTTGATTAACAGTGTAGGTACTATGTGCTTAGGTACATGAGGACCCTAATGTTCGATAGTGTTGGTGTTTCCCTAATAAGAAAAGTAAGACACTTTATTTTTCATAATCTTATATATTTTTATATATTTTTTATAGATCCAGCTAAAAGAATGTGACCTAAATTAAATATGTTGTATTATAGGCTATTGTGCTTTTTGAGTGGGCAAATGAGAAGAGTTACTTCAAAGTAAACCTCAACAAAGTATAAAGCGAATGAGCTGAGTATGTACTGAGTTTTAATTAGAACACTTGGAGTAACTATATGAATGTAAAATACATAATAAAGTATTTTTTCATTCACCTATATGTGTTCTTTTAGTTTTCATTATTTTCTTTGAATATAATTATTTTTTAAGTGATGAATGAGTGGAAACTTGGAGTATGGGAGTAAATGAGTATGGATGAAGTGAATTTTGAGCTTCTACATGAAGTGAATATGGTAGTTGGTTTTCATTATATTCATTGAATTACATAATTTTATAGGATGATGAATAAGGGCAACTTAGAATGTGAAAGTAAATGCGAATGTGTATAGATTTACAAATGAAGCGAATGTGGATGTTGTAGTGAATTCATGTATTGTGGTTTCTTTTATGAAATATTTTCAAGATAGATGTGGATGTCCATGAATTTGGATGTTTTGTACCCAATGTATAAGTGAATGTATGTTTGTTTTTCATGTGTATAAAGGTTGTAAAAAAATTGTATATGTGTTATATTGAATGTATACATGTAGTGATTGCAATGTGAAAAATGAAAAAAAAATGGACTTTTGAAGTTGTTTAACTAAATGACTTCAAAAGTCAAGTACTTTTGAAGCTGTTCATGAGTTTTAAAGTCATTTATATAAATGACTTTAAAAGTCAGGGACTTGTGAAGTCGTTTAGCTAAACGAGTTCAAAAGTCAATAACTTTCGAAGTCAACTAGATAGAAGTCATTTTTTAATCAACTTTTATTAGCATTTTTTGCCAAATTTAAAAAGCTCCCTGTGCAGTAGGGGACCTACTTTAAATGTTCTTATTTGTCTTTATGTACTTACTCTAAGTTATCAATTTAGAAAAAATGCAAATTCAAACTAAGTTTTCAAACTAGAAGAATAATGGAGTTTGGTTTGCATTCACTCCTTGCCATTTTAGTTCTTGGAGATGTTCAAGCTTAGATATTTGGTTAATAGACCTTTTTGAGTCATTGGGAACCCATGGCCCTTTGTAACTTAAGTGGTTAATACCCTCGTAATCTACTTAGTTTTTTGTGAATTTAGGTTAGAAACTTAAATAAAATAGTTAGAAAAAATAAGTTAATTCTAATGTCTCTCCCTTTAAATTAGAAGGATAATTCAAATTAAAAGAAAACATGAATTCCATAAGTTATCTCTAATCAACACAAAACTACAAATTTTTATATATGGTAAGATAATAAAACCCTTTTTGAACTAGAGGGGATCCTAAAAAATTGCCTACATATGTAGAGAAAACAAGATTTCATCAGATCAAGCCACTAACTCTGATACTGAGTGTGATAGTACATTAGAGTATTATAATTGTTATTTTGATATGACCTCTCTATTAGATTCTTTTTTTTCATATCAATGCATGTGCTTGAATCAAACACATTTATTCTTGATCCAATTGGAAATCTATTCCTTGCAATTCATAATTCTCCATGGTGGCTATCTTTTGCCCTTCTATCACGTAATGCAGAATTGAGAGTCACTTTCCACTAGGAGAAAGTTCAAGTTCAAATGCATCCAAATTTTTAGCCCTTCATAAACTGTGTAAAACTTTGCTTCAATATACATTTGCAAAGTCCAAGTGTCCATAGAGCTTAAAGACAATTTCTCTCTCATAACCTCTTAAAACTACACCAAAGACAACCATATCCTTGTATTTCTTTTACTAACACTATCAAAATTCATTTTAGAACTTCCCAATAGAGGAGAAATCCACCTTAGCTTTGGTTTCTACATTCTATCATAAAATTTAAGTCTTTTAGTTGTTCAAAAATTGTGAAAATTGAAATTCCTTTCTCATAGAATGAGAGAAGGCCTAGTAAATGGTTTGAGCATTAATTTGGAACCATAAATGCTTAGTTGTAGCTTTTTGTTGTGAAAGCATCTAAGGTTCCTCTATTTCTAAATGTCCTAAAAAAAAGAGGAAAACATGTTCTCCACATAAATCTTCTCATATTACTCCCTTTGATGCCTAATCATTGTGTAAATAGGTCATCTTTAGACATTATACAAATCCAACCAAGGCAGAAATCCTAAAGCATGAAAAACCAAATGTGCAGAGAATACAAGAAAAACAATGGTACATGATTAGCATCTTCCATAGCAAAGTTTCAGAGGAAAAAGTACATGATTAACATCTTCTATAGCAAAGTTGCAGAGGTAGCATATGCTAGCCTTTCTTTATAGGTTATCAACCTTGGGAAATTTCATCCACGTTGCTACCTAGTTGAAAGCAATTGTTATTAGCATTGCTTTGAATTTCTAAATGTAGTAGTATTGAAAATGTGGATCATTAGACTTTGAAATCATGATGTGAAATGATTTACAAAAGAAAACTCCTAAATAGTTCTGAGTGGTCCAAACTTTGAAATTCTTCTTATTGTGGAAGATGTGACCTTTCTAATCATTCGTTGTAATTCATTCATGCCATTGGTTTTCTTCGATTGTGAAGAAATTTCTCCTCAATTTTACATATGACTAACGATATGTAATACTTGAAATTTAAATTCCTTTTTTATGTAGTTTTCATGAATATTTATGAAATATAATGAAATTTTTTGGAATTTTTAGTATTTTTGAATTTTAAAATTTAAGAAAATTATAATTCTAAGTTGAGTGTTGAAACCTTAGTTATTAAATTCTACTCAAACAAGGATTGTAATGACACTAAGAACACTGAAATTCAAGTTTGAATAAAAAAGTTGAAATTTTTACAAGTGAAGACAATTCAGTAATTTTATCAAGTAGACCCCACTTTTAGAATTTGAAACAAAGACTGATCAAACTCATCATGATGGTACATGATAATGATTAAAAGTAGGAAATGTCATTTTTAGAATAAATAGAAATGTTAAAATTAAAGAAAATTTAAGGGAGGGACCGTTTTGATCTGTTACCCAATGGAGAGAGAGAGAGAGAGAGAGCACCGTGCTTCCACTATCATTGGCTACAGGGTAAATGATGATGGATTTGAAAAGATCCAATCCGTTCATCCTTTTCCCCATCCTAGGATTTAGAAAAGCCCTAAAGAATGAGGAAGATTTGTGTCATTAGGGATCAGCTCACAATGACAGGGTATCCCATTGTCAAAATTTGATAATTGATATAGTCCATCTAGTGAAGGTAGAAGGCCATAGACGCATCATTGAGGTAAGATTCTTGGAAACCCCATGTCAATTATTCGATTTTTCAAGTTTTACAAAGATTACATGCTAGATCTAGAGTTTTTAGTATGATTTACATGTAGATTACAAATTATCAATTGAAAAACATCAATTAGACCTTGGATTAGCTCAAATTTGGACCAAGATTGCTCAATTTAGAGCTAAAACTAATCGAACAATCTCAACCGGGATAGGGCGATGTTAGATTGATGATTAAATACCACCATTATCTTCCTTGAACTTTATTTAGTAAAAACCCTATGAAAATTCCTTAATTGGAGTACTGATAATTAAAAATTAATCAAGAAATCGATGGTTTTGATTAAAAACATGTAGTAAAACTAAAATTTGGAATGATCTGTACCATTTATGTTAATCCTCATGTAATTTGAATAAAATCCCTATGTTTTCTTTGAAAATCTTATTGTATTAGGGGCTAAATTTTAGAAATTTGACATATTTGAATGAGGACTGTTGACTTGTCACCATGGACACTAATCAATCAATGATCAAAACACCAACAACCTTACCAAGGTTTTGATCATTAAGTTTTAACCTTGCATAACAAATTTGATCACTTAGAATAGACTGATCAAGAACTAAATTGTCATATCGTATCTTTCAATGATTTGATCGTGTTCTAAATTTACAAGTTTGAAATTTTGATTTGTGACCAGAAGTATAAGCAGTAAATTTCATCAATTTGATCACTTGTTCATGAATCTAAAATACAAATCTAATCGTTGGATGATGTAACAATTAGGTGATTAAAGCTGAACAATGACAAAAACATAGATTGAATATTATAAAGTTGCTAATTCACATAGACAACAACCTGTAACTACTTGGATAAGTAGAATCAAGTTGTAAATTGATTATTTGAACTATAAATCATTGAATCAATAGCTCAGATATAAGATTTCAGCATGTTAATGGAAAATAGTAATGATCCTCAGATAAAGAATTCAAATTAGTAGCCTAAATGGTTAGTAACATGAAATTCTAACCATTTATAAGTAATAGATTGTGAATCTAATGTTCACATGACTTTGAGATGATCGAACCTTTAAATCATAAAATAAGTTCAAATTTAAGTCATGATTTGAAAATGATAAGAAAGTTACAACTCATGTTAAAAACATCAAATTTATGCATTGTATAATTGATAGGCAAGTTGATTGGCCCCTAGAGAGAGGACAATGAAAGTTTTGGAGAAAGGATAAATTGCCACAAGAGGTAGGTGATCTGAATGCTACCAAGTCTCAAATGAGTTTTAAATTGAAAAGCTATTTTAAATTGTTTCAACATATTTTTTTATATAGTTATATGATGTTCAAATATCTCCTATTGGAAGCATGTAATTTCTATATGCAAAATACTATGTTTCAAGAGTATGCAATGAATTATAAAATGAATGTTAGAATTAAATATTTTGAGTTTTGAATAAACTCTTAAAATGCATAGTTAGAAATGTTGTTATTAAATGGAGGTCATACATTTTGTTATATGTGGTTTTATGTATTAACCATGAGTTTTTTGGAAAGGATGTTTATGAAACTGTTCACGCATGATTAGAATGTAGAAAATGATGTTTCAAGTTAAACATGGAATTGTTTTAGAAATTTGAAGAGAATGAATTCATTTATTTGAAAACTTAATGAATTTAAAAAGGAACTTTAAGATTTTGAAATGTGTGCAGTAAGGTATGATAATACATATAATTTTTTTAAGCTAATAAGTCTAGTGAGCTCTTTGGGAGGGGTTGTACAAGTTGGCATCAGCCTCAAACCACAAAAATGGTAAATGATAGCCATTGCCCAAAGAGGCATCTATCTACACTGGTCGTGAAGACTACTATAGGTGTTCACAACACCCTTTCTAGATTTGACTATAGTCCCCATGTTGATGTTTAACCGCAAGTGCACGGGTTGTAGTATAGCTTATGCAAGTACGGGTCGATCCCACGGGGACTTGACTTAAAAAATAGAAATTTCAATAAAATTTAATGATCTAAAATTAAAAATAAATTATTGAAAACATTGAAATTATAATCAAAGTTCAAATTTAATTAACTTCTCAAAATTACAGAATTTTCAGTTCCAAAATAAAACAAATAAATCTA
The DNA here is from genome assembly GCA_035236585.1 of Warburgia ugandensis. Lineage (NCBI taxonomy): Eukaryota > Viridiplantae > Streptophyta > Magnoliopsida > Canellales > Canellaceae > Warburgia > Warburgia ugandensis. The sequence continues at coordinate 12,504,259 of CP141127.1, read as the reverse complement.
ATAACATAAAAAAAACTACTTCCCTAGCTTCATCACTATCAATCTCTTCAAATCTAAGTTTCTGAGAGATGATTAGCATTATAGATGTCTTCAACACATCCTTGATTAAAGATCTACTAGTTGGATTTGTTAGATTCCTCAAAATCATCAAGATCTAGGCTAAATTATAATTTCAAGATTTGGACCGCTCAAATTAAGTTACTTATTTCAAATTAAAGATCAAATACGTCAATTAGGTCTAGGGATATCATAAGAATGAAACTGTAAAGTTAATTTGAAATTAGATAAGAAATAAAGGAGAAATTGAAGATTTTGGTTGATTAAGGCTAACCCGTTGATTGGGTTAAGCCTTAATTAATCGGGTTGGATTGGGCAATTCTTGGATAAGCAAAATGCAGATAATGTAAAATTGGAATAAAAGGGATGCATATGTAATTAAAATTGAGGACATAGATGGAAATAAAAAGAGGACATAGAAGGAATTAATTAGATCTGCCAAGGGCAGAATTGGAAATTGGCCAGATTTATGGTTTTAAATGAAAACCAGAGGAAAACCCCGACTGAGGTCGAAGACGGTGAAGGGGAGATTGCCAGAGGAGATGGGAAAGCCTGAGGAGAAGGAGGAAAGGAGGGAGTTTGAGAAAAACCTGCTTTAGGAGGACGACTCCAAGCCGATGACAAGGAAGAAAGCCAGTGATATTATGCAGTGACGGCTGGTGGATGAGATACGGTGGAGAAGGAAAATAAAAAGGGAGAAGGGAGGAAGAGGCAGTGATGGGTACTCTGGGTGATTGACGCAGCTGGGTAAACCAGTGCGGTTGGCTGATAGGTGACACGCCAATGATGAGAAGAGCTGGGCATCGCTGGTTGGTGGTGTACTTTGGTGTGGACAGAGGAGACAAGAAGGAAATTAGATAGAAACCATATAGGAGAAAAAGAATGAGGCTGGGTTGGTGCAGTATGGTGAAGAAGAGAGGACTGAGAGATGAAGAGAAGGGAGAAGGAGAGGAGAAAGATGAGAACGTGGAGATTAGAGGAAGAAGAAAAGAGAGGGGATGATGATAGGAGAAAAATGAGAGAGCGCGGTTGAGAAGGGGAGATGGTGGGAGAGTCCTGTGGTGCTTGAAAGAAATAGAGAATAGAGGAGAAAAGGATATGAGGAAGGAAGGAGAAGGAAAGAGAGGGAGTTGTGCGTGAGATGGGGATGGGAAAGGAAAAGAGCGAAGAATAAGGAGGGAAAGAGAGAAGTAGGGAAAGAAGGAAGAATAGGAAAGAGAAGTGGGGGAAAGAAAGAGAATGCAATGGGAGTACGGTTGCCCTTTTCCTTGTATCCTTTCTAATTTGAGCATCCCCCTTTTACTTTGGAAACTCTACCATAATTGTAACATGCCCCCTCCATGTTTTTCTTTTTTTTTCATGACTCCTAATTAAGCTCAATTGTCTTCTAGGAAACTATCACATTTATCTTTGTGAGGGATATGGCCCATCCAATGAGCTTTAAGATGATCTGCACCGTTAACTTTTAATCATAGCCATCCATACATCTTTTGGTTGATCTACAAAATAAAAGACCAAATTAGAATCATTTGAACCATACATTAATCATCTAATGAGCTCTAATGATCATCTAACTGTTGATTATGACAAATTAAGGTTTGGATGGTCAATTGGAGCTAAATTTAAAATCAAGCTAAAATTTGCAAATTTAAATGGTTTGATGATCTAATTGAACGCCAAATTATGAGCATTTTGACCAAAATTGAACACTTAACATCCCATAGAGATGAAATTGAGGTCCAACTAGGATCTCAGTCTACACATTACAGAGTGATATACTCTTGAGCATAGGAGTGTCATGATGATTTGTTTTTTATCTCGGTACTACAAGCACAAGTGTGTGATAACATTCGAGTTATTATTTAACTATATATAATGAGTTTTGGTTCTCTCTCTCTCTCTCTCTCTCTCTCTCTCTCTCTCTCTCTCTATATATATATATATATATATATATGATGAACCAGGATGGTTTTAAATGATTACTCATGACCACTTGGTATAAAACATACCAAGGTGCAATTTTGCACAATGTTGTATATTAATTTATGATACCAATGACATGTTTAATCTTATACCACTTTTATGTTTTATTACTTGATCTTGATATTGTTGTACTTGTATTGTATTTGATTTAAAAATTGGGATATCTAGTTATATGTGAATGCTTGAAATGCATTGCTTGATGAAGCCTATGTGAGATGGCTATTTGATTTGATATACATAAAACTCATGTTCAAATCATGAATGTTGTATGTTTGTTGATTTCAATTTTGTAGTATCTAGGTTATCTATTGAGTGTATGTGTATACTTAACCTATCATAACCATTTTAGATAAAAGGAAAGGTAAGGAGATAGAATAATTTAATGAGTAAAAGACTTCAAAAAGAATATAGGAAGTAAAAGTGAGAAACATAGTAAATTGAAGTTATATTTGTTTACATTTATTCGTGTTTATTATGTAAAAACTAAAGCATAGATGCCACTTAATATTATTTGTAACCTATGGCTATGAGTTGATAAATTCTGGGATAGATGCATCATTTATGTTTTTATCATGAATGCAAAAGGAAACTGAGTCTCCACAACATGGTTTTAATTTGAAATTTTGATTTATCAGTTACGTAGCATTGCATGCAAAAAATGCAGATGTGAGAAAAATAGAGGAAACTCTATGAAATTTCAGTAAAATGTAATGTTCAATTCTACTAATAATTTCAATGTTTTGAAAAAGAAAAGACACTTGTTATTTTTGAAAACAGAATTTCAAGAAAAATATTCTTTCATTGCAGTATTTACAAGGAAACTCTATGAAATTTTAGTAAAATGTAATGTCCAATTCTACTAATAATTTCAATGTTTTGAAAAAGAAAAGACACTTGCAATATTTACAACTCTCTTTTTTTCAAAATTAAGGATCAATCATGCATTAGAATTAAATTTTTGCATTAAAAATGAATTAAAAAACCTGGGTTGTCACACGATAACCATTCACCATTTGTATATAATGATTAATATTACTTTCTTGTCGGCCACAACATTGAAGATTGATTGACATTCTTCAGCCAAAGCCTATTATTGCACCACACAATATTGGTTTAAAATTTTGTATCCAAACCATTTCTAATCAAAATTCTTGAATGACAAATCACCAAGCTTCATATTCCCATGATATTTTCTAGGCAACAGAGATTTTTTTTTTCGGGGGGGGGGGGGGGGGGGGGTGGGGCGAGAGTGGGCACGGAGATGTAGGATACCATGTGTTTATCTCATATCCACATTCATCACCAATTGTTTTTCTCTAGATACTTTGATTTGTTTCCCCTTATCTCTAGCTCCACTTATTGAGCAAAGCCTCGTTAAAGTCTTATATGCTTTTGATGCCCAAACCACCTAGTTTCTCATCCTTGCAGACAATTTCCCAACTAATTAGATGTAATTTTCTTATGCCAACATTGTTATTCCATTGGACCTGAGATTTAATTCTCTTAATCTCATATCTAATAGAAGTTGGAAGCTTAATATTTGATAAGAAATATACTGACACATTGGACATTATAGCTTTAATAAAAGTAATCCTTCCTCCAAGAGAAAAATAATTCTTGTTCCATGTTGCCAATTTATTTTGTAGTTTTTCAATCATCCCATCCTAATGTTTTTCTTGGTGCTACCAATAATAAGGGTCTTGGTATTCTCACTACCTTTAATCTAGAGTTACTATAGGCTACACCTACAAGTGACATGTGATTCCATTTAACTTATGATGGTTAACTCTCAATAAAACATCAAACAGGGTTATCGGGGAAGAGAAGTGCATCTTCATCTCTCTCTCTCTCTCTCTCTCTCTCTCTCTCTCTCTCTCTCTCTCTCTCTCTCTCTCTCTCTCTCTCTCTCTCTCTCTCTCTCTCTCTCTCTCTCTCTCTCTCTCTCTCTCTCTCTCTCTCTCTCTCTCTCTCTCTCTCTCTCTCTCTCTCCAAAACCAAAGGAAAAAATCCATTCATAAGACGAACATGTTTATCTCTTCCTTGGGGAAATTCTATTTTTTGTAACTTGGGGGTGGGTTAAATTTTGGTCAATTTTCCATTTTAATTTATGTTGATGAGTGGCTTGTTAGAAATTCTACACAAATGGGGCGTTCAAGGGATATAGGGAATAAAAGCCCCTAAATTTGTATCATGATGTATTGCTGGAAACAAAGGACTAGGTTGGACAGGTTTCCATGATGCAATTAACCAAGCATGAGATGTTTTGTCTGAAATCCTCATGCTCAAAAACTTATAGCAATGGGATTTTTTGGACACTTGGAAATTGAGCATGAGTTTTGTATTAAGGAATTCATTCATGTCCCATAATTTCTCATGGGTAGTTGTAGGAAGCCTACAAATATTACATACATTCTTATGTAAGAAGCTAAAACTCTTCGTAGGATTCGATTGTGGGCATCCAAAAGTCTTTGTGGGTTCTAATTGGAGAAACCAAAATATCCATGTAAACTTTAGTTATAGGAAACCAAAAATTATTGGGGTCATTGTGTGCTTGGATGTGGGGTTCGATGTTGATGCTAATAAAACTTCGACTCTTTGAATGAAATACTTAGAGCTATTTGTCACGGACTCACATTGCAAGGCCCATGACCAAGGCCTACAGGCTTTAAGGAGGGCCTATTTAGCTTAAATATTTGTAGAAACTTCTATAGAAAGTTCTAGAATGGTCCTCAATCATTAGATGGTTGACATATGTATTAATCCTAGTCATCCATTGAGGAGGTGGATGGAGGAGAGTCAGTATAAATAGGGGTTAGCTCCTCATTTGTAACTCAGCTTAGCTCAACTCAGTTAAGGTAAATACATTGGAGGGTTTCCTTTTTGAGTTCTCTTGAGTTCCTCTCATTACTTTTGTGGGGGAGTGAGTGTAGCCCTAGCAAGTGAGAGTGGGAGTTGAAGGCTAACTTATACTTTGCAAAGGATTTGCACATAAGTGCCACACGTGTTTAGCACAGGTAAAACTACAACCCCATGACATATTGTACTTTTGAATACATTATTATTATGAAAAATCCTTTGTTGATAGGTAATTTAGAGAAATGTGTATAGTTATCGTTCTTGTGAGAGTTGAAAATTTTACCAAATGCCATGTTTACTTGTATGTAGATGAATGGAATTTTTTACTTTAGTTGCAAAGAGAGAAAAGGAAGATTAAGATGTACTTTTCTTCCTCGAGAACCCACACAATATTTTATTGGATGAGAATTTGATTTTTCCTTTCATAATTTTAATCAGCTCAAACTAGTAAAAAAGGGATGCACAAAAGGGTGAAGAAATTAACCAACCAAGTTAAATGGAGACACATGTCACTTGTATTAACTCTCAATTAAAGAGAGTGAGAATACATGATTGCAAAATAATTGGAGTCTTGCATTTCTAACTAAAAACATTTGTTCCTGCTACAACTCATTTTTTGCAGCTCACAACTTGACCAGATGTCCATTAATAAGCTTTCATAATAAGCTTTCTCAGATGGATACCTTTAACATTTCAGCTTCAATGGCTTTAGAAATCATTTAGGAAAAGAATTCACCAACACATAAAAAGCAAAGGGCAAGGAGCTCACCCTATTTAAGCCTATTTTCACTGGGAAGAAACATTGTTCTATGACATTCACAATAATGGATATCCAAGATTGACTAAGTAAAGCTATCTCCCAACTTCTAAATTTCACCCCAAATTTGTCATTGAGAATGACACATTAGAAGTGACCAGTCCACCTAGTCATAGGCTATTTGCATATCCAATTTTACAAAACCCCTTCTTTTGCTTTGTTAATTTGTGGACCAATCCTCCATCTTAGGTTTGCATTTTCATAATGAATGCAATTTGTTTATCTGAAATAATGTCATTCATCATCTTTGTCATTCTATTAGCAATAATGTTTTAAGCAATTTTTGATGTTGCAAAAGTCAAAGCAATATATTTAAAATCCTATGCTCAAACGTAGTCTTATTTCTTAGGAATTAGAATAAGGAACCATGAACCAACTTTCTTATCAATAACATCTTATTGTTGAAGATCTAAAAACTGTGCACAATAATCCTCTTTGATAATTTCTCAAGTAGCTTGAGAAAACAGTAAGTTAATGCCATTTGGAGCACAAGCTTTGTCTCTAGATCATTGAAAGATAGCACTTTGCAATTCTTCTAATAAAAATGGAAACTCTAATTGATTGGCATCTTCAATTGGGTGTGGAAAGGAAATAGCTATAGGAATCAAATGAAAGCCTTCCTTTCTTTTGTGAAATTGGGTGTAATGTTCCATAAGAGTGGGTGAATTCTATTCATTTTCTTCTGTTCTCTCATTATTGATTGTGAGGTGTATCATTATGCTCTTCTTTGCCCTATAACTAGCCATCTTGTGAAAGAAAACTTGAGTTTTGGTTACCTTTTTTCAACCAATTAATTCTATACATTTGTTTCCAATGACTTCCCTACCTAAAACTATCACTAATCATTTCTTCTTTAACCTTTAGCTTTTGTTCTCTTTTTTGGTTAGAGATATTTTGTGACTCATCTTTTTGATCCACCTGTGAAATGAGATTAAGTAATTGTTTCTGCCATCGTTCTCTATGTCCTTTCTCTTTTATGCCACTTTTGAAGTTTTCTTTTTTGGAGATATATGATTAGACATCCCTAGTCTAGATGTTCTAGTCTAATGAGCCTTTTAAAATCCGATAATATCTCAAAGTTGATGGTGATAATGAAACATTACCAAACAACCCAACATTGGCTTATATCATTAGCGGCTTGAAAATGTATTCTAAATGATGACTTTACACTTATTTTCACAATGTTAAACAAGGTTAGTCGTAGAAAAGAAACATTGAAGAAAAGAACGGAGTGAAAAAGTGATGGACTCTCTGTCCTTTCAATGTCATCATTTTTAGTTAACTATATTTTCTTTTCAATGTGATTGCATGGCTAAAGTCATCAAAATGAATGCTTTGATTATATTTTTCTCTTTTTTTTATTATTAAATCTTGCGTAATTTATATGAACAAAATGTTGACTTGTGCACGATTTATGAGAGAAGAAATGCTTACGAGAGATTTGTGTCTTATACTCTTGCCGATTCTTACAATAAGTCTGCTACATGGAGCATGTTCCACGAAATTACTTAGCCAAGTTGTCTCATGACTTTTGGATGTCATAAAACCCTGGATTTGATGTGAAAAATCATTATGGGATACTTGGATATACTAACCCATATTCAAGTGTCTCCTAAGAGATTGCAATCTAAAGAACTTCTCTAAATATGTAGATTAGCAAGTAGGAAGGGAAAGCGATACTTTCCCTTCTATAACGTTGTATTTGCATAGTCATGGATTAATTGATCACCAATAACTAGTTAATTTTTTTTTTTTTATCTATTTAGCATAAAAACTATTTGTAATCTCTACTTGAACGAAATAAGTTATGTTTCCTATTGATTTTGGCGTAAGAATGCAAAACTTGACAGCCAAAAGATTAAGGAGTTTTGGTATTTTTGGAAGAAGAAGTATGCAATCTCCCTAAATAAAGGAATTGACAAGAAGAGAGATTGAGAAAAAGTCATCTAGCATGAATTTAAAATTACTAAATGTTATTATTAATGTAAAAATATGGGCAAAATTGTCGTTGTGGATATAACTCTCAACTCTTGTTAAAGGGGCTTAGGGTAAAAGGGCAATTCCCGTACATGAAGCTCTCGCCTATGTAGGGTACAGGAAAGGGACAAATTACAAGAGTCTATAATACACAGCTTTACTTTGCATTTTTATAAGAGGCTGCTTTTACACTTTAAACCCGTGATCTGAAGGTCACACGACGACTACTTTTACCATTGCGCCAATGCTCTCCTTTGTTAAGGAAGCTTAGGGTATTTTAAATAAAGTTTTTTCTCACACACTAATGTAAAGGATTATTTAATTTTATGATTTATCAGTTTAGGTAATATAAATTAGGGTGCTTAAGTAAAAATCTTTTTTAGCAATCAATAATTTTTCCGATAATGGCTTCCATTATTAAGAAGAGAAAAGAAGAGCTGTTTTGGCGGGGCAATGAGCAAGGAACGATGATGATGATAAGAGGAGGAAAATGACATCATCAATGGAAGAAAGAGACTTACTGGGCCCATGTTCTGCACCTTGTCAAGTCTCGGTACTCCTGGCAATTTCTCAAAGTAGGCGGCAGCGGGAACCTGAGTGAGCTGTACATTTTGTATTGAGTGAGGAGAGAGGAGAGAGCCGTTCTCGACTGAACAAAAACCGTCGAAGGAAGAGTTAGGCACTAACTACGAGAATGGCGTCATAACAGTGAACCTGCCAAAAGGTGATGCCGACGTCTCGCCCGTGTCGCCAAAGGCTTAATCAGTTTGGCCCTGTGACGTAATTGCAGTTTGTCTTTTCAGTCGCTAGTTCGCGTGTCCTCAGGAGCTCATCAAAGATTGTGGTCCGGAGTAAATATCCCGTGGTGTCAGGAGCTGGACAAAGATTAAGTGGGTCCCACACCATGTATAAGTGTCCATTGTCTTCCACAAATACACGTAATTGGCAAGAGTAGCCACCGAAGTTCGTTTGTTTGCATACTTCTACCGGATGACATAGCTGAGAGGAAGAAGCTGGGTCCAAGCATTTTTCTTGAAAAAATTTGAGCTGTTCATAATGTAAGGCATACAGAAATTACGAACCTAGAACTTGTTTTCCGTCTTTGACGCTTAAATAAAAATAGATGTTTTTATCTAAATAAACATAAGTTGTAAGTAGTTTCAGACTCATTATTAGGTCCTGATAAATTTGAAGTTAGATGTGTCAAATAACCGGCTTGGATCAAGGTACATGGGTCTAGGTATCGGGCTGTATACCCGCAGTCCACTTCATCTTGTCCGAATCTTCCTATCAAACGGGCGAAAACTGGACGACTCATATAGTTCACAAAGAAACCAGAATATCTTATCGTCGGATGAGGCGATGTGTCATTTGCGGAAGATTAGGCTAAGTAAAGTAACCACTTGAGACTAAATAATAGGGCTATATGCGCTTTTAACATGTGCAAATTCCTGACAACAATCCACTTGCGCTGCATCTTGGCCAATCGGAAGTTTATCCTTCTCTACTCTCTACTCTCTCGTCTTGGGGTACAATGCAAGGAACTTGGAAACCACGGTTACGAGCCGCCTTTATGTGATCCACACCCTTAGTTAGTGCTTAGTATTAATATGAAAACCCAAAAACAAATATCCAAGAACAATGCCCGTAGTCATAGCGCTTGTACCCTAACCACAACACGGGTTTACTTAAATGCCGGTACTCCGATAATTTTATCCTAGTTTGCGGGCGTAAATGGACTGACTATGACCCACCTGTCAAACATCCATTGGAACAGAGGATTCAGACCAGTAGATATGCCGGTTTGCTCCTGTGTCGCCATCTAATATGAGTCTGGTCCAAATGGGAAGTCTAACCTCCTTTCCTTCCTGAGGAATGATTGGACGGTTCATCTAATTGCTAAGACTTTGATATCTTGCAAACAAATCATCATCATCCTGTGATTAAGATCACAAAAATTTGAAATTCCAGATCCATCAAAGTGGGACTAGATTTTGGCTCCCTGGATATCCAGAGACGAAGTAAATATAATGAACGGATGTGATCATCCAAAACTGGTATTTTTCATAGCAATTAAAAGTGGGCCGCTTTGCAGGAACTTATCGTGGTGTCGCTCAACAATGGGGTACAACCGCCGGCCAGCCTATTCAAATTGTTAATGTAACTCGCGCTCCAGCAAAACCGCATATATCGAATATTCTCAAAATGAGCGCCAAACAAAATTTGCAGTGAGGCGGTATCTCAACGACAAACCGCCTGTATCTCAACGGGAAGGGACACTATAGTAATTCTACCACGCCTATCCCAATATATAACAAACCAGACACAAGCCCTAACCTCTGTCATCCTAAGTAACCGGAGAGAGGAAAAACCCATTTCCTCCGGGGACTTTTGGCCGTGCATTTCTTTCTCAGGGAATGCAGAAAGATGGAAAGATCTTCGCATTTATACTCTGATTTCGGTCGTCTTCGGGGAAAAACCTGCAGCGGCAGAAATTGCCACCGAAAACACGTCGAGGACGGGTAGGCTTTTTCCCGTCTTTCTCCCCCGCCATCTTTCACTCTTCTAGACCCCCGCCACCATGGACGAGAAACAATTTCAAAGTTCCATCGAAAACAGTAATAAGAACGTTCTCCATGGAAAATACGAACTCGGCAGGCTTCTCGGCCATGGAACGTTTGCAAAAGTTTATCATGCTCGGACTCTTCAGACCGGCAAGAGCGTCGCCATGAAAGTCATCGGAAAAGAGAAAGTCATCAAAGTCGGAATGATGGAGCAGATAAAGCGCGAAATCTCTGTAATGAAAATGGTGAAACATCCGAACATTGTTGAGCTTCACGAAGTCATGGCGAGCAAATCGAAGATCTACTTCGCGATGGAGTTCGTGCGAGGTGGAGAGCTTTTCTCCAAGATCGCCAAAGGACGGTTGAAAGAAGAAGCGGCGAGAGCATATTTCCAGCAGCTGATCTCAGCCGTTGATTTCTGTCACTCCCGCGGGGTTTATCATCGCGATCTGAAGCCGGAAAATCTCCTTTTGGATGATGACGGTAATCTGAAGGTTACGGATTTCGGTCTCAGCGCTTTCACCGAGCATTTGAAGCCGGACGGTTTGCTTCACACGACGTGCGGAACTCCGGCTTATGTCGCACCGGAGGTGATTGGGAAAAAGGGATACGACGGAGCAAAAGCAGATCTGTGGTCATGTGGAGTGATTTTATTCGTTCTACTCGCCGGATTTTTACCGTTTCAGGATGATAACATCGTCGCGATGTACAAGAAGATATACAGAGGAGATTTCAAATGTCCGCCGTGGTTCTCGCCGGACTCCCGCCGTTTGATCATGAAGCTTCTAGATCCTAATCCGGACACGAGAATCACGATCTCGAAACTGATGGAAACGTCCTGGTTCAAGAAACCAGTGCCGATATCGATCAAAGTGGTGAACGAGAAGGAAACCGAAGCAGAGGCACCACAAGATGACGTAAATTGCAAAGGAAAAGAAGTAGAAACCTTAAATGCTTTCCATATAATTTCTTTATCAGATGGTTTCGATCTTTCGCCGTTGTTTGAGGAGAAAAAGACTTCCAAGGAAGAAATTAGATTTGCCACTACAGAGCCGGCTAGCAGTGTGATTTCCAAGTTGGAAGGATTGGCAAGATCTTTGAAGTTTAATGTGAAGAAAAGCGAATCGAGAGTGAGATTGCAGGGTCAGGAGAAGGGGAGAAAGGGGAAGTTGGCTATAGCGGTGGATATCTTCGCCGTAACACCGTCATTCTTGGTGGTGGAAGTGAAAAAGGACGGTGGAGATACTTTAGAGTATAATCATTTCTGTAGCAAGGAGTTGAGACCGGCTCTGAAAGATATTGTTTGGACTTCTCAAGCTTAGAATGAAACCCCTGCCTGAATCTAACAGGGCTAGCAAGGCTTAGACATTAGGGTTCCTCTGTTCTGTCTCTATCTCTCTTTTTCTGTGTCTCTGGGAGGAGAAATGGAAATGACTGTAATTAAGTTTGTGTCTTTTGTCACTGGTTATGATCTCATTGAATTGTTATGGTGTTTGTTTATGGTTTCAGAGTGGATGGTGGTCGGTCGATGTAATTTAATGAACTCGTTTCTCTGCGTCTTTGTCTGGTTTCTGTGCGTTTTGGATTGAAATTCTCTCGCTCGGATGGAGGAGAAGAGCAAATTGGCTGTAATAATCTCGTTTCTTTGTATTTGTAAATCTCTGTTTTTCTCATGTCTGTAACGTTATTTCCTTTTTCTTCGGTTTCTTCTTGTTTGGGTTTGATTGATCAGAATACTTCAACAGCTTCTTTCTTTGCTGGCATAATTCAGCTGCTTTGATGCATTTTGTCTCCTGTTTCTTCGCTCCAGTTACAATTCCCTGACGACCATTCCGTAGGCTACTGTTTTTGGGATTTATGTTTGCATTCATCTCAGCTTGTTTGTTGACTCAGTAATGTGAAAAGGGACTGGATGGAAGGACCCACTTGGCATTTCACAAGGCATTTCCCTGATGGCTCCACAACATGGTGTATGTAGCTAACAGTTGGTATGGTGGGGGCCATTGGTCGAAAAGTTTGTGAATTATGTTGACGATGGGTCAAGTGCCCTCAATAATGGATCAGCGGGGGAAGGTTCGTATTTCGTATGGCCACAGAGAACTCAGCGGAGCACAAGAACGCCCTCAATAAATGACTTGTTGTAGGACCTCAAACGCCCTCTGGCTGAGTAATGTCCACTCTCTTGTAACCATGTCCTGATCCCTGGTGGTGAAATCGCTTGAGAAAGGTTGTTCGTATCATGTAAAGCGCCCGATTTATCCTTTTGCCTTATCTTCTTATCTCTAGACGGGGATACCTTTTTGTCTAGGAGATGACAGAGGTTTAAGATGAGATTGGCTTGTGAAAGCAATGGAATGATTAGGTGATTGAAGGTAACATTGACCAGCAACATTTTTCCTCTCCGGATTGCTAACAGTGACAGTTTTCTGGCCTCAAATTCCACTACATTGAATGATTTACACGTTCTCATTGCTGTGTCTATGAGTGGCCCAGAGAAGTAAATACCAATCTTGACAAATTGAACGGTTTGGGTTGTGCGATGTATAGCATCTTCTTATAATTGACGCTTCTACTTAAACCTAGTACTTGAGTGTCATCTGCAGGCCTGGCAGGCAAATCCTAATTTGCAATCTTTGTCCTTGATCTTGGACATCTGACCCAATCTAAGATAAAAAGTCCGGAAGCAGAATAGTGTAAAAGATGTTATATCAATGGAAACAGTATGCGCCACTGGCTAAGAGAAAAAGTTACCTTGCATGTCTCTTCGGTCTTCAAGTTGAAACAGCGAAGGCCGAGATCATCTAGTATTGGATGGGACTTGGTCTATCTTAAGACAGGAATGCTCCAATCCTGTGCGTTACAGGAGACAAATAAAGGTGCTGAGCTCCCACTTTACTATGAGGCCCTATAATTAGTTGATCGGATTCGTTCGTCTGATTTCTGTGACTATGGATAACCACTAGTTCTTAACATGCTAATTATTATTATATAAGATACGGAGATTTAGGAAACTCATGAACGGGTCTGATCAACCAAAGGAGGCTCCGACCATGATAAACAAAAGAGGCGCAGCACTTAGTCGTGTCCTGTAGCGCATGGCCAAGAAGATGACTAATATGAATCACGGAATTTAGGCGGGCCTACTTTGTCTTCTTGCAGTTACCATCTTCTCTCTCTCTCTCTCTCTCTCTCTCTCTCTCTCTCTCTCTCTCTCTCTCTCTCTCTCTCTCAGTAGAACAAAAGGGTCCCATCCTGAGTAAATAGAGGAAACAAACGTCTAAATTTCTTCCCTTGTTCTACCCATCAATTCAATGCAACGTTGGTAAAAGGAACAAGGATTTCCCTTTCTGATTCGAAACACTCTCCATTATATGTGGAAGCTTGTCACTCTTTGCTCGGTGGACTTATTTTTATGGTCATATACAAGTGACACACTGTGAGTTTTAAACCCTCGGTTGGCAGATGGACGGCTGTTATCATCGATATCGTACATCCGAGCAGATAATTTTTCTAGTCTTAACGGTTAGGAATATTAAATATAAGTCAATTTCAAACGTTGAAGGATGAGTTGAATCACAATTCTGTGGTGAGAAAGTGCGAGTACCAATTCTTCTCATCCATTTATTATATGATGAAGAATGCCAAACTAAGGGGCCGTAGAGGCTTTGTTACCAAGCACCTCACATTTTGCATGAGAGGTCACCTTCCGTACGGTTGATCTAACCCCTTCATCCCACTGTTCTCACTTTCGATATCTTGCTAACTTTTTTAGGAGGAAAAGGTAGGGAATTCTATTCATTAGGGGGGAAAAGCCCTCCCCGTGGCTGTACACAAGATCGAGATTATCAAGATGCAATGAGTTACATTAACAGACAAGAAGAATCAGTACATAAGAGAGTATTACATAGCATTGCCTCTGATTCTATGACTTGGGAGATTAACACCTTCCCTAACAAGGCCGTCAGCCAACTCATTTGCCAATCTTAAAGCATGTGCAAAGGTGACTGCTGAAGGTCCAATTAGCAGTTTGAGTTTATCCACAATATGCCAAAAATGCTCTGGAGCCTCGCTGTCTTCGTTTAGCCATGAAATCACAGTCGACGAATCCCCTTCAACAGTTAGCGGTTCATGTGTCGATGATTTCTCCACATTTTTGTTCCTTCTAGAATAGATTTGATCTTTGTCTCGTTAGAGTCCGCCATTCCAATAGGGCCAGAATGGTCGAAAATAATCATACTCGATGAATCTCTACGAACTATAAGATTGGACCATCCTAGGACCCCGAAAACGTGCTTTGGGTGTTGAAAGTTGGATGTAGTCTTTGCGAATGAGTTTTCAGACCGTCCATTATCTTGTAATAACGAGTACACATGCATGCAATCCACGTCTTTGAGTTACGGGACATCCAAAGCTGTCGTATCATCCAAAGGTGAGTCCCTTCCGTGCAGAAAGCAGGCACTTCGTAACCAAAGCACCTTAATTACAGGGAACTTCGGTTTAGCATTCACCTTATTATAAACCTCAGATTAAAATAACGGAAGATTACAAAATCCAGTCTTATTTGAGAATCGCAAGGTTTCAAGACGTGTTTGGGACTCCTATTTCCAGTGATCTTCTCATCTATGTTTTTGGCGAAACACCAAGATCGCGTGTAGAAATTTTTTGTTTGGAAATTCCTGCATACCACCGAAGAATGTAGAGAAATTAGAATTGCTTTTCAATTTCTGTGTCTGGGTACGCACGTTCAAAGAAAAAAAACTTGTGTGTCTAGGTCTTAGAAATAGAAATGGAAAACAATTGCAATTTCTATACTTTGAATAAATAATTTCTAATTTTATTAAGAAAACCTTTTACTTGTCAATAACTTGAGACTTTTGGTATGCGTCCGTACATGATGGCATTTCAAAATTTTCCTTCAACTAAAGGGGAGTTTATGTTTCACATATTAATTAAATTAGTGATGTAAGTAATATGTGTAATTAGAATTAAAGGCTATGAAGGAAAAACTTATGAAAAATCACATGCAAGAAAATGACAAACTCTCTTTAACCAAGTCTCAAAATGAGGATCCTTTTTAGATTGCTATTTGTCCCATTTAATCTTTAACTTTGGTTAACTCCCTTTGAGTGGTTACATGCACTAACCATTTGCCAGGTTTAAATGGGACATATGTTGTCTTAAGATAGGGTGGCACTTTGAGGCTTGGTTAGAGAGCCTTAATAAGTTAGTGTGTCACTCTCTTACTATAGTAATTGCTAGTAAATTTAATTACTTGCTAATAGTTACATGCATTGGTTACATTATAGTGTAACTACATGGGTATAAACCCTTCTCGCGTCCTCTCTTCCCAACAAACCATTTGATAGTTGCATTGCTCCTTTTTATAAGTTTTTTCTTTGTAGATGTCAACAGCTTTCAAGAGCTAGAGGAATGCTAAACCAAAGCCTTCAAACAAAGTGACAAACAGATGCAAATACTTCTGCATGCAAGAGATTGACCTTTCAATTATCTAAGCAGTTCATCACGTTTCTTCTAGTTTAGATGTCTTGTAGTTCAGCAAGCATATTGATCAAATGATTTTGGCTTCTTAGAAAAGTTTAACTTTTATCACAATAAGTAGACAATGAAAACTTTTCTTTAAAAATAAAGATCTAAATTGAGTGTCCCAAAAGATGTTTATAAGATGCTACAATGGTCTAAAATTAGGGCACTTTCAGGCACACTTTTGTTTGTGCACTTTGTTTTAGCATTTATGAAAGAGGAATCCTAAGTTGAAGGCCATATAGGGCACAACTCTAGAAGTACCCCTCATTTTTCTTGAAGAGGGTTACCTTTGAATTATTAGTCCTACTCAGTTGATTGCTCTAGTGTAATGACTCAAATTTTGAAGATATTTTGTAAAAGTGGTTTATTTTGAAAATTAATATATGTTTTAGATGTTTAATATTAATAAAAATATGAAACAAAGGAATTTGTGAGAAAAATTAGTATCATTAGATTTTACACTCAAAATGGAATCCAACACCTCAAAGAACACTGAAAACAGAGCTCGTATAACCAAGTTATGGACGTTTAAAGATCAAGGGCATTTTTGAAATTTACACTTAAAACGAAAAAGGTCTGAAAACACAGGGGGTCGTTTTGATAACGACACCCCTGTGTCATCCCCTTCCTCAGGCCAGGTGCGGCACATCACTACCATAGCTATATGGAGCCACAGAAAATGTCGGCACTGCCTTCATCCCCTCTTCCTAGATCAAGCTTTCTCCACTCCAATCACTCCCAAAAATGGATCCAGCAACTAGGGTCTGCAAATCCATTTGAGGCCTTTGATCAGGTGACGAGGAGAGTTATCTAGGTATGATTCTCTCCCCACTCCACTCCACTCCACTCCACTCCACTCCTTTCTCTTTCCTCTTTCTTTTCCCCCAAATCTTGACCGAGTCTGGCTCATTTTTCATCCAAAAATCATTGGATTTCTGGAACAAACCAAATGGGCTGAAACCCGTCAACGACATAGCGTCCCAAGGGCGCATGGGCTTGATGAACACTCATGACAAGCTCTCTAGGGCGACGGTGGCCCACGTGCCACGTGCAGGCGGACGCCCAACTCTACCGAGATGCACAGGGTGTCTTGGGAGTCGAGACGCTCCACACCAGCGATGAGGAAGCGTTCGCATGACGCAGTCTAGGATGAGCTATAGCGTGTCGCTCGAGTGTGCAAATGTGGTCTCAGTTCGACAAGGACGCGCACGCGTCCTGGGACCAGTGATGCACGGGCCCTACGCGGACAATCCTGGTTCGTCCATTGATGCGTGACACTAAAAATGCAATTAAGGAGGCTATATAACTTCGATGACCCGAAAGAACTATTGCGTTCGTAATTTCAACATGGACCTAATTATATAATAACATTTAGGATCAAGAAACTATTTAGGGTGACTATAGCCGAAAAACCATAGAGATCTTATGAATCCATGAGATCAACTATGATTAGACCTCATGAATTGGTCTACTAGAGGCCTTCAGACATTCTTAGTACAAGATTGAACCAAGAATTACGTAAACCAACTCCTAGAAAACCCAAATCATATAGATCTAGTCATTAACCGATAAATTTAGGAATCATGCTTGGATTTTATATTTGAATGACATACAGGACCACATAAAGGTACCTTAGGGCTCGGATTGAAGGAGGATACAAGCTAAGTAACGACGCTCGAGGTAGGTAGTCTGATACTACGATGCTTTTATTTCATTTCCATATATACTTGCCTTATTTCACTCCTATTACTAAATTGTCTTCATGCCTTCTGATCTTGAATGGCATGACTTACATTAAGCTAATTCTTATGCATACATTGCTTGCATGTTTGCAATCCATTACATACATGGCATGTTTACAATGATTAAGATTGGGAATTTCATATATCTATCTTTTCGGGCTAATGAACCTGGTGGGCACTATGCTGATAGGTTGTATGGGGTTGGCCTCTCGGCCTTTACCACCAAAAAGGTGGATGGTATCGCTGCCAAAATGGCTTATCCCTTCATCAACTGTTGTGGTAAACAGGGACAACCACTGGAGGTGTTCACGTCACTGTTTTCGAGAATAGCTATAGTCTCCGTAGAGGCTATGGTGGGTTGGTCTCTAGATACCGGAGACACACGATTCCAAATGTGTGCTGATTGTGAGCATAGTGACCCTATGATTTCAGTTTTATTAATGTGCATATAGCATTGAGATGGTTGTATACGAGTACTCGTGACCAGTCAGTTGAGTGATTTACTAAAAGGCCCATATGCATGATATTCATAGCAATGTCCTTATCTGTTTTGACTGATTAGTATTTTAAGAATTTCATAGCTATGGTTATCATTCATTAATTCGCTTGATGTGTTTTGCTGAGATTATGCATGCATGAGTTGATTTACTATGCTTGTGTTTTATATTCTTCATCTTGCTAATTTAGGAGTTTTTGAAGTTTACACATATATACCCATGATTACCCAAAAATAAAAATGCATGCCTTTACGAATGTGTTCAGTATAACCCCTCTTGCATGTCGTATTTTCAAACTAGTGGTAGTGGGTTACCTACTGAGTATGATGAATACTTAATCCAATCCATCATTTTTCCAGATCAAACAAAGTACACTTAAAAGGAACATCAAAGAGTGTTAGGGCCACAGTCAAGAGAGCACAGGTAAGGTTAAATAAAAACTTATATAGTATCCCATTTTGTATTTGATGTAAACTAGGTTATAAGTGCTTATTTGTGACTTGGGCTATGATTAACAATCTTGGGATTAATAATTATTCATTTATATGTTTTGCCTAAAAAGTGCCATGGCCTTATGCATTATTTGTTTACCGAGATTTGTTAATGACACTCGGGGTTTTTATACAAAATTTTTAATTAAAAGAAAACTTTCACTGCATTCTTTTAGCAAAAATTATTTTAAAATAGGGATCGATCTCGCTATATTTATAAAATTGCATCATAAAAACCCAGGGCATCACAGTTGGTATCAGTGCCCAAGTTCATGTTATTCATAGCCCAGTTATGAAATAAAGACTTATAATCAAGTTACATCAATAGGAAATTGTTAGGATAACATGATAGAGACCCCAAAAGGTAGGCACTGGTCTTGTAAAACAAATGCTACCAAGGAGAAGGGGAGTTGCAGCCCCAAGACCTGATAACCCTCTAACTGACTCCGTTGGATCGGGGAATAGAATGGCTAAAGCCTTTCAACTATTCATGCAACATATGGGGCAGTTCATGCAGAACCAACCACAAGCACCTGCAACAAGAGCCTCTTCACCATAAAGAATTGTTGATAGAACAGAGGCACAACTTGAGCGATTTCAAAAAATGTCCCCATCATTTTCAGGAGAAGAAGAGTCACCGATAGCTGAAAAATGCATCTTTGACATTGAGAAGTTATTTAAGGCCATGAGAATTCCAAAAGATAGAAAGGTTGCCATGGCCAGTTTTGTATTAAAAGGCGAAGCAGACTTTTGGTGGGAAACAGCTGAAAGGACGTACTTTGGAGATAATGATATAATACCCTGGGAAGAATTCAAACTAGTATTTAATGAGAAGTATTATCCCCTCCATGTGCGAAAACAGAAGGAGAAAGAATTCATGAATCTAGAACAAGGCAATCTCTCCGTGCAACAATATGAAAATAGGTTTATAAGTCTTCAAAGATTCGCACCCAATGCTTGCTCCACCATGGAAGATGTGGCAGAAAAGTTTGGTGACGGATTACACCCAAGCCTCAGGAACAAAGTGATAGGGTTTCAACCAACCACTGTAGCAAAAGTGGTTGAAATGGCGTCTGTTTTTGAAAAGGATTATCAAAGAACACTGGTTGCTAAGGATGCTAAGAACAACTATGCTGGAAGAAACAATAAAGGTAAAAGACCCATTCAACCTTCTAGACCTCGACACCCATACAAGCAACAATTCAACACTAAAGGAAGAAACCAAGAACCCAAGACTTGCCCCAGATGCAACAGATATCACCCAGGCAAGCCATGTACTTTCCCCCATTTTACATGTTTTAACGGCAGAGAAATAGGACATCTAGCCACAAATTGTCTTAAGAAGAAGGAGGAACATAAGGAGAATCACATTCCTCGAAGCCAGGGACAAGTATTCATCATCACTTCAGGACAGGTGTAGGCATCTAACTCCATAGTAGAAGGTACGCTTTATATATGTGATAGACCTGCCAAAGTATTATTTGACACTGGTTCTACTCATTCCTTCATATCATGCAAATTTGCCTCTTCTATGGATACTATAGTTCAAGACTTAGACTTCTCCTTATAAGTTATGACACCCGTAGGAAAGTCAATTTCCACACAAACATACCTCCAAGATGTTTCGATTATAGTCGAGGGCAACCAAATGAACGTAGATCTAATCCACCTAGATATGATAGACTTTGACGTCATACTTGAGATGAATTGGTTAGCCTTGCATAATGCAATAGTTGATTGTCAAAAGAAAATGATTATTTTTAACCTTCCCGGAGGAGAGGTGGTCTCCTTACAAGGGAGAAGAGATTATTCAAGAGCATGTGTTATTTCTGCTATAAAAGCGACAAAGCACATTGCTCAGGGGTGTCCATTCCTTGTGGCTAAGATAGAGGCCACTGAAGTCACAAAGCCTAAGTTAGAGGAGGTACATGTGGTTAGTGAATTCTCAGATGTTTTCCCAGAAGACTTACTAGGGTTACAGCCAAAGAGAGAGAGAGAGATTTTACTATTGACCTAATACCTAGTACAACCCCCATATCGAAGGCACCTTATCGGATGGCTCTAGCAGAGTTAAAAAAGCTAAAGACCTAGTTGCAAGAGTTGCTAGACAAAGGGTTCATCAGACCTAGTGTATCTCCTTGGAGAGTGCCAGTCCCTTTTGTCAAGAAAAAGGATGGGTCAATGAGACTCTGCGTCAACTACCGAATGTTGAATAGGGTCACAATGAAAAACAAATATCCTTTACCTCGTATTGATGACCTATTTGATCAACTTCAGTCAGCCCGTGTCTTTTCCAAGATCGACTTACGATCTGGATATCACCAACTTAGGGTCAGGGAAGAAGATATTCCAAAGACGGGCTTCAGAACTAGATACAGACACTATGAGTTTAGAGTGATGTCTTTTAGACTAACAAATGCGCCAGCCGCGTTCATGGATCTTATGAATCGAGTGTTCAAAGCTTATCTATATAAGTTTGTTATAGTATTTGTGGATGATATCTTGATCTATTGAGAAACTCTTGAGGACCATATGGAACATTTACAAGTCGTACTAAGTACACTTAGAGCACACAAATTATATGCGAAGTTTAGTAAGTGTGAATTTTGGCTGAAAAAAGTGACTTTTCTGGGTCATGTTATTTCCAAAGACGGCATTGTGGTTAACCCAACAAAGGTTGAGGTTGCAGAGAAATGGAATACACCTAAGACGGTGATAGAGATAAGGAGTTTTCTAGGACTTGTAGGATACTATCAGAGATTCATCGAAGGATTTTCATGCATTGCCTTACCCCTAACTAAATTGACGAGAAAAGACAAGTTTGAGTGGGATGAGGCATGCAAGGAGAGTTTTCAAGAACTGAAGAGGCGGCTGACCACTGCACTGGTACTTGTTCTACCCTTTGGCAATGGAGGATTTGAGATCTATAGTGATGCTTCTCAACAAGGGCTAGGCTATGTGCTTATGCAAAAATGGGAAAGTATTTGCCTATGCTTCTAGGCAATTAAAAAAGCATGAGGTCAATTACCCTACCCATGACTTAGAGCTTGCTGCTATCGTCTTTGCCTTAAAATCTAGAGACACTATCTATATTGGGAAAATTTTGAGATTTTTACAGATCACAAAAGTCTCAAGTACATGTTTTCACAACAAGACTTGAACACGCGACAAAGGAGATGGATGGAGTACTTGAAGGACTATGACTTTTCCATCC
Organism: Warburgia ugandensis; assembly: GCA_035236585.1. Classification (NCBI taxonomy): domain Eukaryota; kingdom Viridiplantae; phylum Streptophyta; class Magnoliopsida; order Canellales; family Canellaceae; genus Warburgia; species Warburgia ugandensis. The sequence continues at coordinate 12,482,517 of CP141127.1, read as the reverse complement.
AATACCATCCAGGGAAGGCTAATGTCATAGCAGATGGTTAAGTGGGAAGACACAAGGAATATGTGCAAGTTTTTGTTCTAAAAGATGGAAATTATTACAAGAGGTGATAGAGTGCAAACCCGAAATAGGTCATGAGAGGTCTTTTATAGCAAATTTAACTATAAAATCCACTATTAATGAGAAAGTTAAGCAGATGCAAAAGAATGACACGAACATACAAGCATTGGTTGGAAAACTAGTAGTGTTAGCATACGAGGAAGAATAGTAGTGTCAGACAATGATGAAATAAGACGAGAGAACTTGAGAGAAGCACATCAATCTAAGTACACTATTCATCCTGGTGGAACAAAGATGTATCAAGATTTGAAGTGACATTTCTGGTGGAATGGTATGAAGAGAGATATAAGAGAATTTGTGGCACGGTGTTTGACTTGTCAAGGCTGAACATCAGAGACTGGCAAGATTACTACAACCACTTAAGCTGCCAGAATGGAAGTGGGATCATATTACGATGGACTTCATCCTAGGGCTGCCTAAGACATCTAAGGGACATGATATGGTATGGGTAATCATTGATCGGCTAACCAAAATGGCACATTTTCTCCTTGTACGACAAGGTCAATCCACTAACAGCCTAGCCCAGTTGTATATTAAGGAAATAGTAAGTTTGCATGGGACACCACTCAGTATTATTTCTGATAGAGATAGTCGTTTTACCTTGCAATTATGGAAGTCAGTGCAAAAGTCATTAGGATCCCCAGTAAGTTTCAGCACGGCCTTTCATCCTCAGACTGTTGGCCAATCTAAGCATACGATTCAAGTATTGGAAAATATGTTAAGATCGTGTGCAATTGACTAGGAAGAGAGTTGGGATGAAAGTTTACCCTTAGTTGAATTTGAGTATAACAATAGCTTCCATTCAAACATCGGAATGGCTCCCTACGAAGTGCTATATGGAAGTTGGGGATCATGTCTTCTTGAAGATATCTCAGACTAAGGGCATTATGAGGTTTGGTGTAAAGGGGAAACTTAGTCCTCAATTCATTGGACCATTTGAAATCCTAGACAAAGTGCGAAAGACTGCCTACAGGATAGAGCTACCACCACAGTTATCGGAAGTCCACAATGTGTTTCACATATCCATGCTGAGGAAGTATATCCCTGACCCCACACATGTACATGAACAGGTACCAACGAAGCTACAACTAGACTTGACCTTGGAAATAAAACTCGTATAGATTCTGGATAGAAAGATTAAGACACTATAGCGTAAAGACATTCCATTAGTTAGAGTTTTGTAGAGGAACGCATCTATCAAAGAAGAGACCTGGGAGGTTGAATTTGATATGAGAAAGAATTACCCCAAAATATTTTCTAGTAATGGCTTGTAGAATTTCCAGGATGAAATTCCTTAAAGGGGGTAATGATGTAATGACTCAAAATTTGAAGATATTAATATATGTTTTAGATGTTTAATATTAATAAAAATATGAAATAAATAAATTTGTAAGAAAAAATCAATATTATTAGATTCTACACTTAAAATGGAATCCAATGCCTCAAAGAACGCTGAAAATGGAGCTTGTATGACCAAGTTATGGAAGTTTAAAGATCAAGGGCATTTTTGGAATTTACCCTTTAAACGAAAAAGGTTTGAAAACACAGCGCATCATTTTGATAACAACACCCCCTGTGTCATCCCCTTCCTCAGGCCAGGCAATGCACAGCACTGCCATAGCTGTATGGAGCTGCAGAAAATGGCGGCACCGCCATGGAGCGGCACCACCTTCCCCCTCCTATAAATTTCCTCCATCCCCTCTTCCTAGATCAAGCTTCCTCCACTCCAATCACTCCCAAAAATGGATCCGGCAACTAGGGTTTGCAGATCTATTTGAGGCCTATGATCAAGTGATGAGGAGAGTTTTCCAGGTACGATTCCCTCCCCTCCCCTCCCCTCCCCCCCCCCCACTCCACTCCTTTCTCTTCCCTCTTTCTTTTCCCCTAGATCCCGATCGGGTTTGTCTCGGGCTGAAACCCGTCGAAGACATCACATCCTAGAGGCATGTGGGCTTGATGCACACCCATGACGAGCACTTTGGGGCAATGGTGGCAGGCGTGCCACGTGCGGGCAGACGCCCAACTCTACCAGGACGCATGGGGCGTCTTAGGAGCAAAGACAATCTACACTAGTGCTGAGGACGCTTCCGCACAACGCAGTCTAGGACATGCGCTACAGCACGTTGCTCAGGCATGCGTACATGTGTGAATGCGGTCTCGGTTTGACTGGGATGTGCACGCGTCCTGGGAACCGTAACCGCAGGCCCTACACGGACAATCCTAGTTCGTTTGTTGATGTGCGACACTAAAAATGCAACTAAGGAGGCTATATAACTCCGGTCGACGATCCGAAAGAATTGTTGTGTTCGTAATTTTGATGCGAACCTAATTATACAATAAAATTTAGGATCAAGAAACTATTTAGGGTGACTATAGCCTAAAGACCATAGAAATCTTATGAATCCATTAGATCAACTATGATTAGACCTCATGAATTGGTCTACTAGAGGCCTTTAGACATTCTTAGTCCAAGATCGAACCAAAAATTACGTAAACCAACTCTTAGAAAACCCAAATCATATATATCTAGTCATTAACTAGTGAATCTAGGAATCATGCTTGGATTTTATGTTTGAATGACATACAGGATCCCATAAAGGTACCTTAGGACTTAGATTGAAAGAGGATACAAGCTAAGTAACGATGCTCAAATACCAGAGACACACGATTTCAACTGTGTGCTGATCGTGAGCATAGTGACCCTATGATTTCAGTTTTATTAATGTGCATATAGCATCGAGATGGTTCTATACGAGTACTCGTGACCAGTCAGTTGAGTGATTTACTAAAAGGCCCATATGCATGATATTCATAGCAATGTCCTTATCTGTTTTGACTGATTAGTATTTTAAGAATTTCATAGCTATGGTTATCATTCATTAGTTCGCTTGATGTGTTTTGCTGAGATTATGCATGCATGAGTTGATTTACTATGCTTGTGTTTTATATTCTTCATCTTGCTAATTTAGGAGTTTTTGAAGTTTACACATATATACCCATGATTACCCAAAAATAAAAATGCATGCCTTTACGAATGTGTTCAGTATAACCCCTCTTGCATGTCGTATTTTCAAACTAGTGGTAGTGGGTTACCTACTGAGTATGATGAATACCCAATCCAATCCATCATTTCTCCAGATCAAACAAAGTACACTTAGAAAGAACATCAAAGAGTGTTAGGGCCACAGTCAAGAGAGCAGAGGTAAGGTTAAATAAGAACTTATATAGTATCCCATCTTGTATTTGATGTAAACTTGGTTGTAAGTGCTTATTTGTGACTTGGGCTGTGATTAACAATCTTGGGATTAGTAATTATTCATTTATATGTTTTGCCTAAAAAGTGCCATGGTCTTATGCATTATTTATTTACCTAGATTTGTTAATGACACTCGGGGTTTTTATATAAAATTTTTAATTAAAAGAAAACTTTCACTACATTCTTTTAGCAAAAATTATTTTAAAACAGAGATCGATCTTGCAGTATTTATAAAATTGCATCATAAAAACCCAGGTCATCACGTCTAGCCTTGGATATCTAGTATTTCAAATGTATGGTGTCCTTAGGTTGACCCTAAGGTTTTGGGTGTGTCTTTAAGTAGTCGTCAACCTTTTTTTTCCCTTTACATGGACCTTTTTCTATCTTTAATTTTCCTTTTTGCTAGAACCCACCATCGAAGCCTTTTGGAGAAAGAGCAAACTTGTTATTTCAAAGTCATATTCTTCTTCTCCAATCTCTTGTTATTTCAAAGTCATCCTCTTCTTCTCCAATGTAGTGTCTCAAATTTTGAAGCCTTTTGTAAAAATGGTTTATTTTGAAAGTTAATATATATGTTTATATGTTTAATATTAATAAATATATAAAATAAAGGAATTTGTGAGAAAACTCAGTACCATTAGATTCCACACTCAAAATGGAATCCAACGCCCAGAGAATGCCGAAAACAAAGTTCATATGACCAAGTTATGGCCTTTAAAAGATAGAGGGGCATTTTTATAAAATACAATTAAAGCAGAATGACCAGAAAACACAGGGGGCCGTTTTACTAACGGCACCCCCCCAAGGTCATCTTCCTCCTCCAGCCACTGCCATTCTCGACCCTTCCAAAACCGCCTCTGTAGGGCAGTGTTGGAAAGGATGGCGGCACCGCCTCCCTCATCTATAAAAATCGGTTTCCCCTCTTCCCCTCTTCCCCCTCCCACTCCAATCACTGTTTTTCCCTCTCTTCTCCAATTGTCCAAGCTAGGGTTCCGACAAATTTTCATCGAAAAACCTTCCTATCCCCCCTGTAAATTTCGGTACGGCCTAGGTCCTCCCTTTGGGCCAGCCATCCTTTTTTCTCTTTCTTTTCCTTCTCCCTCCTTCGACCCTTGCAATTTCACTGAATTTTTCCAACAATCAGGGTTTTTGGTAGGCGTCGTAGGAGCCGCACCACTGGAAAGAGGACACCATCTCCGACGATGGGCATCGTCCAAACCACCCAGGTAAGCCCCCCACCCCTTCCTCTTTAGCTTACTTTTTTTCCAGTCCAGATCCATGCCGAATCTGGGCTTTTCTGGCTAGGGAAAGGCCATAGAAACCAGAGAAGACAGGTTTCCTCCGAAACCCGTTGAAACCCAATTGTCACAAGGATGCACCCCTTCACGCACATGCGGGACGCACTCCCTGGGGCAGTACTTGTGCGTGTGTCGCGTGCGAGGGAAGTCCCGGCTCGACCATGACCCACGGACGTCCCAGGAATCGTGACGCACGGGGCCCGCGTAGACTTGTTTGGTTCGCCCGTGACATTGCTATACTAAAAATACAATTACAGGAGCTGTAGGACTCCAATTGACGATCTGAAAGAACTGTTGCGTCTGTATTGACGATATGAACCTAATGAGCTATAAAACTTAAGATCAGAGGACTATTCTATATGATTAGAGCCCAAAAACTCTAGAGATCTCATAGATCTACAAGATCAAAGATGAACAAACTTCATAGATGGATTCGTTGGGTCTATATTAACCTTTGAATGATAGATCTGACTATCCAAGTCAAGTATAAATATTTTCTAGATCTAGCCTAGAAGCGCGCTAAGCAAGGACTTATAGATCCTAAAAGGTAGATGTAGTTGTTAACCTATAAGTCTAAGTAATGATCCATAGAGGTTGAAAAATAATACTTGAATCCTTGTTATTAATTGATATTCAGGGTTTCACAAAAGTAACTCAGGATCGAGTAATGGAGAACGCAATTCAAGGAATATCGAGGTACGTAGTATGATACTACTAAGTTTTTTTAAGATGCATCTTAAACTCGGACTTGCTTTATTCTCGTGTTTAGCATGTTTTTTATATAATGTTCTTATACCAGCATGCGAAAATGTCTTCATATTTTATGGCTTTGAATGCGATACTAGCATGGACAGATTTTATGCATTGCTCGCATGTTTTGAAAATAATTTCATTTGGATTATTTGGATTATTGCCCGTCCTCGAGGGGTTGCCAAAAGACGCTGGAGTGACCAAAAGATGCTGGTGAGGCAGTGTGAGGGCTGGGCAATGTGAGGGACCCAAAGAGGACATGATTTTTATATTTTACGGTTTGATAAGCCTGGTGGGCACTATGATGAAAGGAGGTACGGGGTTGGCCTCCCGGCCTCTACCACCAAAAGGGTGGATGGTATCACTGCCAAAAGGCATTGTCCCTTCCCTGACTGCTGTGGTAAAAAGGGACGACCATTGGAGGTGTTCACGACGCCCTTTTGGGGACATCCATAGTTGCCGCGGAGGCTATGGTGGATTCCAGCTGTATGTTGAGTATGAGCGTAGTGACCCTATGATTTCGGTGTGATTGATATGCATATAGCATTAAGATGGTCGTATACGAGTACTCGTGACCAGTTGGCTTGATGTGTACGCCGAGAGACTCATGTGCATGATATTAGCATCTGCTTGAATGATGACTACTTTAAGAGTTTCATCATTATTATATTTGACTCACTGGTTTGATGCCTTTGCCGAGATCTTCGTATATGGATCTATTGATTTCTATTTTAGTCATATTTATATGACAGGATTTGCACACGGATTCCATGATTGAAATTGCATCAATAAGCTTATGTTTTATGCATAACTATGCATGTTTACTCAAAAGGAATCACTGATGTTTTGCATTAAAAGCTCTTGGAATCATTTATGTTACCTACCGTGTTTTCAAAATAGTAGTATCAGATCACCTACTGAGCATGAGAAATACTCACACAAATATATTATTTTTCAGGATAGCTCCACTCACGAGTAGAAGAAGCTTCAGGAAATGTCAGTACTACGATCAAGTAAATGAATAAGAGATTTGTATAAATGTAAGTAAACTCTCTCTACCCCTTTGGACATGTATCTATATTACTACAATTGGGCTGTAAGCTATGACTGGATAAACCTAGGAAGACATTTATGATTTCAGTAATTTTTAAAAACTACTTTGTTTGTTAAGAAAGCAAATGACACTCGGGTTTTCAAAATGAGTTTAAGATAAAAGATTTTTCCGCTGCATTGCATTGTTTTTATAAAATTATTTTCAAATAGGATGCATCTCGCCTTAGGAATTAGATATTGCATTTAAAAATGCATGTGAAAACCCGGGTCGTCACAGTTGGTATCAGAGCTCAGTTTTATCCTTTCACAGCCAGTCCAGCATGTCCAAGGGTCATAGACAATTGAGAAAATTAAGAGGAAATAGTATAAATATAAGTAGTAGAGATGACTAGAATAAGAAATAATATTAGACCACAAAGAAATGCACCATAAAGAAGATAGATTTAGCAAATACATAGGTCTTGGATGGCTTAACTCCAAGGTGCTTTTTGTTGGATTGTTGTGCAGTGGCACAAATAGGAAAACTCGTATATGAATCAGATCATGATGAAAATGATGAATAGGATGTTAGTGAACTTACTAGTAGATAACTTTGACCTGTACTAGATCAATCAAGTGAGAACATCGAAGAACTTAGATGGCATAATTGGAACCTTAGGGCTATGTTACCATCATAGAGAAGATCACAATACGAGTACATTAGCAAGAGGGATAAACATGAGAACATTCACAAGAAGTCGTGGCTTTATTGAGGATAGAATAAATGCATATTTTTTATCTTGAGTCATATGGGTACATTGGAAGATAAACCAATCAAGGGATGATACGTGCACTTTGGGGACAATCCTGAGCCATAAGATTGTTGATATTCCCAAACTTTATCAGATGCTATGATAAAGCTTTAAAGGGCAAGTTGGGTTTGGAAGAGGCTACTGACTTAGAAAGAAGGGCAGTCAAGCGCTGATCACTTTAAAGACCTTTGAGCTAGCAGCCTATAAACCTAAAAAGTACATACAAGTGATCAAACAAGAACCTTTGTCTATGTCTAAGACAATGCTCTATGCTTGCCTGTATTGATAAATTAGCAAGAAAGGGACTAAGTATTAGAGTACGCAGCAAAAGAGGCTCTTACGTACTTAAGGCAAGCAAAAAGATGTGATAAATTTTAGATATATTTAAGACCTTGTGGAAGAAAGTATGAGGATGGTAAATTAAGAATGTGCCTAAGATTTGTCACATGATAACATGAACGGAATTTGAAGGATACAATTCCTCTAGTCATTAACCCAATTAGAGTATTGAATGAAAGAATAAGAGAATGTTAGATGAAAGAATTATGGAAAAAAGCAAGGAAATCTTCTTAGTTCAAGTTGTAAGGACTACACTCATTTAGAAGTGGTCTAAGAGACAGATAACTTGAAGGTAATAATTTATAGAATTTCAAGGATGAAATTCTTTTAAGGGGGTAATGATGTAATGTCTCAAATTTTGAAGCCTTTTGTAAAAATGGTTTATTTTGAAAGTCAATATATATGTTTAGATGTTTAATATTAATAAAAATATAAAACAAAGGAATTTGTGAGAAAAATAATTACTATTAGATTCTACACTCAAAATTAAATCCAACACCTCAAAGAATGCCAAAAATAGAGTTCATATGACAAAGTTGTGGCCTTTTGAAGATAGAGGGGTATTTTTGTAAAATATAATTAAAACAGGGGGCCGTTTTACTAACGGCACCCCCCAGGTCGTCTTCCTCCTCTAGCCAGCTCCATTCTCGACCCTTCTAGAACTGCCTTTGTAGGGCGGTGCTGGAAAGGATGGCAGCACCGCCTCCCTCATCTATAAAAACCCATTTCCCCTCTACCCCCTCTCACTCCAATCACTGTTTTTCCCTCTCTTCTCCGACTGTCCAAGCTAGGGGTCCAACAAATTTTCATCGAAAAACCCTCCTGTCCCCCCTGTAAATTCCAGCACGGCCTAGGTCCTCCCTTTGGGCCAGCCATCCTTTTTTCTCTTTCTTTTCCTTCTCCCTCCTCCGGCCCTTGCAATTTCACTGGATTTTTCCAACAATCAGGGTTTTCGGTAGGCGTCGTAGGAGCCGCACCACCGGAAAGAGGACGCCATCTTCGACAATGGGCATCGCTCCAAACCACCCAGGCAAGCCTCCCACCCCTTCCTCTTTAGCTTCCCCTTTTTTCGGTCCAGATCCACGCCAGATCTGGGCTTTTCTGGCTGGGGAAAGGCCATAGAAACTGGAGAAGACGGGTTTCCTCCAAAACCTGTCGAAACCTAGTTGTCACAAGGATGCACCCCGTGACGCACATGCGGGCGCGCTCCCTGGGGCAGTCCCCGTGCATGTGCCACGTGCGAGGGAAGTCCCAGCTCGACCGGGACGCACGGACATCTCAGGAACCGTGACGCACGGGGCCCGCGTGGACTAGTTTGGTTCGCTCGTGACGTTGCTATACTAAAAATGCAATTACAGGGGCTATAGGACTCCAATTGACGATTTGAAAGAACCGTTGCATCTGTATTGACGATATGAACCTAATGAGCTATAAAACTTAAGATTAGAGGACTATTCTATATGATTAGAGCCCAAAAACTCTAGAGATCTCATAGATCTACAAGATCAAAGATGATCAAACTTCATAGATGGATTCTTTGGGTCTATATTAACCTTTGAATGATAGATCTGACTATCCAAGTCAAGTATAAATATTTTCTAGATCTAGCTTAGAAGCGCGCTAAGCAAGGACCTATAGATCCTAAAAGGTAGATCTAACTGTTAACCTATAAGTCTAAGTAATGATCCATAGAGGTTGAAAAATAATACTTGAATCCTTGTTATTAATTGATATTCAGGGTTTCATAAAAGTAACTCAAGATCGAGTAATGGAGAACGCGATTCAAGGAATATCGAGGTATTTAGTATGATACTACTAAGTTTTTTTAAGACGCATCTTAAACTCGGACTTGCTTTATTCTCGTGTTTAGCATGTTTTTTATATAATGTTCTTATACCAACATGCGAAAATGTCTTCATATTTTATGGCTTTGAATGCGATACTAGCATGGACAGATTTTATGCATTGCTCGCATGTTTTGAAAATAATTTCATTTGGATTATTTGGATTATTGCCCGTCCTCGAGGGGTTGCCAAAAGACGCTGGAGTGACCAAAAGATGCTGGTGAGGCAGTGTGAGGGCTGGGCAATGTGAGGGACCCAAAGAGGACATGATTTTTATATTTTACGGTTTGATAAGCCTGGTGGGCACTATGATGAAAGGAGGTACGGGGTTGGCCTCCCGGCCTCTACCACCAAAAGGGTGGATGGTATCACTGCCAAAAGGCATTGTCCCTTCCCTGGCTGCTGTGGTAAAAAGGGACGACCATTGGAGGTGTTCACGACACCCTTTTGGGGACATCCATAGTCGCCGCGAAGGCTGTGGTGGATTCTAGCTGTATGTTGAGTATGAGCGTAGTGACCCTATGATTTCGGTGTGATTGATATGCATATAGCATTAAGATGGTCATAAACGAGTACTCGTGACCAGTTGGCTTGATGTGTACGCCGAGAGACTCATGTGCATGATATTAGCATCTGCTTGAATGATGACTACTTTAAGAGTTTCATCATTATTATATTTGACTTGCTGGTTTGATGCATTTGCCGAGATCTTCATATATGGATCTATTGATTTCTATTTTAGTCATATTTATATGACATGATTTGCATACGGATTCCATGATTAAAATTGCATCAATAAGCTTATGTTTTATGCATAACTATGCATGTTTACTCAAAAGAAATAACTGATGTTTTACATTAAAAGCTCTTGGAATCATTTACGTTACCTACTGTTTTTTCAAAATAGTAGTATCAAATCACCTACTAAGTATGAGAAATACTCACACAAATATATTATTTTTCAGGATAGCTCCACTCACGAGTAGAAGAAGCTTCAGGAAATGTCAGTACTATGATCAAGTAAATGAAGAAGAGATTTGTATAAATGTAAGTAAACTCTCTCTACCCCTTTGGACATGTATCTATACTTACTACAATTGGGCTATAAGTTGTGACTGGATAGACTTGGGAAGACGTTTATGATTTTTGTAATTTTCAAAAACTACTTTGTTTGTTAAGAAAGCAAATGACACTCGGGTTTTCAAAATGAGTTTAAGATAAAAGATTTTTCCGCTGCATTGCATTGTTTTTATAAAATTATTTTCAAATAGGGATGCATCCCACCTTAGGAATTAGATATTGCATTTAAAAATGCATGTGAAAACCCGGGTCGTCACATCCAATCTCTCCCTCACTGCCTCGCAATAGCCTTTACTTGATTAAGAAACCAAAGATTACTAATTGAGCTTCTGAAACACCACTTAAACTCAGAAGAGAAGTGTGATAGCAACACTTCTTTTACTAAAACATGCATTAGATAGTGGTAGCTTTTCTATAGAATTGAGTTCTTAAACTAATGATTAAAAGAATCTTAGTCAAGGACTGCTCGCTGAGGCAAAATATGTACCATTTGTTGATTGGAGACACAACTTATGTTGCTCCTCTTTCCTTGATTTCCAAATAGAAGATTTTCTTTCCCAATCTAGATGGTAGAACTTTGTCCTTGTGTAGTGTTCCACTAGTCAGTCATTTTCTATAGGTGTAAAAACAATAGAAGAGACTAGTGCTTTGAGAAGGTTGATTTTATGATCTTTTTTCTTATGATATTTTATGTTTGATGTCTGAATTGTGTACATGTTATTTCCTACATGAACCGAACGGACAATTGCACTCTTATTTGATTTGGAGTCTGCATATTGGATGAGCCACAACAAAAAATTCACTCCTATTTGATTGGGAGCCGGAAAGGCAACTTCTTCACTTAGGTTAATATTTGGAAAGCCAGTTATTGAATTGCAACAATTAAGACATCCAACTCTTTAAAAGCTTCAATCTATCTCAAGAGGTAGCCAATTGATTATTATTATCTTGATTTGTGGGCATCCACATCGAATCATAGAGATTGTTCATTATTGGTTAGTAATTCAATTGTAAGATATCTACGTGAAATTATGTAATCGTACAAAAAAGCTTTATTTGCTGGTGAAGATTTGCAAAATTGGGGCAAAACTTTTTCTTTCTGTCTTAATTTTCACCTTGAAGCTCAAAAATAAGATCTTTACAAAGAGAAATGAATATGAAGCTTTTGAGCACGATCAAAATTTGTATTAGCTATTAATTGTAGGAATGTTATACACTATTTTACCTATATTCTTCACGTGTACATTACGTGTATCCTTTTGAAACCCTTTCAATTTTCTTCTTCTTTAAAATAGATGTTTTTTAGGTTTATGAGAAAGAAAATTTTGAAATAACAACTTTACCCCTGCTCTAAATGTCTCATACCATCAGTTTAGAAAATGAGGAGCAACTTAATGACAAAAAGAAAAAGTTCTTGATTGAGAAAATAAAGGTTAGGTCTGGGCTGTTAAACCTTGAGCATAAAACTTTAGGGACCACTTAAGGACACTACGCTATTTCAAACATCAAGCACATAGGATAAATTACCATTAGAAAATGTGTAACTTTTTATCACAAGTAATGAATGCTTATAAACTATATATAACCAAAGCTTGAAATTCAAGTCTAACAAACAAGGCTTTTAGGATTCTAAGCTTATGCGGCTATTGTAATCTTTTGTTTATAAGATATTCAAAGCTAGAGCAATTCAATTTAAAGATAAGTTCATTCATGGAAAAAAGAGAGGCATTTCTAGAAAATTGTCCCATAGGTTTATGGCCTATCATTCCTCTTCTTCCAAGTTGGAAGTGAAGAAACAATTGAAACCATAAGTGCCTGTTTATATGGTGGTCGCCCGACCACAGGGATAACTTATCGACCTACAAGACCACGCCATCTGCCAAGGGGCAACACGTTATTGGCATTCAATTCTTATTCAATATCATTTTCTTGGGTTTTCTAGGGCTTGGTCAAGGTACGGAGAGGTGTATCCCCTGTCTTTCAGGGGACGTTTGGATGCAGAAAAATATTTTCATGTGATTTTTTTATCACAGTTGTAGGCACGAAACTATACTACATTGGAATTATTGGAAGAAGGAACAACTGCTATCACTTGGTGATGTCTTTTCATAGGAGACATGGCTAATAATTTCAGTACATTCAACGGTTTATTCAATACTATATACTTTTTGTGCGACCCATGAATAATTTTATTCGCACGTACACCTAAAACTGTTATTTCCATTTTACATTTTATTGATTTATAAATTATGAAGCCTAACTTTTTGTGGCCCCTCACTCTCTAGAATTGACCTGTAGATGATTCAATGGCCAAATAATCCCTCCACCTAATCTTGGACAACAAATAATTTCTTGTTGAAAAAAAAAGGAGATAAGGGTGGGTAAGCAAGCCAAAACTGACTCGTGGGTTGTTGGTGGGGCATTTCAGCATGCCAGTGCTATCAAAATTTGTAAACCAATAGGTGGGTCCAGTTTATAACGAAGTAAATTACATGAGAATGTCTCATATATAAGACAATTTGCGACTATATGGTGTAGATATTGCGATAATGAAATCCATTTATTTATTAAAAGCCACATTGATGAACTATATCTGCTTAATTTTGCTTCAATAGTGCACGTTCACGGTTGGCATCCATTCCATTCTGTGCTAACAATCTAACTAGTTGAAGTAATTATTGAATGGAGGGGATCAGTTTGGAAGAATATGTATGTTGCTGATTTTTTTTATTTAGGTAAAGAGAAGACCTACATTATTAACCAAATGAAAGGCATAGGACTCTGGGCTGGCTGCTTGCCATAAATTATTGAGACCATTAGCAATAGAAGAGTGCTAGAGCTTGGCAGTGGTCTTTCAAAAGAGTTTCAATTTTAAGAGGAATACCATTTTTGTTAGCGGCTCTTCCTTTCGGTTCTGTTTTACTGTTTGGCTGGCAGGAAATGGACGAAGATTGATTTTCACCATAAAATGTTCTGGGTCTTTGAGATAATTCAGTTTCCACAAGGGGAAAGTACAGTTTCCCGTGGAAATTAATTCCCGTCCATTTCCTTCCAGTATGGTTCGACAATAACTATCAATCGGTAGCTAACTTCTACGTCACGATTGAATGTCTCACGGCAAGAGCGTTACTGGTAGTAATTTCTAGGTAGGAAACGATAGTGGCATAAGAAGGTAACGGGTTCTAGGTATTCATCGGTGTGTGTCTTCGACATCCAATAATAATAATCAAAAGAAAAAAAAGAAAGAGTAAAGAATAATAATAATTAAAAGAAAACTACAGCTTAATACAGCTATTTTATACCAAGAATTTATAGCAGAGTCATTCGTAACATGAAAAAAAAAGAAGAGTAAAGACATTGAAGATAATTTCCATGTAATAAGATGTTTATCATATGACACGGGTAACTCGTTTGCCAATTCTTTTGCCCTAATGGCCTGTTTGCTTGGCAGAAGAAAGATAGAAATTGATTTCCATACAAAAAAGAACCCCTCTATGAAACACATTTGATATCTTCAAATTGAATTCCACCAAACACACCAAAATTATACACCATGCATGATTTTTGGGTTTTAGATGTAACTCAAATTGAAAGTGTAAAATAGTTTTCACGAAGAATTCTTTTTTTCAAGAAAATCAAAATTTATCCATTTCCTGCCACCCAAACAGGCAGTGAAGATTTGGCATTGCATTATCGTATAATTTATTTATAGGGTTGCTAGAGTATGCTACGTACACTGAAATTTCCACGACGCATGGTCTCAGGAAAACTCTGATCACCCTGCACCAAAGCCGTCTAGTGCTGTCGGTGCATGGTGAGTGGGTGTCTAACTATCCGAAAAAAAAGAAAAGAAGGAAAAGCCTCTCCTCACCCTGCAAAGTGACAAGTCCGTAAAATGTGGTGGAAAGTTTCCTTAAGAGCGACTATCACGTTGTGTCATCAACAAGTTGAAAGGCTTCCGTTAATGGCTGAGAGATCATAATTCATGAGCACGTCATGTGGATGAGGCCCCAAGTCAAGCTTCTGTTATGTTTCTTAAGTTGTCATTCCTCACCAAGTATCACATTTGATAGGCAGTTAGGCACGATCGATTCGGTACTGATTTTTGTAAAGATATGTTATTAATTAATAGGATATTTACTTATTGATCGAAGATATTTTGAGGGACTGTTTGTCCGATTTGGCTTTATAAGCAGTGACCTACAGTCAATCACATGCCACGCGAGCCCACTCTGCCCCCACCAATTTAGGTAGTCTAAAGTAGGAGAAACTAACATATAAACATCATTTATGTGAAAAACATGCATGAAAAGAACCAACTCCAGAATGACCTGCACACCATGAGCATGATCTGGACCATTTATAAGTTAAGCATCTATAATAGACATAAAAAACCAGAAAATTGTTATTAGCAGGTGATCCCAATCGTTCGATAAAGGTTTTGCAAGGGGCTAAATATGAAAACCAATCGATAACCCATATTGCCATCAAGTTCGGCAAGAGAGATTTATGTCATGTAATCAACAGCCATGCGGTTGCCCGTTTGTTTAGAGAATGACACCAAATTCCAGTTGATTTGTCAGCTTCATCTGTCATTCAATGCACAATCAGGGACGCTGAATTTCTGTTCAAAAGTCACCTTCCTGTTGGAAAGTTTTTCTTGCCTTGTTCCGCCAAATTTTAGGTTTTCAACAGCCCTGATTGGAGTCTTGTGGTACGTAGTCTTTGTATTATGTGACAAATTTCCCATGGACCACAGGAACAGAACCTTACATGCATGTTTCGGGATACTGTCAATGTGGTTGCCCACAGTAGGTTTGGAACGACCTCGGTGGGCAGGCAAGGTTTTCATTAGTAACCCCGAACTCAACACACGGCTGAATGCAACTGGTGACCTTGCGCAGGAGTTCCTTCTTGCGGCCACTGCACAAGAAGGCTGTTGCCCTAGTACGCTTAAGATGGGTGAAAGCGATTTTCCACTCCTTTGTTAACTTTGAAGGCATTTACATATTGGGCGCACATATTGTTATTTGATAAATATGAATAGGTAAAAGTACAAGCCGCCATTACTTACGCTTATCCAAGTCTCTTATGTAGTAGCGCATGCTTCACAACGAATCATAAACAAACATTACCATATAGGAGACTTTTAAAGTCGGTTAAAAAACTGACTTTTATTGAGCCAACCTGAAAATTTGGTATAAAAAGAAGTCGGAAAAAAACAACTTTTAAAGTTACACTTTTAAAGTCAATTCATAACCGACTTTAAAAGTCAGAAATTTCAAAAGAATTATGAATCTTTAAAGTTGAAATTCTTGGAACTTTTAAAATCAATTTCTGAAATTCTAACTTTAAAATTCTAGAACTTTTAAAGTCGGATCCAGAATTCCTAATTTAAAAGTAACTTCTAAAGTTGATTTTTGGAATTTCATCTTCAAAAGTTTCTAGAATTCCTAGAACTTTTAAAGCGGATTCAAAATTCCTACTTTAAAAGTTCTTGGTTCAAAATTCTGACTTTAAAAGTTTCTTCTTCTTTTTTTTCTCGTGTTTACATTGCTTTCACAACCTTCATTTCATTCAATGTACCACTGCTAACATTCAATGTACCATCTGCTACATTATTCTTGCAACCTTTAAAGACATGAAAAAGAAACATGCATTCATTTTCACATTAGATATAAAACATCCAAATTCATCATCCATTCACATCTAACTTGAAAAGACTTGACAAAAGAAACTACAACACATCCTCTTCATTCACTTCATTTACAATTACAAGTCCATACTCACATACCCACTTACTTCCACACTCCAAGTTTCCCTCATTTATCCCATAAAATATATATACTTTAATAAAAATAATGAAAACTAGAAGAACACGTGTATATCAATTAAATGATATTTTATTAGTAGATATGGTAATTTCATTGATGTAGTTACTTTAATTATTCTAATTGAAACTCATTACATACTCAGCTCATTTGCTTCGTATTTCATTAAGGTTTGCTTTAGAGTAACTCTCTTATTTGCCCACTCAAAAAGTACAACATCATGTAATACAACATAATTAATTCAATTGGCATAGTCTTTTAGGTTAGAATTCAGAAAAAAATCAAGATTGTAGTAGTAAAAGTCCAAAAAAAATCATGCTTCAATCACAAGCTCTGATAGTAAAAATCATGAAAGGCAATTCTTAAGAGTAAAAAAAGGACGATCATTCTTTTTAATGGCGAGGTTTTGGATTTTCTAGAATGACATAAATTTGATTATAAGAAAATTGATGGAGAGAAAAGATAGATAGAAGAGCTTACAATAAATTAGGCTGAAGCTTTCTCTTCAAATTCTGTTGAATGATTCTTTTAGTAGCCCTTGAATTCCGTAATAACTGAACATACAGAAGAACTTACAATAGATTAGGACTCAAGCTTACTCGTTAGATTCTAATGAATGATTCCTTTAGTAGCCCTTGAATTCCACAATAACTAAATATCAAAAATCTTTTCGAAGACCCAATAAATAATAAATCAAAATCACAAGAAAAATATGATAAGGTCAAAAATTAATAGAATAAAATAAGAGAACATATTAAAGGATCCAAGTGGAGGAAAACTTCCTTCTTACATCCAAAAAAAAGAAGAAGCTAAATATAGTCTTATAGATGTATATACACTACTATAGTGAGTGGTTTATAAGATAGTTAAAAATGGCTATAGAAGATGGTTAAAAAGCTGCCTTATCCTAGGCCATCTTATAAAATGAAAAAAAATATAAAATGATTCTTAAATCATCTCATATTGAAAGTCTTATGAGACAATTCTAAAAAACTATCTTATAAAGTTTAATTTATATAAGACGGTTCCACAAAAGCTATCTTATAAATATGTAAAATATAAGACAATTTTTCAAAAACCATCTTATAAATATGACTAATATAGGACGCCTTTTTAAAAATTATCATATAAATCATTAGAATTTGTGTAATATAGGACTATTTTTAAATAAAAAAATTGTTTTATAAATTTGTCTAATATAGGACAATTTTTCAATAACAGTCTTATAAACCATGAATATATTATAGGATGGTTTTTGAAAAATCATCTTATATAAAAAAACAACATAGACATTATGGGACAATTTTTGAAAAATCATCTTATAAAGGTGCGTAATATGGGATGATTTTTCAAAAATCATCTTATAAACCATGGATATTATTAGGATGATTTTTGAAAAATTGTCTTATAAAGCTGTGTAATTGTAATATCCTCAATTTTAACCCTAAATTAGTAACAAAATAAATTAAATAAATTAAGATATTTATGCCTTGAATTTGGTTTTAAAACTACTAAATTTAGAAAGTACACGTTGATAGGAATTGAATGATATAAAGAACGTCAAAAATTGAGTTCAGATGAGAGAGATATGAACATTTGAAGTTATAAGGGTGATTTGGTAATTAGTCAAGGACACGAATTAGAGGGGGCCATTTTGATAACGACACCATTTTCCTTTCCCACTCTAGCTCCAATGGAGGAAGGTGATTATCCTCTTTCCTTACGAGGAAATCAGATCTAAACCTACAAAAACGAGTTTCCTCTTCATTCCCAAGGAAAAATAGCTATGGGATCATGCATTCTTCGCTTCGTTCTCCACCAAGCTTAGACCAAACTTTACATGTGCTAGAGGACTTCCATCTCCACTTTCTGGCTCTAATTAGGTAAGCCACACACTCTAACTTATTTTTCACATCATTTCCCAACTTTTCCTTCATAGATTCAGGTTGGATCTGAGCTGAATGGCCATTGGATGACCTAAGAAGTCAAAATCGTGGAGCATGGTTAGACCCATGTTAAGGACAACTCTAATGATAGATTTGAGCTGTTCAATGTGATCTTTGGACCTAAAAATCTTAGGAGCGGCGAAAACAGATAAAAAATCGGAGCATCTAGGGCTCCGATTAAGCCAAAAGAAATCAGATGGCTCGGGCTCATCGTCCTCGATGGACAATGTACCCAGGATGCTGACTGGGATGCACTGGAGCAACAACACATGTGAATTGTCTTGGACGGCCGGAAAGCCTACCATCTTGGATGCCAAGATGCACGTGGCATGTTCTAGCATCTGTGCGTCCTAGGGATGCCGATTTATGCCAGCATAAACTGGTGTAAACCCCTTTCACTAATGCAAATCGGTGTAAAATTGGGTTTGATCTGATTTTTTTTATTTGAAATGGTTTTTCTAAGATTCTAAAGGCTACAGAAGACCAATCTTCGATCTAAAAGATCCGTTGGAATTATATCGATGATGCGGATATGATTTTAGCATTAGAATCTTAATCTAATTAGATCTAGTCAGGTCAAATTTATAAATTGGCACCAAATCACTTAGATCAGGCTGATGAAAGGGTGATCAGGCCCTAGAACTTGAACAGCTAGATAATATGAGGTAATAACTGAGGGTCTTAAGGATCAAATTAGGTGTAATTACTCTAGTAATTGATCCAGACCATTGATCTAACCCAAATCTTGGAAATTTGTTGATCTACGGATGATATGACTGTCAGATCAAGATATAAACTTTAGATACACACAAAAATGAGCAGATGAATATCAGATAGAATTGATTAATAACAATTAATGAGGGATTAAGGGTCTAGTCATAAATAGAGATCTTAGATAATGATCCAACGATTGGATCACCATAGATTCCATTGAGATGAAATAAATAACACAAAATAATATCGTGATACTTACAGGTACATCTGAGTGTACGAGCTAAGAGGATTACACTCTTGATTTGGGTTATCTCTCATTGAGGTAGGTAATGACATTTAATGTTGTGTTTTGATTTCTAAAACCTTGCATTATCATAGCATCATGGTTGATTATGATTGATTATCAATTGTTTATCTATTCTGAGATTTTGTGAGATTCAACGTTTTATGCTATGATCGATATTAGATTTCGATAGTGTATTGAATGAGTTTTTATAATTGATTGTTTTATGTGATTGATTGTTTTACTGAGTTTCTTATGTATGATTAGTAATTATCTTTCGTTATTGCATCACTGAGATTGATGGGTTTTCATTAAAAAAATTGATGATGGAGGCTTGGTGGCTAGTCCTTTGAAATGCTAACCCTGGGATAAGGTGTGTGCCCTAGGGATTGTGAGTCATGAGTGCTCTTGGTTTTAAGAGATACACAATTTTCTTATTTTATAATTTATGACGGGTGCTCTCACCTAGTGGATGTCATGCTAGAAGGGAGTAGGACCGGCCACCCACCCTTCGAAATTGTGATGTGATTTATGATGTGATAGACACCTACCCACATATGACTTTCAGTAGGGGTTTGGTAACATAGATAGTCCACACTACTGGTCTGGGCCTTTCCATGGGGACGAACGTTAAGTCTCCCATTATGGTGTCGACAGGGAGCGGCAGTGGTTAAGACCTTGGAGGGGTTGCCACTGTGGCATGATGATCCATACTCTTATTCTGTATGTTTGCTTGATGAGCATGGAGATGTTATTGTATGCCTGGGTGTGACGACACTCAAAGGAGTGATATGAGTACTCATGATCTGTTATACGAGTGTATGGGACACTCATGGGAACCATGTACCTTGGGGTGCCTTGTTTGTTATTGTATGCTCATTTAGATTGGATCATATCATGTTTTATATCCATGAGGTGTATGTTTCATCACATATGATGTTTTAAGATGATATTGGCATTACTTATGATAATTATATTTTCATGGATAATTGACCTACACATTATATCAACATTGTTATTCAATTTTGTTTTCCCTTATTATTACATTAAATGTCTATCTACCTACACAAGTAATATCTTGCTGAGGCATTGCTTTATTTTGTAGTGACTCAGATATCGAGCATGACAGCGGGAAGGGCAAGGTCATGGAGGGATAGTGATAGCAGTGGTGACCACCTTGTTTGGCTATTAGGTAGCTTGACATGAGTGATTAGATGCACTACAATTTGAACCTATTTATGGATTGTATACCTTCATTGATGGATTTGATTATGACATTTATTTATATTATGGACATGTCATTAAGTATGGTGGAATATTATGATGGATAGACTCTGGGCCACATTATTATGATTTTTGGGTATTATTGTTTTAAAAATAAAGGCACCGTTGATTTTGACGTTAGATTTGATATTAGTATTGTCTTAAATTATTGCTGCGTACTGATATTTATCTTTTAATCAGAGTCATGATGTTTTTGGAAAAAGGAGATAACACTTGGAGTTTTAAAGTAAATTTTCTAATAAAATAATTAATAGAATCTTTTGATTTTGGGATCCCGATTATAATTATTATTATTTTTTAAAAAATGTTATAAAAGCCCGGGGTGTTATAGTAATATAGGATGATTTTTCAAAAACTATCTTATAAACCTTGGATATTATAAGATGGTTTTGAAAAACCATCTTATAAAGCTACATAATATAGGATGGTTTTTTAAAAAACCACCTTATTTTTTTGAAGTTTTATAAGATGGTTTTCCACAAACTATCCTATATTGCATATACTTCCTGCACAATTTTGTGTGTTCCTTAGTTGGTTTCTGTTTATACATTGTTCCTATCATTTCTGAAGTTCAATATATGTTCAACACTTCATTTTTGGAGGCTACAATCATTTTACAAAATACATTTATACACATTCAACGCTTCCAACATTCTGCATTGAACTTCTCCATACACACTTCTCAATGAAATAAAGAAAGCACACACAAACTTAAATAATAAAAGGAACACATCTATAGTAGTGAAGTTGTATAAAATTATTTTATGTTCAATAATATCAGTGATCTACAAATTAAAAGTCAAAAGATATTTTGTTGAATCCATTCTGATGTCATTTATATCTAATTGGGAGTAACTCTTGCTACCCAAATCAACCCGCAAGACAACATATATTAAATCAACTGAGACATTGATGTTGGAGTCATTTAAAAGATGTAGAAAACTATAAGAATGATGATTAGCGAATTAATTAAACCTTTCACAATTGGAAGATCATAATTCTTCGTGAATGAGAGTTCTCATATATTTGAAAACATAATACCCACCCTTCTAATCAAATTGTTATGTAGGGCACTGCACAATAAAGCTAATACAAAAGGTTCAAATATCATGTGTAATTATAAGTTTAGATTATAGGGTTATACTCAAGCATTAGTAAAGCTTACCTTGACCCTTTTCTAAGTTAGTTTTGTTGGATGGTTGATATTTTCCATCTCAACACATTTATATCATGCACTACACATATATAAGCAAAAGCATTATATATGAATAAAGAGGATATTTATCAGTTATCCAACTATTATAATGAATGAAATAAAAGTCAAACTTATTAATTACTTCCATCAATGGGCCTCGAATATGTGCTCCATAAGAATAAAAAACATTGCATGTCCATCATGCACATCCAAAGCTAGCAGCATCAATGAGACCTATATACATAATCAATCAATTGAAACTTGAAAAACTTAACTTATATACATATTCATGTTTATGTGGAATGACATAATTTAGTAAGACATGTAATAACTTACCCACTTAATAAGTAGTGTCAATCTGATTCTTAATACATCAATTATGTGGCATACCTAATATAAACGATGATGTGTATGTATTCCAGCTGAGCCATATTACATATGGCTAAGAGGTCCTCTTTCATGACTAGAACCTCAACTACATCGTGGCCAAGCATGCTGGCCTTTGTCCTTACAGGATTGATTTCTTTATCTTCATTGATTAGTATGTACAGTCCTCTCAGGAATAGAGGCGTATTAGGTGGAACCTGCTCCTAGTCCCTACATTGTAGATGTAATTTTCTAGAAATTAGTAATGAGTATATATAATAAGAGTCGAAGAGATTCAATTTTATCATAAAAATAGACATAAATAAATGGGATGGGACAATCGGTATGCCAAAATTTGGTGTTGGGGAGGGGGTCACCCTCAATGATGTCTTGTGCTTCTTCTGGTTAACATTAGATGCAAATAGTATTTAAAAATTTAGTTCAAGCCTTAAAGTTATTGTTGAACATGATGCTATGATACCATATACAGACCTTGAAACTTATTGTTTTGATATACTTCTCTGGCCAAGCTACATCATATCCAATCGCATCCCCAACAGTATGAATATTTTCGGCTTCTATAGGAAATGGTAGAAGGGCATCGGGTTATAGGGCAGTAGAAATGCATGCACGTTTAGTGTATGGATGCATAGAAAAAACCTCATATAGTGTAGCGACAATGACGTAATTCTCAACTGTATATAGCTTCATCATGCACTAACTCACCTACAAATTAGGAATCACCTATATATATAAGAATGAATGAAGATTACTAAGACATGTGTAATTGAAAAAGTAAACATGTCAATACATACCTCATTAATTGGGACATCTCCTTTAAAGAGCTACTCTTCTATCTCTTCTTTAAATGAAGGACTACAGCTATTGTGAGATCGGGGTCAAGAGGCAACATCTTGACGTGGACCTTTGGAACTCCAAATGTCCTTATGGAAATCATTCCTTACCTTTCTGTATAACTCATTTAGCATATTCTCTTTCCATGCTTTCATGTCTTGTACTGGAGGATTCTTTGATTTATGGAAGAATTTAGAAGGAACCACACTGCGGCCTTCCACCTTTATTCGGCCAAGGTGCTCGTCCTTGTTTCCCATAGCCATATACATGATGTTCCCCTTTGTAGCAATGCTGCTTAGAGTCCTTGCAGTGGCACTTTCTTAGGTCAACTCTTCTTGCACATGTAATTAATAGAACACGATCATTTCCATATGTGTGTGTCTACACACACACACACACACATTATAATTCAAGAAATACAAAGATAGACATGTACAAACACTTACAATTCTTAAACCAATCAAGGTAGCATTTTAGTCAATGAAGGTTTGGGAGTTACATCCCTGTGAATCCCTTATTTTCCAGAGAAGGGCACAATCAATGGGCTCTGTGGTCCCAACCTTGTTTTGCTATCAAGAGAGATATTAATTCATAGTTAATGAAATAAAATTTAGGTATATTTAGATATAATTGAACTGTCACATATACTTACTTCTTGTTCTTCTAACCATGTGTAACTAATCTTGGAGAGGCAATGTTGTATATGATTAATGGCATGCACCATTTGTCCTTTCATACACTTTGCCTACACATCAAAGGAAAACGTGATTAAGTATAATGGAGTTTTATTATGAGAGGAATCAAGTTTTTGGTTCGTTTGTAATTACCTCAAAATCGAAAGACAAACGGTTCTGTACAAATTGATTTTGTGTATCCTAGTCAATATGCTGGAACACAACTCACTGACAGTATGAAGTGTAGACGGATCATGAGCATTTGGAATTATGTACTTTCTTGCAAGATCACTCCTTCATTTCCTCCATTATTCATCAACCTCATGTGGAGCATTCTTCTTATACTCATAAAAAATGTCAAAGGTATATTACAAAGTAAAAACAAACATTAGTCTATCTAAAATAAAACATGAAAAGGCACCTAGTATGCTGTAGCAAGCATTTACAAACCTTCACCATCTCTCATATTGCACCTTTTATTGATGGTGACAAATGTCTCCTATCAGTAATTAAGACTAACACCATGCTTCTCACAATGCAGTAAATGGTACTGGTGTAAGAATGTGTGCCACCACCTATCACCTACCCTTTACTATTAAACTATACTATCTCTTTTATTCTCTTTGACTTTCTCTTAATGATATGCTCCATTTTTGTTGGCCCTCTACCCTTTCTCTTAATAGGTGTGCCTGTCCTGGATTATTATTCATGATGCTCACTTTTTTCATGTTCCATGTATCCTATACAAGTGGAAAAACTATATTTAGAAAACAACAACAACAGCAACAACAACAACAACACACACACACACACACACACACACACACACACACACACACACACACACACACACACACACACACACAAGTTTAGAAAAAGTGACCATCTAAGTGCATAGTTGGTGTACATAAATAGGATAAAATGAAGAAAACAATTACATCTTAGGAAAGTAGTACTAGAATAATATATTAACTCTTGACTAACTATTCCAAAGGTATTAATTAAGACTACTCTTGAATGGTTAACTCTTGCACATTTAATGCACGCAAGGTGATTCACTCAATAAAGTACTTATTTAAATAGCAGAATATATTCAAAGATGCCATCTCATCAAACCCTCATAATTTATCATGATGGAAACAAAGTAAAAACTTATATTAAATTATTCCTAACTCAAATTATAATATAAAATTATTCCTAACAGAAATTCAAGCTAGTAGGTGGATGTCTTTTTGAATGAAAATTGAAAATCTAACACATGGGTCTTCTTATTCTTAATGTCCTCTATCTAGAATATTCTATTTCAAAGATTTTCAACCATTAATGAAGTAGAAAATCATGCACACATTTATATAATTAATGTATTGCTACCATTCACACATACAACTACAAGTAACATACTTCAACCAAGTAGTTGGTTGTCTTTCTGAATAAAAATTGAAAATCTAACACTTGGGTCTTCTTATTCTAAATATCCTCTATCTAGAATGATCAATTTCAAATATTTCCAATTGTTAACAAAGTAGAAAATCACTCACATATTGAAGTAAGCAATGTACTATTACTATTCACGTAGACAACTACAAGTAGCATACTTTAACCTAGTAATTAGTTGTCCTTTTGAATGAAAATTAAAAATCTAACACATGGGTCTTCTTATTCTCAATATCCTCTATCTAGAATGATTAATTTCAAAGATTTTCAACCATTAAAAAAATAGAAAATCACACACATATTTAAGTAAGCAATGTACTATTACTATTCATGTAGACAACTACAAGTAGCATACTTCAACCTAGTAGTTGGTTGTCTTTTTAAATGAAAATTGAAAATCTAACACATGAGTCTTCTTATTCTCAATGTCCTCTATCTAGAATGACTAATTTCAAAGAATTCTAACCATTAATGATGTAAAAAATCATGCACATATTTAACTGTTAATATTCACATGGACAACTACAAGAAGTAGATCTTTGAAACTAGAAGCATGAAAATAAGAAAATCAAGAAAAGAGAGATAGACAACCTAGTGCTAGAAACCGATCACAAATAAGGTGGGGGAAGAGCATGCATTCTCTCTCTCCTTCTCTTCTTCTTCTTCTTCTTCCCGCTCCCCCCCCCCCCCTCTCTCTCTCTCTCGTTCTTCTTCTCCTCCTCAAAGGTTCTTGGTTTTCAAAATTTCGTGTAGGGGGTGGGGTTTTTAACTTGATTTGAATATAGGATGATTTTTATTTTTTTATTTTTTTAAATCGTCACATATTCAATAGAATATAGGATGATTAAAAAAAAAAAAAAACTTCCTATATTTAATAAAATATAAGACAATTCAAAAAAATATCATCCTATATTTTAATCACATAATATAAGATCATTTTTAGAAAACCTTCCTATATTCTTAAAATAAAAGATGGTTTTCAAAAAATTGTCTTATATTATAGGGTTCACTTTCGCGCCAATTCGTCTACTTGCCTTAATTTTTGTTTGAATAATATCAAATGGTTGATGAATAACTGTATTATATGTATTAAAGTAGTTTCACCTATTCTTTGGACTTGAAAAATCTTAAAAACCTATGAAGTGCAGAGGTTACCCCATCATTTATTTCCTTGATGTTTAACCAATGTTTGGCATGACACATGATGTGTAAACGTAATTGATTAACTAATTCATTTTTTATACATTAGATGATACAAACACTTTAATTTGTCCCCTCACATACAATCAAATTCAACCAAGCACTCTCCTCATTAGCATCATACACATAATCCAACTCATTCTCCCCGATTAGATACAATTGATGGCATTGTTGTAGTGATTGAAGGGTACTGAATTGCCATGTCACCTAGGTCATCTTCATCATAGAAGTTCCTTGGGGTGGCTGATGAAATATTTGACCATCTCATATCATGTCCATCTTGAACATAAAATACTTGTTTTATTTGATATGCCAAAATAAACTGGTCATTTTGATAGCCAATCTCATTAAGGTCAACCAATGTCAAGCTGATGGCATTGGTTCTAATGCTAGCTTTGTTGTATTCCACATGATCTCACTTAAACACAACCACAGTTCTACAATTATAATCCATCTCCTATATCTCACTTATAATCGTGTAATAAGTATTGTTAGCTACAATTGGGTTGGTGTCATTTGAATTAGGAAAGAAAGTAGCTTTAGCAACTAAGCTAGCACTTCGACCTTATTGTGCTCTTAACTTATCATGGTCTTTTGTGTGAAAGCGATAACCGTTGATGACATATCCAACATACTTTATTACTTATGGTCGAGGTCCCATTGCCATCCAACCTAAGCATTTAGAAATACTATGACCTAGAACATCTTGCTAATCTAAAACCTATATATAATATTAATTGATATGATTAATTAATGTATATGTGCATATGCTATAAATTAATTGAATAGAGCATTATTCATGATAATTAAATACCTTATAACAAAACCAAGTGGTGAAGGAACAATAATGTTCATCTTGCAGCCACTTCTCTTTCTTTGCATCTCTTGGATACCTCTATTTTAGGACGTCCATGTGCATACTGCACAATGATCAAAGATGAAAATTATATATAACATGCCTGGGTTGATAATACATTATGTACCCTTTAACATATATATGGCTAAACTTCATCAACATTAATGTTTAAATTAATGTGAAAGAAACCAAAGGGAGAACATTAGTTATGTACTCAATGTGTGACTGAACTTCATCAATATTAATATTTCGCAAGACATAAAGTTGTGCCTGGTCTCGTTCCTTACTATCAATGGTTGACACATAACCACTAGAGAGAGTTTCACCAACTCTTGGATCAATTAATGCATCTGAATGTTTCTTTCTTGGGATTCCAGTAGCATTCACTCCTACTAAATACTCGGTACAAAACTTGACTACTTCTTCTACAATGTAACATTTGACAATATACCCCTCTAGCCTATTGTGATTTCATACATACAATTTTAACACCTTCATGTACCTTTCAAATAGGTACATCCATCGCAAATAAACAGGTCCACACAGCCTAACCTCATCATTGAGGTTTACTGTTAAGTGTACCATGATATCGAAGAAGGATGGTGGAAAGATCGTCTCAAGCTCACATAAGGTTATCTCTAAATGCATATTGAATTTCTTGTAATTTAGAAGTATTCAACACCTTCTTACACAATGCATTAAAGAAGTAGAAAAATTTAGTAATAGATCCTTTAATTTTACCTAGTAGCACTAAATGTATTGCTACTGCAGGAGTTGTTGCATCAATGTATGACAATCGTGAGACTTCATCTCAAATAGTTTCAGCTCTTCCATGGAGACAATGTTTCTAAAGCTTGAAGAGTACCCATCTAGAACTTTAATATTTGATAGGGCTTTACACACTATTCTTTTCTCCTCTCTACTAAGCATATAAATTGCTTTAGGCAAGTATGTTCCTCAATTGCCCCTATCATATGGATGCATCCCTCCCTTCAAACCCATTGTCATGAAGTCCATTTGAGTTGCAAGTTCATCTTTTATTTTTCCTAGCATTTTCAGTAAGGTACCAGTCAAGCTTTCACAAACATTCTTCTCAATGTGCATGACATCAAGCACATGCCTATGTATAGGGATTTCCATTATACAAGTTCAAAGAATATTGACTTCTTCTCGCATCAGCTTTTAGAGTTGCTTTCATATATACGTGAAGTTTCCTTCCTCTTTTTCCCTAATGATACATTAAGGTTGTCAACTTGTTCCAATACTTGCTGTCCAGTCAACCTCTTTGAAGGTATCCTAGTCTCCACACTACTATTAAATTTTTTCTTTTTAAAATGGAATGGATAGTTTCTATGCAACCATCTTCTATGGCCTAGAAATACCAACTTCCTGCCATGATGAAGTCTTATGGTACACGTTTGGTCACTATAAATAGGATATGTATTATATTCCTTTTCTGTTCATCCCACCAAATTATCGTATGTAGGAAATTTGCTTATTATTCTTAGTAGTATAACCTTAAGGGTGAAAGTCTAGTTCATTATAAGCGTCAACCCCCTACTTTCCACAATGTCCTAAGATCATCAATCAATGGAACCAAGTACATGCCGATGTCACTCCTAGGTTGTTTGGGACCCAATATTAACATAGTTAACATCACAAACTTCTTCTTTATGCACAACAATAGTGAAAGGTTGTAACAAACTATTATAATAGGCCAACAACTATACCTATTGCTCATAGAACCATGAGGATTAATCTCATATGTAGATATTGCAAGTCCTAGGTTTCTAGGTTCTTCTTTGAAATCAAGCAACATAAAGTTTATAAGCTTCCACATAGGGCTATCTGCTAGATGGAGTAAATAGTTATTACTCACTCTCTCCCCAATAGGCCATACTTCATTGCTTCTTTAATATGAAATGTTCTTTGAAATCTTGGTATAGGAGAAAATACCATAGGACCTTTGTTGGGACATCTTTCACTTGCTGATCACTTGAATTCTACCTCATCTTCCATCTGAATGTCTACAAGTTGGACATATAATTTTGTCTGTGCTCCTTTCTATGCAAGATGCAGCCATTGGGACATGCATGTATTTTTTTATACTTCAACCCTAATGTAGCCAAGGTTTTGTTTGTCTCCTATGTCGACCTAACTAATTTGTTCTCCTTGGGCATTATTTTATCAATAACTTTCAACAATTCTGTAAAACCTTGATCTGAAATACTAAATCTTGATTTCACATTGCAAAGTTCTACCACTGCAAACAACTTGGTATAATCTGTACACCCAACATACAATAGCTCATCGGCTTCCTCTAATGTAGTCTAAATTGTTCTGGGTCATCTTGGAAGTCATTGTATACATCTCGAAACATAGGTGCAACTATACTGCTATCTGCACCACTTCTTATAGTGGCTTATTTTTCATATACACATTCAGCCCTTACCAAGGGCCTATGAGGTTTTCCCTCTCCATGCCACATCTAAGGCCGCTAGCTTTCATCAACTCCATTGAAGCACAAATGTTCTCTTAACTCACCAATAGTAACTTTTTTAGGTTTTCACACCTCGAGCATGGACATCACATTCTATTACAATCACCACCTGCCCAAAGTCCAAACTCGACGAACTTTTCTATTCTCTGCTCATATTTCCTTCATGATCTTTCTGCACTCGTCCAAGCATATTTGTCCATTTTGTCCAAAGGTTGATGTTCAAAAGTATGCAAAGACTTTCTAAACATGGAAAGATTAATAACATGGGTTAGATATTTAACCAAATACTTAATAAACATATAAAATATACATATAGTTAGTAAAAACATATATAATATATATTAGAGAAGTCAACTTTTCAAGTCTAGGATAGGGAAAAGTAAGAATGATGCAAAAACATGACTAATCCATACACATAAATGTTCCACACACTAATTCATATATATGACTGATCACACACATGCAAGAAGAAAAAAGATTTTGCAAAAAAGGAATTTTATACCCATAAACATTAAATAAAGTAAACATATGACAAAAAACAAGAATGAATACTACCCAGCCAATATCAACTAAGAAAATAGAAGTTTGGGACAAAATATATATAAATCCAATCCAATGTTCGAGTCTTCATCGAAGCAGCTAAGAGTAAAAGATTAAAGGTTGTACAACGTGTTGTATTAAAAAGAAGATTTTAAGGACTGTTCTTAAAAACTGTCCTATAAAACATGACAATATAAGATGGTTTTCAAAAATCGTCTTATATTGTTCATGATAATATAAGACAGTTCTTGAAAACCATCATATAAAATGTAAAAATATAAGACGGTATTGTTCATAATATAAGACAGTTTTCAATAGCTATCTTATAAAACCATTTTATAAGACAATTTTTAAAACCATCTTATATTTTTAGACCATTTTATAAGACAATTTTTAAAAATTGTCTTATATTCTTTTGAAAATATAAGATGGTATTTAAAAATCTTCTTATATTCTCTTAACAATATAAGATAGGTGTTGTTTAACCGCAAGTGCATGGGCTATTGTAGTGTAGCAGGTGCAAATACGGGTCAATCCCACAGGGATGCGCTTTAAGAATTTGGAGTATTAATAAAATTTAATTATTCATAAATTGAAATTTAATAAAAAAATTAATAGAAAGAAAATTCAAACTTTAGATGCATTTAATCAATCAAATTACAGAGGTCTAATCCAAAGAAAATAGAAATTTAACTAAAAAAATAAGAAAATTTCACTTCCTAGATTGCTTATCTTCACATTCCTCAAATCTAATATCTTAAATTGTGATCCACCTTCATCAACATGTTTCTGCCACTTCTAATTAATGATCCATCGGAGGGATTAGGCAGATTCTAAAAATTCTGAGAGATCTGGGTTAGATAAGAAATTGGAGATTTAACAGCTCAAATCTGAGTTTAGATTATTAGATTGAAGATCGGGAATGATAAAAAATGCTTTAAATTGTCCTATAACCCATATCTGAAAGTTAATTGAAAATTAGAATTGAAACAGATGAACAATTGAAGATATCCTAAAATTAAACCAGAACCATTGATTTAGTTAAACATGGATAGATAAAATAGTTCTTGGATTAATTGAGAATAATATAGCACGTAGACAATAGAATGGGAATAAAACAGAATGCAGATAAGGACATAAAATGTAAATAGAATTTTCCTACTAAGGGTAAAAAGGGAATTTTCCATGAAAGTTCCTTAAACTTCCTGTAAACAGAAAAAGAAGATAACTATGCCAGAGGGGATTGTGGTGAAGGTGGAGGTGGAGGTGGAGGTGCAAATGCCAGTGGAGCTGGGAAGTTGGGTGCGTACAGACCACGCTGGTGATGAGGAAGGGGGCCTGGCTGTGCAGTCTCGGCTAGGTAGTGTGGTGTCGCTTGGAGTAGATGTGTTGGCAGTGGAGAGTGGCAAACAGGGGAAGCCGATTGGGCTAGAGATGCAGACGATGCATTGCCGGTGGAAGAAGATATTGGTGAAACCAGGCAAGTGGGAAGGGAGCAAGGGTCTAGACAACTTGCTCAAGGGTGTCGATTGGTGCAGTTGATAAAGTGGGAACAGAGATGGATGGAGAGAAAAAAAAAAAAAACTAGGTCGGTGGATGTGGTGATAGGAGAGCCATCTGGCAAAGGCTGGTCTATGATTAGGGGAAGATGGAAGTGAGCCAGGGAAAGAAAGAAATTAAAACTAGGCAGGTGGATGCAGTGACAGGAGTGGAGAGTGAGAGAGGGATAGTGAGAAAGATAGAGATGAGAGTGGGAGATGAGATGAGGAGTTGGGTTGGTGGTGTTACAGAGGAGGCTAGGCAGTCTGGTGTGGCCTGAGAAGATCAGTGATGGGTTTGGTGGTTGATGCGGGAGTGAGAGAGGGTAAGGAAGTAGAGAGTGAAAAAGTGAAGGCAGTGGAGGCAGGGAACTGAACGGATAAGGGATGGTGAACGATGGAAGTAGGGGTTAGTGTGCTACGGTGAAGTGCTGATCTGGCCTGGAGAAGAAAGACCGGCTGGGAGTGAACAGAGGAGAAGCGATTTCATCTCCCCCTCTTTCCTTTAAGAGTTAGTTTCTTATTAGGAAGCTTCCTCTTCTTCCCAAAATCCCAACCATAGTCCTCTCCTTATTAGGACTCTTCTTCCTTTAGGAAACCTTCCACTCTAGCCTTATTGATCTTCAAGATGATTTGCACAGTCGAAATTTAATTTGATCCATCCATGCCTCTTTTTATCGATCTATACTATGAAATATCGATCTGAGCTATCCAACCATCCTTTAGTTGATTTGCAAGGCCAAAGACTAGATTAGAGCCATCTAAATTGTACCTTAAGCATCCGAATAGCTCAAATGATTATCTGACCGTTAATTTTGAAAATTTAAAGATGGATGATCAATTTGAACTAAAATTTATAGATTATCTAAAAATCATCAAATTGATGAGTTAGATGGCCTAATTAAATGCTAAATCAAGGATCTTTTGGCCAAAATTAAACTCTTAACAATGGGTTTCCAGAACCATCTTATATAATCATTTTATAAGACGAATCTTGAAAATAGTCTTATATGTTCATGAGAATATAATACAGTTTTTGAAAACCATCTTATAAATTGGTTTTATAAGACAGTTTAGATGAAACCATCTTATAATATTATAAGGCGGTTTCTCAAAACCATCTTATAAAATTTTTTTACAAGACAGTTGTATTTAAACCGTCTTCTTTTTGTCGTCTTATAAAACCCAAATTTTAGTAGTGATAAATGAAGAATCAATACAAAATGTTAATTATACACCTAAAACCTCACTTAAATGGCTGCAAATTCCAATCTTTAGTAGGTATCCAAATTAAATTGACAAAAGAGCATCAAGCTAAATCATCACAAGGCAATCATGGAATTGAAAAGAACATAAGAAATGAAGGAAAAATTAGAACAAGGAGGATAGGATTGTAAGCCTTTGAAACAGCAACCAAAGAACTAGATACATTAAAACTCTTAATCAAAATGATATGCTCATTTAGAAAATAAAAATAAAATACATAAATAACAAAAAATAAAGGATCTAAATGAAAGAATACTTCCTCTTGGAGTAAAAAAGAAAAGCTGAATACAGGGTAACAAATGCATATAGGAAAAAATAAAAAATTAAGACACAAAACCCTAACCATACATCGATACCCTCACTTAAATAATAGAAAAATGTTAAGCATCAACCAAATTCTATCAATAACAACTAGAGAGAGAGAGAGAGAGAGACTTCCTCCTCAGATCCAAAAAGAAGAGCTAAATACAGGGTTACAAATGTAGATTCAAAACAAAATTGAAGAATCAGACAAGGGAGGGTTGCATGTATGAGAGAGAGAAGGGGGGGGGGGCGGGGAGGACAGGGGGGAGAGGGAAGGGTTACCTCATCACTAATGAACACATACAAGCTTTTAAGGGGCCGAGATGTTGATTCACAAAGAGAACTTTGGTAGAAGATAGCGACAAAGGTGGAATGATAGGATGTAAAACTTTCTTTCATTTGTAGTTGAATGTTTAAAGTCAAAATTAAAAAGCTAACTTCAAAAATAATTTTTAAAGTCAAAATGAAAAACTAACTTTGAAAACTATTTTTAATGTTGGTTTTTTATTTTTGACCTAAAAACTATTTTTAAATTAATTTTTCCTCTAACTTTAAAAGACCCTTACTAAGAAAGGCACCTATTTTCCATACATTTCAGCATTCAATCATGCATTTTATATACACACATAGATGCACACACACACACACACACACACACACACACACACACACACACACACACACACACACACACACACACACAAGAACAAGAAACTTAAGAATTTTTTCGATAACTCCTATTTAACGTACTTTTATGACATATATCAAATGTTACATAGTATTCTATCTGTATAATGCAAGCTAACACATGATCAAAGAGCTAATCTAGAACTATTTCATAATAATCTGGCATCTTAATATCGTGGTTGAACCAAAATTTTGGACAGCACTATAAACCACGAGGCACTTCCTTTCCACATTGTTGATTTAGTTGAAGCTAGCCAAGGTGAAAATGTACCTAAATAAGGTTCAGTTTGTATATTGATGAAGATAGCTAGAGACTAAAGAAC
Source organism: Warburgia ugandensis (assembly GCA_035236585.1). Classification (NCBI taxonomy): domain Eukaryota; kingdom Viridiplantae; phylum Streptophyta; class Magnoliopsida; order Canellales; family Canellaceae; genus Warburgia; species Warburgia ugandensis. The sequence continues at coordinate 12,448,194 of CP141127.1, read as the reverse complement.
AAAAAGGTGTAGAAATTTATATAAGGGAGTCATACTTTTAAAGTTGATTTTGAAAAATGACTTTAAAAGTCCCCACTTTTAAAAATTTTGGGTTTCCTACCACATTAAAGTAGGGCTTTTAAAGTGGATTTTGAAAAAAGACTTGAAAAGTGGGGACTTTCAAGTCAGTTTCCAAAATTGGCTTTAAAGGGCCTAGCAGGAAACCTAAAGTTTTGAAAATTGGAAACTTTTAAAGTTGTTTTTCAAAGCCCAACTTTGAAAGTCTCCACTTTTTAAGTCATTTTTCAAAACCAACTTCTAAAGCTATCTGCATGAAAAAAATGTGTTTCCAGCTAGACTAAAGTAGGGTTTTCAAGTAGATTTTAGAAACCAACTTTAAAAGTGTGGACTTTTCAAGTTGGCTTCTGATAACCAACTTTAAATGCCCACATTTTAAAGATGTTTCCTAAAATTGACTTCTAAAGTTATTCCCGTGAAAAAAAAGAAGAAAAAGTTTTCCTACTACACTAAAATAAGGACTTTTAAAGTTTGTTTGCAAAATCAACTTAAAAAACCCTACCTTTTAAAGTCATTTTCTAAAACTGACTTTTAAAGCTATTCTCACAAAAAAAAAAGAAAAAGAAAAAGGTATTTCCCGCTACAATAAAATAAGAACTTTTAAAGTTGGTTTCAATCGGTTTTAGAAAAAGACTTTAAAAGTTCCTACTTTTTAAGTATGATTTTAAAGTTGTTTTTGAAAACCAACTTGTATTACTTTTATGAAGTCAATTGATTTAAAACTAAATTATTTATACTGACTTTAAAAGCCTCCTGTATATAGTGAAATGTTATACTGAGTTGGACAATTCTAATCTTTTAGCTTTAAAAAGCTAGAGGTTGGTTTTCGAAAGCTGTCTATCGTAGTTGGTCACAGCTAAGAGCATTTCTCTAAGTGGTGGGTTCAAGGTAGGCAGCTCTCCTATTGGGGCTGTTTGCGATGGGATTAAACATTATGGATTAAGTCACTCTGAATTTTCGTCTTATTTTTACATATGAAGATCTTTACTATCCTAAAACATCTTAAACCATGATTATTATTCCATTGTGAATGAGTTGTGTCATCCATCCCAACGGCGAGTGTGATACGTGTGTATGAGAGGGTGCGTTAATGTATAAGCGTAAAAATTATTTTACCCAAAAGAAAACCAAAACCTTGGTCATATGCTTTTGTGTATGTCTAGTTCTTAACACTGTTCTCCTCAAACTTCTGGTTCTTGAGAAATTATCAAATGTTGCTTTTAAATGGACGGTAAAAAACCTATATTTATTGTGGTTTAACATTTATACCATAGATTTTAGATATATTAGAATAAAACCTCATCTAATACATCATATCATTACACCTGCCTTTACATTTTTCTAACATGGCCCATCTATGTGTCTTTTGACCAGTTAAGTTGGTGTTGACTTGTTGATGCGTCACTTATATGAAAATGACTAAAACAATCCCGATCGAAGATTACATTTTCAGATAATAGCCATTGCTAAATCTAGAAATCAAAATTCTGAAGTAAAAACTGAAGGAACCCATTTAAGACCTAAAAATTAAAGGCTTAACAACAAAAGCCATATGGAAATCTTTCAAGAGTGAAAAAAGGGAAAGAATATTACAAAGAAATTCAAACATACATCAATAATACTAAACCCTTGCTGTAGCCAAAGTGGCCAGTAACGCATACATCAACAGAAACAAATCTCAAGCAATTAATTTTATCTAAACTTACAAATTTTTGTTATAGTCCCTATGCATAAAAAGGGCAGCCCTGGTGCACAAAGCTCCCACCTATGCAGGGTCCGGAGAAGGGGCGGGCCACAATGGCCTAAAGTAGGCAGCCTTACCTTGCATTTTTGCAAGAGGCTGATTCCACGCCTTGCACCCTCTATGCATCTCAGTCGTAAATTTCTTAACCCTCTATATACAAATCTTGGAAGATGGGTACAATAAGCATATGAAATGAAATTCCACAAAACGATCATGACCAAGAGAATGGGAACAAGGAACCTTATAGCCCTTTTGCAGCTCACCACAGTTTTGGATTAACTGTAAAAGTGCATAAATTCGTTGAATTCTTTCTTTGGATTTCATTTCCTTCAAAACAGACCTCTTTCACATGCATGGATAACCAATACCCAAATCTCCTTCTTCAAGAAGAGCAGCCACATTTAGAAAAAAGGCTAAAATTCATATTGGTGTCACCGCCAGAGCTAAGAGAACTGCTACAACCCACTTAATTCATATCAATAGCTTTTTAGGTATCACTAGTAAATGGATTCAAACAACTGAAATATTCTCATGCTTACAAGAGTCAACGAACAGAGTTCTAAAATTTTTGACATATACTTTCTGAGTTTTGGATATGAAGTTGCAGAGAAAGATCCTCCCTTGCTGTGTTTTTCATTGGTTTATATTGTAGATGATACATGGATTTATAGCTTAGTGTAGAATCTGCTAAATGCCTAAGAGTTGGCATAAGAAACTCCTAACAAACTCTTGGCGGGAAAAGAAAGCAGATTGACAACTATATAGGAAACGACTCTAAAAAAAGGAAAGCAGGGTTAAAAATGTAAATGCATTAAGAAACAGATAAAAGTCTTCCCTTCCATAGATACCGCCTAAAAAAGAGATACACCTTTCTTGTCTCTTCCAATCTCAAGGTGTTTGCACGGCTTGATTGGATGTTGGAAGACATGTTGACAGCTCTTGCATGTAGCCTTAGCACCATATTCTTATTACTCTTTTTCTTTTTGTTGAAAATAGGCTTCGTTTGCCCACTGTAAGCTGATTGCTAGCATTCATACCATCTCTTACCTGAAGCAGTAAGACTATTGCTAAGTGTTCAATTTTTGCCAAAATACCCTTAATTTAGCATATAATTAGGTCATCTAAGCAATTAATTTTGAGATTTTATGTAAAATATTTCATTTTAGCTCTAATTGACCATTCAATTATTCAATTACAAAATTTAACAGTAATATGATCATCATAGCTAATTAGAGGAGTAATGAACAGTTTATATGATTCCAATTTGGTCCTATATATTGCAGATTAATCGGATCAGATTGGATGATCTAGATCAAGTCAGATGAATTAGATCAAGATGAGAAAGCTTCGTGGAAAAAGAAGAATTTGAAGATCATCATGAAACCTAGATGGATATGGAAGAAGAACAGGAGTTTGAATCAAACTCAAATTCCTCTAGAATATCTATAAAAAGAGAAAATATCTAAAGTTTTGGAGTTTTCACAAGTTTGGCAAGGGTTGGAAGCAGAAATTGTACTCTCTCTCTCTCTCTCTCTCTCTCTCTCTCTCTCTCTCTCTCTCTCTCTCTCTCTCTCTCTCTCTCTCTCTCTCTCTCTCTCTCATCCCAACTTCTTTGCTCCTCTTTCTCCCTCTTTGCTCTCTCTCCCACATCACCTCCCTTCCATCAGCATCACAGCCTCCCTCTTCCTCCCAGTGCGACACCATCCTAGGTGGCACTTAAACCAGTCACCTAGTTCTTCCTCTGTCACCCTCTCTTTCCATCGCCGCTCTTTCTCCTTCTCTCCATTCCACGCCGCCCAACGCATCGACAACTGAACCGGTCGTGTCAGATGCTAGAGACCCCTCTCCTTGATCTCTCTCTCTTTTTCAACTTTCTATTCTCCTGTCTACTTGATCTACCCATTCTCTGCTCCAACGTGCCGGCTTGCTTGAACTGGAAGTGATCTGCCTAGTTAAAAGCCATGCTCTGGTGACCACCTCACCACCCACACAGGAAATATAATTTCCCCTCTACGCTCCACCGGCTTCCTTTGTTCAATAAACTACTGGACAATTGCTGACACTAGAACCCAGCCTTTCCCATTCCCATCGCATCTCTTGGAATTTTTCGGCAATCCCCCCTTCTCGGGCTTCCCTCGTCCATTATTGGGTTTTCCTCTGGTTTTTGTTTAAAACTAGAATTCTAAAAAAATTTCAATTTTGTCCTTAGTAAAATAAATAAAATTTCATCTGTGTCCCTAATTTTAATGACATCTGTGTTCTTGTTCTATTCCAATTTTTCCTTATCCCTATTCTGCCTATCTAGGGGTAATGTTATCCAAGATTGTTTATTTAGTTTTATTTTCTTTTAAAAATTCTGTAAATTGCATCATTTAAATAAATCTAGATTTTTTATTTTATTGTTAGTTATTTCTGTTATGTTTATTATTTTTTAGATAATTAATTTTTATTTAAACTCCTTATTTTTCAGTCCAGTTTTCATAGGATCGACCCGTACTTGCATAAGCTATAATACAATAACCCCTACACTTGCAATAAAACAAATCAACAACTATCATTGCCCTTTTTATATTGAATGACCATATGCAAGGGCACTCAGCACCTTCGGTGGATTCCCTGACTCGGAAGCTCAAGGATGTAAAAGGAATACTCTCGTCTCCTTTTCCTTCAAAACTTTTTTATTGACAAGAAAAATCACTATCAAAATTCAACCGGAGCGGCATGGCAATTTCAACTCCTCTAAGACCCACCTCCTTTCTTGCATCATCTCCAAAATCTAGATCTTCACGAGAGGTATCACTTTTGGAGTCTAACCAAAACTCGCTAGGATTCCTACGTTGATGAAAATCCACTTCCGTTGAACAAGGATCATCTACCAAGGACTGGCATCAAGGCATAGTGCTTAGCTATATGTAGCTTGAACTATGACAGCTGCAGTTCTTAGCTATTGCCCATTCCCAAGATACCTTTGATTGAATGTTGAAAATCCATCGTTTGTACTTCCTACATTCACTCTCGAAAATTGAAAAAGGAAACAAAAAATTCACCTCAAGTTACTCATACGGCTGCTATAGGTAATCTCACGGTGTGCCTGACTGGCAAAATAAAACATGTCTCCACAGTTTTCCCTTCAGCGAGCTGCTCTTCGCCTTCCGGTGCCGATCTTCACTTGGGCTGGGACCGAGGCTCTACCTGACTTGCACTCATTTTCATTAGTTTATTCAAAATCCTTTACCTTTATGCATGATTTTTTGAATAAGCCATCTGCCTAAGGTTAAAAGTCAAACTAACCATCTCAGTGGCAGGATTGATTACGTAAGAAAAAGAGTAAGGGCAAAAACTTCTGTCTACGTTTCAAGTGGAATTGATGCGATGTTTTACATTGGGTTTTTATCCTAATATACCCAAAACCAAGGATATGAGCATCAAATTGCGTTAAATATAAGGCCTTTCAAACAATTTTGCGAAAGAAAACACGCCAATCTCTGTACAACACAGAGCCTCCGTAAATCCCACGTTAGGATTGGCAGGCGAGGGAGGCATTCCTTCATTTGACAAGCTCTGGTATGAGACTCATTTGATTTAAGAGGATTGATTACCCTTAGCGCCCTTGTAAGCCCTTGGCATCAAAGTGGTCCACCTTTACATGAAAAGCGTTACCTTTTGAAGATCAGACTGGTTCATCTGATTGCTCCAGCTGACTTTGTACGAGAAAGATTGTATGTGTTGGATTATATTAGCACCTGAAAAATATTGTTCTTTAGATCGCTGGAAATTGACTGTTAATAGGTTTGTACAAACAAGTACATTCGATGACCACCTTAGGATCCTAGAATCGTCCAGCGATCCTGACTTTTTGTTGACGAGATATCCGAAGCTAGACCAGTCAGATGAACTGTTTGGATCAACAAAGAGGGTCTCTTTCATGCAAAGCATGGGCGCTTTATAACCAGGCGCTTGCATGGCGGTGGCACTCTGCTTTAGCATTCAATCAGATAAGAGTGACTTGCGAGGTTTGCTTGTGTAGATCAATGAGTGGATCCATACACGCCAAGAGTGTTGGGACCCAGATTGTGTCATCTCCTAGGTCCACATGTTATGTATTTCATACCACGAACGATTTCTTCACTGAATGATGCTAAACTCTCCAGTATACTAATTCTGCCCTGGAATCCGTTTTACTTGACTTTGCCAGCCGTCCTTTTACGCCACAGCACGATGGTGGTTGTGATCTTCCATTCTAGATGATTTTTGTGGTATGGCCTACCTAAGACGTGTCTAGAAAATCAGCTGTCTGGATCACCCAAAATCTGGCCCTTGACCCGTTCTTTCAAAATCGTCAACTTTGAGCAGCAATATTCATCCCATTAAAATTCCTTAAGGGTAGGAATTTGACCTTGCAGCCCAACAAGGAAATACCACAGAAGAATTGGGCCTGGCTGGATTGGGCCTGTTATAACTTGCTCCACAACAATGTTAAGTTGATATTATGATTGCCCTGGACGTTTACTGATGTACAATTGTGCCTGTACCCCTTTCTAAGGAGAGCTTAGTCCTCTTCGCAACCCTCCACTGGAAGGTTTACCTTATTTGAACATGTGGTAACGCAGGGGTCCACTACGACAAAAATGATTCACGGCGAATGGGGTTTCAATTTCTCCGTGTTATCCGGGGAAGCAAGTATATTTAGCGTACACTCTCGAACTAGTTCATCTTATAATCAAGAAACAAAAAGAAGTAGAGTAGCAGTAAGTGTGCACGCTGAAGAGGAGAGGGCGGAGTACAAGTTCTTTTTTTTATGCATCGTCAAATTATTTTTGTAGATTACCCCATTATGTTAGGAATGGCTTAGATCAGTTATATATCAAATTTCATGTCCATTAGAGGCAAGAGGTCTTGCCTATGTTTCATGGGGTAAAAACTTACTACTATGCTTTTTTATTAATTTTTCTAAAACCTAAAACATGTAGTTACGACCTTTCAAATGCTGCTTTCTCATGGATTACCTACTTTTGGGACTCTGAACATGATGAAAGGCTTAGATCTACAAAGCAAATTTTACCATACAGAGAAAAAAAGTGCGTAGCTTGAAATTTCACGTATGAACTATCTAAGTCATTCATAACCTGCTAAATGGGTTAGATCTACAAAACTAATTTCACCACGCATGAAAAAAGAGCACGTATTCCTTTCTCTTTCTTTGGAGCTTGTACACTTCGGGGGACAGAAAAATCCATCACTTAGGGCCCGTTGCCACTACTTAACAAACAAAGTGGATTCCTAATTGGGCCCTCAGTCAAAAGCATAAAAGGCATTCGGAACGAAGTTTAGATGCTATTAATTACATTTGTTAGAGATTAAGGCCCATTTGCATGTTCGATTCACGAAATAGTCAGGAAACAAACGAACGGATAAATAAAGAGAAAACAAAACTATTTGTCATGCAGGTACGATGTATATCTGGCTGGATTTGAGGTGTTTAAATGGTAAGATTAGTTTCTTTTTTCACAAATAGTACTCAAGCAGCTTACGTTCTACGTAATTCATAGGCGTTACATGGTACTATAATGGCACCATTTATGTGGCATATATAAGAAACTGTCGAAAGAAATGCTTAATCAATACATATCTGTCTGAGACAACGTGTTTGAAAAGAGAGGGAAATGTTAGGAAGACAAACTAGAAGAGACCATTCTCATGGAATTCTTCATGTTTTGCCTGAAACAGTTGCTACATTCCAAGAAGCCCTAGCCAAAATTTTGAAATCTTCTTATATAACGTAAATTGCAATATTATAAAAGCTTTGACTTTTTGGATTTTGATCCGGTAAAATCTTCGAGACTTCAATCCACACTTCTGCTCTTTGCAGTCATTTCCCACGTTGTTTCAACTTGAAGATGCTATGAAATGGAAGTCTATTTCGTGCTCAAGTGGTACCAGGACATATGGCCTCTAAAGAGGTCAATCGGTTAGGAAAAGAGGAGAGAAAGAAGTGAAAGACGCAGCTTGAGACAAATATCACATAGTTTAATGGCAGGAAGAACATTAATCATCCTGTATCTATTAAAACTTAGAATTGTGGGCTTTATACTTTTGTTGGTTGCTGTAGCTTCTTGGAAATTTTAATATATTTAACATCTAATGGAGGAAGGAGAAAAAAAAAGGAGAAACTTTGAACCAAAAGATAAAGAAAGAAAGAGAGTGCTAAGAAGAAAAAAATTGTAAAAGACTCCCAATTTTTGGTCCCACCTAACGACCCTAGGCCAAACTTTAGTTATAAAGAGTACATCAAGCACAATTAAACGAAGAAAGCAGCCTGGGTAGGACCCATTTCAAGGTATTTGCTACTAGTGAAAATCACTGAAAAGCCATCACAGTTTGGGCAATCATCCATATATATACATCATACCTTTGAAAATGAAGAAGACTCCCCATGAGACCATCTATCCATAGTTCTAGAGAATTCCAAGGAAAAATTGAGACGTGCATCTCAAAATTGCTCATCATATGCATGAAATTTCACCAAAAAAATGACATCATAAAGTGGACCAATCTATAATAAGGAAAGTTCCATTAATATATTGAAGTGCACGCCCTAATTTCATGAGAAATAGGGTTTGTGCCCCAACAAAGTACTTACACACCTTTCATCATTTAGAAGCTTTTCAAAAGGATATCTAAGCTCCCCCTTAAGAGGGGTAGACCACAAAGGATCAATAAATCAAGCACAAGTGGTAACCCAATACACGAAGCTCACACATATGCGGGTCCTTGAAGGAGATTTTGTGGGTAGCACAAAGCCCACAATAAATTATGCACATGGACCAAGGCTTCATACTCACATATAAGACTTTGTGGGTAGCATGAAATTGACACAAATACCCATGCTTTCATCTTATTGACTAGTGTGACCTCTATAATGAGGATAGATCCATGAAAGAACATGAAGAACCTTGTGGGAAGAAGGTTAGGCTGGTTCCTGGTCTATAAAAATTAACTACTTATTATCCCTCTCATCCTGTTCTTAATCCAATGTGGAGACAAGGTATGTTGTTATACCCTTTGTAACTTGTTTAGAGGTAACCAAATTCTTGGGGTGATTGGACTATCACAAGAGACTATAATAAATCTAGGTACTTGGAGTTTTGAAGATATGGGTGAGCCACATATTATGTTTTCGGACTTTTGCTTCATAATAGCCATCTAGTATTGGGTGTATTTGGGACCTACTTTGATGAGTATAGGGGAAAATCCTATTTGGATTTACCCAAGATCTTTAGAATTCATTTATTCTTTCAAAGGTGGCTTACTTTGGGTTTGATGCATTTCATGTAATAGATGAGTTTGGTGCATTTCATGATAACCGGAGAAGCACAATTTGTAAATCTAGAATGGGTGCTTGATCCTTTTGTCCTCGACAGAATAGCCTGTCATCACATTGCAGCCGGGTATATTAGTAGGCCTGACCGACATCTATCCTACATTGATCATGGAGAGCCAGAAATACCACATGGTCAGGGGTGTAGATAATATCCTCCTAACATCTCCCTTGAGGCTAGATATCTAATGATGGTCCAGATAACACACTAGCCAATACGTTGGTATTTCAGATTTTGGTCTAAAAACTAATTTAAAAATGATTGGTTCCAGTCTCAGCCAAATATTGAGCTATCGTGGCTCATACTAGCCAAAATAGAAAACTGCTAATTAAACTGTTATATCGTTTCTTTCCTTCTTTCCCCTAAATTACCCCAAGGACCAAGTGTTAATCGAAAAAAGACAAAAAAAAGGATATTTAGTCAAATCACATTCCACTCTACTGGGCGGGATATATTCTCAACCAATTATCCAATTTTCTCTTTTCTTTCTCCTTTGTTCTCACTGTTACGCGCTAGAGTCATAGCCACGCGAAGAAAACGATCCAGATCCAAGAAGAAATTTGGTTTTTCTCAGAGAAAAGAAAAACTTGAATGGATTGTTATTCATGCAATGGCGATTAAAACCCATCTATCTCCTATGATATTTTGTGCTTGTTTTGAAGAGTTTATGAAGATTTCTTTCCCCTGCAATCGGTATGATATTCCTACAAAGAAGACGAAGTGGGTTCTCCTTGATCTTCAAGTTCTAAAAATGCAAAAAGCGACCTTGTGGGTAGCATTTTGCTTGATTCTAGTAAACTTTTGGAGAGATTTTCGATATATCTGGACTCTGCAACTTCAAATCCTATGTTTCAACAAGGAAGACGACCCTACCAGCTCCAATTCCTAAATTATTTGCCAAAAAAATGCAGAAAAAGTCTACTTATAGATTGAAGGTCGTATTGTTTCCTATTTGATGCTATGAACTATTGTATACTCGTCCAAAATTAAGTAGTAAATCGAGTACTTCTATTAGATGCAATGGCTACAGGAATACTCGCCGACGCAATTTTATAAGTTCTGAGACACAAAGCTATCTAATGAATTCCTTGTTTGGATAGCTAAGAAATGAGCGTAATAACCTATCCACAACTACCTAAATATAACATGCTTACTGAGTAGTAAATCGAGTACTTCTATTAGATGCAATGGCTACAGGAGTACTCGCCGATTCAATTTCATAAGTTCTAAGACACAAAGCTATCTAATGAATTCCTTGTTTGGATAGCTAAGAAATGAGCATAATAACCTATCCACAACTACCCAAATATCAACATGCTTATTCCTAGTTTCTGTAACCCTGTAACAAAATCCATCGTGACATTTATCATTTTTACTTAAATGCGTGAGGGCTGTAACACATCTCAAGCTTCTGCATTCCACCTTAATCTTATTAGCACACTGAACACTTGGAGAGAAATTCAGTAATTTCTCTTCTCATGTTCTTTCATTAGTGCCTGTTTTGCAAACTTAGCTACATGTTGGTGCTATCTAGATGCATAGGGCATCGAGATTCTGACCTCATTCAATATCGCTGTCTCCAAGAATGCATCATAGATCATCCTTCCCTTCTTTATAGGCCTTCATTCTGAAAATCAATATTTTTTCTGTCCTGTATGCATCATATTGACCCATTGTTGTCTGATGGTCCAACCTTCTCAGACCCTATATACGCGGGAGCTTCTTGCATCAGATTACCTTTTTTTCATTGGTGCTACCTACTGTCCTACATAAATTATCGCTATTATAAATCTAGATGTTTGAATTTCTATCCTGTTTCTAGATGAGGATCAATTTATCTTGCTTTGGAAACAAATGACACTAGGCTTCTTCACCAAAGAGTTCCTTGACTTTCAATATTTTATTTCTTCCAATAGCCACTATGTGACTCATCAAAATATGAGCCAAAACTTTGTAGATTTCAGCATTAAACTGTTGATTCAACATCAATAGTAACCAGATGATAATAGATGAAAAAGATCATAATTCTTTTAGAAGGTCTATCAATTCCATTGTTACATGCAAATGTAAGATAATCAGTAGTTTTAAGTTTCCATTATTTGCATACACTTCAAATGTACTAACTAGATAAAAAGGGCAGCTCAGTGTACTAAGCTCCTTCGTATGTGGAGTCCGGGAAAGGAGGGGCCACAAAGAGCCTATGTCGTCAAGGAAAAACCTTATATCATGTTGAATAACTCTTGTTAGCTAAACTTTCATGCAAACCATTGCTTTCGCATGTTGCATTAACATAGGCAATCTAGACCCTTGAATAAAGGCATCACAATGAATCACATGTCTTTCTTACTTTATCATAACCTCAACTTTTTGGGAATTGACCTCCCATTAAAGATCCCTTAATCAAGTGTGTGGCTTTTTTGAGCCAAATTCAAGTTCAATCATCCTAGCAGACATCTTAACCTATGTCAATACATGTAGAAGAATCTTCAAAGAAAACTTGATCCTCTTAGTTTTGGGACCAGATTTTTATAGATAAAATTCAACAACATATCTAGACATCTCTTCATTAAATACAACAATCCGTAGTTAAGAAAGTATTTCCATTAGAACCACAAATGTTTAAAATACATTAATAAAAAATACTTCTAATAAGAGTCAATTCCTGATAAAAAAGCTATTTCTAGAACATCACCACTTCTCTTTCCTTGATAATATCACGTCTAAGGTCATCCATCAAAACTATTGTGCCCCTTTTGAACTGATTCAACCAAGTAACAATCCTTGGCAGCAGATACTTATTCTTCACTGTCACTTAATACAGTTGTCTATAATTGATATAGTTTTATAGATCCATCTTAACAAACATCGTTGCAGCATCCTTTAGCAATCCTCTAGATCGACTGGTACTCATTTCTACTATATTTTTGACTATTTCTTAAACTTCTCAAACTCTGTGGCTATTGTCCTAACAAGGGGCAACACTTTTGACAATTAAAGGATGTAACTCAATCAAAATTTACTTTGGAAACTACCTGCTGAACTATCAAACTCATAGTATACTCACCTACACGATGAACCTAAGCCCAACCAATGCTTTGATGCCATGATTGTCAAGCTTTGAATTCTGAACCTCTTTAGAACTCAATGCGCATGGGACATTTCTAGGTAGTCAATTACACGGATTACCTTGTAAGATCACATAATGATACAAAGCATTAATGAAAACTTTAGTCTTAAATTTACAGTTGTGTTTCCTAATGCAACACACAAAATATCTTCTATCACACACAAAGAGCAAAGTCTATATATTCAAGAATTCCACATAGATGCTTCAATAGTTGACCCTAGACTCTAACTTTACTTTTCCTCAAAAGATATACTCTCTCAATCATGAGTTACTCTGAAAAGTTCCATGAAATATAAAAATGAGGTAAATAACTTAGTAACACTATAAGAAAAGGACTTTTGCCGTTAGGCATGTTCATCCGTAAAGCACCAAGTAAATTACTAAAATACTCCCTCAAATTGGATGGTTTTTTGCCAATCAATGGTAAGGAACACTATGAAATTGCCCAAAGAGTTCATGACAGTGCACCCAATGACTTCGGCTTTACTAATGTCTAAATTAGCTTTGTTGAAATTCTTATTGTAACTAGCATTTGCTATTACAGATTCCATTAATCGAATCACTTTTTGGAGAAATACTAGATATCTAAATCTTACAAGTGAATAAATCTTACAAGGAGTAATGTACGATTTAAATGACTCTAATATATTCTTTTGTTTTGTAGATCAACTAGATTATGACTTGGATAGCTTAGATAAAAAATCAACAATGTCAAATCATCCAAACGAACACTTAAGCAAGATGGAATAGTTTCTTAAAATAAGATTGGTTTTAAAGGAAATCGTGGAGAAGATTTTAAGGGAATTAACATGGGAATAGAAAGATGCAAAATAGAAGAAAGCTGCTTGAAGGTAAGTGAGGAAGGAAACCAAAATTAGAAGTGAAGAATTAAAGAAGAAGGTGGAGATAGTTAATAAGAGGAAGAAGGCAGCCAAGGATACTCTCTTTCCCTTCCATGGACCGTAGGAGGCAATGAGAGAAGGAAACCATCCCCCTCTGTTTTGTCGTCTTATCCCATCTCTTTCTCCTTCTCCTCCCCCTCCTCTCAGATCCTCCATAACCGGCCCACCCCTCCTCCTCTTCTCTTCTTGATAGTATTGGGCAGGCTACAATCCCCTTCTCCCAACATCTCCCCTTCTTTCACCATATCCTTCCCCTTCCCATCTCTCTCTCTCTCTCTAGCCCCTTTTCTCTCTGTTCTCTCTCTTGCTTCTCCTTCTCTCACAACTACCCAACACCCCCTATTTCCCATCTCACTTCACCGTCTCCTCTCTTCTTCACCTCTCTTCTCTCCCGCACTACACCTTCTCTCTTTTGCTTTCCCCCTATTTCTCCTTACTATTTCATGCACCACAATCACCACCTCCTTGTCTTCCACTTCTTCTCCCTCCTTCCTCTATCACACCAGCATATAACCAGCCCCCTCCTTCTTTCCCTCTTTTTTCATTTGTCATCCTCTCTCCTCCTGCATCATCGCCAGATCAAGCCAGCTAGTTTTCTCCTTGCTCCTTTCTACCTTTGTTTCACCTCCACCCCCTCACCGAAGCATCATTCTCCTCCTCTACTTCTCTCTCTCTCTTCCTTTCATCTCCCTTTGTCAGAAATCTCAAACTACAGCACCGGACAGACTAGACAGCCTTGTCTTCCTCTCTCTATCCCTTCCTTTGTTCCCGAGCACAATCAACGTAGCCTCATCTCCTGTGTAAAATCCCTAAATTTTTGGAATTTATTTGAAATTAATTGAAATTTTTACAAAAATTGAGGTAGAATATTATATTCAATATAATAATATTTTTTTAAGAAAAAGAATCAAGTCTTGAAATATGAATATTTGGAATGTACTATGCAAACTAGTCTTGATGATTGTAAGCCTGCTAAAATCTAAGCTCAGGTGAAAAATCCCTATTTTCTTAATTTTTGTGATTTTATATTTACCCATAGGGGTAAAATGGTCATTTTACTTTTCTGTGAGGCCCACAAAAGTTAGGTGAGCTGGGGGACAGCCATCATAAGAAATAACAATGATGAGAGAATAAACATAATGAAGAATCTCTTTTAATTTTATAAGAAAAGTGGAAAAGCATTTAAAATGAAAATAATTAAAATTTTAATTAAAATAATCCCAAATTAAGCTTATAAATTTAGAGCAAAAATCCTCTTTCCCTCTCTCTTTCCTCCTCTCCTTCTCCCTCTTTCTTTACTATAATAGTAGTAAATCGAGTACTTCTATTAGATACAATGGCTACAGGAATACTCGCCGATGCAATTTTATAAGTTATGAGACACAAAGCTATCCAATGAATTCCTTGTTTGGATAGCTAAGAAATGAGAGTAATAACCCATCCACAACTACCCAAATATCAACATGCTTATTCCTAGTTTCTGTAACCCTGTAACAAAATCCATCGTGACATTTATCATTTTCACTTAAATGGGTGAGGGCTGTAACACATCTCAAGCTTCTGCATTCCACCTTAATCTTATTAGTACATTGAACACTTGGAGAGAAATTCAGCAATTTCTCTTCTCATGTTCTTTCATTAGCGCCTGTTTTGCAAACTTAGCTACATGTTGGTGCTACCAAAATGCATAGTGCATCGAAATTCTGACCTCATTCAGCATCTCTTTCTTCAAGAATGCATCATAGATCATCCTTCCCTTCTTTATAGGCCTTCATTCTAAAAATCAATATTACTCTATCCTGTATGCATCATATTGACCCATTGTGGTCCGATGGTCCAACCTTCTCAGACCCTATATATGCTGGAGCTTCTTGCACTAGATTACCTTTTTTTCATTGGTGCTACCTATTGTGCTACATAAATTATTGCTATTATAAATCTGGATGTTTGAATTTCTATCCTGTTTCTAGATGAGGATCAATTTATCTTGCTTTGGAAACAAATGGCACTAGGCTTCTTCACCAAAGAGTTCCTTGACTTTCAATATTTTATTTCTTCCAATAGCCACTATGTGACTCATCAAAATATGAGCCAAAACTTTGTAGATTTTAGCATTAAATTGCTGATTCAACATCAACAGTAACTAGATGATAACAAATGATAAAGATCATAATTCTTTTAGAAGGTCTATCAATTCCATTGTTACATGCAAATGTAAGATAATCAGTAGTTTTAAGTTTCCATGATTTGCATACACTTCAAATGTACTAACTAGATAAAAAGGGCAACCCAGTGTACTAAGCTCCCTTGTATGTGGAGTCCGGGAAAGGTGGGGCACAAAGAGTCTATGTCATCAAGGAAAAACCCTATATCATGTTGAATAACTCTTGTTAGCTAAACTTTCATGCATACCATTGCTTTTGCATGTTGCATTAACATAGGCAATCTAGACCCTTGTATAAAGCATCACAATGAATTACATGTCTTTCTTACTTTATCGTAACCTCGACTTTCTGGGGATTGACCTCTCATTAAAGATCCCTTAATCAAGTGTGTAGCTTTTTTGAGCCAAATGCAAGTTCAATCATCCTAGCAGACATCTTATCCTATGTTGATACATGTAGAAGAATCTTCAATGAAAACTTCCAACATAGCACATGATCCTCTTAGTTTTGGGACTAGATTTTTATAGATAAAATTCAACAACATATATTGACATCTCTTCATTAGATACAACAATCCATAGTTAAGAAAGTATTTCCATTAGAACCACAAATGTTTAAAATACATTAATAAAAAATACTTCTAATAAGAGTCAATTCATGATGAAAAAGCTATTTCTAGAACATCACCACTTCTCTTTCCTTGATAATATCACGTCTAAGGTCATCCATCAAAACTATTGTGCCCCTTTTGGACTGATTCAACCAACTAGCAATCCTTGGTAGCAGATACTTATTCTTCACTGTCACTTAATACGGTTGTCTATAATTGATATAGTTTTATAGATCCATCTTAACAAACATTGTTGTAGCATCCTTTAGCAATCCTCTAGATCGATTGGTACTCATTTCTAGTATATTCTTTGATTATTTCTTATACTTCTCAGACTATGTGGCTATCGTCCTAACAAGGGGCAACAATTTTGACAATTAAAGGATATAACTCAATCAAAACTAACTTTGGAAGAAACTACTTGCTGAACTATCAAACTTGTAGTATAATAACCCACACGAGGAACCTAGGCCCAACCAAGGCTCTGATGCCATGATTGTCATGCTTGGAATTCTGAACCTCTTTAGAACTCAATGCAAACGAGACATTTCCAGGTAGTCAATTACACGGACTACCTTGTAATATCACATAATGATACAAAGCATTAATGAAAACTTTAGTCTTAAATTTATAGTTGTGTTTCCTAATGTAATACACAAAATATCTTCTATCACACACAAAGAGCAAAGTCTATATATTCAAGAATTCCACATAGATTCTTCAATAGTTGAGCTTAGACTCTAACTTTACTTTTCCTCAAAAGATATACTCTCTCAATAATGAGTTACTCTGAAAAGTTCCATGAAATATAAAAATGAGGTAAATAACTTAGTAACACTACAAGAAAAGGACTTTTACCGTTAGGCATGTTCATCCATAAAGCACCAAGTAAATGACTGAAATACCCCCTCAAATTGGATGGTTTTCTGCCAATCAATGGTAAGGAACACTATGAAATTGCCCAAAGAGTTCATGACAGTGCACCCAATGACTTCGGCTTTACTAATGACTAAATTAGCTTTGTTGAAATTCTTATTGTGACTAGCATTTGCTATTACAGATTCCATTAAGCGAATCACTTTTTGGAGAAATACTAGATATCTAAATCTTACAAGTGAATAGTTTTGCTTACCTTGTCAAAGTTTATACCTTAAAGTAAGCTTTGGTGCCTAGAGATTGTTACTGCAACAGTGAGGGTCAGGTTTGCAAATACTCTTGGGCTACCTATGAGCTGGGATAGTCTCTATTTTTATAAAAAAGAAGAATCCAAAATTTTGCAATCTAATAAGGAAACGTTTACAGGCGAATATTTGCTCTCAAAATTGAAATATTGAATCAATTTCGATAGTCCTTTGTGGCTTTGGTGGGAACTAGATCGACATGTCATTTCCCAAAGAAAGAATTTATTTTGATTCAACCCTCTATTTCCCCACAGAAGTAGTAGAGGATGCGGTTTAATTCAATAAAAAACAAAGAACTTACTAGGGCTTATCAAGGTGGCGAAGGTGTAAGAGAAGTGTTAAGAAGCGTCAGAAGTTTTGTGATGATCTAATTTTTTTGGAAGATAGATAATAATTGGGGTTAAATCCAATATAGATTATGACTTGAATCAGATTATTATTATTATTATTATTTTTTGAATATAAGACGATGAAAGATGTCATTGTTAAGTGTTTAATTTTGATCAAAATACCCCTAATTTAACATTTAATTAGATCATCTAACCTATAAATATGTAATTTTTAGCTTAATTTTTATTTTAATTCTAAATAATCATATAACCATTGATTTGTAAAATTTAACGGTCGATAATCATCAAAGCTAATTGTTGATTGTTTAACCGCAAGTGCACGGGCTATTGTAGTATAGCTATGCAAATACGGGTCGATCCCACGAGGACTTGATTTAAAATTATGGAGTTTTAAATAAAATTCAACTAAAAAATAAAATCCAGATTTATTCAAATGTTCCAATGTTCACAATTATTTATTCCAAGGAAGACAGAAAATAAAAATAAAATGCTTCTTGGATAAGATTGTCCTTGGATTGCACTGTCTCTGGATTAGTCTGTCCTTGAATAGTCTGTCCTGGATTGCACTGTCCCTGAATAGTCAGAATGAAGATAAGTTAAAACCAAAATAGCATAGGGACACAGTTGGAATTTCTGAAATAGGACAGAATTGTAATTTCTGAGATCTTCAGGTACAGATTTGTAATTTCTGAGATCTGCAGGTGCAGATTTGTAATTTCTGAGATCTGCCAGAGGACACAGATGTAATTCCTAAGATCTTCCAGGGGCAGATTCGGAATTTCTTCAGGGGTTCTGGTTTTTCACGAAAAAACCAGGAAAAAACGATGAAAACCTGAGAAGGGGAAGAAGGAAGAAGAAGAGAAGAGAAAAAGAGGAAGGAAGGAGAAGAAGAAAGGTGGGAGAAAACCCGAGTTGGGTTTTCTCTCCTGGGGCGTCCGGTTCAGAGAAAAACGCCGGAGCCGTTGGCTGGGCGCGTGATCCGGTCGTTGAAGGGCTAAGATGCTTGCCTGGGCACAGGAGGATGAGCTGGGTTCATGCCTGGCTGGTCTGCTTTGGGGTGTCGTTCTGTGTAGTGGACAAAGGGGGAACTGGAAAATGGAGCGTGAGATAGCGATGGGAGAACTAGGTGCTAGTGTGGAGGTGTGATGGAGGGTGGAGAAATCAGACTGCGCGACAAAGGAAGAGAGACCAAGAGAGGGAGAGTGGAGAAAGTGGGGAAGAAGGAGGAAACCCAGTTCTGGGTTTTCTTCCCCAGAGCGTCCGGAGCGTGGCAAGAGAAAAAAACGACCAGGGAGAATGAAGAAGAGAGAGGAAGAAACGAAGCAGAGAGAGAGAGAGAGAGAGAGAGAGCAGTGAAGATGGGACCGCGACAGACCCGGGAGAGAGAATTGTGGTACGGGTTTGTCTAGGAGAAGCAATCCGGCTTCCTGGGTTGATGCGGTCAGAACTGGAGGTGGAGAGCAACTAGGAAACCGGTGGAGATGGGGATATTGGTCGGTGCTGGACTAGTCCACCAGTGATGAAGAGATCCGAGAACAAGAGGGACAAGGAGGAAACGAAGGAGAGAGAGGAGCTAAGGAAAATGCTGGCAGGTCTGTTTTGGTACCGACCGGCAGAGGGCGAAAGAGGAAGCGGTTAACGAAGAAGACAGAAAGAGAATGGGAGGGACGGAGGAGAAGGTGGGTCTCTTGCGCTGGCTGGCAGTTGAGAGTGGCCGGTGCGATACCGCTTCAGGCGGTGGCTGGTTCAGGCATCCATGAAATCAAAGGAGGAAATAGGGATGCCTCAATGAGGGCTACGTCAGGTGCTATGAAGAGGATTCACCATCCAGTGGTGAATTTTCGGCCGGTGAGCAAATAGGTGTGATTGGAGAGAGAGAGACCAGCCTCCAAGCTTTGCCAAAATTCAAGAGGAAAAAACGTCCTTTGAGAGAAAGGGGAAGGGGTATAAAAAGGAGAGTGAGAGATAGAGATGTGAAAGAGAGGGAAAGGGAGATTGAAGAGAGATAAGATAGGAGAGATAAGAGATGAGAGAGAGTGGGGTCCACTAGAAGTTTAGACTTGCTAGAACTCTGCAAGTCTTAAACTTTGTTCTGTCTTAGGACTCTTCAAAATCCACTTTTTTCCATGAAACTTCATCTAATCTCCATCTTGTATCCTTGATTCGATCTGGAGCGTCCACACCTGAGTTGACCGATCTGCAATGCACAAGACCCAATTAGCGCAATCTAAACCGTCCATTAGCTTTAATAGTCATTTAACCACTAAATTTTATAATTCAACGGTTGGATGGCCAATTAAAGCTAAAATGAAATATTTGATTTAAAATCTTAAAATTAATGGTCTAGATGCTCTAATCCAATACTAAATTTGGGGTATTTTGACCAAAATTGAACACTTAACACTAATCAAAGAAATAATGTACGGTTTAGATGAATCTAATCTATTCTTTTGTTTTGTAGATCAACCAAATTATGACTTGGATAGCTCAAATAAAAAATCAACAATGTTGGATCATCCTAAAGAACACTTAAGCAAGATGAAATGGTTTCTTAAAATAAGATTGGTTTTAAAGGAAATCGTGGAGAAGATTTTAAGGGAATTAACATGGGAATGGAAAGATGTAAAATAGAAGAAAGCTGGTTGAAGGTAAGTGGGGGAGGAAGACAAAATTAGAAGTGAAGAACCAAAGAAGAAGGTGGAGATAGTTAATAACAGGAAGAAGGTTACCAAGGATACTCTCTTTCCCTTCCATGGACCATAGGAGGCAATGAGAGAAGGAAACCGTTCGCCTTCTCCCATCTCTTTCTCTTTCTCCTTCTCCTCCCCCTCCTCTCAAATCCTTCAAAACCAGCTCTCCCCCCTCCCCCCCACCTCTTCTCTTCTTGACAGTACTGGGCAGGCTAAAATCCCCTTCTTCCACCATCTCCCCTTCTTTCACCATATCCTTCCCCTTCCCTTCCCATCTCTCTCTCTCTCTCTCTCTCTCTCTCTCTCTCTCTCTCTCTCTCTCTCTCTCTCTCTCTCTCTCTCTACAACACCTTTTCTCTTCGTTCTCTCTCTTGCTTCTCCTCCCCTCACCACTGCCCAACACCCCCTATTTCCCATCTCACTTCATTGCCTTCTTTCTTCTTCACCTCTCTTCTCTCCTCCCTCTTCTCTCTTTTACTTTCCCCCTATTTCTCCTTACTCTTTCATGCACCATAATCACCACCTCCTTGTCTTCCACTTCTTCTCTCTCCTTCCTCTGTCACACCGGTACGTAACCAGCCCCCTCCTTCTTTCCCTCTTTCTTCATTTGTCATCCTCTCTCCTCTTGCATCACCGCTAGACTGAGCCAACTAGTTTTCTCCCTGCTCCCTTCTATCTTTGTTTCACCTCCACCCCCTCACCGAAGCATCATTCTCCTCCTCTACTTCTCTCTATCTTCCTTTCATCTCCCTCTGTCAGAAATCTCAAACTACAGCACTGGATAGACTAGACAGCCTTGTCTTCCTCTCCCTATCCCTTCCTTTATTCCTAGCACAATAAATGTAGCCTCATCTCCTATGTAAAATCCCCAATTTTTTGGAATTTTTTGGAATTAATTGGAATTTTTACAAAAATCGAGGTAGAATATTATATTCAATATGATAATTTTTTAGAAAAAGAATCAATCTTGAAATATGAATATTTGGAATGTACTCTAAAAACTGGTCCGAATGACTATAAGCACGCTGAAATCTGAGCTCAATTGAAAATTTCCTATTTTCTTAATTTTTGTGATTTTATACTTACCCATAGGGGTAAAATGGTCATTTCACTTTTGTGTGGGGTCCACAAAAGTTAGGTGAGCTGGGAAATAGCCAATATAAGGAATAAAAATGATGAGGAATCTCTTTTAATTTTATAAGAAACGTGGAAAAGCATTTAAAATGACAATAATTAAAATTTTAATTAAAATAATCCCAAATTAAGCCTATAAATACCCTCTCAAATTCCATACGAAATCAGAGCAAAAATCCTCTCTTCCACTCTCTCCCTCTCCCTTTCCCTCTCTCTTTCCTCCTCTCCTTCTCCTTCTCCTTCTCCCTCTCTTTTATTTTTATTTTTTTTCTTTTCTTTTCTCTCTCCTCTCTTTCTAGTCTGACGGCAGTCCCCATACGAGCCTAGCATAGGAACTAGCCTGTCCTAGGCTGGTGTGTCCTAGGACCCGTCTTCCAGCAGACTCACCTGAAGATTCAGTCGGCTAGGGGTTTTCCTAACCCAAAATCCAATTCTCCGCACTCTTTTTCAATTCCCCTTTGTCCCCGTTCCTTCTCCAACTTCGATGAGGGTTCACTAGTAGTTGGAAACTGGTGAGCATTGACAACACTTTGACGCCAGATTTCTAAGCCAAAATCGGGGTCTCCGGCACAAATCCATAGGAAGGAAAGAGGGACACCAACTTCCCTTCAATCCTAAGGATTCACTGTGGAATCCATTTCACTGGTGAAAGAGATCCAGTGAAACCTTGATTTAATCACCATTAAATGGCTTAGATGAGAGATATGAACTGTTGGATGGTTTTTTGGGATTCAAAAACCCTAAGGTATGAAATCTCAGACGATGGATTTTACAGATTTGGGAGATCTGGGGAAGAGTTGATCTAACGGTCCATATCAGACCATCTCAATTGATCCCCATTGATTGGATCCCAAGATGCTGTAGGGTAACGCATAGGAAAAAGCTCCACGTGGGTGTATCTCTGTGCATGCGCTATGCGTGCAGAGTGTTCGTCACCGTGAGATGACGTGTGTAGTGCCCCAATGATGGTGACACACACCAGGCCGTCTTGTCACGTTTTGACTGTCTAGATTTGTGACACCCCAAATTTTCTAAATCTTTTTCCAATATATATGGTAGTAGTAAAAATTTTACTTTTTATAAAATAGGCGGGATCCCTGAATTAAAACTCAAAATTTATTAATTTTTCCTAGCGTCAAGGAAAAAGACCCAATAAAGAAAACCTCGGGGGTCATTTACACCCCAAAACTACAATGCTGAACAAAACCACTTTCAAACACTCTGAGCATTATCAAATGTAAAACCACAAAAAATTGTACAAGCTATAAATAGATAATGATAATAAAAATCCCAAAGCTCCAGGGTCCATCCAAAATTAGCACATCATCCATGTGTAAGTATATGCACATTATGCAGTGGTATGGGTCTAATCTATCAAAATATACAAACATTTAAATAGAGTCCCAAAAGTCCAATACAAGTTTAAAGACATACACTATTATGTCTCTGAACAAGAAAAGTGTATGCTCCTCAGGTCCTCGTCCAGATCCATGCTAGTCCACCCGCTTCCCTCTCTATCTGTTGTGCTCCAACTTTGAGGCATTGCAAAACAAAGCAATGCCTCAGCAAGCTATGCTTGTATAGGTGATTTACATTCAATATAAAATGATAGGAAATCACATGGCACAAAAACCTCAGATTCATACGATGAAGAATATACCAAATCCATTATATAAATAAGGCAACATCAATCATAGTGTCAAGACATGCAAAATCTGAAAGATACACAGACACAAGTAAACCATAACCATGCGAATCTATATCTAGAGAACAACATTAATGCATGTTAAAGCATCGAAACAACATACATGGTCAAGTCCTATGAGTGTCTCAAGTACACTCACGGCAATGTGGGGTCAACTCTCAATACCATCCACTTTCAGCCTTTAACCCACAACGGGGCACTAAGGCACTCACAAAAAGGCGTGTTCCAGTTTCGCTTTCACCCTTTCACCCACACAGGCACTCACGGAAAGATGCATTTCACGCCCGCTATCACCCTTTCACTCACAAGGGGCACTCAGGCACTCACAGGGGGAGGGGGATGCATCCCATCACAACCTCAATAGTCTCAATCATCAAGGCATAGAGACTCCCACGTGTTAAAAATATCAATAGTCAAGTCAATGTAACTAAAATATACCAAAAATAATGCATAAAACACGCACAAGGAAAGTAGCAAGCATATCAGCAATACATGCTAAAAATGATCACATGCAACATGGTAAGGCATAAAACCTATGCCTCAAAGTTTCAAATACTATGTCATGATTTAAGAAATCATGTAAATCAAGAATGTAATCTCCTACCTCGATACACGGTACTCCAATTAGACGCGTAAGTTATATCAAGTTGTACGCCCTGACGTACTTGTCACATCATAAGTCATCATTGATTGTTAAACCTCTTATTTTCATCATGACCCCTAAAATTTCTATTTCGTTTAGTGAGTCATATGTATCTTTATGATCACATGTCGATCTGATGGTCAGATCACTCTTTGATTAGAGCATCTTAAGGTAATTGCTCAGATTAATCATCAAGATCATTTTTTCTTGGAAATTCAATGAGATTTACACTTCTAATCTCCTAGATCATCTCATGTTTGATGTATACAACCATGGTCTAAGGCTGAATCACACATTGATCAGCTTGATCTAAGTCATCTAATGGTATTTAGTTGATTAACTATTCAAAAGGTGCTCCATACTAGATTTTTATCTTAAATCTAAGTCTGCCTCATTGAGATGACAACACTCTTTCAAATTGTGATTTGGACCTCTGTAGCTCCTAGAATCACGTTTTTTATAAATGGACGGTCAAAAGAATGCAAAATCAGAAAAGACGGCCCGCCGCACGTGCTATGCATGCGCGAGAATGTTGTGTGCGTGGTGCACCTCGTGGCTCCACACATCGCACCATGCATTGCTCGCGTGCTGCCCGCTGTCGCCGTTACCGAGGACAGTGACCGGACTGGTTCTCTGTCGCCGGAGACGACTACTGGAATTCAGTTGCCGACGACCCTAGGTGCCCCATTTTTTGCAATTTTTACACCAATCTGTCTAGTTTTTCATGTACATTCCATTTTCACACTCCATTGCAACAAATTCCTTCATTATTTGCCATTTTTCCATGATTTTTACCACGTTTTTAAAAACCCTCATCTTACTATTTTTGCGGTTGTTTAGCATCTCTAGCAGTCCAATCACCATGAAATATCATGGGTCTATTCCTTGCATCATCACATTCAAGATGAACGGTTCAGATCATCATCTAGCAACGTTTCATAGAGTTATTGAAAACAATAGTAACTTGTATTGCTCACTAGAAAACTGCAGTCCACGCCATTTTTTGGCGCTAAACAATGAAATAAACAAGAATGGAAAGGCATGAGAGGATGGCCTACCTCAGTCACGTTGGCCTTCCGTCACCAGTGCACGGTGGATCAATGGCGTCCTCGTCGCAGATTCATTGCCGGGGATGCGGTTTTCCAATGGCTTGGTCGATCGCGGGGAACGAGAGAGGGGGGAGGGAAGTGCATTTAAGGCACTCCCCCTCTTAAATGCATGTATATATTATTATTATTTGTTTTTTTTTTTATATGATTACCAGCATTTAATGCTAGTAATCATCACCCTGTTGACATGGATGACTGTGATGATTTTTGTGGGCCCTACTTGTGAAATGACTATTCTGCCCTCCTAATTAATTTTATTTAATAAGAAAATTAAAATAATTCACCATTTTTACTTCGATCTCTATTTTTAGCATTTTTAGTGGCGTTGGACTCCATTTTCTGAGCACATCTCAAATATTAAGGTTTTAACTCGAGATTCTATCTCTAAATTTCTCAATTTTTCAAAATTTATAAAATTAATTATTCTAGAATTTAAAGATAGCGAATGTTATATCCTACCCACCTTATAGAAAATTTCATTGTCAAAATTTATAATATACGTACTTTAAGAGAAGAGCTCTGGATGGGTACATCTCATCTCATCCTCCAACTCCCAAGTAGCCTCCTGCGTCGAGTGATGCTGCCAAAGGACCTTGATCATAGGAATGGTCTTAGTCCTCAACTCCTAGATCTTACTATCCAAGATCCATATAGGGCGCTCCTCAAATATCAAGTAAGGTCATACCTCTCTTGGAATCTGCTCGAGTATGTGAGATGGATCCAGCACTTACTTCCTCCGCATGGAAATGTGGAAAACATCATGTACTCCAACTAACTGTGGGGGTAAGGCTAACTGATAAGTGACTAGTCTGGCTTTGTGTAGGATCTCAAAAGGACCAATATATCTGGGACTAAGTTTCCCCATTACACCAAATCTCATCACGCCCTTCATAGGGGAAACTTTAAAAAATACATGTTCTCCAACCTCAAACTCCAAGTCCTTCTGCCTCCTATTTGCATAGCTCTTCTGGCGACTGTGAGCTGCAAGTAATTGCCTCCAAATGAGTCAGACTTTCTCTGCACACTACTTAATCAACTCTGACCTCACAACCCATCTCTCTCCCACGTCACTCCAGCACAAGGGAGACCAACAGGGTCTACCATAAAGCGCCTCATAAGGCGCCATGTCGATACTCGTGTGGTAGCTATTATTATATGCAAACTCCATTAGTGGCAAATGCTCATCCCAGCTACCCTTTCAATCCATGAAACAGGCCCTCAACATGTCCTCAACGGTCTGAATGGTCCTCTCAGACTGGCCATCCATCTAGGGATGGAACACTATACTGAATCTCAACCTCGACCCCAAAACCTCCTGTACACTTTGCCAGTACTTTGAGGTGAACTATGTGTCTTGATCTAAGATAATCGTCAATGGTACTCCATGAAGGCTCACAATCTCCCTGACATATGGCTTTGCCAAGCTGTCCACGGTTTGAGTCTATCTAATAGGGAGGAAATGGGTTGACTTTGTCAATTTGTCGACTATGACCCATATCGTGTCATGCCCACTAACAGTCCTCGGTAGGCCCACTATAAAATCCATAGTAAGGTGGTCCCATTTCCACTCTGGAAGGTCTAAAGTCTGTAATAGCCTTGATGGTCGCTGATGCTCCCCTTGACTTGCTGGCAAGTCAAACATCATGCCGCGCACTCACCAATATGCCTCTTCATCCCATTCCACCAAAAGTGTCATCTAAGGTCCTGGTACATCTTCATACCTCTGAGATGACTAGAATATGGGGACTAGTGTGCCTCCTGGAGTAAGTCGTGTCTCAATTGATCATCTGTAGGTACCACCAATCTGCCCCTATACCTGATACCTCCATCAGGACCTCTAGAAAAATCAGCCTTATTGGCCATGTTCTGTGCCTCGGTATCACCCATCTATGCCTGAAGGATCCTATCAAGAAACCTAGATTGAGTCGAGAGGTTAGCAAGCATCACTCTCTACTTCCTACTTAAGGCATCAACTACAACGTTAGCTTTCCCTGGGTGGTATTGTATGGTAAAGTTGAAGTCCTTGAGATACTCCATCCATCTCCGTTGCCTCATGTTTAAATCGCTCTACATGAAGAAATACTTGAGGCTCTTGTGGTTAGTGTGTACCTCAAATTTTTCTCCATATAAATAGTGTCTCTAGGACTTCAACGCGAACACCACTGCCGCCTACTCTAAACCATGGGTTGGATAGTTCACCTCATGCATCCTCAGTTGTCTCGAAGCATAGGTGATGATCCTTCCATGTTGCATTAGTACTGCTCCTAAACCTTTGCCTGATGCATCACAAAACACCATGTAACCACCCGATCCTTAAGGTAGGGCCAGTACTGGTGAGGTAGTCAACCTCCTCTTGAGCTCTTGAAAGCTCTCCTCACAAGCATCCATTCAAACAAACCTAGTGTCCTTCCTAGTTAAGGTGGTCATGGGCAAGGTCATCCTCGAGAACCCCTTAATGAATCGTCGGTAGTAACCAACCAAACTGAGAAAACTACCAATCTCTGTCACCATCGTAGGTCTCTACCAATACAAAACTCCCTCCACCCAGGTTGGGTCTACAACCACACCATCCTTGGACACCACATGTCCCAAAAACTGCACCTGTCCTAACCAGAAGTCACACTTGCTGAGCTTGGCATACAAGCGATGATGGGGAAGCCTGTCCAACACAGTGTGAAGATGCTCCCTATGGGCCTCCTAGCTAAGAGAGTAGATCAGGATGTCATCCACGAAGACAATCATGAATTGGTCTAAATGAGCTCATAATACCATGTTCATCAAATCCATGAACACTGCCGATGCATTTGTTAGCCCAAAGGCTATCACCAAAAACTCATAATGGCCATATCGACTCCTAAACGCAGTCTTAGGGATATCCTCTTCCCTAATCCTCAACTGGTGGTAGCCTGATCTCAAGTCAATCTTAGAGAATACCTGTGCTGACTGCAACTTGTCAAACAAGTCATCGATATGAGGCAAGGGGTACCAGTTCTTCACAGTAACATTGTTCAATAACTGGTAGTCTATGCACAGCCTCAATGATCCCTCCTTTTTCTTAACGAAGAGGACTGGTGCTCCCCAAGGAGATCCACTCGACCTAATGAAACCCTTATCCAAAAGCTCCTGCAACTATACCTGAAGCTCCCTCAACTCTATAAGAGCCATCCTATGGGGCAACTTAGATATAGGCGTTGTACTTGGCACCAAGTCTATAGTAAAATTGATCTCCCTACATGGCTTGTCTGGAAATACATTAGCAAAATCTTGCACCACATCTATATCCTCAATCCATGGATGCTCCTTGTCAGTCATCATGACGCAAGCCAAAAACACTTGACAACCTCGAGCATAACATCGAGCTGCTCTCATGGCTGAGATAACACAAGGGCCACTAACACTCCTCATACCTTGGACTACAACCACTAGTTGACCTAGTACACTACACATAATTTGCTTCTTACGGCAGTCTATGGTAACCCAAAATGTTGTTAGCCAATCCATATATCTAATAGAATGAGGTTGGCATCCATCTTAACACCTGATATCTCCACTGGTACCCTCTCAAGGTACTCAGTAGCCTCCACAGTCTCTCTTGCTGGCATCGAGACATCTAACCTAAATGCTAGCTTGCACATGTGCAAGTCAAGGAATGATGCAAATGTACATGCAATAAATGAGTGGGTAAACCCCAAATCGAAAAGAACTCTGGCATGTCTATCAGCTATCAAAAAAGTACCTTCCACCATCTGGTTCGAGGCCTGTGCCTACCCCGAAGTGATGGGGAAGACACGTCCCTGACTACATGGCGATGCCTCCCCGATGGCATCAGTCCTTGCTCGCTCGACTAAAAAGGCTGCTGTTGCAACTACTGCCATTGCTGCTGGGACTGGTGGGGCTGTTGTGGCCCCTGTCTTGGGCACAATTGCCCCAAGTGTCGGCCCTTACAACGAGGGCACAGTCTCCTACCCTGACCTCTCCTTTGCTTAGGAGGGTATTGTTGGTCAAGGGCCCTCTAAGGTTGTGTGGATGCAAAGGGCCTCTTGCCCTTGAAGGGATGACTCATCTCTCCTCTACTCCATAGTGAATCTCTCTTGAGCACCGAAGTTGTGTCTGTAGCCTACCTCACCATGGTCGAGTGTGCAATAAGTACTTCGTGCCTCAACTGTGGCACCAACCTGTCAATAAATCTATCTGTTGCCTCCTGATCTAAGGTAAAACGGGTAGCTGTGAACCTTTGTAATCTAGTGAGCCGATTCAGATACTGCTGAGCCGTCATACTCCCCTGAGATAACATGGCAAGCTCTCTTTTCATAGCATGCAGGGCATGAAGAGGGAAGTACTGCTCATCAAAGATCATTCGGAAGTCCTCCCATGATAATGGTATTGAGGTAGGGGGGCACATCTACTGCTAAGTCTTCCACCAAAACTTAGCCTCTCCTACCAATAGGTATGTCACTAACCTGACTTGATCCTCAGGTGGGATCTCCATCTACTCAAAGGCCTTCTCCACCTCAAACAGCCATCTCTCTGTCACTGCTATATCTCCTTCCCCATGGAAGGTAGGCACCATCCTTTGAAACCTCTTGAGTTGCTCAACTAGTGAAACATGTGTGCTCGAAGGTCCTCCCTCTGTATCTCCCTGCATAGGAGCTACCAGTACTGGGCAGGATGACTATACTACTGTGTCCCCCTGGACTGTTGTAGTCGTGTCGGATGGACAGAGTGCATAGTCTGCATTTCTGCCTGAACCTGCTGTGTAATATGCTTAGTGAGATGTGGCATGAGGCTCTGAACTACGAAAGCCACTACGTCTGCCTCCTGCTCCCCTTACTCTGGTGTCGTGGTAGGGGTAGCAATTGGTGGAGCAGGGGTGGACTTAATCCTCGGTCGACGAGCCATCTGTTAACAATCCAATGACACATTGTATAACTATTTCCCTTATCTCTATCTAAGTCATGCCCTATGGGCTGTAACGCTAATTAGACCCTTAAAGTGGTGATGATGGACTAAACCTACCCTTTGATACCAAATAGTGACACCCTGAATTTTCTAAATCTTTTTCCAATATATATGGTGGTAGTAAAAATTTTACTTTTTATAAAATAGGTGGGATCCCTAAATTAAAACTCAAAATTTATTAATTTTTCGTAGCGCCAAGGAAAAATACCTAATAATGAAAACCTCGGGGGTCATTTACACCCCAAAACTACAATATTGAACAAAATCACTTTCAAACACTCTGAGCATCCTCAAATGTAAAACCACGAGAAATTATGCAAGATGTAAAGAGATGATGATAATAAAAATCCCAAAGCTCCAGGGTCCATCCAAAATCACCACATCAACCATGTGTAAGTATGTGTACATTCTGCAGTGGTATGGGTCTAATCTATCAAAATATACAAGCATCTAGGTAGAGTCCCAGAAGTCCAATACATGTCAAAGACGTACACTACTATGTCTCTAAACACAAAAAGTGTATGGTCCTTAGGTCCTCATCCAGATCCATGCTAGTCCACCCGCTTCCCTCTCTGTTTGTACCGCTCCAACTCTGAAGCATTGCAAAACAAAGTAATGTCTGAGCAAGCTATGCTTGTGTAGGTGATTTATATTCAATATAAAATTATAGTAAATCACATGGCACAAAAACCTCAGATTCATACGATGAAGAATATACCAAATCCATGATATAAATAAGGCAACATAAATCATAGTGTCAGGACATGCAAAATTCAAAAGATACACAAACACAAGTAAGTCATAACCATGTAAATCTATATCCAAAGAACAACATTAATGCATGTCAAAAGCATCGAAACATCATACATGGTCAAGCCCTAAGAGTGTCTGAAGTACACTCACGGCAACGTCTCTCAATACCATCCACTTTCACCCACACGAGTACTCAGGCACTCAGTTACTCACAGAAAGACGCATTTCATGCCCGCTTTCACCCTTTCACCCACAAGGGGCACTCAGGCACTCACGGGGGGAGGGGGATGCATCTCATCACAAGCTCAATAGTCTCAATCGTCAAGGCATAGAGACTCCCATGTGTCAAAAATCTCAGTAGTCAAGTCAATGTAACTGAAATATACCAAAAACAGTGCATAAATCATGCACAAGGGAAGTAGCAAGAATATTGGCAATACATGCTAAAAATGATCACATGCAACATGGTAGGGCACAAAACCTATGCCTCAAAGTTTCAAATGCTATGTCATAATTTAAAAAACCACGTAAATCAAGAATGTAATCACCTACCTCGATACGCAGTACTCCAATCAGACATGTAAGCTATATCAATTCGTACGCCCTAACGTACCTGTCACACCATAAGTCATCATTGATTGTTAAACCTCTCATTTTCATCATGGCCCCTACAATTTCTATTTCGTTTAGTGAGTCATATGTATCTTTATGATCACATGTCGATCTGATGGTCAGATCACTCTTTGATCAATGCATCTTAAGGTAGTTGCTTAGATCGATCATCAAGATCATTTTTTCTTGGCAATTCAATGAGATTTGCACTTCTAATCTCCTAAATCATCTCATGTTTGATGTATACAACCATGGTCTAAGGCTGAATCACACATTGATCGGCTTGATCTAAGTCATCTAATGGTATTTAGTGGATTAACTATTCATAAGGTGCTCCAAACTAGATTTTTATC
Organism: Warburgia ugandensis; assembly: GCA_035236585.1. Lineage (NCBI taxonomy): Eukaryota > Viridiplantae > Streptophyta > Magnoliopsida > Canellales > Canellaceae > Warburgia > Warburgia ugandensis. The sequence goes on along the minus strand of CP141127.1, from coordinate 12,416,721 downwards.
TTAAATCTAGGTTCACCTCATTGAGACGATCACAACACCTCCTTCGGATCATGATTTAGACCTCTGTAGCTCCTAGAATCACGTTTTTTTTATGAATGGATGGTTAGAAGAACTCAAAATCAGAGAAAAGGGCTCGTCGCACGTGCTGCACCTGCGCATGCGTATGGCCTGCGTGCTCGAGCATGTGCTCTACACGCATGTTACGCGTGTGGCGCATTGCGTGGGGTGCACACATTGCACCACATGTTGCTCGCGTGGCACACCGCGTGGCGCGTGCATGTTGGACCGCACATCACGCCTGGTCGTGCCACGCGTAGCACTACGGTTGCGTTGAGTGTCCTGCCGCATGTCACGCGGGTGTCGCGCATGCGCTCGCTGCCCACTGTCGTCGTTACCGGGGATGGTGACCAAACTGGTTCGCCGTCGCTAGAGACGATTGTCGGAATCTGGTCTCCAATCTGTCTAGTTTTTCACGTACATTCCATTTTCACACTCCATTTCGACAAATTCCTTCATTATTTGCCATTTTTACATGATTTTTACGACATTTTAAAAAACCCTCATCTTACTATTTTTGTAGTTTTTTGGCGTCCCTAGCTATTTGATCACCATGAAATTTCATAGGTTAGTTCCTTGCATCATCATGTTTAAGATGAACAGTTCAGATTATCATCTGACATTATTTCATCAAGTTATTTTGAAGACAATAGTAACTTGTATTGCTCACCGAAAAACGGCAGTCCACGCCATTTTCTGGCGCTAAACAATGAAATAAACAGGAACGAAAAGGCAAGGGAGGATGGCCTACCTTAGTCACGTTGGCCTTCTGTCACCAGTGTACACATGGATCAATGACGTCCTCGTCACGGATTCATCACCGGGGATGCAGTTTTTCGGTGGCTTGGTCGGTCACGGGGAACGAGAGAGGGGGGAGGGAAGTGCATTTAAGGCACTCCCCCTCTTAAATGCATGTATATTATTATTATTATTATTTTATATGATTACTAGCATTTAATGCTGGTAATCATCACTTTGCTGACATGGACGATTGTGATGATTTTGGTGGGCCCTACTTGTGAAATGACGATTTTGCCCTCATAATTAATTTTATTTAATATGAAACTTAAAATAATTTGCAATTTTTACTCCTATCTCCAATTTTAGCATTTTTAGTGGCTTTGAACTCCATTTTTCGAGCACATCTCAAATATTAAGGTTTAAACTCAAGATTCTATCTCTAAATTTCTCAATTTTCCAAAATTCATAAAATTAATTATTCTAGAATGTAAAAATAGCGAATGTTACATCAAATCTAGATCGTCGAAACATATTTGAAACTTTAAATTTCAATTTTTAGCTCATTTAAAATTCAAATCAAGATAAAAAAAAGAAGCTATGGATTCCTAGTGAAGAGTAGATCTAATGAAAACATAAAATTTAGGTTTTATTTTCTTTAAATTTCTGTAAATCATAAAAACTAGTACTAATTCCCAAGATCAATCAAATCTGGATTGATCAAACCTTAGATTTTTGATCCATTGGTGATATCATGGTAAAGGAACATAGTATCATGAGTTGGATGTGACTGATTTGGAGTGAATTAAGAAAATTGACCTTAATTGAAGAAAAATCATAAAAATAATCATATAACTACTTGATCTAAATGATCAAACATAATTAGACCATACAAATCTTTTTTTCTGATGATCTAATGTTTCAGTAACATGAAATTATGAGTTTGATATAACTGATTTGGACAAATCTTAAGATCTTGACCTTTAAAGTAATAAATTTCCTAAAAATGCGTGATGATCTCGTTGATCAATTAGATCAAGGAAGATTGGACTATATAGATGAATGTGAATAATGATCTAAAGTTAAGATCATGAAGATTGATGGGCCTAATGAGGCTAAGTTGGGATAGATTAAGATCTATACCCTTGATTTGAGAAAATGACTATGGATCTTCTTAATCAATTGGATCAAGAAGGAATAGATCATGTGATGGGATGCATCAATAATTTAGTGATGAGATCACACAAATAAAATGCATTTAGATTTGAATAAGAATAAAATATCAAAGATCTAAACCCTTGATAAGATGAAAAATGAATAAGAATCAAGATGATAGTTAGACCATGATAAATAAGCATAACATGTGCGTTTGAATTATTATTATTGTGAATATCTTTATTTTCTTAGTAGGTTTAATTGATAAATTTACTTCTTTATGCTTTCCTATTATGTAAATTACATGAAAAATGTAATTAATAAAATATAGATGGACATTTACAATAAATTATGGACATGGACTTAATGATAGTAAGGGCTATAATTAATAGGATAATATACAGATTATAAAATCCTTTGCCCAAATTAGGAGAATAATAAACTCCATGAATGACATTTTAAATGTTCATGGACATTAATTAAAAATCAAATAGCAAGAGTACTTAGGGCATACGAGCACATAGGAACCTTATAAAAAGTTGAATTAAAGTCACTCCAGTAAATGCTGAACATAGTGGTTAAGGGGGTTCTCTAATAGAGCCTCACTCTTCCCTCACCTTCTGGTGATGTTTGTAAGGTCTAAACGCCTCCTTACATGAGGATTGAATTAACCACTCTATGAGCAGCTCTTAGCCGGTAAGCCATAGTCAATTGGAAATAAGTGGAGCTGTCTAGAATTAGAAGTGTATAAATTATCTTCAATTAGTAAAACATTAACTAGTTGAATAATAATAAGATCATAAAAGGATAGTAAATATCTAATCCTAATAAAAATGATAATTAAGATAATCAAAGATCCAACAAGATCCATGGTGAGATCTTGAAAGATTAAGGACAATAAAAATAGTTATACTATAGATGTAATTCTTGATTTTATATAGATGTTAGATTTAAATATATATCAATATGATCCAAGGAAAAAGATCCAAATCTTCCTATGTAAGGATGATCAAAAGAACAACTAAGAAGTATAAATGAGTTGAGGAATGACTGTATACATATGATTTGATGGATACATGACGGATATGATGAACAAGATCAATAAGAAGATGGATTGTTGAAAGTAAAGGTAGGTGGACCTTAAGAGTATATTCAATGTAGAAGATACATGTATTTTACACATGATCTTATCCTGATAACTATAGATTGATTATAATTATCTTAGAATTGTTTATGAATTAACAAATGATGTTGAAATGAATACAAAGTGATTGATTCAGTAATTATGAAATTACTTAAGGCTAGAATGGGAAGATTTGAACTACATAAGTTGGACCCCCAAATCTTAAGGAAAGAAGTCATATTCATGTCCTATTATAACCAGACATATAGTCCGTAAGTATGAAATATTATTTTTCATATAAGCATGGAGGCTTATGATTTTGTTTTAAGACAGGCTTAAGCCCGGTGATGCCAATGCTAGGAGAGTTATGTGGGTTTGGCCACCCGCTCTCTAAAACTGATTATAATGATACCTTGTCCAAAGAGAGGAAAAATGTTAGGTGGGGCAATTATGGGAAGGCCGCCATTGTGACAACCATGGTTCCCTTGTACGAACATGGATCTATATTTTTCACCATGGTATCAGTAGAGTATTGAGTAGTTATCCAGGCAAGTTGTACGGATTGAGACTGCAAGCATGGTAGTCCTTGATTATTTTACATTATGATGCAATTGAGATATGCATAATGAGATGCTTTATTTTATGGCATGATGAGATGCCTGGTAAAAGTTATTAAGCTTTGTTATATTGGAGGATAATTTCCAATACAGTATGATTAAATATTAACACCTAGTGTTAATATTGAAATTAGTTTAAAAATAAGATATTATTGATGATATTGACTATATTCATGATTTTAAATGGTTTTATTTATATATAGTATATATATATAATTCATATGAAGAGTGAAGGATAAAATAGTTATCCAATGTATAAATTGATTTATATTATGAATATAAAGAACTGTTGATTTTGAGATACTTTGATTATATTTCTTAAATCCCCTACCAAGCATAGCTTGCTAAGATATTGTAAATGTTTGAATGTTTACAATATTTCAAATACAGTTAAAGAAGATTGAAGGCTTAAGACTTGATGATAATCATCACTGAACTACTGATCAGAGTATTTACTTTGAGGAAGATTGTATTGATTGTTTTATAATTTAGATTGTAATATTTGGACAAGGTATGTAATGACTATAGGGGCTGTGTATGAGAACCACTGGATTGATCCTGATTTTAATAAAAGTATTTCTATTGTTATTCAATGGAAATTTTATTTTATACAAAACTCTATGTATGACAAGTAAATTTGAGGTGACACTCCCGTTTTTGACAAATCAATTTCAAAGAAAATATGTTTCAGCTATTTGTATTTTTAAAGAGTTTCAAAATCAGGGCCCTACCTATGCAAATATTTATGAAAATGTATTTTAAAAACTCAGGTCATCATAGCCTGCCTAGTAGAGGCCATGCCTCCCCTTTTTCTCCCTCTATTCACCCATCGAGGCAAACACTGTCTAGCACCCGCATCATTCCTCCTAAGATTCTCTCCACTACACTACCTTCTTCACTGATAGCACCCACATCATTCTCTCTGCTCTTCTGTTTGTTGTTCTCTCATCCACTGGCCGGCACCATCTTCTCAATTTCTCTCCCCTTTCTCTCTGTCACTCCGATAGAATCGCACCCACTCTCTGTCAATAGTTCTTTCTCATTCTTGGTTTCCATCAGGAAATCAAAATCACTGATCTCTCACTCTCCTCCCCCTTCCTCCTCTCACATGTTCTATGCTCCCTTCTCTTTCTATTCATCAACTCCATCACTAGTAGGCTTCCACTAGTTCTTTGCCCGACACGCACTACAACACATGCCCGTCATCCTCTCTGTCACCAATAGGCTCCCACGAGCTCAAATAGAGAAAACCCAATCTAGGTTTTCTTCATTTTACCCTAATTCTTCCACTCCTCCTTACCTTGTTCCTCTTCTTCTCTTCTTGCCCTGCATAGTTGTAACCATAATTTCAGCTTAATTCCATTTTTGTCGTTGATCTCTTTTCCTAAATTCCCAATCTATCCTTAGTTTTGTCTTTTTCCTTAAATCTAGTTTCCTTCATCACTGTTCTGCTTATCCATGAATTGCATATTCCAAGCCAGTTTGATTAAGGCTTAACCTAATCAATGGTTTAGCCTTAACATATAAGATCTCTCTATTTTCTCATCTATTTCACATTAGATTTTCAATTAATCTTTAGATTTTATTCTTAGGACATCTCTTAGCTTATCCAATGTCTATGATCTTCCATCTAAAACCCAAAAAGTAATCTTAGCCGTCCAAAACCCAAAATCATTATTTAGCCCAAATCTTTAAAATTTTGAGAATTTGAACAATTCAGCCATTGGATTTTTAATCATGGACATGTTGGAAAGGCTGATGAAGGCTGATCAACATTGATATTATCATATTTGAAGAAATTGGCTATTATCAAGTTAAGGAAGTAGATTTTATGTGTTTTTTAGTTAATTTTTTATCTTTTTGAATTTGGAATTCTGTAATTTTCATCAGCTAAATAGATTTGAATTTTTATTTCATTGTTAATTAATTTTTGGATAATTAAATTTTATTTAAACTCCATCTTTTTAAGTGAAGTCCTAGTGGGATAGACACGTACTTGCATCAACTACACTATAATAGCCCGTACACTTGTGGTAAAATAATCAACAAAATTTTGATAGTATTACTAGGTACTCACAACGGAGATTTTATAAAATTTAATAAAAAATAAAAAATTATAGGAATTGCATTGTTTTAGCATTCTAGGCATTTTTAGGTGCATTTTTTAATTTTCTATGCACATAAATCACTCTACTTCCTGAATTTGGTACTAATAGTTATTTTTATTTTCCTACTTTCCTAAAATAGGTATTTTTTCTTTTTTTAGTGAATCTTATAGTGAGGCACATTGTAACTTGCATTTTTAATTCTAATTTTAAAAAGGATTGTATTAAAATAGGACAAGTGTGGGATAAGGTGGCCCACACTTCATCTACATCAGAAACCCCACTATAAGCTTCCCTCACTCTCTTTATTTTCTCAATATAGTTGCATTTAGAATAATTTTACATTATTTGGTATAGTTGACAATTGTTGCATTTTTAGGGTTTGCATTAGTTTATTGCTTTTAATTGCATTCTTAGGGCACATTTATTTCTTTAAGGTGATTTATATGTTGATCAAACTACTATAAAGTGTGGAAATTAATTAGTAAGGGCACCCGACCCCACAAGATCAAGGGTGAATTTCATTACCACCTCTTAGCCAACTTAGGATAATCACCACAAGTGCGCAACCCTACCTTTCAAATTAATTTAAAATTAATCAGAAGAGACTAATAGAGGCCATCACATGCTTGTAGGACCCTCTTAATAGGATACGATCTATTGTCACTCCAGTGGCTTATGAGCGCTGTAGTTAAGCACTAAATTAGGCTAATCTAAAAGTATCGTCCCCACCCAAATTCAAGAAAATCAAAATATTGTTACTTATTAGCCTAAAGGATTATTTAATTATGTCCTTTGTTTATGCATCATTCTAGGAAGTTAGGTTGCATAATTTAGGTTAGTTTTTCCAACAACAAAAAAAACACAAAAAAGAAGAAGAAAAATAAAAAAGCTTTCGTTGTATGCACTTTTGGAGACCTAAAAAAACCAAAAATTTAGTTAAGTACGAACAAAACAACATACAACCAGATTAGTCCATATCAATGATTGATCAATGATCATGGGGTAATTCACCCCATGGTAGTCAAGGGCCTCCATTCATCATGAATGAGGATCCACCACCTCTAATAGATGATAAATATCAACCTCCACCATGGAGGAATAGTCATCTACCAAATAGTGGTTGGAGAAGAAATAATAATAGGGAGTGGGACCAATAGAGTGAACACGGGGATAATAATGATGGTTATCAAAACTTTTGTGGCGAAACTTTAAGAGAGTACCTTCAACCTAGAAGCACCAGTACTCCGTCCTATGTCATTCTTCCTCAAAATGCTGGTGCTTTAGAATTAAAAATGGGAGTAATCCATTTACTCCTAAATTCCATAGGTTAGATAGTGAAAGTCCTTACTTACACCTTAAAGAATTTGATGAGATATGAAGCACCCAAAGAACACAAAATATCGGTCTAGATACTGTTAGGATTAAACATTTTTCTTTCTCTTCAAAGGAAAAAGCTAAAATGTGGTTTAATGCACTACCAACAGGTTCCATAAGGACCTAAAATGAAATGACTAAGGAATTATTGAAAAAAGGTTCTTCCCACACAAAACAAATACACTTCACTGTAAGATAATAAACTTCACCTAAAAAGATAAAGTGTCATCCTATTAATGCCAAGAAAAGTTCAAAGATCTTTTACTCACTTGCCCACTCTATGGCTAAGAACCATGGTGCATCATTAGCTTCTTTTATGAAGGACCTAATTCTGACATGCGCCAATTTATAGAGATAATGTGCAATGGTAACTTTCTTAACAAATAATAGATGAGGCAGAGGAGTATTTGGAATGGTTAGTTGAAAGTGTAGAGACCTAGGCTGACTTAGAAAGAGTAGAACATATAGATAGACCCAGGCCTAGTACCACCCATACTAGGGTAGGCATGTATGCCGTGTCTGACAAAGATGAAATCAATGTCAGAGTAGCATCCCTAGCTAGAAAAGTAGTGGCTATAGAAATGGAAAAGAAAAAGTCGAATAAAGAAGAACAAGTGTGTAACATCTGTGAAAGTACCGCCCATCTTACTAAGGAATGTCCTACCATTCCATCATTTTCAAGAGGTACTTCATGTTAGGCTAATTCACATAACACTTATAAAAGACCTTTCTCCCCATATTCAGAGACTTATAACCCCAACTAGAGAAACCATCCAAATTTTAGTTGGAAAAATGGGCCTATTGCCAATATTTCACAACTAAGACCATATCAACCTCACCAACAAAACCAAGGATTTCTTGCTCTACCATACCAAACTCATCAACCTCCTTTTGGACTTTACTTATCCCTACCCAAAAGGCTTGTAGTGGATAATAACAATCAATGCATTCAAAATCAGGAGAGGAAAATTTCTCAATTAGAAGTCCAACTGAAATAAACTAATCAGTATGTTAATGAAATAAAAATTATGATGAGTCAATGGATGCAAAATATGGAAGAAGGAAAGTTTCATCTCAACCACAAGCAAACCTTAAGGGAGTGCATGTAGTTTGCACAAATGCATCTAATGCATCATTCAACTCTACCATGGAACAGACCTAGGCTGTAACCATTCTTAGGAGTGGTAAAAGAATTAAGGAGGATGAGCCACAGAAGACTGAAAAGCTAGAACATCCAGTAAAATCAAAGAAAATTCTAAACAAAAGGACTCCACTTTACCTGTTGACCCATGTCCTATCCCTGCTCCATTTCTTCAGAGGTTGTGTCAAGCTCCAAAATCTACCTCTAATGATGAGATTTTAGAGATTTTCAAGTAAGTCAAGATCAACATAGAGATCTTAGATGCAATAAAACAAATTCCATCATATGCCAAATTCTTAAAAGACTTATGCTCCATAAAAAGCAAAGTAAATGTTCAAAAGAAGGCATTTTTTACTGAACAAGTGAGTTCTATTCTTCAACATCATAATCTGCCAAAATATAAGGATCCAGGGTGCCCACTCCTACTTACATTATTGGAAACTATAAGATTAATCAAGCTTTGCTTGATTTGGGATCTAGTGTGAACCTACTACCATGCTCAGTATATGAACAATTAGATCTGGGTGCTGAAACCTACTTCTACTACACTCTAACTAGCTGATCGTTATGTGGAGATGCTGAGAGGAGTAATAGAAGATGTGTTTGTCTAGGTAGAACAATTTTTCTTTCCTATAGATTTTCTAGTTTTGAATACACAACTGGTGGTGAATGAGAAGAATGAAATACCAGTCATTCTGGGACAATCATTTTTGGCTACATCCAATGCCTTAATTAACTATAGAAATGGTGTCATGAAACTATCTTTTATGATTATGTTCCTATCATGGATACAGAAAAATGAAAACCTCATTTTGAGGAACTTCCATCGAGGGAATCCACTCCTCTTCCATCATCAATAGAACCTCTTAAACTTGAATTAAAATCTTTGCCTTCAAATTTAAAATATGCTAATTTAGGAGAAAAAGAGACTTTCATTGATGAAGAAAATGAAATTGTAGAAACATCCAACCCAAATCCACTCAATTCGTGTCCTGCTTATTTTTATGAAATCAATGAAGGAACATCCATTGAAGAGGGGAAAGAATTGTTGGAGATATTGCCATTAATGAGCACTTCTCAATGGCAAGCCATAGTGGAATGCCTTACAGAGCCAGATATGCCAATTGAGCCTTGTAATGTAGAATATGTACCTGAATGGGACCTACAAACCTTATTTGAACAACCATTAGATAAGAATTTAGGCCCACTTGAAATATTACATGTATCTTTAGAACAGGAAAGGAAAGAGTCCATTGATGTATAGTCCCTGCATCAACCAACTCTAAGGTACACATTAGAAGATAATCAGAGATGAAGCCAAACCATATCTCTATATCTAAAAAACAAGAACAACCTTTTAAGGAACTACAAAGTCAGCTTGTAATCCAATTTTAGGAAAACGAAAGGGAAAAGGAGGAAAAAGATACACTAAATACAATAGTCAATATTCTTCCTAAATTTGGTCAAGAAAAGGACCATCATCTTCATATGATTCAATAGAATTTGAATTCATGGTAGTTTACATTGTTATAATGCGACCATCATCCAAAATTTCATGGTGGAGGAATTATATTGATTACCCTGATATTTTGAAGATAGGGGATCATCAGAGTGGTCCCACTCAATTTACAATCGTGGTAGGTATTGGGTTATAATGCTACCATCACCAAGAATTTCATGGTGGAGGAAAAATATTGATTATCATAAGATTCTGAAGTCACATGAGAAATCTTGCAATTTCATTGTTAAGATTAGGAAAACTCAGTACCAATTATGTCTAGATTAGGATACATTATGATATGTCTGGCTAAAGACATTAAACTTAGCCCTCACTAGGAGGCAACCCAGAGTATTTTAGAAAATCTCTGTTTTCTACGTCACCCATATTTATTTTAGGTTCTACTTTTTAAACATTGAGGACAATGTTTCTTTCAGGTTGGGGGGTGTAGAATTCTAGCAAATTCTAGTTTTTTCTCTTAATTTCAAAAAATATTAATTTTTTTAAATTTTTAGGTCAATTCCTACACTATTTTGAGAATTGGATTTTTTGAAGTATAATCTAGATAACTTAGGCTTATTAATGGAATTGAACATAATGATGATCATTTTACTCATTGCTAAAGCATTCCATAAAAGCAAAATCTCAAATCACATTTGTATAAGCAGTTGCATATACATAGTCTAAATTGATAAGTAGTTATAACTTAGAGATCTTGAAGAAATTCAATGGAGACCTATAAGTTAAGTGAGTTTTAGAGCCATTCATTCTTTTTTGAGAAGTTATAAATGTCAAAATTTTCTTTGGTGTGCTTAAAGTAAATTTGATCCCATCAATATTTTTAAATTTACTTGAATTATTAGAATATTACCTTTAAAATTCTAGAAGTTCATTAGATCTGATAGATTATATGAAACCTAAAAAAGGATTTAGGCCATTCTTTGTTGTTAACCTAGAGACATAAAGCCTATCCAAAAATATTTTTACTACTAATTATCCAATTTGAGCCTTTTATATAAGCCTTTTCTTTCCTCACCCAAATTACCTTTACCCATATTAACATAATATAAATTATCCATTACCTATTTTCTTTGAAAAATAAGTTAGAGATCATCATCATCATCAAGACCTTATCCCAATTAGGGGTTGGCCACATTAATCTTATTACTTCGTTCCTCTCTATTAAGTACCATGGCTTCATTTAGTCCCATAGTTTTTAAATATTTCCTCACCACTTCTATCCACGTTCTTTTGGGCCTTTCCCTTGCCCTTTTAGAACCTTCTACTTGCATTGCCTCATTCCTTCTAATCAGTGCCATTTTCGGTCTCCTTTGGACATGTCCAAACCATCTAAGTCTAATCTCCCTCATCTTATTACCTATTGGTGCTACCCCTAAATTTCCTCTAATATTTTCATTCCTAATTCTATTCTTTCTTGTCTTACCACTCATCCATCTCAACATCCAGATTTCTGTGACGCTCATCCTGTGAGCATGATGTTCCTTTACTACCCAACACTCTAATCTATAAAGCATGGTCGGCCTTATGGCCATTCTATAGAATTTTCCTTTTAGTTTGAGTGGCACCCATCAATCACACAAAACTCTAGATGCACATCTCCATTTGTTCCAACCCGCTTAGATTCTTTGGGTAGCCTCACTCTCAATCTCTCTGTTCTCATGAATCATTGATCCTACGTATTGAAAGTGGTCTTTTATGGGGACTTCTTGGTTATCAATCTCGATTGGTGTCCGCAGACCCTGCCTAAGCAGGAGCTTCATGCATTGGGGCTGCCCTTTTTTATATATTGTCTTAGTTTAAATTATTCTAAATCCTTTAAATTCTAATGCTTCTCTCCATAACTGTAGCTTTTTGTTTACACCCTCCCTTATCTCATTAAGTAAGATTATATCATCTACAAATAGCATGCAGTAGGGAATAATATCATCCATAACCAACATGAAATGGTATGGGCTCAATGCCGATCTTTGGTGCAATTCTATAGTGATAGAAAAATCACTTATCTTGCCACTAGTGGTCTTAACATTTGTTACTGCTCCCCCATACATTTTTTCTTTTATGTCCATATGTCCTTGTAAAACCCTTTTCTAGCCCAACACCCTCCGTATTAACTCTCTAGGGACTCTATCATAAGCTTTTTCTAAGTCCATAAAGACCATGTGGAAATCTTTCCTCCTCTCCCTATATCTTTATTAATTGTCTTAGTAAGAAAATGGCTTCGCCAATACACTTGTCTCATGTCATAGCCTCTTCTCAATCACTCTTTCAAAAAGTTTCATAGTGTGGCTCATAAGTTTGATCCCTCAATAATTAGTGTAGCTCTGTATGTCTTCTTTATTCTTATAAATTGGTACAATAAAGCTTTTCCTCCACTTATTAGGCATTTTCTTTGATTTTATAATCTTATTAAACAACTTGGTCAACCAAACTATCCCCATATCTCCTATATACTTCCAAACCTCTATTAGTATACCATTGGGCCCAATGGCTTTTCTAATTTCATCTTTTTCAAGGCCTCTTTCACTTTAGGTATTCTAATCCTACTTTCACATCTATAATATCCAATGTTATTTAGATTTATAGTATTTTCAATCCCTATATTCTCAGAGCCATTTTCATTTAACAATTTTTGAAAGTACATTTGATCTCATCATCTTTGACTAATACCCTTTGATCGTCACTTCTAATACACCTAACATGATCTAACTCCCTACCTTCTATTCTCTTACTTACGCAAGTTTAAACACATCTTTCTCACCTTCTCTTGTTCCTAGTCTATTATAGAGCTCATCATATGCCTTAAGTTTAGCCTCACTTACTATTCTCTTAGCAACCTTTTTAGCATTCTTATATTGTTCATAGTTTTCATTATTTCTAGTTTTTTGCCATGCTTTAAAACACGTCCATTTTTCTTTAGTAACTTTTTGGCACTATTTCACTCCACCACCATGTTTCCTTTACTAATTGCCTCTTACCTTTAGATACTCCTAAGACATCTTTTACTACTTTCTTAATAGACTCAGCAATAGTAATCCACATGGTGTTTACTTCTCTCTTTTTAAGTTCCACCGCTTTCTTTTTTGGATACCTATTAAGTTCATTTCCTTTCTTCAATTTTCTTATATGGATATCCATAACCATTAACCTATGTTTTGAGGTTAAACTCTCACCATGTATCAGCTTACAATCCTTACACATTGATCATTCAGTATTCCTAAGTAGAAAAAAGTCTATTTGGCTTTTATGAAGCCCACTTTTAAAAGCTATTAAGTGTTCATCCCTCTTCTTAAAGAGTGTATCTGCAATGGCTAGGTTATATGGAAAAGCAAAATCAAGGATAGTTTTCCCCATCTCATTTCATTCACCTATATCATACCCTCCGTGTATTCTACCATATCCTTCCTTTTCTTTTCCTGCATAGACATTTAAGTCTACTCCTATAAATATCCCCTCAATGTTGGAAATTTCTTGCATGGCTCCCTCCATATCTTCCCAAAACTGTCTCTTGATTATATCTTCTAACCCTGCTTGTGGTGTGTATGCACTTATAACATTTATGATCTACTATCTTAGAACAAGTTTTATTATTATAATCCTATCACTGATTCTTTTAACATCCACAACTTTATCCTTTAATTCTTTATCCACTTAATAGCCTTTATTAAAAGTGAATGAAGAAATACTTTTTAGTTGCAATGAAAGTAGAAAAGTCAATATCAAGAAAAGAAATATTCTTCAAAGAAATTCAAAAGAGTTGAAAAAAAAGTACTGAAAAAAAAAGAAAAAAAAAGTGAAAAAACTAATATTCACTTCAGTAAAGAAAAGAAAGAATTGCCAACTTTAGAAGATCTCTACTTAGTTTTGAAGAAATTTTGAACACCCTTAATACCCCTTCTTTGATACCCCTTCCTAAGCCTATGTTTTGTCCCAGTTGAAGAAGACCTATTGATTCTAAGGTAATGGCATCTGATCCTTTCTAAAGGGATCAAAAGTTAAATTTCTTGGTAACTCTTGTTCCTTCATGAGCATATGTGAGAAAATTTTATTTTTAATGACTCTGCTCACATATTTAAATGAGAGATATGTTTTGAACCCTTTATATGACAGATTCCATTTCTATGAGTATGCCATTAATGAGAATTAAGATCAAAACATATTTTAGATGGAGTTCAAAAGTTAGAAGTCCACTTAGACATAAAGATTACACTCACACACTCACTTTGAGATCTGAGCTTAAGTGGAATGTTTTTAGCATATTGGTAGGGTTTTGAATTTTTCATTCATTTTTATTAGTATTCTAAAGTTGATGATTTATTAAAGATAATTCTTGGAGAAAAAAGTGGAGTTGACTAAAAAATGTTTTTTTTTTTTAATTTTAGAATTTGGTTTTTCACATGTTTTACTCAGGACTAGGAAAATGCTAGTTTGGGGGTGTGTAAGTGTTTAATTTTGATCAAAATATCCCTAATTTAGCATCTAATTTGATCATCTAGTAGATCAAATTTGTAATTTTTAGCTTAATTTTGATTTTAGTTTCAATTAATCATCTAACCATAGATTTGTAAAATTTAACAGTCAGATGATGATCAGAGCTAATCAGAGGTGTCATGTATGGTTTAGATGACTCTAATCTGGTCTTTTGTTTTGCAGATCAACCAAATTATGGCTTGGATAGCTCAGATAAAAAATCAATGGTGTTAGATCATCTTAAAGGACACTAAAGCAAGATGGGATAGTTTCTTAAAATAAAATTAGTTTTAAAGGAAATCATGGAGAAGATTTTAAGGGAATTAACATGGGAATGGAAAGATGCAAAATAGAAGAAAGCTACTTGAAGGAAAATGGGGGAGGGAACCAAAATTAGAAGTGAAGAACCGAAGAGGAAGGTGGAGATAGTTAATAAGAGAAAGAAGGCAGCCAATGAGACTCTCTTCCCCTTTGTTGGACCATAGGAAGCAATGAGAGAAGGAAACTGTCCTCCTCTCTTTTCTCCTCTTTTGTCCTATCTTCCTCCTTCTCCTCCCCCTGCTCTCAAATCCTCCAAAACTACCCCCCCTCCTCCCTCTCTTCTTAAGAGTAATTGGTAGGCTACTCTCTCTCTCTCTCTCTCTCTCTCTCTCTCTCTCTCTCTCTCTCTCTCTCTCTCTCTCTCTCTCTCTCTCTCTCTCTCTCTCTCTCTCTCTACTAAACCTTGTCTCTCCATTCTCTCTCTTACTTCTCCCACTTTCACCACTATCCAACACCCCCTATTTCCCATCTCACTTCACCATCTCCTCTCTTCTTCACCTCTCTTCTCTCTTTCACTTTCCCCCTATTTCTCCTTACTCTTTCACACACCACAATCACCACCTCCTCTGCCTTCCACTTCTTCTCCCTCCTTCTTGTGTCACATCAGCATAGAACCAGCCCCCTCCTTTCATTCTTTCTTCATCTGTCATTCTCTCTCCTCCATCACCGCCTAAATAGACCGAGCCAATCGATCTGCTCCCTGCTCCCTTCTATCTCTATTTCACCTCCACCCCTTCACCGAAGCATCATTCTCCTCCTCTACTTCTCTCTCTCTCTCTTCCATTCACTTCTTTTGTCGAAAATCTTAGACCGTAGCACCAGATAGACCAGCCAGCTTTTCCTCTCTCTATCCCTTCCTCTGTTCCTCGACACCATCAACGCACCCTCATCGCCTACTTAGAAGAGGCCGCACCTCCCCTCTTTCTCCCTCTGTTCACTTGCCTGAGGCAGACACCGCCTAGCACCTGCATCATTCCTCCTCAGATTCTCTTTACCGCACCGCCTTCTTCAATAGCAACACCTACATCATTCTCTCTATAGTTCTCTCATCCACCAGCCAACACCATCTTCTTATTTTCTCTTCCCCTTCTCTCTGTCACACCAGCAAAACCACACCCCCTCTCTACTAGTAGATCTTTCTCTTTCTCAGTTTCCATCAAGAAACCTAAATCACCGATCTCCCACTCTCCTCCCCACCTTCTTCCTCTTCTTCTCTTCTTCCCCTGCATCATCGTAGGCGGTAGTTTCTTGATTAAAACCATAATTTTAACTTAATTTCATTTTTGTCCTTAGTCTCTCTTCTTAAATTTTCTATCTATCTTTAGTTTTGTCTTTTTCCTTAATTCCAATTTTCTTCATCACTTTTCTGCTAATCTAGAAATTGCATAATCCAAGCCGGTTTAATCAAGGCTTAACATAATCAACAGTTTAGCCTTAAGAAACAAGATCTCTTTATTTTCTCATCTATTTCTCACTAGATTTTCAATTAATTTTCAGATTTTGTTCTTAGGACATCTCTTATCTTATCCAACATCTCTGATCTTCAATCTAAAATCCAAAAATTGATCTAAGTTGTCCAAAACCCAAAATTATTATTTAGTCCAGATCTTTAAAATTTTGGGCAATCGAATTTTTAATCAAGGACGTTGGAAAGATTGATGAAGGTCCATTAACATGGATAATATCATATTTGAAGAAATTGGCTATGATCAAGCTAGAGAAGTAGATTTTATCTGTTTTTAGTTAATTTTCTGTCTTTTTGAATTTGAAATTCTGTAATTTTCATCAATTAAATAGATTTAAAATTTTATTTCATTGTTAATTAATTTTTATTTCTTTTAATTTTTGAATAATTACATTTTATTTAATCTCCATCTCTTTAAGTCGAGTCCCTATGGGATTGACTCGTACTTGCATTAGTTACACTATATGAGCCTGTACACTTACGGTAAAACAATCAACAACCATCAATAAAACACAGCTAGGATTTTTTGTCAAATAAATCTAAACATAAATGTGAATATGTAGTGCCAAAAACTTTACCACTGGTAATGTTAGTTAACTAATATAGTAAATATTGAACCATGCACCATTATCATTAGAATTATGCATGTGCCATTATTCCTTTCCCCTATATTCAACCCTTGTCCTTTGACCAAATTGCAAAGATTTCCATTACTCTTTTCACCTTGTTCAACCCATGTTATGACAGAATTACGCATATTGTCAAGACTCCTTTAACCTTTTTCGACCCCTATTTTTTAACATAATTATGCATATACCATTACTCATATTAGCCCCATTCCTCATCAAATTTACACACTATACCTTCACCAACAACAAGAACAAATAGAAAATATTTAATTTCTTGGGAAAGACTCCTATTATTAGAATCTTCGCTCACTAATGGCATCAATACTGAAATATGGAAGCTAGCAAACTACATGTACCAATGTAGAAATCTCAGTCAAATATTCTATGAATCTTAAACAAAGCAAATAATAAGTATTAAACATTAATAACTAGTTATATTAACTAAAGAAAATGATATTTCATCCTATACAAATAAAATTGATTAAAAACACAACCATACTAGTTTTTCATGAATGCCAAGTTGAGACCATGTTATCATCTCCAGTGTTTCTTCCATGGTGCCATAACCACCTAGAGATTGAATTATGTGAAAAATGAGAAACAATTCTAATGTAAAGGGAGATAAGAAAACAAAAAAGGAAAAATTTTGAAGTTGGGTGTTGAAAATTTAGTAGGAAGAACAATGAAGGCATTTGCATGTTTGGTCATCCTTGACTTCTTTCAATGTATTTCTACAACTATTTTTGCATGTCTACATTTTTTTTACTTATCCTAAAATTTTGCAATAAATTTGATCCCTAATTAGTTTCTACATGTCAATAATATTAAAACAAGGGAAATAGAGGAGAAGAGATGAAACCTTATCTCATGGGGTGGGAGATCCATAGGAATCACTTTCCCTGTTGGCTACTTATAAGCAAATGTAAGCAGGCACTGGAGTTCACACATGGCTCTTGACAATTGTATAAAATTCACTAGGAAATCATTGTTGCAACTGAAATGACCTGAATTTCTACAAATGAAATTTATATTTCAAAATTTAGTTATGAAATGAAATTTTCTGATGTTTAGAATACACGATTTAGAAATGAAAAGTTGTCAGAAAAGAAAGGGTTCAAATTGATAAAGACTCTTTAGGGGCGTCTTTATAATTTTGCTAACCAACCCCACCTAAAAATTTGCAATGGTAGTTTATCAGTGTAATATTCCAAAAAATATATTTTTAAATAACTTAGTGGCGGGGGCCACATTTGATAATGGCACCCCCTCACTTAAGTGGAATGAAACAGATGCTAGGTCTATTTCCCAAACTGACAGAAAATCGATGAGATAAGAAAAGAAAGAAAAGAAGAAGGAAGAGGAAGGAGAAGGAAGAGGAAGGAGAGAAGGGAGAGGGAGAGGGAGAAAGAAGGAGAGAAGGGAGAGGATGCTGGTGGGGGTGCGGGTGCGGGGCTGCACAAACCCTAAGGTTTTGGATGGAATTGGGATGATTTAGACTGTCGATTGAAGAGGGAAAGCTATGTAACGTAGATCATAGATTTCACCTAAAATCAGCTTCAATCTAAGCAATCCAAGGGTGTGGGAAGCACAATGACGTGCTTTGATGGTAAGATCCGTGAAGCCCTATTCCCGATTTGTTGTATTTTGCTAAATTCGTACAATTTCGTCAGAGATCTAGGCTTGAGGGATAATCTGACCATTCAATTGTTAATATATGCTTATTAATGGATAGATCTCTACCCAATATAGGTTAGATTTGACAAAATTTATAATAGGTGTTAGAAAACAAATCAGACAATCTGGACCATCTAATCTATCATTGTGCAAACAGTGACTTCCTAATGTCGGATCTATGATCAAACACAACGGATGTGTCATGAAATGCTGAAATTAGAAAAATCATGATGAGTATGACTAGAATTAACAATTAGATGTCAATTATAAGTGTTATGGAGCGATCCAACGGTCGAATTGTCTCTAGACTTCACGAGATGTTAGGGACTGACCCTTTGTTGATTAAGAGACATAAATTAAGTAAATCATGACATAGATTGATGATCAAAGACTACAAATGTTTGTCTAGATGTTAGAAAAACCTACATCTAGTATAAGATTGACCCAATAGAGGGTTAATCAAATGATCTGGGCCATGGATCTAGGATTAACTTCTAGATCAAGAGAATTGTCACTTGAATTGTTTATTTTGAACTGTAAGAACACCAAGTCATAGATGACTTATGATGTGATAGGTACATCAGACGGCATGATGTGACATTGTTTATGCGCATGATTGGAGTACCATGTTTGTTGAGGTACGTGATTTCATTCAGAATTTCTCCATGACTTTAGTGATCATGACCTGTTCTCTAAAGTTCTTGAGGCATGTGTTTTTGGATCTTATCATGTTCACATGAATATGTTCCTACTTCTTATTAGTAGCATGACATTCAATTTTTGCAAATAACCATGTTTTACATGTGATGGACTGTATTTATCATGGGCTTTAATTGTACTTATTGAGGTTATTTTATAGAGTTTTTTCATGATTTATGAGTTATTGTTGATTTATGACGAGTGCTTCCACCTGATGGGTACTATGCTAGAAGGGTTGTAGGGTTGGCCACCCACCCTTTGACTTTGTGATGATGATGATTAGACACTGCCCTTGAATGGTATAGGGCCAGGTACGTAGGTGATGGTATCATGGATAGTCCTCCCTATGGGTCTCTTCTTGCCCATGAGGACGAAGAAAGTCTCCCATTTAGGTGTTGATGGGGAGCTACAGTGGTTCAGATCCTAGTGGGGTTGCCACTGCATCATAGTAGCTCATATTGTTATTCTATATGCTCATGTGGATTTATATGTGGGGTGAACTAGGGCAAGTCAGGTCTAGGTTGTGAGTGACTTCGGGGGATGATGCGAGCTACACGGGAGGGACAACTAGTCCAGTTCTAATGTGCATAGAGCTCTCAAGGGCATGGAAGCTATTTTGCAACAAAGATCAGGAAATAACAAAGGAATATCGAAAGGTAGCCACTAAGACAAGAATCTTAGGGAGTTTAAGAGACTAAACCCTTCTTTGTTTCATGGTACTTCAAAGCCAATCAAGACAAAAAAATGATTATGTAAATGGAGAAGATTTTTGAGGTTATAAAATGTCCAAATGAAGATAGAGTGTCTTTGGCAGCGTTCATGCTTGAGGGTGAGAGGAAACATTGGTGGAAAATGATAGATTAGACAGTGGTTCAGGATGATACCAACTTAGAATGGAAGAAGTTCACATAAATATTTTATGAGAAATATTTTCCACAGACTTTCAAAGATCATAGGGAAATGGAGTTCAAGGAATTGATTCAAGCTAATCTACAATGGCTAAATATGAAAATAAATTTACCAAGCTATCCAGGTACGCTTCTCATTTAATTATTGATGAGCAAAGAAAAGCTAAGAAGTTTGAAAGAGTCCTTCAACCAAACATTCGAAACAAAATTTCAGCCTTAATGTTATAAAGGTATAATGATGTTGTTTAGGGGGATCAAGTTTGTCAAAAAGGATTCTGAAGTTATTTAGGAAATAAAAAACAATAGACTTGGGGTAAAGAATACGAAACTTCAAGAAGAAACCTAAACAGAAGAACTTCAACAAGAAGAGGCTTGACAATAACATAATGAAAGAAATGACTGAACAATGCTAACAGTGCGAGAAATTTTAAGGGTCAAACCTATGTTATTGAGTGATACGAGCATGTTTTGGATGTGGTAAGGTCAGTCACATGATTAAAGATTGTCTAGTGAGGCGTGACCAACCACAACAACCACCTTACCCCAAATTACAAGAGAGAGTTTAGACATCACCCACCAGGATGCTCAGGCTTCCAAGTATCATTTCCATCTTGACAATGTTGCTAAAGATCTGATAGACTCAGTTCTACTCAATTTTTTGTTTCTCCAAGTTTTGTATGCAAATTAGAAAAAGAATTGGAACCTTTAGAATTTGAATTCTCAATAGCTACTCCAACTAGAGATGCATTGATCATAGATAGAATATATAAGGGTTATAAAGTACATATATAAGACAAAGAACTGTTAGTTGATTTGGTCTTATTGAAGATATAAGATTTTGATGTAATTCTTAGCATGGATTGGCTAGCGACATATCATGCGAGTGTCTACTTTAATAAGAAGGCAACCTTTAACCTACACAATATGTCAACATTCAAGTTCCAAGGTGATAAGAGAATTTTACCATTAAATATGATTTCTACAATTAAAGCAAATAAATTGTTAACAAAAGGTTGTAAGGGTATTCTTGCTTATGTTATAGACCATTCAATAGAAAAGTTTGACATAAATGCCATTCTGATAGTTAGTGGATTTTCAAATAAATTCCTGAAGGAGTTTGATTTCAAAAGCTCCTTGCTGAATGGCATCAACAGAATTGTAAGAACTTAAGGAGCAACTTGAAGAGATGTTAAACCTAGGTTTCATTTAACATAGCATTTTTCCTTAGGGTGCATAGGTGTTATTCATGAAGAAGAAAGATGGTTGGATAAGAATGCGCATCAATTACAGTAGTTGAACTAGGTGACAGTAAAGAACAAATACCCACTACCTCGAATTGATAACATGTTAGATCAGTTACTAGGAGCTTAGATGTTCTCCAAGATGGATCTCAGATCCTAAAATCATGAACTCAAAATCAAAGATGAATATATTGCTAAGACTACTTTCAAGATGAGATATGACCACTATGAATTTCTTGTAGTGTCCTTCAAGTTAACCAATGCTCGAATAGTTTTCATAGATTTGATGAACAGAATCTTTAGGCCTCTTTTAGACAAGTTTCTTATCATCTTTATCAATTACATCTTAGTCTATTCTCAAAATACTAAGGATCATGTATAGCACTTGAGGATTGTTTTACAAGTGTTGAGAAACTAGAAGTTATATGCAAAATTAAACTAAGTGTGGATTTTGGATGGACAAAGTGGTGTATCTATGGCATGTAATTTCAAATTAAGGTATCTCTATGAATCCTTCTAAAGTGGAAGTGGTAACAAAATGGGAAAGGTTAACTAACATAACTGAAATTTGGATTTCCCTACACTTGGGAGGGTATTACGGACTGTTTGTTGAGGGGGATTCTCTTAACATGCTAGCCTTTTAACAAAACTGACTTAAAAGAATGTGAAGTTTATCTTAAATGAATATTGTTAGAGAATCTTTCAAGAGTTAAAGACTTAATTGTTGTCAACACCCATTTTAACAAATTTTGATGAAAATGGGGGATTTTTCATCCATTGTGATGCTTTGAGGAAAGGTTTGGGGTGTGTATTGATGTAGATGAGAACGTAGTAGCATATGCAACCAAACAGTTGAAGATTTACAATCAAAACTACCCAACTCATGATTTGAAATATTCCGCAATATTGTTAGCACTAATAATCTAAAGACACTACTTGCATGGAAAATTGTTTAAAGTCTATACAGATCATAAGAGTATGACGCACCTGTTCTCATAGAAAGACTTGAACAAAGATAGAGAAGATGGATAGATTTCATGAAAGATTATGATTTTACAATCCATTATCATCCAGGCGAGGCAAATGTAATAGTAGATACCTTGAGTAGAAAATCTTTTAGACTTCTAGAATATATGATGATGAGAGAGTGGAAAATGCTAGATAAAGCTAAGGATTGGAATTTGGTGGTTAGAAATGAAAACCCTACAGTGATTCTTGCAAGCCTAGGAGTAAAACTAGTTTTAGTCCAACACATTAAAGAGGCTCAGGCTGGTGATACTCAATTGACAAGTATCTTGAAGGAAGTCAAACAAGAGATAAATTGAAGTTCAAAATCGAGACTGACAATGCTTTGAGATTCAAAGGAAGATAATGTGTTCTAGATGATGCAAATCTTAAGAAGAAATTATTAAATGAAGCACACAAATCTAAGTACATGGTACATTTAAGAAGTAGTAAGATGTATCAAGATATAAGAAGTGGGTTTTTGTGGAACAACATGAAGAGAGAGATAAAATTGTTTGTATCTAAATGCTTGAAGTGTCAATAAATTAAAGTTGAATATCAAAAACCTATAGGAACTTTACAATAATTACCAAAACATAAATGAAAATTGGAGCACATCACTATGAATTTTATGAGAGGGTTACCAAAGACCAAGAGCAGTCATGATAGTATCTTAGTTGTCTTAGACAAGCTAATCAAGTCATCTTGTTTCATAGTTATTAAGATGACTGACTCCTTAGATCACTTAGCCAAACTCTGCATCAAAGAAGTGGAAATACTTCATGGAATATCTATGATTGTCATATCCGATAGAAACTTGAGGTTTGCATGTTGTTCTTTGGGTACACAATTGAATTTTAGCATAGCCTTCCATCCTCCAATGAACAATCAGAAAGGACTATCTAAATACTGGAGGATATATTGAGAGCATGTGTAATGAACTTGAAAGACAATTGGGATGCTCATTTACCATTACTAAAGTTTGCACACGTTAACGTTAAACAATCTAGCATAAGGATGGCACCTTACAAGGCCCTATATGGTGGGAAATGTAGGTCACTAATATGTTGGCAAGAGGTAGGTGAATGAGAGATACTTGGGTCATAGTCGATTGGTCAGATAACAAAAAAGATCAAGTTAATCCTCAAGCAAATGGAAATGGCTTAGAGCAAACAAAAAAGTTATGGAAAAAATTGACAAAAAGAGTTGGAGTTCATGATTGGCAATAATCTATTTTTGACACTGTTGCATGCTAAAGGAGTCATGACATTTGAAAAGAAATAAAAATTGAGTCCAAGACTCACTGGACCCTTTGAGATTTTGAAGAAGATTAGAGATGTCGCATACATGATAGCTTTACCACTACAACTATTAATCATTCACATATTTCCCATATCAATGCTTCAAAAATATGAACTAAATTAATCTCATGTACTAAATTTTGCCAATACAAGTGAGAGAAATTTTAACATATATACAGAGGTCATTTCAAATCCTAGACCAAAAGGAGCAAATTCTGAGAACAAAAATAACTTCATTAGTGAAGGTGTTATCACGACATCATTCAATGGAAGAAGCTATATTGGAAAGAGAAGATGAAATCAGGAAAAAATAGCCTCACTTGTATGCAATTTATATCTTAAAAGTCAATACATGATGAGGGAGATTAGACTTAAATGGTTTGGACATGTTCAAAGGAGACCAACAATGGCACCGGTTAGGAGTGAGGCAATACAAGAAGAAGTATCTAAAAGGGCAAGGGGAAGGCCCAAAAGAACGTGGATAGAAGTGGTGAGGAAAGATTTAAAAACTTTGAGACTAAATGAAGCCATGGTACTTAATAGAAAGGAATGGAGGAATAAGATTCATGTGGCCGACCCCTAATTGCGATAAGGTCTTGACGACGACGACGACAACGACGATGATGATTAGTAAAAACACTTTAGGGGCATTTTTGTAATTGTGCCCATTAGGCCACTAAAAAATCTGCAATGAAGATCTGTTAGACATTAAGCAATGCATCATAATGAATTAGACAATGAATTTTATGATGCTTCATATTGGGTATGGAGGACCATCCTTAATGATGAAAAATAAATTAATTTATTAAAAATCTAATCTTTAGGTTAAGAATCTAGAAGGGGGAAAATGATTATTTTGAGTAAAAAAGAATAAACAACATGAAAATCACCTAAAAATTCCTCTCTCTCTCTCTCTCTCTCTCTCTCTCTCTCTCTCTCTCTCTCTCTCTCTCTCTCTCTCTCTCTCTCTCTCTCTCTCTCTCTCTCTCTCTCTCTCTCTCTCTCTCTCTCTCTCTCTCTCTCTCTCTCTCTCTCAAAGATCGGCTTTTTGTCGGTGATAGTTTCCACCACCTCCCTCTCCTCTCGACTCTCTCTTGAGCTTGTCTCCATTCCTAAGACCCCCTTCATTTGTTGCCGATTAGAGCCAAAGTTTTTCAGTCTCTTAGTTGGGTTTATATAGAACTGAGGAAGAAAAGGAAGACAACCAATAGTCTACCATTGATCTTTGATGTTTCCTTCATTGATCAAGAATCGAACCATCCTAAAGTGATTTTGCTAGAAAATAAGAAGAAAACAGAAAAACTCATTTCTTCTCTAGCAATTCAAAGAGCTTTAAGTTCCCTATTAGAATCCAGACAAACCCAAATGTTATCAACAATAGTTTGCCTCTGACGAGTATGGATTTATCTCCAACTATCTCTCCCTCTCTAGTTCACTAATTTGTGGCTAGAAAAAACAAGCATCCCACTCTCTCTCTCTCTCTCTCTCTCTCTCTCTCTCTCTCTACTCATTGATCCATTGTTGAAAGAATAGATTAGAACCTTCCAACGACTCCATCCCTTTTTCAAATCTCCAATCCATACATGGAACAGTATATTTGAGAATTTCCCTACTATATTTCTCTCCCTTCTGCCCGATGATAGTAGCATAAGCAGATCAAAGTTCGAGCTACCGTTGTTCAAGTTTTGATCGTAGATGAATGGCCAAAAAAAGGATCGGATCCCTTATATAGGATCACCATTGATTTTTTAGATGAAAATTGTTTGATCATCAAGTAAGTTCACTAATATATTATTTATTTCTATAATTTCTCTGAATCAGAATAAGAAGTTTGATTGGGCTGATTTGGTGTAGAAATCAAGTTTTTGATTTTTGAAGAGGGTATTGATCTCTAAGGTTTGTGTTCTTGAATCCGATATATTATAGATTTGATTGTTGATTTACATGTATATTGGACTTGGACTTTGATTTACATTTGGTTTTAACTAGTGATCATTGTTGATCAACAATCTGAATTTAACGCATGATCTGTGTTGATCCATGATTTGATTTTTAAAGCCTCATCTATGTTATCAGCAATTTCGTACTTGAAGCATAAGTAGTACGAATCCACAATCAAGATCATTGATTTGTGATCTATAATCAGTCATTTTTTAATTGTAATATGATTTTGATATGTGAAATGTACTTTAATTCACGATTTGGATTTGAATGGTGATATGATTTTTAATACTTTAATCTATCAATTGAATTCACAATTCAAGTTTGAATCACTTTTGGGTTTTGAATATGTTATATGTCATTAATTGGATATTTGAGTTCTAATTTATGGCTTTGGTTATTTATGAAGTATGATGTTGTTATGGTTTATGATACCCAACTTTGGATTATGAAATCTCAGTTCTAGATGTTCTTAGATTGGATTATTAGTGTGAATTTTGATTTTTCCAGTTTAGTATGTTCATGGATTTTGATTATCAGAAATTAGAATTGTTCTCAATTTCAGTTTGAATTTTATAATTGGCATGGCTATGAATGTGAATTTTGGCCTTGGATTTGAATTTTAAATTTTGTCGTCATGGTCCATATCAACTATTTTATGATTGCACAGAGCGCTAACATTTATATATAATGTACATATATGATTTTGTATATGTATTAAAAGATCTTGATTTGTATTTTAGATTTGATCTAAGTTTCATTTGTAAAATTTACAAATATTTGAAGACAAGTGAATTATGTGAACTTTTTTCCATTCAAAATTGAATGTATGGGAAGAAAGTCTTAATTGGGAAGTATTGATCTTTTTCATTGGTTTTGATTGAAATGTGGCCAAATATGCGTGCTAGTATGTGGACCTTAACTTAGATATATATTATCAACATTAGATATTTGATGTCCTAAATGGAAACCAGAGAGTATATGTTATCCTCCATGGATGGTACTATGAACTTCATAAGATCAATGAGGAAGTGAAACTTGTTTAGAACATATGTCAAGAGGGCTTCACTTCTTAACCTAAATCTTTGGATCTTTTGATGAGTGCTTGATCAATGTTGGTTATTTGGATATCTACTTAACCTCCATGAATGGTATTCTCAACCTCATCTAAACTACACATGAACAAATACTAAACTTTTGTTGCTCTTATTTAAATACACAAACTATGTTTTTGTTTTGAAAATGAATTTATCAAACTATCAAAATTTGGTTAATTAATTGAAGAGATTATGATTTCCATATCAGGTTTAACATTTTATATTCCATAATTTGTTATATGTTTTAATCTTCATATGCGTCAAATTATATGAATTTGATTTGTAGAAATCCTTGTTTTTCTGAAATTCATAGCAATTATGTATGCATATACACTTACACAAGCACAAGCTTGGTGAGATATTATATTGTTTACAATATCTCATATTTGAAAATTTTGACTTGAAAGCAAAGTAGCTCAAGCTAGATGAAACCTTGGATGAGGAAATTGTTGAGGTCTTTTGAAGATTATAATTCTCAAAGCAATTTCATAATGTAAACATACTTCATTTAGATAAATTTATATTTGAAGGAACATTGGCTATATTCAAATTAGTAAAATGATATTTTTTTTTCTGCATAATTAGGGAGCATGTAAAATGAGTTTCTATTATATTATAGAATGTTTATCAGATGAATTGCATCACATGCATTAAATGCATAAGTCCAAAAACAGAGGAAACTTTGTCAGATTTTCATTAGAAATAGAGAAAATGACACTTGGGTTCTTTTGGAAATAATATTTTTGTTGTTTCAAAATTTTTTTTTTTTAAAAACCATGTTGACAACAAAAGTTGGTAGTCTCTTATATTTTTTGAACTTAAGCATTTAATGGATGCGATGTGATCCACTTGATAAATATTTTGAAATATAATATAAACTCATTCTATCATGCCTCCTGTTTACAAAGCAAAAAAATATCATGTATTATCAATTAGGCGACACAAATTCTTAGGATAGTCAATGAGATATAAAATTTTAGTCATCTCTAATTTTACCAATTTGAATATAATCAGCGTTCATTCAAATACAAATCCATCTAAAATTTATTATGCATTCGTCTAAATGAAGTTTGTTCTCGTATATTAAGTTGCTTTGAGAATTATAATCTTCAAAATACTTCAACAATGTCCTTATCCAAAGTTCCTTCTAGCTTAAGCGACTTTTCTGTCAAGTCAAATCATTCTAATATGAGATAATGTAAACAATACAATATCTCAGCAAGCTTACGCCTATGTAAGTGTAACATCTAATTACATTGAATATATATATTTCATAAACATGCATACATAATTGTTATGGTTTTCAAAAAATGATGATTTTTACAAATCAATTTCATATAATTCATAGCACATGAAAAATCAAAATATATAACAAACTATGGAATATAAAACATCAACCAAAGAAATACGAAAACATGATTTCTTTAATTAAATAACCAAATCCCATCTAAACTGATTTAAGAGTATCAATAGAATCATTTTGGCTTAACAAATTATCCTTTAAAACAAAACATGGTTTGTGTATTTAAACATGAGCAACAAAAGTTGGTACAAGTCGACGTACAATTTAGATGAGTCCAACTACCTCATTGATCAAATGGGGTTCAATGTACTATCCATGGAGGACAAATAGTTATCCAAATATCCAACGTTGATTAAGCACTGGCCAAAGATCCAAAGATCTACGTTCAAAAGTGAAGCCCTACTAACATACATTTTAGACAAGTTTCACCACTCCATTCACCCGATGAGATTCAAAGTACCATCCATGGAGGACAAACATATATTCCTTGATTTCCATTCATGAGAATTCAAATATCTAATGTCAACCAAATGTAGATTAGATAAATATAAGCTATGGTCCACATACCACCACACTTATCTAGCCACATTTCAATCAAAACCAATGAAACACATTGATACTTTCAACTTTAGACTTTCTTTTCATGTATTCAATTTCGAATGGAAAACAGTTCACAAAATCAACTTGCTTTCAAATCTTTGCAAATTTCAAAAACAAAATTTAAATCAAAACCAAAATACAAATAAAGGCTTTTTAATACATATACAGAATCAAATCTGTACATTATAAATCAAATGTAGTACTTTGCAGAATCACAAAACAACTAATATGAACCAAGTAACATAGCGGCAAAACTAATTCATGAGCAAAATTCAAAATCCAAATTTAAGGCCGAAAATCCACCTTTATAGCCATGCCAATACTAAAATTCAAACTCAAACTAAAATTGAGAACAATTCTCATATCTGATAATCAAACCCAATAAACATACAAAACTGGGAAAGATCATACTCCAAACTAAGAACTCAATCTCAAAACATCATAACTGAAATTTCATAATTCAAAGTGAGAATCATAAACAAAACAGTACCAAACTTCATAAATAACCAAAGTCATAAATCAAAACTCAAATCGCCAACTAATGACAGATCACATATTCAAAACTTGATTGTGATTCAAACTCAAATTGCATATTCAATTAACAGATTACATATTAAAAGTTAGATCATGACTCAAATTCAAATAATAAATTAAAATACAGATCAAAATCATATTGTTACACAAACTCATATATCAATTCAAAAAGGACATATTACGGTTCACAAATCGAAGATCCAAACCGTGGATCAGCATAACTCATGCATCAAATACTAAATTGCTGATCAACATAGATGAAGCATCAAAATTCAAACCATGGATCAACATTGATCACGTGTCAAAACCAGATGTAAATTAAAGTCCAATATAAATGTAAATCAACAATCAAATCTATAATATATCAGATTCAATAACACAAAACCAACAGATCAATATCCCCGTCCAGAAATCAAGTTTATACAAATCAGTCCAATCAAACATCTTATTCGAATTCAAAGAAATATATACAATTCTAATCTTCTCAAATCAGTTCGCAATCCTAGACGAAGGATCCGATCTTGTTTTTCGCCATCGATCTACATTCGAAACTCCAATAGGGATCGCAGAAACTCTGATCTGCTCAAGGCACTAATAGTCAAGCAAAAAGGAGAGAAATAAGGTCAGAAAATTTTCAGATCTGCCGGCCAACTATGGATCGGCTTTCCAATAGAGAGATGGAGACGTCGGAAGGCTCTGATCTACTCTTTCAACAACGGATCATTGGGTACAGAGAGAGAGAGAGAGAGAGAGAGAGAGAGAGAGAGAGAGAGAGAGAGAGAGAGAGAGAGAGAGTAGAATCTTCGGCCTATTTTTCCTGCCAGAAATGGACGAAACCAGACAGGGAGAGTGGTTAGGGACGATGCCATCTCACCGAAGACAAACCGTTGCCTATCACGATTGGGTTCTATAGGAAACTCAAAGGCTCTTCGAATCATCGGAGAAGAAACGGTTTTTTTTTTCCAGAAAACCACTCAAGGACGGTGGGATTCTTGATCCATGAAGGAAACATAGAAGATCAGCGGTGGATTATCAGCTGTCTTCCTTTCAAAGTAACTAGATGGATAAGCTCCAATTGAAAGAAAAGACAGCCAAAGCAACAATATAGCATTTAACAATTTCAGGAACTCAACGTCTTAAGACCTAATAAATTATTGGCAGTCTGAAAATAGCAAAGAACGAATCTAATTAAACCAAGAGTGAGATAGCAAATTATATAGATGAACTTCTATAACATGACAAACTAGAATTTCAAACAGCAGAAGAAGAGGGTTCATTTGAACTCTCATGTGACCCGAGTGACCAGGGTTGAAACTTAAAGAAGATCAACCTTTTAATCTGACAATGCCATCTTAAATAGAGGACTTAATTTCAAAATGTTTGCATGACAAAAGGAATAGAACAAGTTCAATATTCATTGGTCCAAGCCTATAAAACAGCAAAAAGCTGCAAATACACATTGGATTGCTAAGAATCCATAGTTGTAAATACACAATGGACTACTAAAGAAGTAAAGCTGATCAACCTAAGTCAATACAGACAACGTCAGAATTGGAATATTATTGATTTTTAAGGTTTCCATAAGAGAATTCATATAGGCATACGTAAATTCTACATCAGCAGAGATTGCTCATAGTTCTTAGTCAAATAGCTGCTAATAGATGGGCAAGATCCACCTGCAGAAAAGATGCAACACATACTTGTCATTTTCTACTCCTTATGTTTTAATATTGGCATTTCAATTACCATTTCTTATACAAGTGGCAACAGTTCATGATAAAAACAGACCAAAGAAGCTTGCAGCAAAACAGTGAATTACAACTCCAGCTCAACAAAGATGGCTTGCTAAGCTTATGATGAGGCTAAAAAATCAAGGATAGAACATTCGAAAATCCAAAATATTTCCTTTTTGTCTTAGGTAAGTGCTACTTATTTTTTCAGTTGAACTAGGTAACTAGGTAAAAGCCCGGTATTATCTACTATGTATGGTTGGATATGTCTAGCTACTTCGTTGCACACTAACTGCCTAAAAGAC
Source organism: Warburgia ugandensis (assembly GCA_035236585.1). Taxonomy (NCBI): domain Eukaryota; kingdom Viridiplantae; phylum Streptophyta; class Magnoliopsida; order Canellales; family Canellaceae; genus Warburgia; species Warburgia ugandensis. The sequence goes on along the minus strand of CP141127.1, from coordinate 12,385,669 downwards.
AGTGCTCTATTTCAAGAGGTTTATGTTGTTCATTTCAAGTGCAAAAAAAAAAAAAGAAGAAGAAGAAAAGCATTTACTAACTTGTAGAACTTCTCAGCTTCTTTGTTGGGACTGTCTAGCTTCATCCACTGGGTAAGCTCGGCCACCATCTGTTATTGTCTTTCCAAATGCATCACGCAACAGTACACCCACATCATCAAGGCCATTTGGTTCAAGAAGCGTATGGGTATTACCTTCGTCTGAAAAAGATGACAGAAGTTCCTCATATTATTCTGGCAGTGTGAATCCATCATAAAATCCTAAACACAATATCTTCGCGTATATCCAAATGAGTCTTCCTATACGCATTCAAACAGCTTCGATAAGGGCATCGTATTTTATCAATGCTAGTATCTCTGAACTCAAACTCGAGCCACTATTCGAGTTCGTCCATGGATGCCTTGGAAGTCCTATGCTGATTGATCAAACTCCTATTCATAACTACGTCCCCCAACTGATTATGGAAGCTAGTATGACTAAATTAGAAAACATGATCGTTTAGGACAAGAAATGGTAGTGACTTCAGCCAGATCTTACATGATGGGGTCTTAATTCATCAAGAGATGAAATTAATTTAGTCTAACGTAAGTTAGTTAAGCAACTCCAGGAGATACCACTGATCCCAGGAGATAATCATGTTCGGGAACCAAAAGTCACAGTTTCTTGGTCTGGTCTTGTCCATTGAAGCATACGGGGACGTTTTAGTGCTTTGGAGTGCAATATATAAGTAACCAATCCTGTAGCATCTTCCCTCAGTTCTTCAAATATATGACCACTTATTCTAACTTTTGTGATATTCTATACTATTCAAACGTAAAAATTAAAGAACAATGCAGTCAGAAAAAACATGTATACTCGAAGAAGGAAAGGGAAGAGCTACTTCTTGCTTGGATACTCATATATATTACACTTTGAGCATTAAAATTACTCCGTTTACATGAACTGTCTCATCATCATCATCATCATCATCATCAAGACCTTATCTCGATTAGGGGTTGATCACATGAATTTTGTTTCTCCATTCCCTTCTATTAAGTGTAATGGCTTCATTTAGTTTCAAAGTTTTTAAATCTTTTCTCACCACTTCTATCCATATTCTTTTGGGCTTTCCCCTTGCCCTTTTAGAACCTTCGACTTGGATCGCCTCACTCCTAACTGGTGCCACTTTTGTTCTCAGTTGGACATGTCCAAATCATTTAAGTGTAGTCTCCCTCATATTGTTATCTATTAATTGGTACTACTCCTACGTTTCCTCTAATGTTTTCATTCTACTTCGATCATTTCTTGTCTTACCACTCATCTATCTCAACATCCACATTTCGACAAATCTCATTCTATGTACATGTTATTTCTTAACAGCCCAACACTTTAATTTATAGAGCATGGTTGGCCTTACAGCCATCCTATAGGACTTTTCATTCAGTTTGAGTAACATCCGTCGATCGTACAAAACTCTAGAGGCTCATCTCCATTTGTTCCAACCCATTTGGATTCTCTGAGTAACCTACCTCTCAATTTCTGCACTCTCATTAATTATCAATCCCAAGTATTGGAAGTGTTCTTTTATGTAGACTTTTTGGTTATCAATCTTTATTGGTATTCCACTGCCTCTCCTTTCCTTGCTAAAATTGTATTCCATATACTTTGTCTTAGTTCAACTAATTTTAAATTCTTTAGATTTTAATACTTCTCTCCATAACTCAAGCTTTGTGTTTTTCCATTCTTTGTCCAATCAATCAAAACTATATCATCTGCAAATAACATGTACAATAGCATCTCCTCATGTAGATGTTCTATTATTTCATCCATACCCAATGTAAAAAGGTACGGGCTCAATGTCAATCTTAAGTGCAATCCTATAGTGATAGGAAAATCACTAGTCTCTCCATTAATGATCCCAAGATTTTTTAGCACTCCCTCTTATATATCCTTAATTATATCCATATACCCCTGTAAAACCCCTTTCTTGCCCGAATAGCCTATCATAAGATTTTTCTAAGTCAGTAAAGACCATGTGGAGGTCCTTCCTACTCTCCCTATATTTCTCTATTAATTGTCTAACCAAAAAAATAGCTTCTGCGGTAAAGCTCCTAGGCATAAAACCAAATTGATTCTCCAATACACTTGTCTCATATCGTAGCCTCTTCTCAATCACTTTTCCAAAAAGTTTCATAGTATGATGCATAAGTTTGATCCTTTGATAATTAGTGTAACTCTGTATGTCTCCTTTATTCTTATAAATTGGTACAATAGAGCTCTTCCTCTATTCATTTTTTATTTTATTTGATTATACAATCTTGTCCACCAAACTACTCCAATATCTCCCATATACTTTCAAAACTCTATTGGTATACCACCGAGCCCCAATGGCCTTTCCTGATGTTATCTATTTTAAAGCCTCTTCTACTTAGGTATTCTAATCCTACAATCATATCTACAATGTCCAACATTATTTGGATTTACAATACTTGCAATCCCTATATTCTTAGGGTAATTTTCATTTAGAAAATTTTCGAAGTAACTTTTTCACCTTTGTTTGATTTTGCCATCTTTGACTAGTACCATTTGATCATCACTTTTAATACACTTAACATGGTCTCTAAATCCTTACTCTTCTGTTTGCTTACTTTTACGAATTTAAAAATATCTTTGTCACCTTCGCTTGATCCTAATCAATTATAGAGACCATCATATGCCTTGAGTTTAACCTCACATACTATTCTTGCAGCAACTTTTTTAGCACTTTTATATTGTAAAAGTTTTTGTTATTTTTAGTTTTCTTTCATGCTTTAAAACACACTTGTTTCTCTTTAATAACTTTTTGCACTTTTTCACTCCACCACCAAGTTTCCTTTACTAGTTGCCTTATACCTTTAGATACTCCTAGGACATCTTAAGACACTTTCTTAATGGACTCAACCGTATTAATCCATAGGGTGTTTACTTCTGTTTCATTGCTCCAGTTTACTTTTACCATCAACTTGTTTGTAAATAATATCGTCTTCTCTCTTTTTAAGTGCCATCACATAGTTTTTGGACTCCTATTAAGTTCATTTCCTTTCTTCCATATTTTAATATAGACACACATAACAATTAACCTATGTTGTGAAGTTAGACTCTCAATGGGTAGCACTTTACAATCCTTACATATTGATCTTTTGGTATTCTTAAGTACAAAAATGTCTATTTGGCTTTTATATGGTTACTTTTAAAGGTTAGTAAGTGTTCATTCCTCTTCTTAAAGTATGTGTTTGCTATAGCTAGGTTATATGCTAAAGAAAAATCAAAGATATCTTCCCCCATCTCATTTCTTTCTCCAATACTATTCCTTCCATGTACTCTACCATATCCTTCCTTTTCTTGTCCTACATGACCATTAAAATATGCTCTTATAAATATTCCTATCTGTGTTGGGACTTTCTTACTTTGTTCCCTCAATATCTTCAAAAAATGGTCTCTTGATTCTTTCTTCAAACCATGCTTGTGGTGCATATGCACTTATAAAATTTATGACCTTTTCTGCTATACAAAGTTTTATTACTATAATTCCATCATTGGTTCTTTTGACGTTTATAACTTTATCATTTTCACTGTCCTTTCCTATATACCAAAACTTATACCCATCAATTTCTCTAGTTTTAGCATGTTTCCACTTGGTTTCTTGAATACAAGTGATGTTGACCATCTTGTGTATCATTGTATCTACTAATTCCAAACTCTTACATGTCAATGTGCCTTTATTCCATTCAGTATTACGAATCTTTTTCTCTTGACCTAGCCTATTTAGCCGTGCACTTCTAGAATGGCATGAGAACCCATGCATACTTTGCACCGCACTTGGAATCTAATGTAGCATGTTGCTTTCAAGGGAATGCTCTATCAACCCTTGTATATTTTTTTTACTATACTTAGAATCTGATGTAGTGCATCATTTTTGGAGGAACGACCTAGCAGCTCTTATCCATTTTTCACTGCATTAGAGAGTTAGTGTGTCGCATACGAGGAACACCTTAGCCTGAGGAAATGTCAAAAATCAATTCTTGCATGGGGGTTTGCTAAGGGTTTTACTTGCTGGCTAGCACCTGACAGAAAACCCTCCTCTTTTATTTGGGCTTGGGCACTATTCTACCAAGTAATTTTATTTACCAGCCAGCACCTGTCTACCAAGTGGTTTTACTACTTTATGTATGATACAATATTGGACTAAAGCATTTAAAAAATTCCTTGTATATTTGTGCTGTTAGACAATTCAAGACGTTATGTCTCCATATAAAGCCATGAAAGGACATTTGGGTATCTTGTAATATATTATATTTAGGATTTCCCACTGACCTGAAGACACTAGGTCATGATCTCCTATTGCCCTTTAGATAGCAGGTCCTCTAGGATTACAAACCACAAACAGATAGACAACCACACATCCAACAAATTTTAAGAGGCTAGTCAATTCATGAACTCTATAGTAAACAAATTCTTACCTTAAAGGAGATAATGTGGCATAGTAGAATGGACATGCTATAGACCTAGGCCTATAAGATTATCATATACAAACTATCAAAGTAATAGGATATCTAGAAAATAGAAGGTTGAATAACACAGATTATTATTCACTAGCAATTAAGTACGATATTCCCATATTTTCACTAGAAATTGCCTCCTTAAAGAAATTGACAGAATTCACCCTTATAGGCCCATGCATACCCTTGGCACATGTTACATATAGTAATATGAAGCAAATAACAAAAATAAAATAAAAATAAAAAGTAGAACCTAGTTATTCGAAAATTAAAAGAGAGCAAATAAAATTCTTAGGGCTGAGTATAACTCCTGTCAGCTCTTAGTAGGAATCTGCCTCTACTTGTAGCTTCTAAGTTGTGGGTTTAAGTCGGCTCAATTACTAAAAGAAAAGGAAAAGAAAGCTGCTGGTCCCAGGTCCAAATCATGCTTGAAACAACAATAACTTATCATTGTAAAGAACTCTTCTATGGAAGGTAAACTAAGAGAACTTAGAGCAAAGGAGGGGGCTCAGATCATCATGAAGAATTTGATGACAACAGTGGAAGTGACGAGAAAGATTTCAATTTATAGGTAAAGCCACGACAGGGGAAATCAACTGGTGGAATTTAATTCCATATGTCTTTTTTTTTTTTTTACTAATTGTATGGTTTAGTAGTCATAATACAATGATTTGGAACATCCCTTCACTTTGATTTTTCTCTGGAAAAACATACTTAGACATCCCAATCTATTTGAGAATTCCTCTTGACTCCCTAGACGACAACCCAGAGCAAGTCGTCTTATTGTTGAGCAAGCCGACTCTCCAAGGATGGCTCTCTTGAGGCCCAAGCGATCTTGGGGGTCTCGATACTTCAGACATACTTTCATATTCAGGATGTGATGATTCCCACCATCAATTCGCACATCTTAGCGGCCTTCAGTTCGGGGGAAACCTGTGCTGATTGGCAAGTGCTGCCTAGAGAACGGCTTATGGGAGGCGTTTTAGAAGGCCTTCTTAGCTCATTTTACAGCAGATAGTTTTATTGTTCACTCTCCTCAATTGATATATCATAAACTACCCAGGACTCAAGTGGAGTAGTATGCCAGGTTAGCAGATAGGGTATAGTCTCTTGCTTAGGATGGTAGACTAACTTATGTCTATTGATAAGCTTTTAGGCTTCACATTTATGAACTAAAATACATCATCGGTGGTTCCATTGATTGAAAACAGCACCACCACATTATGACGAGATTGCAGCAACTCATTTGCTAACTACTTGCGTAAGCTTCAGTCATGAAATAGATAAAAACCAGCCCAAAGACCATCAAATAAACCATAAGTTTGCTATTTCATGACCTTCACTTAGCAAGGAGTCGTTCTAAATACTTAAAAATTGGTTATGACCATCAGAAATTAGAACACTTAGGAGTGCCTAAGAGGACAGAGAGATGTGCAGACAATTAAAGAGGAGTTTAGGGCTTTGCATTGAATTCATTGGCAGATAGTGATAAAAATTGCAGCGGCATTGCAATTAGGTACATTATCTTTAATCGAGGAGAAAGGACAGTATATAGAAGGATCTAGTTTTGGGCCAAAAGACGAAGTGATATGGGTCACAAGTTATGGAAAGAATCATATTGTACTTGAACACAATATTTGTCTCCGAAAAATACCTTTGAGAATTCAGATCCTGAGCTTACAATATTTGTCCCTGAAAAAATACCTTTGAGAATTCAGATCCTGAGCTCCAACATGGTGGTTCAAGCAAAACAAAACTGAATTTCAACAAACACAATATACATGTCCAAGCAAACATCAACCCCTACAATATTATGCACTGCATTTGGGCACAAAATTTAGAACTATGAATATTGTTTGAACTAAGAGACAATAAACAACTTTGTAATTAAGTTGTTAGGCTCAAGGCTACAGTCTCCTCGACATAGCAACAACATGCCACCACTCCAATGGAAGATCAGAACCATTGTTGCCTGCAATCTTTGACAACCACCTCCACGTACAGAGTGATATGCTTTTCAGCAAAGCATCTTCCACAAGCACCTCCACAATCCACTTTAGCTCACTAATAAGAGTTCAACATGATACTCAGTCTATCTTGTCTAGATGGAAAAATCTACCTTGTTAGACCATCTATCTAAAGAGGACCACTGTAACCATGAGCCTCACCATATATCAAAAGTAGTGAGGATAGTGAATGATAGGTTAAACTATCTTGCCTAAACTCCAGACTTGCAGTTGCTTCCCCATAAAGGGTGGCATGAGTTCATTTGACTTGAACTCAACAAGATAAGAACTGAGCTCTGCCAAGAACAATGCAAGAAAACATTCATAAAGCTCCCAGCAGTGAATTGCCATTTATTGTTGAGAGTAGTCTCTTATCCCTCTTGTGATATATATTGCACTGAATACTATTTTATTCTTAAAGTTTTTTTTTTTTTTTTTTTTTCTTAGTTGATTGGGTTTAGTCTTATTTCCCTCCATACTATAAAAATTGATCAATCTTTATTGACATGCAAGTTAAAGGAGCGAAAAGAAGGTAACTATCAATATGTGGTGTTTCAAAATAAAAAGACTAGGTTGTGCTTGTGCAGATGATAACTCTACAACATGTTTAATGCTTTGACTAAAGTTTGTGATTGTCATTGATGGAATCAAAGGAATTGTGAAGCTCCTAGTTGCATACCTTGTTCATGGCGTGCATATGATCTTTTGACATTTGAGAGATACAAAGAAACAATAAGCTCTTGTGCTTTCTACATGAACATATGCCATTTTCACTCGATATGTAGGTGAGAGCCCAACCTTCTTTTATGGAAAAAAGATGCACTATTTTGGTAATGCCAAGTGGCTATCAGAGGCTTCCTGGTGAAAAATCCCAAACTATAGAAGCTACCCATTTTGATACTTGCAGACAGTGGACTATGGTGGTTGACTATTCAATTGCCTTACCGCTAACATATAAGTGGTAATTCGAATCCCATTGCATACCAACCAAGACAGGACATCAGGAAAACATTAAGTTAGGTACATGAGTCATTGACCGAGTATGACTTGTATGTTGGCTCATCTGAAAGTTGTGCAATTTTATGTCAAATGATTGCCCAACCTTCCATACTACAGAAAGTTTCACTGCCTCAGATAGATGATGATGCTAAGAGTATTAGAGCCCAACTAGAAGATGGTGAGAGTATTGAGCATTGGACCATGGACTCTTCTATTGGGTTACAATATTTGAGTAGACTTTTAGTACCACTAGTTGATGAGGTCAGGAGAGAATTGTTGAATGAGGCACATCGATCTAAATTTTCAATACATTCTAGTAGCACAAAGATGTATCATGACCTTAGAAGGCACTTTTTGTAGAAAGGCATGAAGAAGGACATTGCTGAGTTTATTGCTCGATGTTTAACATGTTAACAGATTAAAGCAAAACATCAGAAACCTGTAGGATTACTACAACAATTACTAGTGCCAGAATGGAAGTGAGAGCATATTACCATGGATTTTGTGGTAGGTCTTCCACATAGTAGGCAAGGTTGGAATATCATATGGGTGGTTGTTGATAGATTGGCCAAGTCAACGCACTTCCTACTAGTGAAGGTTATTGATTCACTTGAGACATTAAGTCAACTATACGTACATGAGATTGTAAGGTTACATGGGGTACCTATATCCATTATGTCAAATAGAGATTTGAGGTTTACTTCTTGGTTTTAGAAGGGCTTACAGGAAGTAATGGGTACAAGATTGACTTTTAGCTCTACATTTCATCCTTAGACAATTGGGTAGTTTGAGAAAGTGATTCATGTGCTCGAAGATATATTGAGAGCTTGTGCATTATACTTTCAAGAGAAGTGGGTCGAGCATTTACCATTGGTGGAATTCTCATACAATAAGAGTTTTAAGTATAATATTGGGATGGCACCATGTAACACCCCTGGTTTTTAAGATTTTTTTTTTTTTTTATGATAATAATAGCATTTTTAATAAGAGCATTTGGGATCCCATGAGAAAAGTTTTATTTATCATTTTACTAAAACATTTCTTAAAAACTCCGGGTGTTATTTTTCTTTCTCAAAATGGCATATATATAATTTAAAACATAAATAAATTTTTATGATAATAGATTTAAAACAATACGCGTATCAATCAATGTCAAATAAATTAGCGTCTTTATTTTGAATCAAATTAATATCCAAACACAATAATAATATGGCCCAGGGTCTATCCATCATAACATCCCATATAAATGTCAATATATGTCTAAGCATCTCAATCAAATCCAAAATATAAAGTATACAGTCCATAATTAAATTCAAATGATAATCTTGTTTATTGACTCACATCACTGTCTAAAATTCTAGGAAAAAGGATCTTCCGTAGCTCTCACAGTTTCTCAACAGCCTTGCCTTTCCTGTTTTCAAGCTCAAGATCTAAGGCATTGCAAAACAAAGCAATGCCTCAGCAAGCTATCGCTTGTGTAGGTACATAGACAATTAATGTAATAGAATGAAATAAATGAATAACAATACTGATAAAATAAAAAGTCTATCATCTATGAAGATAGTAGTATCCTAAGTCATGCCAACATAAAAGCCATTTTATTCCATATGCTAAAACATGCATTTCACGGAGTTAAAACATGACATGAATCAATGTAAATGAGCATACAATAAGAATAAGAGCACCGTAAGGTAATGGGTCCCACAACATCGCATTAATATCACTGATCATGAGTACTCATAGCCAACCTCTGAGTGTCGTCACACCCAGGCATACCATCCATAACCATGCTCATCATACACGAACACATAATAAGAATATGGGCCATCATGCCGCAGTGGCAACCCTCCATGGGTCTCAACCACAGCCGCTCTCCGTAGACACCATAATGGGAGACTTAGCGTCTATCCCCATGGAAAGGCCCAGACTGGTAGTGTGGACTATCCATGTTACCAAACCCCTACCGAATGCCATCTATGGGCAAGTTCTATCATATCACAATATCATCACATCACAATCTCGGAGGGTGGTGGTTGGCCCTATCCCTCCTAGCATGACGCCCACTAGGTGAGAGCACCCGTCATCAAATATAAAAACACAAAAATCATATATATATGCTAAAACTCAAGAGTACTTGTAGCTCGCAATCCCCAAGATATGCCCCTCATCTTGGGGTTAGCCTATAAAAGGACCAGCTAACAAGCCTCTATTCTTATTTTCATGCCAATCCATGCATTTTCAATATATAATAAGAAAGAAGTCTCTATTTAAGCATAATTAACTAATATCATGCTCATAAAAACATTTTTCATGAATTTATTCAATAAAAGATTTCAATTTGTAATAATCATAATGTACTCAAAGTCTCATGAAATCAACGGCAAATAATAAATGAAATTTAAAACACAATCACGCATGATGCTATGTTTATGCATGATTTTAAAATCATGGCAAAGCATTAATTGTCACCACCTACCTCAATATGAGACTACTTAGCTTGCTAATAATCCCCTTAACTGGTATGTTCAAGTGCACCTATACATGTCACATTACTATTTTAAAAATTTTCTAAATTAAAAGTGGTCATTTATAAGTTTTTAAGTTAAAACTAGGTCCGCTTCGTCAATACAGTCACAACACCTCTTTCGGATCGTGATTTGGACTCCTCTAGCTCTCAAAAATCAAGTTTTTGTGAAAACACTCACAAAATGGGGCTGACCGACCACCGTAAGGTGGTTTACACCGGCAACGTTGGTTTATACCGACATAAACTGGCGTCATGAAGATGCCAGTCGCCAGGATGCTGTGCGTCCCGACTTTCCAAGACAGCCCATGCGAGGGCTCCCGCGCGCGTGGAAGCTGCGCGCTCGCCAGAGCATGCGCTCGTCATGCGTTCCTGTCGGGCGTCCTGCTGGGCATCCCAGCATCAGGGCCAGGGCGCTGACGCGGTCACTGCCGCTGGAGAAGACGACTAGATTCCGGTTGTCTCCGGCAAGCTTACAGGCGTCTAATTTGTGCGATTTTTGCACCGTTTTTCTTAGAATTTCTTCTAGATTTCATTTATGCCCTCTTTTTGCATTGATTTTGCCAAAAATTATATTTTTTAAATGGTTTTTCCCAAGTTCCTAAAAATTTTCCTAGGTACTGGTTTTCACGTTTTCTAGAGAAACCCACCGTTGGATCTCTCCCAAATTTAAAGGGTTTATCCTTGGGTCTATCATGCACTAGATGGATAGTCCAATTTGCAAGAGGATGTGGTTTCATCCATGAAATCATGCTCCAATAGTAGCGTGCATAGGGTTCCCAGGAAAAACGTGGTTTTTCCTTATTTAAATGTATTTCTATTTTATATATACCTATTTAATAATTAAAATTTAAGGGTTTAGGACTTACCTCGTCTGGGTAGCGTTAATTGATGTTGCCGGAGTTCCACTTACCAGAACACTTGAACTTTGCAGAGCTAGGGTTTTTGAATAAAACTCAGTGAAAATGGTCAAGGTGGAGCGTTTTGGCGCCTGGGGGGAATAGATATAGGCCTTAGAGTCCAAGGGGAAGAGAAACTCTTCCCTTCACGTCTCTTTCCACTGGTTTCTCTAACGATTTCACCGGATCAAATAGAGGCGTGTAGAAGATGGGGGTGCCATTATCAATTTGGGCCCATGTGTTATACTTTTCTGCCAAATGACTAAAATACCCCTATAACTTCAACAGTTCCTAACTCCCTCGTTTGAGCTTCGTTTTCTACATTCTTTGTGGAGTTGGAATCCTATCGACGAGCACTTTCAAATTCTTAAGTTTTCAGAAAATTTTTCCATTTATAATTTTTTAATTTAATCTATTTAGTAATTTCTTAATTTATCCAAAAATTAAGGATATTACATCCTTCCCTCACAAAAATTTTGTCCTCGAAATTTAGCTACATACCTCTATATAAATAACTCTGAATGGATCCTTTGCATCTCCTCTTCTGTTTCCCAAGTAGCCTCCTGTAATGAATAATGCTACCAAAGGACTTTGACTAATGTAATGGTCTTATTCCTTAACTCCTTGACTTTAGTATCCAGTATACGCACTGGTCTCTCCTCAAATGTCATATCAGACTATAGCTCTCCTGGGATCTGCTCCAACATGTGTGAGGCATTTGGCACGTATTTCCTCAGCATAGACACGTGAAAGATGTCATGTACATTTGCTAGCTGTGGTGGTAAGGCTAGCTGGTATGCCACTGACCTAACTCTGCGTAAGATCTCAAAAGGTCCAATATACCTGGGGCTAAGCTTCCCTTTATTTCCAAACCTCAACACTTCTTTCATAGGAGAAACTTTCAAGAATACATGCTCACCTTCAAAGAACTCTAAGTCTTTTCGCCTCTTATCTACATAACTTTTCTGTCGACTGTGAGCTATCAATAATCTTTTTCGGATGAGTTGGACTTTCTCTACACACTCTTCCACTAACTCAGACTTCACCACGCGTCTTTCTCCTACATCACTCCAACATAAGGGTGACCGACAAGGTCTGCCATAAAGTGCCTCGTATGGAGCCATCCCAATACTAGCATGATGACTATTATTATAGGCAAATTCCACCAAAGGTAAGTGATCTTCCCAACTACCCTTCCAATCTATAACACAAGCTCGTAGCATATCCTCAATAGTTTGGATGGTCCTCTTGCTTTGTCCATCTGTCTGAGGATGGAATCCTGTGCTAAATTTCAGTCTCGACCTTAATGCCTCTTGCATGCTCTTTTAGTATTTTGAGGTAAACCGAGTATCTCGATCTGATATAATTGCCAAGGGAACTCCATGTAGACTTACGATCTCCTTCATATATAATTTCACTAAACTATCCACGGTCTGATTCTGTCTGATAGGAAGGAAATGAGCGGACTTAGTCAACCTATCCACAACAACCCATATCATGTCATGACCACTAGCAGTCCTTGGAAGACTCAGAACAAAGTCCATGGTAATATGATCCCACTTCCACTAAGGAAGGTCTAGTGTCTGGAGTAATCCTGATGGATGTTGATGCTCAGCCTTGACCTACTGACAGGTCAAACATCGTGCAACGCACTCTCCAACATCCTTCTTCATACCGTTCCACTAGAAATGCCTCTTGAGATCCTGATACATCTTCGTACCCCCAAGATGAATTGTATACGAGGACTGGTGCGCTTCTTAAAGTAACTCATGCCTCAATTCGTTATCTGCCGGTACTACCAACCTTCCCTTAAATCTAACTCCTCCATCTGGTCCCCTCAAAAAATTTATCTTATCTGTCAGATCCTATGTTTCTTTATCTTTGTCCTGTGCCTCTAAGATACTGTCAAAGAATGTAGACCGAGTCGACAAATTGGCAATCATCACTCCAGCCTTCCTACTCAGAGCATCTGCAATGACGTTAGCCTTCCCAGGATGGTACTGTATGGTGAATTCGAAGTTCTTGAGATACTCCATCCATCTACGCTGCCTCATATTCAAATCAATCTGAGTAAAGAAATACTTGAGGCTCTTATGATTAGTGAATACTTCAAATCTCTCACCATAAAGGTAATGTCTCCAGGACTTCAACGCAAATACCACCGTTGCTAATTCCAAATCATGTGTTGGGTAATTTACCTCATGTGTCTGTAATGACCCTAATTTTTGTAATATTAAAAGCCCATAAAAAGTTCAATTTTAAAGATAAGGGCATTTTGGTCATTTCACTAGTTTCCTTGACTAAACCTAGGAATTTGGTCCTAAAAGTGGTTCCATTAGATGCGTCTCAGAAAAAGGAATCCAACGAGACTAAAATCACCCAAAACGAAGTTAAAATGAGCAAGATATGGCCCTTTGAAGTTCAGGGGCAAAATTGTAAATTTCACAAAAATGACTTAACCTGAAAAACACAGGTGCCCGTTTGATACGAGCACCCCGTCGTCTTCAACCTCCTAGAGGCTTCTAGAACGGCGGTGTTTCAAGGAGGAACCACCGCCATTCTGGAGGTTTCTCCACCACCCTCTTTAAAAGCCCTATAAATAGAGCTCTTGGGTGCCTCTAATGGCAGCCCAAAACCTTGGAGAAAACCCATCATAGAGCAGTGACCAAGAGGGGAAAACATGGAGAGAAAACCAGCCATGAAGCAGGTATGCTAAAAAACTCCCCAAACCCATCTCACCCATAGTCCTAGGCTCAGTTTCCCTAGGTTTTTTGCATGAAAAACCATGGAGAATAGGCCTCTAGGGAGCCACCAAGGACCCTGAGACGTCCCCAGGGCCACACTGGTTCCTCAGGGACGAACCAGGGCATCCCAAGGACTCCCCGGTCCCCCAAAGACGGAAACGGCCTATCCAGACGAGACGCGTCGAACGCGTCTGAGAAGAAAACCAACGGGCGCGTCCGGGGACGTGCCTGCTAAAGAGGAAGATGGCTGAGAAGTCGCGCGCATCTGCAGACGTGCCCGCTGAGGCACATGCTGCAGATGCGCAATGCACTAGCAAAGCATTGTTTTTTTGGTTGTTAAGGAAGCCAGGGCGCATGACGCTGATGCGCAGCGCCCTAGCATTTCGACTTTTTGTCTTTAAAGACTCTATGTACATAGGACACTAAAACGCTTATAACTTGAGATCTAGAGCTTCGATTGAGGTGCCGTAAAAGGTGTTGTGTCTGTATCGACGACGCGGACACATTCAACTATAAAATCTCTAATCAAGGACCAATCAAAGGTGGGCATGACCCTTAGGATAGGATGGTGGCACGTGGCCACTAGAACTTTGGAAAACTGAGGATACCAAGGCCCAATTAGGACCTTAGGACACCCATAGGCATAGAGATGGACCCCTAATGCCTAAGTAATAAGACCCAACTGCTCTAAACCCATAAAAGATAGGCTAAACTAACCTTGAGTCCCCAAACCATGTTCAGGAACGTACGAGGACAAGAGGGTTAACGCGACCTAGTTAGGTAGGTGCTCTATCGCTATTAGATTCTTTTAAAAGAACTATTGTTATTTGAGAACATATGTTTTAGATATATGACTTGATTTGCATGTGATTTGCATGAATTAATTCAGCATGCATGTTAAATGCTTTGAACATAGCCATGTTTTGAAATGATTGCATATACACATATATGTGTTGCAAACAAGTGCATGCATTGCATGATTTAAGTACTTGCAAAGATTGCATGTCCTTGAGGGTTGCCAAAAGACGCTGGAGTGCCGAGGGCCAGGCAGTTGTGAGGGACCCAAAAGAGGACAAGTTTTAACAAAAGGCTTTGACTTATCTTATGTGATTTGGCAAGTGAGCCCGTGGGTGCTATGTCGAGGGGTATGGGTTGGCCACCCGGCCTCTACCACTAATAGGTGGATGGGTACCATGCCCAAAAAGAGGCAAGTCCCTACGTCGACTGCATGTGGTATAGGGGGCTACCACTGGTGTCACGGCACTGGGTCGGCGTGTCATAGGCCCCGTGGAGGCTATGACCAAGTGTCCTCAGGTACCCGAGGACCACACAGCGAGGAGGTCGTGGGCATAGTGGACCCTATGATTTCATGTGCATTTCATATAGCATGATATGAGGTTGGTCGACCATACCATACTAGAGATCCATGAGTTGGACTTCATGAGGCATCTATTACATATCATGATGTCATCATATATATGATACTTTCACTTTTGGATTATGTGATCTTTTAAGTTATAAGAATTTCAGTTGATTATGGATTCTTATACTGAGGTTGAACTTGAGTATTCAAACATACGCATATTTTGAATTTCAGTTGATTATGGATTCTTATACTGATATTGAACTCGAGTATTCAAACATACGCATATTTTGAATTTCAGTTGATTATGGATTCTTATACTGATATTGAACTCGAGTATTCAAACATACGCATGTTTTGAATGAGCATATGATTTTGAAACATCTCATGCATTTATAAAACTAGTAGTGATAGGCCCTACTGAGTATATTATATACTCACCCAATCCTTAACAGTTTTCAGACATCAGTAAGTACTCAAGGACAGGATACGTCCGTATATATCATGGTTCAGGACAGTTTCACTCACAAAAAGAGGACATCTATGTTAGTGCTATGAGCAAGTGAATCCAAAAGGAAACAAATACACATGTAAGTAAACTCTCAACCCTTTGGACATGTGTTTGTACTTAGTTACGGATGAAATTTGTGCATTGTATTTGGAAAGACACAGGGAAAAACATTTATGATTTCTGAAGTTTTTCAAAAACTACCTTAGTTGTTGTGAAAGCAAATGACACTCGGGGTTTTCAAAAATGAGTTTAAAACTAAAAGCTTTCCGCTGCATTGCATGGTTTTTATAAAATGGTTTTCAAATAGGGATGCATCCTGCCTTAGGAAATTAGACATTGCATTCAAAAATGCATGAGAAAACCCGGGTCGTCACAGTGTCTTCAACTATCTTGATGCATAGGCAATTACCTTCCCATGTTGCATCAACACTGCTCCTAATCCCTTGCAAGAGGCGTCGTAATAAACCACATAACCGCCTGCACCTGATGGTAAAGTCAATACCGGAGCAGTAGTAAGTCTCCTCTTCAGCTCTTGGAAGCTCTCCTCACACGCCGCAGTCCATACAAATTGAGTGTCTTTCCTAGTCAGGGTGGTCAATGGTAACGTAATCTTAGAGAATCCCTCTATGAAATGACAATAATATCCTGCCAAACCAAGAAAATTGCGTATCTCAGTCACTGTCTTGGGTTTCTCCCAGTGTAGTACTGCCTCAACCTTCACTGAATCCATGGCCACTCCATCTTTAGATATGATGTGGCCTAAGAAATGCACCTGGTCTAACAAAAAATCACACTTACTAAACTTGTCATACAACTGATGTTGACGCAGTGTGCCCAATACCGTGTGGAGATGCTCTTTATGTGCCTCATGATTAGGCAAATAAATCAAGATGTCATCAACGAATACAATCACAAACGTATCCAAATAAGCTCCAAAAACACGGTTCATTAGATCCATGAACACTGCAGGTGCGTTCGTCAATCCAAACAATATTAGTAAGAACTCATAATGACCATAACGACTCCTGAAAGCAGTCTTCAAGATATCCTGTTCTCTAACCCTCAGCAGATGATACCCTAACCTCAGATCTACCTTGGAGAATACTTGTGCCGATTGGAGCTGATCAAATAAATCATCTATGCGCAGCAACGGGTATCGATTCTTTATAGTAACACTGTTCAACAACCAATAGTCAATGCATAGTCTCAGTAATCCATCCTTTTTCTTCACGAAAAGGACTGGTGCTCCCCATGGTGATCCACTCGGCCTGATGAAGCCCTTATCTAATAACTCTTGCAATTGTACCTTAAGCTCTCTTAACTCTACTAGAGCCATCCTGTATGGTGCCTTAGAGATAGACGATGTACCCGGCACCAAGTTAATGGTGAAGTCAATCTCCCTACTTGGCGGCAATCATAGTAATTCCTCAAGAAAGACATCAACAAATTCACGGACAACATCAATCTCGTCAAGCCGTGGTTGCTCCTTGTCCTCAACAGTCACATATGCGAGGAATGCATTACACCCTTGTGCATAAAATCGTGCCGCCTTCATAGCAGAAATGATGCATGTACCTAACTGATCTTTCCTACCCTGAAACACTATTTCTAGTTGCCCAGGTATAAGAAAAGTGACTCGCTTCTTTTGGCAGTCTACCATAGCCCAATAATTGGCTAACTAATCCATTCCAAGAATAATATCATAGTCTACCATGTCTAGTAAGATGAAGTCAGTGTCCATACTCATGCCTGATATCTCTACAGGTATTTCTCTAAGATATTCTGTAGTCTCTACTGTCTCTCCCACAGGTGTCATAATATCTAATCCAAATGCTAATTTGTGCACATATACATCAAGGTAAGATGCAAAAATACATGATATAAAAGAATGTGTAGACCCTGTGTCAAAAAGAACCTTGGCATGTCAATCTAAGACTAGAAGAGTACCATCAACGACCTGGTGTGATGCCTGCGCCTGTCCTGACATGATGGCAAATACTCATCCCTAGCTACGTGGCGTGGTAGCTGTCTCTACACCCATCTCAGTCTGCCTCTCTCTCTGCCCCTTATGACAGTCCTTAATGAAGTGGCCGACATCTCCACAGCTGAAACACCTTTATGGCTGTCTCTGGAAAGGTGCATGGTGTTGTCGATGTGTTTGGCGCTGCCTCTGCTACTATGGCCTGTTAAATCTTTGCACCCTCGCCCAGGGTGCCAGCCTTGCACCTGTCACATCTCTTCCTCTCTGTATCTCTCTTAAACTTGGCCTACGGTGGGTGACCTAATGTACCATGTGTCTGCGTAGCACCAAATGGTCTCTTGCCCTTAAAGGGCTAGTATGCACCCCCTCTAGTCCTGAGAGAGTTCTTCTCATGCATGGAAACCATGTTAGCAGCATCTCTCACAGAAGTGGGTCGCGAAGAAATCACCCAATCTCTCAGCCAAGGTGTCAACCCATCTACAAATCTGTCTGTTGCCTATGTGTCTGAGGCCAGCGCGTGAGGTGCAAATCTCCTCAGTCGTGTAAATCAGTTTAGATACTATTGAACCGTCATGTCCCTCTGCTCCAAAGTGGCAAACTCTTTCTTCAATGACTGCAAAGCATGGGGTGGAAAGTACTGAGTGTCGAAAGCCTATTTAAAGGCTGCCCATGTCATCGTCTCGGTCAGATCTGATCGGGTGAGTGTAAAGGTTTACCACCAAAAGCCTGCCTCACCCTTCAGTAAGTAGGAGGATACTCTAACTTGATCCTTTGGTAAGATCTTCATAACGTCAAATGTCCTTTCTGCCTCAAATAACCATCGCTTGGCCTCCTCTATGTTACCATTGCCATAAAAGGGTTTTACCATCTTTTGAAATCTCTCTAATAGCTTATTTGTCTTCTTAAAGTCACTATTAGCATCGCCCTTAGTGGCTTTAGGTGCTGGTGGTTCTTGTACTAGTTGGGAGGAATGAACTGACGAGACCATAGGTGCCACTTGAGGTGGTGGAATAGGGCTAGGGTTAGTAGCGTGAACAACAGTCCTAACCTGATGCTGTATGAGTGGTACTAGTCCTGACAGTAATCAATTCAATAACTCGGCATCTCGATCCCCTTGATCAAAGGACTCAGCAGGTGAGGCAATGGGTGTAGCAGGGGTAGACCTTGTCCTTCTGCGAGGAGCCATCTGTCAAAAGTTTTAAATATCACTAAATGTAAGTTTCTCCTCTTCAACAATTTATGGACTATTACTCACATATAAATGGACATTTGCAAATATTATGATGGACTAGACTGGGCTCTTATACCAACTTGTAACACCCTGGGTTTTTAAGATATTTTTTCTTTTAATAATAATAATAGCATTTTTAATAAGAGCATTTGGGATCCCATGAGAAAAGTTTTATTTATCATTTTACTAAAACATCTCTTGAAACTCCGGGTGTTATTTTTCTTTCTCAAAATGGCATATATATAATTTAAAACATAAATAAATTTTTATGATAATAGATTTAAAACAATACACGTATCAATCAACGTTAAATAAATTGGCGCCTTTATTTTGAATCAAATTAATATCCAAACACAATAATAATATGGCACAAGGTCTATCCATCATAACATCCCATATAAATGTCCAATATATGTCTAAACATCTCAATCAAATCCAAAATATAAAGTATAGAGTCCATAATTAAATTCAAATGATAATCTTGTTTATTGACTCACATCACTGTCTAAAATTCTAGGAAAAAGGATCTTCTGCAGCTCTTATGGTTTCTCAATAGCCTTGTCTTTCCTGTTTTTGAGCTCGAGATCTAAGGCATTGCAAAACAAAGCAATGCCTCAGCAAGCTATCGCTTGTGTAGGTACATAAACAATTAATGTAATAGAATGAAATAAATAAATAACAATACTGATAAAATAAAAAGTCTATCATCTATGAAGATAGTAGTATCCCAAGTCATGCCAACATAAAAGCCATTTTATTCCATATGCTAAAACATGAATTTCACGGAGTTAAAACATGACATGAATCAATGTAAATGAGCATACAATAAGAATAAGGGCACTGTAAGGTAATGGGTCCCACAACAGCGCATTAATATCACTGATCATGAGTACTCATAGCCAACCTCTGAGTGTCGTCACACCCAGGCATACCATCCATAACCATGCTCATCATACACGCACACATAATAAGAATATGGGCCATCATGCTGCAGTGGCAACCCTCCATGGATCTCAACCACCGTTGCTCTCCGTCGACACCATAACGGGAGACTTAGCGTTTGTCCCCATGGAAAGGCCCAAACCGGTAGTGTGGATTATCCATGTTACCAAACCCCTACCAAATGCCATCTATGGGCAGGTGTCTATCATATTACAATATCATCACATCACAATCTCGGAGGGTGGTTGGTCGGCCCTATCCCTCCTAGCATGACGCCCACCAGGTGAGAGCACCCATCATTAAATATAAAAACACAAAAATCATATGTATATGCTAAAACTCAAGAGCACTCATAGCTCGCAATCCCCAAGACATGCCCCTTATCCTAGGGTTAGCCTATAAAAGAACCAACTAACAAGCCTCTATTCTTATTTCCATGCCAATCCATGCATTTCCAATATATAATAAGAAAGAAGTCTCTATTTAAGCATAATTAACTAATATCATGCTCATAAAAAATATTTGTCATGAGTTTATTCAATAAAAGATTTCAATTTGTAATAATCATAATGTACTCAAAGTCTCATGAAATCAACGGCAAATAATAAAAGAAATTTAAAACACAATCACGCATGATGCTATGTTTATGCATGTTTTTAAAATCAAGGCAAAGCATTAATTGTCATCACCTACCTCAATGTGAGAGCACTTAGCTTGCTAATAATCCCCTTAACTGGTATGTTCAAGTGCACCTGTACATGTCACATCACTATTTTAAAATTATTCTAAATTAAAAGTGGTCATTTATAAGTTTTTAAGTTAAAACTAAGTCCACGTCGTCAATACGGTCACAACGCCTGTTTTAGATTGTGATTTGGACTCCTCTAGCTCTCAAAAATCAAGTTTTTGTGAAAACACTCACAAAATGAGGCTGACCGACCACCGTAAGGTGGTTTACACCGGCAGCACTGGTTTATGCCGGTTTATACTGACATAAACCGGCATCACAAAGACACTTGCTACTGTGAAACCCAACGGGGACGCGTTGTGTGCGTCCTCGGTACCGTGACGCATCGACACGCACGTCATGGTCGCCAGGGCGCCGATGCGATCACCGCCACTAGAGAAGACGACCAGATTCCGATCGTCTCTGGCAAGCCTACAAGCATCCAATTTGTGCGATTTTTGCACCATTTTTCTCAGAATTTCTTCTAGATTTCATTTCTATGCTCCTTTTGCATTGATTTTTCCAAAAACTATATTTTTTAAATGGTTTTTCCCAAGTTCCTAAAAATTTCCTTAGGTGCTGGTTTTCACGTTTTCTAGAGAAACCTACTGTTGGATTTCTCCCAAATTTAAAGGGTTTATCCTTGGGTCTATCATGCACTAGATAGACGGTCCAATTTGTAAGAGGATTTGGTTTCATCCATAAAATCACGCTCCAACAGTAGCGTGCATAGGGTTCCTAGGAAAAACGTGGTTTTTCCTGATTTAAATGTATTTCTATTTTATATATACCTATTTAATAATTAAAATTTAATGGTTTAGGACTTACCTCGTCTGGTTGGCGTTGATGGACATTGTTGGAGTTTCACTCGCCGAAAAACTTGAACTTTGCGAAGTTAGGGTTTCTGAGTAAAACTCAGTGAAAACGGTCAGGGTGGAGCGTTTTGGCGCCTAGGGGGAATAGATATAGGCCTTAGAGTCCAAGAGGAAAAGAAACTCTTCCCTTCACCTCTCTTTCCACTGGTTTCTCCGGCGATTTTACTAGATCCGATAGAGGCGTGTAGAAGACAGGAGTGTCATTATCAATTTGGGCCCATGTGTTATACGTTTTTGACAAATGACTAAAATACCGTTATAACTTCAACGGCTCCTAACTCCCTCGTTTGAGCTCTGTTTTCCACATTTTTGTGGCTTTGGAATCCTATCGATGAGCACTTTTAAATTCTTAAGTTTTCAGGAAAAATTTCCATTTATAAATTTTTAATTTAATTTATTTAGTAATTTCTTAGTTTATCCAAAAATTAAGGATATTACACACCATTTGAGGCATTGTGTGGTAGACTGTGCTGATCCTAAGTTTGTTTGGCAGAGGTTGGTTAAACATCTTTGTTCGGCCCTTAGTCATAGAGAGTACAAAAAAGGTAAAAGCAAATAAAAAAAATGACTGTTGATAACTAAGAGTAGAACCAAGAGCTATGTTGATCGAAGGAGGCGCCCATTGGAGTTTGAGGTAGGAGATCATGTGTTCCTAAAAGCTCAACCAAACCAGGAGTGACACATTTTGGCAAGAGTGGGAAGTTATCTCCTCAATTTATTGGACTGCTCTAGATTCTGGAACGGGTTGGTGAAGTTACTTACAATTATTGTAGATTCATAATGTTTTTCACTTGTTGATGCTGTGAAAGTATGAGCCAGACTCTTTCATGTTCTTGACTAGAAAGATCTTGTCATCTAAGAGGATGTTTCATATAAGGAGAAACAGATACAAGTGGTTGAACCAAAATCCAATTTCAACTCATCTCGGAAACAAACTCCACTAGAGACAATCACCTCCCATTTAGAAATCATCGACCGACGACAAATAGGCTACCCATTCCTTTCTTGTTTTTCCTTTTTTACTTTCCTCCTTTTTTTCTTTTCCTTTGATTTTCTCTTCTTTGTTTTCTATCCTTCCAAGATGGTGGGTCTTAGACTACTTCCATTTTTTAGTGACCTAGGATGGTGGAAATTCATCGGATTCAGTGAGTACAGTAGAGCGAATGGTGTTAGATCAATGATCCAAACCGTTCATGGTGTTCTTCGTGAAGTTTCAAACAAAATTCCTCTAGTTTCATGAAGATCCATCAGGGAACAACCCCAAAAATTGAGAAAAATGTTAACTCTGGTAATTTTAAAAATCTTGATAAAAACCCAGCCAAAAACCTTAATTCTAATAAAATTTGAGGATGGAAAATGCTAAAAAAAAACTAAAATTCACTTCATTTTGAGCATTTCCATATAAAATTATATATAAATGGGTACTATCTATGTCACCAGTGACAACCCGAATCCTGTCACATTCTCCTACAAAGGTGACTTTTTTCGGGGAACCCCTAAAAAATTGAAAAAAATAATTTTTTTATGATTTGGATAAACCACACTCCATCTCTTCATCCCTAAAGATGAATCATCAATTAGTAATCAATTGATCATCGAATTTTCAATCGAAAACTTGGTAGTGCATAGGGAAAAACAGAGCTTTTAGCAGCTGACCATTAAAAACATGATTGAAAGGTAGATCTATATAAAATGTTACTTCAATTGCATATTAGTAATGAATTGTAATAGAAATGATGGACCAATTATGGGCTAGTTAATACAAGGTCTGATCTAACCATTCAAAACTTGATCGGGGATGATCGAATGTTAGAAAAGGTGATCAGACCATAGATTATGGTTAAAATCATCAAATTGATGAACAAATTACCTTTAGTTTTATGAATTAAAACCTCTAGAGATATGCACATTGATTAGAGGCTAATGGTGACCATCTAAGTATATAACAGCTAGTTGGTGTCCTGATAGTCAATCTAAATATCAGAAGTTAGATCCAAGACATTACAAGTAGGGATCTTGAAGTAATTATAACAAGTTACATAGAATTCTAAAATTTACTTAGAACTTGTATTCCCAATCTAGGTTTTGAATATGATTTGTGAGTTGTATTAAGAACTCATACAAGGACCTTAAACCCTTCTTTATCCTTAAATTCTTGTTAATATGTTCACTTTGTAATTAACACTATGGATGTGTAGAACATATAGATTATTACATTGATTGAATGGATAATATATTGCAATTATTTATTGAAATTATCATGTGATATTCTGATTAACCATGCTTAACTTTTATGATGATGTTAATTGTGATGAAATTATCAATCTTAAGATAGTAAGCCCTGAAGGTTGCTTGGTAGACTATGATGATGCCTTCCAAGATGGTAAATCCTAAGGGAAAGGGATACCTAATTGATTGCAATTAAGGCGAAGCTGCCAAAGATGATAAATCTTAAGGAATGGATTACCTATTATTGAGCCTCCCAAGATGGTAAACCTTGAGAGAAAGGATTGCCTTCTTCTTTGGGATCATGGTCGAGCTGCCCAAGATGGTAAACCCTGAGGGATGAGTTGTCAGGTATTAAGCCTTCCAAATTGGTAAATCCTATGGAAAATGGATGCTTGGTCATTTGGGATCATAAGGCTAAATAGAGATGTTGCGGCCTCATTTTCTATTTGGGTGTATTGCACTTGGAGGTTGGTTTGATCACTTCTAACCTTTCAATCTAAGGTCCTTTGAACATAGCTATGGACAGTTTCAGGATAGGACCAGACATAATTAAGATTTGTGCAATAGATAAAAAGGAAGAGAATTCTACAATTATGAAACTATTACTAGGAGAATATCTTACAACAGAGAAAGGGAGATAACAAATCAGTTAAAAAAAAAGACTTGATCACAAATCAGTACAAAAGTCGTATGAAAGTCTAATCATAAATCAATCAAAAGAGAAAGGAAGACAATATAACAATATGAAAGGAGATAGCAAACATTGAGTAGATTGTATGTCTGATCACAAATTAGTATGAAAATTATAGAAAACTAACATATGAGTATATGCAACAGCAAATTCAAATTCCTTCAATATACAAAACAAAAATGCAGTAGAGAATCATTTACTATTTCCTTGGAAATGGTTGCAATTGAAGACAAAGAGATCTAGGTTTTCACCAATAAATCTCTCAAAGAAATAGTGGAGAGAGAGAGAGAGAGAGAGAGAGAGAGAGAGAGAGAGAGAGAGAGAGAGAGAGAGAGAGATCGATCTAGGGTTTCAAAGAAAACTGATCTAGGTTTTGGGGGAGAGATCTAGGGTTTGAAACAAAAATTGATCTAGATTTTCCAAGCGAACTCGAGATTTTAGCCAAAAAATCAATAGTAGGGAATATCTGTGTGTGTGTGTGTGTGTGTGTGTGTGAGAGAGAGAGAGAGAGAGAGAGAGAGAGAGAGAGAGAGAGAGAGAGAGAGAGAGAGAGAGTTTGTGTGTGTGTTTGGAGAGAGTGGCGATTTACCTGTGGATTTTTGTCTCTCTGAATCACTGAATACATAGTGCAATATGCCCCTACAGTGCAGATGACTATGATCCATAGCTAAAGTAAGACAATGAACACACAAAATGATTGAAATGTCCAATATTAAAAATAAAAAAAGCTATTATCATCAGATTTTCACCCACTATTAAAAGGTCTTACTATTGAATTTAAATTATCAGTCGATAATTACAAAAATTCTTATCCTTGTTTATAGTCAAATGAAATTATCAGCCGACAATCATAGTAGCCTTATAGGAAATGATTTTTGTCGAGCAACCTATCCTTTGACAACGGTTAAAATGCATTTTTCTAGTGGTGTAACTAACATAATCAATAAAGTTTCAAGTTGTGCCTAAGAAAATAATGATCCCTTGAAAACTCAAACTATGTTTCAAATAATACATTATGAATATATCATTCTTGAAATGGTGCATTTCAATGCAATGCATCAAGTAGTATGCATGCACTTATTCACATTAGTGCACACTTTGCACACTCGAAGGCATTTGAAGCTAACCATTTTGAGCCACCCTAAATTCTTTTGATTTTGAATTTAACCTAGTACAAGCCCACCATGATGAATGATCCATAAGTTGAAGACATGCCAATGCTAGTAGGCTTATCAGAGGAAGCCCAGGACATCAGGCATGTTGCTGTAGGGACAATCCAACTCACTCAAGCCCATCTCACACACTGGGGCCTATCAAAGAGAAGGATAAAGAAGACAGCCCATTAGGGATTTCTTGGGGCTGCTGCTAGTTCTAGAGGTGCGTGTGGGTAAGTTAGCTACCTTGCTACCTAATGAAGGCTTCTTGGTATCCAAGCAAGGCACCCTTATAAGAGGGGCACCCCTAGGCCTTTTCTCCCTACACCTTCTTGTCTCTATCCAAAGCTCTCAATTATATGGTTTTTGTTGTTTTAGAGTTTTCTTGTTTTGAACATTATCTATTCTATTTTCTCTAAGAGTATGCTTGTTTGAGAATTTTATATTCTATTTGTTAAAGAGTTTGTCCTTTTAAGTATTCTCTTGCAAGGATTCTTTTACTTGTGAAGTTCTCTAGTTTTTAGAGTTCTAACTAGACAAGACCTGAGTGTATCATTCTTCTAGCATTTTAGTTTCTAGAGCTTCTAAACTTGTGAAGTTGTTCTTGATTTTCAATTTCTCATTGAAACTTTAGCTTCTTGGTATCCTTCTTCTTGTTTCTAAAGTGATTTAAGCCTTGATCTTGTTTCTCTCTTTCAAAGATTTTACAATGATTTGAAGACATACTTGACTTTGTTAAGACATCATTACAAAGATAAAGGTACCAATAGACTTTAATTTGTGCCAATTAATTGACGTACAAATTTAATCTAGTCTGATTGAATTGTGAAAAAAGAGTTACAACATCCCTTGCACAATTTAAGAGGCTTCAACTATTTTCAAAAGGCCGTTATAAGTGTGCCTCTAAGCTCATAGAATTTAGTTTGTGAAATTTTTAACCACATGTCCCATGTATCAAATTGATAATGATACCGTGGATCACATGCTATTGAAGTACACATATTCAAGGAATCTGGGGAGCTAACAGGTGTGGAACTCAAAATAAATCAATCGCAAGACACACATAAAAAGGTGCTAGTTACATGGTTTTCTAAAAGAAATAAAGTATTTAAAAGTCACAATCCTACGACAACTAGATGTGGTACATATGATTTGGCTTCTATGGCAGAAGCGAAATGATAAAGTTCACAACAACAAGGCCTCCTGCGAAGTCACACATGGCTAGATGGAGAATACTCACCACAGAAGCAGCAAACGCAAAAGAAAAAAAAATGGTTCAAACTTATACTGCATTGTCAATCTATAGCTACTATCAAAGAAGAGCTAGCAAAACATACAATAGCATGTGACAAATGAAAATGGCTGCGGCAAGGACTTTTTCTGCTAAACTTTAACGATGCATCCCAAGGAAACCTATGACCTTTGGGAGCATGGCATTTATAAGAGACTCACAAAAAAAAAGGTTTGTTGCGGCCAATAGGATCTACCTAGGTTCCTCAAACTTAACGTTAGTGGAGTCCGCCGCCCCCAGGTTCCTCAGACTTAATGTTGATGGAGCTTGCTTTGGGAGCCTTGGGCTTGCTGGAATAGGTGGTATTCTTCGAGATGACACTGGTAAGACTATCTTTGACTTTGCTAGGTGATGGGACTGCACATTGGCAAATATGAAGGCAATTCTTGGAGGCCTTGGCTTGTCTATTTCTCGGGAACTCTTAAGGCAGACTTATCATAGTTTATCAAGGATGACGATCCTCCTTGCAGATTTCTTATCGATATTCAAGCAGCGAAGCTTTTAATTTTGCAGGGAACCCGAGTTTTACTCATGTTCAGTTTCGGGTTCTCTAGCAGAGAGGGAGTGAAGCGCTTAATGCTTAACGAGAGATTTCTTCAATGAGTGTGGCAACTTTAGAGTGCTATCTTATGTTGGTTAATTGACTTGGTTCTTTCCTCATGATGATGTGTGTGTTTGCGGCTTTTCACTTGCTTAGTCTTTGTGGGTTCTAGAATGTGACAGTAGATTTGTTGTGGATTCTTCTTGGTATTTGTAGTTTCTTCCTAAATGATTTTTTCTATAGTGGGCTGCTGTTATTTCTTACTGGCTTTTGGATCAAGTTGATCTTGGGGATGAATGGAACTCTGAACATTAAAAAAAAAAAGCATCTACCTTGTTGGAAGAACTAATAACTCAGTTGAGTGGGCTGTTATTTTAGCGGGATTACAGTTAGCTACTAATCTTCATCTCTCACATGTGTGGATTTTTAGATACAGCTCGTTATCCAAGAAGTTCGTTGGAGTTTAGATATAGCTCTAAAACATGTATTTCACTCTTGAACTGAATTGTTATATGCTCCACATTACAAACCGTCAGAGAGGAGAACATAGCAGCTGAGATTGCCAAGTGAAGTGGTTGCTAGTAGGTTAACTAGATCATGGTTTGATGAACACCTATGTTTATAGGTGATGTACTTAAACAGGATGCTATAGGAGCCTTGTGCATGTTTACTGTTCTAGTAGCATAATAGAACTTGCTTTCTCACGAAATAGAATACAGATATTTACAAAGAGCAATCAACAGTACTCTAATACGTAGGAAGCTGAGATCTAGGCACTGAACAATGAGCTCATTCTGAACAGTTAGCGTAGATATTCACTAACCAAAGAGTAAGCACAATTCTGGGTGCCAGGACACCCTCGATCGTGATCTGTTGATGTTCATGAACAGCGCTCACTTATGAGACTGTTAAGGAAATGCCTCAATTACGGCCGGCAATGCTTTAATAGGTGTTATCTTACACCCAACTGTATCCAGCCCTCGAGGAGTTTTCGCCATTCCTTCTCCGATCTTTCTTTTCCGCCCGATGTCATCATTGCCACATCGAAAGCGAATCTCGCATTATTGAATTCGGGTCCTTTCTCCATGCCGACTACGATCACCTTTCCAACCTCCTGGTATAGCTTCCTTGCATCTCGCCAGGATCTTCAAACATTCCTCGTCACCCCAGTCATGTAGTATCCGCTATAGTCAAAACATAGATAAACTATGAAAATCTACCAGAACCTTCGTATTCACATTCTATGACCTATCTTTCTAGCTGGGCGAGCCTAGTCTGCACAAACCTCGGTCGAGACCAATTAGTCAGCTCAAGAGCTTCGTTTGAGGAACAAATACAAGCTAAATTATCTATAGTTTGTTTACTTTTGAAGAATGGGGATTTTGTGAGTGAAAAGAAATAATCTACATAGTAGTTCAAGCTAACATGTAAATTATATTAATGATGCTGTACATCTCCCTCTTTGTACAGGGGCCTATCCCCGTAATGGGATCTAGTTTAGTTAGGATTTGTGTGGATGAGTAATTTGCTTTAGAATCTTTTGCTATAAAAAAAAAAGTAAGCATGTAAATTAAATTAATGCTATAAGATATATATTGATTTGAGCGTAGAATGGCGGACCTCGTAACATTTTTCCAGCTGAAAATATAGTTAAATCTTGATAAATTAGTCCTTGACAACTTGCGCTATTCCAAGATATTCAATCTCATCTTAGGGAGGAAATTTTATTTCCTGACTTACTTGAAGATGGGAAATGACAGCATGTAGCTCACCTTTGAAAGATGGGACCCACCAAATGTTGATCAAAGCCGTCCATTAGAATTCTCCTATTTTGGATGACTATTGCTCTAAAAATTGAAAAGATTGCATGATTTTATAATATAAAAAAAAGAAAAGAAAAAGAAACAAACCTTTTGATCCTGAACAGAGGGTAGGAAACACTGTTTAAAGAACGCCTATATTTGGTAAGAGATACAAATTTGGATGTTACAGCCATCCTATGACCTTGATGTTTGACACACTAGATACCTAGAGCTAGAGTACTCTAATGAACAAGTCTGATCAATCTTTGGCGAGGGCAAGTGAGGCGCATGTCTATACTATCATTCCCCCTAAAAGATATTTCGTGTTTAGAATATCCATCAGGCCAAATAGACAAAAGAAAATTAATGATAACGAGGTGTCTAAAAATATAAAAATTAACATAATACAAATGAACCCCCTACTTTACCTGAGAACCTCTCACTAAAATGATAATAATGGCTATAACTTTAAGTGACCCTATGTTTTTGAAAATCCAAATGGTTCGCAATGTCGCCCTTGGGCCATGTTTAGCTATTCTAGGATTATCAACATGATAAGAATTATGGATTCTATGGTAAGGACAACATTGCGTATGGTTCAATCTTCATAAACCTAATCTTACTTAGATTTATAGCCTTTTCTTATCTTATCGGAAATATTAAAGGTGCATATATCACTATACTACAGAGAATAGACTGTTGAAGTTCCCGTGCCAAATTAATTTTTCATTAGCATGCCATAATTCACTAAAAACTAATGGTTCACATTTTTTTGGCAAAATCCTAAAAGAGCTTTTTGGATGAAGGCTCATGAATGTCCAATTAAGACAAAATCAGTGTCACTAGGATGACTTGCCATTACCTACCATATTAATGGCTTAGATCGTGCTAATATAACACGTGGGCCTAAAATTGTACTTCCCTCAGCATATGGCTTAGGTACCAATATCTTTTCTACTTGTCCCTCTAAGACTTGTTACTTGGGCCATTTGTGATTATAAAATAGATAGTTTGAAGTTATTTCTATACTACATCATCTATTTTCACACCACAAAAGACCAAATAAACAAGACCTTCCTTGCATCCAATAGATGAAATGTTTGGTACCTAGGCTATATGGGACTGATGAGATCAATGAATCTCGAATAACAGAAAAAAATAAAAGAAGTAGGCCTAACATGCATATTTTTCAATGAATAGCTTGGATCACTAAAAAAAATAAAAGGTGGGCTTAACATGCATATTTTTTTAATGCAAAGATGTGCAAGAATCATTTTCTTTTCCAAGAGAGGCAACTTTTCGTTTTATATAAAACAAATTAATAGCCACCTCTAGAGCTATATATTAGAGACTTTGAGTTAAATGTATTTAGACTATAACTGATACAAATTCTTTAATATAATAAATAAATATTACGACCATCTTAAGTTGGTCTATGTTATACTCGTGAACTATTTTTTATATACAATATAAATGACGTTACATCCCGAGTAATATTAATTTATTCAGAATTCTTTGAGATATTACCTTACTAAATTAACTGGAAATTGTTTCCCCCGGAATATTATTTATCAAGGTTTAATTCTAGTTGTGCTTACCATCAACATAACTGCATCGGCATGAGGTACAAACGAGAACATGTCGCCGGCCACATAGTCAACACAGTCAGAGTCAGTTATGGTCTTGACTATATGAGGAAGGTCAAGAACGATGCATTTGATGCGTGGAAATATCTTGGAAATTATCTTCAAGGCTGTCCCAGTGCCTCCTCCAACATCCACCAAGGACCCCAAGTCTCGAAGCATAGCATCACAACCGTCGATCAAGGCATGCGTCACTAACTTGGCAGTAGAAGCCATTGCCTCACTGAAGAGCTTGCTAAAGTCAGGAGATCTAGCCAAAAAGTCCCAAATGTTCCCTCCACTCTCAACCACTGTAAACTTTTCCTCTCCTAAGCAGGACCCTAGGACTTGCAAAGGCTGTACCTTCAGTGAATTTGATGACTTAGTTGAGTCATGAAACTGCAAATAGGGGACCAAGTTGTTCTTCTCGTTTGTTACGAGCAATTTTGATGCTGGTGTGAGCCAATACGTCTCTTCCTCTCCTTCAATGCTTTGGATGGTGAAGAGACCCATACGCTCAAAGTAACGCATCAGGCGATGGAGATTATAGGTATTAGAGCATGGAATTGATGGGGATACCCCTAGTTGAGAGAGGGATACAGACCCACCATGGCGGTGGATGATGTCTGGTATTCCCAGCTCCATTGCACACTGGAGGAGGGAGGTGCGTACGAATCCAAAGGCGTGATTCCAGAGGAGTGCTTCAGCACTGAGCATTTCACTTTTCTCTCTATCCATTTTCTTCTTTGAAATCTTTCTACTGCTCTAGAGAAAGCTATTTGATGCCATCCAGCTGTTGTCGGTGTTTCTCGCCTAACATTAAAGCAGTTGAGAAGACATATTAGTCAATGAAATTTATCCTAAGTGGCTCATAATTGCTTGACTAAAGAAATTATGTGAGAGGAATCCAAAGCCCATCTTTGGATGATCCCACTCATTTATCTGATTGCACCTTTGATGGATAAGTTTTCAATATCTTGCGGTTTGAATGACAAAGATATAACAGATTGTTCCCTTGATCATAGGATATGGACAGCAAAGAAACTATGGAAAAACAACGGCCTTGAATTGAAACAAGGATTTGCATACTGATATCATCTGCTTGTACTGATTTTCTCAGTTATAGATATCCGAATCACCATAATTAGTGTGGTGCACAGTCTTCGCACGTGTATTTTTATGAGACAAAGATCCTTGTAAACATGTGCGGTATGTATAATTATAGTAGCAACCTACTCTTATAGGAGTCAATAATCATATCAGCAATAAGTTTCCTGAATTCTATCTCTGTTACATCCTTTAGTTATGCTGAACATGAATTTACATTGAAAAGTTTTCAAGAAGTAAGATGTACATTGGTTTAGATCTATAATGTATGTAAATATCTACAACAGTATACATATGTATGTATTTACAATTTTATGACAATATTGGCATGTGTATCAACGAGAGGGTTTTGATTTACATCCGTATGTACATATCTACAATTTTTACAAGAGAAGTCTTTTTGGTTTTTTTTTTTTTTTCCTCTCATTGTAGAACTCCTCTCTTTCTAATCTTTTTAGCAACTTGTAGAATGCCAAAGAAGATACATTAGTTGTGTAAACCAGAAGGATGAGCAAGTAGTAGGAAATGAGTTAGGCTAACCTTTGTTAGTATAATGGCACTGCTACAACTACAACTACTTCATCTGGAGTAATTTGATCACATTTTACATTTTACTTGATTTTTTCAATTGAGGTGCACATGTAATTTCAAATACTCTATTTTTGAACTTCTCTCTGCGATTCTGATTTTGCAAGTATGTGACTTCTATTTGACGTTTTCATTGAACTTTTCTCTCTCTCTCTCTCTCTCTCTCTCTCTCTCTCTCTCTCTCTCTCTCTGAGAGCAATGTATCAAGCCTACGGAAGAAAGGATAGTTTATTTTTCTAATAAGAGACTCAAATTTATGCAGAAAAAGAAGGATCAAAACTTGTGGATTCAAAATAAAAGTCAAACTAAGTGAGATGGAACGGCCATAAGAAATTCAGAAGAATCATAGACAAATAAGATAAAACTGTTAGTACAAGCAACAAAGAAGTGGTAATGGAGGTATCACGAAAAGACGTGTTTTTTTTTTTTTTTTTCTACCGTGAATAGAAGCTCTTGCTAAAATTTCTATAGTTATGGAGCACAACATGCTTACTTCAACAAGATTTTAGTTTCATTCATATAGCATGTTACATGTTCAGCTGAAAACCTTTCTTAAAATTCAACGATAGAACTACGACCATTGATCAATGTTATTAATTGATGAACCGAAGGCTGGTCGTATAATCTTATACTTATATTAGCCTTTCAGCCTCTTCTTTCTATGCGCCATTGTACTTCCAAGAAGAACATTTGATTACAGATGAGACTCGACTCTTTTTCTATATACATCACCTTGCACAGATCTAATACAGAAAATGTCGTGAATCCAGTTGCATGTACCTCTAAATTTGAAAAATCTAGACCTGGTTGGCCTTTGCTTGGGTGGGTCAGACACGAGACCCACCTATAGAATGACTGTTCCAAATTCAACAGAGATTCTAAGTAATGGTCGATTTAACTACAAATCAAATTACTCAAACAGATCTATCCTTCTCTTCTAGTATACCAACTTTACAATTTTACACTAAGAGCTCTATCTTACTTGAACTCTTCAATACTTGCACCACTTTTAACACTTATCAATGTCAAAAACAAAAAAAACAAAAATCGCATCCCAAGTTTCTCTCCTTTACATTACACCACCTTACCTTTGCTTCATACGTTGGAATGTTGATCAAAATGTCAAGTAGAGAAATTGAATTGCATGGTAACTAGACTCTACCTTTTCATGGAACGCACTATTGAGTTCACTAATGGCTGAAATCCATCGTATTAGATTCCTTCTGTCATGAACTCCACTGGGAATCTGAAATCTTACTTTGTCAATATAGTGAACTGGAAAGTGCATTCCGTGAAAGTGTGGAATCTACCATAGAATTCAGTTCTATACTGACCAACGGCTCCTTTGACCTAATTTAGTTGAAGCAATGAATAATAAAAATATTCAACCTTCGTCACTAATTCAAGCAACCAAGTCGAATTCATCAATCATAGAGAAATAAATTTCAATCATCATACGAAATTCCATATTTCCTTAAAACCAAACAAACAAGTAATAGCAACATATACAAGTAAGATCAAGTCAAAACCAAACCAGTAGATTGACAACTAGGGAACCAAAGGGCAATGGTTTCATCATTGAAAACCCAATCAAAAGCAGTGGCACCATCATCTCTCGTTCTCAAATACTCTCCGAGGACATGAAGATTGTTTCCCCGTGCTTCCGACTGTCTTCGGTTCGCCATATAGAAGTAGCTTTCTTGAAGCAGTTATGTGTAGGAAGGTCGAAAGCATGGGAAGGCAGTGGTAAGGAAGTAGGTGCGATATGTGTTCTCTTGAAAGAGATAGGGAAAGAAAATATTTGTATGAAATTACAATTGTCCTTGAAAAATTATTATGTATTTAGAAATTTGAAGGGATAAAATATTCTTTAACACGCTTGTTTTTATAGAAGAGACAGGTGGATCAAGGACCTGCGGGCTTAATAAGAAGAGGAAAGGAGGTCGAAGAGCTGCTTGCTTTCGACCGGCCTGCTTCTCGCCTTTATAAGAGGTTATAAATATTGGCCATATCTTGATGGGCAATGACTAAAATATCATCCATTGGAGTTATAGACATAGCTTGCCTCTAGCAAGGTCTGAAACTAATAACTATAGTCTTTGACGTCATTAATTACAATATGCTGAGTAGAGGTTGTTGTGTTTCTTCTCAGACTTCTATTTGTCCGCAGGTTCAAAAAATATATTGGCATAAAATTAAGCATTGTTAGGATGTGAATAAAAGTTTATTTTGATTATCTAGAACGAAGGCTCATGTAATGCTTAGAACTAAATATAATGTATGACTTTAAAAAGGTAAATGGCAATGCCTTTGTGGTAAACCCATCTCTTTATTCTACCAAATACCCACCCTTTTTAGCTTTGTAATTTTCTTTTAAATGTCTTAAATATTTAATCCCTGATTGATGACATTAGGCTTCAAGTGGGTAAGGAGAGAATAGGGATGTTAATGGATCAAGTCAATTAAGGGGACCCAATCCTAACGACTTGTAAGGGTTAGCATTAGGGACATAATTTTTATGCCCTGAGCTAGGCTAGGGTTAAAAGTTTATGACCTGGGACTTAGGGTTGGGCTAGGTCAGCATTGGAAAAAACTAGGGGACTTGACCAATTTATAATATTTCAAATAACAAAAATACCTCTCACATAAAAATTTTCCAAAATTCAAATATGAGGGCTTTATGGTAATTTTAACCATACAATAATAAGAAATGAATCAAAATTCCAAACCTTTTATGTAGAAATACATTATATTGTAGGTTTCCAAACTATTAAACATTGTAGAAGTACATCATCGTGTAAGCTAGAAAAATTTTGCAACAAGCTAGGGTAGGGGATTTGGCCCAAATGACTTGGAAGGGCAGGCTAGGGGTGGAAAATTTTGACCCAAGTAGGGTTAGGGTCAAAAAATCTTTGACACAAGTAGGCCCATGGTTGGGTCAAGGGCTAGAGAAAAGAACTAGGGTTAGGGTCAGGGTCGACCAAATTTTGGCCTAACCTTGACCCATTGTCATCCATTTGGAGAGAAGGAAAGAGAGGATTTTGTCTATTAAGAAAGTGGGCCTCAAATTAGTATGAAAGAGAGAGGAT
Organism: Warburgia ugandensis; assembly: GCA_035236585.1. NCBI lineage: Eukaryota > Viridiplantae > Streptophyta > Magnoliopsida > Canellales > Canellaceae > Warburgia > Warburgia ugandensis. Next base: position 12,350,197 of record CP141127.1, on the reverse strand, counting down.
TCTTGAGTGGTTTTTCCTAGATATCTTAAACTAGATAAGATTAAAATTAGTTATTGACCTACCCTTTCCTATCAAGGTTTCCATGATCAACTTATTTTGGTATTTTTTGTTGGATATAAATCAAGCAATTCATTATCAAATATTAGTAAAGCTTTGGGTTTTCCAAGTTCATTTACTAGATAACCCATGCTGAATATCTTTTTCTATAATAAAGCATATTCATATTGAACATCATATATTCTTCATGAGTTAGTTAATGTCCTAATGTACTTATAATCAATTATAAATAGACTTCTTCATATAATGCACCACAAACAAATATTAAATCTCACCTAGATAATAGATTCCTCAAGTCTAAGGGTATTTATAGCATATTCATTTAGTAACATTTCATATATAAATTTATAGCATCCGTAAGTGTTTCAAAAAAACGAGGACATATATTATTTGCCAACACTTTAATGATGTTTAAGGTCCCTACTTATGATAACCTGAGAATTGATCATATCCATCTAATAGCAACATATTTGATAAGTATTATAGAATTGGGCTTTCTATTCTAAATCTCACTTTATTATTATTTAAGGTTTACAAAGAACTACAATTCTACATCTCCTTGACTATGATTCTCAATCATCTTGTCATGAAACTTCTACTATGTTATGTAAGGTTTTAGAGGTTATCTAATGACTCTCTAAATATGTTGCCATCGCATGACTAACTTAATATATTTAGTACCCTTTTTTGTAGTATTGGTATAGTATGATTTCATAAAATGAATTTGTCCATTGAAATAATCAGTGGAACATTACACAATGTCAAAATGATGGATTTATAGGACATACATTTTCAATAGGTAATAACTATCTTGAATTCAACTAAATCCTTGTAAGATTTTACAATAGCAGCTAACATTGTGCTAGCTCACAAACAAATGACTTCAACACTTGCAATAAGCAAAGTCTTTTACAATTACTTAGAAAATATTTAGTACAAAAAGGTTTTAACAAAGAAGTTTTTTTCTTTAAAAAGTTTAAGCTCAATAAGAGAGATTTGAGAAAGAAGGTTTACAATACAAAAGATGAAAAGAATAAGAACAAATAAGCTTGGAGTTAGTTGTTTGATAATAGGATTAAGATTTGAGAACTTCATGTTTAGTTTCTTCCAAAAGTTCATTTAAGTCTTCTAGGGTCTCCAATATATAGGGTCGTAGCTATTTGATCTGATGATGATGAAATTCTAGCAATTTGAATTGGATACATCTAATTGGGGAGCATATTTCAATTTTGAAAATTGACATCTCGACAACCTATCTACTAAAATAGTTTATTGTTTTTGCTAGATAGTCAACTATATTCCAAATATAATAGAATATTTCTAATGCCTCTCCTTTCATAGTTGACTATTCTTCACAAGCATCAACTATTCTTCAACCATGAAGTGAAACTCATTTAATCTTATATGCAGTTGGCTGTTCTTTTAGAGACATCCCAAAAGAACATCTTTAAGATGTCATTCATCTGATCCAAAATAGTTAACTTGATAAAAACCAGTTGACTTGAATCATCTACTATCATAGTCTAGTAACTTCTTTGTAGAGTTTTGCAAGTTACTTAAAAAACAATTGACTAAGTTTCTCACGGCAGTCAACAGAAATCACAAAATACCTAAGCCACTTGAAATAGAACTCTTTCTTTCAGTTGGAATCATATTTAATTTTTCCTTTTGCATTCACTCTGACCATAATTCAAGCATAGTTTACTTCTTTTGCCAACGATGACTACAACAATTAAACTCTTTTGAATGATTTGCTTGGTCAATTGAATTATGTAATGTGCTTCATAGAATTTGTGAATCTAATTGGTTCATGATAGCTAATTGATGTTTAAAAATAGTTGACTCAATTTTCAAGATCATAGAGGTCATCCAAAAAAAGCTAATTGAATTTCTAAGTTTAGACGATGGGAATGATTACTTCTTTGTGGTTTTGCTAAAAGATTTTTCTGACTTTCTAATGTTTATACTTTTTGACTTTCTAATTTTTTGACTTAATTTCTATACTTTTTAAACATAAGCATCATGACCTTATCCTAATTAAGGGGTGCTCACATGAATCTTGTTCCTCTACTTCCTATGTCATGGCTTCATTTAGTACTAAAGTTTTTAAATATTTTATCACCACTTCTATCCATGTTCTTTTGGGCCTTCCCCTTGCCCTGTTATAATCTTCAACTTGGATCACATTGCTTCTTCTTACTAGCGTAGTTTTCAATCTTTGTTGAACATTTTTACACCATCAAAGTCCAAACTAACACATCTTGTTACCTATTGGTGCTACTCCTAAGTTTCCTCCAATGTTTTCATATCTAATTCTATCCTTTCTTGTCTTGCTACTCTTCCATCTCAACATCACCATTTCAGCCATACTCATCGTATGTATATCTTATTCTACCTAACACTATGATCTATATAGCATGACTAGCCTTACAGCCATCCTATAAAAATTTTCTTTCAATTCGAGTGGCACTTGCCGATCACACAAAACTTCAAAGGTGCATCTCCATCTATTCCAATCTGACTAGCTTCTTTGGGTAACCTCCCTCTCAATATCCTTGTTCTCATGAATTATCAATCTCAAATATCAGAAGTGGTCCTTTAGGGGGACTTCTTTATTATCAATCTTTATTAGTGTTCCAGTCCCACTCCTCTCTTTGTGAAAATTGCTTTCTATATATTTTGTCTTAGTTCAACTAATTTTAAATTCTCTAGATTTCTAATGCATCTCTTCATAACTCTAGCTTTGCTTTTATGCCCACCATGGAATCTCCTTATGTAGATATTTTGTTAACTCATGTTGTAACATCTTCTTAATTACTCTTTTAAAAAGTTTCTTGGTATGACTTACAAGTTTAATCCCTCTATAATTAGTGCAACTCTATATGTCTCATTTATTCTTATAAACTAGTAGCTCTTCCTCTATTCATCCTACTTTTTATTCAATTTTACAATCTTGTTAAACAACTTTGTCAACCAAAATACTCCAGTATCTCTGATATACTTCCAAGCTACTATTGGTATATCATTGGGCCCCGGGGCCTTTTCCTAATTTCATCTTCTTTAAGGCCTCTTTCACTTCATGAGGTACTCAAATCCTACAGTTATATCTATAATGCCCAACGTTATTTGGGTTTACAATACTTTTAATCCCTATATTCTTAAGGTAATTATTATTTAGCAATATTTGAAAGTAACTTCCACACCTTTATTTGATCTCGTTCTCTTTAACTAGTACCATTGGGTTGTCACTTCTAATATACTTAACATTGTCCGAGTCTTTACTCTTCTGTTTTCTTACTTTCGCAAGTTTAAACAATCTTTCTTACCTTCTCATGATCTTAATCTATTAGAGAGATCATCATATGACTTGAGTTTAGCCTCATTTAATACCCTTTTAGTAACCTTGTTAGTATTTCTTATATTGCTCAAGGTTTTCATTATTTTAGTCCTTTGCTATGATTGAAAACACAATGTTTATCTTTAATAACTTTGTGCACATTTTCACTCCATCATTAAGTTTCCTTTACTAGTTGCCTTTTACCTTCAGATAATCCTAAGACATATTTTGTCACTTTCTTAATGAACTGGTATATCTGAAAAAGGAAATTCAAAATCACAAGTTGGGTATATACTTGGTAGCTTATAAGTCCATATTGATATATGAATGAGTTGCAAGCATATAGATTTGTTGTTTCATGTTTCAATATATGGATATTGTATATGTTTGCAATATTATCACATTCCTCACTTGTGCAAGCTTTCTAGTTGGGCATGCACGTTCCTATTTAGAATAACACAAGAGTACAATCAAGAAGACCCCTATCAGCATTATACAAAGCACTATTAATATTTGTTCAGTCAATTGAGAGTGTACCCTTAGCAAGAAGAACTACCCTCTTAACATATGGCAATGAAGGTTTTTGGTCTTATTAATTGAGCTTAAGGTCCTATAACAGAATGCCATGGGACTATATGGCACTGAAGGCTAAAAAATTCTATAACCAATGGTGTGGGAGGCTTGAGAATGTAGTCTATAAGCAAGAAGAACCACCTTCTTTACTCAGTTCCATATCATCCCTTAATGAACATGGATCTTACTCTCCTAGTCAATGTTACTTATCCCCATTATTTTTTCTAATTTACTTTTGCTTATTTCTTTGAAAGGGAGCCTCGGCGCAATGGTTGAGTTATCGCCATGTGACCTAGAGGTCATAGTTTTGAGGTGTGGAAATAGATTCTTGTAGAAATGCAAGGTAAGGCTATGTACTATAGATCCTTTGTGATCTAGCTTTCTCATAATCCAGCATACTCGGGAGTTCTGTGCACCGAGCTGCCTTTTTTACCTTTACTTGTTTCTTTGTTGTGATATTTCAGAACAAGTAATTTAAGATGTGACTAGAAAAAAGGAAAAGGAACCAAGTGGCCAAACACAAGGAGGCTCTAGCTATGCATCAAGCACATCTCCTTGCCTAATCAATTTTGCAGATGCCAAGGAGTGCTGGTGTTCTATTAGTTATTTGTTTAATTGTAATATTTTGATTTGGTATTTAAGATGTTAGCAGGAGACTCCAAACAATACAACACTTGCAAATGACTGGAAAATTAGCAACTGTATTTGCAAGTGAGCTGCCTTTCTCAGTGGCTATCACGAATCCAATGTTCCTAATTTTCCTATGCTGATCCAACCTATTCTAGTTTTCAGCTATGGCTGGTCAGGAGCTATATTATTGCCTGTACATATTTTGCAAATCTTTCATTCGCACTTCACTAATCTCTTACTTGTCATCTGGATATTTTAACTTTCATAGGATGCCTGTTTGCAGCTGTTTTCCTCAAATTAATAGGCATGAAGCTATCGTTGTTTTGAGCTGAAGTCTCTAATATGTTTTATTCGTTTATGTTATTAAAAACAGTAGTTCAATGCTAGTATAAAGCTGCTCATTCTATGCATTAACTATTTTGTGTTTCAGTCCAACAGAAGTCGAACTTTCTGTTCTCGAGAACCTATAAAATGGTGTAACGGTGAGTAGCTCTACATTGACATCTGTCAGCTTCTATACCTTTCTTAACTCACACAACGGGTTAGTATTGCCCTGTTGAATATTTTTACCATTGTATCTTTAAGACTAACTGATTGCTTTTGTATTAGCTTCTCATTCCAGAGACTAACATCTCTCTCAAATCTTTGTTAGTTTGAACGATGCATCAATTTCTCACGATGGGTCGCTAGTTGCTGGTGGATTCTCGAACTCGTGAGTGAAGGTTTGTTGTTGTTGCAATATAAGATATCATCGATGCTTCTTCTATATTACTTTTTTGAGCTTTCTCTGCTTTGCTCTCAACAGGTCTGAGACATGTCAATGATTGGGCAACAAGCATATACCTGTAAGTACTTTTGTACCATCCTGCCAACTATTCCTGTTCTACCCGTGCTTACCTTTTTCTATTAAAAAACTTATATTGTTTACTCCTGAATAATAAATATGTTGCATTTTTGTTTTAAATGCAAGAGAACAAAGTAACTCATGAGCGGAAATTTGGGATCTTGGGGAGAATTAGTGTCATAAAGTCAAACTGTAGGATAATTTACTATGCAAGTAACTACTCAAAATCTATCAAACAGAAAGCTTGCTAGAAAAATTGAACAACCATACAATCCCATAGAGAGATAAAACAGGAACATATCAATGCTATATACGAAAGAAACTCCCCCCAGACCATGAAAGATGAAAAACAGATTTTATTACCTTACGAGTAGTGTTAGGTGAAAGGAAAATAACTTATCTCTTTGATATCCTCTCTATTTTCACTCCTAATAAAACTGTGCTCTAGTTAATTTTTTTACTCATAAAATTCTCTCTCTCTCTCTCTCTCTCTCTCTCTCTCTCTCTCTCTCTCTCTCTCTCTCTCTCTCTCTCTCTCTCTCTCTCTCTCTCTCTCTCTCTCTCTCTCTCTCTCTCTCTCTCTATGAAACTCAAGAACTGACATGTGCAGGTGCATGTGGCCGTTACAGTTTAACCAAAACATGATGAAAGTAGGAACAAACCCGAACCTGATCTAGAAAATTTGCAACTATTTATTTACATGTTGAAAAGTATACGAAAGATCTCATTAGTTGGGCCCAAAAAACAACATAAGACTCTAATTTAATGCTAATCGTCCATATGAGATCTATTCTAGTAAGATCAACCAACATAGGGTGTAATTTTATTTTGAAGAAGTACAAAATAAAATAGAGTGTATGACATGTTGCGTTCAAGAAAACTAATAAGACAATCCTCCAAAGTTATATGACTTAGACATATTGCATTCAAGAAACTCATAAGACAATCCTCCAAAGCTATATGGCTTATTAGACTCATAGTAGTGAGAAATGCTTTTCAAGCTTTTCTTTAAAGTGCTTACAAACTTGGGACTTTGATGAGAAATATTGACTAGGTAAATTGAGGTTAGTCAATGATTGGCATATCCACTAATTCAGGTTATCTAAAGGGGTTTTTATTTTTCTTTGTGTGAGTGGGCCTTGGTTGAAGAGATGCGTATGTGGTTGTGATGCATGTAGTGTTATTCCTCTATAATAATTACCAAAATTTATGCGTCCTCTTCCCCTTTCCCTCCCTTTTCCAAGGTACTCATCAAACAAATCCCTGCCTTTTCAGGCTTGTACATAATCCTAATAAGTTAGAATAGCAAAGTATATTGATTCATTTCTCATCTTTTCTTTTCAACTTGTTGTAACTCAGAGTGTCTCATAGCTGTTGCCAGTTTCATTGATGCTTATCTTTCTAAGTTATGAGATTTACATGGTGAGATGGCTATACTATTGCTTTTCTAAAATCAACAATTCACCTCATGATTTGGCATTATGGGCCCTCTTGATTTTCTTCCCTCTCTTTTAAAGAAAAATTAATTAACTAGCTAAAATTTTCTAGCCAATTCTTAAAGCAATGATTTGGTGAAATAGATTGGTGAAAACATGACGTTAAGTATTGGTCATGCATGATTTTATCTTGGATTGTTGCTGCCATTTATTACATATCTGAGTCAAAAGTTTACCAATGAACATAGGACAAAATATTAAAATAAATATTTTGAAGGCATTGGCAGATGTCTTGTTGTTTTGATTTTCTATTTTTACATCTATTGACATTAACATCAGAATTGATGAGTGTTCTAATTGTTTTTAGTATTCAGTATTTCCCAATCTTTTGTAGTCTAGATTGACTAAAGGAGTATTGAGAAGTTTTGACATATTTTATTATGTCAAAAACTACAAAACTTGTGTGAGGAAAATTATTGCCAACACAATGTTTGACATTGGCCTTGGCGTATGTGTCCAATGACCTTTGGCTTTTCTATTTTTTGGTGAGACTACTATGATAAGGAGTTTTGTTTTCTTTTGTCTTCCCCCTCCCTCTTTGTGTGTACATTAAAACATCTTTTCTTATGCTAATGTGTAGGGGAAAATGGATATGTGCCTAATGAACATTCAGTAAGATTAGAGGATAGGAAAATATCTTACACAATGTTCTAGGGTTATTTTGAAGCTGTTTACTCTGTTACATTTTGTCCTCTTGTAGATTTTATCATGTCTTCTTCATCAAACTCAACCAATAAGTTTGCTTTGCTTATTCCATTTCTATTGTACTTTTTTGTTTTCATCATTGGTCTGTTCCTAACAATTCAATGATACATTTCGATTATGGAGTGCCCAGCTAAAAGCAAATCTTGTTTGCTACAAGAGTCACTGTTACCTAGTATGAAATGTTCATATATAAGTTTTATATTCTGTACGAAATGTTCATCTATGTTTTATATTATGTACCTACTCCTGGAAGCTTTTTCAACTTGTAATATTTTCTTATGCTCATAAATATGGTACTAATATGCAAGGATAACAAAGAAGGGGAACCTTGATACAAGTGCTGATGTATTTAACTGCAAGTGCACGGGCTATTGTAGTATAATTAATGCAAGTCCGGGTCGATCTCATAGGGACTTGACTTAAAAAATGGGAGTTTAAATAAAATTTAATTGATAAAAATTAAAAAGAAATAATAGAGATTACTAAATTGGAATTAGAATTCAGATCAAATCAACTTCTAAAAGTTACAAAATTTCTAGTTCCAGAATAAAGAAAATTAAACTAAATAATAAGACAAAACTACTTCCCTAACTTAATCATTGTCAATATCTTCAAATATGGTATTCTTGGAATTGATCATCCTTCATCAATGTCTTCATCTTGATTAGAGATCTACCAGTTGGATTTGTCTGATTCCTCAAAATCCTAAAGATCTGGGCTAAATTGTTATTTTGAAATTTGGATGGTCTAGATCACTTTTTGGATTTCAGATTAAAGATCAGAGACATTAATTAAGTCCAAGGATGTCCTAAGAATGAAATTGAAAAACAGATTAGAAATAGAGCATAAATTTTGGATTCTTAGTTGATTAAGGCTAACCCATTGATTGGGTTAAGCCTTAATTGATCTGACTCGGATTGGATTGTTCCTAGATAAGAAAAATACAGATAAACTAGAACTGGGCTAAACAGGAACACGGAGGGAAATAAAAAAGAGGATAGAAATGAGATTAAAATTAAAGTGTGAAGGGAAAAACTAGAATTTAACAGAAAATTAGATTTAAAAGAAAGCCCAGAAATCTACTCGATGGAGGAGGAGATGCCCATGGAGGAAGAGAAGGGAAGAAGAGGAGGAGAAGAAGAGGGGGAGGAAAAAGGAAAGAAAAGAGGAAACCCATGTTGGGTTTCTATTTTTGGGCAGTCTGGTGCGGTTCTACTGACGAACAAAGAAGAGGAGAGTAGAGCAGAGGGAAACGCCGGTGACTGGTAGCTTGAGAGCCAGACACAGGACACTGGAGCTGGGAGTGGCGAAGAAAAGGTAGACGATGCTGGTGTGGTTGGAGATGAAGGGGAGCGGTACGGATGCGAGCAAATAAGAGGAAGAGGGAGGCTAGGTTTTCTCTTCTAATCTCACCGGTGAAGTAGAGAGGGAAGAGCCGGCCTGTCTGGGATGTAGAGAGCAGAGATGAGGGAGTTGAGGGTGGAAAGAGGAAGACTGGTGAAATTGCAGAAGACCAGTGATTAGGAAAGAGGGGATCAGTCCACAGAGGATTGCCGACCGGTGCTAGAGAAATTAGAGAAGTTGTCTGGTGTTGGGAGTAGAGATGACTGGGGTGGTCTAGCCTTGCAAGTGAATGATTGATGGAGAGATGGAAAGAGGGGAGATGGAGAACGTGGAAGATAAGAGAGTGAGATGGAGAGGAAATAGAGATGAGAGACGTGGGCAGTGATGGTGTGTGAAAGAAGAGTATGCAGAGGAAGATGGAATGGTAGTTGGTGACGAAGGTCTGTGGTGTGTTGATGAGGGTTGAGATGAGAAGGGTGGAGAAAGTCTAATGCCAATGAGCAGTGTGGTGTGGGTGAAGTGGGAATGGAGATGAGAGAGTGTAACAACTCAGGTTTTTATAATACATTTTTGTAATTCTTTCTGAAATGTCGGGCCCTAAATATTTAGAAAACAAATAGGAAAAAACATTTTTCATAAAAAGACCCTTTTAAAAACCCTAGTGTTAATTTTCTTTTCTCAATAAGGATTATCGACGAAATGACCACTACATTTCTATAGAAAATCCTGTAGAGTTTTCTTTGTTTTTTGGAATTAGACATTTAACGCATGTCATTGGGAAATGCCTAATAAACATAATTTTTATAAAAACAAGAATAAGAGAGACTTCGTCTCCATCCCATCACATTTACAAGCATGACTAAGTGTTTTGAAAATCATAATAAATGAAAATGAAAGAAATATACACAACTTAAATATACCTACAGGATCAATCCAGTTATAACTACACAACCAAGACTTCAAGTTGCATGTTTACATATCCATAAAGTAAAGTCATATTAGATTGAAGTGTTACTTTAGTCTACTATTTAAATTAACCATAATACAAACCTAGTTGATATACTTAATTTGTCATCTTAAACTCTCTAACACAGGCCTTTGCTTCATTTTCCTTATTCTATTTCTTCAACTTGAGACATTATAAACAATTTCCAATGTCTCAGTAAGCTTGCGCTTGTGTAGGCAGTCTTCACATCTATTTTACCAAGTTTTTCATGCAATTCTAAATAGAATCTCAAATCCTTTTTCATGCAATTTATAAAGAATAGAATGATTAAGTCAGGGATAAGAAACATGATTTAAGTTGCAGGCCAATCTCAGTTTATGATTTCATGCTAAAACATTTCAAATAGTGTCAATATAAAACATGCACCATTCTAAATATATATTTTTCTAAATGATTGAATCATCATAGTAATCTCAAGTAAATTACAATATAAAACATATAAGAAAATCACAAGTAAGCATAACTTGAGAACTGTGTGAAAGATATGCATATAACTTGATAAATCCAATGCCATAAGAGCCTCAAAGTATTAAAGTAGTCATCGATTAAACTATGATCGTCGACAATCTCAGACCAACAACATCATCATGTGCACATATGCACCCCAACGAACACATCCACCGGTTGGTCATGAGTACTCATCTAAAGACCATCATCAAGCCTATCTATGTGAGTCACAAAATAGAAATCCTATGGCACATTATGCTCATGACCAGATCACTGAATCTTGCCTCTCTGGTATCTAGAGAATAGCCACCTCAGCCTCCACGATGATTGTTAAGTGTTCAATTTTGGTCAAAATACCCCTAATTTAGTATTCAATTAGAGCATCTAGGCCGTCACTTTTAAGATTTTACATAAAATAGTCTATTTTAGCTTTAATTGGCCATCCAACCGTTGAATTGCAAAATTAACGGTCAGATGATCATCAAAGCTAATTAGGGGAATAAAGAACATTTTAGATGATTCTAATTGGGTCATGTGCATTGCATATCAATCAACAAAGCTTGAATATTCTAGATCAAATCAAGGAGAGAATGATGAAGATTCCTAGAAAGAGAAAACTCATAGGACAGAAGAAATTTGAAGATGTGCAAAGTTCCAACAAGACTGGGATGTTGATGGACCCCACCCCTCTTCATCTCTCTTTTCCCTCTCTCCTCTCTCCTCTCTCCTCTCTCCACTCTCCTCGGTTTTCTCTTTCTCTCTTATCTCCCTCTCCTACACATCTCTCTCTCCCTCTTCTTATATTTTTCATTTCTCCTCTAGAGAGGGACGGTTTTTCCCTCTCGGGGGCTGCTAGGGGAGCTTGCATGTCACTCTTCCTTCCTCCTCTCTTCTCCTCTCCAATCTCTTCTCTCCCCTCCTTCTCCTACTTCCTATTTCTCCCTGCATCTCCACCGCAATATCCTTCTCTTCATAGTCCCCATCTCCTACTTTCCCCCTCTTGGATTCCCTTCTTCTCTTTCTCACCCCCTCTTTCTCTGCTTAGCTTCTCCTATATTCCTCTCTCTCGATTTTATTTCAACGCCTCTGCTCAACATCCAAACCAGACCAGATCCTCGTTCCTCTTTTGCTACACTGCTCCTCCACCCAGAGCTACCTCCCATCATTCTCTGTCTCTCATTTTGCTAGACGCATAACGACGTGCAATACAGGCTCCGCCGCATCCATCATCTTTCTCTCCCTTTGCTTTCTTTCTCTCTCACTGCTCTATCTATGTTTCACCTAACTGCACTCTACTAGCACGCCCAAGCATCACGCCTAACCAGTTGACCCAAGGAGGAAAAACCCAGATTGGGTTTTCTCCACTCTCTTCTCCTCCACCTTTCCCTCTTTTCCTCTTTTCCTCTTTCCTTCTTCTCCCTTCTCCTCCTTCGTCCCCATCTTCCTTCTTCAGGTTTCCTAGGTTTATCATCTGGTCTTTCTTTAAAACCAAATTTTTAGTGAAATTCTGATTTTGCCCCTCTTTAATATAAATCTCATTTCTGTCCTTTTTCATTAATTCCATCTATGTCCCCAATTAATTCCATCTGTGTCCCATTTTCTGCCTATTCTATTTTATCCATATTCTATTATCTAGGAACTGTCCAATCTGAATTATATCATTTAAGGCTTAACCCAATCAACGGGTTAGCCTTAATCAACCAAGAATCCTAAAGTTCTCCTTTGTTTCTTATCAGATTTCAAATAAATTTTACAGACTCATTGTTAGGACATCCCTAGAAATAATTGATGATTCTGATCTTCGATCTGAAATCCAAAATTCAATATGATTTGTCCAAATCCTAAATTCACAAATTAACCCAGATCTTGATTATTTTGAGGAATCTGATGAATCTGACCTGTGGATCTCTAATCAAGGATGTGATGAAGATATATATGAAGGTTGATGATCTCTCAGTACACCAGATTTGAAGATTTTGATATTGATTGATCTATGGAAGTAGTTTTTTTCTTGTTATTTGATTTTGTTTGTTTTCTTTAGAAACTGAAAATTCTGTAATTCTATTGGATATAATCTCTGATTATGATGTCAATAATTTCAGTAATTTTTAGTGATTTATTTTTAATTTTAGAGAATTAAAATTTATTAAAATTCCTACTTTTTGATTCAAGTCTCCGTGGGATCGAGCCGTACTTGCATAAGCTGCACTACAATAGCCCGTGCACTTACGATTAAATAATCAGCAAGTTTTTCGCACCATTGCCAGGGACTTGCAATGGAGTTTATATAAAATTTAATTAAAAATCCAAAAATTTTAGAAAAATAAAAAAATTAAAAAAATCCAGAAAAATAGGAATTGCATTTTAGGCATTCTTAGGTGCATCTTTAAAATTTTTAGTGCATAACCACTTAATTTCCTGACTTTGGTACTAATTATTATTTTTCTTTTTTCAAGAAATTGGAGTGGAGCATAATCAATTAGATAGATTTCTCTTGCTTTCCTAGATTAGGAATTTTTTATTTTTGAGTGAATCTTGTAGTGAGGCCCCTTTATAATTTGCATTTTTAATTTCAATTTTTAAAGGGTTGTAATAATATAGGGCAAGTGTGGGATAAGGTGGCCCACACTTAATCTTCATCAGAAACCTTACTGTAAGTCTTCTCACTCATTTATTTTCTAGATTAGGGTTTGCATTTAGAATAATTTGCATTGTTTATTAGTGTAACTCATATAGAAAGCATCTGTTATAATTGTTGCATTTTAGGGTTTGCATTAGTTTATTGCTTTCAATTGCATTTTAGGACACATCTAATGCTTTAAGGTGAATTATATGTTGATCGAATTACCATGGTGTGTGAAAATTGATTAGTAAGGGCACCCGACCCCACAAGATCAAGGGTGAATTTCATTACCATTCCTTGGCCCACCTAGGATAATCACCTCAAGCTCGCAACCCCACCATTCACATTAAATTAAAATAAATTAGAAGAGACCTATAAGGTTAGTACATGCTCGTAGGACCCTCTTAATAAGGACACGATTTACTGTCACTCCAATGGCCTTTGATCATTGTGGTTATTGGGGGTTGTCTAATAGAGCCTTGCTCTTCCCCTACATCCTGTTGACGTTTGTGAGGTCTAAACGTCTCCTTACACGAGGGTTGTATTAACCGTTTTGATTAGAATCTAACTAGTAAGCAGTAGTCATCTCCTAAAGAGAATAGGAGCGTTAGATTAGGCTAATTAAAAGCATTGTCCTCATAGAAATTCAAGAAAATCAAAACATATGTGCTTGTTAGCCTTAAGGGATTGCTTGATTGTGTCCTTGATTATGCATCATTCTAGGCATTTAGGTTGCATTATTTAGGATAGTTCTAAAAAGAAAAAAAGAAAAAGAAAAAAGAAAAAAGAAAAGAAAAGAGAAGACATGATCAGTTGCACCTAATGAATAATTTAAACACTGATCAAAAGAGTAATTTACACCCCAACATTAATAGAGAAGATATTTCCCCAAGGAGAGACAATCCACTCTTTAATGATGATGAACCACCTTTCATCTTTGATAATTATGATGTTTCCTCATGGACGAACAATCCTCTCTTTAATGCTGATGATCCTCCACGTCTATTTAATGATAATATACGTTAATGGAGGAATCATTCTCAACCACATGGAAATAGGAGAAAGGACCAACATAAAACACATGAGAATAATTGGCATAACCAAAATTCTTGTGGGAAGACACTAAGAGACTATTTGCAGCCTAATTATACCAGCACACTTTCATGTATACTTTTACCTCCAAATGCTTGTATGATTGAATTAAAGGTGGGAGCAATTCAATTACTTCCCAAATTTTATGGGTTGGATAGTGAGAATCCTTACACGCATTTAAAAGAATTCGATGAAGTGTGCATGACTTAACATACACAAAACATAGAATTAGATATGGTAAGACTCAAACCATTTTCTTTTTCCTTAAAAGAAAAAGCTAAGATGCGGTTTCATTCACTGCCATCAAGTTCCATACAATAATGGGAAGAAAAAACTATGAAGTTCTTGAATAAGTTCTTTCTTAGACATAAGATAAATGCTCTCCATCGAAATATAATGAATTTTACCCAGATGAATAATGAAACTTTCTATCAATGTTGGGAAAGATTTAAGGAATTATTGTTAACTTGTCTACATTATGGATATGAATTTTGGCATATAATTAGCTTCTTTTATGAAGAACTTAAATCTGATATGTGTCAGTTTGTTGAAATGATGTACAATGGTAATTTCTTAAACAAACAACTTGAAGAGGCGCAAGAGTATTTGGAATGGTTAGCAGAGAGTGCACAAACTTGGGCTGATTCAGAAAAAGTAGGTTTCTCAAACAAACCTAAGTCCACCACCGCATCCTCTAGGGGAGAAATATATGCTACAACTAAAAAAGATGATATGAAAATAGCATCTTTAGATAGAACAGTTGAGGCCATGGAAATGGAAAAATGTCCATCTAAGAAAGTTGAACAAGTGTGTGATATTTGTGAAAGTAATACACACCTCACTCAGGAATGTCCCATTGATGATGAATCGACACATTCTTATGAGCAACATTTTTCCCCTTTAGAGACATATAGTTCCAACTGGAGTAATCATTCTACTGTCACAAATGAATACAGTGCTTCACAGAAGGCCCAACACGAACCTTATTACCAAAAACAAGGACCACTTAATCTTGGACCCTACCTTCTAGCACATAAGAGGAAAGTGGAGGATAATTTTCATCTAGTCATATAATACTAGGAGAAGAAAATTGCTCAAATTAAAGCCCAATTAAAAGAGAATACAAATTCCATGACTGAATTGAAGGACATGATGTCTCAAATGCAACAAACCATTAATAAAGAGGAATGTCATATCCCACCAAATGAATATCTTGATGATATGGATGTAGGAAACAAGATTAATTCTTCATTTCCAGACATGGAACAAACAAAGGCAGCTACCATTATTCATAATGGTAACATAATTGAGCAATTTGGTCCTAAAAAGGCTAAAATAGTATTGAAACTTGTCAGAAAAAGAGATGAATTTATTGATCAGGAAAATGTCATACCCATTGATTAATATGACATACTTGCTCCATTTCCAAAAAGGCTGCATCGAACTCCCACAATTGTCTCTAATTTTGAGAAGCAGCTCGAAGATAAATTTATCTTGCCCTGTGATAAAATGAAAAGTTTTAAATTGCAAGATAAATTTATTCATCATTCCTTTTAGAGGTCTATCCAACTAATTTCGTATGGGACCCAGGGAAGTTTCAAACTCAGTAATATTTCCTCTGAAAATTTTCATTTGAAAAATAAAGTATGTAGCTTAGTTTTTTTTTTCTTCTTTTTCTTTTTCAGATTTTTTTCTATATCTCTCAATTTTTTTTTTCATTTCTCAATCCATTATCATCATCCTAGTTTTTAAAACATTGAGGACAATGTTTCTGTCAAGTTAAGGGTGTAGAATTCTAGAAAATTCTAGTTTTTTTTTCCCAATTTTTAGGTATTTCCCTTGATTTTTCAAAAGAAAAAAAATTGAAAAAAAATGAAAAAATTTTAGGTCATTTCCTATACTATGATGAGAATTGGATTTTCTAAAGTATAATATAGATAACTTTATCTTATTAATGGAAGTGAATATGATTAATTCATTATTTTGCTCATTTTCTAAAGTATTCTATGAAAGCAAAGTCTCAGATCACATCTCTACATGGAGTTGCATATAGATAATCTAGATTGATAAGTAGCTATAACTTAGAAATTCAGAAGAAATTTAGTAGAGACCTATAACCTAAGTGAGTTTTAGAGCCATTCATTCTTTTTGAGAGGTTATAAATGTTCGTAATTTTCTTCAGCGTGCTTAAAGAAAATTGATCCCAAACTTTTAAATTTGGCTGATTACCTGATTAATTAGAATACTACCTTTAAAATTCTAAAAGTTCATTGAATTTGATAGATTATAGGAAACCTAGAAAATGATTTAGGCCATCCTTGTTGTTAACCCAGAGATATAAAGCCTACCCATAAAGTAAATTTACCACTAGTCAGCCAACTTGAGCTTTTAATATAAGCATTTTCTTTTGTCACCCAAATTACACTTTACCCATATTAACCCAGTATAAATTATCCATTACCCATTTTTCTTTGAAAAATAAGTTAGAGAGGAATGAAAGAATACTTTTAATTGCAATTGAAGTTGAAAAGATGATATCAAGAAAAGAAATATTCTTCAAAGTGATTCAAAAGTGTGAAAAGAAAGAAAAGTGTTAAAAAAAAAAAAAAAGTTTGAAGAATGTAAAGAAAAGTGAGAAATGAAATATTCACTTTAGCAAAAGAAAAGAAGAATTGCCAACTTAAGTAGAAGACCTCTACTTATGTTTTTTTGAAGAAACTTTGAATACCCTTATACCCTTTTCTTTGGTACCCTGTCCTAAGCTTATGTTTTGTCCCACTTAAAGACCTATTGATTCTAGGATGAAATATAGTCTTGATGAGGAAATGAATGGATAGAATTTAAAAGAGTAGTATTTCTAAATATTCCAAGGTAATGGCATCCATTCCAAAGGGATCAAAACAATCCCTTAGTAACCCCCGTTCTTCATGACTATATGTGAGCTAAATTTGCTTTTATTGACTATTCTCACATATTCAAAAGAGAGATATGAGTTAAACCCTCTATCTGAGAGATTTTATTTATGAGAGTATGTTAGTAGTAAGGATTGAGGTCAAAACACATTTCAGATGGAGTACAAAAGTTAGAAATCTACTTAGAGATAAAAGATTATTCTATGTGTAGACTGTATACGCACACACTCACTCTGAGATCTAAGCTTAAGTGGAATATTTTTAGCATATGGGTAGGGTTTTGAATTCTTCAATCATCTTTATTAGTTTGCTAAAGTTGATAGATTTATTGAAGATAATTCTCTGAGAAAAAATGGAGATGACCTGAAAAATATTTTTTTTTGAAATTCTATGAGTTGATTCTTCGCATCTTTTGCTAGGGACTAGTAAAATGCTGGTTGGGGTGTGTGTTAAGTGTTCAATTTTGGTCAAAATACCCCTAATTTAGTATTCAACTAGAGCATCTAAGCTATCAATTTTAAGATTTTACTTAAAATATTATGTTTTAGCTTTAAATGGCTATCCAACCGTTGAATTGCAAATTAACGGTCAGATGATCATCAAAGCTAATTAGGAGAATAAAGAATGGTTTAGATGATTCTAATTGGGTCCAGTGCATTGAATATCAATCAACAAAGCTTGGATGATCTAGATCAAATCAAGGAGAGAATGATGAAGATTCCTGGAAAGAGAAGACTCATAGGACGGAAGAAATTTGAAGATGTGCAAAGTTCTAACAAGACTGGGATGTTGATGGAGCCCACCCCTCTTCATCTCTCTTTCCCCTCTCTCTTATCTCTTATCTCTCTACTCTCTTTTCTCTTTCTCTCTTATCTCCCTCTCCTACACATCTCTCTCTCCCTCTTCTTATATTTTTCATTTCTCCTCTAGAGAGGGACGGTTTTTCCCTCTCGGGGGCTGCTAGGGGAGCTTGCATGTCACTCTTCCTTCCCCCTCTCTTCTCCCTCCTTCTTATTCTTCTCCTCTCCAATCTCTTCTCTCCCTCCTTCTCATACTTCCTATTTCTCCTTGCATCTTCACCGCAATATCCTTCTCTTCATAGTCCCCATCTCCTACTTTCCCCCTCTTGGATTCCCTTCTTCTCTTTCTCACCCCCTCTTTCTCTGCTTAGCTTCTCCTATATTCCTCTCTCTTGATTTTATTTCAACGCCTCTGCTCAACATCCAAACTAGACGAGATCCTCGTTCCTCTTTTGCTACACCGCTCCTCCACCCAGAGCTGCCTCCCATCATTCTCTGTCTCTCATTTTGCTAGACGCATAATGACGCGCAATACAGGCTCTGCTGCGTCCATCATCTTTCTCTCCCTTTTCTTTCTTTCTCGCTCACTGCTCTATCTGTGTTTCACCTAACCACACTCTATCAGCATGCCCAAGCATCACGCCTAACTAGTTGACCCAAGGAGGAAAAACCCAGATTAGGTTTTCTCCACTCTCTTCTCCTCTACCTTTCCCTCTTTCCCTCTTTTCTTTTCCTTTCCTCCTTCTTCCTCTTTCCTTCTTCTCCCTTCTCCTCCTTCGTCCCCATCTTCCTTCATCGGGTTTCCTGGGTTTTTCATCTGGTTTTTCTTTAAAACCAAATTTTCAGTGAAATTCTGATTTTGCCCCTCTCTTTAATATAAATCTCATTTCTGTCCTTTTTCGTTAATTCCATTTGTGTCCCCAGTTAATTCCATCTGTGTCCCATTTTCTTCCCATTCTGTTTTGTCCATATTCTATTATCTAGGAACTGTCCAATCTAAATCAGATCATTTAAGGCTTAACCCAATCAACGGGTTAGCCTTAATCAACCAAGAATCTCAAAATTCTCCTTTGTTCTTATCAGATTTCAAATAAATTTTATAGACTCATTATTAGGACAACCCTAGAAATAATTGACAATTCTGATCTTCAATTTGAAATCCAGAATTCAATCTGATCCATCCAAATCCCAAATTCACAAATTAACCCAGATCTTGATTATTTTGAGGAATCTGATGAATCTTACCTGTGGATCTCTAATCAAGGATGTGGTGAAGATATATATGAAGGCTGATGATCTCTCAGTGCACTAGATATGAAGATTTTGATATTGATTGATCTAGGGAAGTATTTTTTTTCTTGTTATTTGATTTTGTTTGTTTTCTTTAGAAATTGGAAATTCTGTAATTCTATTGGATATAATCTCTGATTATGATGTTAATAATTCTAGTAATTTTAATGATTTATTTTTAATTTTAGAGAATTAAATTTTATTAAAATTCCTACTTTTTAAGTCAAGTCTCCGTGGGATCGACCCGTACTTGCATAAGCTACACTACAATAGCTTGTGCACTTGTGGTTAAACAATCAATAGTGGTTACGGATACATCTTGAAAGGGTGTTGTGACCAACTCCAATAGTTGTTCCTAACAGTAGTCAAGAAAAACAATGCCACTTTGGGCATGGATACCTACCACCTTTGGTGGTTAGAGGCTGGGAGGTCACCCCGTATAACCTCTCAACATAACACCCTCCAGGCTCATTAGCCTGAACCAAGATATATCTCAATCTCAAATGATCTTAAATCATATAGTATACATATCTTGTGCAAAATCATGTGTTTCTCTATCTCATCCCAAAACATGGGATTGATGCATTTCAAATATCAACATTTCTTTCAAAAACACTCTACTACATGCAATGAACAACATCATTTTTTCCTTTAATATAAAAGCATGCATCATTGCTATGAAGATATATATATATATAGTTCGCACACCCCATTTGCAAGCATTACATTCTTTACAAGCTTAAAACAAAGTAAAATGATGAAAGTGTAAGTTTCATGATAGTTAAGTAATCTAAAATAGAAGACATGATAAACTAAGATTTGATTATGTAAGATCTCAAGGGAAAATAGATGTTAAAACCACCTATGTCTTAAGCAAAATTCCTAGCTTGGCTACATTCCTTCTTCAATTCGACTTATAGGTCAATCTCCTCTATTGATGTTACAGAGATCTTGTCAATGTGGAATCATATACAATTGAGTACATAAGAATTTTATTTTAATCAAAGTCCGACAGTTTATGTCATCATAAACCGCTTAACTTTTCACTGACCATCTAGTCCATAGAGAAATACATGATCAGGTAGGTCCTAGATCCATCATCCATTTACCAATTAGTGATCCATAGTTTTAAATTTGCTTTTACTATTCACTTAATCCCATTGATAGACAATTCTAGATCCAAAGGTTTAATCCAATAAATCATGGTAAATTGACTTAGGATTTCAAGGTTTAATCCTTATCTTGATCTCTCTTTTAATGATTTTTAAATATAGTATTACGATCTAACTTTCAAGGATGATTGCCTAAGATGGAAGTGTGTATCGTTCAGGAAGAATTCGATCCATCAAAGGCTTTGGTTTGTTTGGAACCATTGGTCAAAAGTCACAGATATCTAAATTTGGGGTTTTACAACAAGATTAAGTTGTCGGATCTCGATCTCAACATGTTATAAAACCTTGTTACCCAATGAATAAGTGAAATTATCTCTTCCTATGTTGATTTAGGTTTTGGAATACAATAGTGATGTCTAATCATCGACCAACCATCGCTAGGTTTTTGTTTCCCCTACTGTCTAACCAAATGGTTTAGATTATTCGATAACTTTTTATCCAAATTTTAGAATTCTAGTCACATTCTAGCTAATTTAAGGTTCTAGAATTTATCAGTGATGATCAGATGTCACAGATCCACTATTTAGATAGTGACAGATCGGATGGCCTAAATCATCCGATCTATCTCGCTTTCAATTCCTAAAATTGAGTCATCCTATCATTTTAAAGGATGAGGAACTTATTATTATCATCTGATCATTGATCAGATATTGCTAGTCACTGTTTACATAGTAATAGATCGGATGGTCCAGATTGTCCAATATGTTGTCCAATACAGATCAACATTTTAATCAAATCCTAGCCACTAAAGGTCTATGCTTCATTGTTTTTATGCATAATTTACAATTTAAACAATTGGATCAATGCATATTGGGTTTCAAGAGTCGAATCACTCTTGTTCGAGCTCCAATAAGATGATTGGAACATCAAATAGGTGGATCAACACTCCTACAATGCTGTTCATTAGTCCTAGATGAAGCAATTTCAATTCAAATCGAGCTAATCTAAGGTTTGATAATGTTTTTCAACAAAACAATTGAAATTTGCATGTAAATCAATCTAAAACCCTAGCTCTAGCATAAAACAACATGAACCTACTAAAAACATGGAATTTATGAGTTGGATTTTGGAATTCCTACCTCACATTGAGTCTCTGACCTTCCTCCCCGAATATATTTTTTGAATTGATCATCGTTTTTTGACGATGATCTCTGAGTTCGTCGTGCGTTAGTCTCTTCTCCTATTGACCACCAAGAACCACTCAAATCACTCAATAAACATAGGGTTTTGGTTCAACTCATCCTCCAGAGTAAGATGATAGGCTTCTTTGGTGAAAATTGCAAAATCCAGCAAACCCAGAACCTTACCCCTTTCTCGCCTGCATGCTTGCCTCCTACAGTAGCACTCTCTCTTCTCCTTCCCATCTCCTTCTCCATCAGTTCGCTCTCTCTTGCCGGTGCAACCTAGGGTTTCTAAGCACACCGGGTTTTCCCCTTGTCCTTCTCTCCTTCACAGCATTGAGTTTCCATTGCCCGACGTTTTCTTCATTTTTTTTTTTTCTTTCTCTTCGGTCTATCGGGTTTGGGAAGAACAGACCTAGCGATCGCGTTGGGTACTCTTTAGTGGTGGTGCCCATATCAATTACAGCCCCCTCTGTTTAAGTTCTTTTGTCTTCTTTTTTTATCTTATTTTTACCAAAATGCTCCTCATATTCAAACATCCATATCTCCTCCATCCAAACTTCAATTTCTACAAACTTGGTATTGTTGGAATATTCTTTCTGAGTACAATCCAACCATGAAGGTATTGGAGTACAATTTGATGTCTTTCAAAAGATAAATTCAGTGAAACCTAAATATGAAGATTGTCCCATTTATATTCTTCAAAAGTAATTTATAATCCTTAAAAATAGGATTTAAAAATTAGGATCATTATAGAGAGAGAGGCGTGGGAAAGAGAGTAGAGACGAAAGAGAGAGAAGTGAGATTCAAGGAATTGAGAGAAAGAGAGATCAAGGTGAATCAAAAGAGGCGAGAGAGGAGAGAAGGAGATGGAGATGGAGAAAAAAGAGGGAGGTAGACAGTGAAGGAATAGGAGGAGAGGGACATGGTGGAGAAGGGGAAAGTTGAGAGAGAAATGAGTGGGGGAGGAGAGAGCATGGGAGAGAAGAAGAAGGAAAGGGGGAAAGAGAGAAGAAAAATTATGGGAGAAGGGAGGTGATAGGTATGCTCCCATGTCCAGCCTAGAGGTAGGGCATGAGGAGAGAGAGAGAGAGAGGAGGAGGAAGAGGAGGAGAGAGAGAGAGAGAGAGAGAGAGAGGGAGAGGGAAGAAAGATGAGTGAGATAGAGATGTAATGTGTGAGGAAGGTTGACGGGTTTCCTCCTTAGTGTCCTGCCAAAATAGGGGTGGAGGACAGGAAAGTGTGAAGTTGGTTGCCTCCTTTTTTTTTTCTTTTCTTTTTAATATATATATATATATAAACTTCTCTCCTTCTAATTTTATGTACTTTCCTTCAAGCAGCTTTTTATTTCTAAATTGATCTCCTCTTTGGAAAATCTTATCCATGACTTCCTTTCTTTTAATTAGAATTCTTTTCTTTTAGGAAATCATCCTCTCTTGCCTTAATGATCTTCAAGATGATTTGTGTTGAATTTGACCTGATCCATCCAAACCTCTTTTGGTTGATCTACAAAAGACAGGACCAAATTAGAGTCATCTGAACCATACATTAATCATCTGATAAGCTCTAATGATCATCTAATTATTAATTTTGGCAAATCAATGATTGGATGGTCAATTGGAGCTAAATTTGAAATCAAGCTAAAAATTACAAATTTGATCGACTAGATGCTCCAATTGAATGCTAAATTAGGGATATTTTCCCTCAATTGAACACTTAACAACAATGGTTGAGTTGTTGCCATGTGACATGAAGGTTATGAGGTCGAGGCATAAAAATAGCCTCTTGCAAAAAAGCAAAGTTAAGGCTAATGTACTATAGATCCTTTGTAGTTTGCCCCTTCCCGCACCCTGCACATGCGAGAGCTTCTTGCACTGGGTTTTTATGCAAGGATGACAAATTTTATTATTTCTGAGTTTAATGCCATTTTTTCCCCATTTTCATTTAGCTGAGCAAACTCTATCTGCTAATGGACATATGCTTTTTAGGACCTCAACCTGTCTCAATAACTTGCTGGAAAGTAGTATGTAATATCCTCAATTTTAATCTTAAATTAGTGATAAAATAAATTAATTAAATTAAAAAATTTATGCATGGAAATTGGTTTCGAAAACTTGAAAATTAGAAAGTACACATCGATAGGATTCCAACAACATAAAGAAAGCAGAAAATGGAGCTCAAACAAAGAAGTTATGAGTCATTGAAGTTGTAAGGGTAGTTTGGTAATTTGGAGGGGCCCGAATTGAAGGGCTATTTTGATAATGGCACCCCTTCCATTCCCCCTTATCAGATCCGATGATTTCACCCAAAAAATCATTTGAGGGAAGGCATATAAGGGAAGAGTTCCCTTCCTCCCCAAGCACGATCTCTCTCCCTTAGTCTCCTCCTCTCATCATCTTCTCCATCGCACCCTTTCCTTAAACCCTAACCTCTGCAAAAATTGTGTTTTTTCGGCATGTAGGGATCCGGTAGCATCAACAACTGCTTAGCTGATCGAAGTAAGCCCCAAACCTCTAATCCCCCTTTACATGTGTGGTATTTACATCAATGACGTGCATGAAAGTTAGAAAAAAGGACGAGGGTTTGTCATTTTCCTATAAATTTGGATACACTATTATTGGAACACAAATAGGTTGATAAATCATCATTAAAACATAGATCATACCATGCATCCAGTGTATAAGGAACCCAAGAACAAACCCTTTAAGTTTGAGGGAAATTCGACAGTGGACGAAGTCAAAAATCACGAAGAATAGTACGTAGGAAAATTTTAGGAACATAAGAAAAATCAAATAAAAACCTTAGTTTTTGGAAAAATCAAGCCGAAGGAGTGTTGAAAATGAAAATACATGAACTTTTGAGCAAAAGGGTACAAAAACCACTAAATTTGGGCACTTGTGGGTTCACCGGCAACGACCGGACTCCGTTCACCTTCCCTGGATAGTTAGATTTAGGAATAAACGTTAGATACATACAAAAACAAATAGATAAACATGGGATGGGACCAAATTAAGAACCAAATCATAATTAGAAATCTTGGAAGACGATTCAACACTTGGATCACCATAAATTCCCTTATGATAAAAGTAAATAACATCAAATAGTATTGTGGTATTGACAGGTACATCGAAACGTACAAGATAAGGGGATTATACACTCGAGTTGAGTGATCTCACATCGAAGTAGGTGATGGCATTTAATGTTATGTCTTGATTTTAGAACCTTGCATCATCATAGCATCATAATTGACTGTGATTTAAATTGCATAGTTAAAATTAGTAAAAAAATTGTGAGACTCAGACCTTTATGTATTATGATTGATATTTGATTTTGACAATGTATTGAATGGATTATGATTGATGATTTCATGAGATCGATATTTCATATTTATGCATGATTAGAAATTTTCTCTTTTATTGCACCACTAAAACGAACAGATTTTCATAAGGAAAGTGGAGGCTTGGTGGCTGGTCCTTTTAGAGGTTAAGCTCGGGATGAGGGGTGTGCCTTGGGGATGGCGAGCCATGAGTGCTCCTAGTTCTTGAGATACATGTTTTTTGTATTTTAGGTTTTATGATGGGTGCTTTCACTCGGTGGATGTCATGCTAAGAGGGAGTAGGGCTGGCCACCCACCCTCCGAGATTTATAATGTGATTGTGATATAATAGACACCTGCCCATAGATGGCTTTCGATTGGGGTTTGGTAACATGGATAGTCCATACTACCAATCCGGGCCTTTCCATGGGCACAGACATTAAGTCTCCCGTTATGGTGTCGACATGGAGTGGCGGTAGTTGAGACCTTGGAGGGTTGGCACTGCGACATGACAATCCATACTCTTATTCTGTATGCTTGCATGATGAGCATGGAGATGTGATTATATACCTGGGTGTGATGACACTCAGAGATTGGATATGAGTACTCATGATCGGTGATACGGGTGTATGTGATGCTCGTGGGACCCATGTACCTTAGGGTGCCCTGTGATTATTGTATGCTCATTTACATTAGCTCATATCATGTTTTAAATCCATGAGATGCATGTTTTATTGTACATGATGCTTTGAGATTATGTTGGTATTGATTATAATGATTTTATTTTCATAGATAATAGATCTTATTATATCACCATTGTCATTTGATTTGTTCCATCCTTATTACATTAAATGTCTATGTACCTACACAAGCAATAGCTTGTTGAGGCATTGCTTTGTTTTGCAATGCCTTAGATCTCGAGCGTGACAACAGGAAGGGCAAGACTATTGAGAGACCGTGATAGCAGTGGGAGATTTCTTTACTTTGACTGATAGACAGTGACGTGAGTTAATAAATGGAGTACCATGTGACTTTTTTTATGGACTGTATACTTTTATTTTATGGATTTGATTATGATAGTTATACATATGATGGGCATTTAAGTGGGATGTTATGATGGATAGACCCTCAGCCACATTATTATTATGTTTTGGATATTTATTATTTTAAAAATAAAGGTGCCGATGATTTTGACGTTGATTTAAAATGTGTATTGTTTCAATTGTATCATTGCAAAAATTTAATTATGTTTTAAATTATAATTGTGATGTTTTGGAAAGAAAAAAATAATACCCAGAGGTTTTCAATAAATGTTTTAATAAAATAAATTAATAGAATCCTTTTAATATGGGATCCCAACTACGACTATTATTATTATTATATGAAAAAATTTGTTATAAAAATCTGGGGTGTGATAGTTGGTATCAGAGCCCAGTTTATTCCATTATAATCCTTACAAATGTCTATTTACATGTGGGTAACAGTCCATAAATTGTAGTTAAAGAGGAATTAGGAGAGAGGAACTTACACTTATTGGTATTTAAATCTTTGACAGATGTCTCCTCAAAGAAGAACGAGGTCTACCCCTGCTATGCCAATTGCCCCACCAGCTGAGTCATCTGATCAAGGGGATCGAGATGCTAAGTTGGTGAACAGGATAATGTTAGGGCTGATACCGCTCATATAGCAGCAGGTTAGGACTATGATTTAGGTCGTGAACCCTAACCCTGTCACACTACCTCCAGTGGCACCTGTGGATTTGTCTATTCATTCCATCCACCCAATACAAGTCCCACCAACACCTAAGACCACAGAGGGTGATGCTACAAGTGATCCTAAGAAGACAGGTAAACTACTAGAAAGATTCCAAAAGATGGTGTCACCCTTCTATGGAAATGGTGATATTGAGGAGGCTAAGCGATGGCTATTTGAGGCAGAGAGGACATTTGATGTGATGAAGATCGCACTAGAGGATCAAGTTCGGGTAGCTGCCTACCTAATGAAGGGTGAGGCATGCTTTTGGTGGTGGACCATTTCACTTACACGACCAGATCCTATAGAGATGATGACATGGGCGGCCTTTAAATAGGCTTTTGATACTCAGTACTTTCCACCCCATACATTACAATCATTGAAGAAAGAGTTTGTCACGTTGGAGCAAAGAGACATGATGGTTCAGCAGTACCTAAACTGATTTACTCGACTGAGGAGGTTTGCCCCTACCGCACTTGCCTCAGACAAGGAGGCAATAGATAGATTTGTGGATGGACTGACACCCTGGCTGAGAGATCGGGTGATTACTTCCCGACCTACTACTGTGAGAGATACAGCGAACATGGCCTACATGTTGGAGAAGAACTCTCTCAGGACTAGAGGGAGCGCATACCAGCCCATTAAGGGCAAGAGGCCCTTTAGTGCAATGTAGGCACATAGAGCACTAGGTTACCAACCGTAGACCAAGCCTAAGAGAGACACAGAGAAGAAGAGGTGCGACAAGTGCAAGGGTTGGCACCCTGGGCGAGGGTGCAATAGATTCGATAGACCACAGCATCAGAGGCATCCCTAACCACAGTGACAGCATCAGGCACCTTTCAAGAGACAGCCATACAGGTGTTTCAACTATGGAGATGTAGGCCATTTCATTAAAGACTGTCCTAAGGGGCAGAGAGAGAGGCAAACCGAGATGGGTGCAGAGACTGCTACCATGCCACGTAGTCAAGGACGAGTATTTGCCATCACATCAGGACAGGCACATGCATCACATTAGGTCGTTGAAGGTACTCTTCTAGTCTCTAACCGACATGTTAGGGCCCTCTTTAACACAGGGTCCACTCATTCTTTTATATCATGCATTTTTGCATCTTGCCTTGATGTATGTGTGCATAAATTAGCATTTGGGTTAGATATTATGACACTTGCGGAAGAGACACTAGAAACTACTGAGTATCTTCAGGAGATACCCGTGGAGATATTAGGCGTGAGGATGGACTCTGACTTTGTTTTATTAGACATGGTCGACTATGATGTTCTATTTGGGATGGATTGGTTAGCTAACTATTGGGTTATCGTAGACTGTTGAATGAAGAGAGCCATTTTTCATATACTTGGGCAATCGGAGATATTATTTCAGGACAGAAAGGGTAAGGCAAGTACATGCATCATCTTTGCTATGAAGGCAACACAATTCTATTCACGAGGGTGCAGAGTGTTCCTCGCGTATGTGACTATTGAGGATAAGAGGCAGCCATAGCTTGACAATATTGATTTTATTCCTGAGTTTGCAAATGTTTTCCCTGAGGAGTTACCAGGATTACCGATGAGCAGTGAGATTGATTTTACCATTGACTTGGTGACGGGTACATTGCCTATCTCTAAGGCACCATACCATATGGCCCCAGCGGAGTTGAGAGAGCTTAAAGTATAGTTGCAAGAGTTATTAGATAAGGGCTTCATCAGGCCGAGTGGATCACCATGGGGAGCACTAGTCCTTTTTGTGAAGAAAAAGGATGGATCACTGAGACTATGCATTGACTATCAGTTGTTGAATAGTGTTACTGTAAAGAACTGATACCCCTTGTCACTCATAGATGATTTATTTGATTAGTTATAGTCAACACAAGTGTTCTCTAAGATCGACGTGAGGTCAGGATATTAGCAGTTGAGGGTTAGAGAAGAGTACATCTTAAAGACTACTTTTAAGGGTCATTATGGCCACTATGAGTTCTTAGTGATGCCATTTGGATTGACAAATGCACCTGTAGTGTTCATGGACCTGATGAACTGTGTCTTCTGAGCTTACTTGAATAAGTTTGTGATTGTCTTTGTTGATGACATCTTGATTTATTCACCTAGTCATGAGGCACACAAGGAGCATCTCCACACGGTATTGGACACACTTCGTCAACATCAGTTGTATGCCAAGTTCAATAAGTGTGACTTTTGGTTAGATCAAGTGCAGTTCTTAGGCCACGTCATATCTAAAGATGGAGTGGCCAGGGATCTAGTGATGGTTGAGGCAGTATTACATTGGAAGAGGCCTAAGACAGTGATTGAGATACGTAGTTTTCTCAGTTTGGCAGGATATTATCGTCGTTTCATAGAGGGATTCTCTAAGATTGCATTACCATTGGCCACCTTGACCAGGAAAGACACTTAATTCGTTTGGATAGATGCTCATGAGGAGCGCTTCTAGGAGCTTAAGAGGAGACTTACTACTGCCCTAGTATTGACATTACCATCAGGCGCAAGAGGTTATGTGGTTTATTACGATGCCTCAGGCAAAGGATTAGGAGCAGTGTTGATGCAGCATGAGAAGGTAATTGCTTATGCATCGAGACAGTTGAAGACACATGAGGTAAATTACCCAACACATGATCTGGAGTTAGCAGCAGTGGTATTCGCTCTGAAATCCTGGAAACATTATCTATATGGAAAAAAGTTTGAGATATTCATTGATCATAAGAGCCTTAAGTACTTCTTTACTCATAGTGATTTGAACATGAGGTAGCGTAGATGGATGGAGTATCTAAAGGACTTTGACTTCACCATACAGTACCATCCTAAGAAGGCTAATGTCGTCACAGATGCCTTGAGTAGGAAGTCTGGAGTAATGATTTCCAATTTATCGACTCGATCTAAGTTCTTTGACAAGATTTTAGAGGCATAGGAAAAAGATAAAGAGACACAGGATCTGACAGATAAGGCAGATTTTGCGAGAGGACCAGATGGAGGAGTCAGATTCAAGGGTAGGTTGGTAGTGCCGGCAGATGATGGTTTGAAGCATGAGTTACTTCAGGAGGCACACCATTCCTAGTATACAATTCACCTTGGAGGTACAAAGATGTATCAGGACCTTAAGAGACATTTCTGGTAGAATGGGATGAAGAAGGATGTTGGAGAGTCCGTAGCACAGTGTCTGATTTGTCAGTAGGTCAAAGTTGAGCATCAGTGTCCATTAGGAGGCACACCAGACATTGGACCTTCCTGAGTGGAAGTGGGATAATATTACCATGGACTTCATTGTGGGTCTTTCGAGGACTGTTAGCAGTCACGATATGATATGGGTCATTTTGGACAGGTTGACCAAGTCCGCTCATTTCCTTCCTATAAGACAGAATCAAACAGTAGACAGCCTGGCAAAATTATATATCAAGGAGATCGTGAGTCTACATGGAGTTCCCTTGACGATTATATCAAATCAAGATACTCAGTTTACCTCGAAGTACTGGAAGAGCATACAAGAGGCTCTAGGATCGAGGCTAAAATTTAGCGCGCATTCCACCCTTAGACAGATCGTCAAAGCGAGAGGACCATCTAGACAATTGGGGATATGCTACAGGCTTGTGTTATGGATTGGAAGGGTAGCTAGGAAGATCACTTACCACTGGTAGAGTTTGCCCATAATAATATTCATCACGCTAGTATTGGCATGGCTCCACACGAGGCACTTTATGGTAGACCTTGTCGATCACCCTTATGTTGGAGAGATGTAGGAGAGAGACATATAGTGAAGTTCAAGTTATTCGGAAGAGATTATTGACAGCTCACAGCCAACAGAAAAGTTATGCTGACAGAAGGTGGAAAGACTTAGAGTTCTCCAAAGCTGAGCATGTATTCTTGAAGGTTTCCCCCATGAAAGGAGTGATGAGGTTTGGGAATAAAGGGAAGCTTATGCCCAGGTACATTGGACCTTTTGAGGTATTACGCAGAGTTGGGTTAGTAGCATACCAGCTAGCCTTACCACCACAATTGGCAAATGTACATGATGTTTTCCATGTATCCATGCTGAGGAAATATGTGCCAGATCCCTCACACATGTTGGAGCAGATCCCAGGAGAGTTACTCCTTGACATGACATTTGAGGAGAGACCTGTGTGCACACTGGATACAAAAGTCAAGGAGTTAAGGACTAAAACTATTACATTAGTCAAAGTCCTTTGGCAGCATCATTCACTACAGGAGGCCACATGGGAGATAGAAGAAGAGATGTGAAGGGTCCACCTAGAGTTATTTACATAGAGGTATGTATCAAAATTTCAAGGACAAAATTTTAATAGGGTGGGAAGGATGTAATATCCTCAAATTTAATCTTAAATTAGTGATAAAATAAATAAATTAAATTAAAAATTTTATGCATAGAAATTGCTTTTGAAAACTTGAAAACTAGAAAGTACACATCGATAGGATTCCAATGACATAAAGAATGTAGAAAATAGAGCCCAAACGAAGAAGTTATGAGCCGTTGAAGTTGTAAGGGCAATTTAGTAATTTGGAGGGGTCCAAATTGCATGGGCTGTCTTGATAACGACACCCCTTCCCTTCCTCCCTTATCAGATCCGACAATTTTTCTAGAAAAGTCATAGGAGGGAAGGCATAAAAGGGAAGAGTTCCCTTCCTCCTTCCCAAGCATGATCTCTCTCCTCAGTCTCCTCTCATCATCTTCTCCATCGCGCCCTTTCCTTAAACCCTAACCTCTGTAAAAATTGTGTTTTTCCTGCAAGTAGGGATCCAGCAGTGTCAACAACCACCCAATTGATCAAGGTAAGCCCCAACCCTCTAATCCCCCTTTACATGTGTGGTATATACATCAATGGCATGCATGAAAGGTAGAAAAAATGACAATGGTTTGTCATTTTTCTTGAAAATCTGTATACACTACTATTGGAACACAAATAGGTTGATAAAACATCATTAAAACATAGATCGGACCATCTGCCTAGTTTGATGAAAATTTGATGAAAAATCATGAGGAGCAGTATGTAGGAAAATTTTAGGAACATGAGAAAAATTGAGTAAAAACCTTATTTTTTAGCAAATCAAGCCAAAAGAGTATTGAAAATGGAAAACACATGAAATTCTGAGCAAAAGGGTACAAAAATCACTAAATTTGGGCCAATGTAAACCGGTGTAAACCGGGGCTGCCGATGTAACCTAGTGTAAACTGGGGCACTAGTGTAACTTGGTGTAAACCGGTGCAAACGCCCCACCCAACCCACTATAAATTAATAATATTAATTTATGAAGTATTTTCACACAAAAAACTTGATTTTGAGAGCTACATAGGTCCAAATCATGATCGGAAACATCTGTTGCGATCGCCTTGACAATGTGGACCTAGATTTAACTTAAAAACTTACCATTTACCACTTTTAATTTAGAAAAATTATAAAATAATATCCAATAACTTAGATCTGGTCGATCAAAGGTCGATCAGACCCTAGAACTTGAACAAATAGAAAATATACGATACTAAAGAAGGGCAAGAGGAGTAAATTAGATGTAATTACACTATAAATTTATCTAGACCATTGATCTAACTAAGATATTGGGAAATTATTGATTTGAGGATGATCGACCGTTAGGTTTAGGAATAAACATTAGATACATACAAAAATAAATAGATAAACATGGGATGGGACCAAATTAAGAACCAAATCATAATTAGAAATCTTGGAAGACGATCCAACAGTTGGATCACCATAAATTCCCTTATGATGAAATAAATAACATCAAATAGTGTTGTGGTATTAACAGGTACATCGAAACGTACAAGATAAGGGGATTATACACTCGAGTTGAATGATCTCACATCTAGGTAGATGATGGCATTTAATGTTATGTCTTGATTTTAGAACCCTGCATCATCATAGCATTATGATTGACTGTGATT
The DNA here is from genome assembly GCA_035236585.1 of Warburgia ugandensis. Taxonomy (NCBI): domain Eukaryota; kingdom Viridiplantae; phylum Streptophyta; class Magnoliopsida; order Canellales; family Canellaceae; genus Warburgia; species Warburgia ugandensis. The sequence goes on along the minus strand of CP141127.1, from coordinate 12,317,763 downwards.
TAAATTGCATAGTTAAAATTAGTAAAAAAAATTGTGAGACTCAGACCTTTATGTATTATGATTGATATTTGATTTTGACAATGTATTGAATGGATTATGATTGATGATTTCATGAGATCGATATTTCATATTTATGCATGATTAGAAATTTTCTCTTTTTTGTACCCTTAAAATGGATGGGTTTTCATAAGGAAAGTGGAGGCTTGGTGGCTGGTCCTTTTAGAGGTTAACCCCGAGATGAGGGGCGTGACTTGGGGATGGCGAGCCATGAGTGCTCCTAGTTTTTGAGATACGTGTTTTCTGTATTTTGGGTTTTATGACTGGTGCTTTCACTTGGTGGATGTCATGCTTGGAGGGAGTAGGGCCGGCCACCTACCCTCCAAGATTTGTGATGTGATTGTGATATGATAGACACTTGCCCACAAATGGCTTTCAGTAGGGGTTTGGTAACATGGATAGTCCACACTACCAGTCCAGGCCTTTCGATGGAATCGGGTGTTAAGTCTCCCGTTATGGTGTCGACAGGGAGCGGTGGTGGTTGAGACCCTGGAGGGTTGTCACTGCGGCATGATAACCTTACTCTTATTCTGTGTGCTTGCATGATGAGCATGGAGATGTGATTATATACCTAGGTGTGACGACACTCAAAGATTGGATATGAGTACTCATGATCGGTGATACGGGTGTATGTGACGCTCATGGGACCCATGTACCTTAAGGTGCCCTATGATTATTGTATGCTCATTTACATTAGCTCATATCATGTTTTAAATCCATGAGATGCATGTTTTATTGTACATGATGCTTTGAGATTATGTTGGTATTGATTATAATGATTTTATTTTCATAGATAATAGATCTTCTTATTATATCACCATTGTCATTTGATTTGTTCCATCCTTATTACATTAAATGTCTATGTACCTACACAAGCAATAGCTTGCTAAGGCATTGCTTTCTTTTGCAATGCCTCAGATCTCGAGCGTGACGGCAGGAAGGATAAGACCGTTGAGAGACCATGGCAGTGGGAGATTTCTTTACTTTGATTGATAGACAGTGATGTGAGTTAATAAATGGATTACCATGTGACTTTCTTTATGGACTGTATTTTTTTATTTTGTGGATTTGATTATGATAGTTATACATATGATGGACATTTAGGTGGGATGTTATGATGGATAGACCCCGAGCCACGTTATTATTGTATTTTAGATATTTATTGTTTTGAAAATAAAGGCGCTGATGATTTTGATGTTGATTTAGCATGTGTATTATTTCAATTGTATCACTGCAAAAATTTTATTATGTTTTAAATTATAATTGTGATGTTTTGAAAAACAAAAAATAACACCCAGAGGTTTTCAATAAATTTTTTAATAAAATAAATTAATAGAATCCTTTTAACATGGGATCCCGACTACGATTATAAAAAAATTTTATAATAAAAAATTTGTTATAAAAATTTGGGGTGTGACAATTGGTATCAAAGCGCAGTCTATTCCATCATAATCCTTACAAATGTCTATTTATATGTGGGTAATAGTCCATAAATTATAGTTAAAGAGGAATTAGGAGAGAGGAACTTACACTTAGTGGTATTTAAATCATTGATAGATGGCTCCTCAAAGAAGAACGAGGTCTACCCCTGCTACGTCAGTGGCCCCACCAACTGAGTCATCTGATTAAGGGGATTGAGATGCTGAGTTGGTGAACAGGGTAATGTTAAGGCTAATACTGCTCATACAGCAGCAGGTTAGGATTGCGATTTAGGTCGTGAACCCTAACCCTGTCACACCGCCTCTAGTGGCACCAGTGGATTTGTCTGTTCATTCCACCCACCTAGTACAAGAACCACTAGCACCTAAGACCACGGAGGGTGATGCTACAAGTGATCCTATGAAGACAGATAAACTATTAGAAAGATTCCAAAAGATGGTACCACCCTTCTTTCTCGACGATGATATTGAGGAGGCTGAGCGATGGCTATTCGAGGCAGAAAGGACATTTGACGCGACGAAGATTGCACCAGAGGATCAAGTTTGGGTAGTTGCCTACCTACTGAAGGGTGAGGCAAGCTTTTGGTGCAAATACTCAGTACTTTCTACCTCATGCTTTACAATCATTGAAGAAAGAGTTTGCCACATTGGAGTAAAGAGACATGACGATTCAGTAGTATGTGAACCGATTTACTCGATTGAGGAGGTTTGCCCCTGCCGCACTTGCCTCAGACAAGGAGGCAATGGACAGATTCATGGATGGACTGACACCCTAGCTGAGAGATTGAGTGATTACTTCCCGACCTACTATTGTGAGAGATGCAATGGACATGGCCTTCATCAACAAACCACAGCATCAGAGGTAGCCCCAACCACAGCGACAGCATCAGGCACCTTTCTAGAGACAGCCATACAAGTGTTTCAACTGTGGAGATGTAGGCCATTTCATTAAAGACTGTCCTAAGGGGCAGAGAGACAGAGGCAAATCGAGATAGGTGTAGAGGCTACTATCGTGCCACGTAATCAAGGATGAGTATTTGCCATCACATCAGGACAGGCCTAGGCATCACACCAGGTCGTTGAAGGTACTCATCTAGTCTCAGATTGACATGCCAGGGCCCTCTTTGACACAGGGTCCACTCATTCTTTTATATCATGCATTTTTGTGTCTTGCCTTGATGTATGCGTGCATAAATTAGTATTTGTGTTAGATATTATGACACCTGTGGGAGAGACAGTAGAGACTATTTAGTATCTTTGAGAGATACCCATGGAGATATTAAGCATGAGGATAGACTCCGACTTTGTTTTATTAGACATGGTCGACCATGATGTTATATTTGGGATGGATTGATTAGCTAACTATTGGGCTACCGTAGACTACCGAAAGAAGCGGGCCATTTTTCATATACATGGGCAACCAGAGATATTATTTCAGGGCAGAAAGGGTCAGGCGAGTACATGCATCATCTCTGCTATGAAGGCGACATGATTCTATCTACGAGGGTGCAGAGCGTTCCTTGCATATGTGACTATTGAGGACAAGAGGCAGCCATAGCTTGACAATATTGATGTTATCCGTGAGTTTACAGATGTTTTTCCTGAGGAGTTACCAGGATTGCAGCCAAGTAGGGAGATTGACTTTATCATTGACTTGGTGACGGGTACATCGCTTATCTCTAAGGCACCATGCCGTATGGCCTCAGCAGAGTTGAGAGATCTTAAAATACAGTTGCAAGAGTTATTAGATAAGGGCTTCATCAAGCCGAGTGGATCACCATGGGGAGCACCAGTTCTTTTTGTGAAGAAAAAGGATGGATCACTGAGACTATGCATTGACTATCGGTTGTTGAATAGTGTAACTGTAAAGATCTGATACCCCTTGAAATCCCATGTTGGTAATGAAACGTTCACTTTTTGAGATAAGGGTATTTTGGTCATTTCACTATTCATCCTCACTAGACTAAGAAATTTGGTCCTTATAATGGCAACCTTAGGTGTGTCTTGGAAAAAGGAATCCAACAGGACCAGAATCACTCAAAACAGAGTTAAAATGAGCAAGTTATGGCCCTTTGAAATTCAAGGACAAAATTGTAATTAAATTTAAAACGAATTGGCCTGAGAAAACAGGGACCCGTTTTGATACGGGCACCCCCTTCTTCCCAAACATACTACATCACCAACATTCTAGAATGTCGGTGTGCAGGGGGGAAACTATCGCCATTCTGGAGGTTTCTTCACTGCCATTCCATGGTGGTGGAAACCCCCCTCCAGAACCCTCCTTAAGCTCTATAAATAGAGCTCTTTGGCGCCTCCAATGGCAGCCCAAAACCCTGGGAAAAATCAATCTTGGAGTTGCAGGCAAGAGGAGAAAACATGAAAAATACCTAGCCACGAACCAGGTACGCCTTAAACAACCCCAAACCCATCTCCCCCTCAATCTTAGGTTGAATATCCCTAAGTTTTTGCATGAGAAACCATACAAAACGGGACTCTAGGGAGCCATGAGCCACAATAGACCCAGGGCAGGTGCCTGGGGCATTTTGGTTCGACAAGGTCGAACCAGAGCATCCTGAAGACGCTCAGGTCACCACAAAACCAAAACGCACCCAGTGCGTTAAAGGAAAACCAATGGGCATGTCCATGGATGCTCCCGCAAACAAAAAAAAGGGCAAAGGCCCGGTGCGTCGGAGGACGCGTCCTGTGGGGCGTGCGCCACTGACGCAGGACGCTTTAGCATCCCGGCACCCGCCTCGTGTGGGCCTGCGACGGTGATGCCATGCGTTTCGCATAAGCGGAACATGCAGCCTGATGACGCCTGGGAGCGTGCGACCGCACGTGCGCACCAGTCGCCCCTCGACCAGAATGCAGGTGCATCCCGGGAGCGGTGACGCAGGACCCGTTTTGGGCCTTCTATGTATTCTTAACACTAAAATACCCATAACTTGAGTTCTAGGATTCCGATTGAGGCGCTGTGAGAGGCATTGTGTCCGTATCGACGGCGCAGACACACGCAAACCATAAAATACCTGATCAAGCCCCTATCTAAGGCTGGCATAACCCTTAAACCCATGATAGTGGTGCGGGGCCACTAAACCTTTGCAAACCTGACTATACCAAGGCCAAGTTAGGGACCTTAGGAGGCCCTTAGGCATGGGAATGAACCTTTAATGCCTAAGTAGTGAGGTAAAATAGGCCAAGCTAACCTTTTTCCCTTAAACCATGTCTAGAAATGTACAAGGACAAGGGAACTAGCGCGATCAAACTAGGTAGGTGTTCTATTGCTACTAGACTTTTAAAAAGAACCCATGATGCTTTGAGAATGCATGTTTTGAGTCATGATTGCTTTTCTAATGCACGTTTTAAGTTTTTACGTTACATGTCCTGTCTTTATGCGTATATCATATAAAGTTATGTTACATCCTTATGCACATGACCTATTTATAATGAATTGATTTCATAAATGAACTTAGCATGCATATGAAAAATAGATTGTGCATATATTGCCAAGACATGTGTTACATGCACAGACATGTTTTGAAAAAGGATTCTTGTCTGCATGATACATGCATAGACATGTTTTAAAAAAAAGGTTCTTGCCTGCTTGATAGTATATGATTTGGGCTAGTAAGCTCATGGGCGCTATGTCGAGAGGGTCGAGGTGGCCTCCCAGCCTCTACCACTATAGGTGGAAAGGGTACCATGCCGAAAAGGCTTGTCCTCACTTTGATTGCTGTGGTAAACGAGGACTACCACTGGAGGTGTCATATGCCCCGTGGAGGCTATGACTGAGACTCCCTAGGTACCCGGGGACCACACAGCGCTGAGGTCGTGGGCATAGTGTGCCCTATGTTTTTGAGGATTTACTTGCATGCATATGGCATGACATGAGTATGGTCGACCATAGATCCATGAGTTGGATTCAATTGAGCATCTTATGCACATGGTTTAAAGAACATATGGTTTAAAACATAGCATGCATTGTAAAACTAGTAGTGATAGACTCCTACTGAGTATAGTGTATACTCACCCAATCCTTAATATTTTTAGATACAAGTAAACACTTAACGAGAGGATACACCCGTGACAGAGAACATCCAAATTAAGTACAAGTAAGTAAACCCTTACTTTATCTTTTAGTGAATGTTACTTGATTGTAGTTACTCTCTGTAGTTGGGGCTGTGACTAATACTTTCTTGGGAATAGAGTTGATTTAAAACTTTTCCATGGCTATGTGATTTGAAAATGTGTTTTGACACTTGGGTTTTTATACGAAAGATTGCTTTCCAAAACGAAATATTTTCATGCATTTCATATTTCTAAAGCAAGAGATCTTGTCTTTTTATGAAAATTGCATCATATGAAACCTGGGTCATCACACCTAGTCATGAGGCACATAGGGAGCATCTCCACATGGTATTGGACACACTTCGTCAACATCATTTGTATGCCAAGTTCAGTAAGTATGACTTTTAATTATATTGGTGCAGTTCTTAGGTCACGTCGTATATAAAGATGGAGTGGCCGTCGATCTAGTGAAGGTTGAGGCAGTACTACATTGGGAGAGGCCTAAGACAGTGACTAAGATACGTAGTTTTCTCGGTTTGGCAAGATATTATTATCGTTTTATAGAGGGATTCTCCAAGATTGTGTTACCATTGACCACCCTGTCTAGGAAAGACACTCAATTCGTTTGGACAATGCTTGTGAGGAGAGCTTACAGGAGCTCAAGAGGAGACTTACTATTGCCCCAGTATTGACATTACCATCAGGCGCAGGCAGTTATGTGGTTTATTGTGATGCCTCAGGCAAAGGATTAGGAGTAGTGTTGATGCAGCTTGGGAAGGTAATTGCCTATGCGTCGAGATAGGGTTATGAAAAGAAAGGGCATAAAGAAGATTCAAAATTCTTCAAAAACAAGTAGAGGTCTTTTCCTAAAATTGAATATTTCCTTTTCACTTTTCTACATTCTTCAAACTTTTTTTCAGCACTTTTCTTTCTTTTTAGCACTTTTGAATCTCTTTGAAGAATATTTCTTTTCTTGATATTCACGTTTCTACTTTTATTGCAATTAAAATGTATATCTTCATTCATCTTAAACTTATTTTCTAATAAAATAGGTGATGGATATATTATACTAGGTTATTATAGATAAAGGTTGATTTAGGTAAGAAAAGAAAAGGTTATTGTAAGGCTCAAATTGGCTAACTCCTAGTAAAATAACTTTTTGGTATGTTTTATATCTCTAGGTTAACAATAGGTATGGCTTAGATCATTTCCTAGTTTCCTATAATTTATCAGATTCAATGGACTTCTAGAATTTTAAAGGTAATATTCTAATAATTCAAATAATTGACCAAATTTAAAAATTGATGGGATCAAACTTTACTTTAAGCATGTTGAAGAAAAATTTGGAATAGTTATAACCTCTTAAAAAAATGAATGGTTCTAAAACTCACTTAAGTTATAGGTATACACTGAATTTCTTCAGGATCCCTAAGTTATGACTACTTATCAATTTAGGCTATGCATATCTAATTGCGTGTACAGATGTGATCTGAGACTTAGCTTTAATGGAAAACCTTAGAAAATGAGTAAAATGATGAATTAATCATGTACAATTCCATTAATAAGCCAAAATTATCTAGACTATAATTTAGACAATGCAATTATCATCATAGTGTTGGAATTGACCTATGTATTTTCCAAACTTTTAAGCAAAAATTTTAATTCTTTAAAAAATTAAGACAATAACAAAATATAGAATTTGCTACAGTTCTACACTCCCTAATGTGAAAGAAACATTGTTCCCAATGTTTAAAAAGTAGGACCTAAAATGAACATGGGTGATGTATAAAACAAAAAATACAAAACATAATACAAAAGATAATACAAAGGGATTAGATCCACTCAATCCTGATAAACAGGATCATTTGGAGTTATGGACTCAACTTTTGGATGCTCATATTCTAGGAAAGCTTCAAAGGTTGATCATTCACTTTAAAAGTATGGGCAGTCCTAGCATCCTTAATCTCGATGGTCCAATATGGAAAAACTTCTTTGACTATATATGGACCGGTCCTTCGAGATCTAATCTTACCTAGAAATAGGCTGAGCTTAGAATTGTAAAGCAAAGCCTTCTTGTTTGGTGTAAAGGATTTTCTCATTATGTTTTTATCATGAAAACTTTCATCTTTTCCTTATAAATCCTATTACTCTCATATGATTCTTGCCTAATCTCTTCCAACTCATTAAGTTGGAGTTTTCTATATGAGCCTGCTATATCCATGTAAAAGTTAAATGTCTTTATTGCCCAATAGGATCTATGTTCTAATTTTATAGGCAAATGGCAAGCTTTACCATATATAATACAATAGGGAGACATACCAAATGGGGTTTAATGTATTGCCTTGTAAGCCCAGAGTGCATCTATCAATTTAAGAGACCAATCCTTACTATCTAAATTAATAGTCTTTTGAAGAATTTGCTTTATGGCCCAATTAGATACTTCTACTTGTCCACTCGTTTGTGGGTGGTATGGTGTTGCAACTTTATGAGTAATGTTGTATGTTTTCATGAGTGCTTCCAATTCATTGATGCTAAAAAGTGTACTGTTATCACTTATAATAGCTCGATGGGTGTCAAATCTATAAATAAATAAATAAATAAAAATCTTTTAAGAATTTAACAACTATTTGTGATCATTGTGCCTAAGTGGGATAGCCTTAATCCATTTGGATACAGAGTCTACTACTAATAAGATGTACAGGTAGCTAAAAGAAGGTGGGAATGGCCTCATAAAATCAATGCCTCAACAATAAAAAAACTTCTATGACAAGGATAGGAATAAGAGGCATCATATTCGTACAAGTTATTCCGCCTAACTTTTGATGTTGCTCTCATGATTTACAAAACACATGTATGTCTTTAAACAATGAATGCCAGTAGAAATAGCACTACAAAATCTTTGCAGCTATTTTCTGTGCAAAAAAAAATGTTTACCACATGCTTCTGAGTGACAAAAGGAGACGACACTATTTTTCTCTAAGTCAGATACACATCTCCTAATTATTTGATTTGGGCAGTACTTAAATAGGTATGGATCATCCTAAAAGTAGTACTTAATATTGGAAAAGAATTTTTTCTTTTCTTATTTGTTCCAATGTTCAGGAATTTTTCCTATGACTAAATAATTTGCAATATTAGCAAACTGAGGATGGAAAATATGAAAAAGTTACTCATTAGGGAAAATGTCTTTAATTGGCAACTCATCCAAAGTTTCTGTTAGGACTAGTGAGATAAGTGGTTAGCTATAACATTCTCTCCTCTTTTATCTTTTATGTCAATGTTATTTGAGTACTATTGAGGGACCTACATGCATAGTAGATAATATATAGCTTTTTCTCTTTTCTCTACCCTAATATAGCTCCTACAACATAATCGTTAGCATCACACATGATTTCAAAGGGTAGATTCTAATCATGTGGTTGCATTACAGGTGCAATGGTTAGCTTGTCTTTTAGCTTTGCAAAAACTTCTTGATAATCATCAATCCACTCAAACAGGGTATCCTTTGCAAGGAGATGACACAATGGTCTAGATATTGCACTAAAATCTTTAATAAATGTCCTATAGAATCCCGCATGACCCTAGAATGAATGAATATGCTTAAAATATTTGGAAATAGGTAGATTGGTAATTAGATCAACTTTGGCTGTATCTACCTCTATACCTTTGAATGACACTATGTGGCTAAGGCAAATTCTCTTAGGAACCATGAAATGGCATCCTAACTAAGCACTGCGTTCTTTTCTTTGCAACAACTTAATACTTTTCTTAGATTTTCAAAATGTGTGTCAAATCAACCACCAAAAATAGAAAAGTTGTTTATGTAAACCTCTACACTTCTCTCTTCCATAACTAAAGATACCCAACATGCAGCATTGAAATGTGGTAGGAGCATTATATTATCTAAATGCCATTCTTTTATCAGCAAAAGTGCCAAAAGGACATGTAAAGGTGGTCTTTTCCTAATCCTTGGGTACAATTTTTATCTGCTTATACCCTAAATAATCATCTAGAAAACAATAGTATTGATGTCCTGCAGCTCTTTCTAATATCTGATCAACAAAGGGTAAAGAAAAATGGTCCTTCCTCATGACTACATTTAATTTTCTATAATCAATTCACATACACCAACCAGTAGTAACTCTAGTAGTAATTAATTCATTATTGGCATTAGTAATTAGTATCTCTTTAGACTTCTTTGAAACTACTTGAGTTAGACTTACCCATTTGCTATCACTTATAGGATAAATGATTCCCACATCAAGCAACTTAAGGACTTTTTCTCTAACTACATCCTTCATATTAGGATTTAACCTTCTCTATAATTGACTGCATGGCTTAGCTTCATCCCCCAGATATACCCTATGGGTACAAATTGAAGGGTTAATGCACTTCATATCAGCAATGGTCCATCCTATAGCACCTTTGTGTTCCTTTAAAGTGTCCATTAACTTTTCCTCTTGAAATATTTCTGATTGGAAGGAAATTATCACAAAAAAAGTCTCTTTTTCTCATAAATAGGCATATTTTAAATATGATGGTAAAGATTTCAATTCCAACATAGGAGGTTCTACTAATGACAGAAGGGGACTGGACTCCCTTAGTAGAAGATTCTTGAAATGAGGTTTCCATCTTTTTGTATCAATGATAAGAACAAAATCAAGGAGGGTGTTAACTTCTCTATCAATGCATCCTCATTAAATTCATTAAAGTGGGTCAAACAAGCTTCAAGTGGATCCGATAAGGAAGATAAAAGAAATTGGTTTTGCACAAATAAATTTATCATATTTACACTATGTAAGTCACTAGTGATTTCACTGAGTTTCTTACAAATGTTAAAAATATTTAACTATAATATCATATTACCAAAGGAAAGTTTTAGGATACCATTTCTATAGTTAATTAAGGATTGCACATAGCAAAAAATGATCATCCTAGGATGATTGGTATTTCATTCTTCTCATTCACCACCGGTTGTGTATCAAGGATTAAAAAATCTATAAGAAAGTAGAACTATTCTACCTAGACAAGCACACCTTCTATTACCCCTCTCGGTATCTTCACAGAATAGTTAGCTCGTTGAAGTATAGTAGAAGTAGGTTTAAGCTCAACCAGACCTAACTATTCATATACCTAGTATGGTAGTAAGTTAACACTAGATCATAAATCAAAAAAATCTTGATTAATCTTATAGTTGCCAATAATGGAACTAGGAGTAGGGCATCTTGGATCCTTGTATTTTGGTGGTGTATGATATTGAAGAATGGAACTAACTTGCTCAATAAAAAATGCCTTCCTTTGACCATTTAACTTCTTTTTATGATCCAAAGGTCTTCTAAGAATTTGGCATATTTGCTGCGTACATGTAGAAATAGAACATAGGTCTTCACAAGAACACAAGAGGATAAACATCTTATACACTTGTATCAAATGCGAGATATCTCACAATGTACAACCCAAAGTGCGTCGCTATTTGCTTGTCATTAGAGCTCCTTTGTAAAGAAAAATCCTATTTATAACCCTGAGGTCAATGTAACAAATACAATTTATACGCCTTGATACTTCAAAGGAATAAAAAATAATGATAATTGATTATCACAAACAAATCAGGCAAAGTAATATGCAATAGAGCCTCTAAATATCCACTTACATACCTCAAAACTAGGACATGTGGTTCACTAAAATGAATATACTCCTCATTATACAAAAAATATCCATCATGAGAAAGAATGCCAACTCTCATTACTTTGTGTAAATCAACAATCTATGGGAATTGTTTTATTGCATCCAAGATTAGTATGTTTATCATGACTTACTTGAAAATTTCTAAAATCTCATCATTATAGGTAGACTTTGGAGCTTGATGCAACCTCTATGGGAATGGAGTAGGAATAGGACATCATCCAACAAGTGAAGTGGGGTCCTTTTCTTTAGAATTTTCTTTTTCCATAAAGGTTCTTTTTGCCTAATCAGTCTTGCTCATCTTTCTCAAATCTTTTTCTAGTCCTAAGAATGGTGACAACTTTAGCCTGTTCCATGGTAGAGCTTGATGATGCATTAGATATATTATTGCTAACCGCATACACACCCTTATCAATTTCTTGTAGTTGAAGTGAAAACTTTCCCTTTTCCATAGTTTGCATCATTTGACTCATCACATTTTTCATTTCATTCATAAACTGGTTGGTTTGTTTCAATTAGAAATTTTCCTCTCCTGGTTTTGAATAAGTTGATGGATATTATCATCTATGAGAATTTTGAGTGGGGGCAAGTAAGGTACAGGTGTAGGAGATTGATGAGTTTGAAATTAGTATAGGCCTAGAATAGAGTGTCCTTGATTTTGTTAGTGAGGCTGATATGGGCCATGTTATGAGACATTGGCATTTAGTCCATTTCTCCAACTAAAATTTGGATCATTTCTCTAGCTGGGGTTATGTCTTTGAGTATGGGGAGAAAGGTTTTTTATAAGTATTAAGAGCAATAGCTTGATCATGAAGTACCTCTTGAAATGCTAGAATGGTAGTATATTCCTGAGTAAGATGCGCAGTACTTTCACAGATGCTACACACCTATTCATCCTTTTTAGAGTTATTCTTTCCCATTTTTATGGCCTCTACTTTTATATTTGGGGATGCTACTCTAGCATTAAGTTCATCTTTGTCAGACATGGCACACATGCCTCCCCTAACAGATGTGGTAGTAGGCTTGGGACTATTTGGATGTTCTACTCTTTTTGAATTAGCAAAAGTCTATGTACTTTTTCTTAGCCATTCCAAATACTCATTCACCTCATTTGATTGTTTATTTAAGAAGTTACCATTGCACATCATCTCTACGAACAAGCGCATGTCAAAATTGTGTCCCTCATAGAAGAAGCTAATGATTGGCCACGGTTCATAGACATGATGTGGGCACATGAGCAAAAGATCTTTAAACCTTTTCCAGCATTGGTTGAATGATTCTTTATCCTTTTGAATAAAGTTCATGATATTTTAGCAAAGTGTATTTATTTTATGTGTAGGGAAATTTTTTTTCAAGAACTCCCTAGGCATTTCATTCTAGATTCTCATGGAACCTGCTGATATTGCATTAAACCATATCTTTGCCTTTTCCTTTAAAGAGAAAGGAAATAGTTTGAGTCTTATTATATCTAAGCCAATATTCTATGTTTGTTGAGTACTACATTCCTCATCAAATTCTTTAAGGTGCAAGTAAGGACTTTGACTGTCTGACCCATGGAGTTTGGGAAGTAATTGGATTACTCTCATTTTTAATTCTAATGCACTAGCATTTTGAGAGAGAATGACACATGATGAGCACTTGTGCATGTATGCTAAAGGTAGTCTTTTAGAGTTCTTCCACAAAAATTTTGATATACATCATTTTTCCCATGTTCACTCTGCTAGTCTCGCTTCCTATTGTTATTTCTTCTCTAATCTTTGTTTAGTAGATGATTACTCCTCCTAATTGGAGTTTAATATTCATCATCCATTAGAGGTGGTGGCTCCTCATTCAGATGAGGGAGGGCCTTGATCATCTCTAATACTACCACACTGTGGGTTAGCCCTTGATCGTTGATTAGTTATTGATGGTAACTAATCTAGATGTATGTCATTTTAGTCATACTTGACTAACCTCTCGGTTGTGTTGCATATCCAAAAGTGCAGAAAATGAAAGCCCTTTTTTGTGTTTTTTGTTTTTTAAGGGAAAAATTACCCTAACTAATGCAGCCTAATTGCTAATGATGGACAATAATAGAGCACAAAATTCAAACAACCCTACGGCTAACAAACAGACAATTTGATTGTCTTGAATTTGTGTGAGGAAGAAGCTTTTAGATTATCATGATCTAATGCTCCTCTTTTTCAGACTTGCCCCACCACCTACCAGTTATATCCTAACCTAACCAACTGCTTCATGCCCTCCTCAACCTAGCCGTAGATAGCTTGAGTCACAGAATGTGCTGGCAAAGCTAGTCATTTAAATACCAGTGCATTTAGATAGACGGGACCATTGGAGTGGCAATGGGTCACCTCCTTCCAAGAGGGTCCTACGAGCTCATGATGGCCTCTATAGGTCTCTTCTAATTGTTTTAAATTAATTTGGAAGGTTGGCTTATGCGCTTGCGATGATTATCCTAAATGGATCAAGAGGTGGTGATTAAATCCACTCTTGATCTTATGGGATCGAGCACCCTTACTAATTATTTTTTACATTCCATGACAATTCGATCAACATATAAATCACCTTAAAGCAATAAATGTGCCCTAAAATATAATTAAAAATAATAAACTATTGCAAACTCTAAAATGCAACAATTATAAAATATGTTTTCTATATCAATTATGCTACCAAACAATACAAAAAATTTCCAATAATACAACCCAAATCTAGGAATTTTAAATAGTTAGGATTGCTCACAGTGGGTCTTGGATAAGATCTTTTCGTATAAGGGTGGGACCATTTACATTCCACCTCTACTTGTAGGTTACAATGGTCCACTCTTGACCTGTATTATTACAATCCTTTTAAATGAATTTCAATTAAAAAATACAATGCATCCTCATTACAATTCACTCAAAATAAAAATATGGCTATCCTAATTGAGGTCCTCCTTAAATTTCTCTTTTTCTAATTTTCTAAAAAATAAAAATAGCAATAAGCACTAAATTCAAGAAAAAGAGTGATTATGTACTAAGAAAAATTAAAAAATGCACCTAAGAATGCATAAAATGTTGAAACAATGCAATTACTATATTTTTTGGTTTTTAGAAATTTTGGAATTTTTATTAAATTTTATGAAAACTCCATTTCGGTTCCCCGGTAATGGATTCAAAAACTTGTTGATTGTTTTCCACAAGTGTATGGACTAATGTAGTACAACTTATGTAAGTACGATCAATCCCATAGGAACTCATACTTAATGAAAATGGAGTTTAAATAAAATTTAATTAGCCACTAATTAAAAATTAATAAATAATTAGTAACAAGGAACTCAAAATTTGGATCTGTTGAATTAATGAAAGGTACAAAATTTTGAATTAAAAAGACATAAAATTAAATAAAATAACAACTAAAATATACTTTTCTAGCTTGATCATGGAAAATTTCTTTAAATCTACTCTTATCAGAGTCGATCAACCTTCATCAATCTCTCACTCATATTTGTGATTAAGGATTCAATGGCTGGATTGAACAGTTCTATAAAAAATTTAATAATTTGAGTTAAGGAAAGAGTTTGAGGTTGGACAGCTTAGATCAAATTTCTAGATAAAGATTAAGGATTAGGATAAATGGATCAGCTAGAAATTGTCCTAAGGTGAAGATCTGAGAACTAATAAAAAATCTAATGAGGAAAAGATCAAGAAATAAGGTTATCCTATTTGTTAAAGCTAAACTATTGATTTGGTTATGCTTTAATCAAATAAGGTTGGATTACTTAATTCCTAGACTAATACGAGAATAACATCAAACCTAGATAAGATAAAATTTGGATAACAATAAGACAAACTAAAGAAAAACACAAAAGTAGGATGTATGAGGAATTTTTAAAAACTCAATGGGAAAAATTGGAATTTTGTTCGAAACTTCTTCTTCAACCTGTAAAGGAGAAAAATGATGGGAGCTGGGTCTATTTGAACACCAAAATGAAGAGGGAGACAAGGGATTTGAAGAAAATCCAAATTGGGTTTTTAGTGAAAAACTATAAACTTTTAAAAAGAATTGATTTTGATGAATATCTATGACGAATTACAAGGAAAACCTACTATGAACAAAGGACAAAAACAAGGAAATGACAGTTAGAAGAGAAACAAAGGGACAATGGAAAAAACCAAGAAACAATGGCTGGAAATAAGATGGGTTTTTGGTATGATCAAAGAAGAGAAACTAGGAGGAACAATGGCTGAATTGAGATGAGAAATGCAAGGAACAAGAGAATGATGAGAACTAGGAAGTTGGGAAACGAACAACGATGGTGAATGACATAGGGAATAACTAGGCTTTCCTACCTACCTCACTTGTGCTATGGTTGACACAAGGATTGAAAGTGAAAGTGGAATAGAGAAATGATGAGCACGGGAAAAACCTGACAGTGGGAGAGAAAAAGAAAAAGAAAAATAAAATACAACAACAACAAGCAAGCTAGAGGTAGGGGTTGAAAAGGAGCGACAAAAAGGAGATGGGCAAGAAAGACAGAGGTGCATGTCAGTTTTCCTTCTGAGTGCAAAGTGTTTGAGAAAGGAAGAAACATCGGGTGATAGAGAGAGAGAGAGAGAGAGAGAGAGAGAGAGAGAGAGAGAGAGAGAATAAAAACAAAGACTATACTAAAAATAAAATAAGAATAAACTAAAACTCATATTTATTCAATTTTTGCAATTTGCACAATTATTTATTCAAATGACAACAAAAAATAAAACTAAAAGGCGTCCTGGATAAGCTTGTCCTTGGATTGCAGTGTCCTTGGATTGCACTATCCCTGAATAGTCAAAATGTGAATAAAACAAAATCGAGACATAGATGTAATTAAAGTGAGGACACAGTTGGAATTAAATCAGGGACATGGATGTAATTCTTCTGGGGACACAAATGGAATTTCAACAAAAGACAGATTTGTAATTTCTGAGATCTGCCAAGGGCAGATGTGTAATTTTGGGGGTTTCTACTTTTTAACGAAAAAAACCAGGAAAATGATGAAAACTGAAAGAGAAAGAGGAAGAAGGAAGAAGGAGGGAGGAGGGAGGAAAAGAGGAAGGAGAAGAAGAAGAAAAGGAGGAGAGGAACGCGGGAGGAAACCCGACTTGGGAGAGAGAGAGAGAGAGAGAGAGAGAGAGAGAGAGAGAGAGAGAGAGAGAGAGAGAGAGAGAGAGAGAGAGAGAGAGAGAGAGAGAGAGAGGGCGTGGGTCTTCTTACGCTGTCCTTGCTTAATTTCTTCTCTTCAATGCTCCTTTAGTTTTTAAACCCACCTTCTCTTTCTCTTTCCTTTTTCAACACATTCCTCTTTCTCTTGTGGGTTTCCTCTTTATTTTGATTCCTCTTCTTCTTTTTAGAAAGCCAATATCCAAGAATCTTTCCTCCAGTAGTCATGCTAATGGATCTACATGATTTTCTTTCTTATTCCTTTAGGCATCTTCATCTTGTATCATGAGATCCATGTGACCTGTTCCTTGATGGTGAGATAGTCCATTGAATTAATCTAAGAAATAGAATGTAGAATCTGGTTAATCTGCATCATACAAAACTCAATTAGATTCATCTTATTCATACTTTAATTCCCTAATTAGCTCATAATAAGCTGACCATTAAATTTTACAAAAAATGGTTGGATGATTAATTTGAGCGAACATGCACATTCAATCCAAAAATTACAAAATTGAGTGATTGGATGATCTAATAAAATGCTAAACTAAGGGTATTTAATCTAAAATTAAACACTTAACACAATTCTTACAATACAAGGAACAAGACCCATCTTTATGTTCATTGATCAGAGAATATCCAATCATTGATTGTGATCAAATCATTGATCGGACACCAGATCATTTGATTTGTGATAGATCTTAGATTCCATCACTATCTAAATTATCCATTGTGATCCTTTTGATGCGTATATCAAGATCTCTATTAGAGATCTTTGATCCAGAGAATTGTTGCTAAGATCTGGCCAATCTTGATCAATGGCCAAGATCAATTAAGGTTACATGTATAAAATTGAATCTAATTTAATGATCCACATTGTTCAACCAATTCATTAAGATTGTTTAATTAGATTTACTATAGCATTCTAGTATTTGGGATGTCAGGTGGATGGTTGTGGCCATATCACTAGGGATTGTACAGATCAGGACCTTGAATACCATTGGTTGATGATCCAATGACATAGAAAGTCAAATATCACTTAGATTGGCCTATGTGAGGTAAGATTATCATCATAACCACTTAATTTTGTTGATTTGATTGTAATTAGTTAAAATTGAGGTTGTTTTGCATACAAATGTGCTAGATTAGTTTATTAAAAGATGGATTACCTAAACTTAACCTAATAAGAGCATGAAAATTTTGGATTTCATTATGATATAATTAAGGAATGAATTTGATAGTTATTGATGGGCCTAAATCGATGTGAACTATATTATCAGCAAGCCTCGAGAGCCCCCAACTTGAGATCCCATTGCTATGGACCATTGGATTATGTTAAAACATAGTAAAATTGAGACTTGGATGTGATGTGTATTAAGGTAGTAGGTCTAAGGCAAACTGAATCCTAGTGTTGAGTCCGATTATGACTTGAGAGGCACAGATGAGTGATTCTTTATCTAAGGTGGGTGATTACATTTAATATTGAGATATTTTCTATAAAAATTATGGATTATCATCATACTAGTTCCATACTTATCAGTGATTATGAGGAGGCTTGGTGGCTAGTCCTTGAGAGACTAGCCTCATGATAGGGGCAATGCTCTAGGATGATGAGCCTAGGTGCCTTTGTATTTTATGCATCAGACATTTTTCTCTTCATCTCTTAATTTTGAGGTATTGAGTAATATTCCTATTTTTGTAGTGCTTAAGGATGACAAGCCACAGGTGCTTCTGTATTTTATGCATCAGGCATGTTCTTTTCATCTCTTCATTGTGAGGGATTGAGTGATATTCATGATTTTGTAGATTTTGATGGGTGTTTCTACCTGATGGATGTGATGCTAGGAGGGATTTAGGGCCAGCCACCTGCTCTCTACCTTTGTAAGATGATAGACAACCACCTCATAGATGGGCGAACCTCATAGGAAGTGGTATCATAGATAGTTCACACTATGCATCCAATCCTCCCCCATGTAGGATAGACATTTAGTCTCCTATTTAGTGTCAACGGGGGTCAATAGTTGGTAGATCTAAGAGTTAGTTATCACTATTGCGTGGCAATCCATATGGTTGTTTTCTATTTTCATGCAACATTATAAGCACATTAGAATAGATATATTCTTATGTACTCATGGCGTGATGATGCCTAGAGGACTGATATAAGTACCATTGATTAGAGATTCAAATGTATAGACACTTAGGATCCATCTGTGAGGGAGTCCTTTGTTGATGACGTGCATATTCATTGAGATATTCTTCGAGCTTTTGACACTCTTGGGACCCATGTTTGAGCTTTTTATACTCTACAGTCATGTAATTTTGAAATATTTATGAGCCTTAGAAGCTTAGTTGATTTGGCACATTTTCATACATACAGGTGGTATGAGTTGCATCAATTTGAGATTGGCATTTTATGAGTCTTAGAAGCTTTGTATACTCAACATATTTTTAAAACCATGAATGCCTTGGCTATTACATGTTGATTTTATTGGGTTTGCATGCTATTTGTGCTCCATTTTATCACTATTCACTCTCATTCTCAAGATCATATTAGAGCTATTTTTCATGAAAAAGTTGTCTAATATATGCCTTAAGACTTAATATTTAAACTATTCACTATATGTTAAATATGCATGAATTTATTATTATTGTCGTCACACACACAAGCATAGCTTGCTGAGGCATTGCAATTTTTTGCAATACCTCAAATATTGTGAGAGAGAACAACCTGAGAGCAAGTGAGGACATTGGTGGCTTTCAACAATGTACATAGGACACCTCAAAGATGTATGTGGTTGGTTTGAACTTTTCATTTGGAAATTGTAAATGGACTATATGTTATAGTTTATACTTTTATGACTCGCACATATGAATATGTGCATGTTGGATGTGATGGTTATGGATGGACAGACCTAAGGCTATGTCATTTCCTTGATTTGCCTTTCGTTGATGATGCATATGTTTTGGTTAGAATTCATACATGATTAGGATTGATGGTTATGAAGACTAAGTCTCCTAGTTATATATTTATGAGTTGTTGTATTTATCAGGTACTTGTTGCATCACATGTGTAAAATGTGTTGGTCCAAAATATAGATGAAACTCTGCCTAATTTTCGGTAGAAATGGGAAGATAATTTCACTATTAAACTCATAATTTTGTAAGTTGTATGACTCCTAATTTATTTATTTTTGAACAGTGTTTTACATTTGAAATGTGTTTTTAGTCTATTTTAAAAAATGAATAATTGAAAATTTTGTTTATGTGTATGTGTAAGACTTGGGGTGTCACACTCAATGAAAGAAAAGCAACCCACTATTGGTCGGAAGATGTGAAGTTGACGTCGAAGGCTAGAAGAGATGACCTTGCAATCCAACCCTTGAATTTGAGGATGAGTTCTTTCGATGGTAGAGAGTACAACATTGAAGCATTGAACTCGAGGAGAAGTTCCTTCAAGGGTGGAGAGTATGAAGCATGAGTATCATCATAATGTCTAAAACCCCTCAAAAACTACAAGAAAAGAAGGAAGAAATATAAAATTAATATTTAGATGTTATTGTTCATGTGAAGAGTAAAAATGTGAACAAAAACATTATTCATGTGAATAGTACCATTGGGACTGTATTGGGAAATTTTGGATTACTTTGGGGTTGTTACCATTTTGGTGTCTTAGTATTTCTATTTTTTAGGTTTTCTATTTCTATTGGGATTTAAATTTTGGAAGATTTCCTTTTGTTTAGATATTTTTATTTATGTTATGAGAGTAGTTTTTATGTCTTTGTGTTTGTTTAGATGTTTTTATTTATATTAAGATAGTTTTATGTCTTTGTTAGGTTACTTGGGCCTAAATTAAATAGTTGCTCAGGAGTCAAGTAACCTTTCTAATGTCTATAAAAGGATTGAACTTCTCCATTGTAATCACTTGAACTTTTTTAAAAGGTTAATGATGTTTAGTTCATAGTTTTGATTCTATTTTACTGTTCTTCCATGGCATTGATTTTGTATAAAAATCAGAAATTGAGAGATTTATAGAGGAGTATTCTAGTTTGAGTTACAAACCCCTTCTCAAAGACTCGTGATTTTGATCCTTGGAAATTGTATGTTCTAAAACTAACAGGTTTTTGGCATAGGGACAATTAGTTAACAACCACGTTTCAACCCTGATCTAGCATTGAACATACTTAGAAGATTTTTCTAAATTCTCTTGGTCATCACCATATTATTTCTATGCCCACCATTGTCTTTGAGGTACTTAATTTTCATAGTATAACATTGCTCCTCTCTACGTCCACCAACATTGTCATTATTTTACTTTATACATGCCTTTTCTAATCAATGAGGGAATCAACAATCCCTTGAGACACATTACTAACTTTGATCTTGATGCAATCCAATGTCTTTTTGAGTTTTCCCCAATGCTGACTTTACAAATTTCTCATCACACAATAGTAGCAACACCAATGCCTTCTAACATATTGGCATAAGGAAGCTTTCACTTAGGTGACTAAGGTTCATGGTTGTGTGTGTGTGTGACTTAAAATAATAAATACATCATGCAATAGTATTTGTTTTGTAATTATTTAGGGCTTTATAATATTACTATTATTTGATCAAAGCAAGGAGCTCTTAACTAGTCTAATTCTTCATCCTGCTTAATAAAGAAAAATTTGACATGTTTATGAAGATAAAAAGTGGTAAACATCTATCCTATCCTTATGTTTTAAATAATTAAAATATGTAAAAATAAAGATAGATACTTCTTACCAAATTGCATATTCAAAAAAGAGAAACATCATTAATAATGCTACCAACAAATTTTACTCCTTTTAATACTAGGCTAAAACACAAGTATGATGCACTATTTTATAATAGATAAACCCATAAAGTACAAGTATGGTATGCTATCTTAATGATCCAAACCATTCATTTGGGTTGAACTCAAAATGGATCATTGATATATAAAGTTGTCTATGGTGTTAGGATTATAACCTATCTAAATGTTGTGATTTTATTGTTTTTCAGTTCTTTTTTGGTAATATTAGTAGCTTTTGAAAAATTGTTGGCCATAACTAGACCTTAAGCTGCTAATATCTTTTATGTGTATTTGCTATATAAAATTTAGATTTAGGGACTAAAATCCTACAACCAAGAAAATTTTGACTGCCTATTGTATTAGCAGGTCTAATCAACGAATACTAACCATTTTTGTGGACCACGCTAGCATTAAAAGAAAAAAGAAAAAAGAAGAAGAGATTTTCAAAATCTAGGTACACCTACTCAATAAGGTCCAAGTTCTGGGGATCCTAACCATTTCTCATCAATAGTTTTAAGCATTCATTAATTAGTCACTACTACACAGGGGGCTTTTAAAGTTGGTTAAAACTGATAATAGAAGTCACTTAATAAGGGATTTCTACCGACCCAACTTGAAAAGTCATTAACTTTAAAAGTGACTTCTAAAATCCTAAACTTTAGAAGTCGTTTATTTAAATGACTTCTAAAATTAAATACTTTAGAAGTCATTTATAATAAAACAACTTTCATAGTTTAGGAATTTAGAAGACCTTTAGAAGTCGTTTAAAAATAAACGACTTCTAAAGTCTTTAATTTTAGAAGTAGTTTATGTTTAAATGACTTCTAAAGTTATAATTTTTTTTTAAAATTTTCTTTTCTAGATCCACCACCTATATACATTGAAAACCTGATACTCAAATAATGTATATAAACATTAAAAGCCTATTAACATACAATATTCATCCACTTCTTTATACAAAACCAGCTATATACATTAATTGGATAAGAAACATCAGATACACCTTAATACTT
The DNA here is from genome assembly GCA_035236585.1 of Warburgia ugandensis. Taxonomy (NCBI): domain Eukaryota; kingdom Viridiplantae; phylum Streptophyta; class Magnoliopsida; order Canellales; family Canellaceae; genus Warburgia; species Warburgia ugandensis. The sequence continues at coordinate 12,295,516 of CP141127.1, read as the reverse complement.
CAATCTACAGAAACATATAAAAAGAAACAACCACTACAATGCATCCACATATTTATTGATACATTACCACCTATGTATACATTGAATAACAAACAATCTGTGCACCTAATACTACTTCAAACAACCTTTATAAGCATGAAAAACCAAACATCATATACACTTAATACTTCAATCTCTATAAGCGATTCCAAACCACCATCCACTACAATGCAATGACATCTTTCTTGATACACTACCACCTGTGTATACATTGAATAATATACTCTTAATACAAACTTTCTTTATAAATATGAAAAACCAAACATCCAATACAACATTCATCCACTTCTTTCTTGATTCCCCAAATTGATCTTAAAGTATAACACCTAATACATCCATAATGACTACAAAACATCCATACTCATTGTTACCCATCTACATCTATCTTGAAAACAATTTATATAAGAAACTACAACATATGCATTGTCTATAACATCCACATTCACTTTATTTGTAAATCCATACACATTCACATTTACTTTCACACTCTAAGTAACCCTCTCATTCTTCATCTCATAAAAGTTATATACTTCAACCACCACATATTCACTCCATGTTCAAACTCAAAATTCACTTCATCCATACTCATTTATTCCTACACTCCAAATTTCCACTCATTCATTGCCTAAAATACAAATATATATATATATATATATCAAAGAAAATAATAAAATCCAAAGGAGCACACACAAGTCAATGGAAAAAATACTTTATTATGTATTTCAAGTTCTTGTAGTTACTCCAACAACTAATTGAAAGTCATTACATAGTTAGCCCATTCAGATCTTATTTCATCAAGAATTACTCTAGAGTAAGTCTTCTTGGATGCCCACTCCAAAAGCACAGTAGCTTGAAATACAACATATATGATTAAGCTAAAACTTTTTAGCTAAATCTATAAAAACTGTAGAAACATATAAGATTGTGGAAAAAAGAAAAGTTTTCTACCTTTCTCAAATGGGAGACAAGGGTACCATTGATTGCAAGGGTCCTCATGTACTTCAGGACATAATACCCACACTCCCAATCTAACTGTTGTCTAGGGCACTGTGGAACAAGGACAACAAAACAACTAATAAATATCATTTGTAATAATGTAGGTTTAATTAGTGATAACTTAGAGTAATTAATTATTTCGTATACCTTGACATTCTTCCATGTGAGTTTTAGTGGTTGTATAGTCTTAGTCTTGGTAGCCCAATTAAACCAAACCCTACAAATTTTTATTTCAAATGCATTATAGATGAATAACAAATTATACACTTATATACACATAACACATGAAAAAAAAAATCTTCCTTATTTATAATATCTGTGAGGGTGGGATAGACGTGCAATCTATAAGAATAAAAAAAGAAAGCATGCCCATCGTGCACACCCAAAACAAGAAACATCCAATGATGGCAAGGTCAAGGAATTGGTAAAGTGTACCCTCAACCTCACCCTCAAAAGAGCTAGTAGCATCATTCAAGAACTTACGTAGAAGAAAAAATTAGTACATATACCATTAAAATGTAACATGTAATTAAATATCAAATGATTTATAAGCAAGTATGTGCATATATACCCAATGTAGGAGACAATGTGAGGGTGCTCGAGTTGATCCCATTGGCAAATGTGTAATAGGTCCTCTGCCATAAGTGGCACTTCAACAACATTATCAGCAAGCACTCCCCACTTGATTTGTACAGGATTATTGATGCCCATATTGCTGTTGATAAGACCATAGAGTACCCTTAGGGATCAAGGCGTGTTAGGAAGGACTTCCACATGCTCCTAGGTCAACTTCTATAAAAGATGTAAAATTTCATAGCTAATTACTATTAATATATGAAGAGGGCCTAATTTATGATGAAAGAAAAACCAAAGATATATACAAGTATATGTTCCATTGGTGCAGTAGCCATAGGTGCTAGTGGAATGGCAGCTGATCTTAGTGTCCAATGTTTCTAATTAACCATATATAGTTATTAAATGACTTCTATGAGGCCTTTAGCTAAAGAATGTTAATGAGAAAGGTAGTATGATAAGGTACATGCCATGCACTCTATGGGAATAACTAGTTCCTCTGGGCAAGCGATGTGATATGTAACTGCCTGCCCAACGATTATAGTATTTTCCATTTCTAATGGGAATGGTATGTAGCCATTAGCATTCAAAGCCATGGTAATGGAAACCCGCTTAGTACCTTGTGGCATAATAATTCCATGCAAAATGTTTGATTCATACTCATAACATGAACCAACTGCCACAATATTTTGATAGGATTCCAAGGCCAATAGGCACTGACCCACCTGTAGCAAAAATATGCAATATATAGGTTGAGATATATAAAAGATTATATGTATGTATATACTTCCTGGGCAGGAATTTATTGTTCATGTGGAGGTGGAGGTCCTGCACCATCTTCTTCAGTTGGGGAATTGCATCTTGCATGTGATAGAGGTATAGTGAGGCTGGGAGTATTATGAGTAGGGGGTATAGCAACCACCATGAAACCTCCCTCTTGCATCTATCTAATTATATCCTGCCTTACTTGCACAATGAACGCATTATAGGCTGTCTGATCATCTTGAACTTTAGGTATACGTCCTCTACCAAAGAATTTAAAAGGAATCATATTGTGACCTATGCCCCTACCTCGACTAGGGTGGTCTTAGTTATTGCCCATATCCCAATATAGGATGTCTTCCTTGGCAGCAGTGCTACTTAAAGTTCCTGTAGTAGTGCTTTCTTGGGTAAGAACATCATGCAAAATTTAATCAGAAAGACATGATCATTTGATCTAATTAATTGTAAAAAATTTATAGATAGGTAGAACCACTTACTATGCATGAAGCAAGTCACACAGTAGTCTCATCTAAGAACTTTTCGCCAGTACGGCCCATCAAGTGTGCCATCTTCCAAAGAATGGGGAGATCACTGGGTTCCATAGTCCCATCTTTTTTTTGCTGTCAAGCAAAGGCACTATAGTTAGAGAACATGTATATAATTATAGTAGCATTAAATCAAATGGGATAAATTATCATAGATGCTTACTTCATGCTCCTCTAAACTAGCGTAGCCCATCCCAGATAGGTGGTGTTACAAATTTGTTTCGTGCACCTTTCTTCCCCTTGCACTCTTCACCTACACATTTTTACATGCGTGATCAAGTACAATAAATTGAACATTACATGTAATTAAAAGAATGAAGTGTCATTTCTGCACATTCCTCAAACTCGGTGGAGGTGCAATTCTATACAAATGCATTCCTAGCCTCCTGGTCGATGACGTTGGAGTAAATGGAAGGCACTGTGTACAACCTTGATAGATCATTGACATTTAGAACTACGTACTTGCAAACAAGGTAGTTCTTCCATTTTCTCCATTGCTCACCAACGCCTTGTAAAGCACTCGTCTTCTTGTCATCTGGCACATCAAAGGCAGACTGCAAATGGAAGACATCAAATTACTATATTTGAAAAATAAGGAAAGTTATAATGTAAATAATACACGTACTTAAAGTTTACCTACCTTCACCATTTCCCATATTGAATCTTTGGTTGAGGATGGCACAAGTCTCCAATCCTCAAATGTGATAGGAACCATGCTTCTTACTATAGTGCAGATGAAACTACTATAAGTAGGGGCACTCTCACCAATTTCTTGCCCTCTTTTATTGTATTGGACAGTTTCTTTAATTCCCTTAGATTTTCTCTTGATAACCTTTTTTATTGTTGTTCGCCCTCTGCCCTTTCTTTTTGGAGTAGTGCTCATATGAGCCTCTTGGTCATGCTTTTCATTGAAGCCGTGTTCTTTAGTTTGATGTTCTCTCGATTCCATCATTACTACAAAGAAACATTCAATGATATTAGAACAATACTTTTAAACGACCTTTCAATAATTACATGCTAATTAAAACCCTCATCTAAGTAAAACATGAATAATAATCATCAACAACAAAGGCAAATATTAATTTGTTCTCCAAGACTATAGATTTGCTTACAATATGTAGTATCAACTTTATCACCAATAAAAAGGCACAATGAAAATTCAAGTGAATTATTTTTCTATCATTTATCATTTACTAATACTCATTTTCATGAGACAAACTCTCTCTCTCTCTCTCTCTCTCTCTCTCTCTCTCTCTCTCTCTCTCTCTCTCTCTCTCTCTCTCTCTCTCTCTATAATGACTTGAGTTTTCTTTGAAAACCCCAAGTGTCATTTTTCTTTTCTCAAAACAAGTATTCTCAATAAAATGAGTGCTCATTTCTACCAAAAATCCAATAGAGTTTCCTCTGTTTTTCGGACATATGACATTTAACGCATGTCATTGCAAAATACCTCATAAACATTCATTAACAATTATTTTAAAAACATAATTGGAGATTATGTCTCCTTTTCACATAAAAAGTTGTACTAATACTCATGCTATGCATTAGTGACCATTAAACTTAATGTGAATAATCATGACAATGATTATAGATGTTGAATTTAAGTTATCATGGCTGATTGGGCAATCATCACCTTACTTGGTCATGAACTTATATGAAAACATGTTCATGGACACAACATACTAGCTACTTGTGGCTATGTTATTAGAAAGCTTACATGCCTTGAAAAGCAATGCATAGGATAGGCCATTTAATTTGTTTGGAAAGAGTGTGGGAATCTTAGGCTTCTGGAGAAAACATAAAAGAATATATTTGTCACTTCAATCCACAACTTCTCAACATGAGATGTACTATATTTATTAGATGCGTAGCAGTTAAGCCTATAACAATCAATCTTAGGCTCAAAAGGATATATTAATTTGTGATTATGAAAGTAGCCTATTAGAAGAAAAGTTCTAGGGCTGCCATGTTTTCCCCTTCTAGAGTTAAAATGTGGCTATGTTTGGTCTTATGACAATGGTGCAACTTCTTTGGATGACTTGAGATTTATGTGCATGGGGCAGTTGCACCATGCTGCTAAGTGCATCTTCATTCAAACATCAACAAAAGGATTTGAATTCAAATTTCTTCAAAACAAATTTTATTTAAAAAAAGTCTAGTTCACTCCCAGGACTTATAGTGTCAGATTGCATGATTTTACAAGATAACAAATCCCAAGAGAAATTTCACCAGTTTCCATCCAAATTACATCTAGTTTCTATTAAAGATATAAAAAATCATAACAATTCTGGCAAATCCCAGATCCAATAAATTAGGCAAATCCTTAATGCGAGTAACATGCACGTAGCATAGAACAAAAGGTAATTTTTCATATTAGTATCTATTAGAATTCATGAAATCTCCATAGAGGCCTGGATTTTTTGAGTAAACACACAAAGGCCTTAACTTTTTGTGTTGTAAATTTGCACCTCAAATTTTAATGATCTATTAAATTCAATGATGGAACTCGTCATATGTCATTCACATGCAACTTCTGAGTAGTTATATGAGATAATTCCTGCCAATGGCTTTCTTTCTCACTTTCCTCTAACACTAGTTGAAAGCTCCTCTTTAAGTAGTTGGAGAAGCAATGGAGCCATAGTTCAATAAATACTAATTTCCTTATTAGTGGATTGAGTGAGAGAGATTGGACAGTGGGGAATATATATTGGAGCTCTAGTTCCAACAAATGTTAAATTTCAATGTTTTGGATCATTGTTGGAGTGAAAAATGGTTATAGAATTTGAGCAAAGGAATTTGAGTTAGAAACACATTCCTATGATATGTATAGTACTTATTTGTTTAATTCTTTTATTGTCTTTTCATAAAAAAAAAATTTATTTTTAGATTTTTTTAACGTATTTTAGTGCAAGAATTATATTCTATATAGTAGGTATTAGATAATTCCTTCTATTGTCTTCCATTATATTTTTATTATGTAAAAGTGATTCATCAACTTTTGTGTTTTGTGAATGAATACATTATAGTCGTTTTAAAGCTTTTTTTAATGTGATCTTTTTTTAAAAAAAAGGTTTACTTTACTAGTCTATTTGTGTCATATACCTTGCTTTTATGGGTTTTAGATGCAACTAAGTGTGCTATTTACCATAAAGTTTCCCTACATAGGCATGTTAAAGTATTATCATAGAAAAGTTATGCTCTCCAACTATGTAACCTACACTAACAAGGTGGATACTGATGGATTTTCATTTTTGGAATTGGGAGCTATTGATAGTCAGCTTTTTCTTCACAAACCAGATTGTAATATCAGCTATTTTTAAATTTTGAAAATGCAAAATTTGTGGAATTTTGGAATTTTACAAAAATTGAGGTAATTTTGAAATTAAGAATTTTAGAGATTTAATAACTAGTTAAACCCTCAATAATTGGAATGTACTTGAAAATTGGAATCCAACACCATTAAAAATGCTAAAAACCGTCATTTTATAAGTGGGGCCCACGAAGTCATCACAACCATCCATGATGGGACAGGTATATAAAAAAAAAAACACCACATTTAACGGGGGAGCCTTAAATGCACCTCCCCATCTCGTTTCCCATGATAGACTCCCATTTTGTGAGCCATCGACGACGGCTATCACCGGCAACTTCAATGACCACATGCTACGGATCTCTGCCCCCTCCGACTTGCCATTTTTTTGTAAGTTTTAGGTATTATTGATCTTTTTGAAATAAGTTGATGAAACTATGTCAGATAATGATTTGAACCGTTCATCTTGTGCATGATGATAGAAAGAACAAACCCATGAATTTTCATGGTGATCAGACAAGTAGGGATGAAGAAAAAGTAAGAAAACAATAAGATGGGAATTTTTAGGAACATGGTAAAAATCGTGTAAAAATGGTAGATAATGATGGAATTTGTTGAAATGGATGTGAAAAACTGAGCAAAATAGTGTAAAAATCCCAAGATTTGGGCACTTGGGGGCCGCTGGTGACCGGATTCCGGCTGTAGTCTCCGGCGATGGTGGACCAGTCCGGTCACTGTCCCAAGCTCGAGGGGCACGTCGAGAGGCGAGCCCATACGGGACACCCGCACAACAAGTGGTGTGGCACACAGCATTACCACGATGCAACGCGTGGCACAACAAATGCGCGCCATATGGCACGATAGGTGTGACACGCGCGCGACATGCTTACAGAGCACATGTGGGCTATATGCAGATGGCACATGCATAGCATGCATGGCACGTGTGTAGAGCATGTGCGGCATGTGCGGAGGTTTCTTTTTCTTATTTTTGGGGTTTTTCTGACCATCTATTCACAAAAAATGTGGTTCTAGGAGCTATAAAGGTCCAAATCATGATCCGAAAGAGGCATTGTGATCGTCTCAACAATGTGGACCTATATTTAAGGTAAAAACCTAGCTTGGAATACCTTTTTAATAATTAAACCACTATGAGATAACCTAAATTAAGCTAATCGATGTATGATCAGGCCTTAGACCTTGGTTATATACATTAAACATAAAATGATTTAGGGATTAGAAGGGTAGATCTCATTGAATTGTTAAGAAAAAAATGACCTTGATGGTCGATCTGAGTAGGTGCCTTACGATGCACTAATCTGAGAGTGATATGACCGTCAGATCGATCCGTAATCATAAAGATATATGTGAATCACTAAACGAAATAGAAATTTAATGGATTGTGATGGAGATGAGTAGGATTGAAATTGAAAATGACATGTGACAGGTATGTCAGGGTGCACGATGTAGCTTATGCGCCTGATTGGAGTATCGCATTTGTCGAGGTAGGTGATCACATTTGGGATTTCACTCTTAATTTCATCGATTGTGACTTATCAAAAATTCTTGAGGCATATGTCTTATGCACTACCATGTTTTGTTGTATGTGTTTAATACTCCATATTTGTTCTCGTGATATTTGATTACATGATTATCCATGATTTTGATATGTAATGGATTACACCCTATCATGGACCTGAATTGAGACCATCGAGTGATGCGGGGTAAGCTGCATCTTGTACCGATTTGAGGGAGGGTCGGTAGTTTGGGCTAATAGGCTTCCGTTAGAAAATAGACTGATGCGGGTTGCACGTGAGGGACCCAGGGTCGGATTGTACCGGGTGAGGCGGGGTAAGTCAAGTCTTGTACCGATTTGAGGGCAGGCCAGTAGTTTGTGTTGATAGACTTCTATCAAGAAATAGACTGATGCGGGCTAAACGAGAGGGACCCAGGGTCAAATTGTATCGAGTGAAGCAGGGTAAGCTAGGTCTTGTAGCTATTTGAGGGTAGGCTGGTAGTTTTGGCTAACAGGCTTCTGTCAAGAAGTAGACTGATGCAGGCTACATGTGAGGTACCCAGGGTTGGAATGAGTATTCATTATCATCGCCGTGAGTGTAGTTGAGGTACTCACAGGACTTATTTGTGCACAATTTTCTATGATCATGACATTCATTATTTTTTTTATAGATACATACTTTTAGTCATAGTGATTTATGAGTATCCATGAGTTTCATGCTTTGCACGCTATGATATTTAGATTTGATGACAATTTAATTAGCGCATGATTTCTTGATTTATCCATCATGAATGGTTGATGTTTCACATGCCTTGTATACATTTATCTTATGAGATTTCATCATGATTATGATACTTCATGTCTCATGATTTTATTATATTTATTACCAAATGTGGATCACCTACACATGCATAGCTTACTAAGGCATTGCTTGGTTTGCAATGCTTTAGATACAAATAATGACAATAGGTTGATGCACTGACAGAGCAGGTAAAAGTGATGCCACTTTTCCAATGATGCATTAAGGATGTTCAGAGATGATCAAGTTTGTTTAGGACCTCACTCTAGGTTTTGAGTATGGACTGTACTTTATTTAAAATTGCAATGTGACTTAGATGTAAGAAAATGAATTCATGTTGGATGTGATGGCCGTATTGAGGGACCTTGGGTATTTTGTCATGACTTGATTTTCTTATCCATTGTTGGAATATATATTTTATTGAAAACAGTATTTGATTGAGTGGATGGGGTGGAGACTAGGTCTCCTATATTTTATGTCTTATATTATGTCTGTCAGACTATGTTGTATTGCACTGGTCATGTGTAATGGTCCAAGAAATAGAGGAAACTCGATCGGATCTTCGGTAGAAATGGTATTTCATTTCATCGTTAAATTCGTAGTTATGTGGTTCTATGACTCCTCAAATTTTGAAAGAAATGCTTCTGTTTAAGTTTTGTTTTGGTCATTTTAAAAATCAAAGTTTTAAAATAGGGATTCTGACTGTTTTTATAAATTGTTATTATATTGTTGAGAAAAACCCAAGGTGTCACACAGATCATCTCAATTTGATCTTGTTTTCTTTATCTAATAAATTGTCACTATTCAGTAAAAGAAATTCTGGATCAATGTTTTCATGCTAGATTGTGATTACCCCATACCACATCCTAGTTACCATATCCATACCACATACTAATTACATTGAAGAAGACTGATCTAGCATAAAAACTTAAATCATGAAATGAGTTTAACGGATTTTACCTCTTGCATGAGTCATCGTGGTTTTCTCTGGTGCGCATGCAAATCGGGTCCCACTGGCTCCCACCCTCTTATCTCCTTTATCCTCTCCGTCTCTCTTCTCCTCTCTCTTCTTCTTCCCTCTCTTCTCCAGCATGGGTGCAGCATGCAGATTAGTTCCCACCCTCTCCTTCTCCCTTCTTCGGTGTGCGTGGTTCTCCGACATGGGTGGTTCTCTAGCAAGTAGATCACCTCCAACCCTCTTCTCTCCTTTCTCCTCTCCTTCTCTCTTCTCCTCTCTTCCCTCTCTCCTCTCTTCTCTACATGGGTGCAGTGTGCAAACAAGCTCCCACCCTCTCCTTCTCTCTTCTCCGGCATGGGTGAGACGTGCAGACGAGCTCCCACCCTCTCCTTCTCTCTTCTCTAACATGGGTGCGGTGTGTAGATCAGCTGCCACTCGCTCCTTTCTCCTCTCCTTCTCACTTCTCTTCTCTTTTCTCTCCCTTCTCTTCTTCTTCCATATTTTCTCCCTCTCATCGAGTTGCTCTATCAAGTTTTGAGAAGAAATACAGATGGATATTTCTCTGTGTAAGGTGCACGTGTAAAGATCAAAAGTTTATAATTTTAAAGTCGCTTACTTATAAACGACTTTAAAAGTATTGATTTTTCAAGTTGTTTAATTATAAACGACTTTAAAAATGTACAATTTTTTATTTTTTATAATTTAATATATATATACACCTCCTTTGTTAATTAGTACATACTCCACAATATCTAACAATAAGTAACGTAAGCAATTAATGAAATGAAATTTTAATGATAGTAAGTTCAAGAATCAAGGGTTAGTTTAATTAAGGGTTCATGGTTCAAGTGTTTAGGAAACAACATGTTCAAGGTACTTACGTATGCAAGAGTTCAGAGTTCAGGAGTTCAAGAGTAATCAGTAAACAAGTTTTGGGGTTAGGAGTTAAGGGCTCAGGGCTTAGGGCTTAGGGGTAAGGTTCACTATTAGAGTTTAAGGGCTCAAGGTTAAGGTCAGTATTAGGGGCTGAGGTTAATTAGGGTTAGGGTTCATGCATGGTTGATCTACACTTAATTAATTAATTTTAAATTAATATATATGTGTAAATGATTGACACTAATACTCCAAAGTTTACTTGCACCACCCAAAATTGCAGGAATAGTACTCCATTTTTAAGAACTAAAAATATGTAATATAACAAAAAATTAGTACAAAAAATGTACTAATAAAAGAACATTAAACAAAAGAAAGATGATAAATTAATTATATGAAAATGTGGGGGAGTTAGCTTAATTCCCATTCCTGACCTGTGTGTGTCAGAGTGGTTCTTATAATATATATGTATTTGACTTACACTAAGTGCGTTGCAATGTACTATAGCAATACTGCTAAATAAATAAAAATATGTGATAAATAAAGAAAGACAAAATTTGTACTAATAAAAGTACATTAAGAAAAATAAGATGAATAATTTATTATTAGTTTAGTTATAATTTTAAAGTCATTTATTTGTAAACCACTTTAAAAGCACATAGTTTTAAAGTCATTTATTTGTAAATGACTTTAAAATTATTTACAATAGCTAACAATTAATACATAATGAAACGAATTTATTTTTTTTTTTTTATAGTCAGCATTGCATTACGCATATATAGAGCTAGCTAACTTATATATCAATCCATGCATATATTATTGATCATGAAAAAAGAGCCAATTATAAATTATAAATATTGAATTATATAGATGTTGCAACTGACTAATATACATATTATTCCACAAACCTCAAAATATACCATTGTCACACACATATTCCTCATTCTCACTAAGTATTGCTTCGATTGATGGGATTGTTTTAGTAACAGAATGGTAATTTACTTCAGTGTCTACTAGATCATCTTCATCATATAAATTCCTCGGACAGGATGATAAACAATTGACCATCTCTTATCACATTCATCTTGTATGTAAAATACTTGTTTTGCTTGAGATGCCAAAATAAATTGATCATTTTTATAGTCGATCTTGTTGGGGACAACCAATGTCAATCCAAGGGTATCAATTTTGATGCTATCTTTGTTTTGTTCCACTCAATCGCACTTAAACACAACCACAATTCTAAAAGTATAATCCAAGGCCCAAATCTCTCTTATAACCCCGTAATAAATTTTATCCGCCACTATTGGCCTGTTATCCTTTGAACTGGAAAAGAATGTAGTATTGGCAACTAAGCTAACTCTACTGTTCTATTACACTCTTGAGTTATCATGGTCTTTCGTGTAAAAGTGATAACCATTGATGGCATATCCACCATATTTTATTACTTTTAGTCATGGTCCCATCACCATCTAGCATAAGGTTTCTAATATACCATTGCTTGCTACTTCTCACTGATCTTGAATATGTGTATATTAATATATTAAGTAAGCTTAAGTAAGATTAATATATACATATGTGTGTGTGTGTGTACAAAACGTAGTTATTTAATATACATTAAGTGAGAATTTACCTTCTTATGTAGCCAATTATTGAAAGTGTGACAATACTCAAATTGTAGCCACTTCAGTTTTTTTGCGTAACTTGGATTCTTTGCCTTGATCACGTCCATAGTTTCACTACGTACATGTATATACACAAACAAATTAATAGAGTATTAATCATAGAAAATGTAATTAACCATCAACAATTAAATTTTACATATGCATGCATGCATAATTAACTTACTCAATGTATGGTTGGACTTTATCAACATTTCATAACACATAAATATGCACATGGTCTCATTCTTTATAGACAATGATCAATGCATGACCACTAGATAGAGGTTTGCCAACCTTAGGATCAAATGCAACTGATTATTTCTCTCTTGGGATTCCAATGGCATCCACTCTTACTAAATACCCTGTGCAAAACTCCACTGCTTCGTCTGCAATGTAACATTCGGCTATACATCCCTCTGGCCTGTTATGATTACATACATACCGTTTTAAAATTTTCATGTACCTCTCAAATGGATACATCCATCGCAAGTCAACTAGCCCACAAAGTTTGACCTCACCAATGAGGTGCACTTTTAAGTGTATCATAATGTCAAAGAAGGATGGTGGAAAGATTGTCTCAAGCTCACATAAAGTTCTCACTAAATGACCTTGAATTTCTTGTAATTTTGAAACATCCACCACCTTCTTACACAAAGCATTAAAGAAGTAGCAAAATTTTATAATAGCTCCCCTAACTTTGTCCATAACACCAAATGTATTATTACTGGCAGTAGTTGTTGCATCAATGCATGGCATCGTGCGACTTCATCCCCAACAATTTTAGCTATTCCATGGAAACAATGTTTTTAAAGTTTGAAGAATAGTCATCTGGGACTTTGAGCTTGAACAAGGTTTTACTCATTATTCTCCTCTCCTCTCCTCTCTATCGAGAGTAAAATTTGCCTTAGGCAAGTATGTTCCTTGACTACCCCCTCTCCTTTGAGTGCAACCTCCTCTTCAAACCCATGTTCATAAGATCCATGCGAGCTGCAAGTCCATCCTTTGTTTTTCTTAAGATATTAAGCAATGTACCAGTCATGCTTTCACATACGTTCTTCTCAATGTGCATGACATCAAGCACATGGCATATATGCAATGATTTCTAGTGTGGCTGACAAAAGATTATGGGTTTCTTCTTCCAACAACTTCTACAATTACTTTCACTTGCACGTTTACTTGATTTCTTCTTTTCCTATAAGACATTGATGTTTTCAACCTGCTCCAATACTTGTCATCTTGTTAACCTCTTTGGAGGTGTCCTAGTCTCTACACACCTGTTAAATTATCTCTTCTCAAAATGATATGGATGGTGGTCTTTATGCAACCATCTTATGTACCCAAGGAATGCCATTTTTTTACCATGTTTAAGTCATATAGCACATGTTTAATCACTGGATAGAGCACAAGCATTGTATCCCTTCACAATGCATCCAAACAAATTACCGTACGCAGGGAAATCGCTAACTGTCCACAACAGTATAACCTTTAGGGTGAATGACTCTTTCCTATATGTATCGTATGCTTCAATGCCTATGTCCCACAATGTCTCAAGATCATTGATCAAGGGAGACAAGTACACATCAATCTCATTTCCTAGCTGCTTTGGACCTGATATCAACATAGTTTGCATCATGTACTTCCTCTTCATGCACAGAGATGGTGGAAGGTTGTAACAAACTAATATAACGGGCCAACAACTATACTTGTTACTCATAGAACCATGAGGATTAATCTCATCTGCAGATAATGCTAGCCATAGGTTTTTAGGTTCTTCACCAAAATTAGGCTACATGAAGTCTACAAGTTTTCATGCTGGGCTATCTGCTGGATGGCATGGAAAGCTATTAGCTACTCTGTCATTAGTATACCACACCAATTTCTTTGTTGTTTTTGTTATAATAGGGGGAAGTTCCATAGAACCTTTACAGAAATGCTTGTAAATGTCTCAGTTGAATTCTTCTTTAACTTCCATCTTGGTGTCCACAAGTTGAGCGTGTAGTTTTATCCTTGTTCTCCTTCCTATACAAGATGCAATCATTGGGACACGCATGTATCTTCTCATACTTCAATCCTAGTATAGCCATGGTTTTCTTTGCCTCCCATGTGGACCTTGCCAATTTATTATCCTTCGATAGCATCTTACCCACTACTTTCAAGACTTCTGTAAAACCTTGATCTAAAAAACCAAATATTGATTTTAAGTTGTAAAGTTCTACTACTACAAAAAGTTTTAATCAACAACAAAATAAAAGAAAATTATGACATACGCATTCACAAATGAAATCAACTTTCAAAAGAACAATTTCTAACCAACAGCCTTGTAAAAATTATTCAAATATGCATAATACATATGAGACAAACATAGAGATACTAACCAACACTCAAAAATTGATATTGACTAGGAATTTGTGAATGTAATTCCAATTCACAAGTAAGATTTGGTTCAGAGTAGAGAAACAGAAGTCTAGTTTACTTTTTGCACACAGATAATAAACATAGAGTGAAAAGGCACACTGGAAGTCGATGAAATAATTCTTAAAATAGATGTTGTCGTTTGATGAAAAATGACTTTAAAAGTCTATGATTTTCAAGTCATTTGAATATAAACAACTTTAAATGTTCATAATATTTATTTTTTATTTACCATTTTTGTATTCGACACTAACATAAATACACACTGAAACTAATTTTACAAATATAATCACATATAATATATGTATATAAACAAACACATCAATAAAGAAATCAAATTATTTTTTGATTACATCCAATGTTACATGTATATCAAATGTTACATACTAGCTATTAGATCTTGTTAAGCCAAGATCAAATAGCAAATCTCCTCTTTTCATCAAAATTTGGCCTAGTATTTAGTTGACACACTCTTTTTCTTCAAAATAGGCCAAAAGTTGATGGTATAACCACCACTCTTCATCAAACCCTATTTTTGGGGTGAGAACCACAAATCCGTATTGTTCTCCCTTTCTTCAATAGTAGGCTTGTGAGAGAAGTAATTGTCATTTTTAATGAAATCATACGATTATGGAAAAATCAGGATGATCGAACAGATTCTTTAACCCCATGATATATAGAGAGATAACCCACAGAATCTACAAAATAAAAACAAAGAAAAGTTAGTAACAAGAAAAAAAATATTCGTGTGATTTAAAAGAAGTTGTGGTTTACTTACAATTTTTTCCATTATACCAATAGTCAAAATATAAAAACAAAAAGGGAAAAGGGAAAAAGAGAGACACATAAGGACTAAAGACGAATCCGTCATGCCAAAACCTTGAGAAGAAGAGGATAAGGGAAAAAAATATTACTTGGACAGATGTTTATAGATGATTGAATTAAAACATTATCACTTTTAAAGTCGTTTACTTATAAACAACTTTAAAAGTTTGTTCCTTCTAAATAAAGAAATTGCACCAAATTTATCTGATACTTTTCAAGTCGCTTAATGAAACAACTTCAAAAAGTCATGAAGTTTTTAAGTCGTTTATATCTAAATGACTTTAAAAGTTTAACACTTTTTAAGTTGTTTAAAAATAAATGACTTTAAAAGTTATTCCCATGAAAAATTTTCAGCTCGCACTAGTTTTTTAAAGTCACTTACTCATAAATGACTTCTTAAGTCTATCTATTTAAAGTCGTTTATTTTCAAGCCACTTGTAAAATATTTACAAAGTCAATAGTCAAATAAGTGACTTCTTTATGCCTACTTTAAAACCCTCATGTGTAGTAGTGGGTCTAGAGAGCCCAAGTTATTAAAAGTATGCTAAAAGTGTGAGTGCTTCAAGAGTTATATGCTTGTGCATATTTTACTTGGGAAATATTTATTTGGTGGGTACTACAAGTGGAACCAACTATTTTAATGATCCCAACCATTCATTTGATGACACTCCAAATGGATGAGTAACATGTAAAAGCTATCCACCATATAATTATTACAAGCCATGTCTATGCAGTAGTCTATAATAGTTATATGGCTTTCAATTTTGGTGCTTGGCTTATCATAGAATGGCCAGCACCTTAATGGTCTGGATCAATGAAATATTGGGATTTGCTTGTAATTTCACCAGCTAATTTTTGTATGCACAGCCACCATAGGCAGCTCACACTTTAAAAAACTCATTTGCTTATCTCTATTTTATTGTGGCATACTATGGGAGACACCTTTCTTATGCCAACATGTTTTGAGGCCTTTACTTTTTTTTTTTTAATTCATTATTTTGAAGTTCTTGAGATTATTCATTTTTCACATTAAAAAGATTAATGTAAGTATCAAATAATTTTATATGCACTCCCTAGCTCTATAACAGCATAATCTAGTAGAATTTGCAATATACTTCGTTAGTTCCTAAATTTAGGATAAGTTACACACATAAAGAAGTATTCAATTAGAAATTGTAAATATTAAATCATACATACATGCCCATCCTATTTTACCTTTTCGTTTTATTCATATACTCTTTCTACTCTTTCAAAATAATTTTTAAAAAGCAACAATTTTGAATGGAACAATCAACTAATAGAATATAGAAATGTTGGATTTTTTTTTATTGATTAAGCTAGTGGAGAAGTATATGATAACCACAACAGGGGTGCATTCATCCAATAATAGCCATTTGGAATCTCCAATATTTAATGTTCACCAATATACAATAATCCTACTTTATGACGTTGTTTGTTGTGGGAATAAGAAATATGAACTAAGTTTAAAAAAAATCCAGCTATTTGTGGCCTTAACAATACAATAGCCTTAGAAGATTGGTCTATTTGTTTTTGAACAATTTTTTCTATGTTTTATGGTTATAGAGAATGCATTATGAATCACAAGATTCAAAACTATTAATTGTAGAACCATCAACATTGGGAACAAATAGCCAACATCGATATCTAAAGAATTTGCAAATGTTTGCGAAAAAATCTAGCAAAAAATTTGTTAGGCTGTGAATATAATTTTTAAATTCAAAATTTTTACTAGGTTTACAAATTTTTTTGAGAATTACACTCATTATTTATGAAATTTGATTTTTATTTGGCAAATTTATCTTAAGGGAAATGGTATTACCAACCCCTTGTAATGACATACTTCAGCCCCCCATTGGTCTTTTGGTCATTTGCAGTTGTATAGTGTTGACTTTAAACCAAAAAAGCCACAAAACAAGTATCAATAACAAAAAAAAAAAAACAATTAGTGGTGGAACTAGGGTCACTACAAGGGTAGGGATATCATTTCCCTAATCCTAATTTCAATAAATATGCATTAGATTCAAAAAAGATGAGATCTTTTGAATTATTCTAGAAAAGCTTGGGAGAGAAAATGTACGGAAGTTCTTGAAATTTTCCATTATTGATAGGCTTTTTTAACTATGCCTACATACAAAAATCTAGAAAAATATAGCTTAAATTAGTACTCATGTATTCTAAGAATATGAATGGTTAATGGAACTGATGATATGTGCACTGATGCAAGCGCATTCTACTAGTTTTTAATTAAAGTATATGCTTTATCCAGTATGTTATCCTACAATCTACACCATAGAAAGGTATGAAACAAAGTGTAACGTATTTAACTTTTTATTAATTATATGCTTCCTTTATAACATATCATATAAACATAGTATATGGCTACTCGCTTGTACGCCTGAAAAAGTGAGAGATAGACAAAGCACTTGGCCTTTATACATGAATGATATGGATCATGAACCTTGATCCCGTTTATAAATTTTTCTCCATGTGCAAACACCACGAGAGAGAGAGAGAGATTTGTACAATTGTTTATACTTTTCAAAACTTCCCATTCAACCTCTAATGCATACTATCATATGTAGCAATTGCTGAAAATTGTAAGAATATATGAGCATGAAAGGGATTTTTCTAGCTATTTTAGAGAAGAAATGAAGCATAGAGGGGGAAAAAAGAAAGGGTAAAAAGAAAATGGTGGTTTTCTATACTACATATAAACAAACTATTCTAGATTTTGTAATCCTAGGAGGAGAAGATGGTTACAATTGATCATACAGTAGCTGAAAATGATAGGAATGAAAAATGAACCAAAAGTCGAAAAAAGAATTTGCGACAAATAAGTTTTGACAAATCTAATGATTAATCCAATAGAAAAGACTTTTAGAGTATGGGATGTCCCCGAACCCCACATACACGGGAGGTTCATGCACCGAACTGCCCTTTTTGTGATGTTTAATATTTGACCTGGAAGATGAGTGGATAGGTAAAATGTTTGTTGAAGAAGGATCTGGATATTCTAGAATGATGGAGGTATCCCTTTCTCATATCCAAATACATCTATATGCAAAAACTCAACCCAGTTGTGTATGTTTTGCAAAAGTAGAAACCAATTAAAACAACAACTAAAATGCAGAAACAAATCAGAAGATCTTTCCTTTTTTTTTCTTTTTTTTTTGGTCTAAAAGAGAGAGAAAAGTAGTATCCGAAGATAAAATTGATTCCTAATATTTGGAGATAGAGAAGGAAAGAAGAAGAAGAACAGAGAGGAAAGAAGGACAGGAGTTTGAGAGTATCTAGATAAGTGATTTGCATTGATTCCTAATATTTAGCTTCATAACCGTCCATTTAGGAGTGTGGTCTGTTGAAAGTGTTCTCTCCTTTTCTCTCAGATATTTGAATGACAATGAAATATTTAAAAGGAACCTAGCTGTTGGTTTGAGAAAGGAGTTCTTTTTTTATTGGACAATTAAATTAATTTTTAACGGAAAATTAGATGATTTATGGCTGAAAACGATAATATAAAGTTATCTTTGGGTTTTCAGTAACTGACTAATTGGATTCAATCCCCCTAAAGGTAGAAGGGGATAAGCATAATAGTATGTACGTTATCCTATAATCTACACTACAAAAAAGTATAAAGCGGAATGCAATACAATAAAAACTTAATTAAGTTAAACTATTCTTCGACTGGTTTAAATCTTGCTTGAGATTGGCTTGGATGGTGGAATTATCAAGTCAAAATTGTTCTTTCGAACTTGAATTTACCCTTTTCGAATACCATCTGCTGTACCGTTGAAGTGACTTCATCCTTTGGTCTTTCTCCTCTTCCAAGTTTTTAGATCGCTTCCACTCTCTTCTCCCCGGTGGCCTACTCTCCTGCATTATACAAATTTTATATTCTCTAAATTGTATGAGATTTTGTCTTATTGTTTTACATTATTTACTACATAATTGCACTTTTCACTAACACGCAACTGTTTATCATCGCTTCATGTCTGGCAGTTTAGTCCAGACGACCATTATTTTGCCAGTTTGTTCATGTGGCTAGACAAGGTCTATGGATCGAATCCAGCGTTTACGAATAATGGCAGGCCATTTGTCTCATGTTGATGTGCGTGTGATTCTTCGTAGTGTACTTTTCCTTTGTCTTTGTGCTATCAAATCATCATCATAAAGGTATTACATGTATTGGCCTTTCCATATATATATATATATATGAACCTTCTAATCTACAACATGTGCTTAGGTTATTAAGGTCTTAATAAATGGTTGGACTTTATTTAACCTTAAGCAATGGTATTATTATAAAATTTGCTTGCTGTATGGTCTTTTACATTTTAGCATTTTTATATTTAGGAGATTGCCATTTTGAATGAAGTTTAATTTACACAAGTTTCCATCACAATAACCCATCTTACTCTCACACAATGCACCTTTCATTAAGTGGCACCATCCAACCAACAATGATCGTTAGGGCTGGTTGCAAAACTATCAACCTTAGCCAAGAGGAGTTGGTTCCATTTTCAAAAATTGCTGGTGGCTGGAGTCAATAGTGAAACCCATATGATCACAAATCAGAGGAAGAGGCACCTATTAGGGTTTGATTGAGGAATCAATTAGAAATGCAGTGATCTGAACCGGATGTATCTTCTCATCAGCCCAAAAAGAAATTGGAAGAAGCCACAATGTCATGGACTTCATGAACAGATTCCATTTACCCTCATGAAAATCTTAAGTTCATATAATCGTTAATATTATAATGCCTAAATAGCAATGACATTCAACATATAATTTGAAATTTTGAAGATAATTGAGAACAATATTTTCATTTTCTGTTCTTAAATGAATCTTTGTAGATACATTATATAGAGTGATGGGTTAATAGTATAGAACCTATATTTAAGCTATTGACCATACAATCAAGCAATATGTCTGATGTTCATACCTAATTTACAGCTATATTATCTCTAAAAATAAGAAAGAATCCCAAAAATATTTACAAGAATCGTTGACTATCAACCCAACATCCCAACATTCCCCCTCAAGTTGGTGCATAGATATCACACGTGCCCAACTTATTCAAAAACTTTGAGAACACTCGACTTGAAACTGCTTTGGTAAGGATATTGTCCAACTGATCCTCTGATCAAATCTTAGGCAACTTCATAATTTTCCATCCAACTTCTCTTTAATGAAGAATTTGTCTACCTCCACATGCTTTGTACGATTATGTTGAAATGGATTATGAACAATATCAAATGTTGCTTTATTATCACAATATAGTTTAATTAGTTGCCTAGGTGACTAATAACACTAAATTTTAAAAGCTTAATTCCATGTCACTTTATTGTGAAGAAGGGAGAAAATTGAATTTTCAGTTCTACAATCCCAAGAAATGAGTTTTTTTTATAGAAATCAAATCAAGTGGTGAAGAAAACAAATCCAACAACACTAAGAATGCTGAAAACAGAATTTGGACGAGAAAGTTACAGGATTTGCAATAGCAAGGCATTTCAGTAAATTGTAATGAGCCCTACTTACACATTTAAAATAAAAAGAGGTTAGAAATGGAGGGGGAAGTTTTTTATAACGAAACCCCCTACGACATACCTCCCACGTTGCCACCCTTGCATTCTTCTCCTTGTTCCTGGCTGGTGGCGCATGTAATAGTGGTGCAACGAAACACACCACCAACACATGTATGCCAATAGGAATGCTGGGTAGTAGGCAATAAGAAACCCCCTGCCCTCCTCCCATGTAGCCCATGCAGTCTGCCCATATCAAGCTGTTCCCCCCACTCCTATTGATGACCCTCTCTTCTTTTCCTCTAGCATTGCACAGGGTAGGTAGCGGTGATGCCAACCCCCTAGTCTCTCTCTGTCTCTTCCTCCTCTATTCCCTCTCCCTCTTGTCTGGTGACAAGCACAACATCTGAGCTGGCCATGCCTGCATCAGTTCTCTCTCTTTCCTCTTCCCCTGCTTCTCTCTCTGGTGTAGCTCGACTAGATGTGCTAGCTACATTAGCTTGCCCCCACCTCTCTCTCTCTCTCTCTCTCTCTCTCTCTCTCTCTCTCTCTCTCTCTCTCTCTCTCTCTCTCTCTCTCTCTCTCTCTCTCTCTCTCTCTCTCTCTCTCTCTCTCTCTCTCTCTCTCTCTCTCTCTCCCACTTGCCATTTTTTATGGTGATGGTAACCTTCAGTTACCATCAATTTCCAACACCTTACATCCAAATGGTGGCAGATCAAAGATCCAACACCATCATTGGATTGCCTGTGAAGATAAGATTAAAACCCCTCTAAAAATTCCTTGATTGGAATAGATTTTATTGTTGATCAGATGGAGATTCCAACTCCTGAGACACTCAATTTTTCGAGGATAGTCTAAAGGAAAAAATCCCCTTTTTTGGCATCAAACGACCATAAAACAACTACAAACTTGATGAGAACATAGGTGAGTACCTGATCTACAAACCCTTAAAGAGAAATTGTGATTTGACATAAAAAGTCATTGGCAACGACAACCAAACACATCAAATTTTGAGCTAAAAAATATGGTTCTGGGATTTTTCAGCCTGATCTACACAATGGAAAAGTTAGATTTTTATTGGGGATCGTCTGATCATCCAAATTGGATGCAAACATGATATGAAAATGCAAGGTGCGATCTTCAAGATCCACACTGTTCACGCAATCCTAGTGACGCGAGGAACAAAGTGCATCATCCAATTCAGCCATCGATGAAGATCCAACGGTGATCTGAAGCTAACAACTTTTTCAATCACAATCATGTTTATCTATGATTGATCTAACCATCCATCATCATCTAACCTATGATCTCACACCAAATATTGGATCCATGATCAACTCCAGAAATCCCCACATGATCCAATAGTTAATCAGTCACTAGCATCCAAATCTACTATTAATCTTACCTCTTATCACGATCCAACAGTTGATCGGCCACTAGATGCTTAGATCTGCAACTAATTTGCCTATTTAAGATGATCTAGCCTTTGAATAGCTGCATAGGACATAGATATGTGATCAATTAGAGCTTCCATGGAGATCTGACCATAGATTGAATATTAGAGCATCTAATCTGTGATTGATCTAGCCCCACATATTAATCTAACCATAGATTATATAACACCATGATTCATGACTAATCTAAGTATTTAACCTAATCTAACTATAGATTCATCACCAAAACCTTGAAACAATGACTTATATGGCCCTTTTTCCACAATTTGGCAGTTGCTTAATGGTCAAGTGCTTAAATTGCAAGATCGGGCACTGATCTAATGGCAGAGATTTGGTACGGCCTAGATCAACTTGATCAGAGGCAATCAGAATCAATTAGACGACCTTAGACACTGCATCATACTTGGATTTTAGTAATTAAAAGTAAGATCTCCACCAAAAATTATTTAAATTAATTAAATTTTATTTGTACTTATATCATGCTTAGTAAATTATAAAAATAAAAATTAAATACTTAGAAAATAAGTGTGATAAAGATGGATTGGACCTTAGGGAGAGTAATTAGGTTATTTAAAGTACCAATTAGAGTAAATCTAATGGTCTAATTACTATGTTGACCTTGCATTAGAAAATAGGATGCAAGAATGATTGGAAAATGTTGATAGGACTGATTAGAGTTTAATCTAACCGTCAATATCAATACATCAAACATTGAGATTTGAAGTATACTATTTGTAATTCAGATATCAATAAGAATTGAAAGCAATGAGATGATCCAGACTATTGACCTTTAATCAACAGTCAGGATTTGATATTATGATAAAAATAAAGAGGAATACCAATGATCAAAGAGTGGCAAAGGCAAAATCATCATGTTAATGATGATCAAAGGCTAAATAAGTCACAATTGAGAAATCCTAAGTAAAAGAATGACATTATAATGTACATTTGTTGACAGACATGTTGATTGGTACAAACTGTGCCTATTGAGCATTCTAAGGATTGGGATAACCATATTCGAGGTAGGTAGTTTTAACATCTATTTGCCATATGAATTTTGAGCATGTCATAGATTTTATTAAAATATGTGGATTTTAAATAATCAAACCATACTAATTATTTGATCATCACGTTTTATATTTGAAATTACATGAGTCTCATAAAATTGATATCTTGTCATGCCATATTATCTTTACTTTTAAATAATGCAAATACTAAAAAATGATGAATGTGATTTGTGTATACTTTTATCTCCATGTTGCATACTTTTATCTTGAAAATGAAAATCATATTGCTTACGATTCTTAAAATGCATCAATCTCATGTTTTGAGATGAGATAGAAAAATGCATGATGTTGCATGAGATATATGTTACATGATAAAATGATATTTGGATTGAGGCATATGTTTGCTTAGGCTAATAAGCTTGATAGACACTATGCTTAGAGGTTGTATGGGTTTGGCCTCCTGGCCTCTAACCACCAAAAGTGGTAGGTGTCCGTGCTGAAAGAAGCATCATTTTTTTCTCGACTATTGTGGTAGAAACAACCACATGATGTGGTTAAGGCACCCTTTTGAGATGTATATGTAGTTGTCGTAGAGGCTATGATGGCAGGTCTCTAGATACCAGAGACACATATTTTAGTGATTTGGTCATGAGCATAGTGTTCCATGAGATTTCTATTTTGTGACCCCATATAGATGAGCTTGACAATAGTCTTTAGATGAGTACTCATGACCAACTAGATGATATGTTCGCTGAAGTATAAATGTGTAACATTCCTAATTTTTAAATCCCAAATTGAGTAAGCATTGAAAAATTTTAAATTGGGATGAATAGAATATATTGAAATTCACATATTTGGAGTTTTATAAGTGAAAAACTTGATAAATATCTAATCAACTATTGAGACCTTCATAATTGGATTATACTCGAATAGACGATTCCAACGACACCAAGTTTGTTGAAATTGGAGTTCAGATGGAGGAGATATGAAGATTTGAATATGAGGGGAATTTCTGTAAAAATAAGATAAAAAAAAAATGCCTTAAACAAAGGGGGATCGTATTTGATACGGGCACCCCTCCTAGTTAAGGGAATTTCGACTCAAAAATACAGTGACCATGGAGAAAATGATGTTTATCAGAATCCTCATGGACGAACCTTAAGAGACTACCTTCAACCTACACGCACCAGTACACCCTCTTGTGTCATTCTTCCTCAAAATGTTGGTGCGTTAGAATTAAAAATGGGAGTAATTCAATTACTTCCCAAATTTCATGGGCTAGATAGTGAGAGTCCTTATTTGCACCTTAAAGAATTTGATGAGGTATGTAGTACCCAAAGAACCCAAAATATAGGTCTATATACTTTTAGGCTTAAGCTATTTCCTTTCTCTTTAAAGGAAAAAGCAAAAATGTGGTTTAATGCATTGCCACCAAGTTCCATAAGGACTTGGAATGAAATGACTAGGAAATTCTTGAAAAGGTTTTTCCCTACACATAAAACAAATACACTCCGTAGTAAGATAATGAACTTTACCCAAAAAGATAAAGAATCATTGTACCAATGCTGGGAAAGGTTCAAAGATCTATTGCTTACTTGCCCACATCATGGCTATGAACCATGGCACATTATCAGCTTCTTTTATGAAGGACTTAATTCTGACATGCGCTAGTTTGTAGAGATGATGTGCAATGGTAACTTTTTGAATAAACAACCAGATGAGGCGGAGGAGTATTTGGAATGACTAGCTGAAAATGCACAGACCTAGGCTGACTCAAAAAGAGTAGAACATTCAGATAACCCAAGCCCACTACCACATCCACTAGGGGAGGCATGTATGCCATGACTGAAAAAGATGAAATAAGTGCCAAAGTAGCAACCCTAGTTAGAAAAGTATAAGCCATGGAAATGGGAACGAAAACCTTAACTAATGATGAACAAGTGTGTAGCATTTGTGAAGGAATGTCACATCTTACTCAGGAATGTCCTACCATCCTTGCACTTTAAGATGTACTTCATGATCAGGCTAATGCACTCAATAATTATAAAAGACCTTTCTCCCCATATTCAGAGACATATAATCCCAACTGGAGAAACCATCCAAATTTCAGTTGGAGAAATGGACCTAATGCAAATGTCTCACAACCAGGCCCATACCAGAGTCATCAATAACCAAACCAAGGACTACTTGCTCCACCACCATACCAAACTCATCAACCTCATTCTCCTGGACTTTACTTGCCCCCACCTAAAAGGCATGTAGAGGATAATCAAGTTAATCAGAACCAGAAGAAGAAAATTTCTCAATTAGAAAAGTCTGTGAATTAACTAAAAAATATGATAAGTCAAATGATGCAAAATATGGAAAAAGGAAAATTCCCAGCTCAACCACAAGCAAACCCTAAGAGAGTGCATGCGGTTAGCATTAATGCATCTGATGAAACATCTAGCTCTACCATGGAACAGACTAAAGATGTTACTATTCTTAGGAGTGGTAAAGTAATTGAGAAAGATGAGCCTCAAAAGATTGAAAAGGTAGAAAAACCTAAAGAAAAATATAAAGAAAAGGATCCCACTCCACCTATTGAGCCATGTCCATTCCCTACTCCATTCCCTCAAAAGTTGTGCCAAACCCCAAAGTCTGCATCTAATGATGAGATTTTAGATATTTTCAAGCAAGTCAAGATCAACATACCGATCTTAGATGTTATAAAACAAATCCCATCATATGCCAAATTCTTAAAAGACTTATGCACCATCAAGAGAAAATTAAATGTCCAAAAGAAGGAATTTTTGATTGAACATGTTAGTTCTATTCTTCAACACCATACACCACCAAAGTATAAGGATCCTGGTTGCCCTACTCTTACTTGCATTATTGACAGCTACAAGATTAACCAAGCTCTTCTTGATTTAGGATCTAGTGTAAACTTATTACCATACTTGGTATACGAACAGTTAGGTCTGGGTGAACTGAAACCTACATTTACTACGCTCCAGCTAGCTGATCGTTCTGTAAAAATACCAAGAGGGGTAATAGAGGATGTGTTAGTCCAGGTAGAACAATTTTGTTTCCCTGTAGATTTTCTAGTTCTAGATACACAACCGATAGTGAATGAGAAGAATGAAATACTAGTCATCTTGGGATGACCATTTTTGGCTACATCCAATGCCTGAATCAACTGTAGAAATGGTGTTATGAAACTGTCCTTTGGAAATATGACAATAGAGCTAAACATTTGCAATATCTGTATGCAACCTGGTGAAACTACTGATGATTTGCACAATGTTAACATGATCACTTCCGTTGTGCAAGATCAGTTTCAGTCATCTTCCTTATCGGACCCACTGGAGGCCTATTTGGCCCAATTTAATGAGCTTAATGAGGACGCATTAATAGAGGAAGTTAATGCCCTCCTCGATTTTGTGCCCCCTATGGATACAGAAAAATGGAAACCTCATTTCGAGGTGCTTCCATTGAGTGAGATCACTCCCCTCCCATCATCAGTAAAAACCCTTACAGAGCCTAAAATTCAAATTGAGCCTTGTAATGTTGAAGACGTACTTGATTGGGACCTACAGACTTTATTTGAACAACCATTAGATAAGAAATTAGGCCCACCTAAAGTATTACATGTGCCAATTGAACATGAGGAAAAAGAGTCCATTGATATATTGTCCATACATCAACCGACTCTAAGGTACACATTAGAAGATAATCATGATGTAAGCAAAACCATGCTCCCTCATCTATTAATACAAGAACAATCTTTTTAAGGAAGGGCATACTGAGCTTATACCTCAATTTCAGGAAAATGTCAGGGAAAAAGAGGACCATTCACATCTATATAGTTCAAAAGAATTTAAATTTATGGTAGTTCACATTGTTATAGAGATTCCACCACCCAAATTTTCAAGGTGGAGGAATTATATTGATTACCGTGAAATTTTGAAAATGGGAGATCATCAAAGTGGTCCTACTCAATTGACATTCATGGTAGTCTATTGTGTCATAATGCTACCATCACCAAAAATTTCAGGGTGGATGAAATATATAGACTATCATGAGATTTTGAAGTGGCGTGAGAATTCTTGCCATTTCATTATTGGAATCCAAAAAACTCAAAAATAAATGAGGATATGTTTGGCTGAAGACGTTAAACTTAGCACTCACTGGGAGGCAACCCAGAGTTTTTCATTTTTGTTGTTTTCTGCATCACCCATATTCATTTTAGGTCCTACTTTTTAACCTTGAGGACAATGTTTCTGTCAGGTTGGGGGTGTAGAATTCTAGCAAATTCTAGTTTTTTTTAGGATTTTTAGGTGTTTTCCTTAGTTTTTCAAAAATAAAAAATAAAAAAATTTAGGTCATTTCCCATACTGTGATGAGAATTGGATTTTCTGAAGTATAATCTGGATAACTTTAGCTTATTAATAGAATTGAATATGATTAATTTATTAATTTACTCATTTTCTAAAGTATTCCATGAAAGCAAAGTCTCAGATCACATCTATACACGCAGTTGCATATAGATAGTCTAGATTGATAAGTGGCTATAACTTAGATATCCTGAAGAAATTTAGTGGAGACCTATAACCCAAGTGAGTTTTAGAGCTATTCATCCTTTTTGAGAGGTTATAAATGTTCGTAATTTTCTTCAGCGTGTTTAAAGAAAATTGATCCCAAACTCTTAAATTTGGCTAATTACCTGAATAATTAGAATACTACCTTTAAAATTCTAGAAGCTCATTGAATTTAATAGATTATAAGAAACCTAGGCCATCCTTGTTATTAACCTAGAGACATAAAGCCTACCTAGAAGTATTTTTACCGCTAGTTAGCCAAGTTGAGCATTATATATTAAGCCTTTTCTTTTGTCACCCAAATTACCCTTTACTCATATTAACCCAGTATAAATTATCCATTACCCATTTTTCTTTGAAAAATAAGTTAGAGATGAATAAAAGAATACCTTTTATTTGCAATGAAAGTAGAAAGTGGATATCAAGAAAAGAAATATTCTTCAAAGTGAGTCAAAAGTGTGAAAACAAAGAAAAGTGTTTGAAAAAAAAAAAAAAAGAAGAAGAGTTTGAAGAATAAAAAGAAAAATAAAAAAAGAAATATTCACTTTAGCAAAGAAAAGAAAGAATTGTCAACTTTAGTAGAAGACCTCTACTTATTTTTTGAAGAAACTTTGAATACCCTTATACCCTTTCTTTGGTACCCTATCCTAAGCCTATGTTTTGTCCCAGTTAAAGACCTATTAATTCTAGGATGAATATAATCTTGATGAGGAAATGAATGGATAGGATCTAAAAGAGTGGTATTTTTAAATATTCAAAAGGTAATGGCATCTATTCCAAAGGGATCAAAACAATTCCTTAGTAACTCCCATTCTTCATGAGTATATGTGAGCTAAATTTGCTTTTCTTGACTCTTCTCACATAATAAAAAGAGAGAGATATGATTTGAACCCTTTGTCTGAGAGATTTTATTTCTAAGAGTATGTCATTAGTAAGGATTGAGGTCAAAACATATTTCAAATGGAGTTCAAAAGTTAGAAGTCTACTTAGAAATTTAGATTATTCTATGTGTAGACTGTATATGCACACACTCACTCTGAGATCTGAGCTCCAGTGAAATATTTTTAGCATATGGGTAAGGTTTTGAATTATTTAGTCATCTTTATTAGTTTGCTAAAGTTGATGCATTTGTTGAAGATAATTCTCTTAAAAAAAAATGGAGATGACTTGAAAAATAAAAGAATTTGAGTTGATTTTTTGCATCTTTTGCTAGGGACTAGCAAAATGCTGGTTAGGGGGTGTGTTAAGTGTTCAATTTTGGTGAAAATGCCGCTAATTTAGTTTTCAATTAGACCATTTAGGCCATTAATTTTAAGATTTTACATAAAATATTTCATTTTAGCTTTAATTGCCCATCAACCATTGAATTGAAAGATTTAGTGGTCAGATGATCATTAAAGCTAATTAGAGGAATAATAAATGGTTTAGATTGTGCTAATTGGGTCCTGTGCATTGCAGATCAGTCAACTCAAGCGTGGACGCTCCAGATCGAATCAAGAATATCAGATGAAGAGGATGAAGTTTCATGGAAATAAGATGGAATTTAAAGAGTCCTAGGACAAAAGAAAGTTAAAGCCAAAGTTCTAGCAAGACCAGGAAGCTAGTGGACCCCACTTTCTCTCTTCTCTTGCTTCTATCTCTCCTCTCTTTTCTCCCTATTTCACTTCACTCTCTATCTCTCATGCCTCTCTCTCTCTCTCTCTCTCTCTCTCTCTCTCTCTCTCTCTCTCTCTCTCTCTCTCTCTCTCTCTCTCTTATACTTGAGTTCTCCTCTCCCCAAGAGGACAGTTTTCCCTTTGGGAGGTTGGGATGGCTCTCTCTCCTCTCCCACATCTCCCTCCTCCTTTCTTTCTCTTTCCTCCTCTCCTATCCCCTCTCTTTCTTCTCCCCTATATCTCTTCTCCTTCTTCCAGCGTTGCACGGCCACCACCTTCTTCTTCTCTCCCCATCTCTCTTTCCCACGTCTCTCTTCCAAGTTCTCTCTCTCTCTCTCTCTCTCTCTCTCTCTCTCTCTCTCTCTCTCTCTCTCTCTCTCTCTCTCTCTCTCTCTCTCTCTCTCTCTCTCTCTCTCTCTCTCTCTCGGTTTTCTCCCCCTTCCCATCTCTTTCTTCTCCAATCTCCATTCTCATTGGACTTTCCCCCCTGCCCAGCATCTTTACTCCTTCCCAACTAGTTGACGTGTTCCACCTAATGCCAGGCAGACAACTCTCCATCTCTCACGGGTCTTCCTCTTCACCGCACTTAGCACAAACTCTCCCTTCTTCAGTTGGGCTAGCCAACAATAGGTGCGTGACACACCACAGGCCTAGCATCATCCCCAACTCCCTTACCTCCCTTCTCATCTCTCTCTCTCTCTCTCTCTCTCTTCGGCTCCATCACCACCGGCTGGATCGCATCCCATCTCTTCCCAGAGTTAGACGGCCATAGAGAGAAAACCCAGAATGTGTTTTCTCCCGATTCCTTCCTCTCCTCTTCCTCTTCCTTTTCCTTTTCCTCTCCTCTTCTTCTCCAGCCAGTTTCTCCTCCATCTCCTTCACCGGACAGTTCAGGACCGGAAACCCAAACTGGGTTTCCATTCCCAGTGGTTCTCCTTTCTTCCTTCTCTTCTTCCTCTTCTCTTCTTCTCTCCTCTTTCTCCTCAAACTCCACGTTTTCCTAGTTTTTCATTTACAACTAGAACCCCAAAAAATTACAGATCTGCCCTTGGCAGATCTCAAAAATTTCCAATGTATCCTCAAAGTAATTCCATCTGGGTCCTTTGTCTGAAATTCCATCTGTGTCCCCAGACTAATTCCAATTGTGTCCTCACATTAATTACATCTGTGTCCCCGTGTTATTCTGGTTTTATTTTATTCACATTTTGATTATCCAAGGACAGTGCAATCCAGGACAGGCTTATCCAGGACAGCTTATTGAATTGCATTTTCTATTTACTTTTGAATAAATAATTGTGTAAATTGCAACAATTAAATAAATCTGGATTTTAGCTTATTTCTAGTATATTCTTTATTTTTATTCTTTTATTAATTGAATTTTATTGAAAACTCCATCATTTTAAATCAAGTCTCTGTGGGATCGACCCGTACTTGCATAAGTTACACTACAATAGCCCGTGCACTTGTGGTTAAACAATCAACATTAAGATTTCAAAGTATCTTATCCTAATAAAGGTCAAGGTATGTGATGGTGGTGTCTGATCACCAATCAGACCTTTGTCAGGCCTTATTCCTTTACAGTCCAATCGAACAATTCAGATTTATTCAATGAATTTCTATCTAAATCTTCAATTTATGGCATATCTTATTTAATTTAATGATCCAGAACTCATCAGTGGCATTTGATCATCGATCAGATGTCAAGAAGTTATTGTGCAAATAGTACCCGATTGGATGATTGCGATTGTCTGATCAGTTTCTAGCCTAGATCTGCAAATTTTGTGATTTGAGCTATATTAGGTCTTTAATTACCTATCCCTAAGCTTAGATAAAATATAAAAAAATGAATAGCGAGATCATCCTTAAATTAGATCTAGCATAAACAGTATAGATTTAGCCAAAAATCAAAGATCAAGAGTTGAGTTTTGTATATCTTACCTCCTAAGAGTGTTTTCATGCATTTTCCACCACTAAATAAGCTGGATTGGTCATCATTTTCACTTGTAGGGTTTTTTGAGCTTGTCGCACACTGTCTCCTCCATCGACAATCCAAATCTCATCAGATTCCCCAATAATCCTAGGGGTTCTCTTCATTTCGTCGTCCTAGAGAACATGAGCCATCATCTTCTCTGACGATAGCCTAAAATCTGGCAACCAAGAAAAACCCTCATTTTCTCCTCTATTTTGCCAATGTTTTGATCCCCTTTGACAACTCGGCTCCCCCACTCATCCTTTCTTCTTCTCCCTACTCCTCTTCTCCTCCTCTTTTTTCCTTCTTCTTTCTTCCTCTTTTTTCTCTTTCTTTCCCTCTTCCCTTCGTATGGTTTCTATCGGGTTCTTGGAGAATAGACAAACAGTCTGTTCATTTAGTTAAGTGAGGAGGGGGTGCCAATATCAATTTGGCCCCCTTCTGTTTATGGTTTTTATTTTATTTTATTTTTTTCTATCTTATTTTTACCAAAATGCCCTTCATATTCAAACATCCATATATCCTTCATCCAAATTTTGATTTCTGCAAACTTGGTGTCATTTGAATCGTCTTTCTAAGTACAATCTAAATATGAAAGTATTAGGGTTCAATTTGATGTCTTTCATAAGGTAAATTCAGTGAAACCTAAATATGAAGATTCTCCCATTTATGCTTATCAAAATCAATTTATAATCCTTTAAAATGGAATTTAAAATTTGGGATCATTACAATCTTTCCCCCTTATAGGAATTTTGTCCTTGAAATTCTTTTCATGTTATCTCGGAATAATTCTACAAACATTCTCATCTTATCACATCTTTTAATTACCTGAGGTCACTTAATAGAATTAATCCAAAAAGGAAGGTTTTATCAAGAGCATCTCTATTCTTTTATTTCATTCTGAACCTCACAACTCTTTACTTAATATAATCCTCAAGAATCACCTAAATTCAACTTCAACTCTAAACCTCTATGCCACTTATTACCATAGCTTTTCTATAAGCTTTCAGCAATAAAGAGCAACTTTCAATGTGCACTCTAGTACTCAACCATTAGAAATGTAAGGTAATATTAGAATAAAGACGAAATCAGTTAACATCTCAAACCAGCAATTCCATACCCAATGTCACAAAGCATACTGCTCATAAAGGCATACCTATGCCAAATCAACTCTAAGCATATCAACTCATGAAGAAGGCATTTCCATGTCAATTATCTTGCCTCATATAAACAACATCATAATAAGTTATCCATCAATCATTGCTTAAAGGTGGTGTCATAATTAGTGCAAAGGTGAATCTTCTCTTTAGCTCTCAAAGGCTCACATTTAAAATGCTTTCTCATAATTGAGATCAGGTGTAATGTAATCCATACAAACCGTGAAGTAATTTCATAATAACAGCTACATTGATCCATCCTTCTTCACAACGAGGACTAGCACCTTAAATTTAGGACTACACCTAGCACAACTCAATCATAACATCAATCTCCCTAAGCAACAATAATCCTAAAAGTTCTTTTGGAAAATGTCTTGAAATTTCTTAAACTATATTTATCTTCTCCTTCCATGACTTCTCAGTCTCTACCACAATCACACTCATTAAGAAAACTTGACATTTCTTAGATAAGTGTCGCAATATCTTTATGATAGGATTAACTTGATACACTTCCTACTACAATGAGATCATTGGCGTCAGTGATACTCCAAAGATAATGTACCTGCGATAATCCACTATTGCTAGTGTTACTAACCACTTCATTTTCATAATAACCTTGAAATCATCTATATTAAGGAAGATAAGATCGACGTCCATCTTTTCACCCAAAATAATAAAAATGTATATCTTGGAAAAACTCTCTAGTCGAAATTAGTTTTTCCTACTAGTGTCATTACATCCAGAGGTTCGTAGTTGTTGTTATTGCCATTTATGTTAATGTTGTCCTACTTAAGAACATGGCTAACCGGAATAGGCACTCATGTACCTTAGGCACTGCCTTTGCTTGAAATCTCTACCACTTCTAATAGATTATAGCCGACTATGGATTTTCTATTACCTTATTGAAGAGAAAAGTCTCTTACCCTCATTGGACTGTTCAACGATCCTACTATGCTCACTATCCTTTTAATCTACCCATCATAAGAGAAGGTTTTGTTTAAGAATAGAAGTTATTTCTACTACCCAAACCACTATGGTTGGTCGCATCAATGAGACTATTCACTTAACTCAAAAATCGATTTGCATATGTGCTTCTTCCAACACTTTACATCAGCGGTAATTGAACCTATATATTTACACATCATCATTCTCTTCATCAAGTTTTCATTTGACTCATGATTAATCTCATGATCACATTCATTGGAAGTCATTTCAACATTATTAATATATGTTTCAAATTTTGAACAGTTAACTTCATATAAGATGAACATTTCAAAATTATCCTCTTCAATCATTGTTGATAGCATAAAACCCTCATAAATTGTTCTTCTTCACAATCTTCAATTTATCTCTCAATGTAATACATTGTAACTAATAGTCACTACATCCACACTTTTGGTCTATAAATCAAATACTTCTAAATAAAGAAAAGTTGGAATTCTCTAATACAACAACTTCATAAATCTTTGTAATATCATTTGAACTCATTGATTGTATTTCATATTTTGGTTCTCTATCTATCTCTTTATCCCCATTGATATCCCCAAACTATTTTATAAAATAGTTGCTATGTCCTCAAACAATATTCACATTCAAGTTAGACCTAGAATTTCCAAAAGGATCAAGTAGCATCTTCCATCAATTATGTCTAGTATACACTAGGGTATTTTAATACACATAGGGTCTATTAACAATACATCAAGTCCCATGGATTTTAAATCCATTAAATAATTCTCTCCTTTAAAAATTCATTCATAATCATGCTTCAAATTTATGATCCTATTATCATCATAGATCAAACATCCTCATCTAAATTATCATCAGAACATTATGATATCAATACTTTTATAAAATTTCCATTAGAAGACACCAACATGTTCATAATCACATCATAATTCCCTTGTCATCATAATAATGCATTCACTATGTTAATGTTCATATCCTCAAGATTAACCTCTTCTTAGTCATTGAAAATTGCATCATCATCACTTCCATTGTTCAATGTCTATCAATTATAACTATCTCCATCTTACTGTATTCTCACAATATAATCCTTTTTCCTCAACCAGTTTAATCAGTATCTTTACTCAGTACACATGTATAATAAATACCTTTTGATCTAAAGGCAATTAAATAACAAATTTTAGATACTCCCATATGGTGTGACATCTATCTCGATCTTTCTCCAATTCTTACCTACAACCTTAGAAATCATTTGAATTTATCCGCTAAGTTTTCTATATTCATGCTTCAATTCTTCACCCATATACTGATCTTTCTTGTCATTTAATGATCGTTCTTATAAAATAGTTGTTATATCCTCTAAGTATTATGCACCTCCAAGTTATAATCAAAACTCTCAAGAATCCCTAAATTAACATTCACTTCTCAATGATGTCTCATTGTTGTTATCTTTGCATATATAAGGACTAACTTGTTCTCAATTCGTAGGTCAACAAATCCATCTACATCAAAGTTTTATTATGTTATACTTCTACTGATTTTCATAATACCAAAATTTTTGAGTATATTCACAACATGTACAAGCCAATACTATAATTCTCTTAACTTCCTCAAAACCTCTTTTGTTACTTCTGATCTCTCTTCCACTACCATCATAATCTTTTAGTGTAGTATCTATCATAATCTTCAAAGGTTAATGCAAACCGTCTAAGTTAAAACTTGAATCCTCAAAAGGTTGCCCATGTAAATAGATTTATCTTCTAACAAAGTTTTCACATAGATATACTACTTTTATGCTCTCATGCTATTATGTCTTACTCTAAGGACTATTCTAATTTCATAAAAGTACTCTATGTCACACAACTACTATAAATCTCGTGTCTTCTTAGAACTTGCTAACTCTTGTGGGTTGCATCTGTTTCTACGTTCATCCACATTACTTATATGAGTTATCTCTGTAACTCATACCTTATCAATCGACAATCAATGATTAACTTCATATGACTTTTGGACATGTTGGCCTAGCTGTGAGAGGATTGACTGGGCTTTGATACTAATTGTAATGACTCAGGTTTTTATAATACATTTTTGTAATTCTTTTTGAAATGTAGGGCCCTTATTTTGTAAAAATATGTAGAAAACAAATAGCGAAAAATATTTTTCATGAAAAGACCCTTTTAAAAACCTCGAGTGTCATTTTTCTCTTCTCAAAAAAGATTATCAGGGAAATGAGCCCTACATTTCTACCAAAAATTCGACAGAGTTTTCTTTGTTTTTTAAACATTAGACATTTAACGCATGTCATTGTAAAGTACCAAATAAACACAATTTTGATAAATAAAAGGATAAGGGAGACTCCATCTCCATCCCATCCCATTTACATACAAAACATTATGCTTTGAAAATCAAAATTAAATTAAAACCAAAGAAACATCGACGACTTAAA
The DNA here is from genome assembly GCA_035236585.1 of Warburgia ugandensis. NCBI lineage: Eukaryota > Viridiplantae > Streptophyta > Magnoliopsida > Canellales > Canellaceae > Warburgia > Warburgia ugandensis. The sequence continues at coordinate 12,259,470 of CP141127.1, read as the reverse complement.
ATATACCTGCCAAGATCAATCCAATCATAGCCACACAACCACAACCTCAAGTTACATGTCTACATATCCATAAGGTAAATTCATATTAGATCAAAGTGTTACTGTAATATCCTTAATTTTAAAGATAAAAATAGGAAATTATTAAATAAATTAAAATAAAAATTTATGGATGAAATTATTTCCTGAAAACATAATAATTAGAAAGTGCTCGTCGATACGAATCCAACGCCACCAAGAACGCGAAAAACGGAGCTCAAACGAGGGAGTTATGAGCCGTCAAAGTTGTAAGGGCAAAATGGTCTTTTGACAGAAACGTGTTACACAGGGGTCCAAATTGATAACGGCACCCCTGTCTACACACGTCTCTACCAGTCCGGCGAAATCGCCAGAGAGACGTGGGAAGAGACGTGTGGGGAAGAGTTTCTCTTCCCCAAGACTCTAAAACCCTATATCTATGCTCCTCTAGGAGCCAAAACGCTCCACTTTGAGCGTTTTCCATGAATGCTACGCAAAACCCTAGATCTGTAAAAACTTGAATTTTCCGGCGAGTGGAGCCCCGGCAACACGAGCAACTCCGGCCAGGTGCAAGGTAAGCCTCAAAACCTATGTTTTTCTGTATTTATTAATTAGGAAATTAATTAGGAAAACGTTTAAAAATTTTGGAAAAAAATCAGATTTTTAGGAACTTTGTGCACGCTACTGTTGGAGTGTGATTTCACGGATCAAACCTTGTCCGTTTGAAAATCGCACCGTCCAACTAGTGCACAAGAGACCCAAGAGCATACCCTTTAAATTTGGGAGTGATCCAACGGTGGAATTGCCCAGAAAACTCAAAAACCAGTACCTAGAGAGGTTTTTAGGAACTTGGGAAAAATCGTTTAAAAACCATGGTTTTGAGAAAATTAGTGAAAAAGGAGGGCATAAATGGATTCTAGAGAGAATTCTGAAGAAAATGGCGCAAAAATCACGCAAAACGAAGCTCTGTAGCTCTGCCGGAGGCGACCGGAATCCGGTCGTCTTCTCCGGCGTCGTCAACGGCGTCGGCGCCCTGCGCTGACGCCAAGACGCACTCCCTGACGCCCGAGGGACGACGTCACATGACGTCGTCGCCGCACGCGTGCGGAGCGTGAGTGGTTGGTTGTCGCGGTGGGACCGGGACGCGGCGCGCGTTCCGTGCGGCGTCTACGACGCCGTGCGTCTTCGTGCGCCCGTGTACGTCGGTGTAAACCGGCGGAAAAGGGTGCCGCCGGTTTAAACCACCTTATGATGGTCCAGCAGGCCCCCTTTTAGCGTAGTTTTCACTAAAACTTGATTTTTGGGAGCTAGAGAGGTCCAAATCACGATCCGAAAGAGGCGTTGTGACCGTATTGACGACGCGGACCTAGTTTTAACTTAAAAACTTAGAAATGACCACTTTTTATTTAGAAAAATTTTAAAATAGTGATGTGACATGTACAGGTGCACTTGAATATACCAATTAAAGGGAGTTATTGGCAAGCTAGTGATCTCACACTGAGGTAGGTGACGACAACTAATGTTTTGCCTTGATTTTAAACCATGTTTAAACATAGCATCATGTGTGATTGTGTTTTAAATTGCGATTTTTATTTACCATGGATTTCATGCGACATTGCGTACAGGATGGTTATTCCAAATTGAATTCTTTTACTGAATAAACTTATTTAAAATGATTGTACAAGCATGATGTTAATTAGTTATGCTTAATTAGAGATTTATTTCTTATTATATATATAGAAAATGCATGGATTTACATGGAAATGAGTATAGAGGCTTAGTAAATTTGGTCCTTTTATAGGCTAAACCCAGGATGAGGGGCATGTCTTGGGGATTTCAAGCTATAAGTGCTCTTGAGTTTTAGCATATACATATGATTTCCGTGTTTTATATTTGATGACGGGTGCTCTCGCCTGGTGGGCGTCATGCTAAGAGGGATAGGTAGGCCACCCACCTTCCGAGATTATGATGTGATGAGTTTGTGATATGATAGACACTTGCCCATAGATGGCATTCGGTAGGGGTTTGGTAACATGGATAGTCCACACTACCGGTCTGAGCCTTTCCATGGGGACAGACGTTAAGTCTCCCGTTATGGTGTCGACGGAGAGCGGCGGTGGTTGATACCCATGGAGGGTTGCCACTGCAGCATGATGGCCCATATTCTTGTTATGTGTGCATGTATGATGAGCATGATTATGGATGGTATGCCTGGGTGTGACGACACTCAGAGGTTGACTATGTGTATTCCTGATCAGGGATGTTAGTGTGATGTGGTGGGACCCATTACCTTAGGGTGCCCTTATTCTTGTTGTATGCTCCATTTATTGATTCATGTCATGTTTTAACTCCGTGAATTTCATGTTTTAGCATATGGAATAAATTGGCATTTATATTGAACATGGCATCATGATATCACTATTTCCATAAATGTTAGACTTTTCATCAATGCTGTTCATTATTTCTGCATTTATTACATTAATTGTCTATGTACCTACACAAGCGATAGCTTGCTGAGGCATTGCTTTGTTTTGCAATGCCTTAGATCTCGAGCGCGACACCAGGAAAGGAAAAGCGGTTGATAAACCTTGAGAGCTGCTGAAGACTAGTTTCCCTATAGTTTTAGAAAGTAATGTGAGTCATTAGAGTGGATTATCATTGAATTTTATTATGGACTGCATACTTTATATTTGGATGTGATTTAGATCTTTGGATATATATTGGACATTTATATGGGATGTTATGATGGATAGACCCTGGGCCATATTATTATTGTCTTTTGGATGTTTATTTGATTTAAAATAAAGGCGCCTATTTATTTGACGTTGATTTATACGCGGATCATTTATTTATGTTTAAATTACGTATACGTCATTTTGAGAAAGGAAAAATTAACACCCGGAGTTTTAAGATAGGTTTAGTAAAATGTTAAATAAATCTTTTCTCATGGGATCCCAAATGTTCTTATTTAAATTGCCATTATAAAAAAAAAATAAAAAATTTGTCTTAAAAATCCGGGGTGTTACAGTTACTTCAGTCTACTATTTAAATTAATCATAATGCAAACCTATTTGATATACCTAATTAATCATCTTGAACTTTCTAACATAGTTCTCTGCTTCATTTCCCTTGTTCTATTTCTTCAACCTGAGAGATTGTAAACAATTTACAATATCTTAGCAAGCTTGCACTTGTGTAGGCAGTTTCACATCTATTTTACCAAGTTTTTCATGCAATTCCAAACAGCATGTCAAATCCTTTTTCATGCAATTTCTAAAGAATATGATAAACAAATCAAAGATAAGAAACATGATTAAAGTCATTTTTCAATCTCAATTTCACAGTTTCATGTTAAAATGTTTCAGAGAGTATCCATATAAAACATGTACGACTTTAAATATGCATTTTTCAAATGGTTGCATCATCATAGTAATCTCAAGTAAATTTGCAATATAAAACATATTTCAAAATTACATGTAAACATAACTTGAGAACTCTGTGAAAGATCTACTATCTAACTTGATAAATCAAACATCATAAGGTCCTCAAAGTATTAAAGTAGTGATCGATTAAACTGCGAATGTAGGTAATCCCAAACCGACAACATCATCACGTGCACATATGCATCCTGGTGAACACATCATTTGGTTGGTCATGAGTACTCATCTAAAGACCATCATCAAGCCCATCTATGTGGGTCACAAAACAGAAATCCTATGGCACACTATGCTCATGACTCGATCACTAAAGCGTGCCTCTCCAATATCTAAAGAATAGCCACCACAGCCTCCACTACAACTATGAATACATCTCGAAAGGGTGTCGTGACCACCTCTAATGGTTGTTCCTACCACAGCAGTTGAGAGAAACGATACCATTTTGGGCATGGATATCTACCACCTTTGGTGGTTAGAGGTTGGGAGGCCACCCTGTATAACCTCTCAACAAAGTGCCCACTAGGCCCATTAGTCTGAACCAAGATATATCTCAATCTCAAATGATCTTAAATTATATAATATACATATCTTATTCAAAATCATGTGTTTCTTTATCTCATCTCAAAACATGGGATTGATGCATTTCAAATATTAGCATTTCTTTTAAAAACACTCTACTACATGTCATGAACAACATCATTTTTGTCTTTCATATAAAAGCATGCATCATGGCTATGAAGATACACACACACACACACATATATAATATATATATATATATATATATATATATATAGTTCACACACCCCATTTGCAAATATTGCATTCTTTACAAGCTTAAAACAAAGTAACATGATGAAGTGTAAGTTTCATGATAGTCAAGTAATCTAAAATAGAAAACATGATAAACTAAGATTTGATTATTTAAGATCTCAATGGAAAATAGATGTTAAAACCACTTACCTCCTTGGCCAATTTTCCACCAGTTCTTCCCTTTTAAGTTTAGCTTTAAGCTTAACTTCAATTTGGTCAAACTGTACCTGAAATTGTGTAGCACATCCAACATCTAAATCTCCACACAACATAGAATCATATAAGCATTTAAATCATGCTTAAATATAACTAGTGTATAAAATTTGCTTTTTCACACTCTTTACAGGAAGCATTTACAACACAATTGAGGACTTCATGTTTGAGTGTCCTTCACCATTTATATATTAGATTATTCATCTAAACATAATCCTACTATTCAGATTAAACCCTCAAATTTCATACAATTTCTCAATTTCCTACAAATTTGCACCTTGATCTTAAGATTTCAAAGTATCTTAACCTAATAAAGGTCAAGGTATGCAATGATGGCATCTTATCAACAATCAGACCTTTGTTAGGCTTTATTCCTTTACAATTCGATTGAATGATTTAGATTTATTCAATGAATTTCTATCTAAATCTTCAATTTATGGTATATCTTAGTTAATTTAATACTCTAGAACTCATCAGTGGCATCTGATTATCGATCAACCATTAAGAAGTTATTGTGCAAACAGTACCCGATCACCACAACCAATCATCTACCTCATTTGGATGCCTTAAACACACAAATTTAGGTTAAAAGATTACAATACAAAGTAAGGCAATGATGATTTGAGATACTGATAAAATATTATAATCCCAAGATGGAACAAGTAAAATAGAATCTAAATTGAAAGTATCAATGAGGTACAAGGATCCTTCTCCAACAAGGGTCAAAGTACCATTGGTAGTAGAAACAAATTTTTCTAAGGACGGTTTAAGGGATAAGGCCTGTCTAGAATCAAATGTCATATGATCTATAGCATCAAAATCATTTATTCATGCACTATTAGAAACAAGTGTTGACATATTTAAAACCTCACCACCATTACCAGAAATTGTTATCATTGTTGAGGTTTTTTCAACAACATCATCCTTTGTCTTTGTTTCAACAACCTCAGTGGTGGAGGTCGTCTTGGAATTCCTCTTTCGTGAGTCACATCTATGTTCCCACCATTGTGGATACCCCATGAGTTCAAAGTAGTGATTTTTGGTATGATCAGTTTGATCACAATGAGTACATTTGTAGGTAGATATGTTAGCACCATTAGCGATCTTAGAATGGTTGGGCCTTGCTCAATCTTATTGGTTTTGAGAAGACCAATTTTGATTCAATTAGTTTCGAATCACCATGTCTGAAGCTTTAAAACTTTTGGGTTCTCCATTTATCATTTTGTGTCGAATAGATTCATAGTAGACTAGTGCATAACATTATTCTAATTCAGGAATAGGATCCCTTTTCAAAATTTCACCATAGAGTTGTTCGAATTTACCATCTAATCCAATAAGAAAAATATGCACCCTTTGTCACTGGATTGATTTCGATAAGATGCAACATCTTTCTCTCTCCATGATCACCTTATTACAATGATCTAGTCTACTAAAAAATTTGACTCATTCTCCATAATACACAAAAAAGTGTTCTGCCATTTTGTTTGGCAGAGAAAGCCCTCTGATTCATCTGTTCCATCACAAAAAGCTTTAGAAAGATCTTTCCAACTATCTCGAGTAGTGGGTAGGCGAATGTATCAATTCATAATTTCTAGGGACAAAGACATCAACTGCCATCTCCTGACTTTTTGATTGTCTGTATACCATTTCTCATATCTATCTTCCTTTTTGGTAGGTGGCTGTGAATTACCACGAATAAATGAGAGTTTCTCTTCTCAGCAATATGCATCTCCATGATTTGAGACCACATATTATAATTTGTCTCATTGAGTAAAATTCTTGCATTAATGGGAGCAAACTTGGTCCCATAAGCTTCAAAAATCTGACTTGCCCATAATACCAAGTTTTGTGGCTCTGATACCAAGTTTGAAATTTTAAAGATAATTGAGAAGAATATTTTTATTCTATGTTCTTCAATGAATTTGTACAAATACATATATAGAGTGTTCAGTTAATAGTTAGATCCTATATTTAATCTATTGACCCTAAAATCAAGCTATGTGTCTAGTGTCAATTCCTAATTTACAGCTATATTATTTCTAAAAATATGAAAGAATCCCAGGAATATTTACAAGAATCATTGACTAACAACCCAATATCTCAACACATATAAAGTATGTTATGTCTGTTTGAAATGTCACAAAGAATTATCTTGTAGATTGAAGCGTTGAAGGTCAATGAAAGAAATAATAGTATGGAATAAATCATCTAAGTACGATTATGGGTATGTCTCCTTTATATAGTTAAGTTATTAGGCACACTGTAGCTTGGATTTTTTGAATAAATGATGGGGGTTTAAATTTGGCCCTAGAAAATCCTATGGGACCAAGCAAAGAGGCGATGTATGGCGCTTTTTCAAGAATTAGCAGAGATGCCTGTTAGCAGAATAGTTCCTGATTTTTTATCTCTCATTTTAAACTTTAAAAGTTCATTTAAGTATTTCTCCAGAGAGTAGAGAGATTATTTTCGTGGGTTTCGGGCTATCCAAGGTCAAATTGGGGTTTTCTGTTTGGCTTCTAGGCATTGAAGTCATTCCATAAGCAACAACTTGAGGTTTGGTTTAGATTATGTGGGAAAGAGGAAGTGGAATGAGGAAAAAGCTCAGGCCAAATTGCTAATCTACACTGCAGATGTTGTAGATTAGAAGCCCATATATGTTAAGGCATTTTCCTTTCCCTCTGTATAGTTGTGTGGGTTTTATATCAGTTAGCATTTTGCTTCCAAGATTCGTGCATGTTTGTGGGTCACCTAACTGGCTGGATGAAACAGTGAAGTTAGGAAGTGCAACTGGAACATCTCTGTTTCAGCAAGCTGACAGAATCATCCATTTCAGCAGTCACCTTGAAATTCTATAAAATATTCAAAGAAATCAGAAAGTGCAAAAGCAATGAGAATAAGCACTGAGAAACTTTGTGACTAAAGAGACGTTTGAATTCTCTTTGATCTTATAAATTCTCTTCTATTTATTCATCTATTTTATATTTCCTTGAAGACCTGCAGTGCGTGATGAAATCACATGGTTATTCGTGGGAGTACTTGATTTTTAGATATCATCAGACTCCACCTTTTTGTCAGTTAATCTGCTTGTACTCCATTTGAGAGAACAACAATTATCGGAGAAGGGAGCTTGGTTATATTTGGAGCTCATTATTTGATATGATTGTGCTTCTGTAGCTCCATCGATGCCCTAATACTTGATTTTTAGATATCATCAGACTCCACCTTTTTGTCAGATAATCTGCTTGTATTCCATTTGAGAGAACAACAATCATCGGAGAAGGGAGCTTAGTTATACTTGGAGCTCATTATTTGCTATGATTGTGCTTCTGTAGCTCCAACGATGCCTTAAATACTTCAAACCTCGCCGTAGCTGTATGTTCTCCTCTGAGTGTTCTAATGCATGAACAACCAGCATACTATTTAGCCTGAGCATCTTTTCACATGGAAAAAGAATTTCAGTGTCAGATGAGCATGCTTGTTTACGCTGAGCATCTTTTCACATGGAAAAGGAAATTGTAGAGTTTCTATAAGTTGGCATGTAATGATGAGTTTCTGTTGTCATATGAGCAAGAGATTACTAATTATTTGTATTTCGTGCTATTAGTTGCTTCATATGCCTAATGAATTAAGCCAATTAGACTACTGCCTATCTTGATTACTTCTTGCGAAAGTTTATCAATATGTTTGACTGCAATTTTTATTAGCAAGTAATTAATCTGTTTCAAATACTCAATGCATATTTGACTAAAGTTAGATACTATTAACCCCTGTGACCTGCCCCTTTTTTGAACCCTGAATATGCGGGAGTTTGGTACACCAGGGCCGCCCTTTAGATGACATGCAAACCGTAACTACATTGCAACTGGATCTAATGACAAGACAGTTTGATTATGCGTTCGTATTTTTATTGGTCATAGGAGTATGGTATTTACCAATAGCCATGTCTAGATGGGCGGTAAATGGCCTCCGGTGATGAAGATGGGACCATCATGATGTGGAATCTATCAAGTGGCCGCTGTGTTACACCTTTGGTGGGGCACACCTTGCATTCAGTTGAGGTTTATTTAGCTCGCTTTGTTTTGATATTATATGATTAGCTTTTTATTATAAGAGATCCATCTTTAGGGCTAATAATTTATATTATTAATAGAAAATTAAAATCTACGGAAGTTCTTGGAAAGAATTGAATGGATCCCTTTAACGTACTGACCATATTTAGATCTTGGAGCAAAGATCACAGTGATCCATGACGAGGCACTATTAGAATACTACACTTCATTGTGCATTAGCCTCCTGTGTTAATTGCCTGTATGATTCATCTTTGTGATTTGGGGGATAAATATCTCCTCTAGCTTTTACTTCATTAAAGTAGATTCTTAGAATGCTTTTCTGAATAAATCTTCTCTCATCATGGAGACCAGGCAACTCCGTGGTTCAAAATCTTGTGTATGCATTTGGGAAAAGTTTAATTAATTCCATTACCACCAACCATTTGCTGATCCAAGTTATTGTCCGAAAGCTAATCCAAGGCTGTCTGAAAAGACATTTATCCAACCATAGAGAGTAGCAATTTTCCTGCAACAAATCCTTTGTTCTTTTGGTGTTTCACTTTGATAATTTTGCCCTACACATTTCCTAGTTCTAGAGAAATCTCCTTCATTATTTGGGTACAATTTTAGGATCTATACCTACAGATCTTTTTATTTTCTGGGCCACTACGCTATTAGTTGCCATCATGTAATCCTGTACGTGCATAATTATGTCAATAGAACAAATTTATGAAAATTTTTAGTTGAAAAGAATCTCAATACTGATCCCTCCCGGACTTCCAGTCATTCAGCGGGGTCTGCCAGAGTGTACAGGCGGGACCTGCTGCAACGTACAGGAACACCCTACTGGATGATTGGGAGTCCGGCTGGAGTCCTTGAACTCATGATCTGGCAAGCAGTTCTCTTCACGAAATGGTTATCGCTATAGAATATTTACAGAGCAAATATGTTGTACAACCCAAAAAACATTCCTGGTAAATATGTTTGCAGCTGTAAAACCTCATGGAACAACGCCTAACTTGGCGACTCAAGTTGGTCTTTTGGAGACAATATGCTTTTTGGTTGGTCGAACTTGAGATCTGTTCACTTGTGATAATGAGATGGAAAGAGAATTGCAACCATTCTTACACTCGGTCCGCAAAATATAGAATTGGCATCGTTTTAGATTGTTACACTAAATTCAAGAGCATTGCTGGAGAGTTCGCAATGTCTTACCTTCACAGTTTTAGTGAGATCATATGTTACATTTATACTAGGGGTGGTGGTAACCCTCCTTTTTAACTGCTTCCCCCTTCTCTGCCCTCTTCCCTCAAGTGGATTTTATTGCCACTTTCTTATTCAGACAAACCCTTAAAACAGGGCATATTTGGTGATTAAGCAGGCAGCAATCGTGAGTACCTTAGTCCAGAAGGCAGCAGTCTGAGCAGCAGTTTCCCACGAAAAAAATTGATCCTCTAATTTTTGTGCATTTGTCAAGTATATAACATTCAGCTATGAGATGATTTTGGTCTTGGTATCAGTTCAAATTGGTTTCAGCTTGCTAATGTGCATATATGGGAAAGACAGGTATTGCATTACAGCGAGAACTTTCGTTCTGTTGGAAGTAAACCAAAAGTATATATATAGGCCCAGCAACATGGGTAGGCCCATCTTATCTCTTTTTCTTTCGGTTATGGGTTTGGCTTTAAGTTTTATACAAAAAGCCCATAATCTAGAAGGCCTATGTTCTAGAAAGTGTATAAAAGTCAACAAATATAAATTAATCTTTAGAAATGTCTAATATAGATATTTATGGAGTTATGTAGAAGATTCAAGTTATAATTTCTAGAAAAGTGTTAACCATTAAATTAAAGACACTTGGAATAATCTCTACTACACATTGATGAGGTAGCAGGTGGAAGACAAGTATAAATAGAGGTGTCATCGTCATTTGTAAGCAAGTGAGAAAGAAGAGAGAGGGTGAGTGATGAGTGAGTGAGAGTGTGAGGGAGTGAGTCTTGTAAAGGTAGTAACTTTGTATTTGTAATTATTCTTGAGTGAATTTGAGAGAAATTTATTTTCTTTCATTAGTGTTTTCTCTTCTTATTTCCCTCACACATCATAGTTGTGGGTGAAAGCTTAGCAAAGCCAACATCCAACACTTTCCTCTACTTATTTTTGTATAGGCATGCTTCTAAAAAGGATGTTTTCACTTGCATAAAGATAGATTAGCCTTGCGTACAGATGTTGTTGGCGGATTTTAAGCATCATGTCTTAACATATCTGCTCCAATGCGTCAGTTGTCAAGGTTCACTTATGGCTTCTGGATCTGCACACCGTACCGTGAAGTTATGGGATGTCGCTGGCAAGCCCTGAAGTACCAAGATGAGAAGACAAGTTAACCAATATGAATGTGTATGTTATCTTCAAATGTTGAATGTACTAAGGGAAATTAACAGTGTTATATCTTGTAATCAGCAAAGTTGGAAGCGCAAATAGACTAAAGATCACTGAAGACGCTGCCCATTAAGTCTACTCCAGTCTACTCTTTGCGGGTAAGGTGAAACATATATAGATATAATAGTGCATACAACGTGTATGCTTCCTTTGCTCATATGAACTCGTTGAAGATCGTTAACCTTTTTCTTTTATTTGTTTGCAGATCTCGGGAAGGAATCTTTTATTTGCTGCTGGAGTGCTCTCAAAATCTGTGTAAAAAACAAGAACAAGGACAGGATTAAGTTGACGACGTTTAGCATGTATGTCTCTTTCTAGGCTATTTATCTCAATTGCCCCTGAATTTTCTTCGTAATGCCATTGAAGCTTGGTTCTCTCTTAGATACGTCTGCAATGGTGCAAGAATTATACTCGTCTGTTCATCTGACCAACAGATTAAGGCTCTCTAAGACTGAAAATAATGACTTTCTGGTTATGTACCTTGGAGAGGCATCCTCTCACTTCTACAACTTTAATTTTTTATTGAAGTAAATGTGGTGTATGCACGTTAGGCATATGCGCTACCACTATATCCGGAAGAAGGCAATTGGTCATCCAAACCGTTGATCTTCTTCTCATTCTAGGTAGATATTATCCTCCAAGATATTGAGCGTTTATTGTTTGCAGATCTTTTAAACGCTTCATTCTCACTGCAATACGGGTTACTATTAACCATGGAGAGAATTTGGGTGAATGGTCTGCAAAGATCAGGCTATTAGTGGTTTTGGGTAAAAATCCTAGTCCTTAATGCATTTTGCTGCCCAGAAGTTACACTAAGAGTCACTTGTAAATGATAAAACATTGGTCCTCTAATGGTCAAATAAGAAAATACGTATATGGTGTCAAGATAGTGGAAGCGTTTCGGATACCAAGCCACATCACCTGCTGGCTCATATCTTACACAGGTCATGCCCCAGAATCATCCATTTGGACTTTTTCCGTTATTTTAAAGCATATGATGAACTGCTTAGACAGTACAATCTCCAACTATGATTTATTACAATCTGATTTGTTCTGTCATATTTTTTCTTTTGAGCAAGTCGGATATGATGTATCTATTAACTGAAAAAACAAGCTACAAAGGGTCTTGACTGAGTTCTGCCGGTGGCATCATCCTTTAGAATGTTATACAAAAAGGACGGAGCACAAAAAATCCACGACTGGCTGGTGCATTCCTTTTGCTGCACATGTGGACAGCTCATTGGCGGCTCTGTTTCCCTTATATATTTCTTGGAAGACAATGATACGATGCGCATAGGTGTAATGCAGGCCTTCCAATTCCGAATGGGCCTAAGTTAATATAGGCCTTTCAATTTCAAATGAATCCAAGGGATTGTGTTAGGGTAGATCGGCACGCGGTTTATATTCATGTGAGAAGAAATTTTATATATATATATATATATATATATATATATATATATATATATATATATATATATATATATATTGATTCCTCCTCTCCAATGGATGTAGGCATGTAGCCGAACTATGTATTTATCATGTCACGTGTGATTGTCCATTACAAATTTATGATCCTGACCGTTAAATCTTCAAACTGCGGAAGATCTGACTGTAACATCGTGGACTGTCCCTGTGCTTCGACATCGATTAAGGAGTCGCCAGATATCTGTAAAACAGGGATATCTAAGTCATATGCAACCTTTAAACTGAGTCTTAATGCTGTCCATTCAACTGTGGTATTTGTTTGAGACTCAAGTGGACAGCACTAACCGCTAAGAAATTACCTTGGGCATTACGTCAAGGGCCAATAGTACACAGTCTTACCTCGTATTTTGTAAGAGGCTGTTTCCATGTCTTAAAACCGTGACCTCAAGGCTACATGATGACAACTCTACCATTGTACCGAGGCTCCCTTTTATACCAGGGCAGCCGCATCAAAGTTAAATCCAATCATGCCACGGGCCGGGAATCCATTTGACGGGTAGGACAGTTGGCTGGTATGGTTCAATCCCTGTTTGATTCCATGTTTGCATAGGGGAATGATCTTCACTTCTAACTCTTTTGTTGAGGGTTGGAGACAGCAATGACCAGTGCCCTCCATATAGCAAGTAATTTCTTGTGTAAGATGTACACATTGTCATGCCCCAACTGATTTCTAGCATGGCAAATGTTATAGGTAGTATATGCCTAAGCAATGATAATCAATGATGTTATAAGACATTTTGTTGGCACAGATGATAACTAATCATCAATAGCTTGTTGTATACTTGGATAGGCAGTGAAAACTCTGTGTAAAAGTTGTAAACCTAGTAGCCAAAGTGGTCGGAACACAGCACTGCAATATAATATGTGTAACTGTCTCGGGTTCCAACTGGCAAACAGGACAAATATTTGGCCTTGCTGAGACCCATTAGTGCATTCTTTGGTTGGCAACCTGCCCTGAATGGCCAGCCAAAGAAACTCTGACTGCAGATCGAACTGTGAATTGACCCGCAGGATCTAGTGCTCAGACAAGTTGGTCATCTTGTGAGGGGAAAATTTTGGTGCTGAGACTTTTACTTGCTATCTAGGCTCCCATTGATTGATAAGGTTATTGTTCTAGTTCCTTGATTGAGCTAACATAAGATCATCGTGAAGGTTTCCAACAGGGTCAGTAGGATTAGGAAAGGCCAATTAGATCCTTGAGAGATCGGGTCCCTATCCAAGGGTCAAACTAGGTGCGCATTGTACCCCCATAGCCCACAACCCAAGAAAGTGATGACGTCCATCCCCATACTCTAGCCTAAAGATTCCTACAAGATAAGGAAACGGTTAGAATTTGATTAGGAGTCCTAATCAGAGAAAGAAAAGGAGATAGAATTTATATTCAAGTAGGATACGTCCAGCCCTCCTATGATCTCTATAAATAGGATCCAGAGGCAGAGCCAAAGGTATCCATTGAGTTGTAAACCTCTCTCCCAGCGTAGATTGTTTTCCCTCCTCCTCTCATAGACGTAGGCTATACACAGTTGAAACACATAAATCTCTGTGTTTCTATGTGTTTATGTGTACATGTGATTTTGATCCTAACTGTTGCGCACAACAAATGATATCAAAGCCTAAGAGAATAGAGGAAGACTGTTGGAACAGAACCAGCAACGTAGGAGAACTGAAAAGTGGAGACCGTTTAGACTTGGGCTAGGAGTGGCCCAGATCCACGTTTAGACTCGGGCCAGGTGCAGCCCAAATCCACGTACAAACCTGACCCAGGTAAGGCCTAAATCCACATTTAGACCCAAGTCAGGTGAGGCCCAGTTCAAGTCTAGGCCCAGACTACATTCAAACCCAAGCAAGCCTAGCCCAGATTCTATTCAAATCCAAGCCGAGTAGAAGCCCAAATCACAGAGAAACCATAGATTGAAGGGTTCAGATCGCTCAACCATCGAACGACCCAGATCATTCGGAGAATGACCTAGATCACTCAAATCGAACGATCTAGATGAGCTTATCAGAGACTACCCCAAGATCGGAACTTGCCTAGGTCGGAGAACTCACTTTGCGGTAAATTTTCTTCACCGAAAAAGAAAAGGGAAAATAGAGGGGGGTTCTAGGGTTCCAGCCAACTAGAGAAAAACTCGACCGAAACCCTCTTTGTTTCTGTAGCCAGCATAGAGGAAAGCTGGCGATATTGTTGCTAGAAAGGAAAATAATAATAATAATAATAATAATAATAATAATAATAATAATAATAATAATAATAATAATAATAAAGGAGAGGGTTTCAGCCAGCCGATGGAAAAGCCGATCGAAAACCCTCTTTATAGATCTAAAAGAAGGGAAGAGAGTGAAGCTGGTTCTTCGGCCAACCTAGTGAAAACGATAACCAAAGATCACCAAGGTCGGTCACAGACGACTAGTGAAACAAAATAATAAAAGGAAAGAGGGGGAAAGGGAAGTTGGGTTTCGGTTGGTTGATGACTACCAACCGAAACTAGAAGATTTGAAACAAAAAAAAAAAAGGGAAAGAAGGGAGGTGAAAAATGAAGAACCCATTTGCAAGCCAAAGGTTCACAAACACTGCAAGCCGAAGATCACAAAGGATTGCCTCATCCGGGGAAGCAAAGCTAAAGACCGTCACACCTAGACATGAAGCAACTTGCTGCCGCACCCAGAGAAGAAGGGGAAGAGAATAGAAAGAGGGAAAATAGGTTAGGGTTTTGCTCTTAACTTTTTATACCATGTTCAAAATCATCAGGCCTTCTGATATTAACACCCTCCTAAGGCTAGAAACAAATTGTCCTCCAATTGTTAAGTACAACCCTCCTATGGTCTAAAACAGAAGCATGCAAAATTATAAAGGGCACTCCTGTGCGTTAAAATAGCACTCCCTTAATTTGATAGCGACACCCCCATGAACAAGAAAATTTAGGGCACCCCTCAAATTGTTAAAAATACCCTTCCTAAGGGTTTTGACTATTCTGGACTCATCCGTACACTCCATTCTTCCCAATTCTACTTATAAAAAGTAGAAATAAAGTTTGAAACTATGAAGGAGACTAGTTCTGGAAATATCATGGTTGGAGCCATGATAAAATTAAACATCACTAATTATACGCTGTGGAGACCTAGAATGGAAGATCTTTTGCATTGCAAAGATCTTCATGACCCTTTAAATGATCATGGAAAAAGACTTGAGGGAGTTTCTAAAAAGGATTAGATAAAGATGAATAAGAAAACCATAGGTCAGATCTGACAGTGGATTGATCATAGCATATTTCACCACGTTGCTCAAGAAGAAAATGCCTATATTCTCTGAAAAAAGTTAGAGAATATGTATTAGGCTAAGAGCGCTTGAAACAAGGCCTTGTTGATAAAAAGGCTTGTCAATCTAAAGCTAAGGAGTGGAATGAATATGGCTAAACATACTAGTGAATTTCAAAATTTGATAAATCAGCTACAAATAGTAGCATTAAAACTTGGAGATGAATGGCAAGCCCTATTACTGTTGAGTTCACTACTTGAGAACTAGGAAACACTTGTAATTTCACTCAATAACTCAGCACTAGATGAAAAGTTAACTATGGCTATGGTCAAAGACGCACTATTCAATGAGGAGACTAGAAGGAAAGAAGTTGGCACAGACCAGGCACATGCCCTGGTAACAAAAAACAAGTACATTGGGAGAGACAAACACAGGGGGAGGATCAAGAGCAGACTAAGGGGGAGATCGTAGACTCGTAACAGATCAAAAAGTCAACCTAAAGGATAGTTCAAGTGTTACCACTACGGCATTCCAGGACATATGAAGAGAAACTTTAGAAAACTAAAGAGAGAGATGAGTCATGGCAAGCCAAAGAAGGACAATGGTGAGACATTAGTCACTATTGCTCTGGACATAGCAGTGCCCACTACTAAGGAGAAGTCATGCCTGCACGTGGTCAAGAGAAAAGCCGAGTGGGTGATAGATACAGCAGCTTCTTATCATGCCACTCCACACCAGGACTTCTTCATCACCTACAAAGAAGGAAACTTTGGCACTATAAAGATGGGGAGTGATAGTTCTTCAAGAATAGTTGGGATCGGTGATGTGCAGATAAAGATAAACATTGGTTGCATAGTAATACTAAAAGAGGTGTGACACATACAAGAACTCAGACTGAACCTAATCTTAGTCCTGGCTCTTGACAGATAAGGCTACACCAACTACTTTGGCAACAGTACTTAAAACTGATGAAAGGTGCGATGATAGTGGCAAAAAGACATATATGCAGCACATTGTACAAGACCCATATAAGAATGTCTAAAGACAACCTTAACGCAGTGGAGGATAAAGGATCACCAAACCTTTGGTATAGAAGACTTGGTCACATGAGAGAGAAAGGTGTGAACTAAGAAGCTCATCAAACTGACTAAAGGTATAGCTCTTAATCTATGTAATTACTGTTTATTTGGTAAGCAACATAGAGTTGCTTTCTCCTCTTCTAGCAATAAAAGAAATGAAATTTTGAGTTTGATGTACTCGAATGTATGTGGTCCAATGGAATTAGAATCATTTGCCAGGAATAAATATTTTGTAACCTTTATAGATGATGCATCTAGGAGGGTACGGGTATATTTTATAAAGAATAAAGAATAGGCATTTGAATGCTTCAAGAGATTTCATGCAATGGTGGAGTGGCAAACTGGGAAGAAACTCAAGTGCCTTAGAACAGACAATGGAGGAGAATATACCTCAAAAGAGTTCAAGGCATATTGCATAGCTCATGGCATTTGACATGAGAAGATAGTTCTACGTACCCCACAACATAATGGAGTAGCTGAAAGAATGAACCGGACAATTGTGAAGAGAGTAAGATGCATGCTCAATATGGCTAAGCTACCTAAGCCGTTCTGAGGTGAAGCTGTGAAGACCTCCTGCTACTTGATCAATAGGTCACCATCAGTACCATTAGACTTCAAAGTTCCAGAACAGAAGTGGACTAGCAAGAAGATGACCTATGTACACCTGAGAGTATTTGGGTGCCGAGCCTTTGGACATGTATCTAGAGAGATGAGACAAAAACTAGACCTAAAGTCTACCCCATGTATCTTCATCGGGTATGGAGATGAAGAATTTGGATACAGATTGTGGGATCCTGAGACATGAAGAATCATTCGTAGCAGAGATGTAATATTTCAACAGAATTAGTTCTACAAAGTTCCAAGAAAGGCTAGAGATATTAGCACTTCAGCTCTAGTACCAGACTCAACATCCATTCAGATTAACTCAAAAGCTGCACCAAAAGCTCAACTAGAAGTAGAGGAGTTCGAGTATGGAAATGAAGAATTTGGATATAGATTGTGGGATCCTAAGACATGAAGAATCATTCGTAGCAGAGATGTAATATTTCAAGAGAATTAGTTCTACGAAGATCCAAGAAAGGCTAGAGATATTAGCACTCCAGCTCTAGTACCAGACTCAACATCCATTTAGATTGACTCAAAAGCTGCACCAGAAGCTCAACTAGAGGTAGAGGAGTTCGAGCAGGGGGAGCATCAATCCCATATACCAGAAGATATTGCGACATCAGATGTTGAATTGTCTCCTCAGCCAGAAGCAAAAGCTTAGGCAAAGATGTTAACAAGAGGACGTATTCTGATTCCATCACATAAATATTCTGAATCAGAGTATATCATACTCACTAATGAGGGAAATCCAGAGAATTTTCAACAAGCCCTGTCTATGCAAGAAGAAATTAGCTCATTTAAGAAAAATCAGACATATGAGCTAGTGACACTTCCCAAGGAGAAAAGAGCACTACAGAACAAGTGGGTCTTTAAGGTGAAAAGAGGAGGCAATGGAGAACCAGTCAAGTTCAATGCACAATTGGTGGTCAAAGGCTTTGAGCAGGTGAAAGAAATAGACTTTGACGAGATATTCTCACCAATAGTAAAGATGACATCAATCAGGATTATACTTAGATTGGTGGCAAGACATAACTTGGAGCTTGAGCAGATGGATGTAAAGACAGGCTTTCTGCATAGATATATAAATGGAACAACCAGAGGGTTTCGAAGTAAAAAAGAAGAAGCATCTAGTATGCAACTTGAAGAAAAGTCTCTATGGACTTAAGCAAGCGCCAAGACAATGGTACAAGAAGTTTGACTTATTCATGATGAGTCAACGTTTCAAAAGAACAACTACAAATCAGTGTGTGTACGTCCAAAGATTACCTGAGGGTAAATTTATCATTCTACTACTCTACGTAGATGATATGTTGGATCAAATATGACCATGACTAGTAGGTTGAAGAGGAGGTTATCTAAGTCTTTTGACATGAAAGACTTAGGGGTAACTTAGCAGATTTTGGGGATGAACATTACACGTGACAGAAAAGTAAGAAAGTTGTGGTTGTCACAGAAAAAGTACGTTGAACGAGTAATTAAGAGATTCAACATGAGAGTGCCAAGCCAGTCAATACTCCACTCACCAATCATTTCAAATTGAGCAAAAAGACGTGTTCCTCAACATCACAAGAAACAGACAAGATAGCCAAGATTCCCTACTTATCAGCAGTTAAGAGTTTGATGTATGCAATGGTGTGCACAAGGCTGGATATTGCTCATATAGTAGGAGTTGTGAGCAGATTTCTTTCAAATCCGGCAAAGATCATTAGAAAGCTGTGAAGTAAATACTACAGTATATGAAGGGCACATCTAAGTTGTGCCTGTGCTTGGGAAGTACAAATACACTCCTAGAAGGTTACACAGATGCTGATATGGTGGGAAATCTTGATAAAAGAAAGTCAACAATAGGGTTTATCTTCACTTTTGCAGGGGCTGTATTGTGGCAATTCAAGTTGCAGAAGTGCATAGCTCTATTGACGACAGAAGCTAAATACATTGATGTAGCTGAAGCAAGTAAGGAAATGTTGAGGATAAAGCAATTTTTCTAGGAACTCAGTATCACACAGGAAGAATACAAGATACATTGTGATAGTTAGAGTGCTCTAGACCTGAGCAAGAACTTAATGTATCACGCGCACGAAGCAAATCGACATATGGTATCATTAGATACGATAGATGATAGAAGAACAAATGCTAAAGCTAGAAAAGGTTCACACTAACGAGAATCATTCAGACATGTTAACAAAGGTGGTAACCTACAAGAAGCTACTGCTATGTACAAACATAGCAGGCATAAGATCAGACTAGTGGAGTATGGCATGGGGATGGAGGGGAAGAATTGATGGCGTCCTCCCCATAATCTAGCCTGAAGATTCCTACAAGATAAGGAAACGGTTAGAATTTGATTAGGATTTTGATTAGGAGTCCTAATCAGAGAAGGAAAAGGAGATAGAATTTGTATTCAAGTAGGATACGTCTAGCCCTCCTCTGATCTGTATAAATAGGATTCATAGTCAAAGCCAAAGGTATCCATTGAGTTGTAAACCTCTCTCTCATAGTGGATTCTTCCCCCTCCTCCTCTCGTGGACGTGGGCTATACACAGCCGAACCACGCAAATCTCTGTGTTTATGTGTGCTTGTGATTTTGATCCTAACTACTGCGTATAACATAAAGGCCATGGTGTAATACTGATCGAGCTTGTAAAATTTGTTTCCACTTAGCGGAATCAATGGAATGAGCGGAGATTTTCATACAAATTGAACCTAAACAGAAGGTTTATCTATGAGAACACACCAAGCAAGTTTATACTTGAATGTTTGATACATGTGTATTTGTTGTCTCGAACCAAGGCTAGCTTGTGCTTTTCCGTTATCAAGTTTGATCCCAGTTGAGTAGGTACATTCCTTTTGAAACTGCCCCATCTGCCCAGAGAAATTGACACAGTTTTTTTCACAAATCATCAATCACAATCGATGGGACAGCAGTGCTCTGCATAGCATAATTAAGAATCCCATTAATCACTGATTTGAGGAAGATCATCATTGTAGCTCGAGATGAAATTTTATCTTCCCATCTTGATAAGTGCTGGGCGATTTTGAGTGACGAACTGAGTTTCTTGGACCGTTGGCTTCTCATCCAGTAGGGGTATTCCTGGGTACCTCTGACCTTTAGGAGATTGATAAATAAGTAATGCTCCTTGGAAGTTCCCCTATAGGCGATGATGAACGTTATGAGAGAAAACACAGGATTTCTCGATGAACTCTGTACCCAGCTTGGGTGGCAAATTGGCCAAGAATGAGATGAAGAGTTTGACAATTAGGCAATGTGGCCCAGCCCTTGATCAGGGCATCAGTCATAAACAGGTGTGAAAGCTTACGAAATAAGTGGACCAGTTGGAAGATTTGTGACTGTAAATGTTGTTCAAGTGTGGAAGAAATGACTGCATTGCTGACACAAACTTTTACAGAAATATAGGATCTCCGTAACGTATTCCACAACGTGGTCGAATCTATGAACTGGGTTGTTCATCGACAAGTATAGGGATAAAAGATGTAGGGACACAAGACTTGATGAATGTAATATCTAGTTGTGGAAATGCAAATTTCTGCAATTGTAGCCGCAAGAAAATCCCAATGTGGGGAGTAATACGCTTTACGCCAAACAAGCTTGATAAGGGCATTTGATTTCTTGAGCTGGAAGAAGATTGTCATGGATCTGACATTAAGGAACAAATGCGGTTTGAGTTGGATTGATAAGACGGTTAAGTAGTGGCCGAATATGTGCTATAATGACCATGGATCAGCTTGTATGTGACGTAAGAGAGGCTGATAGGAATATTTCTTCTTTGGAATGCACGATAAACCATAGCATGGTGGTGATGTTTAGCTTGATTCTTGGAGAGAAATTGATTCTCTGAGAGAGAGCTGTTCTTGTGGAGTAGAAACCATGGATAGGTTGTTAATTCTGGCGTGTGATTGTGTGGTGTTGGTCGGGGTGAACAGTCGGGTAATAGTCAGCGATGCCCTGTGATGGTAGTGCCATGTCAAGGGTGTGAGAGACTAATTGATTCTCCATCGTTGATTGTTGGCATACACATGGAAATATCAAGTGTCAGCATCTTTAGCAGCAAGCCAATGCTTTTTGGCAGAGTCTCTGTTTGAGGGGTACTTTCTATAAAACACTCCTTAATTAAAGCCCAATACAGGCTAAAACACCCCTTCTTAATTAAGGCCCACTATAGCCCTCGTTGTGATCAATCTACATCTAATTAAGGGTTGGATTCACGCATGCACAGTGACAGCCCGACAAAACAAAGACCAAGAATGGAGGATAACTTATTTTATGTGGGCAACCTTTTCGAAATTTTTGTCGGGTTCAATTAATTAATAACCCACATTTTCGAAAAATGATCCCTAAGCCAACACGTGCAATGCCACTAGGTGTTTGAGTGATCATCAATACAAATTCACATAATTCTGGTCCCACGTGTAATGAGTATGTCATTGAAACCCCAGAGAAATAGGTAAGGTTGTATACTATTCACTTGTGTGTTTTGCCCTACCTCGGACTCCGCATGCATAGGAACTTCATGCACCATAGCTGCCCTTGCCTAGAGAAGTAGGTAAAAGAAATTTTCATCCTAGATAAAGACATCTTGTTGCGATAGAAATGAACAGGATTAAATAAGCTTGGCTTGATCATGTTGACATGTGATATGAATAGAGGGCAATGGCACCTAATTTGGCAAACTATGTGAGCTTCCAAAATGTTATACTACACTTGAGAATCGATATAAGAACGGGATTCTAGTTTTCCATTCCTTTAAATACTATGAAGGGAGAGAGTCCATGTAAGAGAGGAGTACTGCATGGGTTGCACAACCACGTCCCTTTAATTTGAGACTTTAAGCTCTAGAGCAAACATGGGTGCTCTGTTTATCCGCTATTATTGCCAGATAATAGAAGCAGGTTTGATTTTTGCACCACTGAATGTGTATTTTTGGGGTATAATCAAGACCATCATGGCTACATTTGTCTTGATTCAGCTACATATCGAATTTATCTTGCTAAAAATATAAAATTTCATGAATTTTGGTTTCTATTTGCTTCCAATAAGGCATCTCGGGTTGGTCCATCTTCTTCAGCTACAGCTACACATCCATGACCTTGGATCTCGGCCAACCACTTGTCACCTCTTTCCTTACAAAGGGACACGTCCTCAGGTACTATTTATCAATCTATTAGCAAATCTCAAGATTCTCAATCTCAAATTCCATCACTTAGTCTATCTTTTCCTTCTAATCCTCTCCATCTATCTCAATCTTCTAGTCAACCCAGTCCAACTAATTCTCCTCTTTCCTCAACTACCAAATCTCCTTCCTCATCTCCAGCATTCCAATCTACACCAAACTCTCCTTGTTTAGCTGCAACCCAATCTTCTGACACCTCTCCTTCAACTTCTGAAAATCATCCCCGTGTTCCACTTAGCTTCTTCTACTCTTCTACCAATGATTCTCTTAGTCTTTCCAATCAGAGTCATGAGCAACCTTCACCCTTACCGACCTTGAGTAATTCTTATCCTAATAACTCCTATGCAAGCCCGCAGGATCATCCAACTGCCACAGATCTCGGGTCCTACGACGATTAGATATATCTAATGTTTTTCTTCATGGTGATCTTGAGGAAACTATTTTTATGTCTCATCCTCTGGGTTATGTTGACCCATATCGTCCAAATCATGTGTGTACGTTACTAAAATCTCTTTATGGCCTCAAGCAGATCCACGTCCCTGGTTCCAAAAATTAAGCTCTCTGCTCACTCAGATTGGATTTGTGGGGTCCAAAATTGAGTCATCATTTTATGTATTTCAGCATAATGGTATACTACTATTTATTTTCTAATATACCTCGATGACATTGTTGTCGCCGGAAATAATAGTGGCTCTATTAATCATATGATTGATCAACTTTCCAAGCATCTAGCAATTCAAAGATATAGGCAATCTTAGTTATTCCTTGGGCTTTGAATTCATCCGACGATCCAAAGGTCTACTCTTGTCGCAATAGAGGTATATTAATGATCTACTGAAGTGTGCACAAATGGATAGTTTGAGACCATGCTCTACACCCATGACTACTTGTACCAAGTTTTAAAAATTTGTGGGCTCCTGACACTCGGATCCGACCCAATATCATGCCATTGTGGGTGCCCTGTAGTACGTTACACTTCCCCATCCGGATCTTGCCTTTTCAGTAAATAAAGTCTAACAATTATGCATGATCCATCTAACGATCGATGGATGACTGTTAAGAGAATCTTACTTTACCTACATCACACATGATTATACTGGTCTTTTCATCTCAAAATCGCCTATCAGCTACGGGCCTTTAATGATGCTAATTGGGTAGGCTTCATTGATGACCGACGGTCTACAGTAGGGAATCTGATGTATCAGGGATCCTACTTAATCTCCTGCTCTGGAAGAAAACAACGCACTGTTGTTAGGTCCTCCACTGAAACTGAATATCGGCCGTCAACTGATTATACGGCCGAGTTATCTGGATTTGCTCTTTAGTATAAGAACTTGGAGTTGTTACTGCAAGACCGCCGATTCTATGGTGTGATAAACTAGGGGGCATGTACTTAACTGCAAATCCAGTTTTTTCATGCCCGTACAAAATACATTGCAGTTGATTTCTAGTTTGTATGAGATCAAGCTTCTCGACGCTTACTCACCATTCAATCTGTTTCAACCAAAGATCAGATGGCTGACATATTGACTATACCACTAGCCAAGGATCTGTTTATATGGTTATGTTCCAAGTTGAGGCTTGACTCCAAAGACCTCTCAACTTGAAGGGGCATATCAATGTTATATGTATTGTCAGTCTACTATGTATATTGTATGTCCTTATATAACCTTATATGGGTCATTCTTGTACACATTACATTATAATTAGACACATGACTCTTAGGATCATTCAGAGATCATTTAACTCTCAAACAGGCCAAGCTTAATTCCTTATTTCGTAACAATACTTGGAAACTTGTTCCCCGATTGGCCACATGAATATTGGCAGGTGTAAATAAGTATTCAAGATTAACCGTATTCCGGACGGGACTGTCCACAAATACAGCCCTAGACTAGTTGCAGGTTCAAGCGGCAAGCTGGCGTGGACTATATTGACACTTTTAGTCTCCATCGCCGTGTCAAATGGATGGCTAATCAAGCAACTTGATGTGTCAAAGTAAGGGGTGCAATGTGCCACTCTCTTGCATATCAAATGAACTTTTGAATATTACAGAAGATGTTTGGAAAAGGAAAGAGTATATTAGAATGTAATCCTTTATAATTATACTGTAGTTTGGGCATTTTCCAGATAACCCCACTTGCCCACAGAATAAAAGAAATAAATGGTTAGAAAATTTGTATAGACAATGACCTAGATTGGTCAGCCAAAAACACAATTTCTAAGATGTTAGAATTTTCTAATTATTATGATTTTCGGTTTATGACATATATGACCTGGAGCAATCAAATAAATGAGTCAATTCATGTGGAAGTGGGGTGACTAGCCACAGCATCACACTCTAGGACCCCTTTTTTGCTTTTTCCTTCTACTAAACGTCCACTTTAGAGGCTACGAATCAAAGGTCTTGCATGGAGCCACGCAGATGGTTTAGATCATTGGAAACAGTCAAGCATATGCATTTTTGGTTCTCCGAACATCCACCGCATAGTCGATGCAGATGTTTTTAGCTTGGAAAATATCAGTGGGCCGAGTAGTTTAGGATTGTTTTTCCCCCATTTTCTAAAAGAGGAAGAGAGTCTATTGATATCAGAAATGGACAGGCTTCCTTTGTGACAAAAATGGGGTGGGGGGTGGGTGGTTTAAGCAGCTAGTGTCAACCTGAGGACACTCTAGCCTTAGAGGAGCGATTGACACTCCTCTAAATGTCATTTCTATCATAAAAGTTGTCTCCCTTAAACAATTTTAATATCACTTCTGTCATAAAAGTTGTTCCTGTTAAACAAATTTAAGCCGTCAATTATCATATTGGTTGATAGAAGTAAACACTTGTTAATTTATGAATGTGGCATACATAAAATTGTCTCTGTTAAACAATTTTAAGCCATTGATTCTCAGAGGATTGGTTGATGAACTTGAAAATAAATACGTGCTTTGTTAATCTATATTATATATAAAGAAAAGGACTCTAAAGGACGAAAGATGGCTTTACCAAGTGGAAGGATATGTTGAAGATTGAATGGAGTTGCACAGCCGTTAACACTAAGAAACAAAAGAGTAATGATGAAAAAAATAAAGTTTTGGTCAAACTGATATATTGGTAAATAACAACAAATGAAAAAGGTACTTGGATAGAGAGGAAGTCTTTGGAAAATTTGCAGATTTTTTGCAGTTAAGAAAACGACTTTATTTGTGGGTTCTTCTGCCCGTAACCACAAGTCAGACGTTTATAATTGCCCATTAAAATTTAGTGTCTATTAAGGTTCACCTCTCTCTCTCTCTAGTAAAGAATTGGAAAACAAATCACTAAAAACATTTCTAAATCTAATCCTAGGCAAAAGGGAAAGTGGGGACTCAAACTTGCTACCAAGTATAATTCAAGGGAGATGACACTGCTGAGCTGGACATTGTTGGCTAGTGCACAGTAGGTCATGGTTTGGATCATTGAAAATCGTAGGCTTGGCTTCTACTTTTACCTACTCATATTTTTAAAATGGGTGAGAATGTCTGCATATATATATATATAGACACACACACACCACCTCATTAATCAACAAATTTTTTTTTAGGCAATAGTTAAGCTTATTGATTAAGAGAAAAAAAGCCCCTCCGTGGCCGTGCAAGAGAGGAATATGAGATTGAGCTAGTCTCTGAAATCGAGAAAGAGCTCAAGTACATACGTTAACCTATGCCTCAGTAATCAACAATTAAGAAGGTATAACCTCTGATCATCAAGATAGTCTCACAGCTCTCAACCGACCTACATACGAACACTAAATAGGAAGAATTTGCCGTTTTCTCAAAACAAGTGGATCCTTTCATGAAAAACTATTAATCTATATTATATATAAAGAAAAGGGCATGCCCAAGAGTGTCATCCATTGATGAGTGCCAAGATCCGAACCTTTCATTTTTGCTCCTTGTATATATCACATATGGGCCATACCCAAGAGTCTCATACATTGATGATTCTATGCTTCTATCTTTTGTGTTCATGAGTTACAAAATGGATGGCAAAGGCAGGCCAAGATCATCTAATCGATAAGATATTTTGGGCAGCTATCTTGCAGATCAGCTCAATGAGAAATTCCCTCCACCATCATGTTGGAATAAATTCTAGGGTGAATTCCGTCTAGACTACCAGCTTCTCAGCTCTTCCGTCACATCCCGATTTCTGCGAATAATCAATGTCATGGCGAGCATCGTAGAAACTAGAAATAGTATTAGAAACTAGAAATAGTATCGGAAACAAATTCAGTGCATAACACCAAATCCATTAAAGTGGCATCATCCTCAATGTGGTGCACCTTAAAGTTCTTGTTCAAAGATTCTCCATATGCTTCCAGGTCCAGGTGGGAAAGACCACCCATGGTGGCATTGTTACCTAAAGATGACGTTCTCAATGAGAATCCTTGCTTCATATTTACTTGAAGCTATAGGCGGGCGGTCATGCATACTCCTTGTCGGCTATTGAGTTCAATGTATAATAAGAAGTATGGAGTATACTTGCAGAGCATTAAAGCTTCTAGAATGGCTGTTGGTTTTGTTGTTAAGTTAAGGAGGTTACAAGCAAGTTGCCTGTGCATTATACGGGCTAGATCTGGACAAGCAGATAGTCTAATAGAAGTTATGAATATTGTTGTTTGCAAAGTTCAAAATTTTAGTAGAAAGTACATTATATTGTAATTATGTTCTTTTTCGTCTAGAAGGAGAAGATAAATGGAAATATTATTTGGAAATACAATGAAGATTAGGTATGAGAATTGCAGAATTATTAGTTTAGGTTCATATGTGCAGTATTTTTTTCTTGTCATATATAGGACGAGGCTTAAAATGAAGACCGAAGGAGAAGAAATATGCAATGACATGGAAGGATGTTTCTTGTCACTTTAATAATTACATAATTGAATAAATAGTTACGAATTAGTGAAAATTCTCTAAGTTTTGACACTATATTGATCATTGAATATAGTTTTATAGAACGTTTATTAATTTTGGATATATTATTTTTAAGTCAAGTATATTTAGGAATTTAAGCATATTTTTTCTTGAAAGGTCCAAAACTATTATTTTTATATGATCCTCTTTTCTTTTTTATATATTGTAAGGCAAATTACTAGGTTTTATAAATTATTCAAAGCAACTTAATAAAGAATCATTATATATATATATATATATATAAGTTGTAAAACATAAGCAACTATTTCTCTTTTGCTAGTAACAAGTATATTCAATTTTTAATTCTTTAATATAGGTATCTCTAAATCAGAAATTTGCAAGAGTTGATAGTTGAAAACATATTGATAGGTTTGCTCGTATAGTTGTTGTGATATACCAAAAAACTAAAAAGAGAATCATTTCTTTTCCTTGAAATCAAATTTATAGTTGATTTCAAAATGCATTAGGAAAGGAAAGCTCTTTCATGTGAAACATGAAACATCTCTTTCTGGATAAAAATTACAACATAATGAATCAAAAATTTACTAGAAAAAATATTTTCATAATCTTAATCAAATTTAGTAAGTGCTGCACTTTTAATTCCACCATCCTTGTTCTATTCAATAATTCTAGTCTTTCCAAGATACTTAAAATTTGTATTGTTAAATTTGATAAACATAGTTGGGATACATAACCATTGGTATTGTTAAATTATGAACTCAAATTGATATCAATTGAAACAAACTCATACAAAGAGAGAATGTACATAAAATAATAGCTGTTAAGGTAAACACAAACCCTTATTACAAAACTAACACTCATGGAAGATGTAATCTTGTGGCAACTTATATAGAAAGTTCATTTGCAGCCATGCAAATTAGTTCACCTTTAATTGCATCTTCAATATTCTAAGGTAAACCATCTCATTATATAGACTTATAGGCTACAAAACTTCAAAGAAGTAATGCCATACCCTATTGCACTCTATTCATAAGAATTTTGAATCACACTTATGTACACTGTATGACAAAGTCAGTAGACTTCAATTTTTCTATTTTGTTTTGACTGCGATCAACACTAGCCTCTTTATCATTAACAACCTCCATGTTACGCTAAAGAGCATCTCCTACTTGACCTTCCTTCCTGATTCCATCAACACTGACCAAATTATCCTCAGTCACATTAAATGGAAAATTGTGTTTAAGAGAGTTTACATAACTTGCACTTTTGTTTCTTGTTGTGTTTGAAGTATTTTCTTTCTTTCCACATCTAGGGAAAAATCTCACACTGTAAATACTTTTCTTTGAGCAAATTTTGTTACGCAATGGTTTTTTTTTTTATAGAAAGAAGACCTTTGGTTTGATCCAAAACCTTTGGTGAAGCAAGTGGAGGGCTGGGTAATGGAGGACAGGGAATGGATGAAGCAACCTTGGAAGGTGACTATGCCAATGCTGGAATGGTGCGACGATGGAAGTGAGACGAGAAAGAAGAGATTGATTAAGATAAGGACAAACAGAGGAAGTGAGTATGGGCTATTGAGGTGAGGATCAAAGATAGGCGAAGAATGGGGAAGGTGATTGGTGTAGATAGAAGAAGCTTCAAAGTAGAGAGGGAGGGCAATAAAGAGGTAGAGGGTGTAGTGTTGCTAAAAGGTTGAAGAAGTAGGGAGCTGTTGGTATGGTGATGGGTTGGACAGTGACAAACAGAGATAAGAGATAGCGGGGGATGGATCAAAATGAAAACAAAAGAAGAAGAAAACTAGAAAGAGAGATATGGACGAGGAATACAGTAACAAACAGGAAACAAAAGAAAACAATGAAGGAAAAGGATGGCAAGCAAGGAAAACAAAAGCAAAACTAAAAAACCTCCCCTCGGGCTCCCACGGTTCCCTCTTTATATAACTTTCCACTTCTAATTTTCTTCTCCCCCTCTTTCCTTATCCTTTAATAGTTAGTTTCCTACTAGGGAACTTCCTCTTCATTCCAAATCTTATCCATAATCTCCTCTCCTTATTAGAACTCTTCTTCTTTTAAGAAACTATCTAATCTTGCATGTTGATTCCTGATGGGTGATTTGCACCATTAACTTTTGATTTGAGTCATCCTAGCTTCTTATGGTTAATCTGCAAAACAACAGACCAAATTAGAGTCATCTGAACCATACATTATGCCTCTAATTAGCTATGATGATCATCTGACCGTTAATTTTGACAAATTAATGGTTAGATGATCACTTAGGGCTAAAATAAAATTAAACTAAAAATTACAATATTGATTAGTTAAATGATCTAATTGAATGCTAAATTAGAGGTATTTTGATCAAAATTGAATACTTAACAAAATTGATGAACAATCCATACATGTAAACCATGCTAAAAATCATGTTGAAAATGATCATGCATGGTTATGGGCTGGAACATACTAAATTTATTGTTTTGATCATGCATAAAATGGCCATGCTCTTATTATATAAGCCATGCTCAAGCACCCCTGCTCTCATTATTTTGATCATGATAGGAATACCATGCTTTTCATGATTAGTTCATGATAGAGACAACCATGCTTTTTTATGATTTTGGTCATGCTAGAAAACGAATGTGTTATCCTCTGCTTAATCTTGCTAAAACATACATGTTTCTATAATTTGATATATGTTAGAATGACCATGTTTTCTATAGTCTAATCATGTTAGAATCACTGAGTTTTCAATGGTTTGAGACATGTTAGGATAGCCATGTCTTCTATGTATGAGACATATTAGAATGACTATGATTCTATAATTAAATACCTACCATATAATTGTGATTTATTACTAATAAATCCATGCTAAGGTTGTTCTGATTTTCATCTTATGAATTTTAAAAATGAATGCGTGAGACTTCTAAGGATGAGCCAAATCTAAGATTTCGTTTCATGCTAGTGTCCCACATCCATTTATAGATCCATTTAAAACTATAAAAATCTAGCAGTTGATCCTTCGAAAGATGTGCTCATATCTAGAGCAGATCCAATTGATCTTGACTGACAATCCCTTTAGTAAGTGAACACATATATGTTTTGCTTGAAAACAATGTACTATGAAGATCCTTGCATAGTATTTTCTTGAAATAGTTTAAGCATAATCTTGACCATTGATTTTTGTAAAGGTGGTGCAAGATTTTGAAATCTAAATATTTGAATAGGCATTCCTTAGTGTATGGTGTGTTTCTCTAGTAAGATCCACACATGATCTAGCCATTGATTTTTAGTCTATTTTTAATGCATACTCATAGTCTATTTTAAGATAATTCACGTCATTGATCTTTCCATTCGATTTAAATGATTTCCATGTGGATGGATAGTTTATGCACATATAATTCAAGTGTTATTTTCTTGCAAAAATGGAACATTTCCATAACCAACTACTTTACATGTGTGGCACATGACATTTAGCTATTTTGATCCATTTTTTGGAAAGTGAGAATTTATATGTATCTAGTATATATGTTTTGATGGATTTAAAATGTTGACATTCAGCTTTTTCTATACATGAGATTTCCTCAATTGTGATTTGAAATGAAAGACTAAAGCTTTAATATAAGGATTGCTCCATTTTTAATTGTGAAATGATGGGTATATATATAAATATGTGTGTGTGTGTGTGTGTGTGTGTGTGTGTGTGTGTGTGTGTGTGTGTGTGTGTGTGTGTGTGTGTGTGTGTGTGTGTGTGTGTGTGCATTTGCTATTACTTATCATTTTGGGCATATATTGATTTAAAGTTTGATTTATGACATGTTATGCAAGTACTTGTGTTAAGACTAGAATAAGCTAGTCCATGATTTGTGCTAATTGAAATTTGGCTTATGAAATAAAAAGTTTAGTGAGCGATTTCATATAATGTATGGTAAGGTGTAAACTGGCGACTCCACATGGATTTCCTTGAGCAAGGTGAAATGTTTTAGTAAATGAAAATTAGGCAACTTTGAAGAGTTGTGCTTAGCCTAAAATTAGCCAACTCGTAAGAGTTGAACCTACCTGGGGCAAGTTGTAAGACCCCTCTGGTTACTATGCTTAAAGTCCAGTTGGCCACTGGCTTCCGAATAAAATACCTACCCTAAGAGGCCTATTGACGAAAGTATTATGTCATGTGAAGACTGCTCTCTTGTGATCCAATGCCCCCATTAAGATTGGCATAGCTTATGTTGCATATATGGCCGAATATAGTTAGATGTCGGTCCTCTATGTGCATATTGTATTGTATAGTAATTAGACATGGACTAACATTGCCAGTCATCCTCAAGGATATTGACCATTGTATAGATAGGCTCATAGTAGGATGTTACCACTCAGTGATATGATAGATTATGATGTGTCATTCTTTGATAGAATTCCTAATGGGCTTGTATATGTAAGGTTTGAAAGAAATATTAAATGTTTTTGGAAACACTAGATTTTTATAAATACATAAATATTTTATGGTATTTATATCACACTTATGATTGAAGTTGAGTTTTTCAAAAGACTGGTTTAAGCTTGTTCATATTGAGTCTTTGTACACACCAATATAAAACATTTTAGGTGAAGCATAAGAAGAGAAGGTGATCAGTTGGAAGAAACTACACAAGGAAAAGTAGAAGAAGAAAATTATGAATAAAAGTAGTTTAGTTGAACTTATTATTATTATTTTAATTTTAAAACAATAAACACTTGTGAATGAATATAATAAGATGGGTGACATTTAAATATTGAATTATGGTTTGATTTAAATTTATGATTGTTTGGGTTGTGACTAGGAAACCTTGGAATAGTATATTTTTATTCTGGTATTATATGTGAAGGTTTTTAAAGCGATACTGGGTTGAACGGTGGTGTTTTGAAAATAAGTATGTATTGTATATTTCAAATATTTTACAAAAAAAAAATCCTATAAGAGAGTCTTATTTCCAAATTATATTTCAAAAATTCCTTTTTGAAAACCCCTGTTGCCGCACTTAAGAACCCAAAATGGCTACCAAACACCTTGGAAGTCCACATTAACTAAAAAATTCTACATGACCCCTAATATTTATGCATATAAGTTCTGGGTCAAATAGCCAAATTCTTGCTCTTTGCAATAACCAATCCCATTAGCTGGTGCATTGGTGGAAGCTTGTATACTATAGCATTTGGTCAGAAAGTTTGGGTTTTAGAAGGGAGGGAGAAGGGGAATGGGGTTTTGTAAATGGGTTTGGTGGGGCAGAGAGATTGGGGGATGTTGGGGGTGAATAGATTAAAAGATGAAGAAATCAACATGTGCCCTAATAGGATGCCATTTTCTAGCAGTGTTTTGAGAAAAAACTAGAGATGGCCTTATTTCTCTTATGACCTCATATTTGATATTGTCGCCCCCAAAGCTAGCTTTTCAAGTCCAAGTGGCGATTCAAATAACAACTTGCGAGTTAAATATTCTATTAACGGTTCTTAACTAAACAAGGGGAGGGGGGGCAGGGTAGACTAGAAGGGTTAATCGTACGCAGCCTTACAGTGTATTTTACAAGGGGGGGTTTCTACGCCTTGAACCTATGATCTCAAGGTCACACGATGACAAGTCTACTGTTAATGGTTCTTAAGTCTAGGTGCAGTTGCAATGATTTAAAGTTTTGGATAGGATGACAATTTTCAAAAAATAAGGATTTTTAGTTCAATTTTCCCTTTAATGGTCCCAACTTAAGTTCACCATAAAGTCTTGGGTTGAGTGAGTTTTGAGTAGGGTCTTTAGAGATAAATTTCCCATTGATATTATAGACTTGGTTTTGTAAATGGAAACATGTTTTTCAACCGCAATTGACTTGCCTCTTTACTTACAAGAAAATCACTGGGATGGACCCACCACCATAAAGTGCTGATTGTAAATATAAATTTTGTTCCAACTGATTGATCTAGTCCTAGCTGCTTGATTAAGGATGACTGAGACCCTTTTAGATGCCTTTAAACCATTAATCTTATGCATCACTCAATCATGTAAATGGAATCTCCGTTAGCACGAGACTTACACCTACTCAATCGCCAAGTTAGAAATCATTAGATCAAGTACTATGACACACTAAAAACATGTCTTACATGTACGCTCGTGGGCATTTTCATTAGTCAATTCATAATCTTGCTGCATCATCTTTGTATTAAGTGGGAATATAAGTTTGAGTTTTTTACTGTACATGTAGCGGAGCTCACGTGCAACTTGTGGCTTTTTAAGTAATGATATAAATAATATGTAGCACCTAGAAACCATCTTCCTTGAAGCTTAGTGACGCAAATTAAATATAATTAATGTCCTAGACAATTTTTTTCCTTTTTTAGCAAAAAGAAAAAGTTTAGCACAATTGGTCACGACAAGTTAGCTACTTCCCTGAAATATGCTTAATTTCAGGTTCGAGTTATATATTGCTCTCACCTTTTGACTGAGATTTGTTTTGCCTTTTTTTACTTATAATAGTGGTGAGGATTAGGTTTAGGAGAGACTGTGAGCGAGTGATTGCTGCTTTATAATTCTTAGCGTACCAAATAAATAAATACTGAACACATGGTTATGCCATAAAACAATTCTTTACGCGTCTGTGGGGGCGCGTGCGATGTTGAAAGGCATTAGATTCTCTAGTCAAGAAAATTGCACGTGAAAGACTGGATTCTGTATGACCGAAGACTAACGAATTTTCCTTAGTCTTTACCTTCAATAAGAAAAAAAAAAAGGAGTTTTCTTTAGCCTGTAGGGGGACTTTCTAGTAACTACTTTATATTACTGGATTAGGTGAGGATTGTCAGGGTAAATCCAACCTAATTCAAAGCAACTTGAACTACGAATATGCATGTTATCATGAACCTTAAGGGAGTCTTAGTGTACACGTCTCGTCTATTTGGTGCATGAATTAGAGTAAAACCCTAGTTCTTGTTCAGTGTTCCAGTTACCCAACTTGGTATCCGTCAAAGTGTAGTACTAGAATAACTTATGTCTAAGAGTCCGTACACCGATGGAACAAATTCTAATCATCATAAGAAGAACATGCACGCGGATGGCTTCCTGAGAAAATAAGGGGAGAATTTACAAGTTGTACACTCAAGTAGCTGCAGTCAAATGTTTGCCCGATGGTGAAAACTAGTAAGCATATGGAGGCATGGCCCACGGTAGACAAAGCTCATCAGCAACTAATCAAATGTCTGATGACCACCCCTACTGTGGCAAATGAAACAAGTGCCCTAGGATAGTACATTGGCACTTACTAGCAAAATTAATTCTCATTTTTCCTTCTTCCTGGTACAGCAAAGAATTAATTACAAATCAAACTATTAGCTAATTCGTTATCCAAATCTTATGTCTACAATGAAATCAAATCTTCCTGACAATTGAGGAAGCACCACCTCAAAGGAGGTGAGTAGTTTGTTATCTGTGACCAACTGTGGCTTTGGACAAATTAGCTTTATTTAATGATAATTTATGAGTTATAACAAATTCAAGCCTTTTTGACGAGTGGTTTAGATCAATTCAAGGCAAGCTCAGTTTCCATAGACGCTATTCGATCACCTCTTCTTGGAGGGAAGAGAGAAGGCGCAACAAAAGGTCAAGAAGCATTTTAATCCGGTGAATGATTACCAAGCTTGGGGAATCAGACAATGGAAAAATCGAGGGTCGCCTCTTGGTCTTGTAACTCTTAAACCATAAACCAACATCCAAGGGGCCCATTCCGTGGCTGCCCGTCCTGCCCGTACGTTGAATATTCCAACCGCCGCCCCATGTGCTCTTCCAAGTCAAACACCACGGAATTGACGGACGACAACAGTGCCCGGCCGACTTGAATGCGCGTCCACGTCCGGTTGTATGACGCCATCTTCTGACGTTGGAGCGTATGCATTGGCCGCCACGTCATGGTCGGTTCTCCTCAATTGGGACTTCGGGGGACACGTCAGGATCGCCATGTCGACACAGTGTGGTAATGCGGAATGTGAAATGCGTGTTCTGTTGAACGCGTCTTTCTTTTCAAGGACGTGGATTCATCCAAGGCAAGAAGCCTGCCGTAGTTTTGGAATCCAGAGAAATGGGTGGCGCCCTTGAGGAATGTTAGTATATCGAGTGCTGTGATGGTGTGTACGGTGGAGATTTAGACGTGCTTCCTTCACTGTAGAACATGTAGAGACAAGCGAAGGAAGAAAGGATCTATTCGGAGAGCAAGTGGCGACGAGCACACAGAATAAAGCGTTGCTGATTACATTTAGCAGGCTGTCTCCACGGAGCATCAGAGGAGCCATAGTGAAATGCAATGCCACCTTCAGTTTGTCCGGCGAGAATATATAGGAAGGTATACGTAAAGCAAATTTCTGGCATAGCGGAAGAAAAAAGGGAAAAAAATGCATCAAACCCTGAATTTTTTACAAATTCTCAATTAAATTCCAAAGTTTTCGACCATGCAAAAAAAAAAGTCCAGGAGTCTTGCAGTTGAAAGTTGAAACTTCGTTAGCAGCTTCTAACTTTGCTGCTGACTTGGATGGTGACCTCCATCAGCACCACCAGCAAGCATTGTCAGGGATCTCCCTCTAATAACTTATTAAGAATCGTAGCATGTTTTCAGGGTAGTATTTCCTTTTCCAAAGAGAAAACTGCCCCGTTAGAGAAAAAAGAAGGGAAAAACAGCTTCTCCACCTTATCTTCTTCCATTGGACAAGAAAAAGACTTGCTCCTTCTCTCATCATTCAAACAATGGAAGCATACTAATCTCTGTTGGTATATAACAATACTCACCTCAATAAGATACCACTAGGAGTACCGCAGTGGTATGAGTTTTGTATGACCAACTTAGTGCTGATGAAGTCATTAGATATCGTAATGGTTACAAGAAAGAATAACGGAGGCTTGGAGGCAGCGCCCCCAAGTAGCGGGGCCCTAGGCAGTAGCACCAGTAGGGGTCCAAGGGGGCAACACCCCTTGGCGACCTCGGCTTGATGGTACACATCATCTAACAATGGAACATTAACTGTCAACACAAAAATATCACCCGCAGCAACTCTTTGCTTAAAGCATTAAATGATCAGCAACCACCCCTATTGTCTATTCTATAGCTATCATGTTAGAGGTCTACTGAAAGGTCAAATCGATAGGCTGATTGGTGGAGAAGGCTATAAATTGGCATGCCATAAGCCTCCCAAGTGCATTGAAGATTTTCATTGCTTTGTAAATCTTCTTTTCTGTTGTTCTTTCTTCTTGTATGTCCAAAAGCCATTAAAGCTCTGCTTGCAAAAACCATAATTTTTCTAGAATTATTTGAAATTAATTAAAATTTTTACAAAAATTGAGGTAGAATATTATATTCAATATAATATTAGTTTTTTTTTTATAAAAATAATCAGGTCTTGAAATATAGATATTTGAAATCATTTATGGAAAACCGATCAAAATGACTATAAGCATACTAAAATTTAAGCTCAGGTGAAAATTTTCTATTTTTCTTAATTTTTGTGAATTTATATTTACCCTTAGGGATAAAATGATCATTTCACTTTTATGTGGGGTCTACAAAAGTTAGGTGAATTGGGGGACAACCAGCACAAAGAATATCAATAATAAAGTATAAACATGATGAGGAATCTCTTTTGAATTTAATAAGAAAAGTAGAAAAAATTATTTTAAATTAAAATAATTAAAAAAGAAGCCTATAAATACCTCCCCTAATATTCATACGAAATTCCTAAGTTTCCACTCCTCTCCCTTTCCCTTTCCCTCTCTCTTTCCTCCTCTCCTTCTCCCTCTTTCTTTTCTCCCTCCTACTCCCTTTACAACCACAAAGCACATCTGAGGACTTACTCAAGGGGAATATTTCCACAGATCTATCGAGCGCATCAACAAACGTGTCATCCTCGATGGACCCAGGATTTCACCCTGGGTACTATTTTTCGATTAATCATCAGAAATCAGAATTTGGCTATTAAAACAAAGATTTGAACTATTCATCCTGTTTGAAATTTTTGAAAATTCAAAAACCTTATGATTTCACAACAATCATAGAAGTATTCACCAGTAAAATCACTAAAAAACAATAACTCTGGCAACTTTGGATTTTTCGACGTAGATCTTTATTTTTCGGTAGTTATTTTCAAATTTTGACACTTCAAGTAGGTACCCCTCATCCCCCTCTAGCTATTCTAGTAAATTTCCATGTATAAAGATCACTGGACTAGATTTTTTGGCGAGATTTTTTCTGTGAATCCAATACCAGTGATCAAGCTTGAAAACACCTATGAGATGAGATTATTTGGGAATTCTGAACCGTTGGATATATTTAGAGGGTCCCAAAACCCCAAGTTAGGTGTTTGCAGTAAAATTTTGTTAGATTTTGGATGTAGATCTAGGTTAAAAGAAAATAGACCATCCAGATCAAACGATCTGGACAGCCGTGTAGATCTGTGTCAAAGATGCGGACCCGAAACGCATGCAGGGATGCTCCCTGTGGACGTGTCTCTGTGCATGCACCTCGCGTGCAATGTGGGTGGTCTCCGCCTAAGAGGCTGCCTACGTCCTAGTGACAAAGAAATCCGTTCACCCAGTTTTGTCATGTTCTGACAGTACAGATCAAATCTGGACCGTCAAAACATATCTGAAGCTTAAAACTTCAATTCATGGCTCATTTTAACTCTAAATCAAGATCGGAAAGAAGCTTTGAATTCCTGGTGAAGAGTAAAATCTAATGGAAACATAAAATTTAAGTTTTATTAACTGTAAATTTCTATAAATCACAAAAAGTAGTACTAATTCCCAAGATTAGTCAAATCTAACATGATTAGACCTTATAAGTCTAATCCATTAGTGGCCTAATTATGTGATAACTTGAATAAATGGATTAAATGTAACTGATTTTCCAGATCTTTAAATCTTGACCATTAAAAGTAACAAAATTCTTGAAAATATATAATAATCTCCTTATTCAAATTGATCAAGGATGATCAGAAACTATGAATCAATATAGAGGATAATCTAATGATAAGATCATAAGAAATGAATGGCCTAATGTTACTAATTTGGGATAGATTGAGATCTATGCTCTTGATTTTGATAAAATGACTAAAGGTCTTATTGATCGGTTGGATTAAGAAAGATCAGATCATATGATGAGATGTATCAATGATCTAGTGATGATATCACATTAAGATAATGTGATAGATCTGAATAAAAATGAAAGATCAGGGTCAAAACCCTTAATGAGATGAAAAATGATCAAAATATGATCATGAGATCAAAATGGACAAATGTGATATATTCAAATAAGCATGTGAATTATTATATTCTATTATAAATGTTCTTTTAATTGCTCAGTAAGTGTAATTGTTAAATTTATTTATTTATGCTTTAATATTTATGTTACGTAAATTATATGGAAAATGTAATTAATTGAAAATAGATATTGATGGACATTTACAATAAATAGAGGACATGGACTTAATGATAGTAAGGGCTATAGTTAGTAGGACAATATAAGGAATATCATTTCCTTGGCCCAATTTAGGAGAATAATAAACTCCATGAATGACATTTTAAATGTTTATGAGCATTAATTAAAATCAAGTAGCAATAATACTTAGGGTATACGAGCTCATAGGAACCTTATAAAAGGTTGAGCTAAGGTCACTTCAGTGAATGTTGAACATGGTAGTTAAGGGGGTTCTCTAATAGAGCCTTGCTGTTTCCTCACCTTCTAGCGATGTTTGTGAGGTCTAAACACCTCTTTACATGAGAATTGAATTAACCACTATGTGAACAACTTTTTATCTAGTAAACCTTAGTCAATTGAAAATAAGAAGAGTTGTTTCGAATTAGGAGTGCATAAATTATCTTCAATCAGCAATATATTAACTAGTTGAATAATAATAAGATCATAAAAGGATAGTAAAATATCTAATCATAATAAAAATGGTAATTAAGATAATCAAAGATCAAATAAGATCCATAGGGAGATCTTAAATGATCAAGAATAATAAGAATCATAATATTGTATTAGTATGTATGTTTTCAAATTAGTATGAATGTTAGATTTAAATATAGATCAATAGATTAGACCTTTATCAATATGATCCAAGGAAAAAGATCCAAATCATCATATGTAAGGATGATCACAAGAACAACTAGGAAGTATAAATGAGTTGAGGAATGACTGTATATATATATATATGATTTGATAGATACATAAAGAATATGATCATCAAGATTAATGAGAAGATGGATTGTTGAAAGTAAAAGTAGTGGACCTTAAGAATATATTCAATATATAAGATACATGTATTTTACACATGATCTTATCGTAATAACTATAGTTTGATTATAATTTCCTTAGAATTGTTTATGAATCAATAAATGATGGTGAAATGAATACAAAGTGATTGATTAAGTAATTATGAAATTACTTAAGGCAATAAATGATATTGAAATAAATACAAAGTAATTGATTAAGTAATTATGAAATTACTTAATGGGTAGAATGAGAAGATTTGAATTACATAAGTTGGACCCCCAAATCTTAAGGAAAGAAGTTATAAGCATATCCTATTATAACCAGACACATAGTCTGTAAGTATGAAATATTATTTTCCATACAAGCATGGAGGCTTGTGATTTTGTTTTAAGATAGGTTTATACCTGGGGATGGCAATGCTAGGAGAGTTATGAGGCTTTTTTCACCCGCTCTCTGAAACTAATTATGATGATGATATCGTGCCCAAAGAGAGGCAAAATGTTGCGTGAGGTAATTATGTTGTGGCATAATCAGATGCTCGGTAAAAATTATTACCAATGTTTCATTTGAGGATGATTCCAATACGGTATGATTATATATTAACACCTAATGTTAATATTGAAATCAGTTTGAACATGAGATATTATTGATGATATTGACTATATTCACAATTTTCAGTGGTTTTATTTATATGAAATATATACATATAATTCATATGATGAGTAAGGGATAAAATGGTTATTCAATTGTATAAATTGATTTATATCATGGATATAAAGAACTATTAATTTTGAGATATATTGATTATATTTCTTAAATCCCATACTAAGCATAGCTTGCTGAGATATTGTAAATGTTTGAATGTTTACAATATCCCAAATACAGTTAAGGAAGATTGAAAGCTCAAGACTTGAGGATAATCATCACCGAACTACTACAGGGTATTTACTTTGAGAATGATTATATTAATTGTTTTGTAATTGATATTGTAATATTTGGATAAGGTATGTAATGACTACCGAGGTTGTGTATGTGAACCACTAGATCGATCTTGATTTTAATAAAAGTATTTCTATTATTATTTAATAAAAAAATTATTTTATACGAAAATCTATGTATGATGAGTAATTTGAGGTGGCACTCGGGTTTTTGAAGAATCAATTTTAAAGAAAATATATTTCTACTATTTGTATTTTAAAAAATTTCAAAATCAGGGCCCTACCTTTGCAAATAATTATGAAAATGTTTTTTAAAAATAGCGTTGTCACACTATTAGAGAGCACACGATGGGACAATCCATTGTTGCATTCTATTCTTATTAAACTGAAATATTAGTAGTGTTGTCTTTCTCCTAGATTATTGTTTGGATGTAAAGGCAGCCAGAAAGCTTTACTTATAAAATCTCCATCTATCTTGCTAATAAAGCTCAATATCCCCATCCTTAAAGGTATGGAGGGGAAGGTCCTCAATTATGACATTTATGTAGAAAACCAAAATTGGTGTTTGTTTGGTGAGGTTGCACCTTTAATACAAGTAGGCATAATTAGTAGTTCTAACTTTGATTTGAAGGGATTCCTTGGTAAAGTTGGATGATGACTTAAAAATCATTTAAAGGGAAAATATTAACCATCCAATGGGATGTACTTTTAAGTTGATATAGATTGTTGCCTGGAGTTAATCTTTGATCATCTGCTAACAAGGTCTCGAGCAGACAATCAAACAGCACAAATTGCAATATATGTCTTTTCTTGTTAGTCTCAACCTTTCACAAAATGTTAGTAGTTGAATTTTCTGGACTGGAAGATGATACAATTCATTTCTTTCCTTTAGTAATTTCGCTGCCTTACGTTCATTTCAACTTCCTTAATATGGTAGGAGCTATAATAGCTTGAGATAATATGACAATTTCTCCTTCAAAAATACTCCATATCTTTATCTTTTGACGTGGATTGGTAAATAAACTTCGTAGTAATCAGCTGCAAGTGTCCTATTTCAACTCTATGTATAACACACTGATATATGACTATATCAGAATGATCATTGCCGTCACTTATCAAACAATATAAGCTCTCCATTAACATATTTATGATTGAGCAAATAGATAATTGGAATTAATGATCGACCATTGAAAACTTTCATTCTTATGCAGCTCCATTTTTTATGACTTCTAATAGATAGCGAAATGGATGAAATTCCTTCCACCCACATCAAAGATATTATTGTAGAAGAATGAGCAAGGTTTTGAAACCTTCTAAGGATGGGGTTTGGGCTTAGTTGGTGCGAGTAGGCAAACTTTTTGGAAGTAAAGTTTCCTCTGATTAGTATTCAGACGAATAGGCATCTCTAGTTCATTTATGATATTTAGAATGCAGTAGGTCTTATGGCAACCAACTTTAATGGAAGAAGGTGGGGAGAGCTTTTCTTCTTCTAAGAAGGTGGTGGAGAAGTGCAAAAAAGTTTAGAATAAAATATTAAAAGCACCCAAAAGCTGCTATTATATTATTATTTTCCTTTGTGGGTATGGTCAATATTTAAACCAATATGAACGAATAGAATAGGATATGGAATGAAAAATCTTATCCGTAGATGGATACAAAATTAATTTTAAATATCCACTTTTTTTGGAATGGATATGTAACGAGAACTACTATCTCGTATTGATTTTAAATATGCACATTTTTTTAGAATGGATATGTAATGAGAGCTACTATCCACATGGACGTACGTCTCTAAGTTGGGTATATTTGAGAACCGTTCTTAAAAATAGGGTGCAATTGCAATGAATTTAAAGTTCAGGGCGTGAATGAATTTTTTTTAGAAACTACGACATTTTCTATACAAAACTTTTATTATTATTTAATATCCGACGATTATAGGCGTTCTTTGATCTGAATTGTCCAAGTGTTTGCAATGCCGCTGAACCATCCTAACCATTATATCAAGCATGGCATAGCAAAAATGTAAACCAAAAATTGCCCTTACATCAGCAAATGATCTCATTTGCAACTTCTAGTTCATTAATTCAAGTCACCGTAAAAAAATTCAAAACAGATACGAAGAAACATGTGTTTCAAGATCGTCCATTAGGATTATTCAATGAACGAGAAATTTGAAGAACAGCCCATCTAAGAGAGCGCCTAGAGGTGGAATGCTTGGGTAACCAAGATATGGTCTGAGGACCATTATATAATTACTATTAGGTCCACCCATGACACCTGGGCCGTGTTTTGCAAGCAGCCTAAGGAAAAAAATGCCGAAAATTGGTAATGCCACTCATGACATCAGACGGTCACCTCAAACCAATATTGACCCTCTAAAAGGGGGAAAATGAAGAAGGAAGAAGTCTTTTTCCCTTCCAATTTGCCTCCACCTTTCTGCAAGCAAGACAAATCAACATGGTTGCAGGCCTAATATCCAACTGTACCAAAACGAGAGAGAGAAAAAGTAACCCACCTGCCAACTTGGGAGCTATGCTGGCTTTGCATGTCAACACAAGTTGACGAGAAAAGGTTAAAAAACAAGAACAGAAAAAAGAAAGAGCGCTGATCGAAACGTGCCGTCAATGCAACCCACGAGTTTGACGTTTTCGGTGAGAGAGAGAGGGCGTTGGGGGTCAAGGTAGACTTCCAAGTTGCCCATTTGGTGTGCTTGACTTCGTAGAAACTACACGAGTAACCGACATTCATCGTCCCTACTCGTTTACACCCAAGTGGTCGTATTTGCCGCAATCTACCACCATATGAATACAAAGATCCATATTATCTTGGTCATTATTATGTGCATGCCCCATCATTTGTTTATGCAAATTCTAAAAGCTGATGACGCCTTGGGCGTGACGATTGCTGATGTCTTGGTGAAATTCCTACCACTTTCCTTTCAATCAAATACACACCCACTTCTGTATATATATCTACATACCAAGTTCTGGTTTCTCTTCATATTCCAGCCAAGCTAGACTGCGAGGAAACAGAGTTCTATAGGAGGTTTACAAAGTTCTCAAGATCAATATATATGGATTCCACTTGGGTCAATAGTAATCTCTCCCTCAGCTTTGACCTGAACATTGATCCTCTTCGGCTTTTGAACGAATCTCCGATGACCGTACAGAGGGATTTCATAGATCTGGATACCAAATTCTCGACCAATGATGAGGTGGGTGCTCATCGGTATCGCTGTTTTCTCATGGTTTCTTCTCTTTTCCCAGTAATGTTTGGTATTAAAGATCAAGAGTTTTATTCAATTTTTGTGTTGGAGTTCAGGTGGGTGCTTTGGAGGCTGAGTTGAATCGGGTTAGCAAACAGAATCAGAAGTTAACCAGAATGCTCAATGTTATGTGTGAAAATTTCTGCGGTTTGCAGAGTCAGATGCTACATTTGAAGAATAAGAATGAGAAAGAGAGAGAGAATTCGTCGTCATCTTCAAGGAAGAGGAAAGAAGGAAGCCAAGAACATCATAATCACAGTAACGGAATTAATGGTAGCCGGAGTTACGGTAATCCTATTGAGAGCAGCTCTAGTGAAGATTCACGCAAAACGCCCTGTAGATTTCCCAAAACAAAGACATCCAAGGTTCATGTGAAGACAGATCCATCAGATACTAGCTTGGTAAGTTGAATAACCCCTGTTTCTTCTTATCAGCTTCAATTGGAGCTAAAACTTAGATAAAGTAGCCGTTAAAAGCTGTTTTCTTATAAATTTGTCCACGACTTATCTCCTTAATGAAATGATCTCTGTACTTAACGAGTACTCTAGTCTCTAAACGAACCTTCGTTTTCTTTGCCATTATGTACAGATAGTAAAAGATGGATATCAATGGAGAAAATATGGTCAGAAGGTCACCAGAGACAACCCATCTCCTAGAGCTTATTACAAGTGCTCCTTTGCCCCGACTTGCCCCGTTAAGAAGAAGGTTCAAAGAAGCGTTGAGGATAGCTTAATCTTGGTAGCAACATATGAAGGCGAGCACAACCACCCGCACCACCCTCGAACAAATGCAGTGAGCAGTTCAAGTGATAGCGGGAATTGTAGTTCTGTCCCTT
The DNA here is from genome assembly GCA_035236585.1 of Warburgia ugandensis. Lineage (NCBI taxonomy): Eukaryota > Viridiplantae > Streptophyta > Magnoliopsida > Canellales > Canellaceae > Warburgia > Warburgia ugandensis. The sequence continues at coordinate 12,214,693 of CP141127.1, read as the reverse complement.
GCTCGGTTTCGGTTAGCTCCTTGGGTCCAACTGTTACCCTTGACTTAACTCAGCCAAGGTTACCTCAAGATGAAGTGAAACTTCATCAGGAGATCAAGTTACCGGAATTCCAACAATCTCTTGTAGAACAGATGGCTATTTCTTTGTCCAAAGATCCTAGTTTCACAACAGCACTTGCCGCTGCTATTTCCGGAAGGTTTTCCCACTAACTGCCGCTAGAAAAGTGGTGAAAAGGGAAAGTGAAATGTAAAGGCTGATGTAAATAGAATTTTCAGGAACAAAATATTGCAACGCAGTTTGAGTTTTGATATATGTTGCCAGTTAACTTGATCTCAGCAAAATCAATCATCATGATGGCGGTCACCTTATAAACCACGCTTCCATTTTCTCTCATATTGGACGAGAGTGAGCTCTGATCCCGCCCATAACCCCTTAAAGGATCCACCCACGGGAATACATAATGATCTTATTTGCTGCTATTAAGAGCCCCTAAGGGCTCGATGGGAATGCTTATAAATTTGGTTTCTGCCACTCCACATTAATATATGGAATGATATTCAGACATTAAACCAAATTATTTGAGAACAAGGGCAGTTTTTAGGCATTTTTTGTCTATGTTTGAGAAATTTTCTGTATCTCAGGTCTGCCAGTAGCAAGGAATAAGTTAACCATCCATGTAGTTGTGTCCATGTCTGGTATCCCTGAGTCAAACAGCACCTTAAGGTTCTTTGCTCGTAAACCAACATTGCTGTACATGTCAAGGCCGATAATCTGGATCAAACATCTACTGATCAGGCTGTAGGCTAGTCCATTAAATATACCATAAGCTTATTGGGCCAATGCCAATTTATAAATTGTTCCATCCATGTGAAGTGGAGGGAAATCAACCAACTAATATATATATTTACAAATCATCCGACTAATTAAGACATATAATGGTGGGCGCACTGTAGACATCTCATGTTGCCTACATGTATTTCTGTTAGCAGGAAAGTATGGAAAAATAGGAAAGGAAGATAATTAGACTGTTGCCAAATATTCTCTATGAACTAGAAAAATGAATATCTTGGAAAAGGTTTCCAAATCTCATGTCAGCGGCAATTATCACCTTTTTTTTCTAGCATAGTTCTGTTTTCTTTTTCTTTTTTTTCCTTCTCTAGAACCAATTATCATCTAAATCTACATATTAGAATAAAAAATATCAAGAAAATTTCTAAAAGTGCGCACACCAAAGGAAACCTTGGCTCGTAGAGCTATCATCTTGTGATCTCAGAGGTTGCAGGTTCGAGGCATGGAAACAGCCTTTTGAGAAAATGCAAGATAAGACTGCATATTATAGACCCTTTGTAGTCCATCCCTTTCATCAATCACGAATACGCAAGAAGCTTCGTCCATCGGGCTGCCCTTTTATTCAGAAAGAAATATTCAAATTCTCGCATGTAATTGTTAGTCTAGTACAAAAAGATAATAATAACAAAAAAAAATCATACATAAATTGAAATCAAAATCACATTGATCCTTGACCATGTGGTGTAATCCTCAATTTAGTGATATTCTTACATGTTATTTTGAAGACTCCTAGTAATTGTATGTATAATAAGACACTTGCTACAAGTGGAAAAACATGTTTTCTCCTTCCCCAAATATTTTCTGAAATCTCCCCAAAAGTTACCAAAATGTTTTGAAAGTTTGCCTTGCTAAGTGCTTTCCCAGAATCCTAGCTATTTGTGCTGCTTAATTAGAGGATACTATTTATAGGAAACTAAAATTATTGCCCAATTTGTAAATCAAGCTAGAGATCATCAACTTGAGTGGATGATTTAGCTACCAATTTAGCTTCTTATCTTGCAACAATTCCCTTGTGACCTACAGCTCTGAACCTGTTCCTTGCATATCAGTTTTAGCTTCTTAAATTGCATTTTATTTTATCTTAGTGAATATTGATACTTTATTCAAAAACCTCCTAGGAAAATACAGGGTAACTCGAAAAGCACATAAACAGAAGGTTTCTTGTCAAAACCGTATAATCCTTGGTATAAAATAGGTGCTAATTCGTATAATATATGAAATATGTCCGAGGGACCAACATATGCTTTCTGTCATTACTCATAGAGAAACTATTCATTGTAATTTTGTTATTTCCTTGGCAGTCTTCTTACTATCGAAACGTATATTAAAGGAGTAGTGTAACTTAAATATTCCCGGAAGGAGATAAGGCCGCAAGCATGCCACACGTCATGTCTTCCTAGAAGGCTCTCGTTAAGACAGTGATTCTTTAAAATAATGACTTAGACAAATGTACACGGTCCTTGCTAGCCGAGAAAAAATCAAAGACCAGGATCCTTGGGAATTGGCTTTCCTGGTCTTAGTATACTGTGTGTGTGTGTGTGTGTGTGTGTGAGAGAGAGAGAGAGAGAGAGAGAGAAGAACTTTTTCCGACCTCGCATACACATGTAGACGTGACTAGGACTGTCGACTACTAATAACAAGGTCAACACGTTCTCTGTGGTCTTGAGGGCAGCCCTGGTGCACGAAGCTCCTGCCTATGTGGGTTCGGAGAAGGGGCAGATCATAAGGGCCTAAAGTACACTGCTTTACCTTGCATTTTGCAAGAGACTGTTTTCACACCTTGAACTTGCTTTCTTCAGATGATTATAGTTCCACAAAACCTTTAGCATTTGCCCTGAAAGAAACTTGAAGCTAGGACTAACTGTTTTTGGGTTATTAATTTGACACATGGGATGTCCTTAATTTCTAACATCATAACATGATCACGCACCTATATTGCCTCGTTCAAACAATTATCTAGATACAGATGACTTTTTGTGAATTATGACAGTCAATCTTTATTTTCAAGTGGATCAGAAAGATGACCGCCGTCTAGCAGGACTTATTTATTGCTAATGGTCCCCTGTTCGGATTTCGTTGTTATTGAAATTAGGCATGCAAAAAGCATTAAAAAAAGAAATAGTTGTGCAAAAGAGAAAAGAAAGTTGTCCCCCATTTAAAACCTGTGGATCCAATTGTTGCAGTTAGTTGTCCTCATATGATTTTCATTACTCGACCAACTGGAACTTGAACTATTGACTACAATCACCATGGCTTCAGCTTCTACCGCAAGTGGGGTTTATTATTCCTTTAATTTTCAAAATTCCACTGAAAATCAAATGTAGATTCTCATTCAATGTCTTGAAACAAGAGATAAAAATCATAGCTCTCTCTCTCTCTCTCTCTCTCTCTCTCTCTCTCTCTCTCTCTCTCTCCGTAGTCTTGAGGGCACCCTTAGTACACGAAGCTCCTGCCTATGCGGGGTTCAGGAAAGGGGCAGACCACAAGGGCCTAAAGTACACAACCTTACCTTGCATTTTATAAGTGGCTGTTTCCACGCCTTAAACCCGTAACCTCAAGGTCACATGATGACAACTCTTACCATTGCATCAAAAAGGAAAAAAAAGAATGGCATATCTGTAAATACCAAGAAATAGAAAGTCAAATTTTATGGTAATCCGACTACTCACCCCATAGGCAATGCAGGAACATGACTGACGTTGAAGCTTAAATTCGTAAAGAGAAAGCTAAAAGGTCAAAAGGACTGGACAAAAATAGAAAAGAAGCTATATCTCTCCTCAATATACTCCTCCCATCCATTGACAACAAAGAAGAAGCAAGTTTTCTATCCTAATCAGAGAACAAACTCAGATGTATGACCAAGAAAAGTTAAAAAATTTCTACAGCTATAAGAAGAAACTAAATAAAGTGGAGGCAGTAAGAACAAAGTGGCTGCAAGCGGGTGACAAAAACACCAAGTATTTCTACTTGATTTCTAGCGCTCACTGGAAATCTAACTGGATCTCGAGTCTGGAGATAAATGGTAGGGTAAAAGAGGACCCAAAAAGACATTTGCGAAGCAGCAATCGGCAAACAAGGTTTTTCCCTATAGTGCTCAACTTCAAGAAGCTAGATTAGTCCGATCTAGCCAATCTCGTACTTCCTTTCTCAACTGCAGAAATAGAAAATACCATTTTTAGCTGTGATGGGGACTGTAGCCTCGGCCTGGATGCATACTACAAGTTCTTCTAAACCTTATGGAGCATAATGAAGAACGAAGTGCTAGAATTCGTAAATGGCTTCTACTAGGAAGAACCTCTCAGCAAGCATATAAGAGCCTCTTTAGTAGTCCTCATCCCCAAGGAGCAGGATCTACGCTCACTCAAGGACTTTAGGCCAATAAGCTAAATCTCTGGCTGCCATAAAATAGTTGCAAAGCCTCTTGTAAACAGGTTTAAAATGTCTTAAAAACTTAGTTTCTTCAGAACAAACCCAATTCTTGGAAAAGTAAAAATATTTTGGACTGCACGTTGGTGGCTAATGAAGTCGTGGACATGATGAATAAATCATCCAAGGGGGCCATTCTATACAAGATTCACATGGAGAAGGTATTCGATAGAGTAGAATGGTCACTTATCTAGTTCTCCAAGAAATGAAATTTGGGAGTAAATGGAGAGATTGAGTCACAAAATGCCTAAACTCGGCCTAGTTCCAATCATCATATATGGAGCTTTGCATGGTATTTTCAAGAGCTCAAGAGGAATTCGTCAAGGGTGCCCACTATCACCAAAACTGTTCTTCTTGGTCAAAGAAGTCTTCAATCAAATGATGAACAAAGCCATCTCTGGAAATCTTCAGTGCAATTTCAAAGTTCCCAACGGATTTCTCCATACCTCACCTTCATTTCATGCGTGATACAGTACTCAACTTGATTACCTCGAGCAAGGCACAAGAATAAAAGCATTTCTAAGGTGCTACGAATTAATCAGAAGGCAGCATAAATTTTCAAAATAAATGTGGAGAGATTGGTTTTATCAGAATAGCACAAACTTTAGGATGCAAGATTGCATCTTTCCTTAGTTAGTATCTTGGCCTTCTCTTGCTAACAACAAAATTGCCAGGATAGGATCATTCATAGTTGCTAGAATAGGATCATTCGCACACGCGCACGCACACACACACACATAGAGAGAGAGAGAGAGAGAGAGAGAGAGAGAGAGAGAGAGAGAGAGAGAGAGAGAGAGAGAGAGAGAGAGACTAAGTTTACTTGGTTAGGCCAAATCAGCCAAAATCTAGGGGAAAGGGAGACCTTTTTCACTACTCAATGGGATGAATAGAACATTAGTTCTAACTCCAAAATATAGGAGTCTAGATAATCATAATCACCGAATTCTCCTCCAAAATCATATTTGAATTTTGGATTCTAATTTTCTATGCTTTCCAAAATCCACATGATTTGCATTCGAGATTTTCTCCATCTCAAATATTCCTCTCTCCAATTCTAGCAACACTGACTGCCTTTTCTGGGTATGGACCCATCAATTCTCCCCCTCCATACCCATGGGCAGAGAATATGTAGCATTGCGTTAGTCTAAGTCCATTCTCTAGTTTTAGCATATGCTCCTTTGTCACCTCCCATATCCAATGATATTGAATGTTGATGTGTTTCATGCATGCATGATACATTGAGTTCTTACTCAAATTCAAAGTACTCTGATTGTCATAATCTGCCATGTATTCTTCTTGTATGATACCAAGTTCCTGGAGAAATTGCTTTTTCATAACATTTCCTTATCAGCTTTAGCTACAGTAATGTACTCTGCTTTTGTTGTTGATAGAGCGACACACTTATGCAACTTGGACTTCAAAGCACAAGCACAATTTATATGTACCCTTCATGTACCTTAGTATCCACTTCATGGCTTCCCAATGATCTTTGCCTGGGTTAGACAAGAACTTACTCATGACACCTACTACATGATCAATATTTGGCCTTGTGCACACTGTCGTGTACATTAGACTCCTTTGCTGATGAGTAAGGAATCACAACCATGTTATCTATTTACTATGTTGTTGAAGGACATATATGTTTACTCAGTTTAAAATGATTGCTCAGCAGAGTGTTGACTGGCTTGGTGCTCTCCATGTTGATCTGCTTGATTACTCGTTTAGCATACTTCTACTATAACAGCCACAAGTTTCGCACTTTTCTATCACATATGATCTTCATACCCAAGATCTATTGAGCTGGTCCCAAGTCCTTCTTGTTAAAGGACTTAGATAACTCCCTTTTTAACCTACTAATCATGGTTGCATCCTATCCATCTATCAACATATCATCTACATAGAGTAACAGAATGATGAATTTACCCTCACGTAGTCTCTGCATGTATACACACTGATCTGTCGCCATCCTTTTGAATCCTTGACTCTTCATGAATGAGTCAAACTTCTTATACCATTAACTTGGTGCTTGCTTAATACCATAAAGACTTTTCTTCAGATTCCAAACCAACCATTTCTTCCCTGCAACTTCAAAACCTTGTAGTTGTTCCATGTATATTTTCTTTTTTCAAGTCTCCATGAAGAAATGTTGTCTTCACATTCATTTATTCAAGCTCTAGGTTTTGTGTGTGTTAAGTGTTCAATTTTGGTCAAAATACCCATAATTTAGTATTCAATTAGAGCATCTAGGCTATCAATTTTAAGATTTTTCATAAAATATTTCATTTTAGCTTTAATTGGCCATTCGACCATTGAATTGCAAAATTTAACGATCAGATGATCATCAGAGCTATTCAAAAGAGTAATGAATTGTTTAGGTGATTCTAATTGGATCCTGTGCATTACAGATTAATCAACTTAAGCTTGGAATGGTCCAGATCAAATCAAGGAGATTAGATGAGGATGATAAAGCTTCCTGGAAAGAGAGGACTTTGAAGACTCCTAGGACATACGAAATTTGAAGATTGGAGGAGTCTTGTAGAGTTTGGCAAGACTGGACTTCTAATGGACCCCACTCCTTTTCCATCTCTCTCACCTCTCACCTCTCACCTCTCGTGTCTCTCTATCTCTCTTATCTCTATCTTTCTTACATATCTATCCCTCTAGCAGCTCCTCTCTCTACATTCCCACGTTCTTGCTCTTATGTCCATCCTCCTCCACGTCTCATTCGTCTCTCTTTGGCCGGCTCACTCTCTCCCACTCCATTCTCTCATCTCTCCTTCAACCTCCTAGCTAGAATGTTAGAGGGCAGACCCACCTCCAATCTTCTCTCCCACTTTCTCTCCGTCCTGTCTCTCTTCTCCTCTTTCCCTTATTCTCTTCCCATCTCACGCACTCAGCCTCTTCCTTATCTCCCTTATCTCTAGCTTTGTCTTTCTCACACGATCACGGCTCCCTTTGTCTTCATCATCACACTCCCTTATCTTTCTCAATCTCTCTTTCCCAAACTCTTCTTTCCACCGTAGAGAACCCAAAGAGAGCATCTTCATGAAGGTAGTTGAGGAAGTCAACCATACTAGCCTTCAACCCAGATCCGCATCATTCCTCTGCTCCTTCCTCTGTTTCACTACCCAATTTCCCTTCAACGCTCAGAACTCCCATCATGGACAACACCTCAAACCATCACTCCATCTTACTTTCTTTCCCATCTACTCCAACCAGCACCGCACGGCTCTGTACCGTAGCGGCCAGCCCAAACTGCACCAGACTTCCCAGCTTCGGTCACCAGGGTTTTTTTTTTGTTTTTTGTTCCACCTGATCTTCATCGACACCATCGTCGGGTTTTCTAGAGCTAGATGGAACCCAACTTGGCAACGATGTTATTTATTTATTTTTTTCCTCTTTGTCAGTCCATCGAGACTTCAAGCCCCATCTCTTCAATTGATACCCAGATCACATTGTTCAGTCCTTTCTCTACTCTCCCTTCTCTCTCTCTCTGCTTCATCTCTTTCCCTTGTTCCCTATGATCTCTTCACCTTCACTAGAATCTCCACCTAACGGTACTAGTTGACTTCGAAAAGGAAACCCAATCTGGGTTTTCCTTCTTTCCCGCATCCTTCCCCCTCCTTTCCTCTCTTTTCCTCTTCCTTCTCCCCCTCCATCTCCGGTGTCTTCACCTTCTTCGTTGGGTTCCTGGTTGCAATTCGTTAAAAACTAGATTTTTCATTAAATTTCATTTTTGCCCTTCTTCCTTTAAATTTAATCTCATATTTGTCCTTTTGCTCTAATTACTTCCGTGTCCCTGTTTGTTCCAGTTTTGTTTTTTTTTGCATTTTTCTTATCTAGGAACAATCTAATGCAGATCAAATCAATTAAGGTCTAACCCAATTAACGAGCTAGCCTTAGTCAACTAAGAATTGCTTGTTTCTCATCTGTTTCTTATCTGATTTGAAATTAACTTTATAGTTTCATTATTAGGACATCTCTAGACTTAATTAACATTTCTAATCTTCGATCTAAAATTAAAAAATCAATCTAATTCGTCCAAATCCCAAAATCACAAATTACTCCAGATCGTGATGATTTTGAGGAATCTAACAAATCCGACTGGTAGATCTCTAATCAAGGCTATTCTAAAGACATCTATAAAGGTTGTTCAACTCTCAAAAGATTAGAATTGAAGATAATTAAGCTAGGGGAGTAGTTTTTTTTTTAATGTTATTTGGTTTATTTTATTTCTCATTGAACTGAAAATTCTGTAATAATTAGAAATTGAATTGATTTGAACACTGATTCTAATTTAGTAATTTTTTGTTATTTATTTTTAATTTTAGAAAATTAAATTTTATTTAAAACTCCATCTTTTAAAGCGAGTCCCTATGAGATCGATTAGTATTTGCATAGCTATACTGCAATAGCCCATGCACTTGTGGTTAAACATCAACAAATTTTTGGCACTGTTGCCAGTGACCCACAACAGAGTTTTCATAAAATTTAATTAAAAAATAAAAAATTTCAAAAAAATAGAAAAATCTAGAAAAAAAGGAGTTGCATTTTTTTTTAGCATTTTAGGCATTTTTAGGTGCATCTTTAATATTTTTTTAGTGCATAACCACTTTATTTCCTGAATTTGATGCTAATCGCTATCTTTCTTTTTCAGGAAATTGGCAAGTGGAGCATCATTAATTAAATAGATTTTCCTTGCTTTCTTAGTATAATTTTTTTTTTTTTTTTTTTTAGTGTATCTTGTAGTGAGGCCCCTTTGTAATTTGTACTTTCAATTTCAATTTCAAAGGGTTGTATAATACAAGGCAAGTGTGGGATAAGGTGGCCCACACTTGATCTTCATCAGAAACCCTACTATAAGTTTTCTAACTCATTTATTTTCTAGATTAGGGTTTGCATTTAGAGTAATTTTGCATTGGTTGGTAGTTTAATTGCATATAGAAAGCATACTTTATATTTGTTGCATTTTAGGGTTTGCATTAGTTTATTGCTTTTAATTATATCTTAAGACACATCTAATGCTTTAAGGTGAATTATATGCTGATCGAATTTCTATGGTGTATGAAAATTAAGGGCACCTAACCCCACAAGATCAAGGGTAGATTTCATCATCACTCCTTGGCCCACCTAGGATAATCACCTCAAGTGCGCAACATCACCATTCATATTAAGTTTAAATCAATTAGAAGAGACCTATAGGGTCATCACATGCGCGTAGGACCCTCTTATTAGGACACAATTTATTGTCACTCCAGTGGCTTTTGATCACTATGGTTATTGAGGGTTATCTAATAGAGCCTTGCTCTTCCTCCACCTCTTGTTGGCGTTTGTTTGAGGTCTAAATGTCTCCTTACTTGAGGGTTGTATTAACTACTTTGGGTAGAACCTAACTAGTAAGCAGTAATCAACTCCTAAAGAGAGGGAGAGCGTTAGATTAGGCTAATGAAAAGCATCGTCGCTACAGAAAATCAAGAAAATTAAAATATTTATGCTTGTTAACCTTAAGGGATTGCTTGATTGTGTGCTTGATTGTGCATCATTCTAGGCATTTAGGTTTCATTATTTAGTCCTCTTAATAATAAAAAATAAAAATAAAAATAAAAAGATCTTTCATTGTATGCCCTTTTGGATACGCGACAAAACTGGTAAGTTAGTCAAGTACAACCAAAAAGATATACCACCAATGACTAATCAATGATCAAGGGGTAACTCACGCCATGGTAGTATCAAAGGTGATTAAGGCCCTCTACTCATCATGAATGAGGACCCACCATCTCTAATTGATGATGTATATCAACCTCCACCAAGGAGGAATAATCATCAACAAAGAAATTGGAGAAGGAATGGAAATAGGAAATGGGACTAACAAAGTGACCATGGAGACAATGATGTTTATCAAAATCTTCATGGAAGAAACTTAAGAGACTACCTTCAACCCACACGCACCAGTACACCTTCTTGTGTCATTCTTTCTCAGAATGTTGGTGCATTAGAATTAAAAATGAGAGTAATCCAATTACTTCCCAAATTTCATGGGTTAGATAGTGAGAGTCCTTATTTCCACCTTAAAGAATTTGATGAGGTATGTAGTACCCAAAGAACACAAAATGTTGGTCTAGATATTATCAGGCTAAAGCTTTTTCCTTTCTCTTTAAAGCAAAAAAGAAAAAAATGTGGTTTAATGCATTGCCATCAGGTTCCATAAGGACTTGGAATGAAATGACTAGGGAACTCTTGAAATAGTTTTTCCCTACACATAAAAAAATACACTTCGCTGTAAGATAATGAACTTTACCCAGAAAGATAAAGAATCATTCTACCAATGCTAGGAAAGGTTCAAAGATCTATTACTTACTTGCCCACATCATGGCTATGAACCATGGCGCATTATCAGCTTCTTTTATGAAGGTCTTAGTTCTAACATGCACCATTTTGTAGAGATGAAGTGCAATGGCAACTTTTTGAATAAACAACTAGATGAGGCGGAGGAGTATTTGGAATGGCTAGCTGAAAGTGCATAGACCTAGGCTAACTCAGAAAGAGTAGATCATTTAGATAGACCCAAGCCCACTACCACATCTACTAGGGGAGGCATGTATGCCATGTCTGAAAAAGATGAAATCAATTCCAGAGTAGCAACCCTAGTTAGAAAAGTAGAAGCCATAGAAATGGAAAAAAAAAAACTTAAATAACAATGAACAAGTATATAGCATTTGTGAAAGTACTACCTATTGTACTTAGGAATGTCCTACCATCCCTACATTTTAAGATGCACTTCATGATTAGGTTAATGCACTTAATAATTATAAAAGACATTTCTCCCCATATTCAGAGACATATAATCCCAACAGGAGAAACCATCCAAATTTCAGTTGGAGAAATAGACCAAATGCTAATGTCTCACAACTAGGCCCATACCAAAATCATCAACAACCAAACCAAGGACTACTTGCTCCACCCCCATACCAAACTCATCAACCTTATTCTTTTGGACCTTACTTGCCCCCAACCAAAAGGCATGTAGAAGATAATCAACTTTCCTAAAACCAGGAGAAGAAAATTTCTCAATTGGAAAGTTAAATAAAACAAACCGACTAGTATGTTAATGAAATAAAGAATATGATGAGTCAAATGATGCAAAGTATGGAAAAAGGAAATTTCCAGCTCAACCACAAGCAAACCCTAAAGGCGTGCATGCAGTTAGCAAAACTAGACCTAATGCATCATCAAGCTCTACTATAGAAGAGACTAAAGCTATTACCATTCTTAGGAGTGGTAAAATAATTGAGAAAGATGAGCCTCAAAAGACTGAAAAGGTAGAAAAACGTAAAGAAAAATCTAAAGAAAAGGATCCAACTCCACTTGTTGAGCTATGTCCATTTCCTGCTCCATTCCCTCAAAGGTTGTGTCAAGTCACAAAGAGTACCACTAATGATGAAATTATGGAGATATTCAAGCAAGTCAAGAACAACATATTGATCTTAGATGCAATAAAAAAAATCCCATCATATACCAAAATTTTAAAGGATTTATGCACAATCAAAAGCAAATTGAATGTGTAAAAGAAGGCATTTGTGACTGAACAAGTAAGTTCAATTCTTTAGCATCATACACCCTAGAAATACAAGGATCCAGGTTGCCCCACTCTCACTTGCATCATTGGCAACCATAAGATTAACTAGGCCTTATTAGATCTTTGATCCAGTGTTAATTTGTTACCATATACAGTCTATGTTTAGCTAGAACTAGGAGACCTCAAGCTAACATCCACTACACTCCAACTAGCTAATAGATCAATGGTAATACCTAGGGGCATAATAGAGGATGTGTTAGTCCAAATAGAGAAATTCTTCTTCCCAGTCGATTTCTTAGTTTTGGACACATAACTAGTGTTAAATGAGCAACGAGAAATTCCTGTCATCCTTGGACGTCCATTCTTGACTACGTCCAATGCCTTGATAAATTGTAGAAATGGTGTCATGAAGCTTTCATTTGGTAACATGACACTAAAATTGAATATCTTTGATATATGTAAGCAACCTGGAGAACCCATAGATGACTTGCACTGTGTTAAGAAGATAAATTCAATGGTGCAAGGTCATTTTCAATGATCTTCCTTGTCAGACCCACGTGAGGCCTGTTTGACCCATTTTAATGATTTTAATGAGGACACATTAATAGAGGAAGTTAATGCCCTCCTTGATTCTGTGCCCTCTATGGATACAGAAAAATGAAAACCTCAATTTGAGGAACTTCCATCAAGAGAGTCCACTCCAATTCCGTCCTCGATGGAACCTCCTATGCTAGATTTGAAACCTCTACCTTTTGAACTCTAATATGCATGTTTAGGAGATGAAGAAACTTTTCCTGTTATAAGTTCCTCTCAATTGGAAAAATATCAACAGGAATAATTGATTAAAATTCTCAAGGAACATAAAAGTGCAATAGGATAGACCCTAGCAGACATTAAAGGTATTAACCCTTTAATATGCACCCTTCGAATCTACCTAGAGGATAATGCTAAACCATATTGTCAAATGCAAAGAAGGTTAAACCCTAATATGAAAGATGTGGTTAGAGCATTTTCCTCTCAATTGGAAAAATATCAACAGGAACAATTGATTAAAATTCTTAAGGAACATAAAAGTGCAATAGGATGGACCCTAGCAGACATTAAAGGTATTAACCCTTTAATATGCACCCATCGAATCTACCTAGAGGATAATGCTAAACCATATCGTCAAATGCAAAGAAGTTAAACCCTAATATGAAAGATATGGTTAGAGCAGAAGTCCTTAAAGTGTTTGATGTGGGAATTATCTATTCCATAAGTGACAACAAATGGGTGTGTCCTACTCAGGTCGTTCCAAAAAAGTCTAGAGTGACAGTGACCACTAATGTCAATAATGAACTAATTCCAACTAGAGTTACCACTGGATGGCGTATGTGCATTGATTATAGAAAATTGAATGTTGTCACTAGGAAGGACCATTTTCCTTTGCCTTTTGTTAACCAAATGTTAGAAAGGGTTGCAGGACACCAGTGCTATTGTTTTTTAGATGATTATTTAGGATATAGCCAAATAAAAATTGCACTTGAGGATTAGGAAAAGACTACATTCACATGTCCTTTTAGCACTTTTGCTTATAAAAGAATGTCATTTGGATTATGTAATGCTCCTACCACATTTCAACATTGTATGTTAAGCATTTTCAGTGATATGGTAGAGAGAATTTTAGAGGTTTTCATGGATGACTTTTCTATTTTTGGTGATTCCTTTAACACATGCCTTGAAAATTTATGAAAAGTCTTGAATTGTTATGAAGAAAAGAACCTAGTACTTAATTGGGAGAAATGTCATTTGGTGGTTCCAAAGGGAATTGTCCTTGGCCACATCGTGTCATCCAAAGGTATAGAGGTAGATAGAGCCAAAGTTGACCTAATTACCAATCTACCCATCCCCAAATATATTAGGGACATTCGCTCATTTCTAGGTCATGCAGGATTCTATAGGAGATTTATTATAGATTTTAGTGCTATGTCCAGACTGTTGTGTGACCTCCTTACAAAGGAAAGCCCTTTCGAGTGGACTAATGATTGTCAAAAAGCTTTTATACAACTTAAGGACAAGTTAACCACTGCACCCATTATGCAACCACCTGTTTGGAGCTTACCTTTTGAAATCATGTGTAATGCTAGTGACTATGCAGTAGGAGCTGTACTAGGATAGAGAAAAGAGAAAAAGCCATATGTCATCTACTATGCCAGTTGGACCCTAAATAGCACACAAATGAACTTTTCCACTACAGAGAAAGATTTGTTAACAGTTGTCTTAGCGTTGGATAAATTTAGTTCTTACTTAGTTGGATCTAAATTAGTCATCTTCATTGATCATTCAGCCCTTAAGTATCTTCTCTCTAAGAAAGATGCTAAGCCTAGACTACTTAGATGGATTCTTTTACTCCAAGAGTTTGACATTGAGATAAAAAATAAAAAAGGAGTAGAGAATGCTGCAACTACCACTTGTCTCACCTATGTGTAGACGGACCTATGTGTAGACTGTATATGCACACACACACTCTGAGATCTGAGCTCAAATAGAATGTTTTTAGCATATGAGTAGGGTTTTGAATTCTTCAGTCATCTTTATTAGTTTGTTAAAGTGGATAGATTTATTGAAGATAATTCTCTGAGAAAGAAAATGAAGATGACCTGAAAAATAAATTTTTTTTTTTTTTACATCTTTTGCTAGGGACTAACAAAATGCTGGTTGGGGGTGTGTTAAGTGTTCAATTTTGGTCAAAATACCCCTAATTTAGTATTCAATTAGAGTATCTAGGCCATCAATTTCAAGATTTTTCATAGAATATTTTGTTTTAGCTTTAATTGGCCATCTAGCCATTGAATTGCAAAATTTAATGGTTAGATGACCACCGGAGCTACTCAAAAGAGTAATGAATGGTTTAGATGATTTTAATTGGGTCCTGTGCATTGTAGATCAATCAACTCAAGCTTAGATGATCTAGATCAAATCAAGGAGATTAGATGAGGATGATGAAGCTTCTTGGAAATAGAGGACTTTGAAGACTCTTAGGATAGAAGAAATTTGAAGAATGGAGGAGTCTTGCAGAGTTTGGCAAGACTGGACTTCTAGTGGACCCCACTCCTTTTCCATCTCTCTCACCTCTCCATCTCTCACGTCTCCCTCTCTTTCTCTCACACGTCTCTCTATCTTTCTCACATATCTATCTCTCTAACAACTCTTCTCTCTCCATTCCCACGTTCTTGCTCTTCTATCGATCCTCCACGTCTCATTCTTCTCTCTTTGGCTAGCTCACTCTCTCCCTCTCCATTCTCTCACCTCTCCTTCAACCTCCCAGCTAGAACGTTGAGGGCAGACCCACCTCCAATCTTCTCTTTGTCCCGTCTCTCTTCTCCTCTATCCCATGCACTCAGCCTCTTCCTTATCTCCCTTGTCTCTAGCTCTGTCTTTCTCACCCAATCATGGCTCCCTTTGTCTTCATCATCACACTCCCTTATCTTTCTCAATCTCTCTTTCCCAAACTCTTCTCTCCACCGTAGAGAACCCAAAGAGTGCATCTTCATGAAGGTAGCTGAGGAAGCTGACCATACCAGCCTTCAACCCAGATTGCATCATTCCTCTACTCCTCCCTCCTTCGCTTCACTACCCAATTTCCCTTCAACATTCAGAACTCCAGTCATAGACAACACCCCAAACCATCACTCAATCTTACTTTCTTTCCCATCTACTCCAACCAGCACTGCACGGTAGTGGCCAGCCTAAACCGCACTAGACTTCCCAGCTCCAGTCACCAGGTTTTTTTTAAAAATTTATTGTTCCACCTAATCTTCACCAGCGCCATCATCAAGTTTTCCAGAGCCAAATAGAACCCAGCCTAGCACCAGTGTGTTTTTTTTTGTGTCAATCCATTGAGACTCCAAGCCCCATCTCTTCCATTGATACCCAGATTGCATTGTTCAGCCCTTTCTCCACTATCCCTTCTCTTTGGTTACTTCATCTCTTTCGCTTGTGCTCTTCGACTCTTCACCTTCACCGAAATCTCCACCCAATGATACTGGTTGGCTTCGGAAAGGAAACCAAATATGGGTTTTCCTTCTTTCCCGCATCCTTCCCCCTCCTTGCCTTTCCTTTCCTCTCTTCTCCTCTCCCTTCTCCCCCTCCATCTCTGGCATCTTCACCTTCTTAGTCAGGTTCCTAGTTGCAATTCATTAAAAACCAGATTTTTCATTAAATTCTAATTTTGCCCTTCTTCCTTTAAATTTAATCTCATATCTGTCCTTTCCCTTTAATTACCTCTATGTCCCTATTTGTTCTAGTTTTATTTTGTCTGCATTTTTCTTATCTAGGAACAATCTAATCCAGATAAGATCAATTAAGGTCTAACCCAATCAACGGGCTAGCCTTAATCAACCAAGAATTGCTTGTTTCTCATCCGTTTCTTATCTGATTTTAAATTAACTTTATAGTTTCATTCTTAGGACATCTCTAGACTTAATTAAAATTTCTGATATTCAATCTAATATCCAAAAATAAATCTGATCGATCCAAAGTCCAAAATCACAAATTACTCTAGATCTTGATGATTTTGTGGAATCTGGCAAGGTAGATCTCTAATCATGGACATTTTGAAGACATTTCTAAAGGTTGATCAACTCTCAGAAGATTAGAATTGAAGATATTGAAGATAATTAAGCTAGGGAAGTAGTTTTTTTATGTTATTTGGTGTATTTTATTTCTGATTGAACTAAAAATTTTGTAGTAGTTAGAAATTGAATTGATCAGAACTTTGATTCTAATTTCAGTAATTTGTTGTTATTTATTTTTAATTTTGAATAATTAAATTTTATTTAAAACTCCATCTTTTAAAGCGAGTCCCTGTGGGATCGACCAATATTTGCATAGCTATACTGCAATAGCCCATGCACTTGTTAGTCTAAGTAAGGTCCTAATTGATGTCTTCCACACTACTAATGAGAAGATCTCATCAATGTCAACTCCCTTCATCTGTTCGAAACCTTTAATGATTAATGACACTTTGTACTTGGCTGGTTCTTCACTACTACCTTTCTTCTGCTTGAACACCAACGTGTTCTTCAGTGCTCTTTTTCCCTTAGGAAGCTTCATTAGCTCATATGTTTGGTTCTTCTTTAGTGAGCTAATCTCCTCCTACATTGCTTGCATCCACTTCCCCTTATCTATATGCATCAAGGCTTCCTAAAAGCTCTTTGGATCTTCCTCATCAATGAGCATGATATACTCTGATTAAAATATCTTTGTGAAGGAATTAGAATATATTTTCTTGTTGACATCTTTGATTAAGGCTCAACTTCTAGCTGAGAAGTTGCTACACCTTCTGATGACCCTACATCCTCTGGTGCAGGGGGTTGATGCTCCCCTGCTCAAGATCCTTTGCCTCTTCTTCTACTTTTGGTACATCTTCTGTGTCAACCTGTATAGGTGCAAAATCTGGTATTAGATTTAGAGTAATAGTATTTGCTTCATCAGCCTTTTTCAATTTTTTGTATAGTTGGTTTTCTTAGAAAACCACATCTCTGCTTCAAAAGATTCCTCTTCCCTCAAGGTCCAACAACCTATATTCAAATTTCTCATTTTGATGAAGATATAAGGAGTAGACTTCATGTTAAGTTTCTGTCTCATCTCCTTAGAAACATGCAAAATCCTTGCACCTAAATATTCTCAAGTGCGAGTAGGACACTTTCTTGCCAGGCCACTTTTGCTCCAGGACTTCAAAGCCTAGTAGTGATGATGGTGATCTATTGATTAGGTAGTAGGTGGTTTGTACATTTTTCCCTAGGATGGCTTAAGTAGTTTACCATACTGAGCATGTATTTTAGTCTCTCCACAATGGTCCAGTTCATCCTTTATGCTAATCCATTGTGTTGCAGGGTATGTGGGACCATCTTTTCGTGTCGAATACCACACACTGCTTAGTATGCCCTGAACTCCTTTGAGGTGCATTTCCCTCCATTGTTGGTTCGGAGACACTTCAACTTCTTTCCTATTTGTTGTTCTACCATCATGTGGAATCTCTTGAAGTGTTCGAATACCTGGTCCTTGCTTTTTACAAAGTACACCCATACCCTCCTAGATATATGATTTATAAAGGATACAAAATATTTGTTCCTTCTTAGCAACTCTAGTTTCATGGGATCACATATATCCAAATATACCATACTCATTTGTTCTTTTCTTTTATTATAAGAAAAAGAGAAGGCAACTCTATGTTACTTACCAAACAGAGAGTGATTACACGGGTTTAGCATTATACCTTTAGTAACTGGATGAGTTGCTTCTTTGTGAGTGTGAACAACTCTTTCTTTCCTATGTGGTCTAGTCTCTTGGGCCAATGATCTAGTGATGCTTGTCTTCTACTCCATTGGTGCAATCCCTACATATCTTTATATGGGTCTTATACAGGGTACTGTAGATATGCCCTTTTGTAGGTGGTAAAGTACTCCTTGTATGGAGTGGCATGGTAGGATAAGATCATTCATAGAGAGAGAGAGAGAGAGAGAGAGAGAGAGAGAGAGAGAGAGAGAGAGAGAGAGAGAGAGAGAGAGAGAGAGAGAGAGAGAGAGAGAGAGAGAGAGAGAGAGAGAGAGAGCAAGTTTGCATGGTTTGGCCGAATCAGCTTACATCCATGAGAAAGGGGGAGCTTTTCACTACTCAATGGTATGAATACGACATTGGTTTTGGCTCCAATTTATAGGAGTCCAGAGAATTGTAATCACTGGATTCTCCTCCAAAATCATATATGAATTTTGGATCTTGATTTTCTAAGATTTTTAGTTACTGATTTTCATCTAAGATTTTCTCCATCTTAGAAATTCCTATTTCTAAGTCTGTTTGCACTGATTACCTTTTTTGGCTATTGACCCATAAAAAATGAATGCCTTAGTTTGAGATACTATAATTGAGAAATTTTACATGAAATTGTTTGCATGGAAATTTCATGCTCATCTCTAGGCAAAAGAGTAAGCCTCCTCAAGGCAGCCATGGCAAACCTTCTTCTATAATTCATGCTAATCTATCAATGCCCAGCAAGCATTATAGTGAAACTTGAACAAATACAAAAAGTAAAAGTAAAAATTCCTTTCGAAAAGAGAGAAAAATGGTGAGTTTCACTGCTTCATGGGATGTTGTGTGTCAAGAATTGCTCATTAAATGGCTTTAGTGTTGCAACTACAAAGAAGCAAGCCTCGGGCAGATGGTCATCCATGAAATGGACAAGCTTCAATTTGCATGGTGGATTTCACCTCACAAGTACTCTAATGGATCACTAACTTGGAGGCATATCACTAAGAACTTGGGTTTTCTCAAGGAGAACCTAAAAATTCAAATGTTATGCTAGAAATAGGATCAGACTTTTGTTCGAGTGGACAACATGTACAGAAGTAAAGGAGAGTTGAGGGAGGCTTTGAGCCTCCTTTTCCTCCTAAGTGTGTAATCTAATTAGATAGTATATTCCTCCGATCCCATGGATGTAGACATGATAGCTGAACGATGTAAATCTATGTCTCTCTTTATGTGTGAGCATGTCCTATTACATAGGAGATTTGACTGCAACAAGTGCTATTAGAGCGAGGTTGATCAGACAAGACTAGATTTGACCAAGCACGTGGTGGAGGAGGTGGTTTTCAGAGTAGCACTAAGGAGGATACAAATTCACCCGCTCAAGATTTTCACATTGAGGATTAGGCTGAAGAACTACTATGCAATAATTTTCAAGATGAAGCAAGTGATTTGGAGTTGAAAGAATTCAAGTTTGGACTCTAGATGTAGAATTATAGGACTTGATGCTTTCATTGTTGAGATTTTCCAAGAAGTTGATGTTTTAGTAGTTGAAAATGGAGTTGGAAAGACAAAAGTGGGTGGACATTACAGTGGAGTTGTTGAATCTTTGGAGTTGATTTTGTTCTTGTTTTTTTATTCAAAAGAAGATATTACTCCAGAGGGCAACATGACTTGGGATGAGAAATAGAACACTAGATCACAACTTGTTAATGTGAGACTGAATGGTGAGAACATTGTGACAGTGGATTCGAGTTCTGTAGGTGATGGATCTGTACAAGATGGAACTGATAATGGAGGTGCTAAAGCTATAGCATTGAACACATCTTCATCTGATGGAAAACATGATAGTATTAAAGAAAGAAACACCAGCTTCCATTGAGGAAAGGAGCAATTAGCAGCCATAAAATTTTCTTTATTTGAAGTGGTGGAAGCGAAGGAAGGAGGTCAAGGGAAGGCAGAGAGATTTGAAGCCATGAAGGCTTCCATCATTTGAAGGGGAGCCTTGGCGCAACGGTAAAAGTTGTCATCATGGGACCTTGAGGTCACGGGTTCAAGGCATGGAATCAGCTTCTTGCAAAATGCAAGGTAAGGCTGCTTACTATAGGCCCTTGTGGTTCGCCCCTTCCCTGGACCCTGCATAGGTGGGAGCTTCATGCACCGGGGCTGCCCTTTTAAGGCTTCCATCATTTGAGTGTTATCATTTGTCAAGAGACTCGGTACCAGCTTTTCCATTTCAGACGAAGCCATCACCTACATAGAAACGAGCAATAGTTACGATCGTATGATCTGAGGGATTGCAAGACACAAATGATGCATTTGTATGGTAGATTTAAAATGCAATCTTGATCAACTCTAGCCCCTTCCTCATCATTCTCATCCAAAAAATCTTCATTGATGTTTGGGTGGTTGCGTAGCTTGGAAGATCCATAGGAGAGGGCCACCGTCCATTGCCAGTGAGAGAAGAAGCGGACCCACTACCTAATGACGAAAGAAGATTAAAAAAAGATTCAAAGAGAGAAACTATAGTGGTCCATGATCAAAGATCGAAGCGGAAGGAATGAGCAGCCAAAAAAATAGCAAAGAGGAAGAAAGTAAAAAAGAAAAAAGAAAAGAAAAGAAAGAGGGTTGTCGGTGGGAGACAACCAATAGGGGTAAAAGATGGTGAAGAAGGAAGAAACAGCTAAAGAGGAAAGATGGGAAAAGAAAAAGAAAAGGGTTCCTACGGTACCCTTGATATCCCCTTAAATTGATATGTGTACCCCTTGTGCATAGTTGTATATCTCTTAAGATTGATAACAACACCCATTGTATATGAAAATTTCTTGCACCACTCAAAATTATAATGACACCCCTGTTCGTGAAAATTTTGAACTCCAACTCTAATATGGACACCCACTGAGAACAAAATTAGTATCTCTAAAAATTGATAATGGCACCCCTATCTAGGAAAGCTACTATTAAAAAGTGGACTCATGATAGTTGGGAGTGGACTTAGTGATAGTAGCAAGTGGAGGACACAATGACTACTATGAGTAGTAGAGTTGGTGGTAGTTGGGAGTGGAGGACACGGTGACTACCATGAGTAGTAGAGTCAATGACGTCTAAGAGTGAACTCGATGATAGCTGCAGGTGGAAGACTCAATGACTGCTGCCAGTAGTGGACTTGGTGAATAGTGTAAAAAGTTGACAGGGTGACTACTGTAAGCAGACTTAGAGACTAATGCAAGAGGACTTGA
The DNA here is from genome assembly GCA_035236585.1 of Warburgia ugandensis. NCBI lineage: Eukaryota > Viridiplantae > Streptophyta > Magnoliopsida > Canellales > Canellaceae > Warburgia > Warburgia ugandensis. The sequence continues at coordinate 12,193,321 of CP141127.1, read as the reverse complement.
GAACTACTGCAAGTGGACTCAAGAACTACTATGAGTGGACTAGGTGATCACCGCAAGTGGGTAAACTGAAGAATGGCTTGGTAATAGTGGTAAGATGACTTAGCAGAAAGTGCGTACAATTCCAAGTTGACTCAGTGATCATTCTGAGCCAACCTATTGACCATCCTAAGTGATATTTATGAGCAGCTAATGAGGGAAGCCTATGAGGATGATTGATGAGGGCCAGTGTGAGAGGCACTAGTAGGCTTCTAGGTGTTAAGCTTCTAAGTGCTTACAGTATACTCTATGACACATAAGCATTTTGACTTAGTAGAGAGTGTTGAGCATGGGGAGCAGCAATCCTTCCAAGAAAAGCCTCAGATATGTATAGATAGCTGATGGAACCATTGGAAAGAATAGACGATTATTGGAGGGGGAGCTAGATCAAATCTATGTTTGATATTTTGAGGTAGCGGAATCAAGTTGAAAGTATTTAGTGTATTCTCGACCCATGGTTATAGAGGAGAAAATTGTTGGGATTGACCCACATGTGGTCCATACCCGTGTTAGGGCTTGTAAGTGTGAGCAAGAGTGATTGAGATGTAGAGAAGTAGAGGAGATTTGAGGGAGGATTTTGAGCCTCCTCCTCTTGTTTAGAGTGTAGTCTAATCAGGTAATATATTCCTCATCACCTGTGGATGTAGGCATGATAGCCAAACCACCTAAATACTTATCTCTTCATATGTGTGCCTGTTCTATTATAAATCTATGATCCTGACAGTCAGATTTGCAAATCATAGAAGATTTGACCACAACAATTTTGGTATGACTGGTGGATAAGAAGTAGGCCTATAATCGATTCTTTTGAAAGAACTCATGAGCCTCCATAGACTCATATGCATGCATTGAAGAGTACATTAGTTTGACAAACAAGGAGTATAGATGGAATGTTTAATTAAGAGGACTAAGAGTCCTTGAGAATGATCAACTTGTTACTCTTTTATTAGAGCTCAACAAGACCTTCATTCACAATTGGAAGAAAGATAAGATTATATAGATACCAACTATAGATGGAAAATTCACAGTAAGGTCAGTTTATCACTTACTTTCTCCTAAGGAGCAAAGCTTCCTTCCTACATCTTTAATATGCAATTCACATCTCACTATAGTAATCATTTTTGGCTAGACTCTAGTGCTGAAAAAAGTTCTATCTTCTGATAATCTAAACATGGGATATTGTCGAGCCATCAAGATGTTATTTTCGTCATCAGACTTACATAACATATCCCAATCAAACATAGTTAAACTTAAAAGGGAAAGTTTCTTTGGTACATTAGCTTCATGACAATGATTTGGATAGAAAGATGCACAAAATGTTTTAGAAGCAAGTATAAACCTCAACAAAAAATCGTTGAACCAATATTTAGATTATAGGCTTCTAAAACCAACTTCCCCCACCAAACAACTTGAAAATAAATCTTAATGGGGCTTCTAATGATAACTCTGGCCCTAGTGGCTAATAAGGTCCATCCATATATGGAAGTCGGTGATTCGACTTGATTAGACCTACCAAAATAAGAAGATCATCAAAGTCCATTAGGATAAATTAAAGATTGATTGAGGCAGATTTGAAAATCCTAAAAAAAATCAAGATTTAAAAAATAGGGGCAAATTGGAGAAAAATCAAGAATTTTGATTCTCTGGACTCCTATAAATTGGAGCCAGAACCAAAGTTGTATTCATCCATCTAATTCCCTTCTTAGTGAAGTTTTCTCTCCCTCTTCTCGTGGATGTAGGCTGAATTAGCCAAACCACGTAAGTTCTAGTCTGTCTTTGTGTGTGTGAATGCTTTTCTTGGTCTCTTAGCTTAATAGTGATATCAGAGCCAAAGGAATGTCGGAGTGAGAAGCCAAAAATTAGAAATCAATTCTGCTCCATGCCTTCCTCCTACCTCCCGAGTACAGACCAAACACATACCAACTCCTAGCTCTGCCCAGTAAGGTCCAGCATGGACTAAGACCAGAACCAATCCAGGGTGAGGATAGGCCTAGTCCAATCTATATCCAGGCCAAGGAGTGGCCTATACCATATCCAATCTAGGGCAAGGAGCAGTTCCGACCAGATCCAATCCAGGCTGAGGTGCGGCTTAGTACCCCCTCTATGCCCAATTAGTACTCCCCAAATTTGATAAGGACACCCCTTATATGCAAAATTTTGAGCACCCCTGAAATTTGACAAAAACACTCCTAATGTTTTTACTGTTCTAAACTCAATCGTGCACTCCATTTTTCATGATTTGATTCAAAAAAGACAAAAACAAACTCTAAGAATCCATGGAGGATTCCAGTTCAAGAAATGTTGTGGTAGGAGTTATGATAAAACTCAATGCTACTAATTATATCTTGTGGAATCCTAGGATGGAAGATATCTTTATACTGTAAGGATCTTTATGACCCACTAGATGACTAAGGAGCAAGACCTAAGGAAATTTTAGATAAATATTGGATAAAAAAGAATAAGAAAACTATAGGTTAGATCGGGCAATGGATTGATCATAGTGTCTTTCATCACATAGCCTAAGAAGACAATGCCTATGTTCTCTAGAAAAAGTTAGAAAATATGTATCAGGCAAAGATTACGTGAAACAAACCCTTGCTATTGAGAAGGCTTGTGTATCTCAAATTAAGGAGCGATACGACTATAGCTGAGCATATTACCGAATTTCAAAATCTAGTGAATCAGCTAGGATCAATTGCTCTGCAACTAGGGGATAAAGGGCAGGCCCTACTATTGATGAATTCATTACCTGAAAGCTAGGAGACTTGAGTAATCTCCCTCAATAACTTAGTAGTAGATGGTAAATTAACCATGGCTAGGAGAAAAGAAGTGGCACAGAGTAGGCACACTCCATAGTAACTAAAAACAAACATAATGGAAGGGGCAGGGTGAGGAGTAAGAGCAGAAACAAGGGAGATCATAGACTCATGGTAGATCTAAGAGTCAAGATAGGGGCAATACAAGTGCTTCCACTATGACATTTTGGACCATATGAAAAAGGATTGCCAAAAACTAAAGAAGGAGAAGGACAAAACAAACCAAAGGAGGATAATGGTAAAACACTTGTCTCCATTGCTCAGGATATAGCAGTGCTCACTGCTGAAGGGGAATCCTGCCTACACATGGCCAATAGTAAAGTGCAGTGGGTGGTAGACACAACAACTTCTTACCATGCCACTCCACACAAGGAATTCTTCACCACCTAAAAGAAAGGAGACTTTGGCACCATGAAGATGGGAAATAATAGTTCCTAAAAAATAGTAACAATCGGTGATGTGCAGATCAAAACAAAGCTTGGCTAGACAGTGGTACTAAAGTAGGTGCGGCACATACAGGAACTTAGGTTGAACCTAATCTTGATCCCACCTCTTGACCAGCAAGGCTACTCCAACTATTTCAGTAATAGCACCTAAAAATTGATGAAAGGTGCTATGATCGTAGCAAGAGAGCATATATGTAGCACCCTATACAAGACCCTCATAAAGATATGTAGAGATAGCCTCAATGTAGTGGAAGATGAGGCATCACCTAACCTTTGACATAAAAGGCTCGATCACATAGGATTGAAATGTTTGTTCACACTTGCGAAGAAGCAACTCATAAAAATGGCCAAAGGTATAACCCTCAATCCTTATAAATACTATTTGTTTGGCAAGCAACACAGAGTTGTTTTTTTTTCTTCTTATAACAAAAGAAAAGAACTATTGAGTTTGGTGTACTTGGATGTATGTGGTTCCATAGAAGTAGAGTCACTGGGTGGGAACAAATATTTTGTAACCTTTATAGATGATGCACCTAGGAGGGTATGAGTATACTTTGTAAAAAGTAAGGACCAGGTATTCAAACACTTTAAGAGATTCAATGCTATAGTGGAATGACAAATAGGAAAGAAGCTAAAGTGTCTTCAAATAGATAACAAAGGAGAAAACATCTTAAGGGAGTTCAAGGCATACTGCGCAATGCAAGGTATTCGACACGAGAAGACAAACCCAGATACACCACATCACAATGGAGTAGCAGAAAAAATAAATTGAACCATTATGGAGTGAGTGAGATACATGCTCAGTATGGCTAAGCTATCGAAGCCATTTTGGGGTGAAGCAGTAAGAACCACATACTATCTAATCAACAGGTCACTGTTAGTATCGCTAGACTTCGAAGTCTTAGAATAGAAATGGTTTGGTAAGAAGTGACTTATTCACACCTGAGAATATTTGGGTGTAAAGATTTTGTGCATGTATCTAGGGAGATGAGATAGAAACTTGACTTGAAGTCTACTCCTTATAACTTCATCTAATATGGAGATGAGGAATTTGGATACTAATTGTGGGACCCTAAAGGGAAAAGGATCATCCAAAGTAGAGACGTGGTATTTTAAGAAAACCAATTCTACAAAGAATCAAGAAAGGCAAATGAATAAGGTACTAGTGCTGCAGATCTACTACCAGATTTTACACCCATATAGGTTGACTCAGAAACTGTGCCAGAAGAAAAAGAAAATGCAAAGAAACTTGAGTAAGGAGAGCATCAAGTCCCTTCACTAGAAGATGTTGGATCATTAGATGGTGTAGCAACTCCTCAGCTAGAAGTTGAGCCTCAACCAAAGATGTCAACAAGAGGACGTATTCTGATTCCTTCACAAAGATATCCAAAATTAGAATATATTATGCTCATTGATGAAGGGGAGCTAGAGAGTGTTCAAGGAGCTTTGAAGCATGCAAATAAGGATAAGTAGGTGCAAGCAATGTTAGAAGAGATTAGCTCACTAAAGAAAAACTAGACATATGAGCTAGTGAAACTTCCTAAGGGGAAAAGAGCATTGAAAAAATAAATGGGTATTCAAGTTGAAAAGAGGTAGCAATGGAGAACCAGTAGTATAAGGCATGATTGGTCGTCAAAGGCTTCAAACAAATGAAGGGACTTGATTTTAACAAGATCTTCTCACCGGTAATGAAGATGACATCAATCTGGATCATATTTAGACCGGTGCCTACACAAAATTCAGAGCTTGAATAAATGGATGTAAAGTTAAACTTTCTTCAAGGAAACTTGGAAGAAGAGATATACTGTGACACCCCTAGTTTTTCTAAACCTTTTTCCAAAGTCGTAATAATAAAATAATATGTTTTAAGAAACATAGGCGGGATCCCTGAAATAAAAAACTCAAGATTTATAAATCTTACACAGCACTAAAAGAATTAATTGACAATGAAAACCTTGGGGGTCAACCACATCCCAAAACTACTACAATAAATAAAATCAATTGCAGATACTCTGAGCATGCTCCATTTAAAACCACGATAAATACACAAGTTGAGAGAAGGCAACAACAATATAAGTCCAAAAGCCACCAGGTTCCCTCCATGATCACCACCACAACTACCTTTGTAAATAAACGTACACTACACAATGGTACTGGTCCAATCTATCCAAATATACAAACATCCAGGTAGAATCCCAAAAGTATTATACAAGTCTAAGAGACATACACTAATCTGTCTCCGAATACTGAAAGTGGATGGTCCTCAGGTCCATGCCCAAATCAATGCTACTCCACGCACTTTCCCTTCTGGCTATCGCTCTCAAATATGAGGCATTGCAAAATAAAGTAATCCCTCAGCAAGCTATGCTTGTGTAGGTAATTTACATTCAATTTGCAAAAACGATATAAAATCACAAGTTGCAAGATATCAAGATCATGGAAATTCCCATAAGAAGGGTATATATGCACGAAACATCAGAAGTCATAATGAACAATATATGAAATCCATAATATAAACAAAGCGATATCAATCTTGGCATCAAGACATCCATAACATGAGAAAATACATGGATACATGCATGTAAAAACCATCAAAACATCATATACGGTCCAGCCCTATGATGGTCTTAATACACTCATGGCAATGTGGGGCCAATTCTCAGTTCTTTTTGCTTTCACCCTTTCACCCACAACGGGGCACTCAGACACTCACGAAAAAATGCATTCCAATTCCGCTTTCACCCTTTCACCCATATGGGCACTCAGGTACTCACTAAAAGAAGCATTCTAATCCTACTTTCACCCCTTCACCCCCACGGGGCACTTAGGCACTATGGGGGGATGCATCCCATCACAAGATCACTTGTCCCAATCGACAAGGCGAAACTCCAACGTGTCAAAATCTCAATAAGATTTGGTCAAAAATATGGTAGTGTACCATTAGCCATATGTTCAGATATATGACTAAATCATGTAGAATAAAGAAATTTTCTTGAAAACATGATAATGAGTAATCATTCTCGATAAAACCAAATCAAGTAAGTAATTCAATATATCAACATCATGCATTTGATGCAACCGAAATATACTAAAAATAGTGCATAAATCATGTATAAAGGAAGTAGCCAACATATCGACAATACATGTTGAAAATGATCTCATGCAACATGGCATGGCATAAAACCTATACCTCAAAGTTTCAAATACTATGTCATGGTTTAAGAAATCATGAAAAAATCACGAATGTAATCACCCATCTCAATAAATGCAGTACTCCAATTAAGCACGTGGGCTATATCACATCGTGCACCTTGATGTACCTGTCACAACATAAGTCATCAATCACTTGGTGTTCCCACATCGTAAATAACAGGTCCAAGTGATAACCTCCCTGATCTGGTAGTTAATCCTAGATTAATGGCTCAAATCATCTAGTTAACTCTCCATTAGGGAAATCCTAAGCTAGATGTTTGTCTTCCTAACATCTAGACTATCATATGTCATTTTTTTATTTCAATCCTACTCATTTTCATCATGATCCATTAAATTTCTATTTCGTTTAGTGATTCATATGTATCTTTATGATTACGTGTCGATCTAAGAGTCAAATCGCTCTTTGATCAGCACATCCTAAGGCAATTGCTCAGATCGATGGTCAAGATCATTTTTCTTGACAATTCAATGAGACCTACTCTTCTAATCCCCTAGATTATCTCATATTTGATGTATACAAACAAGGTCTAAGGCCTGATCATACACTAATCAGCTTAATTTAGGTCATCTAATAGTATTTAGTGGGTTTAACCATTTAAAAGGTGCTCCAAGCTAGGTTTTTATCTTGAATCTAAGTCTGCATCGTCGAGACAATCACAATGCCTCTTTCGGATCATGATTTGGACCTCTGTAGCTCCTAAAATCACATTTTTTGGGAATGGACGGGTCAGAAAAACCCAAAAATCAAGAAAAAGCCGCGTTGCACGTGCCACTTGCGAGTGTACTATGCATGCATGTTGCCCAGGCATTGTGGCATGTCATGCCGTGGTTGTGCCATGTGTCACGCATTGGTTGTACCATGATCATGCTGGGTGTCGCATCATGAGAGTGTTGCCCGTGCGCTCGCTACCCTAGCATCACTTGCATGCGCACGCTGCCCGAGTTCCCTTGCTCGGTGCCGTCACCGAGAATGATGATCGATTTTCAATCGCCGTCAGTGACCCTCAAGTGTCCAAATGGTGCGATTTGAGTACCATTTTGCTCCATTTTTCACATACATTCTATTTTCAAGCTCCCCTTCAACGAATTCAGTCGTTATCTGTCGTTTTTACATGATTTTTATCACATTCCTAAAAATCTTCCTCTTATTATTTTCTTAGTTTTTCAGTGTCCCTAGTTGTCCGATTACCATGAAAATTCGTAGGTTTGTTCTTTGTGTTACCATGCACAAGATGAGTGGTTCAGATCAACCATCTGACACTATTTCGTTGGGTTAGTTTTGCAAAAACAGTAAAATTTATGCAGTTGTTGGAAAAACAACTTTCCATGTCATTTTTAGCATTAAAAACTCTATACCATATTGGAATGGAGAACGTGGGAAAGGGGGATGAGGCTTACCTCGAATCAGGCTAGCCGATTGTAGCCAAAATTAGCCACGCACATTACAGCAAGTGGAAAAAAGAGTGCTCTTGCCAAAGGAGTAGTTTTCTGATGATATGTCGCTGGTGACATGGGAACTAAGGCAGCAAGTTTTTGGCCATTTAGGAAAACAGGGAAGGCTTTTAAAGCCTCACTCGTGGGTTTCAGTGCCCAGTCTGTGGGCCCCACATATATTTACCATTTTACCCCCTTCTGCCATATAATTAAATACATAAATTAAAATAATTAGCTAATTTTCCTCTAGTCTCTGATTTTAGCATTCTTAGTGGCATTAGATTCCATTTTTTGAGTACATTCCAATTATTGAGGTTTTAACTCAAGATATCATCTCATATTTTGCCAAATCCTCAATTTTCTAATTTCCCAATTTTTCCATAATTCTATGAAATTATGTCTTTTCCAAAATTAAAATTTTGGGTTATTACATATATGTGGAATAGCCAGAGAGCTTTGAAGTTGTAGGGAAGAAACAATTGGTTTGCAAATTAAAGAAAAGCATCTATGGTCTTAAGCAAGTGCCAAGGTAGTGGTATATGAAGTTTAATTCATTCATGATGAGTCAAGGATTCAAAAGGATGGTAGCTGATTAGTGTGTATACATGTAGAGACTACTTGAGGGTGAATTTGTCATTCTCCTACTTTATATTGATGATATGTTGACAGTTGGATACAATGCAACCATAATTAGTAGGTTGAAGAGGGAGTTATCTAAGTCTTTTGACATGAGTATCTTAGGACTAGCTCAATAGTTCTTGGGAATGAAGATCACATGTGATAAAAAGAAATGAAAGTTGTGGCTATCACAGGAGAAGTATGTTGAATGAGTAATCAAGCGGTTCAACATGGAGAGTGCTAAGTCAGTCAACACTCTGCTTGTCAACCATTTCAAATTGAGCAAGCGAACATATCCTTCAACAACACAGGAGATAAACATCATGGTGATTCCTTACTCATCAGCAGCTGGGAGTCTAATGTAAGCGATGGTGTGCAGATGATAGATATCGCTCATGCCATAGGTGTTGTGAGCAGGTCATGTCCAACCCCAACAAAGATAATTGGAATGCTGTAAAGTAGTTACTGAGCTACATGAAGGGTACATCTAAGGTGTGGTTGTGTTTTGAAAGTACAGAAATAATCTTAGAAGGATATACACACACTAATATGGCAGGAGATCCTGATGAAAGAAAGTTAACATCAGGATTTCTTTTCACTTTTGTAGGGATAGCTGTATCTTGGTAATCTAAGTTGCAGAAGTGTGTTGCTATATCAACAATAGAAGCAGAGTACATTGCTGTAGCTGAAGCAGGCAAGGAGATGTTGTGGATAAAGCAGTTTATCCAGGAACTCAGCATCATGAAAGAAGAGTACATTATGACAATTAGAGAGCTCTAAATTTAAGCAAGAATTTAATGTATGATACATGCACAAAGCACATTAACATTTAATATAACTAAATACTGGAGATGATAGAAGAACAAATGCTAAAACTTGAAAAGTTTCACACTAATGAGAATCCTGTAGAAATGCTGACAAAGGTGGTAACATATGAAAAATTGGTGCTATGTAGAAACATAGCAGATTGGATTCTAACTAAAGAAGTATTGCATGGGGATGAAGGGGGAGAATTGATAAGGTCCATCCATATATGGAAGTCAGTAATCTGACTAGATCAAACATGCCAAAATAAGAAGATTGTCAGAATCAATCAGGATAAATTAAAGATTGATAAGGACTAATTTGGAAATCCTGAAAAAAATCAAGATTTGGAAATTAGGAATAGATTGGAGAAAAATCAGGAATTTTGATTCTCTAGACTCCTATAAATTGGAGTCAGAACCAAAGTTGTATTCATCCATCTGATTCCCTTCTTAGTGAAGTTTTCTCTCTCTCTTCTCATGGATATAGGCCAAATTGGCTAAACCACGTAAATTTTGGTCTGTCTTTGTGTGTGTGAATGTTTTTCTTAGTCTCTTAGCTTAACACTAGCTGTGGTGGAATGATCATAAACTTTGATGGAATCATTTTAATTGACTATGCAGGACCATTGCATTTAAGTAATTTTGTAGAATTAGAAGTTCAAGCTCTCAAATGAGAATGTTTTTATGGTCACAATCCAAACAGAAATGGGTTATTCTTATGACTTGGGTTTTTATAAGACTTTTTAAACACAAAAGACATTTACTTAGCGAGATCGATCTCTATTGAAAATAATTTTTGAAAATCAAATAACACAAGAAGAATCTTTCTTTTAAATTCACTTTGAAAACCCTAGCGTCATTTTTCTTTTCTCAAAACAAGGATTCTTAGTGAAATGAGTGCTTAATTCTACCAAAATTTTGGCAGAGTTTCCACTGTTTTTCAGACAATAGACATTTAGCACATGTCATTGCGAGGCACCTGATATACATTCATTTGAATTTCAAAATATAATTGGAGACTCCGTCTCCTTTTCAAAAACATCTAACATTCAACATTCCCAAGATTTGTCAATCACAACCCACTTATAATGTAAATCACATATGAGGTAGGAACATTACCTATAGTGAACATAACTTAAGTTTCGCATAGAAACTCTAGACTACTTTACTTTTTATCTTCTTGAAATCTTCAAGTGATTTTTCTTAGAGCCTTAATCTCCTTTCTAAATCTTTTCGAGTTGACTTGGAGTAAAAATAGTAGGGTGAGTATACGACATACTCAGTAGATAACCCAATACTGAAAAACCAAAATCACTGCATACACATACAATGATTTGAAGAGTGATTTTTCTGATAATAATATCATATGATTATAAGTCATTTCATGGAATGCATCATAGCACACATATGCATATATATACATATGTGTATATCACCAACAAAATCTATATCATACTTGCCAATCACGGAACATATCATTACTTTAAAATTTAAAGTAAAATTCAGTTAAACTATATGATGGCTATTTCAAACCACTAAATGCATTATATTTTCAAATAACCAGCTCATCATGTAAAAATATATTATTTATAGTAAAACAAATACCCAAAATGTCTTTTGACAATACATGCTAAGTAGACCAACCATATTGGGCAATTCACCAAGTGTCCTTTTGCAACACATTTAAGCGAACTAACCATCTGTCCCTTTGTAATATATGTCGGTGGACTAACCACATAGGGCAAATCAACAAATGTCCCTTTGCAACACATGCAAGCGGACTAATCACCAAATGTCCCATTGCAACACATGCAGGTGGACTAACTTGGAGTCCTTTTGCAACACATACAGGATGACTAACCTCATAGGGTAAATCACCAAATGTCCCTTTGCAACACATGCAGGCCTACTAACCCAAGGTCCTTTTGCAACACATGCAGGTGGACTAACCTATGGTCCCTTTGCAACACATGCAGGGGGACTCACCTGTGGTCCTTTTGCAACACATGCAGGCAGACTAACCAAAGTTCCCTTTGCAACATATGCATGCAAACAAACATGATGTCACTTTGCAACACATGCAGGCGGACTAACCTAGTGTCCCTTTGCAACACATGCAGGCGGACTAACCTGAGGTCCCTTTGCAACACATGCAGGTGGACTAACCTATGGTCCCTTTGCATCACATGTAGGCAAACTAACCTTATAGGGCAATCACCAACAAAAGATCACATCATACATCTCAAATCATATAAAATAGTCTACATACTTTGTGCAAAACTATATATCTCAAATATTCTTTTCAAAGCATTGCTCAATAGTAAATCTAGCTTATTTTCATATTTGTATATCTCAAAACCGTAACATATGACATGCAGATCTTGTGCAAAAACATGAATTTTAATGCTTTCCTTCCAAAACATGGAATTTATGCATATACAAATCATGATTTTCTCATGTCTCATAAGTAAATTAAGTATTTGGATACTTTGACTTGAATAATTCATGATTCTTTCCAAAATTAAGTATGCAATATGAATTTAAAACCAGATACCAATTTACACGCTTCAGTTGTAAAAGTATTGTATAAGAAACATAAGATGAATCATGAATTTATAAGAAAATCATATACACTCACATAACATAAACATGTATCATATCATTACTATAATAATTCAAAACATTCTAAACTAGAAATAGTTCTCAAATCATTTTCTCATTTTGAAGATCATTTAAAACTTGGCAATATCAGATTACCTACCTCTTATGATGCTCTTCGATTTCAATTGTGTTCACTTTATCTCTGATAGCAACTCATCTCAAATTAATCTCCTTGTTTGGTATCGAATGACATCTACATAGCAAATCAATAGAAAGCTTGTATTATTTTCAATTCTCACATTTAAACTTTATTTGCTTTAAGTCAAATATCAGATCACCATTATGATTTGATATTCACCCTCTAGACTGGTGATCCCGGTGTTAAAACTTGACGGATCTTAGTTTCTCTAGGCTTTCTTTACACTTTCCTTGGTTTTTAAACATTAACAATGAAGGATCCCCATTCTACAACTTCAAGTCCCAATCTTTCAACCAGTACCTAAAATTAAAGATTATACCAAGTGTCTCTTCATCATGTTATAAAACCAGCGGCAACACAACAAGGATCTCTCATAAGTTATGAGAGTGCGAATCTTAAAATCAATAACACATTGGATTATGGTGCTTTCTTCTCGAGCCGATGATTATACCTTAAGAAATTACTAACATACCTATTTTGATGTAAGATCATGGTCATGGTAGTAAGAAAGAGAAATCCTTAATCCTATCCACCAATATTCAGTGCAAACTTTACTTCTAGCATTAATTTGAAAATTGTCATTTAGCACTGATAAGTTTTAACCATCCAAAATTAGTAGTTAGACAGCTTCAAAAGCCATGATAAAAATAAGGCTAGTAATTCATTACTCAAATGCTGTCCATAAGGTAGAAAACTCCGTCTTTTTGGTATCAATCCTTAGCTTCCTTCACTTATTTTCCAATTATGGTTACAAGGGTAAGTCTTTATCTTGTTACGCCTATTTTCCCCAAGGTACTAGTCATGAAACTATCCAACCATTCTGCCACATCATGTGTCAAAACCTAACTAGTCATCTAGTACTTTGATCTAAAACTAACAAGATCTACACTTCATTCCATGTTTGAAACTCATCCACTGTAATATTAATTCAATGCTACTTGAACATGCCAATTCCTATTTATATGAGGATAACTATCCTTCATATATCATTGACAAAACTATATAGTTAACCCAAGAGCAATTTCTTATTCTAAGAGCTTCAAACATCCAATAGGTATAGGTGAAATTTTCAGCACAAAGTGCTCAATCCAACAACTCCCTTGTTTTACTATTTTCCATTGGATTACATGGTTGGATTTGTCATTGTTGGGCTCGGATTGACGATCAGAACTCAATGTAGTTATTGGAGTTCTAGTCAATCTCTAATTACCAGGTGAGACTAAGATACGATACTTAGATTTTGAGTTAAAACCCTATATCTATACACATCTCCCAAAAGTAGTAAGAAATTTGAACAAAAATGGAGAATCATGCAAGGATTTACCTCTATGGATGTCTCTAGTCTCAAATCGTTGTCAAAGAAGATGCAATTCATGAATTTTTTTCGGTGACTGTTCCCATGCATCCTGTTCCTGTTCTGATATGGTGTCACTCCTCCTTCGATCATGGCAGAACCAAAGGGGTTTTTGTAATATCTGCTATTTTTAAATTCAAGAAATATTTAATTTTGTGGAATTATGGGAAATTAGAAAAAATTAAGAAATAGAGAAAATAAGAATTTGGAGATAAATCCTGAGTTGAAACCTCAATGATTAGAATGTACTCGAAAAATGGAATCCAATGCCACTAAGAATGTTAAAATCAGAGACCGGAGGAAGAATGGCTAATTATTTTAATTTTTGTATTTAATTAAAATTGCAAAGGGGGTAAAACTGTAAAATCATGTGGGGCCCATGGACTAGGCACTGGAATCCACAAAGGCTTTAAATGCCTGTCTCGTCTCTTGTACAACATAACACCCCCTTAGTTCCCGTGTCACCGACGCCGGCAATGACATGAACATCCCCCTCCCAAGTGCACACGGTGACAGGAAGCCTCTTGTTTTGGCCAACCTGATTCAAAGTAAGCCTCGTCCTCTTTCTCACATTCTCCATTTCCAACATCTGTGAGGAGTTTTGAGTTTTTAAACTCGGTGACTGCATGAATCTTACTATTTTTGCAAAAATAAACCAATGGAATGGTGTTAGATGGATGATCTGAACTGTTCATCTTGTGCATGGTAACATGAAGAACAAATCCATGAATTTTTATGGTAATTGGACGGCTAGGACATCGAAAAAACTAAGAAAATAGTAAGAGGAAGATTTTTAGGAACGTGATGAAAATCGTGAAAAAGCGTGAGATCATGATGTTCTATGGATATCGATTTTCATTGTTTTGGCTTACGTGTATCTACGTATTTTCTCATGTTATGTATGTCTTGATGCCTGGGATTGATATCACTTTGTTTATATCATGGATTTCGTGTATTGTTCATCATGCATTCTGATGTTTCGTGCATATATATTCTTCTAATGGGAATTTCCATGATATTCGGAGAATTTCCATGATCTTGATATCTTGTGACATGTGATTTTATATTATTTTTGTAAATTAAATGTAAATCACCTACACAAGCATAGCTTACTGAGGCATTGCTTTGTTTTGCAATGCCTTAGATTTTGGAGCGCTATAGTGCTAAGGGTAAGCAAGTGGAGCAGCAATGACTGAGTGAGGACCTCGAGGATCATCTACCTTTTTGTACATCAAAGCCTGATTTAGTGTATGTCTCTTGGACTTGTGTTTCAATTTGTTTGGTTGTATATAGATGTTGACATTTTGGATAGATTGGACCCACACTACTTGTATAGTGTACTTTTAATTGCCGATGTGTGTATAACGTGGTGATCATGGATGGACCCTGGGGGAGAATTTATACATGTTATTCTTATTATTGTCTTTTCACATTTGTGTATGATTTGTCATGGTTTTACTTTGAGCATGCTCAGTGTATTTGGATTTGATTTTTATTTATTGTTGCAGTTTTGGAATGTGGTTGATCCTCAAGGTTTTCGTTTTCAATTAATTCTTTTAACACCACATAAGATTTATAAATCTTGAGTTTTTGTTTTCAGGGATCCCTCCTATTTTTCTTAAAAACATATTATTATTATTACGACTTGAGAAAAAGGTTTAGAAAAACCCAGGTGTCACAGTTTAGTATCAGAGCCTAGGTTTATTCCATCATCACCACTTTAAGGGTCCAATTAGATTAACAGCCCTATGAGTTTAGGATGAGACTGATATAGGAGGAATACTTATACGATGTGATATTGAAACTTTGAATAGATGATTCTTTAAAGGAAGACTAGGTCCACCCCCACTCCACTAGTTGCCACTCTTACCGAGCCATCAGAGCAAGGGGTACATGATATAGACTTAGTGGCCCGAGGGGTACAGAGACTGATATTACATATACAACTCATTAAGTGAAGTACTTCCTAAGTATGAATTTCAGAGATATGATGATTGCGAAATAGTTGATGACATGAGGATTGACAAACTTTCTTTAGTAAAGATGAGACCTTAATCCTCGTACGATTACAAGAAAAACACACTTCCAAGGAAACTATGTGATTCTTATAGTATATAATTTAAATGGAGAGTATAATTGATAATGGCAAATGAGAACTTTATTATGATGGAAGGTCTATACGCATGGACTATGTTATGAGGGTTCAAGTCCTAATTTGGGCAATATGTATAAACATGTGAAGAAGCATAACAACTATTGTACTAAAATCATGAGATAATAATGGAAAGGGATAAAAAAATTATTATAAATAATAAGAGCTCGAGAAAGTTGAGAGGAGTATTGTATTAATTTAATCTTAGAGTGGAATTATTTGACGAATGAATTTTGATGTAGTGAAAATGATTGAGAAAACTAATGAGGTAAGATTTTATTGTCCTATGGATGAATATGAATTATGAGATGAAACTTACTGGGTTCTTTTGTATATAGAAATATTGATAGTCAGTCTTTAATGAGAAGTCAATGTGTATGAATTACTCTGAGGATTTTACGTAGGGTTGGCAGACATATTAACACTTAGAGGATACAACAACTATTTGACGATGATAAATAGTAGTGATGATGTTAATTAATATGTGAGTAAGGAGTGACATCAAATAACCTCCTAGTTAGGGGATGGGATGACAGAAAAAGGGTAAATTGAGTATCATACCATATATGAGTAATTGACAAGATTGGTTATTTGATTTCAAATTAAAGGCCTATCATATAAAAGGAATGAGGTAAGATGAAATTGATTATAAATGAATTACATTTGACATGAATAGAGATGATAAGGTGATCATTGATGGCTAGAAAAGTTATTATGAAAGAATCAATTTCATTGGAGTTTAGATTGATAGAGTTGTGATTGATTTTGCTTGTTATGAGCATGAAATAAATTATCAGTTAAAGGAAATCTAAGGATAGAGATGAGTATACCTAAAATGTGTCTATGAGGATTCTAATGGCAGTCATTTGAGAGAATGTGTTCCTCTATGGTCGAGATTTTTATCTAGAAGGGTTTTAAGAAGGCCTATAATGATTAATGTTTTGTTATGTGAGTAGTTAGGGATATTACGAGAGTTGTCAATGTAGGACAGAGGAATTTGATGGTTTAGTGGTATTAAGCTTGTTTACATTGGTAAGGATAATTGCCTTAAAACCATCATGAATGAGAGGGTATAGATAGAATTGTTGATGTGTTGACACTTGAATGGTAAAGATAGTTGACCTTAGTGCATTACACATTGGTGATGGAGGCAACTGATATAAATTTTATATTGAGATAGATTCTCTTAGGGTCAAGAAGGCTCACCACAGAGGCGTGGCCATGGGTAATTCGAGCCAGCCTAGTAAGGGAAAGAGACTCTTTTATCGACATAGTTGTATAGGTCATGGAGCCAGTGACATCTGAATGGACAATGCTGGAATGTGGATGTGAGAAGGTACACTACTCGTATGGATAGGCACATAGATAGTATTGTACTAGAGTGATAGACCACTGTTGATTGTTTAACCACAAGTGCACGGGCTATTGTAATAAAGCTTATGCAAGTAGGGTCGATCCCACGAGGACTTGATTTAAAATGATGGAGTTTTCAATAAAATTCAATTAATAAGAGAATAAAAACAAAGAATATACCATAATTAAACTAACAATAAACTAAACTTTCTCAATTTATTCAATTGTTGCAATTTACACAATTATTTATTAAAAAAAAACAGAAAATGCAACTAAATCATCTGTCCTGGATTGCACTATCCCTGAATAGTCAAAATGTGAATAAAACAAAACTGGGACATAGCTGTAAATAGAATAGGGACCCAGTTGGTATTAAATTGGGGACATGAATGGAATTAAATTGGGGACATAGTTGGAATTTCAAACAAAGGACAGAGGTGTCATTTCTCTGATCTGCCAGGGGCATATTTGTAAATTTCTAGGGTTCTAGTTTTTAACGAAAAAAACCAGGAAAACGGTGATGAGAAAACTGTAGAGGGGGAAGAAGAGAGGAGAAAGGAGGAAGGAAGGAGAAGAAGAAGAGGAAGGAAGAGAAGAAGGAGGGGAGAAGATGGGGAGAAAACCCAAATCTGGGTTTTCTCTCCTTGAGCTGTGTAGTGACAGAGAGGAAGTGCGATGGAAGCAGGGTTTGAGGAGGAAGGGAAGAGAAGAAGGGAAGAGGAAGGAGGAGAGGAAGGAAAAGGAGGACCTTGGGGTTGGAAACTCAATTCGGGTTTCCTTCCCTGGAGCATCCGGTAAAGAGATCGGAGAATGGGATGGCCTGGATTTCTCCAGTCTGGGGAGATGAAGCAAAGCAGTGCTGGTGGTCTGTGTACTCTGGTGAAAATGGCAAGGGCATTAACTGGTGTTGAATGGCAGACATTGCTGGCTGGGAAAATCAAGCATTCACTGGCCTGGCCTGTGGAAAGAAAACTAGACTGGAGAGAGAGAGAGAGAGAGCGATTGAGGGGCTAGGTAGAGGTGAAGCAACAGATTTCTATGGTGAGGATCTACCGGTTGGAAGGGAGAGTTAACAGAGATGAAAATCAAAAGGGAGATGGGGATCGACGTGGCCTACTAGGCCGCGTCGATGGAACGCCAGGAGAGAGAGTGCAGTGTAGGAGAGAAGGCTGGTGCAGTAGTACGGTTGAGAAAGAGAGAGGAGAAAAGAAGAGAATGGAAAGAGGGGGAGAGGAAGAAAAGAGAGAATGGAGGAGGAAGAGAGGAGAAGGTGATTTTTCCGTTTTTATGGGTTAGCTCCCCTCCTATGGTTTTGGAAGGTGGTTAAGAAGAGGAGAATTAAGGGAGAAGGGGAAGTAGGTGGAAAAGGAAAGTGGTAAAAATGAGGGAAAGAGAGAAGGAAGGAAAGGAGGAAGAAATGGAAGGAGAAGTGGGGGCAAGGGTTGTCCTTTACTCATTCCTTGCTAATTTGGGTTTCCATTTTGTCCATGATTCCACATTAAGCTCAATTATTGTTTAGGAAACTATTCCATCCATCTTCATTTGTCATTTTTTTCCATCCAATCTTCTTTAAGAGATCAGCCCCGTTAACTTTTAATCGCAGCCGTCCATGCCTCTTTTGGTTAATTTGCAAAATAAAATACTAAATCAAAATCATTTGAACTGCATATTAATCATCTAATGAGCTCTAATGATCATCTGACCGTTGATTTTGACAAATTAAGGTTTGGATGGTCAATTGGAGTTAAATTCAAAATCAAGCTAAATTTTACAAATATGAATAGTTAGATGATCTAATTGAATACTAAATTAGGAGTATTTTGACCAAAATTGAACACTTAACACCCCCCCCCCAACCAGCATTTTGCTAGTCCTGAGCAAAACATGCGAAAAATCAATTTTCAAAATTTCAAAAATTAAGTCAACTCCTCTTTTTTCTTAGAGAATTATCTTCAATAATTCACATCAACTTTAGCATACTAATAAAAATGACTAAAGAATTCAAAACCCTACACATATGCCAAAGTCATTCCACTTAGGCTCAGATCTCAGAGTGAGTGTGTGTGTGTGTGTGTGTGTATACAGTCTACACATAGAATGATCTTGATTTCCAAGTACACTTCTAACTTTTGAACTATCTCCAAAGTATGTTTTGACCTCAATCCTCACTAATGACATACACTCAGAAATAAAATCTCTCAGATAGAGGGTGCAAATCATATCTCTCTTTTAATTATGTGAGAAGAGTCAAGAAAAGCAAAATTATCTCACATATACTCATAAAAAATAGGAGTTACTAAGGAATTTAATGGTTTTGATCTCTTGGGAATGGATGTAATTACCTTTGAATATTTAGAAATACCACTCTTTTAGATCCTATCTATTCATTTCCTCATCAAGACTATATTTCTCCTAGAATCAATAGGTCTTTAACTAAGACAAAACGTAGGCTTAGGACAAGGTACCAAAGAAAGGGTATATGGATATTCAAAGGTTCTTCAGAAAAATAAGTAGAGGTCTTCTAAAGTTGTTAATTCTTTCTTTCTTTGTTGAAGTGAATATTTCTTTTTTCCACTTTTCTTTGTATTCTTCAAACTTTTTTTTTTTTTTATACTCTTTTCTTTATATTTCAGTACCTTTGAATCACTTTGAAGAATATTTCTTTTCTTAATATCCACTTTTCTACTTTTATTGCAACTAAAAGATATTTCTTCATTCCTCTCTAACTTATTTTTCAAAGAAAAATGGGTAATGGATAATTTATACTAGATAAATATGGATAAAGGGTAATTTGGTTGACAAAAGAAATGGCTTTATATAAAAGGCTCAAGTTGACTAACTAGTAGTAAAAATACTTTTGGGTAGGCTTTATGTCTCTAGGTTAACAACAATGATAGCCTAAATCATTTTCTAGGTTTCTTATAATCCATCAAATTAAATGAGCTTCTAGAATTTTAAAGGTAATATTCTAATTATTCAGGTAATTAGCCAAAATTTAAGAGTTTGGGATCAATTTTCTTAAAGCACACTGAAGAAAATTAGGAATATTTATAACCTCTTAAGAAGATGAAAGCTCTAAAACCCACTTAGGCTATAGGTCTCCACTAAATTTCTTCAGAATTTCTAAGTTATAGTACTTATCAATCTAGACTATCTATATGCAATTGTGTACAGATGTGATCCGAGACTTTGCTTTCATAGAATACTTTAGAAAATGAGTAAAAAAATGAATTAATCATATTTAATTCTATTAATAAGCTAAAGTTATCTAGATTATACTTCAGAAAATCCAATTCTCATCATAGTGTAGGAATTAAACTAAAAAAATTTCAAAAAATATCTCCCCTTCTTTTTTTGTTCTTTTTTTTTTGAAAAAGCAAGAAAATCTAAAAACCTAAAAAACTAGAATTCTCCACCCCCGAACCTGAGAGAAACACTGTCCTCAATGTTTAAAAGTAGGATGATGAGAATGCATTGAGAAATACAATTGTGGGAGTTCAATGCATCCTTTTTGGAAATGGAGCAAGGATGTCATATTGTTCAGTGGGTGTGACATTGTCTTGATCAATAAATTCATCTCTTTTTCTAACGGGTTTCGATACTATTTTAGCCTTTTTAAGACCAGATTGCTCAATTATGTCACCACTATGAATAATGGTAGCTGCCTTTGTTTGTTCCATGTTTGTAATTGAAGAATTAATCTTGTTTCCTACATCCATATTATCAAGATATTCATTTGGTGGGAGAGGACATTCCTCTTTACTAATGGTCTGTAGCATTTGAGACATCATGTCCTTCAATTCAGTCATGGAATTTGTGTTATCTTTTAATTGGGCTTTAATTTGAGCAATTTTCTTCTCCTGGTATTGCATGAATTTATTCTCCACTTTCCTCTTATGTGGAGGAAGGTAAGGTCTGGGAGCAAGTGGTCCTTTGTGGTGATAGGGTTGATGTTGGGACTTCTGTGAGACATTAGCCTTATATTCATTTCTAACAGTAGAATGATTACTCCATTTGGAATTATGTCTCTAAAGATGGGGAAAAATGTTGCTCATAAGAATGTGTCGATTCATGAAGTGCATCCTGAAATGCAGGAGCAATACATTCCTTAAAGGGACATTTTTCCATTTCCATGGCCTCAATTGTTCTATCTAAGGATGCTATTTTCATATCATCTTCTTCATTCGTAGCATATATTTCTCCCCTGGAAGATGTGGTGGTGGACTTAGGCTTGTTTGGGAAACCTTATTTTTCTAAATCAGCCCAAGTTTGTGCACTCTCTACCAACCATTCCAAATACTCTTGCGCCTCTTCACGTTGTTTGTTTAAGAAATTACCATTGCACATCATTTCAACAAACTGGCGAATATCAGATTTAAGTCCTTCATAAAAGAAGCGAATGAGATGCCAAAGTTCGTATCCATGATGTAGACAAGTTAACAATAATTCCTTAAATCTTTCCCAGCATTGACAAAAAGTTTCATTATTTGTCTCGGTAAAATTCATTATATTTCGACGAAGAGCATTTGTCTTATGTATAGGAAAGAACTTATTCAAGAATTTCCTAGTCATTTCTTCCCATGATTGTATGAAACCTGTTGGCAATGAATGAAACCACATCTTAGCTTGTTCTTTTAAGGAAAAAGAAAATAGTTTGAGTCTTACCATATCTAATTCGATATTTTGTGTATGTTGGGTCATGCATACTTCATCGAATTCTTTTAAATGCATGTAAGGACTCTCACTATCCAACCCATAGAATTTGGGAAGTAATTGAATTACTCCCACCTTTAATTCAATCATACCAACATTTGGAGGTAAAAGTATACATGAAAGTGTGCTAGTATAATTAGGCTGTAAATAGTCTCTTAGTGTCTTCCCACAAGGATTTTGGTTATGCCAATTATCCTTATGTGTTTTATGTTGGGTCTTTCTCCTATTTCCATGTGGTTGACAATGATTCCTCCATTGATGTATATCATCATTAATTATAAGTGGAGGATCATCAGCATCAAAGAGAAGATTACTCGTCTATGAGGAAACATTATCACTATCCAAGATGAAAGGTGGTTCATCATTATTAAAGAGTGGATTGTTTCTCCATAGGAAAATATCTTCTTTATAAATGATGGGGTGTAAATTACCCTTTTTATTTGTGTTTAGATTATTCATTAGGTGCAACTCATCATGTCTTCTCTTCTCTTTTCTTTTCTTTTTCTTTTTTTTTCTTTTGTTTTTTTGTTTTTACTAACCTAAATGATGCAACCTAACTTCTAGAATGATGCACAATCAAAAGGGCACACTCAAATAATCCTAAGGCTAATAAGCAGCAATATATTTGACTCTCTTGGATTTATGTGTGGACGACATTTTTTATTAGCCTAGACTAGCGTTCTGCCTCTCTTTATCTAATGACTCCAATTTTGTAATATTGAAATTTCAAGTTAAGCAATGAAAAGATCAGTTTTTGAAGATAAGGGTATTTTAGTCATTTCACTATTCACCTTGACTAAACCCAGGAATTTGATCCTAAAAATGGTTCCATTAGATGCGTCTCGGAAAAATGAATCCAACGAGACTAAAATCACTGAAAACGGAGTTAAAATGGGCAAGTTATGGCCCTTTGAAGTTCAGGGGCAAAAATGTAATTTTGTTAAAAAACCAATTTACCCTGCAAAAACACAGGGGCCCGTTTTGATACGGGCACCCCTTCATCTTCAACCTCTAGAGGGTTCTAGAACGGCGGTGATTGGAGGAGAAATCACTGCCATTCTGGAGGTTTCTCCACTGCCATTCAAAGGTGGTGAGAGCCCCCTCCAGAACCCTCTCTTAGCTCTATAAATAGAGCTCTTGGGCACCTCTAATGGCATCCCAAACTGTTGAAGAAAACCTGTTGAGGAGCAGTGACCTAGAGGAGAAAATAAGGAGAAAAACCCAGCAACGAGCTAGGTACGCCCAAGATCCCTCAAAACCCATTTCCACCATAGTTCCAAGAACAATTTCCCTAGGTTTGATGATTTATGTGCATTGCATATGGCATGATATGAGGTTGGTCGACCATACCATACTAGAGATCCATGAGTTGGATTCCATGAAGCATCTTATGCATATCATGATGTTATGATATATATGTATATGATACTTTTGATTTTGGATTATATGATCCTTTAAGTCGTTAGTATTTCAATTTAACAATGGATTTTAATATCGATGTTGCACTTGAGTATTCAAACATACACATGTTTTGAATGAGCATAAGATTTTAAAACATCTCATGCATTATAAAACTAGTAGTGATAGGAAGGGCAAGGAATGCTTGTGCTAGGAAGACACCCAGACTAAGTGCAAGTAAGTAAACCCCTATCTTATCTTTCAATGTTACTTGATTGTAGTTACTCTTTAATAGCTGGGGCTGTGACTAACACTTTCTTGGAAATAATATTGATTTAAACTTTGCCATGGCTAAATAATTTGAGAATGTGTTTTGACACTTGGGGTTTTATGAGAGATTGGTTTCCAAAAAGAAAAAGATTTTCATGCATCTCATACTTATAAAACAAGAGATCTCGCCTTTTTATCAAAATTGCATCATATAAAAACCCGGGTCGTGACAGTTGGTATCAGAGCACGGTTTAGCCCAATTATGAGGACCAGTTATGAGGAGAATAACTTATAATCAAGTTTCATCCATGAAAGAGTAAGGGGTAATAGGACAACACAAACTGAGATGTGGTGAATTGCCTTGTGATTACAGATGCCTAGGAAGAAAGGAAGCAATGCTCCAAGACCTGAAGCCCCACCAGTAGACTCCACTAGGTCGGGCAATGGGATGGCTGAGTTATTCCAACAATTCCTACAAAACATGGGACAATACATGAATAGTCAAAGCCAAACCCCCATCACACGAGATCCTTCCCCTGATAAAGCAATAGATAGGACTGAGGTTCAGTTAGAAAGGTTTCAGAAACTAGCTCCCTCATTCACAGGAGAAGATGAAGCATCTACAGCTGAAAAATGGTTAATTGACATTGAAAAGATATTTAAAGCCATGAACATAGCTAAAGAAAGAAAAGTACCCATGGCCACATTTGTGTTTAGGGGAGAGGCTACCTTTTGGTGGGAAACAGTAGAAAGAACTTATTTTGATCAGCAAGAAACAATAGTATGGGAAGAGTTTAAAAAGGTCTTCAATGACAAATATTATCCTAAACACATAAGGAAACAGAAGGAAAAGGAATTTATGGACTTAGAACAAGGAAATATGACCGTCCAACAGTATGAAAGTAGATTCATCAGCCTCCGAAGATTTGCACCACGTGCTTGTGCTGATGAGGAAGATGCCGCAGAAAGACTCGTAGATGGACTCAACCCAGGACTCAGGAACAGAGTTCTAGGTTTCCAACCTTCCACAATAGCCAAAGTTGTAGAGATGGCCTCCCTCTACGAAAAAGATTATCAAAGGAACTAGGCAATAAGAGAAACTAAGAACATCAACACCATGAGGAACAAAGGAAAGAGACCCTTTAAGTCATCTGGACCTAGGCCACCTTTCAAGAAGCCGTTTGAAAATAAAGGAAGAAGACCAGACTGGAAGGCATGCCCTAGGTGTAACAGAAATCATCCAGGCAAACCATGTCCCACTTTCAACATCACTTGCTATAGTTGTGGAGAATTAGGACATTTTTCTAGTAACTGTCCAAAAAGGAAAGTACAAGAGCGTAAAGAAGATCAAGTTCCAAAACGCCAAGGATGTGTCTTTGCCCTCACTTCCAATCAAGCCCAAACTTCAAATGCAGTCGTTGAAGGTATTCTTTCTATCTATGATACACCTGCTAACGTTCTATTTGATACAGGCTCCACTCATTCTTTCATATCGCGAGAATTTGCATCATCCTTGGACATTATACCATAGGACCTAGACTTCACTCTAGAAGTTATGACTCCTGTAGGCCAGGCACTTCCCACCTATTCTTATCTCCAGGATGTCCCCATTTTGATTAAGGACCATTTGTTACATGCAAATCTTATCCACTTAGATATGAATGACTTCGACATCATCCTAGGTATGGACTGGCTAGCCTTTCATCAAGCCTTTGTTGATTGCCATCAGAAACGTGTCACTTTTACCCTACCTAATGGAGACACTTTCACCCTCCAAGGAAGAAAGGATTATTCTGGAGCGTGTGTTATTTCTGCCATGAAAGCAGTTAAGCACATTGCTCATGGATGCCCCTTCTTCTTAGCCAAGATTGAATCCGTCGAGAATCCCCAACCAAAGCTAGAGGATGTCGAGGTAGTCCGAGAATTTCCTGATGTATTCCTTGAGGACTTACCAGGTCTACCTCTACCAAGGGAAATTGAGTTCATCATTGACCTTATACCCGGTACTTCCCCTATTTCCAAAGCTCCTTACCGAATGGCTCCTGCAGAACTAAGAGAACTGAAGACACAGTTACAGGAACTAATTGACAAAGGGTTCATACGACCTAGCATATCTCCGTGGGGAGCTCCAGTCCTTTTTGTTAAGAAAAAGGATGGCTCCATGAGACTGTGTGTAGACTATCAGATGCTGAATAGGGTCACCATTAAAAATAAGTACCCTCTTCCCCGAATTGATGATCTTTTCGATCAACTTCAGTCAGCCGGAGTCTTCTCTAAGATTGATCTACGATCCGAGTACCATCAACTTCGAGTTAGAGAAGAAGATATCCCTAAGACATCCTTCAGGACCTGATATGGCCATTATGAATTCAGAGTGATGTCCTTTGGTTTAACTAATGCTCCAGCCGCGTTTATGGACCTTATGAATAGGGTGTTCAAGGAGTACTTAGATAAATTCATCATAGTGTTTGTGAATGATATCTTAATATATTCTGAAACTCCTGGAGACCATAAGGAACATCTAAGGATAACATTAAGCACCCTACAAGCACACAAGTTATATGTAAAATTCAATAAGCGTGAGTTTTGGCTGGAAAAGGTTAATTTTTTAGGACACATTATTTCTCAAGATGGCATAGTAGTTGACTCTACTAAGGTTGAATCAGTACAGAACTATGAAAGACCTAAGACGGTGACAGAAATAAGAAGCTTCTTAGGACTTGCCAGATATTACAGGAGATTCATCAAAGGTTTTTCACAAATTGCTTTACCTCTAACTAGGCTGACCAGGAAAGACATAAGATTTGAATGGAATGACAAATGTGAAGAAAGCTTCCAAGAACTAAAAAGAAGGTTAACTACAGCACCTGTCCTTACCTTACCTTCAGGAAGTGGCGGATTTGAGATATACAGCGATGCCTCGCAACAAGGGCTAGGCTGCGTACTTATGCAACATGGGAAGGTAATTGCTCATGCTTCTCGACAACTCAAGAAGCATGAAGTCAATTACCCGACCCATGACTTGGAATTAGTGGCCATAGTCTTTGCTTTGCGAATCTGGAGACATTATTTATATGGGAAAAAGTTTGAAGTGTTTACAGATCATAAGTGTCTTAAATATATCTTTTCCCAACAAGACTTAAACATGGGACAAAGAAGATGGATGGAATACTTAAAAGACTATGACTTCTCCATTCATTATCACCTTGGAAAAGCTAATGTGGTAGCTGATGCATTAAGTAGAAAAACCCAAGGGATGTGTGCAATTTTATTAACTAAGAGATGGAAGCTATTACAAGAAGTAATCACATGAAAAACAGACATAAGCAAGCACAAGATCATTATGGCAGGTCTAACAATAAAGTTGGCTGTTAATGAAAAGGTTAAACAAGAACAGGAAGGGGATCCAGATATACAAGCTTTCATAGGAAAACCAGGGTTTACAAAAAGGGAAGATGGTAGCGTTTACATGCAAGGAAGATTAGTGGTACCGGCTAATGAAGAGTTAAGACAAGAAATCTTAAAAGAGGCTCATCGGTCTAAGTATACTATACACCCAGGAGGGACTAAGATGTATCAAGACTTAAAGAAACAATATTGGTGGGATGGTATGAAAAGAGACATAGGGGAATTTGTGGCAAAGTGTTTAACATGTCAACAAGTAAAGGCTGAACATCAAAGACCTGCGGGATTGTTACAACCCCTTGAGTTACCCGAATGGAAATGGGACCATATCATAATGGACTTCATCGTAGGGCTACCCAGGACCTCTAAGGGTCATGACATGATCTGGGTAATTGCTGATAGATTAACTAAGACAGCCCATTTCCTTCATATACATCATACCCAATCCACTGACAGCCTATCTCAGCTATACATCAAAGAGATAGTAAGTCTACATGGCATACCCCTTAGTATCTCCTTAGTATCACTTCAGATAGGGATAGCTGCTTCACTTCGCAACTCTGGAAGTCTGTCCAAAAATCCTTAGGATCTTCCTTGAACTATAGCACAGCCTTCCATCCACAAACCGATGGATAGTCAGAGCGCACAATCCAGATAGTCGAAGATATGTTGTGAACTTGTACCCTTGATTGGAAGCAGAGCTGGGATGAAAACCTACCGCTAGTCGAGTTTGCGTACAACAATAGCTTTCAATCAAGCATTGGCATGGCTCCATACGAGGCGCTCTATGAGAGACCCTGTCGATCACCCACTAGTTGGAGTGAAGTTGGAGAGTCCAGGGTGCTCCAATCCGAGTTGGTAGAGCAATGTGCCAAGAAGGTCACACTCATAAGAAGGCGCCTCCTCACAGCTCAAAGCCGCCAAAAGAGCTATGCAGATCGAAGGAGGAGACCATTGGAATTCGACATAGGAGAGCACGTTTTCCTGAAGATATCTCCCACTAAAGGAGTTATGAGGTTCGGTATCAAAGGCAAGCTTAGTCCGCGTTACATAGGACCTTTCAAAATCTTGGAGAAAGTGGAAAAAGTGGCCTACAGGATCGCACTACCCCCTCAGCTATTTGAAGTGCATAATGTATTCCATGTATCTATGCTAAGGAGGTACGTGCCTGACCACGCTCATGTCATCAACCAGGTACCCATAGAGTTGACGGAGGATCTCAAACTAGAGACAAGACCAGTTGAGATCTGGGATCATAAGAATAAGAAGTTGCAGAACAAGGACATACCCTTAGTCAAAGTTTTATGGAGAAATGCGCACATGGAAGAAGAGACTTGGGAACCAGAGTCCGAAATGCGAGAAAAGTTACCCCAAGATCTTTTGACTGTATATAGTAGAATTTTGGGGGCAAAATTCCCCTAAGGGGGTAAGAATGTAATGGCTCCAATTTTGTAATATTGAAATTCCAAGTTAAGCAATGAAAAGATCAGTTTTTGAAGATAAGGGCATTTTAGTCATTTCACTATTCACCTTGAATGAATCTAAGAATTTGGTCCTAAAAATATTCCATTAGATGCGCCTCAGAAAAAGGAATCCAACGAGACCAAAATCACCCAAAACGGAGTTAAAATGAGCAAGTTATGACCCTTTGAAGTTTAGGGGCAAAAATGTAATTTTGTTAAAAAACGAATTTACCCTGCAAAAACACAGGGGCCCGTTTTGATATGGGCACCCTTTCATCTTCAACCTTTAGAGGGTTCTAGAACGGTAGTGATTGGAGGAGAAATCATCGCCATTATGGAGGTTTCTCCACCGCCATTCTAAGGTGGTGAGAGCCCCCTCCAGAACCCTCTCTTAACTCTATAAATAGAGCTCTTGGGCGCTTCTAATGCAGCCCAAAATGTTGAAGAAAACCCGTTGAGGAGTAGTGACCTAGAGGATAAAACAAGGAGAAAAACCCAGCAACGAGCCAGGTACGCCCAAGATCCCTCAAAACCCATATCCACCATAATTCCAAGAACAATTTCCCTAGGATTTTGCATGAAAAACCATGCAAAATGGAGCCCTGGAGACTCATCAAGGACCCAAGGACGTTCCCTAGGCCGCACTGGTTCGACAGGGTCAAACCAGGGTGTCCTGAGGACGCCCTAGTTCCCCAACGAACAAGACGTTCCAATAGGAACGTCACACGTCGTCCCATTTGAAAAAAAACCAAACGAGTGCGTGCGGGGACGCGCCCACAAAAGAGGCAGTCAGGCGGGAAAACCCAGCGCGTTTGTAGACGCGCCTGTTGAGTCACATGCCATAGATGCGCTAGCACTGCGTGTTTTCTCATTCCTTAAGGAAGCCGGGGCGCACGACGCAAACGCTTTAGCATTCTGTTTTTTTTCATTCTTAAGACCCTATGTACGTGCGACATTAAAATGCTTATAACTTGAGATCTAGAGCTCCGATTGAGGCACCGCAAAAGGCGTTGTGTCCGTGTCGATGATGCGGACACATCCAAACTATAAAATCCCTGATCAAGGCCCAATAAAAGGTGAGCATGACCCTTAGAATAGGATGGTGGCTCATGACCGCTAGACCTTTGGAAAACTGAGGATACAAAAGCCCAATTAGGACCTTAGGACACCCATAGGCATAGGAATGGACCCCTAATACCTAAGTAACAAGAAAAACCACTCTAAAACCCATAAAAGATAGGCTAAACTAACCTTGAGTCCCCAAACCATGTTCAGGAGCATCCGAGGACAAAGGGGTTAGCGCAACCTAGTCAGATAGGTGCTCTATCACTATTAGATTCTTTTAAAAGAACTATTATTATTTTGAGAACATATGTTTTAAGTATCTGACTTGTTTAGCATGACTTAATTCAACATGCATGTGATAAATGCTTTGTACATAGACATGTTTTGTAAATGATTGCATATACATTATGCACATATATGTATTGCAAATAAGTGTATACATTGCATGATTTAAGTACTTGTAAAGATTGCATGTCCTTGAGGGTTGCCAAAAGACGTTGGAGTGTCGAGGGCCAAGCAGTTGTGAGGGACCCAAAGAGGACAGGTTTTGAAAAGAGGTTTTGGCTTATTTGATCTTATGTGATTTGGGCTAGTAAGCCTGTGGGTGCTATGCCAAGGGGTCTGGGTTGGCCACCCGACCTCTACCACTATTAGGTGGATGGGTACCAAGCCGAAAAAGAGGCAAGTCCCTAAGTCGACTGCATGTGGTACAGGGGGCTACCACTGGTGTCACGGCACTGGGTCGACATGTAATAGGCCCCGTGGAGGCTATGACCGAGTGTCCTCAGGTACCCGGGGACCACACGGCAAGGAGGTCGTGGGCATAGTGGACCCTATGGTTTGATGATTTATGTGCATTGCATATGGCATGATATGAGGTTGGTCGACCATACCATACTAGAGATCCATGAGTTGGATTCCATGAAGCATCTTATGCATATCATGATGTTATGATATATATGTATATGATACTTTCGATTTTGGATTATATGATCCTTTAAGTCGTTAGTATTTTAGTTTAACAATGGATTTTAATAGCGATGTTGCACTTGAGTATTCAAACATACACATGTTTTGAATGAGCATATGATTTTAAAACATCTCATGCATTATCAAACTAGTAGTGATAGGCTCCTACTGAGTATAGTATATACTCACCCAATCCTCAACATTTTTCAGACACCAAGTAAATACTTAAGGTCAAGGAACGCTTGTTCTAGGAAGACACCCAGACTAAGTGCAAGTAAGTAAACCCCTATCTTATCTTTCAATGTTACTTAATTGTAGTTACTCTCTAATAGCTGGGGATGTGACTAACACTTTCTTGGAAATAATATTGATTTAAACTTTTCCATGGCTAAATAATTTGAGAATGTGTTTTGACACTCGGGGTTTTATGAAAGATTGTTTTCCAAAAAGAAAAATATTTTCATGCATCTCATACTTATAAAACAAGAGATCTCGCCTTTTTATCAAAATTGGATCATATAAAAACCCGGGTCGTGACACTTTAGGAGTTGACAACTACTTACCAGTTAGGTTTTGTCCAAAGTGGTTAATACAACCCTCGTGTAAGGAGGCGTTTAGACCTCAACAAACGTCAATAAGAGGTGGGGGAAGAGCGAGGCTCTATTAGGCAATCCCCAATAACCACAGTGATCAAAAGCCACTAGAGTGACAATAAATCGTGTCCTATTAAGAGGATCCTATGAGCATGTGATGACCCTATAGGTCTCTTCTAATTGATTTTAATTTAATGTGAATGGTGAGGTTGCGTGCTTGAGGTGATTTTCCTAGGTGGACCAATGAGTGGTGATGAAATCCACTCTTGATCTTGTGGGGGTAGGGTGCCCTAACTAATTAATTTTCATACACCATGGCAATTCGATCAACATATAAATCACCTTCAAACATTAAACGTGCCCTAAGAATGCACTTAAAAGCAGTAAACTAATACAAAATCCTAAAATGCAACAATTATAAAAGATGCTTTCTATATGAGTTGCACTACCAAACAATGCAAATTATTCTAAATGCAAACCCTAATCTAGGAAATAAATGAGTGAGGAAACTTACAGTGGGATTTCTGATGAAGATCAAGTGTGGGCCACCTTATTCCATACTTGCCCTGTATTATACAACCCTTTAAAATTTAAAAAGGAAAGTGTAAATTACAAGGATCCTCACTACAAGATTCAGTAAAAAAAAAAAAAAAAAAAGTCCCATTCTAGGAAAGCAGGGAAATTTTCATTTTGGTGAAGATCCACCTGTCAAATTCCTCTACTTTCTAATTTCCTAAAAAATAAAATTAGAAATTAGTACCAACTTCAGGAAACAAGGTTATTATGCCCTAAAAACTATTGAAAAATCACCTAAATTTTCCTAAAATTTCTATAAAAAAAATTAAAAATTTTAGCTTTTGTTATTTTTTTGGATTTTTTTATTTTTTTTGGATTTTTAATTAAATTTTATGAAAACTCCTTTCCAAGACCCCGACAATAGTGCCAAAAATTTGTTGATTGTTTAACTGCAAGTGCACGGGCTATTATAGTTTAGCTTATGCAAGTACGGCTCGATCCCACAAGGACCTGATTTAAAATGATGGAGTTTTCAATAAAATTCAATTAATAAAAGAATAAAAATAAAGAATATACCATAATTAAACTAACAATAAACTAAACTTTCTCAATTTATTCAATTGTTGCAATTTACCCAATTATTTATTCCAAAAAAATAGAAAATGCAACTAAATCATTTGTCCTGGATAAGCCTGTCCCTAAATTGCACTGTCCCTGAATAGTCAAAATGTGAATAAAACAAAACCAGGACATAGATGTAAATAGAATAGGGACCCAGTTGGAATTTCAAACAAAGGACAAAGGTGTCATTTCTCAGATCTGCCAGGGGCATATTTGTAAATTTCTGGGGTTCTGGTTTTTAATGAAAAAAACCAAGAAAACAGTGATGAGAAAACCTTAGAGGGGGAAGAAGAGAGGAGAAAGAAGGAAGGAAGGAGAAGAAGAAGAGAAAGGAAGAGAAGAAGAAGAAAGGAGGGGAGAAGATGGGGAGAAAACCCTCCCTGAGCCGTGCGGTGACGGAGAGGAAGTACGATGGAAGCAGGGTTTAAGGAGGAAGGGAAGAGAAGAAGGGAAGAGGAAGGAGGAGACGAAGGAAAAGAAGGAGGACCTCGGGGGTGGGAACCCAATTCGGGTTTCCTTCCCTGGTGCATCCGATAAAGAGATCGGAGAATGGGACGGCCTGGATTTCTCCGGTCTGGGGAGATGAAGCAAAGTAGGGCTAGTGGTCTGTGTACTCTGGTGAAAACAACAAGGGCATTGACTGGTGCTAAAATTGCAGAAGTTGTCAGGTTGGGAAAATCTAGCATTCACCGGCCTAGCCTGTGGAAAAAAAAAACTAGACTGGAGAGAGAGAGAGAGAGAGAGAGAGAGAGACAGAAACAGAAGAGAGAAACGAAGTAGAGAGAGACAACAATTGAGGGGTTAGGTGGAGGTGAAGCAGCCGATTTCTGTGGTGAGGATTTGCCGGTTGGAAGGGAGAGTTAACAGAGATGAAAAACGAAAGGGAGATGGGGATCGACATGGCCTACTAGGCGGCGTCGATGGAACGCCAAGAGAGAGAGTGTAGGAGAGAAGGCTTGTGCAGTAGTGCGGTTGAGAAAGAGAGAGGAGAAGAGAAGTGAATGGGAAGAGGGGGAGAGGAAGAAAAGAGAGAATGGAGGAGGAAGAAGGAGGGCGAGTGGAGAACAATAGGACGTGAGAGTAGAGGGAAGGTGATTTTTGCGTTTTTATGGGTTAGCTCCCCTCCTACAGTTTTGGAAGGTGGTTAAGAAGAGGAGAATAAAGGGAGAAGGGGAAGTAGGTGGAAAAGGAAAGACGTAAAAATGAGGGAAAGAGAGAAGGAAGGAAAGGAGGAAGAAATGGAAGGAGAAGTGGGGGAAAGGGTTGCCCTTTACTTATTCCTTGCTAATTTGGGTTACCATTTTGTTCATGATTCCACATTAAGCTCAATTATTGTTTAGGAAACTATTCCATCCATCTTGATGGGTCATTTGATCCACCCAATCTTCTTTAAGAGATCAGCCCCGTTAACTTTTAATCGTAGCCGTCCATGCCTCTTTTGGTTAATCTGCAAAAGAAAATACTAAATCAAAATCATTTGAACCACATATTAATAATCTAATGAGCTATAATGATCATCTAATCATTGAGTTTGACAAATTAAGGTTTGGACGGTCAATTGGAGTTAAATTCAAAATCAAGCTAAAATTTACAAATATGAACGGTTAGATGATCTAATTGAATACTAAATTAGCAGTATTTTGACCAAAATTGAACACTTAACAACCACCATAATAGTGGTGATAACATCAATAGACATCATTACAACGGCAATCTTGGAGACACTGTTACTGTGATGGTTAGGACGTTCTTTAAAGATTGCCCCAGAGGACAATGTGTTAGAAAGACTAACATTAAAGATAAAATAGAGATGGCCCCACATTGGTAATGATGATTCATTATGATATCTTTTCATTTACGTATAGATCATGCTTTTGACTGTCATTACCATTACTTGAAGCAAGTATTAACCTCAACCCAAGTTAAGGAAGGCACCTTTTTAATTGTTGATAGACATGCCAAGATCCTCCTTGATTTAAGATCCAGTCACTCTTGTAGTTTGAGTGTTGGCACCCTAATGAATGTGCCTTTATATGTATTTAAAAATCCCTCGATTGGAGGTTATGACACTGATTGGCAAGTTATTGAAACTGGTAAGTACCTCTAACGAGTACTTGTGGAAATGATGATGAGTGAGAAGATGGATATTGACCTTATCATCCTCGATTTGAGGGATTATGATATCATCCTTAGGATGGATTCCATTGTTGGAGGATAGTTGATTGCAGTGAGAAGAAAGGTACTTTTGATATACCGGATAACTGTTGATCTCACTCCTGAGTAAGAAGGGGCATCACTGAGATTTGCGTTAGCCTTGCCTTAAAGGCAATATAGTACTCATCTGATGTACCGAGTTCTCCTAGTTTTGTGATTGTGGATGACAGAGAACGGCTATAAAGTGAGCACATAGAGGGTGTGTGAAGATTCACGATCTTCTTGAGGAGGTTTTAGGATTTTATGCCATGAGAGATTAATTTGTATACTAATTTGACATAAGATATAGTGTCATTTTCTAAAGTTCTATACAGGATGGCCCCAGTTGAGCTGGAAGGGTTCCAACTATGGTAGTTACTTGACAAGACATTATCAGACCTAGTGGGTCTTCATGGGATGCATTAATCCTCTTTGTGAGAAGAAAGATAGATTCTTATTGCTAAGCACGGATTGTTGAATGTTTGATAATTCCACGGTGGAGAATTGATATTCTTTATCATATATTGATGATCTATATGATTAGCCGTGGATGGTGCATAGTATTGATGGATATTGATTTGAGGTCTGGTTACCACCAGTTGAGGATTATGACTGAAATGTCCTTAAGACAAATTTTTTAAAACTTGTTATGATTGCTACAAGCTCTAGATCATATAAATTGATGAAATTAGTACATTGATAGTTTGAATGGATATGATGCGTTGAATTTCTAAAGGTTGCTAAGATGAGTTATGATTAAGTAGTGAATGATGTTTTTTGTATATCATGACTTTGCAGAGCACAAGTTCTTGTGTATTATTTTGAGCATCTAAAGGACTCATCTTTTGCTATAAATGTATTATTCTGAGCTCTGATTTTGATTGGCATGTGATTGCCTGTTACTGAGCCGATACACTCTGATTTTGATTGGCACATGATTGCCTATTATTGAACTGGTATGCATTGATTTGGATTGGTATATGATTGCTTGTTGGGAACTGGTATGCTCTGATTTGGTTGGCGTGGATTGACTATTGATGACCATATGTGATCCAATTTTGATTGGCATATATTGCATGTTCAAGAGTAATATGATACGTGTGATTGATGGATATACACTACCTAATGATGAGGTACTATGCTGGAATGGATTTGAGGTAGAATTGCCTATATGTGAGTTGTGGCACTTCAATTTTGTTGACACAATGATTTACTTATGCTAAAGATGTAAATACATGATTAACTCTTAGATGAGAGTATGATTTATGTAAATTGCATTATATGTGGTTATGATGTGTTCTAACCACAATATAAGTATCGAATTTGGAATGGTTTGAAACAAACATTGGTTTATATATATAAGCTATTATCTAAGGAGATAACATGATATGAAATTGTTTATTGACATTTGACTCTGAAATGATGATCCCATATGTGGGTCTTATGATGTGGGCATGTTTCTAGAATTGTTGTGGAATGGCATGCAAAGAATTTTGAGGATGAAATTTTCTATGAGATGGGTAGGATGTAATATCTGCTATTTTTAAATTCAATAAATATTTAATTTTGTGGAATTATGAAAATTTGAAAAAATTAAGAAATAGAGAAAATTAGAATTTGAAGATAGAATCTTGAGTTAAAACCTCAATGATTAGAATGTACTCAAAAAATGGAATCCAACGCCACTAAGAACGCTAAAATCGGAGACTGGAGGAAGAATAGCTAATTATTTTAATTTATGTATTTATTTAAAATTACACAAGGGGGTTAAAACTATAAAATCACATGGGGCCCATGAACTGGGCGCTGGAATGCATGAAGGCTTTAAATGCATGTCTCGTCTCCTACACAACCATAACTCCCCCTCAGTTCTTGTGTCACCGACAACGGCGACTACTCCAAACGTCAGCAATGATGCGAACATCCCCGTCCTAGGTGCCCATAGTGAAGGGAAGCCTCTTATTTCGGCTGGCCTAATTCGAGGTAAGCCTCATCCTCTTTCCCACATTCTCCATTTCCAACATCTATGTAGAGTTTTGAGTTTTTAAACCCCAAAAAACGATGTGGAATGTCATTTTTCTAGTGACTGTATGAATCTTATTGTTTTTGCAAAAATAAACTCATGAAACAATGTTAGATGGATGATCTGAACCATTCATCTTGTGCACGGTAATACGAAGAACAAACTCGTGAATTTTCATAGTAATTGGATAACTAGGACATCGAAAAAACTAAGAAAATAGTAAGAGGAAGATTTTTAGGAACGTGGTGAAAATCGTATAAAAATGCCATATAATGATAGAATTTGTTGAAGGGGAGCTTTAAAATGTCATCTACGCAAAAAAATTGAGCTACACAGTGCAAAAATTGCACCATTTGGACACCTGGGAGTCGTCAGCGACGATTGGAGTTTGGTCGTCGTCTCCAGCGAAGGTGCCCAGCTGGTTGTGGTTCCCTGCGACGATACCCAGCGGCGGCAGCTCGGGCAGCGAATGCATGCACGACACGTGGTAGGACATGCCCTTAACACGCTCGACACGCATGGCAATGCAAGAGGGGCGGCACGCCTAGCGCAATTTAAACCCATTTTCTTAATTTTTTTAAATTTTCTAGGCCGTTCATTCACAAAAGCGTGATTTTTAGAGTTAGAGAGGTCCAAATCACTATACGAAAGAAGCGTTATGATCATCTCAATGATACAGACCTAGATTCAAGATAAAAACCTAACTTTGAGCACCTTTTAATTGGTTAAACCACTAAATAGTATTAGATGATCTAGATCAGGCCAATCAATGTATGATCAGGCCTTAGACTTTGATTGTATGAGATGAGCTAGGGGATTATAAGAGTAGATCTCATTGAATTGCCAAGAAAAGTGATCTTGACCGTCGATCTGAGCAGGTGCCTTAGGATGTGTTGATTAGAGTGCAATCTAATTGTCAGATCGATGCGTAATCATAAAGATACATGGAATCACTAAACGAAATAGAAATTTAATGGATCATGATGAAAATAAGTAGGATTGAAATAAAAAATGACATATGACGGTGTAGATGTTAGGAAGACAAACATCTAGCTCAGGATTGCCCTAATAGAGAGTTAACCATATGATCTAGGCCATTAATATAGGATTAACTACCAGATCAGGGAGGTTATCGCATGGACCTGTTATTTGAGATGTGGGAACACCAAGTGATCGATGACTTATGTTGTGACAGGTACATCAGGGCGCACAACATGATATAGCCCATGCGGCTGATTAGAGTACCGCATTTATTGAGGTAGGTGATTACATTCGTGATTTTTCCATGATTTCTTAAATCATGACATAGTATTTGAAACTTTGAGGTGCAGGTTTTATGCCCTGCCATGTTGCATGAGATCATTTTCAACATGCATTGCAGATATGCTTGCTACTTCCTTTATGCATGGTTTATGCATTGTTTTTAGTATATTCCAATTGCATCGACTTGATTATTGAGTATATTGTTCACTAATTTGTGATGCATGATATTGATATGATGAATTACTCACTCGATTTGGTTTTTATCAAGAATGATTACGCATTATCATGTTTTCAGGAAAATTCCTTTATTCTACATGATTTACTCATATGTTTGAACATATGGATGATGGTATACACTACCATATCTTTGATCAGATCTTATTGAGATTTTTACACGTGGGAGTTTCTATGCCTTGTCGATTGGGACAATAGAGCTTGTGATGGGATGCATCCCCCCGTGAGTGCTTGAGTGCCCCGTGTGGGTGAAAGGGTGAAAGTGGGATTAGAATGCATCTTTCTTTGAGTGCCTGAGTGCCCATGTGGGTGAAAGCGGGATTGCAATGTGTCTTTTTGTGAGTGCCTGAGTGTCCCATTGTGGGTGAAAGGGTGAAAGAAAAAAGTACTAAGAGTTGGCCCCACGTTGCCGTAAGTGTATTTGAGACACTCATAGGGCTTGATCATACACGATGTTTTGTTGGTTTTGACATGCATTCACGATGTTCTATGGATACTGATTTTCATTGTTTTGGCATACGTGTATCTACGTATTTTCTCATGTTATATATGTCTTGATGCCAATGATTGATATCACTTTGTTTATATCATGGATTTCATGTATTGTTCGTTATGGATTTTGATGTTTCGTGCATATATATTCTTCTTATGGGAATTTCCATGATCTTGATATCTTACGACATGTGATTTTATATCATTTTTGCAAATTGAATGTAAATCAACCACACAAGCATAGCTTCTTAAGGCATTGATTTGTTTTGCAATGACTTAGATTTTGGAGCGCGATAGTGCTAAGGGTAAGCAAGTGGAGCAGCAACGACTGAGTGAGGACCTCGAGGATCATCTACCTTTTTGTACATCAAAGACTGATTTAGTGTACGTCTCTTGGACTTGTGTTTCAATTTGTTGGGTTGTATATAGATGTTGACATTTTGGATAGATTGGACCCACACTACTTGTATAGTGTACTTTTAATTGCCAATGTGTGTATAACGTGGTAATCATGGATGGACCCAAGGGGAGAATTTATACATGTTATTCTTATTATTGTCTTTTCACATCTGTGTATGATTTGTCATGGTTTTACTTTGAGCATGCTCAGCGTATTTGGATTTGATTTTTATTTATTGTTGCAGTTTTGGAATGTGGTTGATCCTCAAGGTTTTTGTTTTCAGTTAATACTTTTAACACTACATAAGATTTATAAATCTTGAGTTTTTGTTTTCAGGGATCCCTCCTATTTTTCTTAAAAACATATTATTATTATTACGACTTGAGAAAAAGGTTTAGAAAAACCCAGGTGTCACAGTTTGGTATCAGAACTCAGGTTTATTCCATCATCACCGCTTTAAGGATCCAATTAGATTAATAGCCCTATGAGTTCAGGATGAGATTGATATAGGAGGAATACTTATACGATGTGATATTGAAACTTTGAATAGATGATTCTTTGAAGGAAGACTAGGTCCACCCCCGCTCCACTAGTTACCTCTCTTACCGAGCCATCAGGGCAAGGGGTACATGATATAGACTTAGTAGCCCGAGGGGTACAGAGCCTGATATTACATATACAACCCATTGAGTGAAGTAATTCCTAAGTATGAATTTCAGATATATGATGATTGCAAAATAGTTGATGACATGAGGATTGGCAGACTTTCTTTAGTAAAGATGAGACCTTGATCCTCGTATGATTACAAGAAAAACACACTTTCAGGGAAACTATGTGATTCTTATTGTATATAATTTAAATGGAGAGTATAATTGATAATGGCAAATGAGAACTTTATTATATGATGGAAGGTCTATACGCATAGACTATGTTATGAGGGTTCAAGTCCTAATTTGGGCAATATGTATAAACATGTGAAGAAGCAAAACAACTATTGTATGACAATCATGAGATAATAATGGAAAGGGATAAAAAATGATTACAAATAATAAGAGCTCGAGAAAGTTGAGAGGAGTATTGTATTAATTTAATCTTAAAGTGGAATTATTGTTCGTTATGGATTCTGATGTTTCGTGCATATATATTCTTCTTATGGGAATTTCTATGATCTTGATATCTTACGACATGTGATTTTATATTGTTTTTGCAAATTGAATGTAAATCACCTACACAAGCATGGCTTCTTAAGGCATTGCTTTGTTTTGCAATGCCTTAGATTTGGGAGCGCGATATTGATAAGTGTAAGTAGGTAGAGCAGTATTGACCAAGTGAGGGCCTCGAAGATCCTCTACCTTTTTGTACATCAAAGACTAATTTAGTATATGTCTCTTGGACTTGTGTTTTGATTTGTTGGGTTGTATATAGATGTTGATATTTTGGATAAATTGGACCCACACTACTTGTATAGTGCACTTTTAATTGCCAATGTATTTATAACATGGTGATCATGGATGGACCCTGGGGGAGAATTTATACATATTATTCTTATTACTGTCTTTTCACGACTGTGTATGATTTATCGTAGTTTTACTTTGAGTATGCTCAGGGATCTCGCCTATTTTTCTTAAAAACATATTATTATTATTATTATTATTATTATTATTACAACTTGGGAAAAAGGCTTAGAAAAACCCAGGGTGTCACAGTTTTGCTTTGGGCTTCAGAACAAACAAGATAAATGGCTCGGATCACTGAATCCTAATCATTTCCCT
Source organism: Warburgia ugandensis (assembly GCA_035236585.1). NCBI lineage: Eukaryota > Viridiplantae > Streptophyta > Magnoliopsida > Canellales > Canellaceae > Warburgia > Warburgia ugandensis. Next base: position 12,152,903 of record CP141127.1, on the reverse strand, counting down.
CACTTTTCAGACCTGGACCCAAAGGATTTCTCCTCACCATCAGCGTTCCTCCTTGAAATCTGACATAAACTCTCTAGATCACTATCTGAGAGTCTTTCTCATGTTCTTCTCATCGGAAAGAAGCCTGACAGTCGTCGGCGTACTGCAATTTCCTGCTACTATTCCCGTATGCACCTTTCGCTCTTCAATCTCAGGTTATTCCTCCTCCGATCACATTGGAACCAAGGGGGTTTTGCTCCTCCCTTTGTGTAGAGTAAAGTGGGAAGCTAAAATTAGCAATCGGAGTTGCCCTCATTGTCGGCGAGCTCCATATTTTTTGACAACCCAAAAACCTCAAAACTCCTCCGGCGTGGCTGGCACCTCTCTCTCTCTCTCTCTCTCTCTCTCTCTCTCTCTCTCTCTCTCTCTCTCTCTCTCTCTCTCTCTCTCTCTCTCTCTCTCTCTCTCTCTCTCTCTCTCTCTCTCTCTCTCATTGGGTTCTTGTGCTTGTTGGGTTTGGGATCTGTTTCTTTTTCGTTTAAATGAGGGGTGCCAGTATCAAATCTGGCCCCTTCTTTAGTTATTTTAATTTATTTAGGTTGATTATAATGATGATATTTTCATTGTATTAAACATCATGATTTCATTTAAAAGGTATGCATACCACGAATGATGAAATTTCAATGTCTCTTGACTATCAGACCCAGATTTTCTAAAAGTGGGGTCCACTTGTGAAATTACTAAATTAATGGATGTCTCAACACTTGATTTGATGTCTATAAAACTTTCACTTTAAGAACGTTACACTTATAATTGAAGAGCATTCAATGACTACCTTTGAGTTGGCTTAAATACAATGAAGAAATCCAATTGTGATTTGGGGAGGATTTTGATCCCATCAAGAGGCATCTAGAAGGGGTAGATTTCTCAATCTCTCACATTTATAGGTCTACTAATGATTTTGTAGACAAAGTGGGAAGAGTACTACTTAAAGACATCAAAGTTAGGAGATATGAAAGTGTTAAGAACTTAAGCAATACACTAAAAGCCTTTGCACTTATTGAATCCATCAAATCATTTTCTTAAACAATTGTCTGGTACCATTGTTGGGAGCTCTTATGTCTCATACCACAAGTTGGACCTACTTAGGATCTTAACATAATCCCCAGGCTTCACTATTGACATCCACCATGGCTCAGCTTTTGCTCTACCATTAGGTAACCTTTTCAACAAGTTGCCCCTTTCACGATTTGAACCCCTGACTTGGTGATTAGTCTGGTACCAAATATTAAGAATTTAACCAATGCTCCAAAAGCCCCATGATTGATGGAGTGAGTCAAATCGTCTTAAACCAAAGTCCCATATCATTTCCGGGCCCCCTTATGTCCCATATCAGTAGTTGGCTCCAGTTAGGATCATATGTAACGTACAGGCAGGGTCACGAGGAGACAAAAAGGATTACTAGGAGAAGTTGCGAAAGGAAGGATCCCACTACTAAGTAAAAAAGCTCTTCTCAAATGAAGAAAAAAAGCCGCAGTCTTCCTCGCATCTAGAGTTTCTGTTTCATTGGCTGTAAATGGCAGTTAATAGATTTTGCAGGACTCGTCACTGTACCCTGTTCATTGAGCAAGATGCAATTGGTTGAGCAATAATTTACTAAATATGCATGGGCGAAGCATTGAAAATCCCCAATTCCTATACTTAGCCTTTTAATAGTAGAGGTTAACGTCGGGAAAGGAATTGAAGGAATGTAAATGCTGTAATTGATGGGTTGAGATCAACTCGAGCTTTTACTTATCTTTGTACAGCCTCGGGGGAGTGATTTTCTCCCCATCTATTAATAAGACCACCTATCTGTAACTCCTGTGTGTGACAAAATGCCGATGAAAAATGGAAGCAGTCAACTAATCACGTTTAAACCAAAATACTCATATGCACTGGCAGCTATAGTCCAAGAGCCCTTCATAACATAGACCTCAAATTTACCCGGATTATGCGGTTCACTAATCAAAATTATCAAACGGTAATTATTGTCTTCTTTGCTCAGGGTATGGATCATTAAAAAGGGAATGCCTTTTCCCCCAAGAACTGAACAGGTTACGATCATCAAAACGATGATCTTCATTTGTAAAATAGCAATCTAAAAAATAGATATGAATAATCGCTTTTATGTGCTCGTAACTCTGAAGCACACTAGAACGCGGGTTCAAGTGCAAAAATTTGTTGGCTACGTGCGGTACAGCAATTGCTTTATTGGAGCCCATGGTTGTCCATATGGTTGGCTGTTGTCAACAAGTCTCTATCAATCTAATCTTTGCTCAATTCTAACAGGCAATGAAACCAACTTCTTTCAATGTGATAGATTATAAATCAGCTCATCATCATATCATTTTTCTTCCTCGATATAATATTCAAGAGGAATGACAAATGTAAGTGCGACCAACATTTTATGCATGTCAAGCATGCACTATACAGCAAGGTCAAGTCATGCGCACTTGACATGCACAAAATGCAAGTGCGCACTTAGATTTATCATTCCTACATAAAGATTTTCTCGTCTGTCAGCTATACCTGTAACATAATAATCCGACAGCCCATGTGCGAAGCTACACAATCTGAAACTTGCAGCCCTTCAGCTACTGTTTAGTATACATTGATTAGATAATCTAGAAGGCATAATATATCTAGAATGGATAGATATGATCAACAACGTCTGCGTCACATGTACTTCCAAAATTAGTGCCTTTTTTTCCCAACCTAACACAACGCACTATAGATAAAGTTGCCGCGTCAAATAAGCATTGGCAGATGAGAAATGCCATTTTGATATTAATTTCCAAAACAAACATAAAGTAAGATAAAGACAGCGGGTGGCCAACTGTGAATGGCTGTTTGATAAGGCGTATGGGAGGGCGTCTCTATATCTATTACTATCTACGGTGGTGGGCTATGAGCCAAGTCTTGGCACAACGTTTTCTCGAGTCAACTTGGAATTCCGTATATGGACAGGCATATTATCTGCTTGACTTCAACAAATAGTTGACCGCCGTAAAAGAAAGACTTTCCTTCAACGAACGCGTATTCATATATCCCAAGTCCACGCGTCCTATCTTTTGTTATCTTCTTTAAAATTTCCAGCACTTTTTGGAGGCATTTAATCAAATCAATCGCCCATCAACTACCTAAATGTATGGCTTTTCATTAACTAACACAAACCGTGTAATCTAGGCTGATATCTTTTACAGCCTATATTCACATGCATAAGTTCATAATGTACTAGTCAGAATGATCCTAAAATTGATCATACCCGGGTGAAACATTTTCGCTCTGCAAATGATTTTGATCATAATGGCTGTATTTGCGACGCATTTTGGACTCCCTCGGTTACGACAGCTACAATTGCCTATAGATGCGGCAGACGTTTGATCAGTGTGTTCTAGTTGTGTGAAAAATGCAAAATGGCATCTAAACAGGGTGCATGTGAAACAGCTACTTCATTGCCTTATCTAGTGGCTCTAAAAGTTGTTCATGTCCAATCATGAATGTGCAACATCTGATTTCCCTCTTAATTTTTTATTTGAAACAAATCCGCTCTTAAACCCTCAGCCGTATCCTCCTATTGGGTCTGGATTTTATAATGACGCCACTCACTTTATTAATAGATATTGCTTGGAATATAACAACCTTTAAACGCTAATTGTATTGGGTGCAATCGAACTCTCTCTCTCTCTCTCTTTAGTATCGGTGCAAAATTGAAGTCTATAGTGTGTCATGAGAAGGAGAACTTTGGCACAACGGTAAAAGTTGTCATTATGTGACCTTAAGGTCACAGGTTCAAAGGGTGAAAATAACCTCTTGCAAAATACAAGATAAGACTGCGTATTATAGGCCCTTATGGTCCGCCTCTACCTTGAACTCTGCATAGGCAGGAACTTCGTTCTCCGGGACTGCCCTTTTAGTGTGTCAAATATGAGTATGTCCATATGATTTTGAAATACCGTAGCCTTTCCTGTAGTGTTAGTCAATCCAGTAAACTTCATAGTGGTTAGTCTATCCAAAATACTATTATTATTTGTTCCAATATACAAAGACAAGTATGTTTTGGCGCGCTAGCTAAGCAATTCCAACAAAATGAAAGAAGAAAATGGAGAACACGTTTTGGTTTCCATGGTGATCCACAGCATAAGCCAAAGCATTGTGGAGCTACGTTGTAGTCATTGGACCGTCTATTTTCCTCGGTTGAGAAAACTACGTTCGGAATTTTCATGTCCCTTAACAAATTTTAATCGTTTAATCAAATTTCTACAATCACCCACTTAACTATACCATAAATAATAACTCGTTCACTTTGAATTTCCAAGAAAAGTCATGCAGCCTTCGTTGAACTTGATTTTTAGAGTCCATCTTGGATTGGTTGGTGGAAGCAATCAGACCCACAAATAGTGTTTTTTTTTTTTTTAATTTGTTGCACTTGTATTGAGAATAGATCGTAAATGAGAGAGAGAGAGAGAGAGAGAGAGAGAGAGAGAGAGAGAGGAACAAGGTACCCCTTTGTCACCAACAAAGCGGATACCACCAAAAAAATTAAGGCCAGCAGAAACCCCAACACTTAGTGACAGCTCACAACAGTCTCAGCTACCAAACCATACACCCCTGCCACGAGCCATCCACCACATACAAAAAGCAAAGACGCACTAAGAGGAGAAAGTCATAGTAACATTCCCAAGACAGTGGTAGAAGGTTGGCCCTGATTAAAGAACGCAATCCCCCACATGACTGGTTATTCATTCTTTGGCCTATTTATCTGCTTCCAAATTAGACGATCTTCTCACATGATGAAAGGAGATTTGAGGGTAATTTGTCCATTCTCTTATTTTTTCCACCCGTTGTGACACTCTCCAAGGTGATTAAGTTGACCTGAGATCTACTTGTGTCTTTGGAAAACCCCTCAATAAATAGAGGTAGCACAGGTTGAGATTTTGTTAAGTGTTCGTCTTTGGTCAAAATACTCCTAATTTAGTATTCAATTAGAACATTTAGGCCATTAATTTTAAGATTTTATATAAAATATTTTATTTTAGCTCTAATTGGTCATCCAACCATTGAATTGCAAAATTTTAACTATCAGATGATCATCGAAGCTATTCAGAAGAGTAATGAATAGTTTAGATAATTCCAATAGGGTCATGTGTATTGCAGATCAATCAACTCAAGCTTGGATGATACAGATCAAATCAAGGAGATTGGATGATGATAATGAAGCTTCCTACAAAGAGAGGACTTTGAAGACTCTTTGGCCAGAAGGAATTTGAAGAATGGAGGAGTCTTACAGAGTTTTGGCAAAATTGGACTGTTGGTGGACCCCACTCCCTCTCCATCTCTCTCACCTATTCACCTCTATCGGGTCTCTCTCTTATCCCATCTCTCTTTCTCTCTCACATCTCTTCTTCCTTTAAAAATCCACCTCCCATCACCGTACATACCTTCTCTCTCTCCACCTTCCTTCTCTTCTGGCTTCCCCCCTTAGCTAGAACACTTAGGAGGCTGGCAGATCACCACTACCCAAGTTCCCTTTCCTTTCCCCTTGTTCTCTCTCTCTCTCTCTCTCTCTCTCTCTCTCTCTCTCTCTCTCTCTCTCTCTCTCTCTCTCTCTCTCTCTCTCTTCTCCTCTTTCACTCTCATCTTCTCTCCTATGCACTCGCCATCTCTTTCCATTCACTCTCTTTCTTTCTCCTTTTCTCCTCCCCCACTCGTTTTTTTCTCTGTTCATTCTCTTCCCCTGTTTACACCTCCTTACCTCTGTTTCACACCCACACCATCCAATTTTTTTTTCCCTCATCCGAATCCAATATTGCATCCCTTGTTCCATCTCTACTCAGCCCCCTCTCTCGGATTGCTCTCTGTTCACGCACCCTCTCTTCACTCCCAAACTTCCCTCTTACCTACTCTCTCCTCTCTACTATCTCTTCCCAAAAGCACCAGTTAGCCCTTGCTCTTCCGCACTGCCCAGGCAGTTTTTTTTTCTCTAGCATCACCCCCTCTAACCCTGAAACACCAGCACTAGCACTGCATCAACTCCCACATCTTCTTCTCTATACTTCTCTTGCTCATGCACCCATCTCCACCTCTGTTTCCCCCTATCTTGTCCTCTCTTTCCATCTTCACCATCAATAAAACCCCAACACCGGCGACCACCTCGCAACGAATTAGACACGGCCCAAAACAGCTCCACCCAGCAGAGCCAAAAGAGCACCACGCTCCCACTGCGTCACCTTCATCCAATGTTTTCCTCTGTCTGCCAATCACCGGCTAGCATCTACTTCTGGCCTCTTTCTCTGCTCACTCGACAACATCTGTACCTCTCCCTTCATCGTGGAAGAAAGCCCAACACGATTCTTTCTTTTTCTTCTTGCTTCCCCTCTTCCCACCTTCTTCTCTGGTAATCCCTCCTCCGGTTTCGCTCCTCAATTGTCAAGTTTTCTCTGGTTTTGGCTTAAAACCAAAAATTCAATAAAATTCCAGAATTGCCCTCAGAAAAAAAATAAGAATTCCATTTACATCCTATTTTGTCTTTTCTTCTATCCTTGTTTTACTTTATCCAGGTTATATTATTCATGTTCTATCTTATTCAGGGACAATGCTCTCCAAGGACAATGTAATTCAGGAATATTTAATTAGTTTCATTTTATGTTTTCTAGACTTGAAATTTCTGTAAATTGCATCATTTCAATAAAGTTGAATATTTATTTTACTATTAGTTTAATTTTGTTATTTTTCTAATTTTTAAAGAATTAAATTTTATTTGAACTCCTTATTTTTAAAGTGAGTCCCCGTGGGATCGACCCGTATTTGCATAGTTATACTACAATAGCTTGTGCACTTGCGGTTAAACGTCAATAGATCTCTACACATTAATGGCATGAAAATTTGTACCAACCTCACCTATAGAAGAGTTAGAGAGTCCTAGAGGTCCTACAACTTCAAAATACTTCTCTGCCAGATGATTTCTGAGGATACCATCATAACTGGAAAGTCTAGGGTTCCCCACACTAGATCAATGAAAATTGAGTTTGAATGTTCCATTAGAATGAAGGGATCATTTAGGAGAAGGTTTCTAGATAGGGGCATTTCAGAGAGAAAGTTTTTGAAGTTTGCCATGTCAACAACCATAGCTTTAATTCTAAAACATATGACCTAAATCTGGGAATGGGATTAAGAGAAACACATGTGGTTTCTTGTCCTCCTCAAGGTCCAAAGAATGCAAGGAAGAGAAATTCTCACCATCTTTATTTACAATGCAAACAATTGATTGAGGACCACTAAGAAAAGAGATCTTGAATTGATTTAGGACAAGCCCATGTAATGTCAAACAAGAATGGGAAGAAGGAGGACCACACTCTCAAAGAAAAACTAAAATGAAGTAGCATATAAACTAAAGTTTCAGATTCACACAGATACAGGTAACATCCATCCTCTTTTTTGAAGATTATTAGCAAAAATGATTTTGTTATGAACCTCAAGACAAGAAAATGAAAGGGATTTAACCAAAAAGTTGCCAAATGATGATGCCATCTAGATCTTTTAATCCATCTTGAAGCTAGGGGGGTGCTTGTGGAAAGCACAACCCTTGAACTCTCCAATTCCCTACTTTCTCTTTGAAATGATTGTCTCTTAGTTCTAATATCTCATACCACCCACTAATTTATGGTAGAGTGGCAATACCAAATCCTAGACTCTTTGTTCAAAGCAATTCCAAATAAATTAGGAAATATTAGTTTTCGAGTAGTCATTTAATGCCACTTATATGTCTAACCAAAAATAATTTCAATGATTTTAAAATTTTCAGCCAGAGAAGAGATATCCTTCCATTCCACACCCTTATTTCCTGTGAAACCTAACATTGATTGAGTACCAATCATCCTACTCATAACCCTATTTGTGAACAATCATCTCCCTCCATAGACATTGTCTGCTAGATCCAAACATTCAACACTACTTTCCTGTTAAAACTTTGTTAAACGCTTCCAATCTCCTAAAGCCCAAACCTCCCTTTCTCTTCTATTTATAGACCTTTCCCAGCTTATTAGATGGATTTTCTTCTTCACAACTTTACCATTCTAGAAGAATTATTTTACATCCTTTCAATTTGCTTGGCTATAGATGATGGTACCTTGAAATTTGAGAGAAAATAAATAGGAATATTTGCGAAAGTTGCTTTGATACGGTAGTTCTAGTTGCCAATGATAAAAAAAAATAAAAAATTTCCAAGTTGCAAGTTTCTTCAGTAGCATTTTAATGATGAGATCCCAATAGGACTTTCTTAGAACTAGTAAAGAGAAGGATTCCAAGGTAATTGAAGGGGAGTTTTTTTTATTTGACATTGAAGTATAGAGGCAAATATATCCAATTTATGATCAAACACTCTAACTTGAGATACTAAAGATTCATCTCAATTAATAGTTTGGCCAAAGACCTAGTGAACTTGAAGGACCATCTTTAGATTGGAAATCTATTTCTCATAAGGCATTTAGAAGAGTAGTGTATCATGTACACAAAGAAGGTGGCTTCTGGGCAAGCTATTTCTGAAGTTGACACATCTAAGCATTTCATTGAGAGAAGCTATGTGGATCAAAAGCTCCCCCATTATAGTAAAAGACATAGGAAAGAGAATGTCTCCTTCCTTAATCCCTCTTTTCATCCAAAAATACCCTTTAACAAATCCATTAATTAGTAAAGAGGTCCAAGAATTTTGTAAAATTTCCTAAATCCATCCCATAAAGTATTCCCCAAATCCCATTATTTTATAAGGTAAAATAGAATAGGCCAATCAACCTGGTCATAGGCCTTTTAAAGGTCCAACTTAACGAACACCTCCATTTTACGAATGTTTAAACTTGTTAGCAACCTCCAATGCCACTTACACTTCATCCATGATGTACCTAAATTTCACAAAAGCATATTGCTTTTTTGAAATAATGGATTCTGTACACTTGACCATTCTGTTTGCCAATGTCTTAAAAACCAACTTAGATCTTGAGAGGCTTTCCTTTTCGACACAAGCAATAGGAATGAGGACCCAACTCTTTTATTGATATTTTTGTGTTTTTTAGAGTCTAGGAGATGATTAAGTAAGCACTACTAAAATTTGGGTTTTATATGAAGGAAAAAACAAGACGGTTTGTCTTATAAGAAATTTTATAAGATGGTTTCTCAAAATTATCTTATATATTATAATATTATAAGACAATTTGATCAAAACTGTCTTGTAAAACAATTTATAAGATAGTTTCAAAAACTGTCTTATAAAATAGTCCTAAAATAAAAGATGGCTTTCAAAAACCGTCTTATGAACTATTTTTATAAGACAATTTTCAAAAACAGTCTTATATTTTCATGTTTTATAAGACGACTTTAAAAAACCATTTATATTGTCATACACAATATAAGACAATTAATGTCTGCTTTATAAGATGATTTTTAAAACCATTCATTAAATCTTCTTTTTAATACAACATGAAGTTCAACCTTCAATTTTTTCTCTCGACTTCTTCGACAAAAAACTTAAACATTGAGTTGGATTTACATACACTTTGTCCCAAACTTGTATTTTCTTAGTTGATATTGGTTTGGGTAGTATTCATTCTTGTTTTTGTCATATGTTTACTTTATTTGATATTTATGGGTATAAAATTTCTTTTCTTAATCTTTTTTCTTCTTGTACGTGTGTGATCATTTATGGGTATGGATCACTATGTGGATCATTTATGTCTATGGATCAATATGTTTTTACATCATTCTTACTTGTCTCAATCCTAGAGTTGAAAAGTTGAGTCCTCTAATATATATTATATATTTTTACTAACTATATATATATATATATATTCTATGCACATTAAGTATTTGGTTAAATGCCTAACCCATGTTATTAATCTTTTCATGTCTAAAAAGTCTTCGCAAGCATCTAAGCATCAACTTTGGGACAAAATAGACAAATATGCTTGGATGAGTGTGGAAATATTATCAAGGGAATATGAGGAGGGAATAGAAAAGTTCATAGAGCTTTCACTTAAGGTAGGTGGTGATTGTAATCTAATGTGGTATCATGCTCGAGATGTCAACTATAGACAATAAGCGACTTTCCAACATACGATAATTTGGCAGGATGCATAGTGAAGGGATACAATGCATGTCTTATTTGTAATGACAAAATGTATGTCACATGACTTGTAACGTGGAAGGAAGATGGCATTTCAAGGCCACAGAAGATGGTTGCATAGAAACCATCCATACTGTTTTAAAAAGAGAAAATTTAATGGTAGTGTGGAGACTAGGACACCTCCAAAGAGGTTGACTGGAAGACAAGTATTAAAACAAGTTGAGAACCTTAATGTATCATAGGGGAAGATGAAGAAAGCAACTTAGCATACATATGTACTGGAAGAAGAAATCAATACTCTTTGAACTTGTATACTGGAAATCCCTGCACATAAGGTATGTGCTTGATGTCATGCACATTGAGAAGAAAGTCTATGAAAGCTTAATCAGTACTTTACTCCACATGTCGAGAAAAATAAAGGATTAACTTGTAGCTCAAATGGATCTCATGATAATGGGTTTAAAGAGAAGGTTGTATCCACAAGATAGGGGTAGTCGGGAAACATACTTGCTTAAAACAAATTATACACTTAATAAAGAGGAGAGAAGAGTAGTATATAAAACCCTATCAGATATCAAAGTTTCAAATGGGTACTCTTCAAGCTTTAAAAACATTGTCTCCATGGAACAGATGAAACTGTTAAGGATGAAGTCTCAAGATTGCCATGCATTAATGCAACAACTCCTTCCCATAACAATACATTTAGTGTTGCCAAAGAGGATGTATTTCTAAATTCTACTACTTCTTTAATGCTTTATGCAATAAGGTGGTGGATATTTTGAAATTATAAGAAATATAGGAGCATTTAGTGACAACCTTATGTGAGCTTGAGACAATCTTTCCACCATCCTTCGTCAATATCATTGTACACTTAACAACTCACCTTATTGAAGAGGTTAGGCTGTGTTGACTTGTTTGTTTGTGACGGATGTACATGTTTGAAAGGTGCATGAAGGTGTTAAAAGGATATATACAAAGTCAAAATTGGTTAGAGGGGTGTATCACCAAATGTTACATTACAAAAGAAGCAGTGGAGTTTTGCACTGGTATTTATTAGGAGTGGATGCCATTGAAATCCCTAGAAAGAAACATTCAGGTAGATTAATTGATGTAAGAGGTGGTGAACCTCTCTCCAGTGGTCATGTATCGACTGTTGATTGTAAGGAACAAGACCGGACACAACTTTATGTCTTGCGAAACATTAATGTTGATGAAGTTCAGCCATACATTGAGTAAGTAACTAATGTTCTCTCTTTGGTTTCTTTCACATTTAAACATTAACGGTAATGGAGTTTAGCCATATATATATATATATATAAATGTTGAAGGGTATGTAATGTGTTATTAACACATGCATATTATATATAATTTTCATCTCTTCATTGTATAGTATGCATACGAACTTCTTAAAACAGAGGTATCTAAGAGATGCAAAGAAAGAGAAGTGGATGCAAGATGACCATTGTCATTCCTTCACTATTTGGCTTTGTCAAAAGGTGTTTTATTATAATGAAATAATGCTTCATTCAATTAATTGATTTGTAATAGCATATGCACATATACATTAATCATCTCTAGAAATATTTTACATAGGTTTTAGATCAGTGAGATGTTCCAGGTCATAGCATTTTTGAATGCTTGGGTTGGATGGCAATGGGACCTCAACCAAAAGTAATAAAGTATACTGGATATGCCATCAATGGTTATCACTTTCACACAAAATACTGTGAAAAGTTAAAGCACAACAAGGTAGTAGTATTAGCTTAATTGCTAAAGCTACTTTCTTTTTTAGTTTAAAGGACAACAACCTAATTGTAGTTAATAATACTAATTACTGGATTATATGAGAGATATTGGAGCTGGATTATACTTGTAAAATTGTTGTTGTGTTTAAGTGTGATTGGGTAGAACACAACAAAAGATAGCATCAAAACCAATGCCCTTAGTTTGACATTAAGACTGGCTATCAAAACAACTAGTTTATTTTAGCATGTCAAGCGAAACATGTATTTTATGTACAAGATAGACATGATATGAGATGGTCAACTATTTTATCAGCCTCACCAAGGGATTTCTACGATGGAGGCGACCTAGGTGACATGGCAATTGATTACCCTTCAATCACTACAACAATGTTGTCAATCGATCTAATCGAAGAGAATGAGATGGATTATGTGCATGATGCTGGTAGGGAGGGTGGTTGGGTTGGATTAGATTGTATATGACATGATAGATTAAAGTGTTTGTAACATATGATGTATGAAAAATGAATTAATAAGTAAAGTTTACACACATGTGTCATGGCAAACATTGGTTACACATCAAGGAAATAAGGGATGGGGTAACCTTTACACTTCACAAGTTATTAAGATTTTTAAGATCCAAAGAACATGAAAAACTATTTTAATACATAAATGACAGTTATTCATAAATTGTCTTATATTATTCAAATAAAGTTGAGGGGGAGGGATCGACGAGAAATACATCCATATAATATAAGACGATTTTCTAAAAATCATCTTTTATTTAATATAGGACAATTTTAACAAACCATCTTATATTTTAAAATATAGGACAATTTTTTCAAAATCATCTTACATTCTCTGCATATAAGATGGTTTTTTCAAATGAAAAAAACCATCTTAAATTCCTAACCTTATATAATCCCCCTTAACCAAAAACATTCCCCAACCCCCTTAAAATTTTCCAAAACTCTCTCCCCCACCAAGAGTAAAACCCTTTAAGAAGGAGGAAAAGAAGAATAAGAGGGGAGGGATAGAGAGAACATGCACCCCACCTAGCTTCCCAATGAAAGGAGAGAAAGGGGAAAGAAGAAGGAGAATAGGGAGAAGGGAGAGAAAGAGAATGCATGCCTACCCCCCCACCATACTCGTCATCATTTTTCTCCCTTTAGGTTAACTCTTTCTTTTTTCTTAATTTTCTTATGTTCATGCTTCTAGTTTTCAAGATTTGTTTCTTGTAATTGTTGGTATAAATAGTAACAGTATATTGCTTACCTTCTACATTACTTTGTGAGTGATTTTTTGCTTCATTAATGAATGAAAATCTATCAAATTGATCATTCTAGATAGAGGAAATTGAGAATAAGAAGACCCATATCTTAGATTTTTAATTTTTTTTTAAAAAGACATCCAACTACTAGCTTGAATTATACTATTTGTAGTTGTCTGTGTGAATAGTAATAGTATATTGCTTACCTTCTTGATAACTTTATGCGTGATTTTCTACCTTGTTAATGAATGAAAATCTTTCAAATTGATCATGCTAGATGGAGGACATTGAGAATAAGATAACCTAAGTCTGAGATTTTTCATTTTTCATCTAAAAAGACATCCAACTACTAACTTAAATAAGCTATTTGTAGTTGTCTGCATGAATAGTAACAGTATATTGCTTACCTTCTAGATAACTTTATGTGTGACTTTCTACTTCGTTAATGAATGAAAATCTTTCAAATTAATCATGTTAAATAGAGGACATTAAGAATAAGAAGACCCAAGTCTTAGATTTTCAATTTTCGTTCAAAAAGATATCCAACTACTAGCTTGAAGTATGCTACTTGTAGTTGTTAGTGTGAATAGTAATAGTATATTGCTTACCTTATAGTTAACTTTTGTGAGTATTTTTTGTCTTTGTTAATAAATGAAAATCTTTTAAATTAATCATTCTAGATAAATTACAATGAGAATAAAAAGACCCATATCTTATGTTTTCAATTTTTATTCAAAAAGGCATCCAACTATTAGCTTGAAGTATCCTACTTGTAGTTGTGTGTGCAAATAGTAACAGTATATTGCTTACCTTCTAGATAACTTTGTGTGTGATTTTTTAATTCTTTAATGTATGAAAATCTTTCAAATTGATCAAGCTAGATAGATGATATTGAGAATAAGAAGACCTATGTCTTATATTTTCAATTTTCATTAAAAAAGACATCCAACTACTAGCTTGAAGTATGTTACTTGTAGTTGTCCATATGAATAGTAACAGTATATTGCTTAGCTTCTAGATAACTTTATGCGTTATTTTATACTTCTTTAATCAATGGAAATCTTTCAAATTGATCATGCAAGATAGTGGGCACTAAGAATAAGAAGACTGGAGTCTTAGATTTTCAATTTTCTTTCAAAATGGCATCTACTTCTAGCTTGAAGTATGCTACTTGTCATTTTACTAATGTGAACAATAATAGTATTATGCTTAGAGTTCAAAACAGTTGAATTTTCCTTAAATCTATTGTGTTTTTTATTGATGCAAAGTATTGATTATGTTATAATTTGTATTTGGAATAGTTTTATACAACTTTTTACTTTATTTCCTCTGTGATAAATTATGAGGGTGTGATGAGACAGAGTCTCTAAATATATTCTAATATATGAATAGATGGCTTATCAAGTGAATTGCATCATATGCATTAAATGCATTAGTCCAAAAAGTAGGAGAGACTCTCTTGAATTTTTATTAGGAATGATGACACTTGAGTTTTTTTCAAATGCATGACAATTTGAAGAGTAGTCTTAATTAGAGCATGCATCGAGCTCCAAAATCAAGAGTAGTCTTAATTAGAACCTTCTTTAACATTGTTAGTCAAGACTTAATATCTTATTCTAGTGTTACTTTCCTAAGACTTAATTGTTTTAATATTTGTTCTGTTTATGTACACTAACTATGCACTTAGATAGTGGGTTTTTTCTAAACCTATATATATGTTATTATTTTCTAAATATATTATTTTTATTTGTACAGGAAACATGGAACATGAAGAAAGTGAGCATCATGAAGATTAATCTAGCACAGGCACAACTATTATGAGAAAGGGCAGAGGGTCAACCAAAATAGAGCACATTATTAAGAGAAAGTCAAAGGGAATAAAAGAGACAATACAGTTTAATAATAAAGGGCAGGCGATAGGTGGTAGTGACATTCTTACACTAGTTTTGTTTGCTGCACTTTTAGAAGCATGGTGCCAATCAATTACTAGTTGGAGACATGTGTCATAATCAATCAAGGATGCAATATAAGAGATGATGAAGGTTTGTAAATGCTTTCTACGTACAACATAATATACGCCTTTTCTTATTTTATTTTAGATAAACTAATGTTTTTTTTTACTGTATAGTCTTCCTTTGATGTCTCTGATGAGTATCAGAAGAATGCTCTACTTGGGGCCAATGAATAGTAGAGGAAATGGAAGAGTGAGCTAGCAAGAAAGTACATACTTCTAAATGCTCATGATCCACCTAGACTCCACACTGTCCTCGAGTTGTATTCCAATATCATTGACTAGGATGCACAGAATCAATTTGCAAAGACCCACCTATCTTTTGATTTTGAGGTAATTACATCTAGCCCAAAGCTTGATTCCTCTAATTATATAAGTCTATTGTGCTTAATTACATGTTCCTTTGATGTGTAGGCAAAGCGTAAGATAAGGCAAATGGTGCTTGCAACTAATCATATGTAACACTGCCTCTCCAAGATTAGTTACTCATGGTTAGAAGAATAAGAAGTAAGTATATGTGACAGTTCAGTTTTGTCTAAATATACCCAACTTTTATTTCATTAACTCTAAATTAATGTCTTTCTTGATAGCAAAAGAAGGCTGGGGCCACAAACCCATTGGTTGCACCCTTCTTAGGAAAATGGGGCATTCATAGGGATGTAATTTGCAGACCTTCACTAATGAAAATGCTGCCTTAGTTTCTTCAAGAATTGTAAGTAGTTTTGTATACCCATCTTTGTATCTCTTGAATTATAATATATATATATATATATGAAAATGATCGTGTTCTATTAATTACATGTGTATGAAGAGTTGACCCAAGAAAGTGCTACTAGAGGGACTCTAAGTAGCACTACTCCAAAGGGAGATATCCTATATAGTGCTAACAAGGACGAGGACTTTGGTCTAGTAATGACCTAAGACTGCAATGTAGTTCCTTCCAAATTCTTCTATAAATAAGAGAATCCTCCAGCAGAGGACATGGAAGAATGGAAGTAGAATATGCTCAATGAGTTATATGCGAAGGTAAAGAATGATTTCCATAATGACATTTGGAGTTTCAAAGGTCCAAGTGAAGATGTTGCCCATCAACCCCCATCTCACAATAGTTTCAATCCTCCATCTAAAGAAGAGATGGAGTAGCACTTCGAAGGAGATGTCCCAATCAAGGAGGTATGTAATAACATGTTTACCTTTTCAATGTTCCATATCTTAGTAATCTTCATTCATTCTTATGTATAGGTGATTTCTGATTTTCACGAGGGTCAATGCATGCTGCAACTATATATAGTTAAGAACTATGTCGCTAAGCATAGCAGGTTGATGCATCCAAACACTAAGCATGTGTGCATTACGACTGCCATCTAACTAGATACCCTCCTACTATTTCCTATAGAAGTGAATGATATTCATACTATTAGGGGTATGATTGGATATCATGTAACTTGGCCAGAGAAGTAGATTAAAGCAATGATTTCCAAGGTATGTATATGGTATCATAACATCATATTCAACAACAGCTTTAAGGCCTAAGCTAAATTTTTAAATACTATTTGTTTAGATACTATTTGCATCTGATGGTAATAAGAAGAATCATAAGGCGTCATTGAGGGTGACCCCTTCCCTAGCAACAAATTATGGCATATCAATTGCCTCATCCTAGATACTTATGTCTTTTTTTTATGACAAAATTGAATCTCTTTGAATATTCTTATATATATATATATATATATTCATTAGTAATTTTTAAGGATCAGGTGCAAGTTCCACCTAACACGCCTCCATTAGACTAATCAATGAAGATAAGAAAATCAACTTTGTAAGGAGCCGGTGTGCTTGCTCATGATGTAGTCGAGGTTCTAGTCATGAAAGAGGACCTCTTAGCCATATGTAATATCATTCAGCTGAATTATAAACACATCACCATTTATATCAGGTATGTCGTATAATTGCTCTATTAAGAATCAAATTGACATTACTTATTAATAGGACATGATAAGTACTTGAAATTAAATTTTTGTAGGTCTTTCCATGATAAATTACAAAGATTAGAGGTTAAGGACGTTTACAAATTCCTTAACCTTATTGTTGTCTCTGGACCAAAGGAGCATTTGCCCAAGGAGAAACAAATAGAAGACATTATACCTTAGTTCTTGTGTTGTAACAAAGGGCAAGTCTTACTGATTCCTATAATAGTGGGTAAGCTTTTACATATCTTACTAAATTATGTCATTCTATAAACATGAATATGTATATAAGTTAAGCTTTTCAGTTGCTAGCTCTGGATGTGCATGATGAGCACTCAATATTTTTTTATTCTTGTGGAGGGGAGCCTTAGTGCAATAGTAAAAGTTGTCATCATGTGACCTTGAGGTCACATGTTCAAGGCGTGGAATTAGCCTCTTGCAAAATACAAGGTAAAGCTACCTACTATAGACCCTTGTGGTCCACCCCTTCCCCGAACCCACATAGGCAAGAGCTTCTTGCACCTAGGCTGCCCTTTTATGGAGCACACATTCAAGGCCTGCTGATGGAAATCATCAATAAGTATGCCTCTTATTTCTTTCATTATAATAGTTGAATACCTAATAACTATCCTCTTTATTCATATCTAATGCTTTTACTTATATAAGTGGAGTGCATGGTATAAATGAGCTTAGATGGAAAATATTAACCATCAAGCAAAACTGACTTAGAAGAAGGTCAAGGTAAGGTTTAGGAGTTCTTTAGTATAGCCTTATAATCTGAACTTATAATTAAACATGATATTTGAACCTTTTCTGTAGACCTTCTTATGTAGTGCCCTAGACAACAATTTGATTAGGAATATGGACATTACGTTCTCAGATATATGAGAACTCTCATTCATGAAGGATTTATGATCTCCTAATTGAGAAAGGTTCAATTAATTGACTGATCATTATTCTTACAGTTTTTTACATATCTTAAATGACTCCAACAATGTCTCAGTTGATTTAATATTTATTGTCTTGCAGGCTAATTTGGGTAGCAAGAGTTACTTCCAATTAGATCTAGATGACATTAGAATGGAATGGACTAAATATCTTTCGACTTTTATTTTGTAGGTAACTGATGTTATTGAACATAAATATCACTAAAATACAAATTAGAACTTCGTTTATATGGATGTGTTGCTTTTTTATTAAAGTCTGAGTGTGCTTTCTTTATTTCATTGAGAAGTGTGGATGGAGAAGTTCAATGTTGAATGTTGGAAGTATTAAATATATATGAATGCATTTTGTAGAATGATTGTAACCTCTAGAAATAAAGTGTTGAATATATTTTGAACTACAGTAACTGCAGTAACAATGTATAAATAGAAACCAACAAACGAGTACACAAATTGTGCAGAAAGTATATGCAATATAGGAAGATTTTTGAAAAATAGTCTTATAAAAGTGCCAAAAAACAATATGGTTTTTGAAAAATTGTCCTATATTACATAGCTTTATAAGATGATTTTTCAAAAACCATCTTGTAATCCATCTTATAATATCCATGATTATAAGATGGTTTTTCAAAAACCGTCCTATATTACAAGATTTATAAGATGGTTTTTCAAAAACTATCCTATATTACACACCTTCAAATGCTTTTTAAGACGATTTTTAAAAAACCATCCTATATTACTCATATTTTTTACACGGTTTTTCAAAACATGTCCTATATTTCACATATTTATAAGATGACTTTTCAAGAACTATCTTATATAAGATGACTTTTCAAGAACTATCTTACAAGAACTATCTTATAAGATGGTTCTCAAAAACCATCTTATAAGATGGTTTAAGAACTATCTTATATTTGTTTTAATTTATAAAATGGTCCAGTATGTGACAGTTTTTTAACTGTCTTCTATAGTCTTTTTTAACCGTCTTATAAACCACTCTCCGTAGTAGTGTAAGTCATGTTTCAAAAATCTCCAACTGCATGAAAGAAATTAAAATCAAACCCATTTGGTCAACTAGCTTTGTCTTTTTGTCATTGGAAAAGGGCTTCCCCTTTATTGAAATCCCTTTCAAGCTTTTAGGCATCCAGGTGAGATATTTGATAAAAAATCATACTAGAAGGCATAGGTCTCCATTACAAGCTTCTTTTAAAGAAGAATATGAAGTGATTGACCAAGTAGTTAAAGATAACTTTAGGATCTTCAGTATTCCTTTCATTGTTGAACAGAGAGGAGATCCAATTTTTCTTCACTTTATAGTTCACTATGTTGTAAAACAAACTAGAATTTTGGTCTTCATCTCTGAGCTAAGTCACCTAAGATCTTTATTTTCACCCAATTTCTTGTCGCGACTGATGGTGTTTGAATTCTTTGACGTCTCTAGATTTTCTCTAAAATAGATTTTCTCTAAAATTCTGTGTGCCCTAATTCCTCTTCTTCCTCTTTGATGCTAAGTTCCTCAAATTCCTTTTGGTGACTTCCAAATCTTTCACATTTCTACTATTTTATTGTCTTAAAAATTAGGGACTCTTTTAGATGACTCTATAATACCGTCTTAAAAGATGTACATTTTTTAATACAGTTTTGGAAACGGTCTTTAAAAATAAGACAGTATTTGCAATTATCTTATTTTCCCCCAATTTTTTAAGATAGATAGAATATGGTTTTTGAACTGTCTTAAAAACTCTCCGAAGCAGTAGTCACACTTAACACTTTGACGTCTCTTTCTAGCCCCATGACTTGCATTTTGCCTTCACCTAGAACTCCTTCCCCTTGACCGAGATTTTGGCCTTCATTGATTTTTGGGTAGAGCTAGAGGCCTTGATTAGCATTTGCCTGTCTCATCATCCGCTCCCAGGGAGTCATCAAAACCCACAAAAACACCATTGGCTATATTTCAAAAAGTAGAGGAATATCATCCATCAAATGGCACACCCCTGACCACCACCCTAAAAATTGTTGGGGATTATAGTCCCCGCCTAAGATCACACACACAAATACACACCAATATTAATGTGGTTCAGCCAATAAACCTACGTCCACGGGAGAGGCAACGATTTCACTATGTAAAATGAAATACATGGGTTTTTATAGAGAAGAAGACACGGGGATTTACAGAGGAATGGGTCTACGCTCTTTGCCCTCTTGGTATC
The DNA here is from genome assembly GCA_035236585.1 of Warburgia ugandensis. Classification (NCBI taxonomy): domain Eukaryota; kingdom Viridiplantae; phylum Streptophyta; class Magnoliopsida; order Canellales; family Canellaceae; genus Warburgia; species Warburgia ugandensis. The sequence goes on along the minus strand of CP141127.1, from coordinate 12,132,624 downwards.
CCTATTTATAGGGATTTTTGGGCTGTAATTTTCAACAAATTACAGAAGTCAATGGGCGGTGGTTGTCGACGCGCGCCCACCACTGTTGAAGTCGATGGTAGCTAACTGCGGCGACCGCCACAATTGAAGTCAGCAGTCAGTTGCGGACTGCTACGCCCACCACCGTTGAAGATGGTGTCGGTGGTGGCTGAAGAATGGGGCTGGACCAACAAATCTCCCCCTCCAGGCCCATTAACTGAAGGAGGTTTCTTCACGTATGGACTTTTAGTAGAAGCCCATTTCGGTCAATTCCCTGCAAATCTCGCACTTGCTCCGAGGTAATGTTTTTGTCATCATATTCGAACTATTATCATTAGTATGAATCTTCTCAAGCTCTAACGACTTCGAGTCCAAAATATCACATATCCAATGATACCGAACATCAATGTGCTTTGACCTTCCATGAAAGCTAGAATTCTTGCTAAAGTGTATAGCACTTTGACTATCACAAAATAACGCATACCTCTTATGCATAAAGTCAAGTTCATTTACAAACTTCTTCATTCACAATAACTCTTTGCATGCTTTTGTCACAGCAATAAACTCAGCCTCTATCGTAGATAAGGCAACACACTTCTGTAACTTTGATTGCCATGACACAGCTCCCCCTGTAAAAGTAATCAAGTAGCCTAAAGTAGACTTCCTCGTGTTAATATCACTAGCCATATCTGAATCAGTGTAGCCCTCAAGCACAAGCTTGCCAGTGCCAAATCCCAAACACAACTTGGAAGTACCACGTAGATATCTCAATATCCACTTCACTGCATTTCAATGTTCTTTTCCTGAATTTGATAGAAAACGGCTCACTGTACCAACTGCATATGCAATGTCTGGTCTGGTACATATCATGGCATACATAAGACTGCCAGCAGCTAAAGCATAAGGAACATCTTGCATGTATTCCTTCTCAACATCACTCACTAGAACTTGATTCTTACTAAGCTTAAAGTGAGTAGCAAAAGGTGTACTAACCACTTTAGCTTTATCCATGTGAAATCGTTAAAGTACCTTTTCTATGTACTTCTCCTGAGACAGCCATAACCGCTTATTCTTCCTGTCACAAATGATAGAAATCTCAAGAATCTGTCTCACGGATCCTATGTCTTTTATAGCAAAGACTTTGTTTAGCTCTTTCTTTAGTTGACTGATCCTTGAAGAGCTTCTTCCAACAATAAGCATATCCTCGGCATAGAGTAGCAAGATGATGAAATCATTTTTTGAGAATCTCTACAAAAACACATAGTGATCTGAAGTAGTCTTTCTATAACCCTGTTGGGTCATGAACTGCTTGAACTTCCTGTACTACTGTCTAGGAGCCTGTTTCAAGCCATACAGACTCTTCTTCAGCTTGCAGACATACTTCTCTTTGCCTTTAGCAACAAACCCTTCTGGTTGCTCCATATATATCTCCTCCTCTAAGTCACCATGGAGGAATGCTATCTTCACATCCATCTGCTCAACCTCCAGATCAAGGTTTGCGGCCAAACCCAATACAACTCGGATTGATGATATTTTAACAACAAGAGAAAATATCTCCTCGAAATCGACACCTTTTCTTTGACCAAAGCCTTTCACCACAAGTCTAGCTTTGTATCGTGGTCATGAAGTGTCACCCTCGTGCTTCAACCTGTAAATCCATCGATTCTTCAAAGCTTGTCTGCCCTTAGGTAATCTTACCAGCTCAAAAGTATGGTTGTCTTGTAAGGATTTCATCTCATCCTTCATAGCTGCAATCCACTCTGCATTCTCTTCACTTTCAGCTGCCTCTGTGTAGCTCTCAGGCTCTCCCCCGTCAGTTAGGAGCACGTACTCATCTGATGAATATCGAGTGGAGGGTTGATGATCTCTTGAACTTCGTCTCAATGAAACTACTGGTTCCTCAGTAGGAACCTCCTACTGAATATCATCAGCCTCTAACGAAATATCCATGTCTTCAGCAACTTCATGTTCTCCCTTGGCCTGATTATCTTGAACATCAACTAGAGCACCACCATGGTCATTGGTGCCATCTACACTTGGCGTATGTGAAACAGGAACTCTGAGTTTCTAATACTTTGGCTTTGTCGATGTGTTCAATGGTTTAGTCTTCCATAAAGACCACATCACGGCTTCTAACCAGCTTCTTTGCAACAGGATCATATAGCCTGTAACCAAACTCATCCTGCCCATAGCAGATGAAAATGCATTGTTTGGTCTTGACGTCTAACTTGGACCTCTCATCTTTGGGTATATGTACAAATGCCTTGCACCCAAATACCCGCAAGTAATCGTAGGAGACATCTTTTCCATACCATAGCCTGTCAGGAACATCTGCATTCAAGGCAACAATTAGAGATATGTTAATAACATAGGCTGCTGTGTATAACGTCTCACCCCAGAAGGAACCGGGCAGCTTTGCTTCAGAAAGCAAGCATATGACCCTCTCCATCAATGTCCTGTTCATCCTCTTTGCTAAACCATTTAGCTGAGGAGTCTTCAGAGGAGTTTTTTATGTTTAATCCCTTACTTCTTACAATAAGCATCGAAAGGTCCACAGTACTCACCACCGTTTTCTGTGAGAATACATTTCAGCTTCTTCCTCGCTTGGCTCTTGAAATTCTTTAAACTTGTCAAGCCCCTGATCCTTAGTTTTTAAAACATAGACCTAGAGTTTTCTGGAATAATTATCAATAACTGTGACAAAATATAATGCACCACCAAATGTGCGTACCTTCATAGGACCGCATACATCTAAATGTACCAATTCAAGCACGCCTGGCTTTCTGGAAGAAGGATGGCTTTTGAAGGAAACTCGTTGCTGCTTCCCGGCAAGACAATGAGCACATTTACTCAACTTTGTAGCTTTGAGCCCTGAAGAACCAGCAACATCAACTGCATTCACAGAGTTAATGAGAATTGAAGCTTGCATCACATATAAGCTAGATGATTTCTTCCCTCTAGCAACCACAAGCACTCCCTTAGAGAGCTTCCACTATCCATCGCAAAAGGTACTACAATACCCATCATCATCAAGCTTTCCGGCTGATATTAAGTTCAACCAGATATTTGGTACATGTCAAACGTCCTTGAGAATCAACCTCATTCCATTGTTGGTGTCCAAACGGACGGATCCGATACCAATAACCTTTGACAGCCCATCATTACCCATCTTCAACACTCCAAAGTCACCAGGAGTGTACGAGGTGAAAAAATCCCTCCTCAAAGTAACGTGAAAAGAAGCACCACTGTCAATGACCCATCCAATCTCATTGGAAGCTAGGTTGATTTCATTTTCATCACAGACCACAACAAAGGCCTGAAGTAGTGGCAGCTACATGATCATTCCCCTCATCATTTCTTCTCTCCTGCTTAGCATTCTCTGTTTTGTTCTCAGCTTTCCACTTGTAACACTGCCTTTTAATGTGACCCTTCTTGCCACAATAATTACATTCTAGATTCTTGTATCTGGACTTAGATTTACTCTTGCTTCTGTTATTTTTCTCCTGTCCTTTGATCTTGCTTCTCCCTCGATTTTCCGAGATCAAAATCTTAAACTGTGATGTGGTGACAACTTGAGTTCGTCGCCTCATTTCTTCATTTAAAACTATGCTTCTAGCAGATTCCCATGTCACAGCACCACCTAGAGCAGAATTAGCTAGAGAAATACAAAAAAAATTCCATGAGTCAAGCAAAGTGTTTAAAAGCCATAAATCCATGATATCATCATCAAACCTGACACCAATGTCAGATAGTTGCTGAAAGCATCTGGTCAACTCGTTCAAGTGGTCGGAAATAGAACTCCCTTCCTTGTACCTTAGGTGCATCACTTGATTAAGTAGGAATAACTTATTATTCTTAGTTCTCGACGCATACAAGGTTTCTAATTTGATCCATAGAGTTCTAGCATGTATTTCATTTTGAATATGATTCAAAACGTTATCTTCTACCCATTGTCGAATAAAACCACATACCTATTCGTGTTCAAAAGCCCACTCATCTTCAGCCTTATCCTCTAGTTTTTGAGTAGCAAAGACAGGTAGATGTAATTTCTTCACAAAAAGAAGACTTTTCATCTTTCCCTTCCACTTGTGATAGTTAGTACCATTTTAGCAAATCATTTTGCTCATGTTTGCCTCCATAAGTAAAGATAGAGTACTTACAGCAATTTCAGGAGAAAATCTTGCAAATTTGAGAACACCACTGCATTTGCTAAGAACTGGTCTATCTCCCTCGAAAACCTGCCAAAAATAGGTCTACTCCAATCAGATCACTATTGTAACTCGTTACTGTTGCAACTCAGCTATGGTTGCAATTGACTGTTGCAACGCGCTACTGTTTCAACTCTGTACTATTGCAACTCAACTACTGTTGCACATTACTATTGCAACGCGATACTACTGCAATGCGCTCCTGTTTCAACTCAACTGTTGTGCAAACGCACTACTGTTTGCACTCGTACTATTACAACTCTATACTGTTGCAACTCGAACCTGTTGAAACTCATTGTTGAAACCCACCTCTAGGGTACTATGCCAACTCAGTACTATAGTAGTACTGTAGCCATCACTATAACCAACAGTAAATGATAACGTGCTTTTCACTGTAGCATGATGATATTGTAGCAAATTGTAGCAGGAATAGTTTTCTTCTTCCTCTCGACCGCTGGTGCTGCAACTCAGTTTTCTACCTCTATTTCACAGCAGAACCTCGCTCTAATACCACTTGTTGGGGATTATAGTCCCTGCCCAAGATCACACACATAAATACACACCGATATTAACATGGTTCGGCCAATAAGCCTACGTCCACGGGAGAGGCAACGATTTCACTATGTAAAATGAAATACAGGGGTTTTTACATAGAAGAAGACATGGGGATTTACAGAGGAATGGGTCTACGTTCTTTGCCCTCATGGTATCCCTATTTATAAGGATTTTTGGCCTGTAATTTTCAACAAATTACAGAAGTCAATGGGCAGTGGCCGTCGGCGGCGCCCACCACTGTTGAAGTCAGTAGCAGCTGACTGCGGCGCCCGCCACAGTTGAAGTCAGCAGTCGGTTGCGGATTGCTGCGCCCACCACCGTTGAAGATGGTGTCGGTGGTGGCTGAAGAATGGGGCTAGACCAACAAAAATGCCCATCAAAATGGCCATTCCTTGGAATCCATCTCCTCGGACACCAGAAAGGTGCCACCTACGTAGTACATCGTGGCATAGTGATTTTGCCAACAAGCTCTGTAGATGGACAAACAATGAGGAATTATTATTTTTTAGCCATCCTACTTGTCTTACCCAGATTTCCTCCTTAATATTCGAAATCTGTTTCCCCCAATTTGCCACCTCCTCAATGGTAAGGTCTCACTTTGGCACGCTCGCAATAATCGATCTATTTAACACTTCCCTTTTCTTCTCTACCACATGATTAGGAACCGTAATTTTAAGCACCGGAATAAGTGGCTTCTGTGCATTGATCTCATTTTTTCCCAACAGCACCTCTTTGTATAATCTTCGATTTTCATCGAAAGGCTCCCTAATGTCTTCTTCCCCACTTTCGGAATCGTCTTCTCCTTACGATCATCCGCTTTGGATGCACAACTATGGTTTTTTATCAAATCTGTTGTAGACGTTTTTGCAATTTTTGCAGTGCAATCTTGACATGGAAGTCTGAAACCTGCACCCCCCACGTCCCATCTAATTTTGTTTCTCAGTTTCAGGAGTTTATGCAACCTCTTGGTAAATTTAGACTGACCAAGATCGGATTCTTCTTCAATTTTCTCTGCTCTAGTAATTCCGAGTCCGATTCCAGCAAAATTCCAAATCTGTTCCTGGAGAAACATTGTGAATCTTACTTTCATGCCCTTTTCTGCTGCTCCTTTCTGAAGTTACTCAAAGCTCCACATCCTGTTCCAGAAGACACGATGGGACCCATAACCAGTTACGACACATGCTGGTGTAGTCTCATTGGTGATGTAATTGAAACACCCGAATTACATGTGTTCTTACGTGTATATGCGCTTGGAAATCAGCACATGGATTTCCATACGATAAGATGTATATGTCGGATTTGATGGCTGGTGAGCCAAACTATTCATCTTCAGATCACAACTAATATACTCGACCTACTACTAATCTTAGCCAGTTGATAATCTAACCATCCGATCAGGTCGGAGTTTTCTACCATTCTTGTTCTGAACTTTATATGCCCTCCATTCCAGCTACTTATATATAATGCAATGAAGCTATTGTTTTGGTGCCTAGCTGATCTAGCTAGGATACAGCCTGAAGATGACTGTTTGAAATTTGAATAAAAAAACTCTAGAACAGCAAGTCTCTTTTGCTTGGATACTGAATCAAACGCACAAACACCGTATAATTGAAGACTAATTATCAAAGTTCTTACATGTGGTCCAAGGACCACTATGGCAGTTACAGTAAAAATTGGGGCCATCATAGCTAGACTTGGTCGAAATTCTCATGCATTAAAGCTGCTAATTTCTAATCGTTTGAGAATTTTTTTCACCATTTCTCCGAACCTTTTTTCTGTGGGTGGATGGATTAGATTTAATTAAACGTGAAGAATTACAAAGGAAACCATTTATACCCTGTCCTAGATCTGTGCATCCCCTAATTGGATGGATGGATGGAGGGATCCGACCTCAAACTCGAGACCTGGCAACAATGGAAAAGACGCCTCTTTTCACCAAACCCGGTGGCTACTGGGCTTTTAGACCATAATTCTGAACTTGATGCCCCATTGTACCCCTCATAACGATTGCATACATGGCTTATTTAAGATGGGACCCAGAAAATGAATGGGGATGGATTCATAAATCGGATGCCTCCCTCTGGTACCTTTGGCCGTAGGAGTACATCCTGGCGGCCGACCACAAGATAAAGACTCGATGAAAGTCGTCTTCATTCCAAAGCACTTGCCAAGGGTAAGTTCAAAATCATTTAATAAGATTTAAGAGTAACGACAAAGACGAAGACTTGAGAAAATGGTGACGCGAAGAAAATAGTCATCCCACTCATTTGCCCCCTCGTAACACGCTTGGGACCACACAAAAGGAGAAGACGTCAAATGTAACGATTTGCTTGCGGTAGCATGATGATGCAAGCCTTCTAATGTATGGATTTATATGCATCGTTTATAATAATATTAATTCAATATATGCTCTATAATACTCTGAATCTGGTTTTCAACATCAATACTTTGAACATCGATTCCCTCTTACGACTAGATTCCTTCTCTTCTTCTTGCTCTTGCTATTCAACTTCCGAGAGAGAGATTTATTTCATACCAGATAAAGAATTAAGGACGATGTATCTGGGTTGGGCTTCATCTCTCACAACGTCATTAAGCTATAACTTAATAGCCCTTTGGATATCTTCCGAGGAAAACGCCTTTGATGTAATGCTTTTGCTTTCCCTGATTGCTTGAATAAGCTTCCAGTTCATTAGTAACCAGAGATGAATCACTCAGAAGTCATGGGCAGTCGAGAAGATGTCACTGATAAAGAAAAGGTACATGGATTCTTCTTCACAGAAAAAATCAGAAACATGATATGGATTCTTCTTTCTTTTGCATGATTTTGAAGTTTTTTTGCTTTGACAAGAGTAGTTCGGCACTTCGAATTAAAGTAGGAACTAGTTTTTCTCCTGAAATCAAATTATAAATAGATGGATGCATAGGAGCTATTATATGGTATCTTCTCTCGCCTGCAAATTGATAAACCTCATGCAGCTAATTTAAAGTGGGGCGGAATTTGGTGATCGAAACGGCTAATATTTAAAGGCATATCTTAGATGGGTAATGAACCAAGAATATGCTCCCTCTTTAAATTATCCTAGTATTATTATTTAGTGAGAAACAAGGGTAGTGAAGTTCTTTTGGGGTATGACCTACCTGATCATGTGGACAACAAGATGAACCATTTTGATCAGCAAAAAAATTGGCCCAAAATGAAATTCTAACTCTGTATCTCGTGCGTGCGTGAGTGTGTGTATGAGAGAGAGAGAGAGAGAGAGAGAGAGAGAGAGAGAGAGAGAGAGAGAGAGAGAGAGAGAGAGAGAGACCCTAATTTGGAGTTAAAACCAATATGGTTTCTCATGTTTACAAGTTTCGTTAGGCGCAAATTCTACAAGCAGAGTTAGAGCGGTTGTATAAAGAGAACGAGCAGCTCAGCCTAATGCTTGCGGTGATGAACAATAACTACAATATTCTGCAAGCTCAATGGGAGAAAACGAGAATACATGAAATAAGAATCAATACGGAGAGTTGCTCAACCCAAGACACAAGCAAGAGACAGAGTGCAGAACTTCCAAAATCCAATCCTTCACAAATCTTTGTAAGAACCGATCCGTCAGATACGAGCCTAGTAAGTCTCTCCCAAAGTAGATGGAACGACAAAATTAAATCTCCATATCTCTGAGTTTATTTTGATTAGAATCTTTTCTTCTCGTTTTGCAATTTTAGATAGTGAAAGATGGAAACCATTGGAGGAAGTATGGGCAAAAGGTAACCAAGGACAATCCATCGCCTCGAGCTTATTTTAGGTGCGCAGCAGCTCCAGGATGTCCCGTCAAGAAGAAGGTAATTTTCCTTTCATCTTCTTATGTACCCAGATTACAGTTCTTTCCACTTGATATCATTATCTATTCCATGTTTGCGTACGGTCAAGACTACTCTTCCTTTTCAAGACAGGACCATCCACCTTGAAGTCTTGCTAACACCAATGTCGTAATTTTGCTCAATTAATTATTTTCTTAATCTATTAGCTGTTTACTGTCTTCTGGAAATTGTAGTCATCTTTACAAGATGATTAAGAAAGTGTGAAACAAAGAGAAAAGCGTCATTATAAGAAATTGGAGCGGGAACATAATCCTCCACATAAAATATAAGAAACGAAATAATTCCTTTTTTAGTACTACGGGCCTGCTTGGTTACTGGAAAATGCACGGAGATTTGATGAAAATGGCAATCCTTTGCTGGCTTTCATTGAATTCCACTGCTTGGTTTGACATGAAAGTGTAGTCATAGCTGGAAACGAAACCACAATTTTGGGCAAATAAGCTTTCCCCATCAAAACATGAAATATTTTTCATGTGACATGAAAATGGCTTTCCAAATATGCATTTTCCATGGAAAGCAAATTATCGCCAACCAAATAAACAGAAAGCGCTGTTAGAGATAATTAAGAATACATTTATTTATGTAATTAAGGTATTTAAGTAAACCTTATAGATGAGATTAGTTGATTGTATCTTTCCTTCTAAATTCCAAATAGGGCATACGGTTGTAGCCACTCTCATTTATAAATACAAACACTCGTCACTCTTTTTGCTCAAGGAGAAGATCACGCCTTCTTTTTCTGAAAGGCAAGAATTACTGAAACATTGACATTTGCTCTACTTGGGTGACCATCATGAAAGAAGGATCACACAAAGTTACATAAGAGTCCTAGATGGTCTACACCTCCTTCAGGATCCATCAATTTGAACTTTGATGGCACATCTCTCGGTAACTCGGGCCTTTCAGGTACTGATCGTGTCATTAGGAGAAGAGATGGCAGTATTGTATGGTTTTTTTCCAGCCACATTGGCTTTAAAATTTCTATGGAGGTGAAGATAAAAGCACTCATTATGGGTCTTAAGGTTTATGATGAGTGCATAGTATGGGTCTTAAGATTTACAATTTGGATATGGGGTCTTCAGTCTGGTAGAAGGAGATTCGACATCAATTATAGCTTTACGGAAATGGTTAACAACCAGGACATGGTGATTAGGACATTGCTTTGTGGAGAAATGGAGATCACGTATATATCTTCCGGCAATGCATCTTTTCAACATATACTTATTTACGAATCAAGTTGCACACTTTCTATCTAAGAAGTGTGTTCAGGGTAATATATACCTATTTAATTAACTCCATTGTATCCTTTTTGGTTGACATTGGTTCTTGACCATTTAAAAAAAAACGGGTCATATAAGAAAACAATCTCCAGTAACAGAAAAAGCTACACCATTTTGAGTTCATCAAGAACCTAAAACAATAAGACCAACTGAATCACTAATGCGTCATATTTCGTCCATTGATTTGGCACTTATTTAGATTTTGGACCATCTAATCAACAATGAGATGATTGTATCTAGTGAATTTCAAATCTTAGCATGTTGCTTCATTACATTCGTCTTTTCTTAGTTCATCTTCTTTGGTTTCCAGGTGCAAAGATGTGCTAATAATAAGTCTGTTCTCGTGGTGATTTACGAAGGAGAGCATACCCATCCAGTGCGTAAAGAGTTTAATGGCTCACCTTCTTCACCAAATGGTTCCACTATTAGAGCAGATTCGAGCCTTCCTTTTTCTGTTTTGGCTAATCCTCCTCAAGTAGGTGCCAACCTAGATCTTGCTTTGGCTGGAAGAAATTTGGAGTTAAGAAGATCAATACACAATACAATAGACAATGATAAAATCAATGAAAACAACAAAAGGAGTAGCGAGGACAATGACAACAATAATAGTAATTTGGAACAATATGTGGCTTCTTTAAAAAGAGACCCTAATTTTACTACGGCCTTAGCAGCAGCAGTTGCCCGCTCTATTGTCATTCCTCATGTAACCAAGAGGTGAAATTATGATGTATTCATATGAAGCATAAATGGAGTGCTTGACATTATGCTTGAGAATTCCTATTTGATTATTTTCTTTTCTTCTCTTTATTACTCTCATGAGCTGATATGAGGTGGAACACAAGCAACCCTTATCAGTCCCAGCCCCCTTAAAGGACAAGCGTCGTCACGTGCGCCCAAACATACATTGATATCCCAGCTGGATTGCTCCATGGGTTGGATAGATCACATGTGATCCAGGTGTGCATGAGTACATGCAAGGATGCATGTCCTTTAAGGGGGTGGGTACAATTAGGGTGGGTGCACAAGACATTGGCAGGCTTTTAGGTACTCATGGCTTAGTCTACTTCACCTAGGAATAGAAATTCTGAGCTATTTATAAGGTTTGTAGTTTCCTCATACAGTATAGATACATTTTGAGATACTTTCTATGACATCTAGGAATCATCATGACTGGATAAGCAATCTATTGCAAATGAAAACAAATTCTTTTATAAAGGACTTGCCTAATGCTTTATTACCAGCTCTCATTTTGCGCTACACGAATCCCATATCAAATGAATATAGATGTCTAGATGTAAGCTATTGTCAAGTAGAAGCTAAGAGAGCTAAAAGTGGAGCATTGAGAAAGAGTCCTAAGGTTCCTTAAGTATTTCACTAGTTATAATGGTAGGTAGGTTTCATGGTATAATAACCCAAAATTTAAAAGCTTATTTTATGTATTTTTATTGTAAAAAAAAAAAAAACATCAATTAAATTTTATGAATGATCTTTTTATCAAATTCAAATAAAGTATTGAAACCTTAATAATTAGATTGTACTCAAAAAATAGAATCCAACGGCTCTAAGAATGCTAAAAATAGAGTTCGGATGAGAAAGTTACATGCTTTTTAATAGTAGGGATATTTTAATATTTTACAAATGAGTCCCATTTATATGTTTTTAAAATAGAAAAGTGCCTAAAACAGAGGAGCTATTTTTTTATAATGTCACCCAGTATGACAGATCTACCACGCATCGCCTTTCCCCCACGTTCCTCCTCCTTTCCCACTAACGGTGTAGGCCACCATGGCCAACAGTGGTGTGACGGAGCACACTACTGTCACGCACTGTTAGTAAAAATACCAACGCAACCAGCAAATCCTCCATGTGATCTTACCTCTCTCCCTCTCCTTTTCCATCCGTAGATGCAACCGCCCCTACTCTCTCTCTCTCTCTCTCTCTCTCTCTCTCTCTCTCTCTCTCTCTCTCTCTCACATACCATTTTTCATGGTCATAGTAACCTTCAATTGCCAATGATTTTCAACACCAAACACCTAAACGGAAGTGGATCAAAGATCTCACACCACCATTAGATTCCTCATGAAAAGAGGATCAAAAACCTTCTCTGGCAATAGTCGGTCAATGCCGTTGACCATCAATCACGTCCGATGACTTAGAATTTTTAGCTTAAAAAATACAATTCTATGGCTTTTTTACCCGATCTACATGATGGAATTGTTAGATCTTTGACCAAGCATCATCTAACTATCCAAATTAGATGTGATCTTGATTTGAGAGTGTGAGATGCTATATGCAAGATCCACACCGTTCATCGCAGTCCTCACAACACGAGGAAAAAAAGCCATCAACCAATTGAACTATCAATGATGATGTACTAGTGATCTAAAGCCACTAGCAATGTACAGTCAAGATTGTGTTGACCTATGACTAATATGACTGTCCATTGTCATCTAGCCTTTGATCTAACACCAAATATCATATTCGTGACCAAATCCACAAACCCCCACATGATCCAAACTTTAATTATTCACAAAGACTCAGATCTACAATCGATCTACTCCTTTAAGATAATCCAACCTTTGATCAGCTGCTTAGGACCTACATCTATGATCAATTGGAGCTTCCAAGTAGATATGACCATAGATTGAGCATCAGAGCATCTAATCACTTATTGATCCAACCCACCCGCACATTGATTCGACCACAGATTAGTGATATAACAGCACAATTCATCATTGATTTGAGTATTCACCCCTAATCTAACTGTAGATCCATCATCAAAACCCTAAAACAATGATGTATATGGCCCTTTTTCCACAATTTGATAGTTGATTAATGGTCAGTGCTTAAATTGTAAGATCGGGCACTGATCTAATGGTGGAGATTTGGTACGACCTTGATCAACTCGAACAAAGGCAATCAGAATCAATTAGACCACCTCAGAGACTACAACATACTTGAATTTTTCAACTAAAGGTAAGATTACTACCAAAAGTTATTTAAATTAATTAAATTTTATTTGCACTTATATTATGACTAGTAAATTATAGAAAACTTAGAAAATAGTTGTGATTAAGAAGGATTGGACCCCAAGAAGAGAAATTAGGCTATTTGAATATTAATTAGAGTGAATCTAATGGTTTAATGACTTTGATGACCTTGAATTATAAATAGGATGGAACAATGATTGGAAACTATGGATCTGACTTATCAGCATTCAATCTGATCTTCAGATCAATGAATCAAACATTGAGATATGAAATAAACTATCTGTAAGTCAAAGATTAATAGGAATTGAGGACAATTAGATGATCTAGATAGTTGAACTTTAATCAACAGCCAAGATTTGATATTATAACAAAAATAAAGAGAAATACCTATGATCAAAAAGTGGTAAAAGCAGGATCACTATGTTAGTGGTGATCAAAGACTAAATAAGTCACAATTAAGAAATCATAAGTAAGATAAATGACATTGTAATATATATGTGTTGATAGAGACGCTGACTTATATGAACTAGCTTATTGAGCATTCCAAGGATTGGGATAACTGTGTACTAGGTAGGTAGTTTTAATATCTATTTGTTATTTAGTTTTTGAGCATATTATCAGCTTTACTAAAATATGTACATTTTAAATAATTATATTATTTGATTATTATGCTTTTGATTTGAGACTACTTGACTATCATAAAACTGATATTTTGTCATGTTGCATTATTTTAGCTTTTAAAGAATGTAATATATGAAAATGAGCATGTGAGTTATATATATATATATATATATATGTACCTTCATAATGATTATGCATACTATTATATGAAAAATGAAAATGATGTTGCTCATTTTATTGCACGCAGTTGTATGTTTTTTAAAGAAATGATTATGCTTGAAATTGCATCAATCCAATGCTTTGGGATGAGTTAAAGAAATGTATAGTTTTGTATGAGATATATATTATATAATTTAATTACATTTGGATTGAGATATATGTTAGTTCAAGCTAATGAGCCTGATGGGCACTATGCTAAGAGGTTGTATGAGCTTGGCCTCTTGGCCTTTAACCACCAAAGGTGGTAACTATCCGTGCCCAAACAAGCACCTATTTTTCCCTATTGTTATGGTAGGAAAATGACCAATGGAGGTGTTCATGGTACCCTTTTTGAGACATATTCACAGTAGTTGTAGAGGCTATGGTGGCTAGTCTTTAAATATCTGAGACACACGATTTTTATGAGCTAGTCGTGAGCATAGTGTTTTATGAGATTTCTATTTTGAAGTACTATGTATGATGAGATTGATGATGATCTTTATATGAGTACTCATGACCAACCAACTGATATGTTTGCTGGAGTGCATATGTGCACATGATAATGTTATCAGTTTGGGATTGTCAACGTTAGCACTTTAACTGATTACTACATTAATATTTTGAGAATCTTATGGCAGTTGATTTATCAAATGAAATGGTGAATCTTTCACATAATTTATAAGTTATGCATTCATGTGATTTTGTAATATATTATATATTACAATTTATGTGAGATTACCAGGAAGATTTAATCATTTGAAAATATACATTTAAAGTTGTGCATGTTATATATTGATATTATCTGAAATGTTTTAGTATGAAACTGTAAACTAGATTTACATGCAGTTTCATCTACATTTCCTATCTTTGATTTGATCATTAGAACTACATGAAAAACTACTTAAAATATTGTTTAGACTTGGATTTCAAAATGTGATATAGTATATATGAAACTACTTACACAAGCACAAGCTTGCTGAGATATTGTAAATTATTTACAATATTTTAAGTCTTCAAAGAATTTGACTTAAAGCAAAGCCATTCGGGGTGGATGGGAATCTTGGATGAATACAATAGCATAAGAGATTGTATGAATAATGTGAGTAAATGACCTATCCTTTTTAAACATGTATATGTAATTATTACAGTTGGACTGTAAGCTATAATTGGCTAAATCTAGGATGCATGTAATTCTATTTTAACTTTATAATAAAAAATTCAGTTATTTTCTTTTCTTTTCTTGGAAGTAAATAACACCCGAGTTTTCAAAATGAATTTAAAAGAAATAGATTCTTCTGCTATGAAAACTTGAACTGCCACACAGTTTTTATAATAAATATATGAAAAAAATTCAAATTAGTACCCTATAGTTTGGCTTCTTTCCCATAGAAGGGCTTGACTTTTTTATCCTAAAACAATAGTCCATCTCTATCTTTGTTTCTTCTTATTCTGGTCCATGAAGGGCTACTAAAGACCTTGACAAAATGAAGTCACATACCCTTGTGGCTCTTTAGTGATGGTAGAATTAGGATTCCCCTCTAATTATAACTCTAGCCCTCCATTGATCAATCTTTCTAAATTTGGCTATATTTAAGCTCAAATCAAGGGAAAAACTCTATGAATCCCATATGTGCTTGAGACCCTTGATAATGGAATTTACTTTTGAGCTATTGTGAAGAGGGAGAAAGATCAAAAGGGTTTAAAAGTTGTTGTATTGGATTTTGGAAGACATTGGCTTGAAGTGTGACAACCTAGGTTTTTATAACACATTTTATAATACATTTTATAAAGATAGGGCCCTTAGTAGGAAAGAAATTTCACAAAACAAAGCAACGAAAATTCTTTTCTTTAGAATTTTTTTTATAAAACCCAAGTCACCACCTCATACATAACATAAGTAAAGTTTTGTACAAGATAAAATTTCATTGAAGGAATATACTTTTATTAAACTTCAGGATCCATCCAATGGTTCATAGTACATAGCCCATTATATCCTTACAGTACTTGTCCAAATATACAATCTAAATTACAAAGTTCTCAATACAAAACTAGCTCTCAATACAATGTTTCAAGGGATATACCCTAATTACTATTCTTCAATAGTTCTTCAAGTCTTGAGCTCCTAAGTCTCCTTCTCTACATTTGAGATATTGTAAACATTCAAACATTTACAATATCTCAGCAAGCTATGCTTGGTAGGGGATAAAAATGTAAGGTATTGATAATATAATCTCAATATTCAATTATCACATAATTCACTTTATCATAAATACATTCATGGACCACTATCATTTATATAGACATCTCATTTCTCTGTCATTTGTGTTCATCTTTATACATACATATTGTATACGTACAAATCCATTAAAATTGTGAAAATAGTTAATAATCATTTCCATACTAAGCTGATTAACTCCTTTCACTATGGGAGATTTGTATCTCAGCCAATTACTATACTGAGATTTCCCTTCTTGGGAAAAATACTGGCAATATATGATTACTTGGCATTTCATCATGCCATCCCTTAAGGCATTTCACTATGCCAATTTCCTATGCATCATAATGCAAAATAATCAAGGACTATTATGCTTATAGTCTAATTTGTATAGCACTCCCAAATAATTGTTCTATAATCCACTTATATCATTATCAGTGGAAATTACAATATCCATGTCTGTATGGGGGGACCACGACTGTTACAATGGTGACCTTCCCATAATTGTTCCACCTGACTTTCATCCTTTCTCAGGCTTGGTATTCAATATCATCAAGTTTCGAAGAGCAAGTGGCCAAACCCTCATATCTCTCCTGGCATAGCATCCCCAAGCCTATGCCTATTTAAAACAAAACCACAAGCCTCCATACTTATATGTAAAATAATACTTATATATATTAGACTATTTTTCTATTTATCTAGGGCTAGAATATTTTCTACTCCTTAATTCACTTAGGGTTGTTCTCAATTCCTGACTTAACCATTTTATACTTATTTTCCTCATCATTTGGTTGGATCATATTTAATTTTGAGTATTTACCACAATATATTGGTATTGTATATGTCAATACTTTAAAACATAAGATCATGTATTAAACATGTATCTTCATGTAAAGGCATTCTTAAAATCCACCTACCTCAATAAGGTATTCTTACTCCTTGAAATCTATCATAGTCTTAATCAACATATATCTGTCAAATTATATGTATAATGTCATCTTTTAAGTCAAGGGCAGATACTATATGGTCTTTTGATTATCCTTATATAGGATGATTTGAATCTTTCTTCCTTGAATCACATACAACCAAGGGTTCAGTATCTTCTATACAAGTACTATCTATATCATACATAAACAATCTAATCTATATTGGTATTTCTTTTTCTTTATTATTTTTTATCATTCAAAATCTCATCTTATTTGATCATCCTTATCTTACTTACTATTTTTATTAGGGTTAGATAATTTATTAACCTTTTATGCTCTTCTTATTATTATTCAACCAGTTAATGTTTTACAGGTTGAAGATAACTTATTTCAGCCTAAGTCTAGACTGCTCCTCTTATTTCCAATTGGCTAAAACTTACTAGGTGAATAGGTTAACACAAAGTAGTTACTTCAATACTCATATAAGGAGGTATTTAGACCTCACAAACATCAACGGAAGGTAAGGGAAGAGCGATGCTCTATTAGAAAACCCCCTTAACCACTGTGTTCAACATTCACTAGAGTGACCTTAGCTCAACCTTTCATAAGGTTCCTATGAGCATATTAACCCTAAGTACTCTTTCTATTTGATTATAATTAAGTCTATGAACATTTAAAATGTCATTTATGGGGTTTATTATTCTCCTAGTTTGGGCCAAGAATTTGATAATCCTTATATTGTCCTACTAACTATAGCCCTTATTAATTATGTCCAAGTTAAATAATTCACTCTTATTCGTGTCATGAAACTCTACTTTCTCATTAGATTCTATTTTTAGTGTTTTATGCTATTTATCTCATAACTACTTTAACAATTAAATCTACCAATAAAATTTAACCATAAATGAATTATAACTTTAAAGCATAAAACTACATAATTGAACAACCTAATGATAATGGTATAAGGTACTTAAGATTATATTAGCATGATTTCTTACTAATGTACTTTATCTAATAAACTCAAATTAAACTATCATGGTCCTAAAGTATCATCTCATACCATTGTATAATATAACATGAAATCATAGCACGGTCCTAAGTTGCAATTGTATGTTCTCGTTGATTGAACTGTTGGATCTTAAAATTACTTTGGGGGCATTGTAGATTAGAGAATTCAAAACAATATGTACAATGATATTTGTGAAGTTTCATCTAGAACGGAGTGGCTAATTGAATTTAGGGTTCTTGTACTATTCTAAAAAGAGGAGACAGAAAGAGGGAAAAAGAGAGAGATTGGGAAAAATGGGGGAGGAGTTTTGCTCTAATTTTTTAGGGGATCTAGGGAATTTCATGATGAAGTTTTGAAAAATTTTGTAGAATTTTAGAGGTATTTATAGGCAGTTTTTATAAAAAAAATTTATTAATTCCTTATTTTAATCTAAATTCCACTCAAAATATTAAAATGGGGAGTGAAAATGCCACTATCTCCACTACAGCTGAGTGTTGGCTGATGCTTGACTTACATCATTGCTGATCTTAGTCCTTACCTAACTTTTGTGGGCCCCACTAAAGAGTGAAATGATCATTTTGCCCTTTTATTTCCAATCCGAACTCGAAATTTAATGTGCTTAAAGTCATTTCAATCAATTTTTCAAGTACATTCTAAATATTCATATTTTAATTCTTGGTTATGAGTGAAATTATCATTTTACCATTTTATTTAGAAAATTAGAAATTTTTCATTTTAACTCAAAATTGAGCGTACTTAATGTCATTTCGAATAGTTTTTTGAGTACATTCAAAATATTAGCATTTTAAACCATGGTTTAATCTCTTTAAAAAGAGAATTTCTAATAGCCTAATATTTCAGTTCAAAATTTTTAAAATTCAAACTTTATTAATTTTCTTCATTAATTTACAAAAATCTAGGTTTATAACATGAAGATGGTATCAAAATTTCTATTGAAAAAATATGAAGATGAAGGGACTCCAAACTATGGTGAATCCTTGCATGGATTTATGATGCACAATTTTTAATTTTAAAAGTAGTCATTATGTATATTTGGTGCATGAATTACACTATTTCTAGCATTTATTATTGATTTTTCAATTTTGATATAAAAATGGAGCCTGAAACTATGTTGTTGCTTCCAAGAGATTCCATTGTCTCGTTATCTTATTTTTGTTTTAGAAATCAAAGGATTCAAATGTTGTTAGTTGTTAAGTTGTTCATACTATTTTCTTCTACTTAAAAAATGTAAATTCTTTGGTTGCCACATGAGTATTATTTGCAGTATAGTTTTAGTTTGAGCTTAAAAATTATTAGGGTTAGGGTGGTTATTTGTAGTTTTGCTTTTGTCATCCTAGACATTAACATTGTCTAGCCAATGTTTATAATTTTGAATGATTACCCACAGTCTTCTTTTCTATTTAAATTGGAAACCATGTGCTTCTTTTGAGTTCAATTCATGGCATTATTTGACCACTGTATTGACATAACTAGCATTTGGTCATTAGTTGTCTCCCTTGTCATTATTGGTAATAATTCCCTTATTATGTTCAATTTGTTGTCCTTATTTATTTTTTCTTTTTCTTTTTTCCAAAATTTGTTGATCATACATTGTCTTCTCGTCCTTCCCAAATGGGCATTCTAATATGTTTACAATTAAGCTATATTATAAGAAGATTTTAGGGAAGATCCACAAAATTACCACTATCCTTGAAAAGTGGAGCTATATGGACTTAGTGAAGGTTGATGAGTTCTTCATGTTAGAACTCATTCATATGACCAACTTTCTAAGATCAGAAGGATTCACAAAGTTCTATTATAAGTTTCAAGGAATTAGCTTGAGAATAAGGCTACTTATGAGGCAGACATACGAGGAAACCCTACAATTGTGTAATAATGTACCTTTTGATAAGGTGACAGAGGTATATATGCATGTAGTCAATTAGAGTTGCACTTACCTACTCAAGCATCTCAAGTGCAAGTTATGGAGAGTGTGTCAGTCATCATGGTGCTCATTTCTTGATCAATTAATAACTAATCTTGGTATCAATGATGGCCAATATGAGTGGACATTCATCTCAAATAAGTAGAAGAAATTACTCAATAGTCTTAAGCAAATTGTTCCACACTCCGACCATAGGGCATGCGTCATGCATTTATCTCTCTCTCTCTCTCTCTCTCTCTCTCTCTCTCTCTCTCTCTCTCTATATATATATATATATATATATATCAGATTGAGATTGAGTCAAAACATTAATAGACAGATTATTCATGTCAGCAATGTTTTTCCAATATTCAGCATCTTTATTAAGTGTATTACACTGATTACAGCAAGGTTCATCTTTTGAACTTGAAGTAGATGAAACAAATCAATAGATTCAGATTTGGAGGAATTTAATATTATTTTAAATAATTTTTGTTTGATTTCTTCATCTATTTGGAGTTCTGAGATTTTTCTTTGGGTCCAGCATCTATTAGTTGTATGTCCTAATTTACCACATTTAAAACATTTTATTTTGGACTTATCTTTTTTATAGGAAATTTTTCCTGTTTTAGGGTTTTTCAGTTCTCTAAATTTTTCCTTTTGTTTTTTAGAGAATCTTTTCTTCCGTTTTGGAATATATTGTTTCTTCTCCTTTTTGGGAGTTTTAATTTTAGGCATATCAATTGCAAATTGTTGACAGAATTCGCCTAACTATTTTTTCCCTATTATTTGTTCTCTCTTAAGTTGATTTCGTAATTTAATTTCATTACACAAAGAAATTCCTTCATTAGTACAGGAATGAATGAGTTCTCCATATGATAAGACTTCATGGGGGATTTCTCCTCTATTTTGAGTTTTAAGTGAATTTTTAACTCTGGTTGAAAACATGTATGGAAGTCCTTCAATGAACTTCTGTTTCCAGTAGGCTTATCCTGCATCACCCAAATGAAGGACTCTGGCAAGGAACACATCTTTATACCAGCGAAAATGAGTAAGAGAGGGACACCTGAGGTTCTGTAAAAGTGCCCCAGAATTTTCAAATTGAGATTTGATGCTTCCTGTGAAATGTTGTATTATAGTACATACTTGTGTATAAACTACGTCTTCTATTCCTTTACTTGTATTAGGTTTAGGTTTGACCGTATTAAAGATTTCTTCTTTCTGAGTAGAAGTAAGGACATTGTCCCACCAACCTTTGAGGTTTCCAGTGAAACCAGCTATGATCATTTGAGCAATTTGCTTATCAGTATTACCTCGTGCTTTGCAAACAGTAGAATACATAAGGAAATGATGAACTGTCTGAAAATTTTGGTTATCAATCATACCATCTATGTTCCATTCATAGATAGAATTTGCTCTCTATTCATTATGTAGATAGATATCATTTTCTTCAATTAAAACATCGGCAAGAGTTGGTCTTTTATAATAAAATCTACTGAGATTTCGAGGTTCCCGCTCAAGTTTAATAATTTGTGAAAACTGATTTTGAAGCTGATGTAATTCGGGTTCACTTAATTCTTCAAAATTTTTGGATTGAGATATGTCAAATGGATCTGGCTCAATTTCTGATTCAGGAGCCGAAAGTGTACTAAGATTAAGATCTGACATTTTTCCTTTTAAAAGTTCTAAAATTTGTTCATTGGTGCTTCCCATTTTAAAACCAGTAATATCAGGGAGAGGTTTAATTGATGGCTCAATTTTTTTAAAATCAATTCTTTCTTGTCTTTTAGCTTTTATCCCATTGATATAATCTACCACTTGCCTTATGCCTTTTTCAATTATATCGACCTTTTCTCCTAAGGTGTGCATGAACAAATTTGTATAATTATTTTGTCATATTAGACTATTAATATCATTTATAACTGATTCCGAATCAAGATAACAGACAGTATTCAAATCACCACCTTCGATTGGAAGTTTCATGGGATAGGTGGAGGATATTCAGATGATATTTTGTCGCCTTTGGAGGTTGTCCAAATTTTTATTACATTTAGTTCATTTTGAACATAATTTTTAAGATCCAAGGTACAAACCATTCAATTGTTTGTCTATTAGACAGATCTGTGTAGAATATATCTTTGTAATTTTTAATGCCATTTTTATTAAACATTTTGAAATACCATTTCCTAAAATTTTGATTTTTAGGAAGTTGAAATTCGTCACTAATTGCTTTTCTCAGTAAACTCCCAGGGGAAAAATCCATGCAAGTTATAAATGAAAAGCCATCTCTGATGGAGTAGGAGTATTATCCTGAGAAGTATTTTTATAAATTGGATGGACAATATTATTATCCAAAATTTTTAATTCTTCAACTGAACTTGATTCGGGTTTATTTTCTATGCAGTGCCTATTATCCACAAAGAATCGAGATAAACTAGAGGAGCAGGAAGCAATTCTCAGAAGGCGAAATGATCTCCTATTATCAAAACGGATTTCAACATCTCCATCATCAATTTGGATAATCTGATCAAGCCATTGATCAATTAATCTTCTAGGAGGAACAGCTTCAGATAACTGCCAAGATTGAGGGAAATCTATTTCTTCCCACTTTAAAGTCCTATTAACTGCTATATCTGAGGATAACAGATTGGTTTCAATTAAAACTGTTTTATCCTTTGGAGATTTATGCTTGGCCTTAGTATCCAAGGTAGGTAGGAATTTAAATTGAAGACTGTAGGTGAGAGCTATAGTCTCAGATCCTGGTTTGAAATTGTAACCGTGAGTTTTAATGTAAAGACTCAGAGTCTCAAAAATATTCGGATCTGACAAAGACAGAGTAAAATCAGGGAAAACATTGACATAAACTAGTCCGTGACATATACTGGTCTGTATTACTCCCATAAGGGAAGGAGCCCAATCAAGGCATCTTGCGTCCCTAAGAACATCAAGGATAGAAGCATTCAGGCAATTAAGAGTTAACGGTTTAAAGCCTATCTGAATTAAACCTGCATGAATGAACTTATATTTTTCCGAGATCATATAGGGTTTTAAATCACTTTCAGAGAACAGATTTATTATTTTTTCTGTATTATCAAGACTGATGGTTTGTTCCATATTTTTTATTATTTTGTTTGAAGAGAAATCAAATTTTCCAATATTATAAACTTCTTTCGGTTTTACCGAAGGGAGAGTCCAATTATATAAAGATTTAGTGTCTGTTGGATATTCAACCAGACTAGTATTCTTAACATGATAATCAAAATTATTAGCCATATAAGCTAAGCCGAGAAATGAGTCAGTAGTATAGAGTTATAAACATAGAACAAAGTATGTATCTGATAAAAACTTAGACATGATTCATGCTAATCAACAAAAGTTATACTAGAATAAAATCATCCACGAATAAAAGCAAGATCCTACCGCATGCTACAACTGCTAAACAAGCCTGCCTGTCAACCACAACCACAAAGACCCCTAACGCAACACTCATAGCAAACGGGGAAAACGCCTAGGTGACATAGCAGAAATTTAATAGAATAACACATAGCATGATACAAACAACCGCAACAATTAAACTATAGCATAATTCCCTTGATAAAGCATGAAATCGGCTAAATTATACCAAAAAACACATACTCCTATCCCATGCCTATAATAATCTATACTACCGCCTCAAAAATTTAGCCTAACATGGCTCTGATACCATTTGAAGCGTACGAAGCATTCATTGATAAATAAAATAAAATTAAGGCCAAGAAAACTTAGAGAGCGTACGAAGCATTCATTGATAAAAAATAAAATTAAGGCCGTGAAAACTTACATAACGACGCTCATCCAAGACAATAGGTAAAACCCGATATTACAGAAAGGACCCCAAAGGGATTTTATTACTAAGAACTGAGAAGATTACAGAGAGGGGAAGGCAACAAACAAGGCGCAAAGGAAGCAACCAAGCAAGCGATACCTTTGGACTGAAGTAGACTCGATTTATAGACGCTTGGATTCCAGGCTTAACACGGATTGGAATCCATTACAATAATTCAAAAAACATGAAAAGACTAAAGCAAAAGAAGAAATGACATAAAGAAAAAGTAAAAGGAGATTCCTCAATAATTTGAGGAACTTTACAAAAAGAGATTCTCTTGGTGGGCCCGTTATGTCGGACTGATTGATTGGTGGGACCGAGTGGTTGACAATGGGGCCCAAATGAACCTATTGAGCAGAATTATTGAAGGTCGTTGTCTTCATCATCTGGTGGGACATGTTCCTTTCCTTTCATCTTCTTGTCATATTTTTCCAAGATATTCTGGAACTGCGATTTGGGAGAAGGAATTTCCTTTGGCAGATTAGCCTGTGCATTCTTGGCGTGATTTTTGGCTTCCAAAAATTGAGTGAGGACTATCATTGAGGCATCCCAATAGTCTTCAAAATTGTCTTCTTTGTTTGGGTCTTGACTATCTTAGAAGACATTGTCTTCAAACATGCTTTAATGGAAGATGATTCGGCTGGAGAGATATCAAAAGATTGCATTACTTGATCTTTCATAAAGTCCATGCATTTGACCAGTATTTGTCCTTCATTGTCGGATCGGGTATTTTCGCTGAAGCATCTTCTTGATTTCGTCGATGGAGGCAGATGACTATAGATTGGGCTTATTATCCCAAGCAGCTTTATTATGCTATATAATTTTCTCAATTTCATGGGCCTTACCCTCAGAATCAAATTTTGTCTACCATTTGATAAAATATATCCTTTTGAGAGCCTGAATATTAAGCTCATCATTTTCAATGGTCATTGACCATTTCCAAATCCATGGAATATTGAATTTGATAAAAAAATATTGCCTCGCATTGACCTTTTATTAACTGGTCAAGAGGAATAGAATTAACTTCTGGCGCATATTCAACCCAAGCATTATACAGCTTTTTGAGCTTTTCTGGTAATATTGCCAGAGATGGTCCAAATCTTTTCCACCAATGGTAAAACCATGGAGAGAGGTCTCTCTTAATTATCTCAGGGTTAATTATGATGAACCAAGAGTGTGTCTTCAAGTTATCCTCGAGGTACATTACATAACTCATTGAGTCAATATAATCCCACCAGTTGTATGGATAGCAGGTGCCCTTGGCTTTAACCCATTTATATTGACCTGGATTAATATCACATTCCTGGGGACACAGGACCTTATTAATTAGGATTTTACTAAAATTAATGACATATTTATCATGGTTATAAAAGTGGTTTATTTCTTGGAGAAATTTTTCCATGAGGAATTGACTACGCCCAACAGGCGACGGATAAGTATTATTCTGCCAATATTTGTATGCTACATCCCATGGATTTTGGGGATCATAGCCTCACAATATTTGTGAATTATCAAGATTAAGTATGACATCTTGATATTCACGGAGTAAATATTGCTCCGCGGTCATGGTGAGGACCTCTTTTGCAGATTTCTGCGGAGTAAATTGTTGATGAGGAATTTCTTCATCAAGTGATGATGAAATTGGTGCATTATTTGACTGAGATATATTACCCAGTGTTATTAATTTTGGCTTGGAAGTCGAGCTTTGAAGCCTAGGCCATTGGTTCTACTTTCCTTTTCGGTCTTGGGTATTACCACGAACTCTTCCACGTCCCCTTCGAGTATTACCCGGGGTAAACCATTCTCCTGGATCAGTCATGATCCCTACAAAAATTCTTGAGTTAGAAAATCAGGAAGAGAGTTATATTCTCCCTTGATGCATTCAATGTCAAAATCAAAAACTGACAATTGTGCTTGCCATCCAGCAAAAATTTCCTTTTTTATAGTAGAGTATTTTCTCTGGGTATCATTCTATTTTTCAGAGGTAAATCGAACAAGTTCTTCTTTATTAGAAGAGGGATTGACTTGCTTCAAGATACCTCCATAGCCAATATCAGGGGCGTCTGTTTCAACAACTTTAAACCATTCAAAATTAGCGAGATTTAAACAGGGAAGTCTTTGGACCCTAGATTTGATTTTCTGAACCATTTTGGTATATTCTTTAGTCCAAGGCTTTGCATTTTTTCAAATTCTATAAACAAGATAGCAGTATCAGCTGCAAGATTGTGATAATATTCTGAAATATAATTCAAAGAGCCTAAAAATCTCTGTAATTGTTTATTATCAATAATTTCATTAGGAAATTTAGAAGCGATTCGTCCTTGAAAGATATTATGCCTAAGGAATCTAACTTCTGGTTGAAATAATTCCATTTTTGAGGCAGATAAAACTAAACCATTTTTTTGAATAAGCCAACGAAAAATTTCAAGATATTTAAAGTGTTGATCAAGAGATTTTGAGAATATTAATACATCATCAATATATGAAATGATAAATTGACTATACTGATTAAAAATATCATTCATAATCTTCTAGAATTCAAAAGGAGTATTTTTCAAACCAAAAGGCATGACATTCCACTCATACTATCCAAAAGGGACAGTGGAAGCTGTTTTATATCTATCAGATTCATGAATTTGAATTTGCCAAAACCCTGATTTCAGATCGAATTTGGAAAATATAACTGAGCCTTGTAGTCTATTAAGTAGATCACGTTTATTAGGGATAGGGTATCTTATCTATTTCAAAACTGTATTTAGAGGTTTATAATTAATTACAAAAAGAGGTTTTCCCCTTTCCTTTTCAACAGCATTATTAACATAGAAGGAAGTACAACTCCAGGGAGAAGATAAACTGCGAATTAATTGCTTATTAGCAAGATTAGAAATTTTAGTTTTACACAACTCAATGTATTCAGAGTTCATTCGTGCTAGTCTAGCTTTAGTAGGAATATTATCTTCTGAAAAATCTTCAATATAAGGAAGAGTGATACAGTGTATTTTTCTATTCCAGAAAGCATTTGGAAGATCATTACAAAGGTTTTCTAAGAAAGTATGAAGGAGAGTTTTCACCTTTTGTTGAAACATTTTGTCTTGGATATTATTCTGGACATCTTGATAAGCTATTTCTTCTTTAATAAAATTAATATGTCATTCTTTTAACAGAATTTGTCTGGCTTCATTAAGCAGATGAGTTTTAGGGTCAGTAACAAATTTAAAAGAAAATTGCCTATTTTCTTTAGAGAAGTAAATACCTGTTGGATCAATTTTATCAATAGGCATAATATTATAGACGAATGGTGTTCCTAAAATCATATGATGGTGTAAGTCCTTGACTAGAAGGAAAGGAGTTGGAATGCATATATCATTATTACAGACAACAACATTATTAAGTTTGAAATTAATTTGCAGCTTGTTATTACTAGCCGAAGTAAGGCTTTGAGATGTTTTCTCAAAATATTTGGTAGGTACTAAGCCTTCTTGAATACAACTTATACACACACACACACACACACACACAGAGAGAGAGAGAGAGAGAGAGAGAGAGAGAGAGAGAGAGAGAGAGAGAGAGAGAGAGAGAGAGAGAGAGAGAGAGAGAGAGAGAGAGAGAGAGAGAGAGAGAGAGTTAAATAAAGGAGCTACCTATACCTATGATATCTCCCATGATTAGTGAGATCATATGGTTTGATAGTGGAATATGCCTAGCAGAACCTGCACTTTATAAGAAGCAACTTGATAGAGCCAAAAAGGTGAAGAAAAAGAAGAAAGTGGGAGGAGAATCCTCTTGAGTTTTGGATACATCAGAAGTCCCTATAATGTAGTTTGTACAAGGTTAAAGGCCACAACAAGAGGTCATGCCCAATGAGAGCTAAGGAGCAACCTCTAAACCAACCAAATAAAACCAATAAGTAGTCTCTAAGTGTAATGCCCGAGCAATTTACACTATTTTTAACGAAAATTAAACATTCTATAGGAAATAAACTGAGTTAAATGTTTCACTTTATTTAAAATAGTAAACGAAGGAATTTGTGAGGGAATTAGTACCATTAGATTCTACTCGAAAAATAGAATCCAACGCCTCAAAAATCACCCAAAATGGAGTTTATATGAAGAAGTTACAGTCATTTAAAGATAGGGGTATTTTTGAAAATTAAACAAAAAACGAAAAAGGATGAAAAACACAGAGGGCTATTTTGATAACGGCACCCCCTGTCGTCTTCAACCTCTAGACCCCTCCAGAAACCTATTTTCCCCGATTTCTCTAGAATACACCAGGGGAAATGGCGACACCGCTATTGAGGGGCATTGCCTTCTCCCCTCAACAAAAACCCCATCTCCCCCCTCTTCAAAATCATGTTTTTTCCAGCCGTTTAAGACTGGGGTTTCCGGCAAAATTGAAAACTTGTCTCAACCCATCTCCATGCATTTTCCGGCAACGGCCAGGCCCTAGTCAGGCCGGCCATTCCGTTCCCGTCTCCCCATTTCCCCTCTCTTCTCTGTTCCGATCTGGGCATTGGGGTTTTTCCCCTTCTTCACAGTTTCCAATGAGCAGGAGCTTCAGGGTGAAGAATAGGTGCACCCATCGGCGATGGGTACTCTCCCAGACCACCCAGGTAAGCCCCCACCTCTTCCTATTTGGTTTTGCTTCTTCCCCGCCCATATCCACAAGCGGATCTATGTGTTTTCCGACTGGGGAGACGCTGTGGAAACCGGAGAAGACAGGTTTCCTCTGAAACCCGTCCAAAACCAGTTGTCACGGGATGCACCCTGTGACACACACAAGTGACGCATCCCCTGGGGGCCAGCATCGCTCGCACGTAAGCTTGCGGCAGGCTTTTGACTTGTCCAGGATGCGCGGGGCGTCCTGGGCACCAAGACGCGGCCCGCCTACGTCAAAGACACATTTGCAGGACGCGTACTAAAGCGCGCTACTTAGGCATGCATGTGCGTATGCGTACATTGTCCCAGGTGCGGCCTTTAGGTACGCACGCGACATGGGGCACAGGTCCTGGCTCGACCAGGGTACACGGGGTGCCCTGAGAGCTGAGATACGCCATGCTACAAGGTGTGTCCGTGCGATGATGTGTGCCATAGCACGTCACTTGAGCATGCATGTATGCGTGCAAAACGTGGTCCTTGGCACGGCCTTTGGGCGCGCATGCATGTAAGGCAGTCGCGGTTCAACCAGGATACACGTGTGTCCTAGGAACTGGGGCACGTGGACCTAATGAGACTTTAAAGTTAGGATTAGAGGATAAATTACAGAGTCTAACTATTGGAAAGTAGATCCACACCATAGGATCTAGCCTGACGAATGAATTAGGCAAGGACCTTGGACCCAATAGGCAGATCTAGCGATCTAATGTCTAAATAGAATGAAATTAATAAGGACTCCTTGTATCCATTCATACCCAAGAGTTTATAAATGAGACCCAGGGACAGGTTAAAGTGATAAAGGACGCGACTCCAGGAGACTTTGAGGTAGGTGCTCTATTGCTACTAGACTTTTTAAAAAAGCCATGATTGTTTTATGCATGTTTTAAGTATAAGTTATATAACCTGTTTAGCATGACTTAATTCAACATACATATGACAAATGCTTTATGCATAGATATGTTTTGGCATAGATATGTTTTGCAAATAATTGCATATACATTATGCATAGATATGTTTTGCAAACAAATGCATATATTGCATGATTTGTGAGCAATGAGTTTTTGAAAGATTGCATGTCCTTGAGGATTACCAAAAGACGCTGGAGTGCCCAAAAGATGCTAGGTAGGCAGTTGTGAGGGTCAGGCAGTTGTGAGGGAGATAGGCTTTGAAAAAGAGGTTTTCGCTTGTTTGATCTGATATGATTTGGGCTAATAAGCTCGTGGGCGCTATGCCGAGAGGTTTGGGTTAGCCTCCAGCCTCTACCACTATTAGGTGGATCGGTATCATGCCCAAAAAGGGCAATGTCCCGGCTTCGACTGCATGTAGTATAGGGGGCTACCACTGGTGTCACGGCACTGGGTCGAAGTGTCATATGTCCCGTGGAGGCATATGATCCTGTGTCCTTAGGTACCCGGGGACCACACGGCGGTGAGGTCGTGGGCATAGTTGGACCCTATGGTTTGAGGATTTATTTGCATTGCATATGGCATGACATGAGGTTAGTCGACCTTACCAGATGTCCATGAGTTGGATTCAGTTGAGCATCTTATGCATATCATTATGTTTATGATATATATGATATTTTCAACTTGGATTATGCTATTTTTTAAGCCGTCAGTATTTCGGTTCGATAGTAGTTTTTAATATCGATATTGAACATGATTGTTCGAACATGCACATGTTTGAAAGAGCATATGATTTTAAACATAGCATGTATTGTAAAACTAGTAGTGATAGACTCCTACTGAATATAGTATATACTCACCCTATCCTTAACATTTTTCAGGATAGTTCCATTCACAAATAGAAGACGCCTCAAGAGATATTAGAACTACGAGCAAGTGAATCAAACAGGAGACAATTATGCATGTAAGTAAACTCTCTACCCTTTGGACATGTAGTTGTATTTATTTACAGTTGGGCTGTGTGTTGTGATTGGATAGACTTGAGGAAAAACATTTATGATTTCTGAAGTTTTTCAAAAACTACTTTGGTTAGTGTGAAAGCAAATAACACTCGGGGTTTTCAAAATGAGTTTAAAACTAAAGATTTTCTGCTGTATTGTATGGTTTTTATAAAATGGTTTTCAAATAGGGATGCATCCCGCCTTAAAAATTAGATATTGCATTTAGAAATGCATGAGAAAACCCAGGTCGTCACACTAAGTTAATAAATAAATCCAATGAATAATCCTCCCACCCAATTAGAAAAAGTTAAGAAAGGGGAGAGCATGAATCATCAAGAATTGAAGATGATTAGGTATTATAGT
This sequence comes from Warburgia ugandensis, assembly GCA_035236585.1. Lineage (NCBI taxonomy): Eukaryota > Viridiplantae > Streptophyta > Magnoliopsida > Canellales > Canellaceae > Warburgia > Warburgia ugandensis. The sequence goes on along the minus strand of CP141127.1, from coordinate 12,102,024 downwards.
CATTTTGGAGCTAGTACATGTGACTTGTATAGTTCTCCAATTCATAGTCCAGTTAGACCAGCCTTCTAATCAACCTTCGAAACCCCCTTTGCTCGAGCACACATAGGTGGGTCTTGCCACATGAAGAAGTTGCACCTATTTCTATGAAATTAGAGGGAATATAAGAGATTAGATTGGAGGCTTAAAGAAACCTAAACATAACATAAAACAAGCTGACTCAATGGCTTACTTCATTCTTTCCACTACTAAAACCCTCCTCCTTGGTTTTGCATTAGCCTAGGAAATCACAACCCTAAACCTCACAAAGCAGTAGCAAAAATGGTGTTCCATGTACTCCTAAATAAGGGTGGTTTCACTCCATTTTCTAAATATTGTGTATTATCAATGTTCTAATTAAGGAATGGTCTACATGTATTGCTAAATAAGGGTGGTTTCACTCCATTTTCCAAATATTGTGTATTGTCAATGTTCTGATTAAGGAATGGTCTGCATTCTACCACATCTTTGAGCCTAGCTGCTACTAGGGTTCCAATTTCACAAAAATTGAGTTTGAAGACAACCACATGAGGCATGTGATCTCTCAAATATTAGTTGGACATAGAATTAGAGGAAAATCCTAATTCTAACCACACTAAAGAGGCATGAGATGAGGCTGTCCTCTTTTTGTCAAGGTTGTAATGGCCTATCATGAATGAGGCACAAGGTGAGCAAGAGACAAGTACATGTTCTCTTTCCATTAAGGGTGTGAGGAAATCTATTGGAAATGGAAAGAGCAATTCTCTCTTGTTCAATGACTATATAGGAACACCCTCTCATTGATCATGTGCCTATTGCTAAATGATAAGATTGTCACGAGTCTCAAAGAATTTCACTAATTATTGAATCAAATAGTTGGTTCTAAAAAGTATTAGTTTTACTAAGGAGGATTCGTTGAACATAATGAAACACATTCCTTTTTTCCCTCATATTGAAGATAAACTTGTAGGGCATCCTTCTATATATGGGAGTTTTCTATTAAATCTAAGTACAACTTTTTCTACAAATCAGATTCTAAAAATTTATCTTTATGGAAGCATATTTAGAATGCTAACCCTCAACCTACAATCAAATTGTTACTATGGTAGGCTAAGCTTCTAATTAAAGTTAATCTTGCAGTGGCTATGTGAAGAAGAAAAAATGTGTGTTCATTGCAAGGGAAAGAAAGAATCTCAAGAGCATTTATTCTTTGATTGCAAATTAAAGCACTTTGATTGATTGCTGTATGTGAGATTGAGCAGACTATTGACCATGTAGAATTGATGAAAGAATTTATTTCTAAATTGAACAATGTAGGTAACAACAGGTATAGGTTGCCTAACCTTCTTTTATTGCTTATCCCGCAATGATTGATGCTATTTGGGCTAAAAGAAACAAATTGTGTGAGGGAAAGCTACTTGGAGAGCTATAATTTCTTCTTGGAAGACTAGAGTTATTGAATACTCAAATGCATGAAAAGATTGTCTCCTCCTTCTATCATGAATGTGTCTACAATACTTAAAAGATAGAATCAAAATAATATCATTCAAGTAATTCTTGAGGATGTTAAAGTTAAATGGAATTCTCCTAATTGTAGTGATATTTAAATATGCTTTAATGGATTTGCTTTTGGTAACCCAAACTATGCACGAGTGAGGAGTGTCCTAAGGGACTGTTATGGCTCTTTGTTGCTAGTTTAGCTCATTTGTTGGGTATAAAATCAATAACAATAAAGTGGATTGCTTTTATAATTTTATAAGATTGTTATTGATTTTAAGTACTTAAATTTTAGATTATGAAAATTCTTCACTAGTGATAAATGCAATGAAGAAAGGAGCAAAGACTAACTAGAAGGTGAACCTAGTAGCAGTGGAATGCATGAGGTTACTTCAAAGGATGGGGGTTTCCTCCATGCATGTTTTTAGGAGGTGAATAAGCCAGCTAATTACTTAGCCACCAAAGCTTTAGCATTACGATCTTGAAGAGATTGGTGCCAAGAGCCTCTCACATTTTTGAAATTGTCACCAATACATGATGCTTGTGAAATTATTCATGACAAAAAATGTAAATGACTAATGTTATTTTATTTCCTTATTTGAATGAATCATTGTTAGAGAGAGAGAGAGAGAGAGAGAGAGAGAGAGAGAGAGAGAGAGAGAGAGAGAGAGAGAGAGAGAGAGAGAGAGAGAGAGAGAGGGATGACTTAACTAGGTGTCACCTATGGATGATCTAACCCATTCATTTTCTTCCACTTCCATTTTAGGCCAACTAGAAAGCTTCTTGTCCATTTGATACTTCTAGCTACTATGTTTCCCAATTGATATGTATTTTAATCATGACCATTGGACTTTTCATCTAAGGTAACTAGAAAACTAGTAGCTAGAAGCAAGCAATGGATATGAGTTTTTACACATAGCCTATCTAGGGGAGGGTAAAAAATATGCAGATCATTCGAAGGTGGATTTTTGATAGAGGGTCATGTAGTGATTCCCAAAATCTTACTCCAAATGGCATTTCTAAAATAAATAAAAAAGAGAAGGAAAATAAACTTACAAATTCTCCTTGTTCTATCCATCCCACAAGAGGATGAAGGGAGCCAACTTCGAACTTGAGACATAAACTAAATCAACCCCATTTCTTACATAACACACTATACTCCTTAAAATATAAAGAAAAATGATAAGTAAGGAGAATGACACTTACATGTTCAATGAAGAAGGACACTTTTTGAGCCTAAATGTGACATGTTGGTATGATGTAATCCATTAACCTCGCATATCACAAGCTCATTCCATCAACATTGATTTTTATTGATTGTACATCACTAGAATCTTCACCCAAAAGGTCATGCTTGTGCTTTCTATTAGGAAATGTGAACCATTGGTTTTTTTTTTTAAATGATAGCATGTTGATGAAATACCTGTTTGGTGTAGGAACAAAGCTAGATGGGTTAGTAGATGGTGTGCAGGTTTAATGATATGGATCTAGATGTGGAATTTTCCATGTGGACCAAAATTGTACTTCTTTCTTAATGAGGATAGGACTGGTGAAGAAAAAACGATCTCTCCATGTGGTTTGGGTCAATGTCAATTAGACCCCTGTGGTTAATTCCCATTAATTACCCCCTAAGTTTTGGCCCGATTCTAAATAGGTTCTTTCATTAGCAAATGTCAGTAAAATCATCCCTAAAAATATATTTTTTATTTTCTTCCTTTGGAGGAGTATTGTGGAGCAAGTTGGATGATCTTGAAAACTATGTGGAGATGGTGGATTAGGATGTTGAAGAAAACAAAAATAAGAATATGAGTTATTTCCCAATTCATTTTTGCATTATTAATTCTAGATGCCATAAAGATGGAATTGTTGAGATTAAATTCTCTATTTAGGACTTGTGAGCTTAGGTTAGTGGCATTTTTTGAAACCAACTCATATGTAAAAGTTTGAAATGGATTCTAGTTCTGTATTTTTCATAATGAATGGGTAAATTTAGTAATGATGGAATGTTTGAGTTGATACTTTATTTGGGTCATTGAGCTTAGCTTTGGCAGTTTTTGGAATGGAGATGGAATGTTTTAGTTAAAATTCCCTATTTAGACTATTGAGATTAGGTTTTGGGCGATGAAAATAAAATATTTGAGTTTAGATTACCTATTTTAGGCTGTTGAGCATAATAGAGGAACCACGTATCAATAGAAGAACCCTACGAAAGAAACCCAAAACGAACTTCCTGGAACATGTGTGTCCTAAAACCAATAGGAACTCACCACGTCAACTTGAGCGCAACGTGGAATAAAGTAATTTGCCATAACAGCCTCGCAAACGCGGCTTTCCCTTACAATTCCGAACGAACGCCCTTCCAACGCAACCCCGAGCGACTGTTTCATTTCTGCAAAGATCTGATCAAATGAAAATGCAAAGCAGAAGATCAATAATTACATCGCCCAAATATAAACAGACAGAAATCTAGAAGGAAATCGGGGTTTCTGGCTTTGCGGCATATCCGACATCGGAAATGCTCTCTGGATAGTCAGGGGCGGCAAATCTGAGATTGGAAATCCGTTCTGGATATTCTAGGCGGGCGAACCGTGGCTCCTTCAGGGTCCCAAGGCATTTCACGAAGGAAACAACAACAAAGCCAACAATCTTCTTCTTCTTCACCTTCGATACAAAACCCAACTGGTCTTACCCCCATCGTTTACAGAGGAGCACAACCGCCTGATTTCCCTTTCTGGCAGCAAACCTGGTTTCTCCTTCTCCTCCTTTTCATGGCCATTTCTCTTTTTGCTCTCGCTTTCTTTCTCTACCTCGGTCTCGATATCGAACAAGCATCGCCTTTTCCCGCTGCTGCAGCTTCTGAAGGCGTTGAGGTATTTTCTTCCTTTTCAAACCCCCCCTTTTTTGTGATAAGTTTCTAGGTTTTGAATTCGTATTGGGGACATTGAAGGTAGATATCTAAACATTATTTACGTGTTTAGATCACGTATGGGACGGTTCTCAAATTGATGCACGAAAGGACGAAATTCCGGCTACATTCGCACGATGTGCCATACGGCTCTGGAAGTGGCCAACAATCTGTTACTGGGTTTCCCAATGTCGATGATGCTAATAGTTATTGGGTGAGTTTTGAAGTGGTCCTGTCCTTAGTTCGGAGAATGAGAATTTGTGATTCGCGACATTGTATGGTGCTCATGAGCAACTGAAACAACACGAAAAATCCTGTATACTAGGATGAATGATTTCATCTGCAACATACCGATCTACATACAAATTTTAAGTTTTGTTGGATTCGTTCTATAAATGGAATGAACTAGGACCAATTCTGTCTTATGGAGATAACTAATACTGAACAAATCAATCTTCCTTGTGTTTCAATTTATGTCAATCAATTCTTGGTCTCCTTTGTTTTCTCTCCTGTATTCTTCAAAAGTTATTTGTTTTTACATTTTTAACTTCCATTTTGTGACGTTCAGAAAGTTAATCAGTTTGAAGTGCCTTTGGTTGAATTGATGGGCCTGCCATTTCTGTTTATACTGCAGTTTATATGCTTCTAAGAGTGTCTTGATTATGTAGTTCAAGTGTTTCTGAGTACATAGGAATCTTGGTTTTGGTGTCCTTTAAATTCTCTTAATTGTCTTTTCATGATTGCTCTCTGTCCTTCGATCATCTGATTCCATAACCGTGATTCTACATTAATCTGGAGAACCTTCTTCTTTTAGTTGCAAGTTAAAATAATTGGTTGTTCCATCATCTTGTCAAGTTCTCTAGAAGTGAATACTTCACATATTATGGCTATCTTAGAAATTATCATGTAACCGGGTATCGGGTAATTCTTAAGAGTGAAGCTCTAGATACATTTTGCATTTCTGTTTTTTCCATTTACTCTATGGCTATGATGTTTATACCTGCAGCTTCAAATGGCTCAATGTAGCGGTTCCTTTCCTTGGGCTGGTATTGTTAATTCTCTGTTATTGTCGAATGTGCAGATTGTGAGGCCTCAGGCAGATACATCTGCCCAACCAGGTGATCCCATTAAATCTGGAACCATCATCAGACTGCAGCACATGAAGACTCAAAAATGGCTACACAGCCACTTGCATGCATCTCCTATATCCGGCAACTTGGAGGTTAGTAGCAGTTCTGCTGATTTGACTGCATTTTGATAGACACTGGTGGAAGTTAAGTGGTCAAATTATTCATATTCATTTAGTTTCCAGACCAAAATGTTAAGTGATCTATATCAATAAACCGATTAATTAAGAAAAACAAGAGTTCAATCGAAAATGAGTAGTTGCAAAATTGCATACAGAACAAACCAAGAAATTGTGACTATAAGTTTATTACTGCTTCTTTATCCTGAAAAATTTTGGAGCAATTTTTAGTTGTTTTGCCACTTGGACCAAAGCTTTTGTAGGAAGTTCAGTTGTTTGCCTCTTTCTTTCTTTTCTTTTCTTCTTTTTTTTCCTGCTGGTGAAATATTGGTGCTAGTCTGCTCCGAGAGTAATTTAAGGTTAAGGGAGGATTTCAAGATTTTTCGAGCTATTGAATTCCTTGCACGGTTGGTCGTCAAGTGCTGGTGGAATATATTAGTCAGTTTCTCTGGTCAAACAACCAACTGAGGACTAATTGAAGAGGTGCACTACATCCCAAACACAGCCGAATATAACTTCCACATCTCAGACCTTTGTGATATCTGACTTCATATGTCAAGTAGTTTTTCTTCTCTTCTTATTTCTGTTAGTTAGGTTATCGTGATGGTCCTTTGAGTCAAGGTACAGTTGACTCAGTTTAATTTAATCAAAGTGTGAGTAAGAGAAGAGTTGATTAACAAGTTACAAATGACATGATGCATGCATAGACATTTTGAATGTGTTGGTATTTTTTGGTACGTAATCTCTTAGTATTATAGGAAACTCTCCAGAATCAATTGTGTGCCCAGTTTGTCTATTATGAGGCCTTTTATTTCACTATCAAGATAGCTGACAAAAGTGTGGCCCTCAGGATCTCACATATCTGATGTTTGGCTGCACTTGTAATAAGAGAATGAAGATCCCTTGACCCAACTTTCCACTCAATTTCCTGAAAGTTATATTCTGCTCTGGCATTGCACTTTCACCTGTATTTAGTTGTGACCAGGATATATATGCGGCAACCACCACTCAATAAACCAAACATCTCCTCTAGTTAGGTGCTTGCCGTGGAGTAACTCAAAATGGAGTGGGAAAAAAGTGTTTGTTGGTGAAAAAATGAAATCTCTCATGCAGGTTATTTGGTTTCCTAGTGTACTGTATCTCAGCTGCGTTAATTGGTTTCGGGTGGAAAACATCGGATCTCAAAGATCTATAGTTTTAAGGATTTTGTGTTGGTATAGTTGGGTGCATGTTATTTGTAGATGATATAGTTTTAATTGATGAGACAAAAGGATGACGTAAATACGAAGCTACAATTATGGAGAAAAGCATTAGAATTTAAAGAATTTAAAATCAGCCTAACTGAGACAGAATATATGGAATGCAATTTTAGTAAGGAGAGGAGTGGAACTGGAACACCAGTAAAGATTGATAACCAAGAAGTCTCCCTAAAAGACCACTTTCGGTACTTAGGATCGATGATTTATGAGAGTGGAGAGATTGACCGCGAGGTTACCCAAAGAATCCAAGCGGGTTGGAACAAATGGAGATGTGCCTCTGGAGTTTTGTGTAATTAGAAACTAAGTAACTTGCCAGTGCTTTTGTCTCTTACAGGGGACCCGGGAGTCTCTGTTATCTGCTGTGTCCACTCCCAGTCAGTTGTGTTGATGATTGAATGTCGAAGTCTGCCTGGTAGGTGCCCTGCAAAGTCAGGGACCACAAAGCTGAGCACTCAGTCAAATGTCACATGTCATGAAACCAGAACTTTATGAAATGAGATTAGCACCAAAATAAAAATCAACAAAAACCTACGAAGGCTATGATTAGAAAGAGAGAGACCTTGAGTAGGGTTCTTGATATCCTCCAAGACTTGGGGGATGGTGCTGCTCTTTGGTCTTCTTGGATAACAGATAGAACATGAATCTAATTTTGTGTTTCTAGTCACAGTACCTGGGTGCTTTCTTGTTTGAGCCTTTGATATCATGCTCAACCCATGCAAACAGTGCATGCTAGCAGCACGCTACCACAATTTATGACTCTCTCTCTCTTCAACAATCTAAAAATGTAGAAGGAATTTTACTTGTTTCTGGTTAAATGCATGCGATCTCTGAGACAAGAAACTTAGTTATACAAAAAGAAAAAATGAAAAAAATTAATTATACAAATTCAAAATCCAAGGACTTGTATCCCAGTTAAACTCTGTTGGGTGCATCGCGTGGATCCTGTCTGTTATGAAATGGAACCAAATCATGTCGTTTCACAAGTAAAAAGAATAAATGCAAAACTCATGAGAAATCACCAAACCAATGGCCTGAACCATTAACTTCTTTCTTAAAAGCTATCTTTTCCACCATAAGAATTTAATCATAAAGGCATATAATTTTTGACACAACTCTGCTTGACCGTAGCATGTGGTTATTGTTACTTTTTAACACACTGAACCTGCTTCAATATGTTTTTGTGAAACTAATTTCGGTGCTAATGTAGGTGAGCTGCTTTGGAGAGGAAGGTGATTCTGACACGGGAGACTATTGGAGGTGAGCTGCATCCAAACTTCAAACAGCCTGTCGCTCTCCATCTTATACACCTAAGGATGGCTAATGGTCTTTTCTCTTGCCCGTTTCTCCAGGCTAGAGATTGAGGAGAGTGGAAAAACTTGGAGGCAAGATCAAAGGATAAGGCTAAAACATGTTGACACTGGTGGTTACCTACACACTCACGATAAGAAATACACCAGGATAGCTGGGGGCCAGCAAGAGGTAATGAATATTTCCCGAGATCTGCAATTTATATCTGATCACTTGATCTGAGTACCGCAGTTTTTCCTGAAATTGGAGTATCCTGAGTCTGCATTTTCATAATCTTACAGGTCTGTGGTGTCCGAGAAAAGCGTCCTGATAATGTGTGGTTGGCAGCTGAGGGAGTATACCTCCCAGTTACTGGACACCAGTAGTTACTTGACTTCCCATAGATACAAATAGGTAGGGGTACTGTTCAGTTCTCGTTGGGGGCTGATACTGGTGACCAACCATACTTGTAACGGTTTTCTGGGAGCAGAAACATCTCAGTTGTCATGGCTTAAGAGTAGTGCTCATCTTGCTAATACTTGATTTTTGTCCATACATAAAGAGAATGTGGTTAATGGCTAACCAGTGGGCAGAAGAGGTTAATCCTTTGCACTACCTGAAGGGAGATCGGTATCACTTGCAATCTACTATCTGTCTTAAGCCAACATGGTTTCTCCTTTCCGTAATTCAGTGGTGGGTGAAACTTTTGTACGATCTCTATTGGCTGACCATCGAAAGTGCGACGGTATGATGTTCTAATTTTATTGTGAGGCTTCATCTTCAGTCAATTTAGTTTATCAATCGTCATCTCAGTATCGTGCATGTTGTTGGAAACTATGAGTCAGTCATATTAGTCGGACAGTGGGTGCTACCTTTGTATCCTATCTACTGCGGTACCAGTAAGGACCAATAAGCCATTTGATTGGATGTTAGGTAGTCGATAGGCATACAATTTTAATACAGCAATTTTGGGGGTGGGTTAGAAACAGCCTCTTGCTGCAAGTACAAGTTGATCTTTGTCGTCCGCCCCTTCTCCAACCCTTCATATGCAGGAGCTTTGTGCACTGGGGCAGCCCTTTTATTTTTTGGGGTGGGTTAGATGCGGGTTCTCATACATGTGTGACCTAGATTGATTGCAGGCGAAGTCCTCTGCTAAAATTTATTTGACCTCATCTGAAGTCAAGACATGCTGGTGCATTCTTCTAAATCACGGAGAAGAGGTCAAATTGTATGATCGATGTCCTCGGCCCTCAAACGAATGGTTGAAACACATGCAGCTAGATGTCTACTTCAAATACGTCGTGGTTTATCCGTCGAACTTTTGGGACCATCAGCTCCATAAGTCATGATTGCATTATTGGATCAGTCCAGCTGCAATGACCACGTGATGGAGAGATTGATATGGGTTTAAACTGAGGGATCGGAACAGTTAGGTCAGTGGCTATGGGCTTCAATATTTGGTTGGAAATAAAAGCGAGGCTTAATAAATTAGCTTCAAACCGTGGCCTGAAACACAAGCAATTTGTAGTTACATTCTACGCGCAAATGCTCACCAAGACAATTGTTTGACGTGGACGAGTTCAATAATGCGGACTCACCTAGACTTAAGCCAGCCAAGAGGACAATGCCATGCATTTATTGCGAGGTTGGGTACATGGAAATGGCTTACCTTGGAAACGAAACTAAATACCGTCAAAGACCCACAGAAGAGAAAGGTTTACATACGCGAGATTGCGACAGATCACCTGTAGTGAAAGTAGAAATATAACTTAGAGTCTGAACTTCTTTTTCCTTTTTTCCCCTCTCGAGCAGGCAAATCTTATCGTTTGAAGAATGTTAAACTGTTGCAGTCTAGCGTACCTTTAGGTGATCTGACTCATTCATCTCATTGCTCTCGCTTTATAGTCTTATAGATAGAAAAGTATGTGGTTTGGATGATTCTAACATTTAAAAGGATCTTATAGATGCAAAAGTATGTGGTTTGGATGATTCTAACATTTAAAAGGATCTTATAGATGCAAAAGTATGTGGTTTGGATGATTCTAACATTTAAAGGCACTTAAAAATTTGTGTTTAAAAACAAATTGTATAGAACCTTTTATATAACAATTAAAGTACAGTTTCTTAAAAGCTAAAACCATCCAAACCATATGCTTTCTGCATTTCCTTCCACCACACTCCAAGGTCAGCCAACAACGTCGTGCAGGAGCTGGCTCGTGAGGGAACATTGCTTCACGATCGTCGCATAAGGGGTTTTGAAGTCTAGCCTGGACACAGCTTTTTTGAGACTTCATTCTATTTAATTCATGTACGTTTTGTTTATTGCAATTCTATTGAGTGGGACCCAGTGTGGGGATCTAACGACCAGGTACTTTCATTGGAGTTCTTCCTGGTTCTGATCTATTCTCACTTGTCTTTCCACTTGATTAAGATGCAAATATTGTATCTTTTCTCGAGATTTTCTCAATCGCTGTATTAATGAAATTTTACTATCTTTAAAAAAAAACTCATATAATTTTTAACTACAAGAAATCTAAAGTTAGAGCAATGAAATGCACAATTTTTAATCATGTAAAGGTGAGACTAAAGAATTTGGTTGCTAGTATCCAGCTTTTAGTAAGGTGCATTTAGCTTTCTTCTTATTGTTTTTGGTTTCACAGAAATATATGTTTGTGGGCAATTACTGTTGCACATCCAATGTAGCCATTACTTGGTAAATATGAGTTAATGAGATAAAGAGAGTCAATAAAGGGACAATCTAAATGAAAGTCACAGTTGGGACTTCAAATGTATTTTGGGTAGCGCTCAACTACCCGGCATGCCTCAGAGGTACACCAAGTTTATTGAGGTAGACCGACCAACATACCTGGCTAGAGAGAGAGAGATACCTATTGCCAACCATTGATGGCAAATTGATGAAAACAAAAGCTACATGCATTTAATATTATACTCTAGTGAAAGGGCTCGGGCGGGTAGAATTTGGTTTGTTAGAAAGAAAATAAGTAGACAAGCAAGGGAGTGGCATTAATAAAGGGAAGCACCAATGCATGAAGCACGCTTATGCGGGTCTGGAGAAGGGGTGGACCACAAGGGTCTATAGTATGCAACCTTATCTTATATCTTTGCAAGAGGCTGAGAGAGTGGCATTAATAATTAGAAAAAAAATATGAGTGTGTATGCACAGTTTTGCTTGAAATTTTTTGAGTTAGGGAAAGTACACATAGGACAATAGTCTAAACTACAAGGGTTTATAGTACACAACCTTACCTTGCATCTTTGCAAGAGGCTATATCCAAGGGAGTGGCATTAATAATTAGAGAAAAATATGAGTATGTATGGACAGTTTTGCTTCAAAATTTTAAGTTAGGGAAAGTACACATAGGACAATAGTCTAAACCATTAATTTATTGGGCCCTAAAATATTGAACTAATAAAGTTCAAACTCCATGCATTAATTCTAAAACTTTCTTAAAGAAAATTCTAAACCTTCTTTTAATGGCCTATAACAAGCAAGAAAATCAAGATGCTCCACATTTTAACAACTAAATCTCTAGAATTAACATAGAAGAGTTAGTTTATGCATACGATTCACCCCCATGTTTTAGGGATTATTGTGAGGGGGCCTCAAAATGCACCCCCTTATAAAGATACCCCTTGATCATTAATATTCCATGGAGTAAAATTAATGGTTTAAAATGTTAAAGTAGTACTCCATTCAAAAATGAAAGAAAAAGTCAAGGTAAGAATATATCAACTAGTAAGGTTTCTAGGCGATGCCTAGGAAAAACAAGGCAAAGATATTATTACTCTCTATTCTAAATTTCTATTATATTTTTATGCTTGATTTGATTAGGCTTAATAAAGCTTTATAGTTCTAAAACTTGATCTTTACTTATCAAGAACCCTTCTCCTTTTTCTTATTGAAATAAAAAAGTAATTCTTTTTTTTTTTTAAATTTTCCCAAAGCATTTTCTTTTGAAGTTGTTATAGTTTTTGCACATGTAATCTAGTACATCAATTTAAGTAGAGCCCAGATTTGTGGCAATTCTTAGTCGCCTTCTGTTGAGAAATAGTAAATTGGCCCTATAAAAATCTTCTCCATTTAATTAACCAGTCCAAGACTTAAGATCATATTAGTTGGAAAGATTATTTAGGTAGCACCTATCTAAATTGGCACTTACAATAATTATTTGGATCATTAACCACTTGGGCACCTCATTGTACTTTTACCTACTTTTCTTCATCATGGTAGAGCTTTAATAGATAAAATGAGAATGGAAAATGAACAGGTCAGAGAGACCAAAAACAAAATTACAAAACCTTACAAAGAAAATTAGAATTAGAAGAAGATAAGTAGGGTAAATTAGAGAGACAGAGATCTTAGAAATTCAAATGGACCTACTTATGTGAAAAATAAGCATTAGAGCTTAATATTATAATATGATGATAACTAAAAGTTAGAAGAAGATAACTAGAAAATATTAGAGAGAAAAATATGTTAGAGATTTGTGGGTAGCTAAAAAAAGAGATAAGAAAAAAACATTTAAAACTCACAAAAAGGAGGGTAACATGTGACAAAATAACATAGAGTTAAGTGAAAACCGTATTACTTTAGCATATAATAGATATAGATACTTAAAAGGGACATAAATTTTCAATCAACATGTATTATCCTTAGCTACTCTTATGTCTCTTTATTGATCAAGCAAGCTTGCCCATTATCCCCTTACCTTTCTTTTGTTTTTCTCTCAAAATTTTGACCAAATGATATAAAAAGCATTAGACTCTAAGCTATACTAAGGTTTTAGGTTACCCAATTCTCAATTGATGATCTCCCATTTGTATTGCGCAGGTGATACATTGTTGATTGCATCTAATTATCCAATAAGGCCCTAGAAATAAAGCAAAGCTGTGGTGAACTTGCCATAGGGTAGAAAATCAACCTTTTTAAATCTCATTTGTAATTATCCAATCTAAATGACATTGTAGAATATCTAGGCTATAAGATTTTCTCCCTTTGATGTACTTTCTAGGTCTCTCTCCCTTATGGTATATCTAGCATCTCTCTTTAGGCTCCTAACATTGAATGTATCAAAACAAATTATCTTCTTCGCAAAGGGCCTACCAATCTTTTGTGGAAGAATTATTTTGATCAAATCCTCCATGGAAAATCTACTAGTTTACTCTATAGCTTCTTAAATGCCCTACCAATGTAATCACTAAGCTTGACCGAATCCAAAAGAATTTCCTTTCGAAAGGTTGAGTAGATAAAGGCCAATGTCATATGGTGTCTTGGGCTCAACCTTGTTAATCAAAGCCTAGAGGACTACGTATTAGGAATCTTGAATTTTTGACCTGCTCTATTGTGCTATGCCTCTGGAGGTTCTCAAGTGAAAATGCTAGTTTGGAAAATGGTGATCAAAGAAAAATGCAAGTAGCCAAATTCTTGGTGGGTAGAGCAGCACAAATGTTGGAGAGCCTCTTTAATTTGGAGAAACATCATCAAAATCTTGAATTCTTCAAGAATCATGTTAGGTTCAAGCTTTATGTAGGGAACAAACTCAATTTTGGAATGGCTATTGTATAGGTAATCGTCCCCTTGCCAAATCTTTCAGTAGCCTTTTTAGAGTAGCTATGCTCCCTAATGCTCATGTTCAAGATCTCTTATCAGCTTAACAGTGGGATTTTTATTGGAACATATAGTTTCAAAGGCCACTTAGTGTGACGACCCGGTTTTCACATGCATTTTTAAATGCAAACCTAATTCTTAATGCGGGATCCATCTCTATTTGAAAACAATTTTATAAAAATAATGAAATGTAGCGAAAAAATCTTGTATTTTAAATTTATTTTGAAAACCCCGAGTGTCATTTGCTTTCGAGATGAACAAAGTAGTTTTGAAAATTACTATAATCATAAATATCTTCCTAGGTCTATATAGTCATAGCTCACAACTCAACTGTAATAATTACATATACATGTCCAAAAGGTAGAGAGTTTACTTACATTCACACTTGTCTCTTCTTTATTTACTTGATCGTGACACCAACATGTCATGGAGTTTCTTCTAATCCTTTTTAGACTAATCTGTAAAAATAATATATTTGGAGTGAGTATTTTTCATATTCAGTAGGTGATCTGATTCTACTATTTTGAAAACACGGCATGCAACATACATGGTTTCAAAACAGGCTTTCCATGTGGAACATCATGCAATTTCTCTTTGTGTAAACATACATTTCTATACATAAATCATAAGCTTGTTTACACATTTTCAATCATGGAAGCTTTTATCGAAATCCAGAAATCAATGATATAACTATTACAAAAATCATAGAGTAGTAATCACATAATGAATCATAAACTAATCATAATTATGAAATTCTTAAAATAGTGATCAGTCAAAGCAGATGATAGCATCACTATAGATATCATGCTCATGGATCTCTCGGCAAACACATCAAGCCGATGGGTTGTCGAACACATCAAGCCAACTGGTCACAAGTACTCGTATACGACCATCTCAATGCTATATGCATATCGATAAAACTAAAATCATAGGGCCAACTATGCTCACGATCAGCACACAACTAGAATTGTCTGGCTCCGGTATTTGGAGACCAACCCACCATAACCTCCACAACAACTATGGTTGTCTTGAAAAGGGTGCCGTAAACACCTCCAGTGGTCGTCCCTGTTTACCACAGCAGTCGAGGAAGGGACAATATCATTTTGGCAGTGATACCATCCACTTTTAGTAGTAGAGGTTAGGAGGCCAACCCCGTACATAAACAACCTCTCAGCATAGTACCCACCAGGCTCAATAGCCCAAAAATATAGATACATGAAACCCCAATCTCAATCATTGTAAATCATGCAATCTATGCAATGAGTTTCAAAACATGCTAGCAATGCATTTAAATATGCATATATTCCAAATCTCAATCATTATAAATCATGTAATTTATGCAACCAATTCTAAAACATGTATGCAGTGCTTATATAAAGACTATTTACCAAATATATAAGCAATTGCATTCAAGATCATAAGGAAAATTTGCATACTCATTATGAGAATATCATATCACAAAAAGCATACTAAACGCAGTCATCAGGATTAAATAAATCAATTCGAGTTTGGAGATGCAGTTGAAAACTTAGCAGTATCAGACTACTTACCTCATTTGTTGTCACTTAGCTCATGTCCTTTTTCAATTCGAGCCCTAGAGTACCCTTGGTGAGGTCCTGGATGTTATTCGATCATAAAAGTCAAGTATTATTTTCTAGATTTACAGATCAATGGCTAAATCTATACGATTTATGGGTTTCTAGTGGTTGATTTATGCGATTTGGGTTGATCTTGGACTAATGATGTCCTAAGGCATCTAATTGATCAATTAATAAGATCTGGTCATAGTTGATCTCATAGATTCATGAAATCTCTATGGGTTTTAGACTATAGTCATCTTAACCAGTCTCATGATCCTAAATGTTATTGTATAACTAGATCCGCGTCGTAAATACGAATCCAACGGTTCTTTTGGATCTTTGATCGAAGTTATATAACCTTCTTAATTGCATTTTTAGTGTTGCACATCAACGGGCAAACTAGATTTGTCCACGTAAGGCCAACGCATCACTATTCCCAGGACTCATGTGCGTCCCGATCGAACCAAGACTGCACCCACACTAAGGACACCCCAAGGCGTGCGTCCTGGTCATGCATCATGAGGGTGCATCTTCAACATGTGTGCAAGGTGACCTGGATGGGATGATTTGATCTGGATCGTCCAACCATCCCAGCCCCGGATCAACGCCCATGATGCCATGATGCATGAACTGTCCTAGGTTTTTTGGGGTTCCACAAATGCGTTGGGTGGCTTAGATCTTGCATCTGAGCTGCCCAGGTGGTGGATCTACAACAGATCCACTATCCACTGGTTTCACTAGCGATTCATCGCCTAGTGAGACCATATCCGGTTGGGATCTGGGGGAAAAGGAAGAGGGAAGAGAGAAGAGAGAGGAGTAGAGTGGGGAGGAGGATCATACCTGAGAACCCGAGATGGCGCCTGTTGCACGCCTGAATTGCTAGCTGAAACCCACCTTGCTAGAGATTGTAGAGAACAAGATTTGATCGGAGGAATCATGGTAATGGAAGGGGGGGAGTGGAGGAATTTATAGGAGGGGAAAGGTGGTGCCATCCCATGGTGGTGCCTCCATTCTTTGCAGCGCCGCACTACTGCCTGAGAAGGGCGGTGCAAGCATCGTGAGGTAGGGGATGACTAGGGCAGGGGGTCGTTTAATGACCCCCTACATTTTCAGTCCTTATTGTTTTGAATTTAATTTATAAAAATGTCCTCCATTTTTAAAATCTCATAACTTGGTCATACGAACTCCGTTTTTAGTGCTCTTTGAGGCGTTGGATTCCATTTTTCAAGTAGAATCTGATTATAAAGATATTTATCACAAATTATTTTGTTTCATATTTTAATTAAAATAGAAAATTTATCCACTTGTAATTTCTAAAATAAATAATTTATTACAATTTAGTGAATGATAATAGCTTAAAATTTTTGAGTTATTACACTTAGAGGGCTTAAAACCAAACAATTCTTAGATCCTCTATCCAATTTAAAAGAACCATTTATTGACCACAAGAAAAGAGACCAATTTGGATCCTAGAAACCTAAGAAAACTTCATAGTGAAATCTGCATTCAATGTTTTATCATCAACTTAGAGCAATTGGGAGCCAGCTAAAATGATTTGTAACACACATACTCCATCCATAGTCACCATTTTTGTCTGGAGAATGGCCCTTAACAAAGTCCTTGCATTTGACAAGCTGAATGTTAGTAGAATGCCCCATCTTACTAGTACTTCTATCACCATGTTGGTGAGTCTAGAGACCTTTCTCTACTTCATTGCTCCTTCACACACCAATTATGGTTAGGCATTCTCAAGAAACGTAATATACCATGGATAATGTCAATGTCAATGGAAGAATTATGCCAATAGTGGACTGAGATAAAATTGAATGTGAAGATAAAACTATTGTAGAAACTTGCTTCTTCACAATTGTTTGGATGTTGTGGATTGAACAGAGTTCCATATGTTTTAAAGGCAAGTTCAAACCACAAGAGATCATAGTAGAAGCAACTACATATTTGAAATGTTGCATGATTGGTAGTTGTAACCAAGCTATTCTCCAATTACTCAATGGAAATGATAGTCAAGAATTGGCAAAGCATTATTTACAGTAGGAAGAAAAAGGATAAACATTGTCCTAAATGGCTGCTTTCAACACCTAATATGTTCAACGTGAACTTTGATGGTGCCAGCTATGGAAACCAAGGGAGGCCTATGGTGGATTACTTAGGGACTCATATAGAGTCTCAATATTTGGTTATACAGGACATCTTGACTTTAAGGACTTTGCTGAGTTAGAACTAAAGTGGTTGCAGCATGAATTGATTTTTTATCTCATCTTAGGCTCCAACCTTTGATAATTGAGGGAGACTTTCTTAATACAATCAACTGGTTGAGAAATGACAACACATCTCCATGGATGTTCAAGTCATTTATTGAAAGAAATAAGCAAGCTTTTGAAGGCAATAATGTCTCACTCTTCCAACCTTTACTCTACCAACTTAGAACTGGGCATGGTAGCCAAAAGTGACATTCTTCTTAATGATATCATATTTATAAAATTCTTAAAGGTAATTTCCCTGTGGGTATTGGATTTTGATAGAGAAGAATTTTCAGTCTTGGGTAAATAATGGCATAGTGTCTCCTTTATTTTTGTTATATAAAGATTATCTTAATCTTATATGTGAGTGTAAGAGCCATGGGAGGCCTGTTCCCCTCCTTTTAACAATAACTACCTGTTTCACAAAAGGAAAAGAAAGAACCCCACATGTATTTTATATATAGAGTAGAACCAACCAATAAATTGTTTTAGATTCCCAAATAGCCCAACTCCATTTTGCATTTATGTAGTAGTAGTAGTAGTAGTAGTAGTAGAGAGAGAGAGAGAGTATAATTATATGGTGCTTCCAGAAGCATTAGGGAGCACCTATTAGACTAAAAGAAAATTGGGTGTGCCCCCAATTTTTGTATTTTTTTCATAAATCTGATTCATTTATATGATTTGGTCTCACATAGATGGCATGGGTAGTAAAAATCAAATCTAATGAAAGCCTTTAAGACCTTTTTTGGGCCCTTTTGGTTGAAAATGAATTGCATTAAGTAAATAGTTCACAGAGAGAGAGAGAGAGAGAGAGAGAGAGAGAGAGAGAGAGAGAGAGAGAGAGAGAGAGAGTACCAATTATACAATTCTCAAATTACTTTTTCCTCTATAGCCCCTCGCTATATGGTATGAATGGCTGTAACTCTACGTAGGCTGAGATTTTTGAAGATCAAAACAATTTAATTTCTTACTCTTATTTAGGTAGGACATTCATCTATTAGATGATTATTAGCCACTATTTGCTTGAGTTATAAAATAGACAATGATGTTTTTTGCCATTCATTTTACCACTAAAAGTAGCAGGTGCTAGGACAATCCAATGGATGAGATTTTGAAGCATGTCTCATCTAAGTTAAGAGCTAGATAGCCTAGAAGATGAATAGTTAACATCATGCCCCACATGGACTTTTGGCTCCAATATTGCATGTGCAAAGGTATGGCATACAAATTTCTATGGTTAAAGTGCCTTGAAAAGTGACATTAAGCCCAACAAATTAGATAACTTAATCAATTAAAACTTTAGAAGATAGGAAGGAAGACCCCCTAACTTAGGTCATAAAATAAAATCCTTAGATTAGTTTGTTAACTGAAGCTAGGGTCAATTAAAGCTTGCCAAAAGAACTGTTGGATGGAGACCCATATCCTTTCACTCTCATGATGAATCTTTGTTTTCCCTTCTTAAAATTGCTTGAAAGGAAATCATGTTTCCCCCTTTTCCTATCACTTTTTGTGCACGCCTCTGATGACAGTCCCAAACGGCACCCAGGATAGGGAATGGTTCTATCAGTTACGGCAATGATCGATGTTTGGAGGATTTGGGAAACATTTGGAAGAGCCGTGGGTAAACATTGCATTAGAATATGTATTCAGTTTCAACTTTTAAGATGCTAGTTTTCTATAGAAAAGATTTGTTGTGAAATTGGATGAGGTATTTGTAGAGTCTACCTGTAATCATATATTTTGGGCATTCGCCTTTATGGATTTCTTCGGGATCTTCTGAAGTTTAAAGCAGGACCTCTAAAAGCTTAGATTCATTGCTATTGCATGGAGACTTCCCTAGTAAATATCTTATGACAGTATAACTATGATGACAAGAGGTCTCGAAAAGTATTAACAAGTAGAATAATTGCAACTCCAAAAGGCAAAAGATGAATAAGTAATGAAGCAGTGCTGTTGGTTAAATTATGAAAGTTCGATCATGACTCCTTTACTGGCCATCTTTCATTCACTCACAACATGAGTCGCTAGATTTTCTGAATATATCAAGTATCTCAATGGCATGATCTATATTTCCGTAGTCTCAGTTGAGAAATGTGCAGAATTGCTATTTTCATTAGATAATCAGTCTCTCCTACTTTCTTGTCATTGTCATATGACTGTACCTACCAGAGCCCAACCAAGGAGGACAAGTTGGATAGAGTTTCCATATAGTTAATGCATTTTTTGAAGAAATTTAAAGAAGTGAATCGAGACTCTCTAACAAAGTGTACAATGTAGTAGTAGTGGCATCATTCTGGCCAGTAGATCTTATGATGGTAAACAGAGAAAGTGGTTGGTATCGAATTCGAATCATTTGTATGGAAAAGAAGAAACCAAAAGAGGACCACTTCAGAAACAAAGAAAAATTGATCAGGGAAACTGATACTTCCACCCTTTTGATTTGTTTGTTCCTAAAAAGAAGGTTATTTTCATGAGAAGAGAAATGAAAGAGGTAGAATTCCGGGAAAGTGAACCATAATATCATTTTCGATTTATTAAAATGCCAACTTTGAATGGACTTCTTGGTAAAAACAACTATAACACTACTATACAATCAATTATTTAAGGACTGTGATGAACTTATGATCTTAGTGTCGGTGACAAAGTCATGTAAAGAAACAGAGAAAGAGAAATGGTGTACCATTGAAAGAGACTAGTTCCATGCGAATTGACTGCAGCAACATGAATCTATGGTCATTACTTCTTGGTAATTATTTGTATTTTGTTGGACCTAATCATGCATATCATGAGCCATTCTCAAAGTGATCATTATCTAATATACATACATAAAGGGGCAGACCCAGTGCAAGAAGCTCCTGCATATGCATGGTTCGGAGAAGGGGCGGACTACAAGGGTCAATAATACGCAGCCTTACCTTGCATTTTGCTAGAGGCTAGTTCCACGCCTTGAACCCATGACCTCAAAGTCACACAACGAAAACTCTACCACTGCACCAAAGCTCCCTGTCCAACATGTACACATACATACATAAATACATATCAATTTGGTGGAAATTGTGTGGAGCCAAGCCCATCACTGAAATGATACTAAGTAATTGTTTCTTGTAGAACAATCAATGTTGTGAGAGAAGGGAGCTACAATTATGTTGGAGTGTGTATCATACATTTCAAATACATTATGACATATAAACCTCCATGGCTACTGCTTAAAGTTATAAAGGACAAACAACCTAATTAGAATTTGAAGAACTTGATTGAATGAGTAGGTCAAGTGTTTGGAAATTGTTGTCTGCTTGTCATGATTTGGGCTCATTGAATTGGTTGCATAAATGGGCTTAGGAAGGCTACCATTTCTCTCGTTAATCAAATTGAAATTAATAACTAGCCGGCCAATTGTGTGACCCAAAATAAAAACTAAAAAATAAGAGTACTTATGGTGGGTTTGAGAATTTATCAACCACTAGAGAATGCATTAGGAACTTGATTGGTGCGGTTAACTCTTTGAATATAGAAGTGGACTGCGGCAGTAGAAAGTCACAGGTTGATGCTCTAGGTCTCCAAGTAGCTTTGAATAAAGTATATATACATATAATTAAGATTCAAGGAGTTGTATGAGTGAAGTTAACAAATTTTTGGTGTAACCTAATGATTTGGACAGTAAGCAAGGTTAGTAGCAACTGTAATCAGTGGCTTCTCTGCTGTACACTGACTAGTTCTATAAAAACATGGGTCAGCTATCAGGAGGGCTACCAACAAGGACCAAAGAACCAAACCAGATCCAAAAATTAGGTTCTAGTCCGACAGCTGAAATTGATAGTCTAAATTAAAATTAGTCCGATTGCAATTCTTTGTTAGCAATAAGTGAAGTAAAATTAGTCTGATTCCAATTTTGTGCCAGAAAACCAATTGAAACCGAGAGTCAAGTCATTACTTTAATTTAGCTAATGGTAAATCAATCTTTTAATTCCAAATTTGGTCTGATGCCAGAAGATACCTCAATATATTTTGTTGCCTCTAAGTTAGCAAGGTCAAATTCAACTTTGCAACCCAACTTTAGTGGTGAAACAAAACATGTGATTTTTTCCCAAAACCCAACTCTTTGCCTGGCCTTTTCATGTCTTAGTTTAAACCTTGGAGATTCTTTTTATGTCATAACTCACAAGTCAAATAGTCACTAGACTTGGTTGCTTACATTCATTTGATTTTATACACAATGCTTAATTGGACATTGGCACTCCTTAGTTTGTTGGTACTTCTTTTGAACGATGATCATTATAAAGAATTGTACTAGCTTGTCTTTAGTATTTTCAATCTAACTTTGAAAAATATTATAGTCGAACTTGACAATTAATGAAGCTTATGTTAGAAAGGGAAAAATATGAAGGATATTAAAAGCATGGGTTTGCAAGTTCATCTGCAATTGAAGAACTGAACTTTTAACTTCTAAATTATTCTGTCTTGAGATTATTTTGTGTATTAGTAATATTTGTTCTTGGTAACCTAGGAAAAATAAGAATATACCAAGTGAGCATGCTTGATAGATATAGCATGCAAGTTCTTGAATATTTGTCATAGATTATGACACATTTTATTTAGCATGTGACACTTTGAATGAGCTTGCAAGAGTAGCCTATATTGTCGTGGTAGTAATTGTTTACAATGACTAGTTCCATCAAATTAGAGAAACATTATAGAATTAGTTTAGGCCACATAAACAGAAAGTACCAAAAACTAGACTAGAATAGAATAGTTTGATTCTAGTCCCCAAAGCTAGAATCGAACCCCAGAGCGATCTAATTCCAATCCTGCTTAAATTAGATTACTCTAGTTCCAATTCTAGCTAGAACTGGACCATTGACAGCCCTTATTATCAATCCCAAAAACAAATTGGTGAATTTGTCAAAGCAATAAAAATCTATTATGAAATGGACTTGTAGATGATGGAGTGATACTGAAAATTACCTAATAGAGACCAGTACAACTAATACCTGAAGAATGAATTGGTATAGACTACTCAAGCTCTTGTATGACTGTGAAGGAATCCTAGCATTTGGTCAGAAAGATCTTTGCCAATTGAGCAAGTAAAACAAGTATCCTCATTTTATTCACATAAATGAGTTTGGTGCATAATACGTAACCATGTCTCAATACTGCATTATCCTCATGGATACAAAGGTCATAAATTTGTGATCTCACTGTTCCATGTATAACAAACAAGACTGGAAAAAAAGCAGCCCAATTGCAAGAAACTCTAGCCTATGCTAAGTCCAAGGAAGGGGCAGACCACAAAGGTCAAGAGTACTCAGCCTTACCTTGTATTTTGCAAGAGGCTATTTTGTGCCAAGCCTCCCTTTCTACTGCAAACAAGACTATAACAGTAAAAAAGGAAATTCTTCACTCACCAAGCAACCATTCCTACAAATACAAAGACCCTAAAAGTGAAGTCTGAAACACCCAATCATTCTTCTATGCTCCAAGATTAGATTCATCTGATGAGTGAATGGTTTGGAAGAACAAACCTAGATTACATATAGCCAGCTGTGTAAGACTTAGATTTTGGTCGCTCAATCACCAGACTAAGAGCCCATCATCTACCCGAATGAGATTGGACAATTGCTCTATCTGCTCTCAAATTGGATTCTATTAAAATAGGTGACATGGCCCTTCCCCTCTTCGATTTAAGATAATAGTTACCTTTCTAACTGCGTATTCTTATCTGTTAAGAATTTAAGATACATCAACTTGATGGCCCTTCATTCTTTTAAGCTACATATTCAAATTAAATTACAGAAGTAATCTACAAGAATATACAGAGCCTCAGTGCAATGATTGAATTATCGTTGTGCAACTAAAAGTCATAGATTCAAAGCATGGAAACAACTTCTTACAAAAAAATGTAAGGTAAACCTGCTTATTATAAATCCTTTATGGTCCTGCCCCCCTTTCGTACACTATGCATAGATGGGAGTTTCGTGCACAGAACTGTACAAAAAGAAAAAGGGAAAATCTACGAGAACGCTTGATTGATTGCAAGTTTTCATTATTGATGTGCATGCGGAATGTAAAATTATCTCTGATACAGCTAGCAGCTCCAATAAGATGCTGTGTTTGGTTTCCAATGGACTTTTCACTGTAAGACAAAATGCTTGGACCACTTCATATTTGGAAGGTTGTGAAGCCCTCGAGAGCAAGGTGTCAGACCCTCTCCGGGTTTCCCCAATCTACCAAATCGCTATCATTAACTCTTCCACCGACCACCAATTTCTAATGGCACGGTGACAATGACCACAGACCCGTATCTGATTTTCCAAGGGGGAAATGGGAATGTCATCCCACACATATAGAACCCTAACATCGCCCTCCTCAGCTACAAAATTAAGCCAATGCCATGCATGCAAAACAATAAAAGAGAAAGAACGTGATAGATAATGAAATGCAGTCCCCCACTACCATTCATCATTTATTCTTGCTCGACTTGTTTATTTCAATTCATTTGCTACTGCCAGAGAATCAAACCGGCAGGATTTCGTATCTATTACCCCAGTATTTCATTCAAGGCAACAATGAAAATAGGAGCGATGCTGCAGTGGAGAGCAATATAATAAGCAGCACTCTAGTCGTCCACTTTTGCATGAAAGACCCACGAATAGATTATCTGACCCATTTACCTGGTGATTCCGTCTTTGATCTATGATTCTAACATTCCCTTATTTGCAAGGTTGCATCTTTTGTCAAGGAAACAAACGGCTAAAAGGTTCGTGCATACATTGATCCACATTCAACTATCAAAAACAATGTTTTTGGGATGCTAGAATTATTCGTTCTGCACGTATTTTGAACTACCAGACATCCAAAGCTAGAGTAAATAGGTGAACGGGTCAGATCATCCGTTGGTGGGCCCTTTTGTGAAAAAGCATTATAGCGCTCTATTACGGAATTCCTTGTATCGTACTGTCAAAATGTGAGCCCCTTAGGTTCCTTTGTAGTGAATTTGGAGGCATGGATTAGAAAATGCCTTAAGGCAGTGAAACACATGAAATGGAGTACTACTTTAAAGCTCCTTAATTATGCATGACAAAGGTATAATTTGTTTTCTTCAAGAAAGCCGAAGGGATTACTTTTGAGTTAATAGATAAAAAGTTTGAAGCTTTGGTTCAATAGTTTAAATTTGACCCTAGTAGTTTGTAGAGATGTGCAATCTGGCGGCCTTGATACCTTTAATCTTTCCGAGGTAAAAGTGGTCGTTCAAGAAAGTCAAGATTTCAAAAATATCTTCATTGATTAGATGGTGAAGATTGTTGGATGCATTAAAGTTTTGGGGTACTACTTGGCTAAGAAAAACCCAGAAAATGAATAGTTTGGATTACCAATAACCAGATTCTTCTACACATTAACTGCCAATCCAATCCCTTGATGGCAAACACCATATAGAGGAATTCCACTTTTCACATTCGTTGGTGAACTCTTCGGATGGTCGGTGGAATTCACTCAAAATTGCTAGCCTTCAGGCAAATGGGACTGCATTGGATCGGTAACGTCAGACCACATTCATCATTTGTTTATCAAATCATTTGGCCCAAATGTACAATCCCAACCAGACCACATTTCCCTTACCTAAATTGGGACTAGATACGCTCACTTGAAATATAAGAAAAGAACAAAAAAGAAAAAGAAAGAAAAGAGACCAATTTAGATAATCTACCCCTCCTCTTCTTGTACAATAATTGAAACCATAGATCTGCCGAGAACAAAGTACGTGGGTCATCTTCCAACCCCTCACTGGCTAGCAATACAAGCTTTTGAATCAAACTCTAAACAGATGTTTTGAGCAGAAGGCTGGCAGTGGATATCCTAATCAATCAATGTTTAAAGCTAAATCGGGAATTGTGTGAAGTTTCGGATGGTCATCCAGTTTGGACCATACCGGATGAAATTTTAGATCTCTCTGATGGTGCCAGACATGCGTTCGAGTGCTTTCTCTTTTCTCTTTCTGAACTCAGAGGCAGATACCACTTTTCTCTGTTGTGGGTGATGGGTGGGTCCTGCAATCCTTCCCATTCCTCTTCTTGATTCTTACGTGCAAGTCCTTCAACATTTTTTTCTACTATGACCAAATATACAGTACAAACAAATAATAAGGTAGAATCACGAGATGATGGATGTAAAAGATTAACTACATGCTTGCACAGATCGAGTTTATGCATGTCTTTCGCCAAGTTAATATTGTGGCAGATCGTAGGGCGAGTTTTGCTTCTAAGAGGGTTGGTAGGCCTCCAATGTTTATATGTAATGATCTCCTTCATTATGTATGTAAGGGTGAGTAGGCTAAGAAATTTACTCCCAATTAAAGGTCACCCGCATGAATCTTATTCCTCCAATAATTTTAAAGTTCTTAAATATTTTCTCACCACTTCTATCCACGTTCTTTTAGACTTTTCCTTGATTACTTAGAATCTTCTACTTGCATTGCCTTACTCCTTTTAACCAATGCTGACGTGTCCAAACCAGGGGCAAGTACATGTCTTTCCATCAAAAGAGAAAGTTAGAATACCCAAATGGGTGGGACAATCTATGTTCCCATACTCATTTGTTTTTGGTAATATAACTAGTTCTCCTATTTTTTTCCTCTCTGTTATATGCGAAGGACCGCCTTCATTAACATGACAAAGTAAGAACGTTAAGGGAGATGCTCGAGGTAAAATATAAATACCATCGGTATCATAAAGCTTTTGTACAAAAATGTAATACATGAAAATCAGTGAGATTTGTGGACGGGTTGAAAATTCCCAGACAAACTGAAAGACCCAACCCCAACGACCATATGCATATACCTGGCGAGAATTGTGAAGAAGAATATCCTGCTAAGATGAAGGAAACGAGAAGGCCGACCTGTAATATCACAAAGATGAGGGGATCGGGTCAGTGAATACTCACACAAACAGAAATAGACATTATTTTACTTCATTTGCACTCTAAATTTACATCTTGACTAAATGGGTTGCGTTTGCAACTCCATTGGGTCGAAAACATATGAATTGGACTACATCCTATTGCCAGAAATACATTAATTACCAAGGGTTGCCTAGTTAGATCTACGTACTTGTTACAGAAGATCTAAGATGGGGCCTGCAACAAAAGGGAGTTAAAATGAGTAGAAAGATAATCTCGGTTAAATATTCTTCCAACCACGAGGCTTAACTAACCTGCTTGTTTAATTTATCCCCCCGTCCCACCTTGGGAGCTAGATCTTTCGACGAGAAGAAAAACGAAAGACTTCGGTTACTGTCTTCCTTGTACCTCTCACCAAGAATTTAGAAGCGACAACGACACAGCAGAGACTACATGGGAGGGGGTGTACGAATATAAAATTGCAGGATTACCGGAAATCGCTCCTCAAATTTGCAGGGCGCTATGCTAAAGATGACTCTCCATGCATCCATAAGCGGAATGATTCTTTGCACGTATGCCACTTTGTAAGGAACAGTCAATTATAATAACTCGCAGGACCCACTTTGTTAGAAAGGCGAGTTCTGTATTCCCCTCATTGGTAGTAAAAGTATGGGCAGTAAGGGAATCGTCTGGCTAAGGTCTGGCACTAACCCAGAATCGGAATAGTTATCCACTCTACGACCAGGCGGTTGCCATCATCTACAGTATTGGGGTCCACACTATAAGACAATCGGACCTGTTAGACATCCTCACCATCCGATTAGAGGCAAACACAAGAACCGTCAGGGATGGACGGGGCTTCTGCATGGTTGTTGCCAGAGAGCAGGGACCCACCATAATATGCAAACAAAATAGATGACGTCAATCAATCAGTCCGGGACCACCACATTTATCAAACTCTGAAGGAGTCTGTGTTTTAGGGATCGACTGTACCATGATGTAAAATTTCATTTTCTTTAAAGAGCAAAGATGTAGCAGAGCGCGACAACATCACATTAGTGGAGAAATCCCTCCACTTTTCTGTGGCGGACCCATGCAAACTTGATCCAAGCCGTTGATCTTATTTGCCGCCCTCTGGATACATGATAATCAAATTATCGTGAAGAAATGGTGATAGCCAGGAACGGTCACAACTTCTATGTTGGATGCATGGCATGCCCCTCGACGTGATTTTCGGGCCACGGCATCTAAAGATCGGCTAGTCAGATGAACGGCAAGGATCAATGATGTGAGGCCCACATTAGAAAATGGATTGGGTTGTTATGACGCTCTAATAGAGCATTCCTCTTCGTTGAAGATGTAGGATATGAATAGTTGATGATCCAAACCGTTCATCTTCTGGCCAGATTCGTGACACCCAAAAACACCCATCCAAGGGGATGATCGCAGACCTGGATTTTATGAGCCGTCCATTTCTAACTCCAAAACTGAAGTCTTAAATCTTAAGGATCACTCGGTGCAGAAGAAATTGGACTTCGGGAGGTAATAAGATGTCGACTAGAAGATTGACGGTGCGGATCACCATGAATGTGGGACCCATTGCTCCATTGAGCGCGTGAAAACCCACGCGGTGATTTACACGAAAATCGCCAGGAAGTATTGTCGTTTCACAAAACCGAAAGAATGAAGGAGAGGGACTAACCATAGAGTTTTCTGCAACTCGTGCTTTCTCAAAATGGCAAGCTCTTAGACGTCGAAGTCCCAGCAAGTGCCTTGAAATGCTCCGATGGTGCAAAATCCTGCGGCAAATTGGCCCGTTTAGCGATCCTCCTCATGTTATTCTGCAAGCTCTGTTGTACCAACCGATTCACAGCCTTCTTCTCTTCACTCATCGTGTCTTCCTCCTCTACCCCCTCAAACCCGCCCTTCAAATCTCTCTTCACAGCCGATGAAGAAGAAGAACCACATAACGGCTCAGAAACTGCTGCACCAGAGCGCCCACCATATCCCTCCGAAACCTGCTTCCCTTTATCCACTCTCAAACACTCCAAAATCCTTGAAGCCCTCTTTTGCGCCAGCGTGCTTCCTAGCAGTGTTAATTCCAACAATGATGACACCATTCCGGCTTCGCTCATCGCCTGACGATCACCGTACGCTTTGTACGCCATTACCATTAGAATATACGTAGCTTTTTCCTGGCAACAAGGGGAATCGGTCCAGTTCAAAACGTCTACAAGGATCGGAAACGCGTCTTTGCAGTTGCCGATCGCTTTTCGACCTTCCGGTGCGGAAACCACATTGCTGAGGATTGAAAGAATTCGTTCGCTCACTTGCATGTCGCCAAGAGTGCTCATGAGGAAGGGAACAAGTCCGGATTCGAGGATTTGGGAAATGTTTGCAGGCGAAATGGAGAGATTGAAGAGTGCTCTTAGAGCATCTTGTTTCGATTGAGAACTGCTATTGTTGTCGAGGTTTTGTAAGACGTTTGCGAGGTAGGGGATTGCGCCTGATGCGCCGATTATGGGCTTGTTTGAATCGAGAGCACTTAGGCCGAGGAAATTCGCTACGATTGCTTCGGATGCCTCCGGATATATTGAGGGAGATTCGAATAGTTTCAGCATTTTGTGTATTGCCCCTGCTTTTACAATCGCTTCTTTGTTCCTGCAGCACAAGAAACAGAGCATTTACGAGTTTCAGATCACATCGACAGAGTTATATTAAGCACCTGACTGAATCAAGAAAAATACATTTCCGATTGAAACGATCAAGATAACTGATGTAGAAAGGTGAAAAACAAAAACTGATGCCGGAAATTTCATCGGAGATAAAATGTTGTTGGAGAAAACATTGCAGAACTGGCGCTAAAACGGCAGAACAGTTGAAACAGACGTTACGCCGGTCAGAAAAAAGGTGAAAACGTACAAAATCTCATGAAAGATCTGAAACAGAAGTTCAGATTCGAAATCTTTGACGAAAAACGCATGCAGACACCAAATCGCCGGCACAGATAGGAAAGTGAAAAACTCGAAGTCTGGAAGCAAGAAATGGAGAAGGAAACTTACATGTCGTTTCCGATCGCAAGATTGAGAAGCGCATACAGTGCGGCGATCAGTAAATCCTGCTCCACTGAGTCAAGCATTCCAACCAGAGGAGGAATCGCTCCAAGCATTGCCAGCATTCCTCGCGCTTCTGCATCTTCCTTGGCAAGCCTTCTTACATCAGTCGCCGCATCTCTCTGAGCTCCTTTTCCCCCTTCCTCAAACTGCAATCGCTTCACTACGCCCCGAAGCTCCTCAAAAACCTCAACTTTCTTTCTAGTTTCCGTTTCCGCTTCATCAAAACCTGCTTCAGAACCTTCCAAGTTCAAAAGCTCAGATAACCTCTCCGATCTGTCATTTTTCTTCCCCTCCGACTTCTGCAACTTCTCATTCTTCTCTATCGGCGATTTCAACTCCAACTGCTCTTCCCTGCGGTACCTAGAAACGCCGCATCGCATTGTATCGACGAGCTTGCGGCGGAAGGCCGCCCCGGAAAACGCCGGCCATAAACGGAAGTTCCCACCGCTGGCGCGATCAAGAACCAGAGATCCGACATCGTTCCGCTGAGATTTCATCATTTTGACCGGTTTTCCAACGGCAATGACGGAGAGCTGCTACATTGCAAAGTAGAACTAAAAGACTACGGAAATCTGCTAGAGAGAGAGAGAGAGAAAATCCGGAGTAGAAGCGAGAGAGAAGGGAGAAAAGCTTCCCTGTTTCTAATGCTTCTGCTCTCCAGCTAATATAAACTACTCGATTCTCGAGGCGACTTCATTTCTGGGAAATTAGATCGTTTTATAGTGAGAAAGTCTGACAGAAGATAAATGGTTTACTAAATTTGGACATTGTTTTGCACGAAAATTACTCAACCGCCACTGCATCAATGACATGTTAGCACTTGCAGATCACGTGGCACCAACTCAAATTGATCTGCTTACCAGTCTGAAGGGGCGTTGAAGTTGATCCAAACCGTTCATTCGTGAAAGACCCTTTAGGAATAACGATGTAAAATGGAAAAGGATTACCAGAAACACTCGTGCCGAATAGGCAAGCCAACAAATCCACAACTTGTGGGCCTCTTGTTAAATAGATTTTCGATCTGCTTATCTATGGATATCGGGGCCGTCCATCTATTTGGGCCACACCTTATGTACATCCACCAAATGATCTCCATTGGATGATCCTTTCTAGGAATATTTCATTTCAAATTGTTGTGGCGGGATTGGGAAGGCTTATACAATCTGGTTTATTGGAATATGCCGGACTGTTCCATATAGATTTATATGGAATGATCCAGCATAATACAATAAACTAGGTTAGATAGCCTTGCCAATCTGGGTCTTCCTCCTTCTGTGCTAGTAATTATCTCACCCAATGCATGCAGAGTTGCCAAGATATTTACTGAATTTGTACATGGGTAGGGGCGTAGGAGGCGACCAAGGACGTAAAAAAACTTTCCAAGTCTCAGTTGTCCCAGGACTAGAACCATGTGCTGGAGCTTCCAGTCAATATTTGGCCTCTCCACATAAAAACTGAGCTTTCCCTCTTCTCCTTCCTGCTGTTCTGTATTACAAAAGCAAAGGGAAAAGGAAAGGGAGTAAAGAAAAAGAGTCAAAACTCAAAATCCGAATTTTGCAATGAGTCGACTCGGAGTCAATGGCGATGAGAACTTGGGAAATGCAAAGATATTATTTAATATTATCGGCAAAAAAATCTACTGGTAAATATATTTTTCTGCTACTCAGTTAACTTGGATCTGAGTCCGAGTCTTAGATATAAAATTGGAAAAGTAAAAACCTTCATCAACTCAAGTCAGCTGAGTCTTACATGCAAAATGTGAAAACTCAAAAACTACATCGACTCGAATACGTTCTAGTCGGCATAGGCATTTTGATATCATATCACCTTCAGGGTTTCATGGACACATGTATTTAACTTTGGAAAATATTGATTGGATAAAAAGCATGTAGGATCTACTATTTCGATGATCCAAACCATTCATCTAGTAAGATGATATGTGGATAAGTAATATATGAAGGCTATCCACCATTAACTTATTATAAGCCTATATCTTTTGATTGTTTGGAGGCCACGCCAATAAATCAATAACCTAGAATAATGAGACGCCTCTCTTGTAAGTAGGTGACAGGTTTGAAGTAGTGCATTGCATCCCTTTAGGAAAAGATATTTATACCTATATGTTTGAAAAGGGTGTACATATAAATTGAGGTCATCCATAACACATGTTCTAATAAAATTATTGAAAGGAAGGGGCCTTCCTTGAACTTCAAACTTCAACCCACATATAGTTCATGGGTGAAAAATATGATTCCACCATATAACAGCTCCAGGGAAAAGGCATAACATATTTTGAAAAATACTTTGGAGAAACATCCGCAAAATAAGAACTAAGGAAGAAAGTACTTAGGAACCACATTGCCATATAGGCATGATCTATAAATAATAAGCCCATCTCATAGGGATTGTCATAAATTATTGAAGTATGGTATTCACGGTGCATAAAATATTCAGCCATAGGTGCTCCTGTATAAGGTGCAAGGCATTGTAATTTAGCAAGTGAATCTGCCGTGATTTGATATTCTTAGACCCTTCATCCCATAAACCCTTTCTTAGGATCTTGGCAAAAAAGGATGAATCATTGATTTGTGGTGAGCCCATTTGGCATGCAATTCACACATAGATAGGCTCAGAATGGGTATGTTATATGCATAATTCCTACAAAGGCCACACAAGCCACTTTTATCACAGCACAACAGTCACTTCTATTGCAGTTACGATCAATTACTGCAACATGTCCACTTTAGTTGCAGTTACAATTAGTTGTTGTAATTGACATCCCTACACTAGCCACTCAATTGATTAGTTTACCTTGCCCCTCCCACTTCAATAGCAGTTACAATTCTTCTTGTATTTAAGCTGAAAGTAGGATACGTGAAAAGGAAGGAAAAAAACTAGATTTCTTTTTTTAATGTTCCCCTTTTCACTATTTTCTACTTTAAGAAAACAATCCACATGTAACAATTGGTATCAGAGCCATCTTATGTCATGGCTATTCAAAACTCATTGTCTTCCAACCGTCCAAATTGGAAACTCAAGGATGTTTCTAAAATTGTGTCCCGTCACAATGAAAGTCTTGTGCACATCCATCAGAAATTTGAAAATCTTAAGCTCTTAATGCATGGGGTCATGGAGTAGTTGATGGCTTTATCCACCAAGTTCGAGGTTTGTCTCAATCCAAATTGGCATCACGTGCAATTCAGCCTTCTCCTAGAAGTGGTTCTTCTTCAACCACCGAGGCATCTTCCTTGGGTTCCAAACCACCTAAGATTGACCTCCTGAAGTACAAAGGCGATACGGGCCCAATAGCATGGATTCTTCAAGTTGAGAAGTTCTTTTTACTTTACAAAATTCCTCCTGATCAACAAGTTTTATATGCTTCCTTTTTCCTCAATGACAAGGCCCTTCAATATTACAAGTACTTGTTTCATGCAGGGCAATTAGACAATTGGGTTCAATTCATCGAAGCACTAGAAAAAAGATTCATGCCTATTGAGTATGATGATCCAATTGGTGATGTTACCAAATTACGACAAATATCCACTATCACAGCCTACCAAGATCAATTTGAGGCCCTTGCAAACCATGTGAACAGGCTCAATCAACATTTCTCAACCTAGACTTTTATTAGTGAACTTAGAGACAACATCCAGCAAACACTGCATCTCCTCAAACCCAAAACTTTAACGGAGGCAATTGGCCTAGCTCACTTCCATGAACACATAAAAAAACCTATCCTACCATCCCTTCCAACCAACTCTCTTGTAACAAAACCACCAGTCATCCCTACTCCAAAAAAAAATGTCCAATACACCCATGTTATAAAAAATTGACCTTTGTAGAAATGAAAGAACGTAGCGATAAAAGTCTGTGTTTTAGTTGCAATGAGCATTTTGTGCCTAATCACAAGTGTCAACGTCAAACTATTAATGTTGAATTCGAACCAAGTAGATGAAGATGGTGATGATATGGATTTGGACTTGGATGAAGATTCCCCAACAGTCCCATCCATATCCCTACATGCCATTGTTGGTGTCTCCCAAGCCCAAACTATGCGGGTCCAAGCCTCCTTATTTTCTAAAGGTCCCATAGTTTTGGTTGATACAGGTAGCACCCACAACTTTCTCAATCCAACTATTACCAAAAAAGTAGGACTTTGAGCTAACAAGAGCGTCCAACTCAGCATCATGGTGGCAAATGGTGAGGTCATAAAAAGTGAAGGATGATGTAAACTAGTCCCACTAAACTTAGAAGGTACAACAAAATCCTATCAACTTTTTTCTTCTGCCATTAGCAGGTTGTGATGCCATCTTAAGCATCCATTGGCCTCGCCAACTAGGACCCATCACCTGGGATTTGAAAATCTCAAGATGCAATTTATCCATAACGTGCCCATGGTCTCTCTAAATGGAAATCAAAAGTCATGTTTATTACTTTTTTTTGGTATGCCTACTCAATTTACTTGAGCTTTTTTCTTTCAAATAATTATAGGATCCACTCCAACTAATAAGCACGAAGTGCACCCTAACCTACATCCACTACTAACTAAATTTGTAGATGTCTTTGATACCCCACATGGCTTAGCCCCACCCTGAGTTAATGACCACAAGATTCCCCTAGCTACAACTTTGCCAATAAAAGTTTGCCCATTTAAGTATGCCCATTTTCAAAAATGAAATCAAAGAGCAAGTTTCTTCCATGCTTCAAGATGGAATCATACGCACCAACCAAAGCCTCATCTCCAGTTCTCTTAGTTAAGAAAAGTGATGGCACATGGCACCTATGTGTTGATTATCGCACTCTTAGTGCGGTAACCATCAAGGACTATTATCCCATTCCCCATGTAGATAACTTATTTGATGAATTGCACGGGGTTCACAGACTTTACAAAATTAGATCTTAGGTCCAGTTACCACCGAATAAGGGTCCACCCTTCTAACATTCACAAATTTGCTTTTCAAACACATGAAGGTCATTACAAATTTTTTGTTATGCTATTTGGCTTGTCAAATGCATCTGCCACCTTCCAATCCATAATGAATGATATATTCAAGCCTTTTCTTCGTAAGTTTGTTCTCATTATTTTTATAACATTCTTATTTGCATCCCTAATCTCACCACCCATCTCTCTCACATTAGAATAATCCTTGAACTATTGAGGGCCCACAAACTTTGTGCAAAGGAATCCAAATGTCAATTTGAGGTTGGTTCCGTAGATTATATGGGGCATATCATCTCTTCCAGTGGTTTGAAAGTAGACCTACACAAAATTGAGTACATTCAAGATTGGCCCAAACCAAACTCTCTCATGGGATTGCGTGGATTTCTAGGACTTGCATGTTACCATTGCAAGTTTATAAAAAATTATGGAATCATAGCGGCCCGACTTACAACTATGTTAAAGAAAAATATTTTTTGTTGGATGAAGGGTTCATGAGCAGCATTCAACAAATTGAAGTCAACACTCACCACCCCACCGATGTTAGCGATACCAAATTTTAACAAATTATTTATTATAGAGGGTGATGCATGTGGGATCATCATTGGAGTCGTTTTGATGTAGGAGAATCAACCAATCGCTTATCTTAGTTAGGCCATAGAAGGAAAACAATTGCACTGTCCACTTATGAAGAAGAGCTTCTTGCATTAGTCCTTGCCATACAAAAGTGGAGACTACATATCTTAGGTTGCCCATTTCTAATCCGAACAGGTTAGCAAGCATTAAAATTCTTTTTGAGCAACATGTGGGGATACCCCAATGGCAACATTGGATTACTAAACTACTTAATTAAGACTTAAAAATTGAGTATAAGAAGGGCACAACCAATCAACTGACTCTTTTTCACCAACTTCTTACCAACGTTTATCACTAATCATTCCAAAGTGGTTAGACAAGTTACGCAATCTAGCATATCGACAACTTCTCAAAAAATTTCACATTGGTAAACTTGACCCTTTAAATTATGTTGAATGTGTTGATTTGCTAATTTTTAGGGACAACTGGTGCTTACCCAAAAACTCATTTATCTTCAAGGATGTTGTAACTGCTCTGCACTCAAAGCCACAGGGACGACACTTGGGTTATCACCAAACCCAAAGTAGATGTTAGAAGATTTTCAGTAGACATTTGTTCGCCAGTTTATTCAAAAGTGCTCCACTTGTCAAGAGATGAAGACCTCTTCAACCAAATCATATGGACTCCTCCAACCACTTCCGATTCCTTCACAAATTTGACTAGATATTTCTATGGATTTCATCAAAGGTCTCCCAAAAGTAAATGGATATATAACCATTTATGTCGTGATGGATCAACTGTCAAAATTCGCGCACTTTCTCGCCCTCACACATCTATTCACAACCAACACCGTGACCATTCTCTTCCATTCCCAAATATTTAAACTATATGAATTGCCAAAATCCATCATTTCATATAGAGATTGATGCTTTATAAGTGACTTTTGAAAACAACTATTTAAACTTCAAAGAGTCCATCTAAAAATGTATTCTACTTATCACCCATAGACAAATGACTAAACAAAAGTGCTTAACTATACACTTGAAACTTATATTCATTGTTTTGCAGGTTTAAAATCTTCTGGTTGGAGTAAATAGTTGCCCTTGCTGAATATTGGTACAATACAAATACACACTCAACCACAGGTTTTAGACCTTATCAGCCACAATTGCAACTATCCACTTATGAAAAAGAGCTTCTTGCATTGGTCCTTGCCATACAAAAGTGGAGACCGCATATCTTGGGTTGCCCATTTCTAATCTAAATAGATCAGCACGCATTAAAAATCTTTTGGAGCAACATGTGGGGACACCCTAATAGCAGCATTGGATTACTAAACTACTCAGTTAAGACTTTAAAATTGAGTATAAAAAGGGCACACACAACCAATCAACTAACTCTTTTTTACCAGCTTCTTACCAACGTCTATCACTAATTGTTCCAAAGTTGTTAGACAAGGTACACAATTTAGCATATCGACAACTTCTCAAAAAATTTCATACTAGTAAACTTGACCCTTTGAATTATGTTGAATGTGTTGGTTTGCTAATTTTTAGGGAACAACTAGTGCTTACCCAAAAACTCGTTTATCTTAAAGGATTGTAACTGCTCTGCACTCAAGGCCACAAGGACGGCACTTGGGTTATCACCAAACCCAAAGCAGATTTTGAGTAGACATTTGTTCACCAATTTATTCAAAAGTGCTCCATGTGTCAAGAGATGAAGACCTCTTCAACCAAATCATATGGACTCCTCCAACCATTTCCTATTCCTTCACAAATTTGACTAGATATTTCTATGGATTTCATCGAAGGTCTCCCAAAATTAAATGGATTTATAACCATTTATGTTGTGATGGATCGACTGTCAAAATTCGTGCACTTTCTCACCCTCACACATCCATTCACAACCAAAATCGTGACCATTCTCTTCCATTCCCAAATATTTAAACTATATGGATTGCCAAAATCCATCATTTCAGATAGAGATCAACTCTTTATAAGTGACTTTTGGAAAGAACTATTTAAACTTCAAGGAGTCCATTTAAAAATGTCTTCTACTTATCACCCACAGACAAATGACTGAACAAAAGTGCTTAACTATATACTTAAAACTTATATTCATTGTTTTGCAAGTTTAAAACCTTCTAGTTGGAGTAAATGGTTGCCCTTGCCGAATATTGGTACAATACAAATACACACTCAGCCACAAGTTTTAGACCTTATCAGCCACAATTGCAACTGTCCACTTATGAAAAAGAGCTTCTTGCATTAGTCTTTGCTGTACAAAAGTGGGGACTGCATATCTTGGGTTGCCCATTTCTAATCTGAACAAATCAGCAAGCATTAAAATTCTTTTGGATTCTTTTGGAGCAACATGTGGGGACACCCCAATAGCAACATTGGATTACTAAACTAATCGGTCAAGACTTTAAAATTGAGTATAATAAGGGCACACACAATCAATCAACTGACTCTCTTTCACCAGCTTCTTACCAACGTCTATCACTAATCATTCCAAAGTGGTTAGACAAGCTACACAATCTAGCATATCGACAACTTCTCAAAAAAATTCATATTGGTAAACTTGACCCTTTGAATTATGTTGAATGTGTTGGTTTGTTAATTTTTAGGGAACAACTGGTGCTTACCCAAAAACTCATTTATCTTAAAGGATGTTGTAACTGCTCTGCACTCAAGGCCATAGGGACGGCACTCACCAAACCCAAAGTAAATATTAAAATATTTTCAATAGACATTTGTTCACCAGTTTATTCAAAAGTGCTCCACATGTCAAGAGATGAAGACCTCTTCAACTAAATCATATGGACTCCTCCAACCACTTCTGATTCCTTCACAAATTTGACTAAATATTTCTATAGATTTCATCGAAGGTCTCCCAAAATTAAATAGATATATAACCATTTATGTCGCGATGGATCAATTGTCAAATTTCCCGCACTTTCTCACCCTCACACATCCATTCATAGCCAAAACCGTGACCATTCTCTTCCATTCTCAAATATTTAAACTATATGGACTGCCAAAATCCATCATTTCAGATAGAGATTGACTCTTTATAAGTGACTTTTGGAAAGAACTATTTAAACTTCAAGGAGTCCATCTAAAAATGTCTTCTACTTATCACCCACAGGCAAATGACCAAACAAAAGTGCTTAACTATACACTTGAAACTTATATTCATTGTTTTGTAGGTTTAAAACCTTCTAGTTGGAGTAAATGGTTGCCCTTGCTGAATATTGATACAATACAAATACACACTCAGCCACAGGTTTTAGACCTTATCAAGCTCTTTATGGTATTCCAACCCCCCTCCCCCCCGACTATTGTCATATGCTCCTACTGCAAGTAAGGTGGCAGACATTGATGACTTTCTACTCAACCAGGATGGCATCCTATCTCTCTTCAAAGACAATCTCATAGTAGCCCAGCACCCCATGAAACAGTAGTTTGATAAAGGCTACCAAGAATAAAGTTTCAATGTTGACGATCAAGTCTATTTGCATCTACAGCCATATTGATAAACTACTATTCAATTTAAGCACTCCATCAAACTTGCTCCATGATTTTACGGGCCTTATCAAATAATCTACAAAGTAGGTCCAATTGTGTATCGACTTCAGCTACCATTAAATTCTAGAATTCACAATGTCTTCCACATCAGTTAGCTCAAGTCTCACCTGGGCGGCAAAGATGTACATTTGATAGTACTTCCAAAACCTGCTAATGGAATTTCATCCACTCTCATGCCAGTTCCAAACAAGGTGCTCAACATTCGTCTCCGCAAATGTGGTTCACAAGATTTTCATATGGTATTAATTCATTGGGATCAAATCTCCTCTACTGAAGCAAAATGGTTGCTGTTATGATCACTAAAAATTGCCTACCCAACATGCAACATTGGGGATAATCCTCTTCGAACAAGGGGGCCATTGTTATGTATGTAATTCCTACAACAGCCACTTTTATAGCGAC
The DNA here is from genome assembly GCA_035236585.1 of Warburgia ugandensis. Lineage (NCBI taxonomy): Eukaryota > Viridiplantae > Streptophyta > Magnoliopsida > Canellales > Canellaceae > Warburgia > Warburgia ugandensis. Next base: position 12,062,833 of record CP141127.1, on the reverse strand, counting down.
GCCACATCCACTTCTATTGCAATTATGATCAATCACTGCAATATGTCCACTTTAGTTGCAGTTACGATTAGTTATTGTAATTGACATTCCGACATTAGCCACACAAATTGATTAGTTTACCTTACCCCTCCCAGAAGGGGAGCCTTGGCGCAACGGTAAAAGTTGTCGTCGTGTGACCTTGTGTGACGTCTTGAGTTTTTGTACATAGATTTTTCTAAATATGTTTGAAATTTTGAAAAATAATTTGTCAGGATCGATCCCTAATCTTTTTTTCTTTTTCTTTTTTTCACAACTCTACATATAATGATATATTTGAACTACTTCTTCTAACCCAAGTATGTCAAATAAATCTCTACAATATATTCAAAATAATAGTTTATCTTTTTCAGCCAGTCAAGACCTACTAGTCATAGCCCAAACATTATTAAGTTAAATTACAATATAAAGTTCAAATATTATAATTTATTACAAATTGACTAAAGTCTTCAAATAAATTAAAATTGTTTCTAGTTCTTCATACTTTGAAACTCTGAGTTTACTCAGTCTCCTTGGCATCAATTTCAAGCTTTTCCTTCTGCTCTTCACCTGTAGGGTGGTTTGGTGAGTAATATAAATTACCTAGTAGAAAATCTAAATCTAGCCAAAAACTCTAAAAATCTTGCTATGCAAGTTTTTTTCTTTTTAAGTGTATACTTGTACTATCAAATATGTCATTGTCACATTGCAACCTCTCAATTCATATCAAATAGGTATGAAATAATCAAAATAACATAACATTAGATAATCCAATTAATTTCCAAGGCATCTAAGAAAAACGTGGTCTAGATCGAGATTCCCAACCTCAAAATGTGGTTTCCTTGATTTGACGAAAACTCTAGATCTAAGCTTTTCCTCCGATCTTCTCTTCCTTTTTCTTTTCTTTTCTCTTTTCTTTTTGTCTCACACACTCCTTTTTTTTTCCACTCTCTTAGCTTAGGTCGTCAAGTCTTACCAAATTAAAGTTTTATTATCACTTATATTATAATTACACACAATTTATTTAATGAGTTATAATTAAAATTTTTGTTTAAGCTTCATTTCAACTTGTTTTCACACCATAATAGTCAACAATTGACTTCAAAATTTTCATAATTTATAAATATAATATTTCTTTATTTCTAAAAAATGTGGGACATTACACCTTGAGGTCGTAGGTTCAAGGTGTGGAAATAGCCTCTTGTAAAAATACAAGGTATGGCTATGTATAGGCCATTGTGGCCCACCCCTTTCCCGAACCTCGCATAGTTGGGAGTTTCGTGCACCGGGGCTGCCCCTTTACCGTGTCCCTCCCACTTCAATAGCAAGTACAATTCTTCTTATATTTAAGCTGAAAACAAGGTACATGAAAAGGAAGCGAGCAGGGGGGGTACAAATTTCTCTTTTCTACTTAAAGAAAACAGTCAACATGTAACAATGTACTTCTTCCTTAATCACAAAAGTACTTTTCTTAGTAGCTGGTCTCTCTATATAAATTTACAAGATCCATCAAAGGCTAGGTTATTGAACGTCTCGTAAAACCTTCAATTTTCAAAATCAGTTTAGCAGATTAAACTTCTCTTTAGGCGTAGTGAAAGTATGATGGAGCAAGCAAGAGAGACCCCGCAGTGCTTCTCTTCAAACGAAAATACCCTTCATGAATTAGACCACGAAAATCACTGTTCATTTAGGGAAGATGAGGTGGAAAATCTGAAGCACTGGCAAGTTCCCTAGATGAACGGCTCCGATCACAAAGACACTCCTACGACTAGTCAGTTTCCAAGCATAAAAGTTTTGGTTTGGAGAGACGAGCGCGAGGACGTTCGGCTTGCCATTTCCTGGTTTTAATGCCCTCGCTCGCCATCTGTTGGTATCTGGTGAGTGGCAATACCGTTATTTTAGTAGAAATGATGTGTCGAAATAAACTCTGAATTTTGGGAATGGCAGTGGGCTCTGACACGCTCCGTAGAACCCTAACCGTTGAAATCGAAGCGAGTAAAATAGGAACAGCTTGTTAAATGACGATAATGCTCTTCAGAACGTAGTCAACTATTTTTATTACCGTGTGAAGTCTTAATCCGAGATGAATTTCCATGTGCGATCCGGACCCTACACCCTAGTGGGGACTCCAATACTAGAATTGCACAGAGTGGATGACTTGATTTGTTTAGATCAACGGGTGGATGGACGGATTCCACTTTCAAGTTCCATAATTGAATGGTTAAAAACCACCTAAACAGGTTGTAATAATAGTCATTGAGAACTGCTAGATGCATGGAGTTACATCAGCGTGTAATATGACTTCCACTCATTGGTGGGTGGCCCCTACCAAGGAAGCTGACTCGATCAATGGACAGGATCGGCAACTAGGCCCGCCCATTACTTATAGCCAACCCCATCTAACCCTTTGATGGGGGCATTTGCTAAATCCTATTTCTAAGGTAAAAATAATTACATATGTTGCACGCTCGTCATAACTGATCAAGATGGCAGAAGGAATTTCATATTTGAAGAAAGTATTTGTTTGGCTTTAAAGGGTCTCCGTTTGTGGGAGAGAGACTCCCAAAGATCCAAAGGCTAAGATCATCCCATGGATTTGGAAGTAAATGCGGGGATTAGCGTGATCTAGCGTATATATTTTAAAGATCATAAATATTTTGCACGCTCGCCATCCACAGATCGATACGGTAGAAAAAATTTCATGTTCGAGGATTTTAATTGATTACTTAATTACTTTCGTTGGCGGGTATTGTCTGTTATAAATGCATATATGGCTCAATCAAGGTAAATATCCACCATTGAAAATCAAAAGTAGACCAAACAATTACAGATGGAGATCGAGATCAGCCAACAAGGGCCGAGGCAACTTATTAGGAGCATTCTAAAAGCTTTTGTGTGATTGAACGACTAAGAGTGTGATTGGGGAACTTGAATATTGTTTATATTTTTTATTTTTTATTTTTTCATGGAAAAAAACTGAACTGATTTTCTATTGTAAAATAGGAAAAAACTGCAATAAAAACAAGTTTTCCAAACATGCACTAATGAATGCTAGGCTGATGCTACTGTACCACACTAATTGATGCCTATCGTCCGATCTCCAAAATGCTGAATCTTAAATTAGATGTTTGATTTTTTTTTTAGGAAAATTGATAGTCATGATTTTTAGTGCAATGAAGCATAGGCTGAGATCATCCAAGGGACAGGAAATTTTATATTTAGCCTATTTAAACCATTTTCAATCTGATGAATGGGCATGAAATTTTATATCTACCCTGTTTAAGCCATTCCCAATATGATGAATGGCTTAGATATATAAAATATAGCACGGACCACAACTCAGGCTCAAAATTTGAAATGTATCGTACTTTCATATTCGGAACAAATTTGTCCAATTAACACAAGTTTCATTGCAATTTGTGAGATCTGATCCGTCAGTTTCAAAGTCTAAATGCGTATTTTAAAATAATTTTCTGCAAAAGAAATAGAATTTTAATGGTAAAAGCGAGTGTTACAATGGGACTGAGCCGCTAGCCAAGTTGGTTCAAGCACTTGGATAGAGCAGACAAGCTCATTTAAATAGACCATATTGTATGAGGATACAGTTCGCGGAGTTCAGGCAGATATCAACCAGACGTCATGGAATAAAACTTGAATATCTGATCAGTTGTTTGCAAATTTTAGGAACAATCAAATCTATTGTAAGTGTGGAGATTAAATTTGTCATGACTGTAGAGTCTAATTGGCTTGATCACATTGTGCTCCTATCAAATTATGTTGCAAAATGAACCAAGGTTGAGGTGGGTTTTCTATTTTGTAACATAGGTAGACAATTTCCTGTTTTACCAGGAAATATATGCATCTTATGTACCTCGTATCTGCTATTTTCTCGCCATGAAAATAGTGAAACTAATGTGAACCTGTGAATGCACCTCAATTCAGAAGAAACCACGAAAATCTGTGTGTTCTTCCTTGTCTCTTGTTTCTTTCATCTTTGGTTTTGCGTACTGGTAAGAAAATCATGGTCAACTGAACTGTTAGTTAGAGACGCTCAGACTGCACACTCTTTCCATTATATAATCTGAAAGTTGGACAACCCAAGACAGTAGATTTAGGAGTGCAGAAACAGAAACATAGGATTTTGCTGCCACATATGGAGTAAACATGGGAGACGACATGCTATAGCTTATTATAACCCACTCTGCATTTTCTCTAGCTGGCAAAATTGTCGCCATTGAAAGATGACTAGATTAAGCATTCCCCAAAATAGCTCCTATACTGTGTATCCGGCTGAACAAGCGGGCAATTTCCTACACAGCGAAAGCACGATCTGGAAATGGAGATTTCATGATCCTAACCATTGATCTTGTGGTCCCAGATATTAGATAGGCCATGGACGAAAACTCTTCTCCATTAGATGATCACGGCCAGTCATTGTATAGTCAAATGCATGGTTGATAATGTTTGGTATTAAACGATAAGATGTGCTTCCAATTTGAGGGATGAAGTTCTAGGGAAATGCCATCTACCAGAGGCACAGGCAATGGTTCATCTCGACCCCGTGGCCACATGTTGCTGCAGTAGAGTTCCCAGAAAAGAAAATTTTCCCACTAGCTTCTGAAAACAGTTGCCAACAAACATGGATCACAAAAACTTTCCCGAGCCGGCTGATCATCTCACAACTGGACGACACTTTCTGTGACACCACATTGGCAGAGAAACAGCAACAACAGATTCTATTTAAAGATCTGCCAATGCAATAATAGTCCTTAGCTTGAACTCAATGGAGGACTCAGTTACTTCCTGAATGGAACAAAATAGGAGGTCATATCCAACCTGTCCTTTCCCTCCTACTGGAAAACAGATTCTTGGTTGCCTACCACAACCCTTCTTTTCCAGAAAATGGTGTGCATATAGAGACGCCGGTACTGGGTACTGGTGTTCTTTACTTGGGATACAGACCCTTCTCCTCTAGCTAGCACATCTCACCTTAAAAGGGTGGACTCGATGCACAAAGCTCCAGCGTTGTGTGGTCCGGGGAAGGGGCGGACCACAAAGGTATTAGGACACCCAGAGAAACGTCATTCTCGACCATCTACTGGGTTACCCTCTTAACTGGCCTTGCACCAAAATTAGGGTCAAAAGCCAATGTGTCTAGAACCTCAACAGCTTCCATCGTGAAGTCGAGATCGATCTTCTTCTGTTTAAGACAATACAGTGGCAGGAGATGTTGGTGAATAACCCTCCCCAGTCTTTAAGAAGTTATTCTGAGATCTGAACATTTCCCTTGATGTCTCATTGCACCACATTCATGATAAGCTAATGACATGCATGCAGTAACTTAACTGCTACTACTAGATAGCAATGTTCTAGCATTACGATATATCTTACCTATATCTCAACAATACGTTGATTTCTTTGGAATCCAGTGGCTAAAAGACAATGTGCTCATCAATATGGTTCATGAGCTCTGGACGGAATGTTTGTCTACCCAACTCAACAACCTGCCTTTTCATCGCCTCATAAACTGCATCTTTTGTGTCAATGTGTGTTTCTAATAGTTTCTAGGATATAATGTGACCCAATATTTGAAGTCATTATGACGACACAATTTGTGTAGCTAACAGTTCTAACCTGTGCATCATTTATTCTCCCATCATCTAGTTACTGCAATCAGATGTTGAAAACAACATGGGGTGCCTTCTCAATCTCAACGAAATGGATAATAGAATAAGGCCTTCGGCTAGCAACTTCGGTCAACTGTCCCCCTTCTTCATAGCCAACGTAACCAGGTGGAGCACCAACCAAACGGGACACAGCAAGCTTCTCCATGTACTCACTCATGTCGATCCTTACAAGTGCATTTTCTATGTTGAAAAGAGTAATCTGCAAGAGCTAACGCGATCTTACGCGAACTTCTGTCAACTGTCCCCCTTCTTCATAGCCAACATAACCAGGTGGACCACCAACCAAGCGTGATAGAGCAAGCTTCTCCATGTACTCATGTCGATCCTTACAAGTGCATTTTCTATGTTGAAAATAGTAACCGGCAAGAACTTACGCGAGCTCTGTTTTACCAACACCAGTGGGGCCCAGAAAAGTGAACCTCGCCATAGGCCGGTTTGAATCTGACAGTCCTGCCCTTCAACGTCGCATTGCGTCAGCCACTGACTTGACAGCTATATCCTGACCAACAACCCGCTTGTGGACAGAACTTCGACGGAAAATCAGCTTCTTCCTTTCTGACTTTGGAGATTAGATAACGGAATCCAAGTCCATTTGACCGCAGTTGCAGCAATATCAAGGTCAGTGACCCCTTCTCGGAAATCTGTAGTTCTTCGCGACTTCAACTATCGCTAAAGGGTCGTCAAAGTTGAGGAGTACATAACCATATACAGCAGTCTTGTGTTACGTGAATCATCTCATCAATTACACTGATTTCTCGACATTAAGAGGTTCCCAGTTGCCAAATTTGGAGACCAAAAATCAAGACTGGATTTTTAGAAATCTCTTAAAATTAAGATCCAATTTTAGACGCCTGATTTACAATGGAAATCCTATCAACCAAGATCCTCTAAACTCCTATAAATACGAGCCAGAAGAATAAGTGTTGATCATTCATCTAGTGTAAAGGACCTTTGTATAGTAAAAGATTTTTTTTCTTTTCATAGACGTAGGTTCAGTTTGGTCCAATCATATAAAACCATCTTCTCTTAGGGATAAATTTCCGTGAGAATTAGATCTAAAGTTTAATTTGCTGCGCCACTCCTATCTAGTGGTAACAGAGGAGGTTTCACCATTCCTCCAATAACCTCATGATTCATTGATAGAACTCGACTCGCTGAAAAGCCCGCATTTCCCGAAGAACTACTATGTGGTTGGCCATACGATTTATTCAGATTCACATAAATGAACTTTTTCCCGACATTGTGATTGTCCATGACACAAACACTCCGATCCCAAAACCCTCGTTTCCTAGATTTTTCTGTAATAGGGCAGGACGATGTATAGAGGGTTTATCCAATGTTGCAGAGACAGAGAAGCAGGTGGGCTGTGCCAAGGAAGCAACCACCAATCGTAACTGAAGGGAACGACCGACAGGCTGCCAAGGAGGAACATTCGCCAATCACTGAAAAGAAAAAAAAAGAGGGGAGGGTAGTTGTTGATTGTTTACCCGCAAGTGCACGCGTCTTATCAGTAGAAATGATGCCAAGATGGTCGATCCCACTAGGATTCAACTTAAAAAGATAGAGTTTAAATCAAATTTAATTGTCTAAAAATTAAGAAATAATAAATTTTAAATAAATTTAAATTTAAACTTTAAATCTATTTAACCAATGAAAAATACAGAAATTCAAAAAGACAAAAAAATTAACTAATAAATAAATAAAATCTATTTTCCTTGCTTGATTATGACAAAATTATTCAAATCTAATATCATAAACATCGATCAACCTTCTTCAATCTCTCACTGATACTTCTATTTAAAAATTTAATGGCTAAATTAAGTAGATTCTCCAAAATTTAAACGATCTGGGCTAAAGAATGATTTTGAGTTTTGGATGACTTAGATCTAATCTCTGAATTTCATATTGAAGATCAAAACAATTGAATCAACTAGGAGATATCCTAAGAACATTATTTGAAGATTAATTAAAATTTTGATGAAAAACAAATCAAGAATTGAAGTGATCCTACTTGTTAAAGCTAAACCGTTGATTAGGTTTAAGCTTTAATAAAATAGCCTTGGATTATACAATTTCTGGATAGGCAGAACTGTGATAAGAATAGGGATATAGATATAATTAAATAGAGGATGCAAATGGAATTTAAAAAAAAAAGAGGTTATGGGTAAAATTGGAATTTTTACTGAAAATTCCTTCTTTTACTTGTAACTGAAAAAACGATGATGAAGCAAGCGAAAGCCAAAGATGCAGGGGAGAAGAGGAGAGACTAGTTGGACAGGGAGAGATGGCAAATGGAAAGAAAGAGAGTGAGACAGGGAATGAAGTCGTCGACTGACAGAATGAACCAGCGATAGAGTAAAGGAACGAGAGAGATGGGATAACGCCGAGTGTGATCCAGTAGAAAGGAGAGAGCAATGGTGGGTGCAGGAAAATAAAACAAAAGGGAGAGGTGCTAGCCAGTCCTGTACGATGTTGCACTGGCCGGTGGCTAACCAGTAGAGAGGAGAAAAGAGAGTAATGATTAGGGGTGCGATCTGTGGGCGTGATGCAGTGCAAGAGTAGAGTAAGGAGCCGACAAAAATTAGAGAGAGATGGGGGTGTTCTGGGGTCAGGCGCGACCTATGGTGACGAAGAAGAGAGAGAGAGAGAGAGAGAGAGAGAGAGAGAGAGAGAGAGATGATAAGGTAGAGAGAGAATGAGTGGAAGGTTGTTGGCATCTGGCAGATAGAGGGAGAGAGTAGTGACCGGCTCAGACGGTTTGGTAGACAGAGGGTGAGGAGGACGGGGTTCGCCGGCTCGTGCGGTGAATAGGGAAGGAAAGACAATGAGAGAGAGAGAGAGAGAGAGAGAGAGAGAGAGAGAAGGGAGAGAGGGTAATGGTAGAGGGGCAGTAAGAGAGAGAGAAGGGAAATGAGAGATCTGGTAAGAGAGAAATAGATCCACCACCTTTAGCCCTTTTTTTTTCCTTCAACCTTCGATCCCTTTTTATATATTTTCTAGAGGAGTTCAATTTTGATTCAAACACCTTTTCTTATCTCTTATCCAACTTTTACACTTAAATTTCTGATTATCTTTCATTTCTTCTCTTTCCAAGGAATTTCTTCCTTTTTGATCTGATTCGTCTTATTTCAATTTAAATAATTTGTATAAAATAGTACTAAATTATAATCATTTAAACCTTACGTTATACATCTGATTAGTTCTGATGATCATCTGACTGCTAAATTTTGCAAATCAACAATTGAATGGTCAATTCGAGCTAAAATACAAAATTTTATACAAATTTTCATAATTGATTGATTAGATGATCTAATTAGATGCTAGATGAAGGATATTTTTGCTAAAATTGAACACTTAACATCCCCCCAACCAACATTTTGCTACTCTAGAGAAAATATGCAAAAAATCAAATTATAAAATTTCAAAAATTATTTTCAAGTCAGCGCTACTTTTTCCTCAAAGAATTATCTTCAATAAATCTATCAACTGTTGCAAACTAATAAAAATGAATGAAGAATTCAAAACCCTACTCATATGTTAAAAAGATTTCATTTAAGCTCAAAGTGTGTATATGTATACAGTGTACATATAGAATAATCTCTATCCCTAAATAGATTATAACTTTTAAACTTCATCTGAAATATATTTTGACTTCAATCCTCACTAATGACATGCCGAAAATAAAACCTGTCAGATTAAAGATTCAAATCATATTTCGATTTTAAATATATGAGCAGAGTCAATAAAAGAAAATTTATCTCATATATATTCATGAAAGAAAGGGAGTTATTAAGGAATTAAGTTTTGATCCCTTTAAAATGGATGAGATGTCATTACCTTTGAATACTTAAAAATACTGCTCTTTAAATCCTATTCATTTATATCCTTATAAAGATTGTATTTATCCTGAAATCAATAAGTCTTTAATTGGGACGAAACATAGGCTTAGGGCAGGGTACAAAAGAAAGGGTATTCAAAATTTCTTTAAAAATAAGTAGATGTCTTCTAAAGTTGACAATTCTTCTTTACTTCGTTTACTTGAAGTGAATATTTCTTCTTCTTCTTTTCATTTTTTTGCATTCTTCAAACTTTTTTTTCAATATTTTTGAATCTCTTTGAAGAACATTTCTTTTATTGATATTCACTTTTCTACTTTCATTGTAACTAAAAAGCATATCTTCATTCATCTCTAACTTATCTTTTGAAGAGAATAGGTAAAAGATAATTTATACTAGGATAATATGGGTAAATGTAATTTAGGTAACAAAAGAAAAGGCTTATATAAAAGGCTCAAATTAGCTAACTAATGGCAAAAATACTTTTTGGGTAGGCTTTATGTCTCTAAGTTAACATCAAGGATGGCCTAAATCCTTTTCTAGGTTTCATATAATCTATCAGATTCAATGAACTTCAGAATTTTAAAGGTAATATTCTAATAATTTAGGTAATTAACCAAATTTAAGAATTGGCGAGATCATTTTTTTTAAGCACGCTAAAGAAAATTAAAAACATTTATAACCTCTCAAAAAGAATGAATGGCTCTAAAACTCACTTAGGTTATAGGTCTCCACTGAATTTCTTCAAGATTTCTAAATTATAACTACTTATCAATTTTAACCTTGTATATGCAAATGCATGTACAAATGTAATCCGAGACTTAGCTTTCATGGAATACTTTAAGAAACAAGTAAAATGATGAATTAATCATGTTTAATTCCATTAATAAGCCAAAGTTATCTAAAATATACTTTACAAAAATATAATTATCATCATAGTGTAGGAATTGAACTAAAAAAATTTATTTTATTTTTAAATGAAGGAAATTAGCTAAATGAAACTAAAAAACTAGAATTCGCTGAAATTCTATACCCCTCAACCTGAAAGAAACATTGTCCTTAATATTTAAATAGTAGGACCTAAAATGAATACGGATGATGTAAATAATAATAAAAAAATACAAAACATAATACAAATGGATCAGATCCACTCAATCTTAATAAACAGGATCCTCTAGAGTTGTGGGCTCAACTTCTGAATTCTCATATTATAATAAAGGCTTTAAATGTTGATCATTCACTTTAAAAGTATGGCTAATCCTAACATCCTCAATCTCAACGGTCCCATATGAAAAAACTTCTTTAATTGTATATGGACCGGCCCATCGAGATCTAAACTTACATGAAAATAGGTGGAACTTAGAATTGTAAAGAAAAACCTTTTGGTTTGGAGTAAAAGATTTTCTCGTTATATTTTTATCATGAAAAACTTTTATTTTTTCTTTATATATCCTATTACTCTCATAAGATTCTTGCTTGATCTCCTTCAACTCATTGAGTTGGAGTTTCTTATGTGAGCTTGCTTTATTCATATTGAAATTAAAGGTCTTTATTACCTAGTGGGCACTATACTCCAATTCCACCGGCAAGTGACAAGCCTTACCATATACCATACAATAGGGAGATATACCAATCGGGGTTCGATGTGTAGTTCTATAAGCTCAGAGTGCTTTGGTCAATCTAAGAGACCAATCCTTATGATCCAAATTAATAGCCTTTTGAAGAATTTGTTTAATGGCCTGATTAGATACTTCTACCTATCCACTTGTTTGTGGGTGATACGGTGTTACAACTTTATAGGTGATGTTATATTTTTTTCATGAGTGCTTCAAATATTTTGTTGCAAAAGTGTGTACCATTATCACTTATAATGGTTCAAGGGGACCCAAATCTAGAAAAAAATATATTTTCTTTTAAGAATTTAACAACTATTTTATTATCATTATGCCTACATGGGATGGCCTCAATCTATTTGGATACATAGTCTACGGCCATTAAGATATAAATGTAGCCAAAAGAAAGTGGGAATGGCCCCATGAAGTCAATGCCCTAGCAATAAAAAACTTCAATGACAAGGATAAAGTTTAAATGCATCATATTTCCATAGGTTGTTCCTCTTAACTTTTGACATCACTCATATGATTTACAGAATACATATGTGTCTCTAAACAATGACGGCCAGTAGAAATCACAGTGAAAAATCTTTACAACAGTTTTCTATGTAGAAAAATGTCCACTACATGCTTCTGAATGACAAAAGGAGATGACACTATGTTGCTTTAAGTTGAGGACACATCTCCTAATTATTTAATCTGGTCAATGCTTATACAGGTATGGATCATTCTAAAAGCAGTGATTAATATTGGAAAAGAATTTTTGCTTTTCTACTTTATTTCATTGTTCAGGAATCTTCTCCATGACTAAATAATTTGCAATATCAACAAACCAGGGAGAAAGAGAGACATAAAAAAGTTGATCATCAGGGAAAGTATCCTTAATTAGAAACTCATCAAAAAGGTTCTGTTGGGACTAGATGAGACAAGTGGTTAGCTACAACATTCTCTAATCCTTTTTTTATCTTTTATCTCAATGTTAAACTCTTGGAGTAAAAGAATCCATCTAATTAGTCTAGGCTTAACATCTTTCTTAGAGGGAAGATACTTGAGAGTCAAATGATCAGTGAAGATGACTATGTTCGATCCAACTAAGTAAGACTTGAACTTATCTGACACCAAGACAAATGCTAAGAGTCCTTTCTTCTTAGTGGAATAATTCATTTGGGTGCTATTTAGGGTCCTACTTGAATAGTAGATGACATATGGCGTCACACATGATTTCAAAGGGTAAGCTCCAATCAAGTGGATACATAATACGTGTAGTGGTTAACTTGTCTTTTAGCTTTATAGAAGCTTTTACCAATCATCAGTCCACTCAAAGGGGTATCCTTTGTAAGGAGATGACACAAGGATATGGATATAGTACTAAAATCTTTAATAAACCTCCTATAGAATCTTGCATGACCTAGGAATGAGCAAATGTCCCTAACATATTTGAAGATGGGTAGATTGGTAATTAGTTCAACTTTAGCTATATCTACCTCTATATCTTTGGATGACACTATGTGGCCAAGGACAAATTTCCTTTGGAACCATGAAATGACACATCTCGCAATTAAGCACTAGGTTCTTTTCTTAACAATGATTTAAGACTTTTCTTAGATTTTCAATGCACGTGTCAAAGGAATCACCAAAAGTAAAAAAGGCATCCATGAAAACCTTTAAATTCTCTCTACCATATCACTATAAATTCTCAACATGTAGTGTTGAAATAAGGTAAATCAAAAAAGAAAGAAGAGAAATTTTTCCATGTTTCCCGAGAGAGGCCGCCTTCTCTTAGGCCAACAGTCTTCTACTTCTAGTCGACTACTCTATAATGAGCTTCCCTGTTTCCTAGGCTCTGCTGACTCATCTACGCTCCAACCAAGCAAGTCATAATTGAAAAACGCGTAAAAAAAAAATAAGAATCTTTTGAGCATTACATAATCCAAATGGCATTCTTTTGTAAGCAAAAGTGCCAAAAGGACATGTAAAAGTGGTCTTTTTCTAATCCTTAGGTGTAATTTCTATTTGGTTATAGCCTGAATAACCATTTAGAAAATAGTAATATTGGTGTCCCGCAACCCTTTCTAACATTTGACCAATAAAAGGCAAAGGAAAATGGTCCTTCCTAATGACAACCTTTAATTTTCTATAATCAATGCACATACACCAACCAATGGTAACTCTAGTAGGAATTAATTCATTGTTAGCATTAGTAATCACTGTCACTCTAGACTTCTTTGAAACTACCCTAGTAGGACTCGCCTATTTTCTATCACTTATGAGATAGATGATTCCCACATCAAGCAAATTAAGGACTTCTGCTTCTAACTATATCTTTTATATTAGAATTTAACCTGCTCTGCAACTGAGGACATGGTTTAGCATCATCCTCTAAGTATATTCGATGAGTGCATATTAAAGGACTAATACCTTTAATGTTTTCTAGGATCCATCCTATTGCAGTTTTGTGTTCCCTAAGGGCTTTTGATTAATTGTTCTTCTTGAGATTTTTTCCAATTGAGAGGCAATTATAACAGCAAAAGTTTCTTCATCTCCTAAATAGGCATATTTGAGTTTAGAAGGTAGAAGTTTCAAATCTAACTTAGGAGGTTCAACTGAGGATGGAATGGGAGTGGACTCCCTCAATGGAAGTTCCTCGAAATGAGGTTTCCATCTTTCGGTGTCCATAAGGGGCACAAAATCAAGGAGGGCATTAACTTCCTTTATTAATGTGTCCTCATTAAATCCATTGAAGTGGGCCAAATAGGCCTCAAGTGTGTCCGACAAGGAAAATGATTGAAAACATTCTTACATGATTAAATTTATCATTTTGACATAGTGCAAGTCATCTGAGATTTTTCTTGGTTATTTACAAATATCAAATATGTTCAATTATAGTGCCATGTTGCCAAATGAAAGTTTCATGACACCATTTATGCATTTTATTAAGGCATTGGATGTAGCCAAAAATGGACGTCCAAGGATGATAGAAATTTTTTGTTGCCCATTCAGCACTGGTTGTGTGTCCAAAACTAAGAAATCAACTAGAAAAAAAATTTGTTCTATTTGGATTAACACATCCTCTACTATACCCATAGGAATTACCACTGATCTATCAACTAGTTGGAGTGTAGTGGCTGTTGGCTTGAGGTCTCCTAGTCCTAACTGAACATAGATTGTGTATGGTAATAAATTAACGCAGGATCTAAGATCTAATAAGGCTTAGTTAATCTTATGGTTGCCAATGATGCAAGTAAGAGTAGGGCAACTTGGATCCCTGTATTTCTAGGGTGCGTGGTACTGAAGAATTGAACTTACTTGTTCAGTCACAAATGCCTTCTTTTGCACATTCAATTTCCTTTTGATTATGCATAAATCCTTTAAAATTTTGGCATATAATGGGATTTGTTTTATTGCATCTAAGATTAGTATGTAGATCTTGACTTGCTTGAATATCTTCATAATCTCATCATTAGTAGTACCCTTTGTGACTTGACGCACGCTTTGAGGGAATTGAGCAAGGATAGGACATGGTTAAATAGGTGAAGTGGAGTCCCTTTCTTTAGGTTTTTCTTTATTTTTAGTGGATCTTTTTACCTTATCAGTCTTTTGGGGCTCATCTTTCTCAATTATTTTACCACTTCTAAGAATGGTAACAGCCTTAGTCTCTTCCACGGTAGAGCTTAATGATGCATTAGATGTATTATTGCTAACCGCATGCACACCCTTAGGATTTGCTTATGGTTGAGCTAAAAACTTTTCTTTTTCCATATTTTGTATCCACTGACTCATCATATTTTTATTTCATTCACAGACTACTTGGTTTGTTTTAATTGAACTTCTATTTGAGGCGTTCTCTTCTCCTAGTTTTGAATGTGTTGATTATATTATCCTCTACAGGCCTTTTGGGTAGGGGCAACTAAAGGTCAAAAGAAGGAGGTTGATGAGTTGGTTATGGGGGTGGTGCATGTAGTCTTTGGTTTTATTAGTGAGGATATTATGGGTCTGGTTGTGAGACATTAGCAGTTGGTTTATTTCTCCAACTAAAATTTGGATGCTTTCTCTAGTTGGGATGATATTTCTCTGAATATGAGGAGAAAGGTCTTTTATAAGAGTTAAGTGCATTAGCCAAATCATGAAGTACCTCTTGAAATACTGGAATAGCAGGACATTCTTATGTTAGACAAGCAGTACTTTCACAAATGCTACACAATTGTTTATCCTTATTCGAGTTTTTCTTTCCCATTTCTATGGCTTCTACTTTTCTAACTAGGGTTACTACTCTGGCATTAAGTTTATCTTTTTCTAACATGGCATACATGCCTCCCCTAGTAGATGTGGTAGTGGGCTTGAGTCTATTTGGATGTTCTACCCTTTCTAAGTCAGCCTAGGTCTGTGCACTTTCAGTTAGCCATTTCAAATACTCTTCTGCCTCATCTAGCTGTTTTTTCAAAAAGTTGCCATTGCACATCATTTCTACAAACTGGCGTATGTCAGAATTGAGTCCTTTATAAAAGAAGCTGATAATATGCCATGGATCATAGCCATGATGTGGGATGCAAGTAATAGATCTTTGACCTTTCCCAACATTGGTAAAATGATTCTTTATTGTTCTAGGTAAAGTTCATTATCTTACGGCAAAGTACAAATTGGTTCATGTCAAAATTAAATCCTACATAAAAGATGTTAATAATGCACCATAGTTCATACACATGATGTGGGCATGTGAGTAATAGATCTTTGAACCTTTCTCAACATTGGTAGAATGATTCTTTATCCTTCTAGGTAAAGTTCATTATCTTACAGCGAAGTGTATTTGTTTTATGTAGAGGAAAAAACTTTTTCAAGAATTGCCTAGTCATTTCATTCTAGGTCTGTATGGAACCTGCTGGTAGTGCATTAAACCGCATTCTCGCCTTTTCCTTTAAAGAGAAAGGAAATAGCTTAATCCTTACAATATCTAGACCAATGTTTTGTATTTGTTGGATACTATATACCTCATCAAACTCTTTAAGATGCAAGCAAGGACTTTTGTAATGCCCCGAGCATTTTACGCTATTTTTGCATCCATTACAAAAATGAATTGGACACTCTATATGAAATTAGCCAAGATAAATGTTTTATTTTACTTAAAATAATAAACGAAAGAATTTGTGAGAAAAATTAGTATCATTAGATTCTACTCGAAAAATGGAATCCAACGTCTCAAAGAACGCCGAAAATGGAGTTCGTATGAAGAAGTTACTGCCATTTAAAAATTAAGGGCAATTTTGTAATTTGTATTTAAAAACGAAAAATGGTGAAAACCGCAAGGGGCCGTTTTGATAACGACACCCCCCATCGTCTTCCTCCTCCAGCAGTTTCTAGAGGCTTCCACCACCGCCTCTGAAGGGCCGCAAAAAAATGGCGGCACCGCCTTTCACCCTTTATAAAAAACCCCTCTCCCTCTTCCTCCGATCATCTCCTCTTCCCTGTCTTCGACTATCGAGCTAGGGTTTACAAAAAAATCGAAAAACCCTCATTCGGCTTTCCCTGCAAGTTCCGGCCAGGCCCGAGTCTTCCCGACAAGCCAGCCATTCCTCTCTCTTCACCTCCCTCTTGGTGTTTCCAGCGACCAAGGGTTTAGCGTGGAAAAGGGAGCATCACTGGCGCATAAGCAATGGGTCCTTCCAGACTACCCCGGGTAAGTCCCCACTTCTTTCACCTTCGTTTTCTCTTCTCCTAGCCCAGATCTTCACCGGATCTGGGCATTTTTGAATGGGAAATGCCGGAGAAAACTGGGTAAAAACCCAGCTTTTCGAATCAGGGAAAACCCTGGGACGCAGTGCGTGACGGCTGGGGCAACTGCCGCACGCACGTCGTGTGCGGGCGCAATCCCGGCTCGATCGGGACGCACGGGGCATTCCGGGAGTCAAGATGCACGCGCCTGGCGCTGAGGACGTGCTCACGCAACACTCTAGAACGCGCGCCGCAACGCGTAGCTCAGGCGCGCGGGCATGTGAGGTGATCGCGGTTCAACCGGGACGCACGGGCGTCCTGGGAACTAGGACGCGCAAACCCTACACATAAGACGACTCTGGTTCGTTCATAATTTTAATACAGACTCAAGTAGCCTAAACACCATGGGGATCTTATGAATCCATAGAATCAACTATTACCAGACCTCAAGAATAAATCTAAGAGAGGCCTTAGGGCTAGAAATCATGATTAGATTTCATGTTTAAATGATATACAAGACCCATAAAGGTACTCTAAGACTCGTCTGTAAAAGGGACATGAGCTAAGTGACGACAATTGAGGTAGGTAGTATGATGCTACTATGTTTTTCCAAATATACTTAAATTGTAGGTAGTCTAATACTGCTACATTTTTAACGCATCTTAAACTCAGACTTGTTTTATTATCATGATTAGCATGTTTTTATATGTTCTTATGCGAGTATGCGGACTTTCCATCATGAGTTATATCGTTGAAAGCACTTGCCTCTATCATCAGATTTAGCATGATTTTTTAGATGTGATGTTTTTACCTGTCTTCATATTTCATGGCTTTGAAGGTAAGATTAGCATAAACGAATTGCATGCATTGCTCGCATGGTTGAAAAGAAATGCATAAATTGCATGATTCGATGATTGAGATTGGATATATATGTTTTTAGTGAGGAGATCGCCGGATGAGGCAGTCCACGATGGGCACTATGCTGAGGGGTATGGGTTTGGCCTCCCGGCCTCTACCACCAAAAATGTGGATGGTATCGCTGCCAAAAACGGCATTGTCCATTCCCTGACTGCTGTGGTAAACAGGGACGACCACTTGAGGTGTTTACGACACCCTTTCGGGGACATATCCATAGTTGCCGTGGAGGCTATGGTGGACTGGTCTCTAGATACCGGAGACACGACTCAGAGGGTTCTAGTCGTGAGCATAGTGACCCTATGATTTCTGTGTGATTGATATATATATAGCATTGAGATGGTCGTATACGAGTACTCGTGGCCAACTGGCGTGACATATACACTAAGAGACTCATATGCATGATACTAGCATATGTTTAAATGATGACTATTTTAAGATTTTCATGAGTATTCTATGTGACTCGCTGGTTTGATACATTTGTCAAAATCTTCGTATATGAACCTATTGATTTCTATTTTAGTCGTATTCATATGGCGTGATTTGTATACAGATTCCATGATTGAAATCGCATCAATAAGCTTATGTTTTATGCATAACTATGCATGCTTACGCAAAATAAATCATTGATGTTTTACATAAAAAGCTCTTGGAACCATGCATGAAGCATACCGTGTTTTCGAAATAGTAGTATCAGATGACCTATTGAGTATAAGAAATACTCACCCTAATATATTATTTTTCCAAATTAGCTCCACATAGAATTAGAAGAAGCATCAGGAACATGTTAGTGCAACGATCAAGTGACTGATGAGAAGACAAGCATGATTGTAAGTAAACACTCTACCTTTTGGACATGTATATGCATTTATTTACGGTTGGACTGTGAGCTGTGACTGGATAGACCTGGGAAGACATTTAGGACTACAGTATTTTTCAAAAACTACTTTGGTTGTTGTGAAAGCAAATGACACTCGGGGTTTTCAAACTGAGTTTAAATCAAAAGATTTTTCTGCTACATTGCATGGTTTTTCTAAAATGGTTTTCAAATAGGGATGCATCCCACCCTAGGAATTAGATATTGCATTTAAAAATGCATGGGAAAACCCGGGTCATCACAACTTTCACTTTCTAACCCATGAAATTTGGGAAGTAATTGAATTACTCCTGCTTTTAATTTTGATGCACCAACATTCTAAGGAAGAATGACACAAGATGGTATACTTTTGTGTGTAGATTGAAGGTAATCTCTTAAAGTTTTTTTATGAAGAATTTGATAAACATCATTGTCTCCATAATCACTCTGTTAGTCCCACTCCCTATTTCCATTCCTTCTCCAATCTCTTAGTATGTGTGGATGATTATTCCTCCTTAGTTGAGATTGATATTCATCATCAATTACAGGTGGTGGGTACTAATTTATGATGAGTGGAGGGCCTTGATCACCTCTACTACTACCACGGGGCGAGTTACCCCTTGATCATTGATGAGTCATTACTGGTAACTGATCTAATTGTATGTCTTTTTTTTCATACTTGACTAACCTTTTGGTTTTGTAGCATATCCAAAAGCACATAAAATGAAATTTTTTTATTTTTTATTTTAGAAGAAGACTACCCTAAATTATGCAACCTAGATGTCTAGAATGATGCATAGTTAAATGACACAATTAAACAATCTCCTAAGTTTGACAAGCATAAATATTTTGATTTTCTTAAATTTGTGTAGGGTTAATGCTTTTAGATAAGCCTAATTTAACACTCATCTTTTTCAAATTTGACTACTTCTTACCAGTTGGGTTCTGCTCTAAAGTGGTTAATATAATCCTTGTGTCAAGAGGCGTTTAAACCTCAACAAATGTCAACAGAAGATGTAGGAAAATCACTTGGATTTAAGACACCTACTATAACCACAATGCTTAGAAGTCATTAGATTGACAATAGACCATGTCCTATTAAGAGGAACCTACAAGCATATGAAGGCCCTATAGGTCTCTTCTAATTAATTTTAAATTAATTTGAATGGCTAGGTTCTGCACTTGTTGTGATTATCTTAGGTGGGCCAAGAGGTGGTGATTAAATCCACCCTTGTTCTCATGGGGTTGGGTGCCCTTACTAATTAATTTCCACACTCCATGGTAGTTTGATCAATATATAAATCATATTAAAGCGATAAATTTGCCTTAAAATGCAATTAAAAATAATAAACTAATGCAAACCCTAATATGCAACAATTATAAAATATGCTTTCTATATGCAATTATACTACGAAACAATGCAAAATTATTTCAATAATGCAAACCCTAATCTAAGAATTTTGAGGAGTTAGGACTACTCATAGTGGAGTCCTGGATAAGATCTTCTCATACAAGGATGGGGCCATTTACATTCCACCTCCCATTCCATGTTATGCTAGACCAGCATTGACCTGTATTATTACAATCCTTTCAAATGAATTGCGGTTAATAAAAAATATAATGCATCCTCAATACAATTCACTCAAAATAAAAATTTTGCTATCCTAATTGAAGTCCTCCTTGAATTCCTCTTTTTCCAATTTTGTAAAAAATAAAAATAGCAATAAGTACCAAAATTCAAGAAATAGAGGGATTATGCACTTAAAAAAATTAAAAATTTAGATAAAAATGCATAAAATCTTAAAACAATGCAATTCCTAAAAAAAAAAATATTTTTCTAATTTTTTATTTTTATTAAATTTTATTAAAACTCCGTTGCAAGTTGCTAGCAAAAGTTCCAAAAACTTTTGATTATTTTACCACAAGTGCAAGTGCTATTGTAGTGTACTTAATGCAAGTATGGGTTGACCCTACAGGGACTCGATTTAAAAAGATGTAGTTTAAATAAAATTTAATTGTCTTAAAATTAAAAAATGATAAAATTTAAATTACAATGAATTTAAAATTTAGATCTATTTAACCAATGAAAATTACATAAATCCAAACTCAAAAAGAGAGAAAACTAACTAAAAATAAATAAAATCTACTTTTTTAGCTTGATTATGACAAAATTCTTCAAATCTAATATCATAAACATCAATCATCCTTTATTAATCTCTCACTAGTACTTCTGATGGAAGAGCTATTGGATGGAATGAGCAGATTCTTCAAAATTTAGGTGATCTAGTTTAAAGATTGATTTTGGGTTTTGGATGGGTTAGATCTAATCTATGGATTTCAAATTGAAGATCATAACTATTGAATCAATTAGGAAATGCCTTAAGAATAAGATCTAAAGATTAACTAGAATTTTGGAGAGAAATAGATTGGAAATTGAAGAGATCCTATTTACTAAAGCTATACCGTTGATTAGGTTTAGGCTTTAACGAAACAACCTTAGATTACACAGTTCCTGGATAGGTAGAACATGTATAAAATAGAATTTGGATAAGAATAGGGATATAGATGTAATTGAATAGAGGATGCAAATGAAATTTAAAAAAATAAGGTAATGGGTAAAATTGGAATTTTCATTGAAATGTCCTTCTTTTACCCGTGACCAAAGAAAACGATGATGAAGTAGGGAGATGCAGGGGAGAAGAGGAGAGATTGGGTGGAGAGAGAGAGAGAGAGAGAGAGAGAGAGAGAGAGAGAGAGAGAGAGAGAGAGAGAGAGAGAAGTCATCGACTGACAGAATGAGCTGGCGATAGAGTAAAGGAACGAGAGAGATGGGATGACGTTGGATGCGATCCGATAGAGAGGAGAGAGCAGTGATGGGTGTAGGAAAAGAAAACGATAGGAGAGCTGCTAACCAGGCCTATGCAGTGCTGCGCATGCCATGATTGGCCAGTAGAGAGGGGAAAAGAGAGCAGTGACTGGGGGTGCGGCCAGTGAGATCGACGCAGTGTAAGAGCATTGGAAGGAGTCTGCAAACAAGACAAGGGGGTGTGTGGCACCCCATTTTTCAAAATACTTTTTGAAAACTTTTTCAAAAATCAGGATATCCCTCATTTGAAATTCATTTCGAAATCAAAACGACAAAAAATTTCTTTTTCCTTTTTTTTTTTCAACCCAGTTTTTTTGAAATTTTAGAGTGTCATTTTTACGCAAAACACAAGAATTTTACAGTGAAATAAGTGTCTCATTTCTATCAAAAATCTGACAAAGTTCCCTCTATTTTTCAAACATATGTGCATTTGATGCATGCGTGCAAACACCTGAAAAAACAATACAAATAATTTTATTCATCTCTTTTGAAAAAAAAATACATAAAACTTATCACTTCCCAAAACCTCCAATCATAATCATGTCACAACATATTCCCTTAAATAAGATTGAATCTACAACATGAAATTAAATATATACATTCTCATTCTCCACTGAATAGAAAAACTAATCTAAAGTTTGAAAGTTCACCATATTGTTCTTAGAAAATCTCCATCTTTTGAAATACTGAACTCTACAGTTGTTTCTCACATTCAACCTATTCATCTTTCTACTCTAATTCTTCAAATATCAGACATTGTAAGCAATTACAATGTCTCAGCAAGCTTGCAGTTGTGTAGGTGGAATAAGTAGCTATTTTGTCATGCAATACATGATTTATAAAAATCAATATATTTTGAGAATATATCATACTTAAACAAACTTCATGCCATTACAATGGCGTTTGTGCTGACATTATAAGTTCTTGGATAGTACCACTTGAAATCAATTTACATGTGCAATTTCATTTTAGCTGATGAATCATTTCTTTTCCTGAGAATTTAAGCATTCCAAGCTGTATCATTCCATGAGCATTCATTGTACTAACATCATTTCCATGATTACACACGTTCCAAATTCATTCAAGATACATAGTTCTTCAGATTCATTTACTTTACATATTCATTCAAGATATCGCTTTAAGTGTTTAGGTTGTTTATCATTCGATACTTAAATCTACTTATGAGCAGGGTATTTAGCATTCTCGTTATCATTTGTCATCTGACATCTTTCTCTTTATGAATGCAATGCATTTTCATGTGTAGGTACTAGTTAGTATATGATTGTGCAAAATCACTCATATGCTCAATTAATCTAATACCTTAGCAAATATGACCTGGGTAAAACTGTCAATTTAGAAGAATCAAGATGTTGTAAAATAGCAATCCAACGATCAATAAATCTATGATCTGACAAAACCAAATGCCCGCATTATACTTTTTCAAAAGTATAACTAGTCAACTTATAAATGCAAATAGTTCTTTATGCATCAAATAGAACTGAAATCATGACTGTGAAAATCTGCCTCATGTAAATGGGGTCCCTCTTTGGGCAAAGCCCTCAAGGTTTTGGTTCCTACGGGTACCTCACCATTACCAAACTATCAGCCTTAGGCTTCTCCCTTAGAACTGGTAAATATATAAATTCATGCCCACATCCTCATGGAAAACTGATCGCTCCCATTGTGGTGGCATATAATCTTGCCACCTTGAATGAGGTATAACGCTCAAGACATGACCCACGTAAATATCACACAGACTAGACACCTATGCTCGTAGGGCCCTGCTGTCACCCACAGGCAACAACCATGACCTCTACATCTGCTCGTGAATACCTGCACAAACCATAACTCATTGGACCTCATAGGGGCTATTGGTTACCACTTAGAGCACTTCCCCATGAGAAGATACCCATGCTACTTGCCGTCTCCATCATAGGGCTGATATCAAATCATCTCAAAGGTCAGTGGCCAACTACACCTCTTAGCATAGGGCCTTAGGACTTACAATACACAGCAGGCCTCTAGGACTTACGGTACCCCTAGAGCACCAACCGAGTGATCTAAGACTTAAGGCACTCTCACAGTGTCTGCCCAAAACATTGATGAAATCCATAGCCACCAGGACTTACAGCTTCTCGTAGAGCACACACCTAATGCATTAGCATATCCGTATCCATCAAGACTTACGGCCGCTCATAGTGTACCTGCCAAAACATTTATGAAATCCATAAGTATCAGGACTTACAGCTGCATATAGAGTGCTTGCTTAAATATCAACAAATCCACATCTATCAAGACTTATGGCTACTCATAAAGTGCCAGCCTAAACCATCAATGAAACCACAACCATCTTATGCATGTAAAAATAATCATACGAATCATCTCAGTCTGTCTCACGATCATACTATAGGCACCTAGAAGCTTGCCATCTAAAACTTGTCACATAGAAGCCTACCACCTAAAAGCCTGCTATTTCCAATGCACCCGCCCTCATCAGTCACCCTCATTAATAGCCCTATTAGACCACCCTCATCGACTACCTAAGTATAAATCATGATCTAACTTCAATTTCATGCAAGAAGATTAAAACACTATGAAAGTACAAATCATATGACTACTAAAAATCATACATCATATACGTATCCAAAACCAGTTCATGAAAATAAAATTGACATTTCAAAGTTCTATGAGAAACCATTCAAATCCATTCATTTTCAACCATTATTCCCAACAAGCTATAAAAACATGTCTTCTAGAGCCCTCAAGACATGCAGTATCTATTGATATATTAGATAATGCTCTTTCAATTCCCAAAAGTATGCATGATTACAAAAATGAATCTTTAAACAATATCTTAAAAGTGTTTATCGCTAAATGGACCACAGTTAAACTGGTGATAAAGCCTTTATTAGTAAAGACACATGTTAAAACTTAGGGTTATGACTTGTTAATATCTATTGTATGTCCATAGTGTTTAGAATATTCTTTCCAAGTTTAAATGTGAATCATTTCACCATGCATGAGTCATTAAGTTAGAAGTATGACATTTACTTGTTAATATTTCATATTGTTCAGGACCTTCCAAATATTATAGGATTAATGAACAAATCCTTATGTCTCAATAGCATGCATAAGATCAAACCTTGTTTAAGGTATTACAATACAACTTCTAAATTTATCACATGCTTCCATAATTTTAGTAATTAAAGACAACAGTTTGTAAATCATCATCTGCATTCAATTCATGCTTATAAAGACATTGTAATTATTAGACCCAAAATTGCAATCTTAATCCACCTACCTTGCATGACGTTTATCCTTGGTTTATGTTTGTACCTCCTTTTGTCTCGATCTATCGATTGCCGCATTCGTGGCTTTTGTCATTGATCTGTAAATGGATGGCTCTAATTGTATCTCTGTCACTGATTAGTGTATTGGAAGAGTAAGAATATGTTGATATGTAGCTCCAACCATGGAACACTACAGATCAGAAAGAAGTGTAGTGCCTGATCTCACATACCTAGCATTGGATGGTCAATCTCATGGTAAGATCTTAGGAATAAGTTAGATATGTCGTTCTAGGGGTTTAGTGATAGATCTATGGTTAGTTCAGAAGGAATTCTTAAATCAAGTATGGATCTAGGAACCTGTTGGCTAATATACAGTTAGATCAAGAAGGGTTAGATCTGATCTCATACCAGATCATCTAATGTGAAAGCTACATCCACACCTAAAGGGGAGCTCTTATCCATTGCAGATCTGATTTTTAGAGACAGATAGATTGTCAAATCATGATGAACGGTTGGGATGGGTTCAAATCCACCATTTGGATGCAAATCAATGGTTGGATCATGGTAGGATCTGCAAAATCAATCATAGATCCATCAATCAAAGATAGATCAATGACTAGATCTCGATGGATGGTCAAATCGGTCACAGATCTGACAATCTAGTCCGATCAAGTGTTTGGCCACGATCGATGATTGGATCTTCTCAGATCAATGAACAGATAGATGGGTCTTGTTCCTTGCGTTGCAAGGATTAGATTGGTCACCTTGGATCTGCGAAAGATTGGCTAGAATAAGGGTTCCAAGTCCAAGGGGTAATGGGGCTCGCCTAAGCCAACTCAGCTCACCGAGACGAGTCGAGAGTGGGTGACACAAGTGAGTCACCTTGCCCTAACTTGCTAGAGGCTAGAGAGAAACAAGGGAAGGAGGAGATGGTAGGAGGGTGGCCATCCTCTACACACTGGTTCACTGGGCCAATGAAGGGAAGCCCAATTAGGGAAAGGAAATAGTGCGAGGTCGACGCACTTGCCAATTTGCGCTAGTCGGTAAGGGAAACGAGACAAAGTGTATAAGGAATGGGAGTGCGATTAGCCTGCTCAAGCGACCAAGCCGTGTCTCACTGGTGGAGGGGAAAATAGGGAGAGAGAAGTAGGGAAAGGGGAGAAATGGTCTGTCGACATGAGGCTAGCTAGTTATGGCCGGTACATGTGTTAACGGGGGAAGAAGAAGAGGACAAAGGGGGAGCATTTCAGGCATGCAAGTGGCCAATGGCGTAACAACTCCAAAATTTTACTATTGCAAGATCAAGGTATAAGTCTTCTAGGAGAATAACTTTTTATGGAATAAAAATCAGGAACTAAAGCATACATAATTAGATTGTACTCAGAAAGCGGAATCCAACAACCCAAAGAATGTTGAAAATAGAGTTCAGATGTATAAATCGCAAATTTTCTAACAAAAGGTAATTTGGTAATTGTACAAGTGGGCCCCACTTGTAAAAATATAGGTCTGATGATAATTAGATGTTAGTAAAACATCACGAGTAGGAATCATGTCTTATGTTTGAAAGTATGTTGGGAGGAATGATGAGGAAAAACATCTTGATTAACAACAAACATAAAGTAATTAAAGGAAAAGAAAAATAAAATAAAATAATTAAAGGAGGGGCCAGAATTGATACTGGCATCCCCTCCCCTATCACATGATCTATCCCCTAACAGAACAGACCTGACAACCCTAACCCTATCACCCACCATTCTCCCTCTTCCCCCTTCCATCCAGCGTATCTTTTCCTCCTACTGGCAACCCGCAAGATTTGACAACCCAAAACCCATTTTTGGCATCCCCAAGCTAGCAAAACCCCCTAGACTCTAGTGTGCACAAATCCCATATGTATTTCCCCTTCGGTTCCCCATCTTCGGCGTCCCCAAGAGACTCCAATCACCCCGATCTTGATCGCCAACTCCTTCAGTAAACCAGTGACACGATCCTCTTCTGACCTCACCAGTAAAATCATAACCCACTTCCCCATCACCAGCGACGTCTATCTCCTTCCCCATGGCAGGCAAACCCAATATCACATCTCGATTTTAGACGTTCCCAAGATCTGAACCCCATTATTTCCAATAAGAAACTAGTTTCTAGAACTGGCAATGTGAAACCCTCTTCCCCTTTGTTTTTTCGGCAAAAATCCTAACCGAAAATGGTATCAACAAACCTAGATTTTTGGCATCCCTAAGCAACGAAGATTCCCCTAGTTTTTAGCGAACCTAGATGGCTTTTCCCATCTTCTCTAGTGTGTAGCTCCTTCCCTTTCACTAGTGACCTACAAAAAACCTCAATCCCTAGATTTTTGGCAAACCCTCTTCGTGTTCCCCACCAATGCCCTAGTTCTACCCATCCCACCGGTGTGTGCAAACCCCCAAAAAACCCTTTCCCTTTGGTTCTCTCCACTGTAGGGCATAGCTAGGCCTGGGAAGGCCAGCATGCTTAGACCCACTGGATTTTCCCCCTTAATCATCTTTTCCCCTTTGATTTTCCAGTCATTAGCACAACCATTTTTCAAGCGTGCCGGTGTTTCTAGATGCTTGTCATCATTAGTCCATCTCCATAGATCTAATGAGTCAGAGGAGAGTCAACCCGACAAATCAACTCATCCATGACTTGTTGGGTTGGAGCCGAGTTGACTCGGTGAACCCTAAAGTAACCTTGAATTTCAAAAATTACCAGACTTTGATCGATGATCAAATCATCTAATATATGATGATCTTACTCCATTTTTCTAATCCACAATATATCATGACCCTTAGGAAGTGTAGATCAAGAATTTTATGAGAGATTTAGGATCCTAAGCTTGATTTGAGAAGATTTCACTAATCTTGATCAATGGTCGAGATCGATCTTAGATCCAGGTATGGAATTTGATCAAGTTCTATAATCGTGATCAATGTAGCTTATTCAATTAGATCGTTCAGTTAGAAGTTACTAATTGATTATTTGATTTGGAAGCTCCAGGTAAAAATGAGGATTTTACCAGCATGAATGGATGGTGATCAATGCCAGTGGAATTGAAGAACATGTCACATGGGGTAGGTGAAAATTTATAACAGCATGTCTAAATAATAAGATGCATGTTCTAAACATGATCTTATTTCTAATTATAGATGTTATGAAACTAAAATGGTATGATTGATATTCGACATGCTTTAAATTGAAATGATGAAAATAATGTTAATTAAAAGAATTGCATGTTATAATTGATGCTTATGACTTGTACATCATGTATGTGAATTGTGAAATTATGTTTATGGTACATAGGTACCATGTCAATATTGATGATGTATGAGTCTAGGTTTATAGCATACATCCTTGGTGGATTATCACCAAATAAGTGAGGATGTTATTCTTGTTATGAAATATATGAACAGGCAAATTGTCTGCTATTATGATTATTTTACATCTAGGCACGGAGGCCTAAGAGTTTTTTTTACACAGGTGTAAGCCTGGGGATGCTATGCTAAGAAAGTTATGAGGGTTTGGCCACTCGCTCTCTGAAATTTATTCTGTTATGGATACCAAGCACTATGTGTTGCTAAAAGTCAAGTGGGACAATTATAGGAAGGCTACCACTGTGACAGCCATGGTCCTCCCATAAGGACATGGATATTGTGATTTTCATCGAGGATGGTATAGGTGGATTATTGAGCAGTTATCCGGGCACGCTATATGGATTTTGATTACATGTATAGTAGTCCTTATATTTGATGCACTATGGTGCTTATATGATGGCATTATGAGATGCCTCATATGTTGTGGCATAATAATATGCCTTATATTGTTTTCCCAACAATGGCTAGAGGATTGTGGGCCCCATATAGTGAGGGGCATGAGGATTATATTGATATACCAACAGAGGCTGGATGATTATGAACCCCACATGATGAGGGGTATGATTATGAAACCCAGCATAGGCTAGGAATGTTAATGTTGATATTTATTGAGTATATTCATAATTTTGTTTGACTTTTAACAATTTCCATATATGTGGATTAATGCTATATGTATATGATTGAGGGCGTAGTTTCATATAAGTTTTCATATGGGTATATGCATGGGTAGAACTGTTATGCAGAGTATGGTTTATGCAATTGGATTATCTTATTTAAATGATAAAGGATAATTGTAAATACTTGATTTATTAATGGATTATTGATATTTATGAAACATGCTACTATTTGATTATCAATTGATTATTAGATTATAAAAAATGTTAATACTTAGTTTAACAATGAAGTAATGAATTATGAAATGTATTATAAATTCAAGTCAATATAATTGTTATGAGAAAGAATATTCTAAAAAATGCAAATTAATCAATTCATAATTAAATTTAACATACTTCTTAAACTCTCCTACCAAGCATAGCTTGCTAATATATTAGAAATATTTTATGTTTACAATATCTCAGATACAAATAGACAGGAGAAGATGTACATAAGAAGAGGAATCCAGCAACCATACTTCTATGCTCATGTATACATTTTATTGAAGCTTTTGTATTGTGTAGTTAATCATTTGAATTGTGATATTGGACATTTAATATAATGTTATAGGAGCTGTATAAGTGAACCACTGGATGGGTCCTGTTTTAAGAAATGAATTTCTATCTTCTAGAAAACTATATGTGTGTGTAGTGTGAGCATGAACATGACATCTAGGTTTTGGGGAAAATGAATTTCAAAGAAAAATCTTTTGTTGTTTTTGTATTTTAAAATTTAAAGGCATGCCATCTTTTGAAAATAGATACGTAAAATTTTCATGGAAAACTTAGGGTGTCATAGATGGCCTAGTTCGATCATTGCATAGGGCTGTCGGGGCTGAGAGGGAAACAAGGGATTTTGCCAGTGGAAAATCCGAGTAGGGGAGATGGTTCAATGCTAAGTCAGCAAGCCGATCAAAGGAGAGTAAGGGGAAGAGAAATTGATTGGAGCTACTAATTGAGCTACCTAGTTAGGGGAAAATGGGAGGGAGAGGTGGAGTAAATTTTGGGTGACTTTTCATCCTGACCTTCGTTTCAAGCAAAAATAGTGTTGTTGGAATCCTCTCGACGCATAGTTTCCATTTTTTATAATTTCAAATCTAAATTTTGAGTTTTCAAGGGGTTCACTTCCTTGAAATTTAATTTCCAAGTAATCTACTTTTTTATTATTATTTCAATTAAAATATGTTATGTTTACTTAGAAATTAACTCAAAATTTGAGGTTGTTACAGGGTGTTCTGGCATCGGGCACGACCTGCAGTGATGAATAAGAGAGGCAAACAAAGAAAGAGACAGTGAGGTAAAGAGAGAACGAGTGGGGAGTTGTCGGTATCTCGCAGATCGAGGGAGAGAGCAGTGACCAGGTAAGGAGGAGGGTGTTTGCTTGCTGGTGCATTGAACAAGGAAGGAAATACAATGTGTGTGTGTGTGTGTGTGTGTGTGTGTGTGTGTGTGTGTGTGTGTGTGTGTGTGTGTGTGTGTGTGTGTGTGTGTGTGTGAGAGAGAGAGAGAGAGAGAGGGGGGGGGGGAATAGATCCACCACCTTTAACCTTTTTTTTCCTTCAACCTTTTGCTCCTTTTTATAGATTTTCTAGAGGAGCTTGATTTTGATTCAAACTCCTTTTATTATCTCTTATCCAACTTTTATACTTAATTTTCTAATTGTCTTCAATTTCTTATATTTTCAAGCAATTTCCTCCTTTTTTATATGGTCTTTCTTATTTCAATTTGATTAATATGCACAAAATAGGACTAAATTAGATCATCTAAACCTTATGTTATACATCTGATTAGCTCTGATGATTATTTAACTATTAAATTTCACAAATCAATGGTTGGATGGTCAATTGGAGCTAAAACGCAAAATTTTATGTCAAATTTCAAAATTGATTGATTAGATAATCTAATTAGATGTTAGTTTAAGGATATTTTGGCTGAAATTAAATACTTAATTCACCCCCAACTAGCATTAAGTAAAAAGAATCATCCAAAGTAGGGACATAGTATTCCATGAGGATTAGTTCTGTGAGGACTTTGAAAAGCCTAAAAAGTTCGATGAAGCAAGTACCTGTGCTCCAGACCTAATAGCAAATCCTGCACTAGTACAGGTTGACATAGAAGATATGTTGGAAGAATTACCATAAGAAGAAGAACAACAAGATAAGGTAGAGAGTATTAAGTAGAGGGAGTACCAACCCCCTCCACTACAAGATGCAGGACTATCAAATGGTGAATCAACTCCTCAACTAGAAGTTGAGCCTTGGTCAAAGATGTCAACAAGAATTCACGTACTGATTCCTTAATAGAAGTATTCAAAATTAGAACATATTCTGTTTACTGATGAGGGGGAGCTAGAGATTTTTCATGAAGCTTAAACACATGTAGATAAGAGCAAATTGATGCAAGCCATGCAAGAAGAAATTAGCTCAAACTTATGAGCTGGTAAAGGCAAATGAGCACTAAAGAATAAATGGGTAGTCAAGCTAAGGAGAGGTAGAAATGGAGAATCAATCATACACAAAGCTCAATTGGCCATTAATGGCTTCAAACAAAAGAAGAGAATTGACTTTGACGAGATCTTCTCACAAGTCGTAAAGATGACATCAATCCGAACCATACTTGGACTGGTAGTAAGTCAAAACCTGCAGCTTGAACAAATGGATGTTAAGATAGCCTTTCTTTATGGAGATTTGGAGAAAGAAATTTCCTTGGAACAACCAAAAATGTTTGAAGTTGCAGGGAAGAAACACTTGGTTTGCAAGTTGAAGAAGAGTCTCTATGGACTTAAACAAGTTCCAAAGTTGTAGTACAAGAAGTTTGATTCATTGATAACAAGTTAAGTATACAAGAGGACTATTGTGGATCAATGCATGTATGTACAAAGATCCCCAGATGGAAGATTTGTCATACTCTTATTCTATATAGATGACATATTGATAGCTGGTCAGGATGCTGCTATGATCAGCAAGCTGAAGGAGTTATCCAAGTTTTTTGACATGAAAGACTTAAGCCCAACTCTGCAGATTTTTGGCATGAAGATATCACATGACAAAAAAGCAAAGAAGTTGTGGCCTTCTCAACAGAAGTATGTTGAATGAGTAATCAAAAGGTTAAACATGAAGAATGCTAAGGCCATCAACACTCCACTTGGTAATCATTCCAAGCTGAGTAAGTGCACTTATCTCTTTAAAAGGTAGAAAATAAATCAAATGACAGTAGTTCCTTACTCTTTAACTGATGGGAGCCTGATGTATGCAATCGTATGTACAAGTATAATCATTTCTCATGCAATAAGATTTGTGAGAAGATTCATGTCCAACCCAAGAAGAGATCACTGAGAAGTAGTGAAGTGGATTCTAAAGTACCTAAAGGGAACATCCAAGTTATGCTTGTATTACAAAGGAGCAAAACCTATCCTGGAAGGATGTACAAATTCAAAAATGGTAGAAAATCTTAATAATAGAAAACTGATATAAGGATTTCTATTTATTTTTGTTGGAGGAGCTATATCTTGGCAGTCAAAGTTGCATATGTGTTGCTTTATCAACAATAAAAGTATAGTACAATGTCATGGTAAACATTAGCAACGAGATGCTCCAGATGAGGCACTCTCTAGAAACTTCATATCATGCAAAAGGAATGCATGGTACATTGTAATAGTCAGTGTGCTATAGACTTGAGTAAAAATTTAATGTATTATATATGCAGGAAGCACATCAACATTCCTATCACTAGATATGAGAGGCATGAAAGAAGATTCAAATTCATGAGAATCTAGTAGACATGTTGTCAAAGGTGATAACATATGAAAAGCTAGCACCATGCAAAGACATAGCTTTAATGAACTCAAAATGAAGGGGTGTGGTATATTCTCCTCCCATGGGTATGGAGGGCAAGTATTGATGGGTTCATACCCATATATGGCAATTTGTGCTCGCTAAATTAGCTCATCTATTACACTGATTTTTTGACATTATGAGATTTTCAGGTACCAAATTTGGAGACCAAAAATCAAGATCAAATTTTTGGAAATCCTAAAAAATCAACACTTGATATTATGATGGGAATCCAATTAATCAAGATCCTCTAAACCCCTATGGCTGAACCATGTAAAACCCTTGATCAACGCTTGATATTATGATGGGAATCCAATTACCTCTAAACCCCTATGGCTGAACCGTGTGTCCAAGCCGTAGCATTGTGTGTACAAGCCGTAGCATTAATCCTATCAAATGTTTCATACTTGAGCTCCACAACATGATTCAAGTCATATTCACATTATGCAGCTTCCATCTCTAAGTTGACTCTATCAACCCATGAGAAAATTTGCTTGCTAAACCATTCTTTGGATGCTTTAGGTGTGTCATTTTCAAGTGACAAGTTTCCATCTCTAATTTGAGATCTATGTCATCCAGCTCAGCATATTTTGATGCGATATCCATTTTTAGCTTTCCAGCAGCTTCATCAACAAAGTCAATAGTTGTAGTAGACAGCAAGAATCAAGCTAGGATTATGACATATCTTTTTACCCGCAATTCCCTAATTTATTGGATTAAAGGCTCTATGTAAAATGGGGGATGAGCGAGGTTGAAACACAAAGTATCATCATTATGTACCTTTTTCAGGCAAAAATTGCTCTGTGATGTAATGATCTGCAAGAATTGTAACTGAAACTAAAGCACTATCTTAGATTTTAACATCATGATGCAACTCAAATCATTCATGCAATCCCCAAGTATGGAGATAGTTTCCTCTACATATGGCTAAGCACAGTAAACCTGTTGGGATCTACGTTCTAGTGCAGGGTCATTTTTAATATATTTCTTGCATGAATTTTGTGTAGTTGCTCCAATACAACTAAGTCCACTCAACCAAGCATAGGTTGAGACAATTCACCACCATCCATTGCTCCACTTATGGTCCCCACAACCATTGGCCACAAAGGAAAACACGTGATCAAGACGAATTTAGCAGTGGTAGTAAAGTACATTACAATTTGTTACGTAGAAGACATGCAAGAACAAACAGGAGTTGAACTCAAGAAAACACAAGCATGCAACAGTTTACTCAAAAATCACAAATAAGATATAGTGAAAACCACAGGCGCAATAGAAATTCTGAAACTTGAATAGTTCAATAATCTCATTATCACAACCAATTGACAATAGAACTTGATTATGAGTTAACACATTTGGATATGATTATCAAAGTCTAACATTTGTGTATCGAGCAAAACCCAAAATAGGATATGTTACTTCATAAACAAACTTTATTTAGTATTTAGATTATATTCTACTTAATATTTATTTTCAAGTCATAACTAGAATGGCAGAATGTGAGCATATAAATGGAGAAATTTTTATATTGTGTTGAAGGCTTCCTATTCAAAATTTTCTACTGGATCACTTGAAAATTCCAAAGACTGTCTAACATTGATATATCAAGGTTAAAATCCCAAAAGAGATTTGATAACTAGAACATTGGTAGCTTGGCAGAAGAGTCTTCATGATGCAGTAGGTGTTAACTGAAACTACTGCCATAAACTCACAGACGTAATCCTAGGATTATTAATTTACTTTACTGACATTCTTATTGTGATATTAAGTCACAGATCGTAAGAACTGATAGCTTTTAAGACATCAATTACTTTTTCTTTCCAATGATTTAGAATCTAGAGTCAACGTGAAATATCAAAATTCCTAGAATTGTAGAGAAACCAGAACTACAACTAGAAGGCATGCAAAGATTGAAAACCCGGTAATCAAGAATTCTCAACAAGGAGAATCTAAAAATGTTGTAAATAATCACCACAGACCCCAAACAAAAAAGCCCAAGGCACTATTGATAGGAAGAGAAGTTGGTCCCCAGATTCCAAAATAATCTTCCTATTATACAATGAAGAGATATGAAGACAAACACAAAAACTGCCTTGCTAAATCTAAGCAACAATTCAGGAAAGGAAACAAATCATTATGTTTCATGAATAAGATCAAGAGGTAGTTGGAAAAACTTCACCATGGGTGGATATATCACATTCCTGCACCAACAACAATGTGGATCTTGCTAATAAGGAGGACAATTTGCCCCTTCGATGGAGTAATTTCTTTCAAAACAATTTTCAATCTTTCCTCAAAATCTCCATGATATTTAGCACCAGCAGATAGGGAGCCCATATCTAGTGAAATCAACTACTCAGAGAAAACATTGTTTGAGAAATGAAAACAAAGGAGAATAGAGGCTGGATACATGAATGCCTTGCCTCCTCACGTGCTTCTATTGTAAGTGCACCAATGACATCATTCTCCATTGGAATTTGTTTGTGACATTCAGGGTAGGATGAATAAATGACACGGAAGCACTATTCTAGCACTTGTACATAAACAATGGCTATTGCTAGTATGTTCCAAGCATCTACTCATAAACCAGTCTATAGGAAATGCCACTAGAAGATGCAGTATACTTGGAGCAAGGGTGTTTTTAAATTTTCACTAACCAAGATGCATTTGAAACTTCATATATGATAAACCTATTCCTAATACATTACCATCTTGTGAGCACTTTAAATATAACAAAACATCAATAACACATCGTCTACTTTGAAAAAACATGATTCAACATCAATAAGAGCATCTACTTAGAGAAAATTCAATACCTTACTTGTTCAAGATTGTTTCAGGAACATCCCCTCCCACAATTCATTGAGCTAATTACAAAATAAATTCCATTTGGAAATGAAATATATATGCTTCTGATTCAAGTAGATGACAATCACAAATTTAGAGAAAATTCCATTTCACATTAGACAGTGAAAGTAAAAATTACACATCAAACATGGCCACGAACATTTTAACAAAATAAGACATATGCTACGAAATAATAACTTTGTTATGTGAAACATCTGCACAAATTTGAGCAGGCTAATTTGTGAGACAATTAGGATTATTGAATGTATAGTTAAATAATTTTCTCCATGGAATTAAAAGCCACTTCTATTGATGCTCAACACAAATTGAGTTTTTAATCTTAGTTGATGTAATGAAAATGAAGGACTATATCACAGCGTATTGACAATGCATAACAGGTATTAGACTAGCTAGTTATATTTAGTAAAACCAACAACAAATATTATTACCTACTTGCTTTGTCTAAACTTCTAGTCATAATCAATAAATTATTATAAACCACCACAAGCAGTTCTCCTATCCTCCTCCAAAAGCAAGAGACATGCTTTTTTGCTCACTTCAAAAATTGATTACCATCAATTTGAATACATATATACTCATTTCACCACTTGAGTACTATCAATTTTACTTTTATCCAATCTACTCACAAAAAAAAAAGCTGCTCCCTCTCACAGAACATGATCCATATAAACTTTCATATATCTAATTTAATTAAGAATGAGAACTCAAGAAAGAATCAGGGGCACAAGAGGCCAATGAAAAGGATCATGGGTAAAAGTAGTTACAGTAGGTATGCTTCTGCAAACTTATCATATCAAGAGACAAGGATCACTTTCAAGTCAATTGGATCCCAAAGAAGTTGCAACTCGCATCAATTTATGATAGGAGTTCGAGTTTGAACTAGTACAGAGCAAAAATTATTTAAAGGAATTATTATTTCAACAGTAAGCCATGAAACATTTTCAACTTCATTTATGAAGACATGAGAGGCTTGAACACAATACTCAAAGGCTCAAAATATCACTGGAATTTGTACCCGCAAATAGGAAGCCATACCGAGTGAAATCAACTGCTCAATGAAGATGTGCATTAAGAAAATAAAAACAATGGAGGTAGAGACTAAACATGTGAATGCCTTGCCTAAAATTATCAACTGTAAAGATAGAAATTAAATTAAAAAAATTACAGCCAAATAGCATATATGATGCTCGAGATTTTTCACAGCTGCATAATATGTAAATAAGATGATAAGAGCAATTTCAAAAGCATAGGAAAGTATATTGCCATACCCTAAGAATGAGTGATCTCATGACATGTCTTAAATCAAAGCTTCTCTTAGCTTTGTTTTGTTGCATAGGTGAAGGATATGTGGGAAAATTGACCAACTTAACACATTAGTTGTGCACTAATCATCCACGAAATCAAACCACGGGATACTTAAATCCACACTATGAAAAAGTAGTATTTGTAATCATGCTAATTTACCAAGTTCATAATTAGAACATACACAGTGGATTAAACCAAAACTATAGGCAATTTAGAGTTAAAATTTTTGATAAAGTTCTAGCGACCTCAACCATAATTATAATAATTTTGAATGTGACAATTCTCATAAATAAAATTAGGATTTCATTCATTTGAAAATGATTAGTTCAAAATTCAGTTGAACTAGAAAACATGTAATGTCAGAACACCTACCTAAAGCTGCAATCCCAATTACTACCAACAACAATAGAATTAGTCAATCTCAAACTCCATCATACAAATCTAGGCAAACAATGCATTCAACTCCATCAATTCATTGGTTTACAAATTTAACATTTGAATGGCCCTCGATACATTATCTAGTCTGTAGATCATTCTAAATTATATGTCTATAGTTTCTAAGTACTTGGAGTCCGTGTTCTCATCCCTAATTAGTGATAGCCACCTTCGATTTGATGATCTGATGCTAAGATCGTATATTAGATGTTTGGATCTAGTGAATCAATATCTTGATAAGAAATTTCTTAATTTCTAAACAATTTAAAGGTCAATAATTTTAATGGCAATGTCTGATCATCAGTCCAATATGCCAAGCCTAT
Organism: Warburgia ugandensis; assembly: GCA_035236585.1. Taxonomy (NCBI): domain Eukaryota; kingdom Viridiplantae; phylum Streptophyta; class Magnoliopsida; order Canellales; family Canellaceae; genus Warburgia; species Warburgia ugandensis. The sequence goes on along the minus strand of CP141127.1, from coordinate 12,025,246 downwards.
ACTCCAACACTGATGGATTGGACAATCGAGATTGTCCTATCATTTCTGGGCTTGGATTAATGATCTCTATCAGATCCAAGCTATTCTAAGCCTATATTCATGTATTTATAAATATATATTAAGAAATTGATGGTTAGATCTTACAAATTATGAATCATCAATTGCAGATCAAGATTAGATTTGCTTCTAAATTGTTCGATCATCTCATATATAAGATTGTACTTTTCCAGTGCATAGATAGGACCAATATATGCCTAAGGCATGTGTTTCATCCAAAAGCTATAGGTCACCGATGTTGGCCAGCCATCATTGGAGAAGATGACTGGTGCGGTGGTTGTTGGTGATTGATTTCTTAACAAATTTTAAAATAAAAAGATGAGAAATGTAGATCATGATCTCACCTACACTCCTTTGAAGTTTGATGATGATATAATGTCATTTGATCCCAAAAATTGTCAAAAATGGGATGTCTATCGTTGGAGTTTTGATGATCGTCAACATCCACCTTTTAACTCTGATTCTCCTTCATTTCTTATCTGATTTTGATTATTTTTTAGGGCTTTGCTTCTTGTACCCGTGGTGAAGAGAATGATCAGCTCAAATTTCTAATTTGAGTGATCATCATCTCCATCATTTGCCTAGAAATCTGGCCACCCACAAGCTTTGTTCTTCCCCTCACCGGCACAGTGCATTTTTCGACAACAGAGTCTCTCTCTCTCTTCTTCCCTTTTTTTCCCTTTGTTAGGTAACAGTAGGGGAAACTCAATTGTTTCCTCTTATGAGAGGGGGGGTGCTAATATCAATTTGATCCCCTCCTCAAGTAAATATTTTTTTTTTTTAAATATAAGGCTATTACATTCTTCTCCGCTTAGAGAAATTTCATCCTCCAAATTCTTTTATACCAATCCCCAAAAAGTTTACGATGTGTCTGTTTCATCTCCTCATCAGTCTCCCATGTAGCATCCTCCACTGAATGATGCTAGCATAGAACCATGACTAATAGAATGGTCTTAGTCCTCAGTTCTTACACCTTACGATCTAAAATCCGTACAGCTCTCTCCTCAAAAGTTAGGTCTGGTCTTGGCTCTATAAGAACCTGCTCAAGCACGTGTGATGGATCAGTTATATACTTTCGTAGCATTAATACATGAAAAATATCATGTCCATCTGTAAGTTGTGGCAATAAGGCCAACCGATAGGCTACTGCATCTTCCCTTTTCAGGATCTCGAATGGGCCCATGAACTGGGGATTCAACTTCCCCTTAACTTCAAATCTCTTCACACCCTTCATTGGAGAAATCTTCAAGAATACCTTATCTCGAACCATAAACTCACTGTCTCTATAGTGCTTGTTTGCATAGCTCTTCTGATGACTTTGAGCTATTAAAAGTCGTTTCGAATTAACCAGACTTTCTCTGCACACTGCTCAACTAGCTCGGACTTCAACAATCATCTCTCGCCCACATCACTCCAACACAAGGGTGATCAACACGGTCTTCCATAAAGTGCCTCATAAGAAGCCATGCCGATACTTGCATGAAAGCTATTGTTATGTGCAAACTCGACAAGTGGCAAGTGCTCATGCCAACTGCCCTTCCAATCAATTGCACATGCCCATAGCATATCCTCTATCATTTGGATGGTCCTCTCAAACTGATCATCAGTCTGTGGGTGAAAAGCAGTGCTGAATCTTAATGTCGATCCTAAAGCCTCCTAAATACTCTACCAGTACTTAGATGTAAATCTACTATCCCTGTCAGAAATAATAGTCATAGGAATCCCATACAGGCTTACAATTTCCTTAACATATAATCTTGTCAAGCTATCGGCAGACTGATTCTATCAAATGGTAAAGAAGTGGACAGACTTCGTCAACCTATCAACAATCACCCAAATCAAATCATGCACTCTCGCTGTTTTAGGCAAACCTATAATGAAGTCCTTGGTGATATGATCTCACTTCCATTCAGGAAGGTCTAAAGTCTACATCATCTCTGCTGGTCTCTAGTGCTCCACCTTGACTTCCTGATAGGTCAAACATTTGTTACACACTCACCAATGTCCCTCTTCATTTTGTTCCACCAAAAGTGTTGCTTCAAGTCTTGATACATCTTTGTACCTCCAGGATGAATAGTGAATTGCAATTGGTGTGCCTTCTGAAGTAATTCCTACATCAAGTTATCTATTTCCAGTACTACCAATCTTCCATGACAACTTATACCTCCACCGTGTTCTCTGGTGAAACCTACCTTATCACATAAGGACTGTGTTTCTGTATCTTCCACCTGTGCCTGAAGGACTCTATCAATAAACATCAATCTAACAGATAGATTAGCAACTACTACTCTCATTTTCTTGCTCAAAGCATCAGCTACCACATTAGCTTTCCTAGGGTGATACTGAATAGTAAAATCATAGTCCTTAAGGTATTCCATCCACCTTTGTTGTCTCATATTCAAATAACTCTGCATAAAGAAACATTTGAGGCCTTTATGATTGGTGAAAACCTCAAACTTCTCTCCATATAGGTAGTGACACCACATCTTCAATGCAAAGTCCACTGTTGCTAACTCCAAATCATATTGGGGGTAATTTACCTCATGTGTTTTCAACTATCGAGGCGCATAGGCAATCACCCTACTGTACTGCAATAGTACACATACAAGTCCCTTACCAGATGCATCACAATAAACTACAAAACCACCAATGCCTATTGGTAAGGTCAACAATGATGCATAGGTAAGTCTCCTCTTGAGCTTTAGAAAGCTTGCCTCACAAGAATCAGTCCATACAAATTCATGTCCTTCTTAGTTAGTGAGATCAGAGGTAATGCAATCCTAGAGAATCCCTCAATGAACTTGCCATAAATAGCTTGCCAAATGGAGAAAACTATGAATCTTTGTCACCATCTTGGGTCACTCCCAACCCATAACGACCTCAACTTTCTCTAGGTCTACTGCTACACAATTCTTAGATATAACATGACCGAGGAAGTTCACCTACTCCAACCATAAATCATACTTATTGCACTCTGTGGATAAGCGATGTTTTTGCAAAGTTTCAAGAATAATACGTAGGTGTTCCCTTTGTTCCTCTCTACTAGTAGAATAGACAAGTATATCTTCCATGAACACAATAACAAACTTATCTAAATAAGCTCGAAAGACCCAATTCATGAGATCCATAAATATTTCTAGTGAATCAATCAATCCAAATGGAATCACCAAGAACTCATAATGGTCGTAGCGAGTCCTGAAAGCTATCTCAAGGACATCCTCCTCCTGAATCTTTAGTTTGTGACACCCTGACCTCAGATCAATCTTCGAAAAGATCTCTATAGACTGGAGTTGGTCAAAAAGATCATCAATTCATGCTAAAGGATACCAATTCTTCACTGTAGTGCTATTTAGCATGCGATAATTGATACACAACCACATATACCCATCTTTCTTCTTCACAAAAAGGACTAGCACTCCCTAAGGTGATCCACTGGGTCTAATGAAACATTAGTCCAACAGCTCTCATAACTGACTCTTGCGCTCTCTCAACTCTGCTAGAGCCATTCGATGTAGTGCCTTAGAAATAGGAGATGTGCCCAGCACAAGCTCAATTGTAAAATCAATATCTCTGTGATAGTAATCCAAGAAGCTCCTCTAGGAAAATGCCTTGGAACTCTCAAACCATATCTATCTCCTCAATTCGTGGTTGCTCATCCTCTACCATAACTACGCTCGCTAAGAAAACCCAACACCCCTTAGAGTAATGTTGTGTTGCTTTCATAGCAAAAATAGCACAAGTTCATGTATTATTCTTCCTACATTAAAATGAGATCATCATTTGTCCTAGTGCATCGAACATGATCTTCTTCTTACGACAATCCACTGTTGCCCAATGTGTCGTCAACCAATTCATCTTCAAAATAACATTAAATTCAACCATATCAAGGATGACATATCAGCATCCATCCTTTTACCCATGATATCTATGGGTACAACCTGAAGAAACTATCTAATCTTGATTGACTCACCCACTGGTGTCATTACATCTAACCCAAAACCCAAGACATGTATAGGCAAATCCACATAAGATGCAAAAATACTGGAAATGAATGAACGAGTGGATCCTGAGTCAAACAAATCTCTAACATGCCTATTTACAACCAGAAAAGTACCTTCCATGACTGTGTTCGAGGTTTGCACCTGTCTTGACGTGATGGCAAATACACGACCCTAATCGTATCTGTCATGACTCCAATATCTGTCTATCTATCTGTTTGTCTGTCTGCTTGCCTATCTCCTAGGGCAATCCCTAAGGAAATGTCCCAAATCTATGCAACCATAGCAACGTAATGGATGTCTCTATTGTGGTTGATGCTGGAATAGAGGCCTTCTCGTACTATGATAGATTTAGCCCGGTGGTTCCTTTTTCATCTAGGACATTGTCTCCACCCAAAGCTTATGCCTTGTTTAGTAACATGTTGCTATTGTCTAGGGTTTCCATGTGGCTTTATAGAAGAGAAAGACCTCTTGCCCTTACTGGGGTATCCTAAACTACTACCATCCTGCTCACTCTCCTTCAACTCTGTCCTACCCCATCTAAGATCATGTTCCACAATTGCCGCTATCTTAACCGCTCTAGCCATTGTAAACAATTGTGTCAATAAAACTTGGTTGCTCAACATTGGACTAAGGCCATAAACGAACCGATCTGCAACCTATGAATCAATCATGTTAGTACAAGGAATAAACCTCCTCAATTGAGTGAAATTTCATACTATTGAACCGTGAGATTACCCTAGGATCATGATAAATTATATTATAGAATGATCTCATAAGTAGATACTACTTAGAGAAATAACTAGGAGTACTATTTAATAAGAACAAGTGCGTGCGTGCGTGCGTGTGAAATAACTAGGAGTACTATTTAGTAAGAACAAGTGCGTGCGTGCGTGCGTGTGTGTGTGTGCATAAGTTTACATTGGAGAGCAAAAATTTTCCTTGGAAAAAGAAAAAGGAAGGATTAATGAGATTATGCATTGAATAAAAATGATATTAAGTACCCTTTACTCCACATGGATGAGTTATTCCCAACCTATTATCATCAATGGGGAGTTAGAAATGAAAAATAGTAGTAACAAATCAAAACAAATTTTGAGTTATATGAATTGGATAAATGATATTCATGAACTTGATGAGAATGAGATATATTAGATGAATTGGTGGTGACCTATGGAAGTAGTGTAAGAAAATCATGAGCATTTATAGAATATATGTTAAACACTTACAAAAGTTTTCAACTATCCGATAAGTGTACATGTTGATTAAAGAAAGCAAAGTTTAGGGTTATATAAATTCTAAGAATGATATGAAAGTTGACCCAACAAAGGTTGAAGATAATAATGAAATACAAAATGACTATGACAGTTAGAGATCTTTATCTCTTATTGATTATATAGCATACTATAAAGACATTCTTTTATTATAAATTTACCATTGAATACATAAACCATGAAAAGTATATGGTAAATTACTGAAAGTTTAAGAGTTAAAGAAGAGGCTAACTACAAACTCTCCCAGTAGAAATTATGAGAATAAAGGATTAGGAAGAATATGAAAAAGTTATGAGATATGCTTCATTATAATAAAAGAAGCATAAAGTGAAATACATAATCCAGGAATTTTGAAACCAATGATATATATATATATATATATATATATAAATGAAAGAGATGAATATTATCATTGAGCATGAGAGCTTTACGAATATTGTTGAGATAACAAAGGAGGATATGGTATATATGAAAATTTAAATGACACTATCCATAAACCATCTTGGATGGAAAATTTAGAAAGTCAAGTACTATGAATAAAAAGCAAATTGTAGTACAAGAAGGGTTATTACAAAAACAATAGATGGAATGAGAATGAAAGTTGAGGAAAGAGTTATCACAAGGAAACTACTAATCAATATCAGGGTCTAAAGAGAAATAGTAAAGAAATATGATTATTTAGAACAGAAATGAGATAATTACTTCCAAATAATGGAAGAACAAGAAGACATAATTACTTCCAAATATTAGAAGAATAAGGAAGAGATAATTACTTCCAAATATTGGAAGATTATTACAAGGAATAGTAGTTGAAATTTTAAAATCAAATCAATATGTGAATTTTGATAGAGAGTCTAAGAATTATTCATATCATGGAAGATATGCCAAAGCTTATATGAATTGAAGAAGAATGAGGATGAGTAATAGAAGTTAGAATGAGAAAATGTGAGGTATTATAGTTGGGACTAGTGAGTATTATACTAGTCAAGAGAAATAGGAGGTTTTGAATAAAAGGGTAACTCAGTGTAAGAGTTATTAATCCTTTTGAAAGTCTAGCAAGAATCGGAATAAGTGATTAATGCATTAGCATTATTAGTCAGATGTGAGTTACAAATTTCATTGATATGTCGGTAGATGAACCGACCATGTGATTTTACCTTGAGAAGAAGGTAACATGAGCTATGAATGAAAGAAAATAGAGATTTCCTTAAGTGGCAAGGCGATATGTGTAAAGCTATGAAAGATCTGATGAAAACACATGAGTGAGTTGATGTGCGAAATTTCGAGGACGAAATTATTATAAGGGGGGAGATTGTAATAACCCCAAGTTTTATTATTATATTTGAATTATTAAAAATTAAAAGTTAAAATTCTAAAAATGGAACTAGAAATTGAAGTTCCTAGAAAATTCATTTTTTTAGAGATAAAACCAAGGTTTATAACTTGAATATTTGAAATTTACTCAAAAAATCGATCAAAATGACTGTAAGTACATTAAATTCTGAGATTGGATGAAAAATCCCTTCTTCTTCTTTTTATAAATAAAAAGATAATATGGTCATTTTACTCATAACTGAGATCTAAGACATGAATATTTAGAATGTACTCAAAAAGCCTATTCTAACAACACTAAGTACACTCAATTCTGAATTCAAAAGAATAAATCTTATTTTTCTCCATTTTTAGAATTAAAAGGGAAAAATAGTCAATACACATTAATGTGGGGCCCACAAAGCTCAAAAAGAGCCATTGCAATGCAATAATGACTCACTCCACTACCAGGTGGTAGTGGATGATCCACTAACCAATTAAATAATCAAAAGTAATGAAACATAATAATTAAGGGAAATGATTAAAAATCGAAATTTGCCTATAAATGCCTCCCAAAAATTTTCCTAACATCCCCCATGAGGTTCTCCAACATCCCATGAAGTTAAAGCTCCAAACTCCCCATCCTTCTCCCCCAATTTTCTTTCTTTCCTCTTATTTTTTTCCAAAGGGCATGTCCCTAGACGCACCCCGGCAGACGATGCCATGTCTGCATTGGGAGCGTCCACAAACGCGTCATCCCCATTTGAAACTAGGGTTCCACCCAAGAACCCTAAATCTAATTAACCGTCCAATTCCAGATATCAGATTCAAATATTCACCATTAAATGTGTTCGGAATGGGCTGATCTACAAAAGACCTAAGAAATCCTGACAATCCACCAGCTGGATCACTGGAAAAATCAATTGGAATGTTAAGCACAGGTGTTATCACCGTCTCCAATAACTCTATCACCTTATTCCGAACAATCTGACCAATAAAAATCCAATCCACTCTAATGACAATCTTTAGGACGATGGGCTTTACAAAAACCACATGTTTTTCAACCTTTTCCAGCAACGAAAATGAAGATAAATTTACCTATATATTATCCGACGATTGGGTTTCTTTCACCCGTAAATCTCTTCTCCGGTAAACTTTTTTTCACCGATCAAACCAGGTAGGCCAATAACCTTCTCCCTCGTTGAATTCTGGCGTCTCTTTTATGTTTTTTGGCCTCCAGATTATATACCCTGACCGTCAATCCGTCAAAAATGAGGGATCTGGCAACTGGGATTGAGATCCATGCCATGGACAGCTCAAATACAAATTCTGAGCCATTGGATGGATTTCTAAGGCCCAAAAAATCCCAGGAGATGAAATCTCAGCCTTTGACTTTAGCAAATCAAGGAGGATTTGGAGTTGGTTCATCCAAAGGTCCAGACCAGATCGTCTCAACCGATATTTACAAAACTGTTCCAAGACGCCCTAGTATAATGCAGCCAAGGATGCTCCCTACAGGCGCACTCCCATGCATGCGCATGTGGTGTGAGCTGACAGGTGGTGCGGGTTGACACTGCCTATGTCTCCGTGACAAAGCCATGGGCCACTGGTCTTCCCCGTACCCACAACTACTAGATTTTATTTGGGCCGTTTAAATGTTGAATTGAGATCTTATTTTCTCAATTCAGAGCTCATTTTAGGTCCAAATTCATATATGAAAGTTGCTATGGATTCCTTGTAACTATTAGAATGTACTAAACCAATAAAAATGAGGTTTTAATGCATGAAACATTTTGTTTGTAACAAAAAGTGGGACTAACATCCTGGATTTACAAGATCTGGCATGATCAGACCATGAAAATCAGTTTGACTGATAATCTAATATTGTAAGAACATGAATTTATGGGTTTGATGTAACTTATTTAACAAATCTTGGCCCTTAAAAGTAATAAAACCCTAAAAATGCTTGGCAATCTCCTTGATCAATTTGATCAAGGATTATCGAACAGTGTGGATGAGTTTGAATGATGAAATAAAGTTAAGATCATATGGAATGAAGAGTCAGATGTGGCTGATATGGGATAGATTGAGATTTATGCCCTTGATTTTAATAAAAAGTATAAAGATCTTCTTCATCGGTTGGATCAAGAAGGATCAGATCATGTGATGAGATCACTTTAAGAAAATGTGTTAGATTTGATAACAAAACTGAAAGATCGAGATCTAAACCCTTGATAGGATGAAAAATGAATAGAAATCAAAGATGATCGTTGGATCATGGTGAACCATCATGACATGGTAAATGTGTGCATTTGAATTATTAATGTTATTGTAAATGTCTTTTATTGCTTAGCAGATTTAATTGTTAAATTTAATTATTAAGGCTTTAATACTCATGATATGTAAATTACATTGAAAATGTAATTAAATGAAATATAGATATTGATGGACATTTACAATAAATAGAGGACATTGATGTAATGATAGTAAGGGCTATAGTTAGTACGATAATATAAGGAATGGACCACCATTTCCTTGGCCCAAATTAGAAAGAGGTCATAGGGTAAAGAGCTCATAGGAACCTTGTTAAAGGTTGAGCAACTGCCACTCCAATGAAATCTAAACATTGTAGTTACGGGGGATATACAAGAGCCAAGTACTTTTCCCTCACCTCCCGTTAACATTTGTTGAGGTCTAAATGCCTCCTTACAGGAGGGTTGTATTAACCACTTTTAGAGCAAACTTTAACTAGTAAGCACTGGTCATTCTAAAATATGGAGGAGCTATCTAGACTTAGGAAGAAATAAACATCTTCAACCAATAAGACATTAACTGGTTGAATAATAATAAGAAGAACATAAAAGGATAGTAAATTACCTAATCTTAATAAAAATGGTAAGTAAGATAATAAAGATCGAACAAGATCCATAAGGAGATCTTAAATGATAAAAAACAATAAGAATCATAAATATTATTATGTATGTTTTAAATCAAATCCAGATCATTAGGATAGAAGATTCAAAACCTTTGATCAAATAAGATTCAAGGAAGAGAACCATGATCATCCTCCTTAGGGATGATCAAAAGACCAATCTTAGATCAAAGAAGAACTAGATGATGGAGAATCTAAGCCTTTGATCTTTATCAACAAGTGTGAACTTTGATCAAAGGATCTATGAAGATCAAGATCAAAGAGATGTATATACAAACATTTAGGAAATAGAAAATACTTAGATCTAACAAATTAGAAGATTATTCTAACTATCAAATCTATAGATCAATAGAAGGAACACTATCTGAGGAAAATAAATGATATAGATGGTAGGATACAAGGAAAATCTAGATCCTTTACATCAAAGGACAAGAATGAATAGATTAGACAAAGAATATAAATATGATCAAAAGTGTAGGATTATCCAAGTCGTATTTATCTCTAAACTACAACGCATATTGAATCTCTAATTACCTTGTATCTCTTGAAAACACAAAAATGTGAAGTTACAATGAAAGTTATCAAGAACAAGCAATAAAAGTAGATCATCATAATCAAGACCTTATCCCGATTAGGGGTCAGCAGGCAACAAAGGTAGATATGTAAGGTGAATGCCTTAAGCGTGACTTTAATGAATTTGTTTGATTTCCACGTTCAGCAGAACATGCATGTCAACAAAATGATCTAATAGCAATAAAAGTGAATAAGAAGAATTAGAAGATTAGCATGCTTGTGTTCATAGACTCAGTCACAACTTCAAGAAAAATGTATCTTTACCTATTTACCTTCAGTTTTCTCCAACTGTAGTTGTGTTGTGTCTTAAAGGGTAGTTCCACAATGTAACATTGCCATCAAATCATTGGGATGCCTACTTGAATTGAAAATCCTAAGCACTTCTAATGTTCATGAATATTTATTGTGGTTGAATTTGAATTTCTCTTTTTGTGCAAGTTCCCATTAGATCAAACATATTTGTATAACTAAATCTTTACTCAAGTCATCTCCTCATATTTATTCTCCAATGGTTTTGTAGGTTTGGAGTAGTTTGCCTTCTTGTGCAAATGGATCGTATTATATTTATATATATATATATATATATATATATATATATATATATATAAATGAAGAGAGGTGTTTCCTTTTAGAATCGACATCTTTGTGATTTTAGTTGATAGGTTCTTGTTGATGGTTCCAAGTGTAGTACTCTTTTTACATACTTTTTCACATTAATTTCTTCATCATAACAACAGGGAAATAAATTCCTACAAAATCAGCCGGCTTCTTGTAGAGCTATATAATTTCCAGTCATACAAGGTTTCTACCATCAGTAACTAGCTACATGTAAACACCAAAGAACCTTTACACCATGAATGAACATTTAACGACCATTGGAATTAGAGCAGCAATCAACACCCCACACTCAAATACACTAACACCAGAAGCTTTTACGCATCCAAAAAACTACAAACAAAAAGCATTAGACAAACAACCATATAAATGAGCTAAAACACATCCCTGAATCATTTCTTTTCAAATAAAAACCTTGCATCTGACAAAGACAACATTTTGCTCATTCAATACACAGATCCATTATCACTCACCAAAAAAATCTCAATCCACTCAAAAACCAGCATCTTGCGGTGAAGATCTGTTGTAAAACAAAGAAAAGGCAGTGGGGAAGGCATTTGCATACACTAAATCTAAATGCTAAGAAACATGAATAAATATTTGAGTATTTAAACCGAAAACAGGTATTACAGATCACAGATGATGCAACCATCAAGTGATCCAAAAATCAGAACAGAATCAAAAGTAATAGTGAAGTTGACGATAAACTTAGACAACTATAAAACCCTCCTAAAAGATGAGCATCATAAAACCAGCTCACAATGAATTGGAAACCAAAACAGGAAAAACAATATCAAAATTAATCATTAGCACAATAGGCTTGCAGATCACCATTTCCAGATAGAATTACAAGAAACAGGAGAACACTACACTGAACACGCAAGCCACATCAAATCTCATCCAAAAAGAGGAAACCCACAAAATCACCAAAAATCAAAGCAAAATCCACAAAAAAAAAAAAAAAAAGCATGCAAATCAAAATGAGACAAAAAGCCACAAGATCATACCAGAAGACCAGATCTGAAACCCAATCTCCTGCAGCAGAAGAGCTTGTTGATCTCCGACGAAACAGAAGAAGAAACAACTTTTGGGATTCTTGAATGAAAGAAAGCGATCGTTCGTATTTCCCTCAGACGAATGTTTCTTGATTTCACACGCCCATTTTGTTGTCAAAATGGTACGGTTTTCTTGCCCTAGGAGTTGAGTGCCACGTGCCAGTGATGTCAAAGGAGATCAAAGGAGGGAATGTAATTGGCTGACATTTTCTCTTTTCTTTGTCCGGAGATATTTCTTTTCGCGGGCCAACCAAGATTCCACCACAAGTAATAAGAGGATTTTATAATATTCTAATTGACGCTTCATCTGTCACGGTTTGGATTTTTTTGGTGCGTTAGAGGTTCGAAACTTGCTGGGCCCATGAGGCCGAGGCCTTTGGATGTTCCTTGCACCTCGAAATGGAGGAAAAGACCCCAATCTTAGACCACAGGGGGCTGACCTAGATCGTTTATCTTGTTAATATCAGATATTTATTATCCAAAAATTATTTTCATTGGATGATTCTTAACCTTTTAATATGGCCTATCTGAGGTAGTACAAATTATGATCATCGTATAATTTGTCATTTTCTTTTCTTTCTTTCTTTTTTTAAGTTTAGAGGGAAGAACAAAAGGGAAGGGTAGACGAACCTTGATGCAATGGTAGAGTTTTGTCGTGGTGCAACCCTAAGGTCATGGGTTTGAAGCATGAAAACAGCTTCTTGCAAAATACAAGATAAAGCTACATACTATTAACTCTTTTAATTTAATTCGCCCCTTCCCCTAACCCTAAATATAGGAGAGCTTTCATGCACCAAGCTACCCTTTAGAAGGACAAGCAATATATATATATATAGACACACACAAATTATTACAAGGAGCTTTCATGCATCCACTTACTAAAAGTGTGCTTTAACCAACTGACTATGAAAGTAGCTGTTAAAATTATTAATCTAAATAGTAATTTCATCACACCATTCCAATAGTTTGAGATGTCAAATTGAATATCTATGGTTCATTTTTTATATGACATGCACTTAAGTGGCTTGAACCATTAACCTAATGGCTCACCATCCAGCAACCGATGGGAGCACTACATATTCCTTGGTTTTGGAAGTAAATGTACTTGTTGATGCACTTAACGCCTATTCCGGATGTGGAGTAATGGATCATTTGTCTCAATACACCATCTAGCAAGCCGGTTCTTCCTGGAAAAGTCATGAATTTTGGAATGCTTAACAAACATGATGATTTTCCTTGGTTGCTAGGGGTGTTTTCTGCGAGCCAATAATTATAAAGCAAGTCATTCGACACACTCTCATAGAACTAATCCCAAGTCCACCCAAATGTCAAAGAAAAAAGCACTATCCAAAAGCTTAAGCTAATAAGGAGGCCAATAATTTTTATACATTTAACACATTCCCTCACGTGGAAGGTTATTTTTAGGCTTTTGTACGTAAATTTGATAAATGAAAGGTGTTAATATTTGAACTCACAGTCTATCCATCAATAAAGCTCTGATGCCATGCCAAATTACCAGGTAATCTAAAAGCTTAAGCAAAGTGGCCACAATATTTATATGTCTAAAAGAAAATGCCTAAAATACCTTTATAGGAACAAAAAAAAAATTGTACTATGAATTCTACCTTCGGCTTAGAGCATTCCAAGGTGTGGCTAAGTGTGCATCACCTCCCTTGGATAAGAATACGTCCCTACAGAAGACAACAGTATGACATCTAGTTTTGGTAATCCATTTATTAATTGCAATTTTATTTTGAACTGTGTACTTTAGGTCCTTTAGTCTGCCCCTTCTCCGAACCCTGCCTAGGCGGGAGCTTCGTGCACTGGAGCTGCCCCTTTAATAAGAGAACTGTCTATGATATCATGGATTGGTTAAAGCGGCCATAGAAATCCTTTACCAACTCCATTATCCTATGGTGTGGAAAACGTACGCACATGGGGAGAGCTTGTCCTCGTAATGGTCGACAAAGGAGTCACAGCCATCCGAATCCCATCAGCCTGCCGAAAAGCCATTGTCGAGCATCCTTTCCTTCTCCACTACTTTTGTGCACTAAAATATACAAAGCAGAACTACAATATCTCTCGTTTAGAACCAAATCATGCATGGGCTCTCATCCATCCACCAACCCCAAAAATTCTCTTTTATTTTACTCTTCTACTAGCTGTTGTATCTGCTAAGTGGTCATGAGGCAGTGGTACCAACAAAGAGTTTGTGAAGATAATCAAATGGAGTGGAAGAACCAAAAGCAGAAATCAAGGGCAGCAACATACAGTCTTTCCTGATGAGTACACACGCTTAACAGTTCTTGCATGCTGGTCAGCCAACCACCACTACACCAGTGGCAGATAGTATAAGCTGGACCCATCCTTTAGATGATCCAAACCATTCATGTGGCTGCCTGTTTATTTTAAGCCACGCATGCCCTGAAAACCTTCTCCCTTGGATGATCTATGCCTTGCTCTTCTGAGATGTAACAGCTAAATCTCAACTGGAGCTAGTGGGGTAGTAGATCAATGCTAGGGATCATAAGAAAAGCTGTTGTGATCAGCAACTACCATAAGAGAACTCCAGCAGAAGCTGTTTGATCCATGCTTAAACAAAGGGTAGTAGTCTACACATGAAACCCTACCCAAAAGAGGCAATACTGTAGGAGATTGTGTATTCTTATGATGAGAAGGGAGACTCATTCTTCAACTGGGATCCACTTGGGTCATCACGATTAGATCGAAGAATAAATACTGAAGATCTGATGACGATGACGATGACGATGACACTGTCTCAGGGGTATATAGAATAAGATAATACATGTATACTTATCTTTATATTAAATTGTCATCTTTATCTACAAAGATGGCTATCTTTATCTTTTAGGGATGGAATAATTACACTGTGCGCGCTCAACTGGAGTTTTACAGAGACCCATTAAAACTTGTCCCAAGCTCACTGCCTTGATACAATGAGACCCACCTCTACTGCATGCATGGAAAGATCTCACTAGAGCTGGTTGGAAAAGTCCCAAAATCTCATCAGATGAACCAACCAGAGCAATTGCAAGTAGACCCACTAGTATTATTGTGCCTCGTCAAATCTTGGGAAGCAATCATCTCGATCCACTCTACCACTAAAACTAACAGTTTTGACGTGACACGAGTGAGGTTCGGTGAAATCACATGAGTCGCCTTTGTTGACGTTTCAATCTTGTCACAGTTTACTTGCCTTAGAGGGGGACCATGGCTACAAAATAATACAGGGACACATAAAACCAAGGTGACCTCCATGACAAAGACAGGCCCAAGGAGACGTACCCATCCATGCCCACACTAGTGCCAAGCACGTTTTATGCACGTCAGATATATCCATACACGAGGATTTGACGGCCCGAATCTTCCAATTCAAGAACCTATTCACTCTCCGTAGATTAACCGGCAAAGAGCTTTCGACTTCCTTCCCTGTTCTAGTGCAATGAATGTTAAAACCAATAATATATGGTTTTCTTGCTGGGCACGTGCATAGACTATTCAAGATGTGGGACCATCAGTTGGATATAAGTTTATTGAATTCCAAATGCAATGTATTTATATGCAATTATATCTCAGTGTCAACCACGATGGACCACCAAAGTATGTCATCAATTAGTACATCCTATGTATATAATAATTGCATGGTTAGGTTCATTGTATATATGGGTACATCGGTTGGATAAGTTTATTGAATTTCAAATCCTATGTATTTAAATGCAATTATATCCCACTGTCAACCACGATGCGCCACCATTGTATGTCATGAATTACTACATCCTAGGTATATATATATATATTGCTGAAAGGCAATAAATACTTAAAAATGAGATTATATGAGAAAAACTTTAAGGGCATCGGATCCATGCCTGATCATTCCATGGTCCCATCTTACTTTCTCCTAAGCTAATAAAGCTACTCATGTGGGGAATATATACAGCATTTGTCCTTTCCATTTTTTTATTTTTATTTTTATGGTGGAAGGTGAAATTGATAGCAGAAGAAAATATAAGAATACTGCACACACACACACACACACATATATATCTAGGCATATACTTGCCATTATAATGCAAATTAAAGCATCTAAAAGTTAGTTTGGAGGGGTATTGAAGCATATAAAGGTCCCTCATTGTCAACGCCATAATTGGCCAGTATACTTCCATGTTGCTGATCACATTTATGCTATATATTTACCTTAGATTAAGGCATATTTTGATGCAAATGAGGAGAATGCTACAATTGCAATAGGCCAACCAGCTAACCACATGGTAAGTTTCCTATGGCATCCCACTTTTGCGTGGAGGACCCTACATTTTGTTGATCCATTGTATTCGTCTATTTTCTGGGACTTTGATGCTAATTGTTCAAAATTTGTGGATTGGATGACTCCATCATCTAATTAAGTGTAATTTTGTTTATAGGAAACATATAGTTCAAAAGTTCATATAAATAGTGATGACAATCAACTGCATAAAAGCATTTCCTGGGGTGCTAGAATTTCCCATTTGTTTTGATTTTTGGTAAAGGGGAGCCCAGTGCACGAAGCTCCCGCATATGCAGGGTTCGGGTAGGGGCACCCGACCACAATGATCAATGGTAGACAGCCTTATCTTGCATTTTGCAAGAGCTTGTTCCCACGTCTTGAACCCATAACCTCAAGGTCACATGACGATAACTCTACAATTGTGCCAAGGCTCCCCTTTTGGTGCATGAGATATATATCCAAATTTGGAGAAATCAATCCAAAGTTTGAGAAATCAAACAACATGGCTTGATCAATCAAAAGATGGGCTCTTCGAGCAAAAAGGGATGCATCTGTGACGACCTGGGTTTTTGTAACACGTTTTGTAATGTATTTTGAAAGGTAGGGCCCTTAATAGTGTAAAAAAAATTTGCAAAACAAAGCAACAGAAATTCTTTTCTTTTGAACTTGTTTTGTAAAACCCAAATCATCACTTCATACATAACATAAGTAGAATTTTTTGTACAAGATAAAATTATATTGAAGGAATAGATTTTCATTAAATTTCAGAATCCATCTAGTAGTTCATAGTACAGCCAAATCTATTACAATACTTGTCCAAATCACATAATCCAAAACTCAAGTTCACTATACAATAAAACTCTCAACAAAGCATAATACATGTCTTCAAAAGCATACCTTAAAGATTATTCTCTTCAAGTCTTCTATCGTCTTCAACTCCTAACTCTCCTTCCTTGTATCTGAGATATTGCAACATTTACAATATCTTAGCAAGTAGTGCTTGGTAGGGGATTCAAGAAGCATAATAATTGACAATGTGATTCCAATACTTCATAATCTCATTATCCCATTATCCCTAAACATATTCATGTTTCTACTCTTTACTTTGTAAGTTGTGTACATCCATATACTTACATACTATACATGGGTAAATCAGTTAAATTTATGAAAGTAGTCAAATATCATTCCCAACTAAGCTGATCAATTCTCTCTATTATGAGAATTTAGTATTTCAGTTAATCTTACACTGGGAATTTCCCTTCTTGGGAAATATTGGTAATATATAATTTTCTAGCATTTCATTATGCTAAAACATAAGGCATTTCACTATGCCTATTCTCATATGCATCATAGTGCAAAATAATCAAAAGGGCTACCATGCTGCAATCTGATCCGTACTAGCGCACTTGAATAACTGCCCTGTTCTCCATTAATACCACGGTGGAAAATATTATATCACTGCCCATATGGGGGGACAGGACTTTCATAGAGGTGGCCTTCCCATAATTGCCCCCACCTAACTTTTAGCCTCTCATAGGGCAAGGTATCATCATATCATCAAATTTCAAGGAGTGAGTGGCCAAACCCTTATAACTCATCTAGCATAGCATCCCCCTAGGCTTATGCCTATTAAAGCAAACTCACAAGCCTCCAAGCTTGTATATAAAATAGATTTCATATATATATATATATCAGACCATCTGTCTGTTTACTTAGAGCTAAAATATTTTCTAGTTCCATATTCACTTATAGTCTAGTCCTTAACCATCTTATATGTGTTTGGTTGGATCATAAGGTTTTCAAGGCATTTAATACAAGTATTAACGTTACCCTTGTCAAAATAAGGTCATGAATTAAATCATGTATATCTCATGTAAATGCATTCATCAAATCCTCCTACCTTCAAGGAGTGATCCCTTTTCCCAAATCTTCCATGATCTTGACTGATGTATGTAATCTATACATCCATACATATTGTCAATATATAGATTATGAACAATCCTATTGATCACTAGATTTGATATTTAGAATGATCTTTAGATCATTCATATCTAAGTATTTTTCTATCTCTAAGTCTTTGTGTGTCCATTTCCTTGATCTTAATCTTTCATAGATCTATTGATTGACAATATACACATGTTGATAAAGATCAAGGTCCTAGATCTTCTATCATCTAGTTCTTCTTTGATTTAAGTTCAATTATTGGATCATCCCTAAGGAGGATGATCTTGGTTTTCTTCCTTGAATCATCTTTGATCAAGGGTTTGGATTATCTAATATGATGAACTAGAACAAGTATACTAATAAACATGCATACTAAGTACAATATAATATTCTTATTCTTATTGTTCTTGATCATCCAAGATCTAATGGATCTTGTTTGATCATCCTTATCTTACTTACAGTTTTTATTAGGGTTAGGTAATTTACTAACCTTTTATACTCTTATTATTATTCAACCAGTTAATGTTTTACTGGTTGAAGGTAACTTATTTAAGCTTATGTCTAGACTGCTCCTCTTATTTCCAATTGGCTAAGGCTTACTAGCTGAATGGGTGAACACAAAGTGGTTACTTTAATCTTCATGTAAGGAGGTGTTTAGACCTTACAAACGTCAATGGAAGGTAGGGAAATAGCGAGGCTCTATTAGATAACCCCCTTAACCACTATGTTTCACATTTACTAGAGTAACCATAGCTCAACCTTTCATAAGGTTCCTATAAGCATGTTGATCCTAAGTATTATTTGTAATTGATTTTAATTAAGTCCATGAATATTTACAATGTCATTCATGGGGTTTATTATTCTCCTAGTTTGGGCCAAGGATTTGATAATCCTTATATTGTCATACTAACTATAGCCCTTACTAATTAAGTCCAAAGTACTCCATTCTTATTTGTGTCATGAAACTCTACTTTTTCATTAGAGTACATTTTGGTGTTTTATGCTCTTTATCTCATAACAAGTAGATCAACTAATAAAATTTGACAACAATTAAATCATAAACTTTAAAGCATGGTTCCAATATAAATTTAACAAACATTTATACTAACATGCTCCTTATGAATGTAACTTAACTTAATGGAATAAAACTATACTTAAACTAGCTGATCTTAAGTTACAATGGCATGAAATCATACTAACTTAGTCCTAAGTTACACTTGCATAAAATCACACTATCATGCCCTTAGGATAATTAAATCTAGCAACCTATTATAACAATTTAATCACATGTCATGCTAAAGTCTAAAAGTTACACTATCATGCTTTATAACATAAATCATATTTAAAATGCTATTTTCAATTAATAGAAAATGAAACTAATTATATTAACATTTTTAGAAACCTTCACTTATGATCCAACCATTAGATCTTAGATCTTTTCCTTTGATTAAGGGTATTAGTTATATTTAGAGGATTTTCTATATTAAGGTCCAAAGATCATATTGATCTATTTTTATCATAATCCATCCATGATTTCCTCGGATTTCATCATATCAACATCCATTCCATTCATCTCAAGGATCTGATCACACTTGATCTTATTGATCAAGTGGGTCCCATTGTAATTTTTAGGGTTTTTCTACCATGGTGAGTAAATCCCTTAATATCTCTAACATATGTCCAAATAAACATTTATATAACTTCATTCCAATATTTTATCATTATTAAAACATATCTCTAAGATCTGATCATCCAAGATCTTGAAGATCTTGGCAATTGGAAACTTGTTTCTTTAATACAGAAAGTTTTACTACATAATTTCTAGATTTTATCTTTCATCAGAAAATAGAGGTTTCAAGCTTTCCATAGCTTCTTTCTGATCTCAATTTGGAGTTCAGATGGCTCCGAAATTAGATCTGGAAGTTCACAGTCATTCCTATGGCCTAGATTTGATATGGGCCCAAGGAATGGACGGCCTAGATTTTTTGGGCGGAAACGAGCCAAGCAGAACGCTCCTGCTCGTCGAGCGTGTCCTCCATAGAGGCACTATGGACGCTCCCTTCAGGGACGTCCACAAAAGCGGATGGGACGAGCAGAACGCTCGTCATCGCGCCCCCGTAACCGGGTGCGCGGGCGCGTCCACTCATAGTTTTGATGGAAACGCCGTCGTCCCATGTGTAGCACGCACGAAAACACTTCCGCATGTGGCGTTTCCGTGCTGCGTCGCGCCGTGCGTATTGGGCGACGTACGATCAGGAGATCGGACAGTCCATTTTGGACTGTCTAATCAATCCTCTATCAATTGAGGGCCCAAAATGTATCAGATCTTTGTGAAAATTCTATCCTAAGGGTTTTGGACCATTCTAGATCGATTGGTATAGTTAGAATTTTCATTTGAGTACTTTATCATCCTGAATTAAAAGTTATGTGGTTTACTTTATTTGTACCTTTTTATTACCAAAATGCAATCACAGTAAAATAAAATAAAAATTCATAAACCAATAGTAAACATGTCCAAGAAGCATTTCCACATACCTAATTGGAGAAAAAACGTTGGTTATATGTCCAATTTAAAAGAAATACCCTTTTGATGAAGATATGGCCCAAGATCCACCTTTCTTGCGATTGATGCTGTTTGAACTGTTGGATCTTGAAATTTCTTTGGGGGTTTTGTAGCTAAGGTATGGTGAGAAGTTTTGGACGGTGAAATTGGTGATATGAGATCTATAACAGAGTGCCTAATTGATTTTAGGTCTCTTGTTTCAATCTAAAAAGAAAAAGAAATTGAAAAGAGAGAGATCTTTTGGGATTTTTGGGTTTTTTGGGGAGGGATCTAGGTCTAATTTTTCAGGGAGAGTGAAATTTTTTTTGCAAAACTCTTAGGAGTATTTTTGGGTTGTATTTATAGTCATTTTGGTCTTCTTTCATGATGATATGCATTAATGATGGTTAATTTTTTATTATTAAATAAGCATTGGATTCTCCCATTCTCCACCTACTTCCCCAAGACCAGCTGATATGGTTTGACCCACAATTTCATGTGGGCTGGCCATAGGATTCATTTTTGGGTCCCTTGTAGGCCCCATGTGGGCCTCACATGGTGTAAAAAGACCATTTTACCCTTTATATATAAAAAATTAGGATTTATTCCCACGATCTCGGAATTGAGCGTACTTAGTGGTGTTGGATTCATATTTATCAATACATTCTAAATTTTGATGTCTCAGATTTTGATTTTTTGGGTAACATTACTATTTTACCCTTTTGTCCAAGAAATGAAGAAAATTAAGAATTTTTCATCCGAATTAAGAACTTGTCATGCTTACAGTCATTCTGAAGGGTTTGCTAAGTTTAATTTCAATTGTACATGTCTTATTCTTTGATTATACTTTTATAAGAAGTATATTCTAAATAACCCTAATAGTTTAGCCCAAAATTTCTGAAACTCAAACTTTATTGATTTTCTCAATCAATTACAAAAATTGGGGCTATTACAGCACCCACAGCATGCTCGCTGTCCATTGATAACTTTCGAGAATTTTCAGCTCAGCCAACTACTTTATGGGGTGTTAGTGGTTCTTGAGATGAAGTAACCTAACTTAAGAGGAGATGAAATGGACTATATGACTGTTAGTGGTGCTTGATTTTCACGTGGGGTCATCTCAACTTAGCTCAAGTCATCTCAAGTAGCACTATCATCATGGTAAAAAACTTCAAAATAGTTAGGGAAGCTATGCTACAAAAGCAATGTTGCAGGTTAATTAGGAGAAGCAATAATTACTTTAAAATTTTCCTTCTCGTCTTAAAAGAAAATAAAAACTCATTAACATGGTGTTAGTAGTGCTTGAGTGAGAACCATTGACTTAAAGATGACATTAGATGAGATTTGCATGTAAGATGATTTGAGATGAGTTAAGCTGACCTGAATTGGCAACGAGATGAAATGAGATGATTGAAAATATCACTTTAAGCTGGGTTGAGATGAAATGAAGGTGATTGATTAAGATGAGTTGGAGATGGTTAAGATAACGTGATATGGCTCATTTCCATCTCAAGCAAAATATAGGATTGGGGGTGAATTTTGGGATGAGAAGAAATGACTCGCTTTTATAATAGCTCGTAATAAGAATGGTCATAGATGGAAGTGACATACATACCTCACCAACAACGAGCTAATATGAGATAATTGGGCCTTCTCTTCTCATGTCAAGCAATAGTACAAGTGAGTTGGGACGATATGATTTTCATCTCATGTCATCTAAAGAATCCCTAATAGTAACTTGGGACAATTAATTTTCATCTGATCTCAGCTCAAGTATGAGTAGCAGAGATATGGCCTATATCATCTCATCTCATATATGCACAGAGTGTTGCAAGAAGATAGTGTTTGAAATTAAAAAACTGGATTGCTAAATAGAAACAAGGACAGACTCAATCCCAATCCCAACATTATAATTCAAAATTTATAATTGAAACAATAGCTAGAAGTGGAAGGAGATGGACATTTTCTAGAACCTTAGAAGCAAATGGACTTTATCTTTATAATAGTAAAACAATAATGTCTCTCTGTCACACACACCATAAATAAAATGTTAAAAAAGGGCAGCCCCAGTGCACAAAGCTCCCACCTATGTAGGGTCTGGGGAAGGGGTAGACCACAAGGGCCTAAAGTACACAACCTTACCTTACATTTGCAAGAGGATGTTTCCACGCCTTGAGGCTTGAACCAATAACCTCAAGGTCACATGACAACAACTTTTACTACTGCGCCAAGGCTCCCCTTCGTAAATTAAATGATACATAAGCCGAAATCAGGAGAAAAAGAAAGTTAGCAAAGAGAAAGAAAGGATTATCTAAGGATTTGGTGAGATGGACAGAGAGAAGAATAAAGAAGGTCATTGTTTGAGGTCTAAGACCCTAAAAGTATAAACATACAAAGGAATCCAAGAAAATCTTTTTAAAGTCGAGGTAAGTTGGGTGATTGTAAATTCTTAGAAGGCACTACAATACTAGCATTTATCAGAGAAATTGTCAATCAAGATCCTTTGTTGGTGGAGCCACTATGTGAAAATGGGCTTCCTTATTGTTTTACTTTCACCTTGCCCCGTACTTGTGCATTTCCCATTTTTTGTAGATAAAACTAAAGAGAAGACAGTTCTAAAAGAAATTAAGGCTGAACTAATCCTAGTTCTATAAATAATTATAATGAAAATCCATCTTTCTTAGAGAATTAGTTAAAGATTAAAGGGGGGGCAACCCCGTGCACAAAGCTCCCGCCTATGCGGGGTTTGGGAAAGGGGCGGACGACAAGGGCCTAAGTACACAGCCTTACCTTGCATTTTGCAAAAGGCTGTTTCCACGCCTTGAAGCCGTGACCTCAAGGTCACATGATAACAACTTTTACCATTGCACCAAGGCTCCCCTTCAATCAATTAAAGATCGTAAATCAAAATACAAAAAAGGCAGCCTGGTGCATGAAGCTGTTGTGTATGCCAGGTCCAAAGAAGGGGCGGACCATAAGGGTCTATTGTAAATCAAAATCATTAAAAAAAATCAATTACTCTATCACTTAGTTTATAAGTGCCTTTTACTACAGGCACACAATACTTTCCATTGGTAATGAAACAAGTATATTGGTGTAGGCCAATCATGTCTCCCTATAAAAGGAAAAGTTAATGATTGATTTAAGAAAGACAAAAGTTAATTTTAAACAAGCATTGTGCTCAACGTTCTTCTCTTTCTTTTCCTCTCTTTCTCTTCATAATGATGCAAGGTGTTAGGCACATGGGGTGTCTATTTGCTAACGTGGAAGAACTAGATTTCTATAAGCTTAGGTCCCGGTGCACGAAGCTCCCACGTAAGCGGGATTAGGGGAAGAGGTGGACCACAAGGGCCTAAAGTACACACCCTTACCTTGCATTTTGCAAGAGACTATTTCTACATCTTGAACCTGTGATCTCAAGGTTATATGACGATAACTTTTATTGTTGCACCAAGGGTCCCCTTCTATATTTGGCATTTCAAGACAAATTTGGTGCATGTTTGGAAAACTTGTTTCATTTGTTTTTCTTGACTTTTTTATTTATTATTTTTTTAAAGCGAGTTTTATGGACCCTCTTGAGCAGAGGCCAGAGATCAGCTCGAATATTTGGAGAATGAATGGACAATGAGAGGAGACAGGGCATTTAATGTGTCCTCTTCTTTTGGTTACAACGAGAAAAATTATACTTTGCATAGAGGAAACAAATGGCTTGAAACTTTGCATAATGGTAGTCTAAAACCAACTTCCACAACCTAGCTTTTAAGATCCTATATTTTTTTTACTTATATGACATCCCAAGTGGGGATCATGATAAAACAATAGACATAGGGCAGCCCTAGTGAACCACAAGGGCCTATAGAACAATAGACATATTATCTTATTATCACATACGACCAAACGAATACCCAATTCACATAGAGCAGGTAAAATTAGAATGAATAAAGCATAATTTGCTTCACTTTTGTATGATAGGCCCTGCCTTTGATTGATCTAAGCCATTCATATGATTTCTCCAACTTTGGATGATTATTGCCCCAAAAACAGGGAAAATTTGGGTGTGCTAGAAATCTAGAACAATATACTTGTGATCACAGTATATGGATGCCGGTCCATAATCAACAAGTACAAAGCACATTTTTTATGTATTATAATCATCTAATCACCTTGATGTTTGGATACAAGAAATCCAAACCAAGAGAAATAAGATGCTCGGGTTTGAGCAACTAAGGTAAGACCTTTCATGTAAAAGTGGGGTGCACTACAACAAGTTGTCATATTATGGGACATTGTCCTATCATTTTCCTAAAATCAAAGAAAGAGATAAAAAAGGAAAATGCTTTTCAAGAAAAAGTTGAAGAAAATATAATTACACTAATTTTCTCTCATTAGTTTAATTTTCAATCAATTATAAAATATGGGTTCTTCATTTCAAGTGCAATAAAAAAAAAGACAAATAAATTACGACAAAGCCTATGCTCGTATAAGCCCAGGTTTAAGACTAGTCAATGGTTTCATTTGATTCCTTTCCCATTATGCCCCTTCCTCTTCTCTATTTTTGTTGCATTTTTCTGTCACAAAAATGTTTGTTAAATACCACCAAACTCAAGAGCGTGGAAGAAGTCCATGGGTCCTATTATCATGCATGTTCTGCGTAGCTTAGATGGGCTAGACAAATTTTATGTTCATTGGATATGTTTAGCTTATATTTATTTAAATAAAAATCACAAATATCCATTTATATATTTTTTTAATGACCCTAATACAGTGGCTAGGTTCATTCAAATGCATTGATTTATTGTGGGCATCTTACTTTTGGCATGGCGAACAAAAAAAATGACTTAGATATACGACAAAAGTTCTCCAAGCATGAAAAAAAAGTACGGATATCTTCCATGCCAAACTTAGACCGGCTTCCCATTGTGCAAGGGGGAGGAGGTGCTTTCTGCCTCCATAGGGCTAGAAGGTCTTTTGGCATGTAATGTTTTGTAGCTCGTTGTCTCCTTAGAAATATGCTTGGTCGCATGTTTGAGTTGTTGGTTGGGATTATATTTTGGAGAGTGTGGGAGTGAGAACGTTTATGTGGGGTTACTTTATATTCTTTGCTTGTACCCAATTATTATTATTTTTTGTGGGGTTTGTGGTATATGTGTATCTTCCTTTTTCTCATGAGCTCCTCGCTAAAATGGTAGGAATAATTATAACTCTAAATAGGCTTAGATTTCTGACTTCAATATTTCATGCTCCAAAATTCTCATTCGTTAGATAACTGTAGTAATTACTTCTTTTATTTATAACATGGATGGTTTGCTATCCATTTTAAAACTTATGAAAACAAGTGCTAAGATCATCCGATGCCTGAAAATTTTGGAGCATGACCCATCTAGATGAAAGGGGAACATAGTGATTTGTCTAAACCTTTAGAAATTAATCCTACCTAGAGTTATAACCATCCATATAATTGATCGAAGGATTTAGGAGGAGAAAGAAGGGGCCCATATATCACCATCCAATTGTGGAAGAGGCTTCTTTGGACTCTCAAAAGAAAAACACAAAATTGTGGGAGTTATTATGGCCAACTTAATTAATAATTATGAAAGAGGCTACTTAGCTATTTAATTGAGACCCTCTAGAGTTTGAACATTTTAAAATGTTTAAGATTTGGCCAATTCTAAATGTAATTGCTGGCGACTATTTTATTCATTTAACAATAGTATATTAGTTGGAAGTGTAGTCTTGGTGCAATGGTAAAAGTTGTCATCATGCGACCCTAAGGTCATGAATTCAAGGTGTGAAATTAGCCTCTTGCAAAAATACAAAATAATATTACCTACTTTAGACCTTTCTGATCTGCCCCTTCCTTGAACTATGTATAGGCAAGAGCTTTGTGCACTGGGGCAACTGCCATTTTTATATTAGTTGCAATATTATAGTTACAGCTACCTTTTATCGATCTGCTGTCTGAGAGTCTGTAGTTCCAGCTCCGGCACTTCTGCACGTCGAGCCAAAACAACAATTTTATTTTTGAGCATGTCAATAGACACATCCAAACCGCCTCACTTTCAAATTGCTATCTTGGGAACTGTTTGTTGAGTAATTTAAACTTCTCTCCGAAACTGAGCCAAGCGGCCATTTCATGTTGGGCCTCTCTCAAGCCGAACTAGTGACTCTTGAATTTGAACGTTGAAGAATCAAAGTAATTCTAATGGGCCTATAGGATTGTGATAGTTCAAGCGAAGAACGAGCAGGGTTGTGATTTAAGACACGTCTGCAACTTTTTGTCATAGTGAGTGACTATATTTTAATGAGAACTCTGAATCCTAAATGCATCCAAATTGTAAAGACAGAGAAGTCACATTTAGTTAGAATTTCAAATACATTTATTATCATACGTCGTCAAGACTTTATTCGTAAATATTACTCTTCTATTAAGTGTTATGACTTTGTATAATCGCAAACTTTTAAAGTCTCTTTTTTTATCACTTCTATTTATATTCTTTTGAATATATTTTTTTTTAATCTTTTTAAAAACTTCAGCTTAGATCGTCTTGCTCTTTCTAATTGGTCTTGTTTTGGATATCTGCTCCAATTCATTCAATGGGTAATTAAAATCTCCCGTCAACCAAAACATAGGGACGAGTCCCATAGACACATTACTAGGCAGGCCCTCACCGTAGTAGGACGATCTCACCCCCTCTTCTGTAGAACAGGGATCATCACAGTTGATCTACACCGTTGAACTAATACCAAAATTATTGGATCTCCACGAGCCACAGAATCAGTCATTGCCACCTGGAATTAACATAGAAATGATGCGGCGCACCGACCTAGTGGTAGTAAAATTAAAACAGGACATTTAGTGGCAGGCCAGCCAGTTCGGTCATTCTGGTCAAAAGGCCAGACCGTTTTTGTAATTTCAAGTTCCAATCTCACTGCTCCCTGTTATCATCAAGCAAAAGCACCGACTTAAAATTGACCACGTCAGAGAAACTGGGCCCCATTATTTTCTCTCTCCTCTTCGTCTCTCTCTCTCTCTCTCTCTCTCTTCTCATTTTCCTGGAATCTTGTTTCTCTCTCCAAGTGCGATAGGAGGTTACCAGGGAAGGGCAGAAGAAGACGCCCTCTCTCTCTCACTCCGCGGGATTGATTTTTTCTCTCTCTGCGGTTCTTCTCGAAGCACTTTCTCTCTCTAAACCTAAAAATCTTTCTCCCTCCCTCTCTTCCTTCGCCGCTCAAAAGGTCAAAAAAAAGGTTTCATTTAATTATAAAACAAGAAAACCAAACTTCGAAAAGTCTCTCTTTCTGCATTCCACCATTCTCTCCGACTTTCATTTCTTCTCCAAGATCGGAGTACACGATCGGCGCTCTACTGCTGGAGACTTCTGGAATTTGGAGGTTAGAGCTCCGATCTACTCTCCCTGATCTATATCTTTGATTCTTCTCTGTTTCTTGCAGCTTGATTCTCGGTACCATGCTTTTTTTATCCTTGGATCTGGTTTTTGGATGATTTAAGGTGTGTTTCTTACAGATCTGGTTGCGGGGAGACGATTCATGACAGATCTATTACGTTTTCGCCGTTCCGGATGCGCGTGGTTTGTTTTCGCAAGGGCTTTCTCGATTGTTGGTGAGATTTAGGGTTTCACTTTGAATCTGATTTCTACGGTTTACAAATGTCGATCTTGCCGAAAAATGATTCGATTCACATCAGAGAGGTCTGGAACGATAATCTTGAGGAGGAATTCGCGTTGATTCGAGAAATCGTCGATGATTACCCTTACGTTGCGATGGATACGGAGTTTCCGGGAATTGTTCTGCGGCCTGTGGGCAATTTCAAAACGAGCTCTGATTATCATTATCAAACCCTAAAGGCCAACGTTGATATGTTGAAACTTATCCAGTTGGGTCTTACCTTTTCGGATGAAGAAGGAAACCTTCCCACCTGCGGAACCGATAAGTACTGCGTCTGGCAATTCAATTTCCGGGAGTTTAATGTTAGCGAGGATGTGTTTGCTAATGACTCCATCGAGTTGTTGCGCCAAAGTGGTATTGACTTCAAGAAAAACAACGAAAATGGCATCGATGCACAGCGGTTTGGAGAGCTCTTGATGTCTTCAGGAATTGTGTTGAATGATAGCGTGCATTGGGTTACTTTTCACAGTGGATATGATTTTGGCTACTTGCTTAAGCTTCTCACCTGTCAGAACCTTCCTGATACGCAGGTTGGGTTCTTTAATCTGATCAAAATGTATTTTCCTACGGTTTACGATATCAAGCATCTGATGAAGTTCTGTAATAGTCTCCATGGTGGATTAAACAAGCTTGCTGAGCTGTTGGATGTGGAGAGGATTGGGATATGTCATCAAGCAGGTTCGGATAGCTTGCTTACGTCTTGTACATTCAGGAAGTTGAAAGAGTCTTTCTTTAATGGCTCAACCGAGAAATACGCTGGTGTCTTGTATGGTCTCGGTGTTGAGAATGGACAGAGTACTCATTGAGATAAAAAAAAAAGGAAAAACTTGTTTGTTGACTACATGTGGGGTGTGACACTCCCAACTCTCTATGTACACCTTTGGCAAAAATTGCTGCTTAAGTTATGAAGTTTCTCTTTCTTGCTTTGGTTTTTGACTTCTTTTGCAGAATGCTAATTTATGCCCCTACAGAGCATTGTTATGAGATAAATTAAGATTTGTTTGGTTTCTGAAGACTGTTACCAGAAAGCTCTTTAACAGTTTGCCGTCCCCATTTGGGTTTTTATGTTCTGTTCTGATCCACTGTATTGGCTTTTCTAGATAATTTATTACTCAGGCATTTCTAGATAATTTATTATCCAAAAGGCAACATTTATGATTCCATTAGGACATGGTTGAATGAGAAATTAGTATTAGATAGTATTACACATGAGGATCAATTTTTCTTCTTTAAAGGTTCCTTGTTATTCTCTGGATAGTCTTACATTGACTGCATATAATTAGGTGGTTGGAGACCACGAGCATTTGAGTCAAAGTTGCACTGTTTGTTATACAATCTCATGGTCTAGCATGCTGGTAAACCTTCTGTCACACTTGGACATTTATATTCCTAATTTTTCTTATTTCACAACAGTGCTTTCTGGCAGGTCTGTAGATTATGAGATGACTATTATTTATTTATTTTGTTCTGCTGACGTAGTAAGCATCCCAACATGTCATTTTTAACTACCAAAACATCTTTTGGGAATTTCATGGCCTTCCTTTTCCTACTAAAATAATTGTCTTTAAGACAATCTTATTATTAATTTCAGTTTCATCATTGTAGTCCACTATTATTTGGGTAATAACCACATAACTCATTGATTGATTCAAGCAGAAATGCTCTTTAGATGATACTGGTTTGATCAAATTGATCCACTTATAGGATGTTGGAGGTTTTCTATGTGGCAAATTGTAGATATTTGGAAAATTTGTTAAGTGTGAGGGGGTTGCCTTTCCATACAAGGTCGAATACGATTGGACAAGGCAGCTTGTTAAAGAAATTGAATTAGTTCGTTTCTATTTGGTTCTAGATATATAACTTTTCTTTTTTGAGGAGTTTCCTCATGCCAGACAAATTCTTGATTGGTTGTCTTCGAAACTTCAGGTTTTTCATCATAGGCACCATGAGGGGAAGCTGGATACATGTTGTCTACCTGAGACTGAAGGTGCTTTGTTATTCTGCTAGGGAAGTGTTTTAAGAATTAAGATCGGTAGAGGCTGTGGTTCATGTTTTGGCTCCATCTTTTTTATTCTTATTAGTGGAAGCTGCTCATTGCTTTTGTTGCTAAAGGAGCATCAACAAGAAGATCCTCTTTCCCATGTCTTTCCAAATTGACTGATGAGTTTCTAAGCTTTTGCCTAGTCAACGGGATTCTTACTGAAGGTCTTGTTGAAATATCTTATGATTCTCTCTACTAAAGACAGGTTTAAGATTGGTAGAGAGAATATAACCATGGTTGTAGCACTATCTTTTTTTTCCCTCATCAATGGTGAGCTGATCATTATCTTTATAGCTTGAGGAGCGTTGACAAAGGGATCCTTCTTCCCTTCAAGCACTGGCTAGTGAAGTTATATGCCTTCTGCTTACGATGGAGGACCCATTTATGGTTATATTCTATTGAAGATTAGCTTGGACAATGAGGCCAACCTCCAAAACATTCTTTGATTTGCTTGGACAATATAGGAGATTTGGAAAGGTGAAAAACACCTCTGACATATACTTTTTGTTTGATTTAGTGATTAGGTCCTTACACCGATGATATTGGTTTACATGCTTGGTGGGATTTCAAAATTTCTTGTGAGATCTTCAAAGGGATTAGGTTGGGTTGGATAGGGGAAGCAAATTAGAATCTGAGAGGAGTTCTGGCTGGCTGATGCATCTTATGTGAAGTCTGCCAAGACATTTACTATAGCGTGCTTTGGTGGGGCTGATTATGCATGAGTGCTATATTTGGGGAAGATGGTTTTTTGTATTGTGGTTTAGAAAATTACCCTCTAGTGTGATAAGGAAAAATTGCAATGATGTCACGGGTTTAAGGCGTGGAAACAGCCTCTTGTAAAAATACAAGGTAAGGCTACGTACTATAGGTCCTTGTGGTCCTCACCTTCCCCGGACCCCACATAGGCAGGAGCTTCGTGCACTTTGGCTGCCCTTTTTACTTCATTTGAATTGGATGAATATCATCAAGACAGTTTCTAAATTAAATTACTTTTTCAGTTTCACCTGGAGTCTCTCTTACATCCCTTATGTTTAAGCTTGGGGAAGTGCTGATTCTTATGTGAAAGTTTTTCTTTTGAAAGGGATTATTGGGGTTGACACTTGTTTTGCTTCCAAAAGGAAAAAAATTGCGCTTGCTAATGTTTTTAATTTATTTAGAGAAGCAAAAGATTAAAGATTCTCATGTCAATGTAGCACTAAAATTGTGGGGCAATTATGAGATTCTTCCATGTGCCTTGGTGCCTTGATTCACTACATTGGGTTTCAGTTTGCTTATGATAAATTTTGGTAGGTGATCCTATTCTCTTTCTGTGATGCTCTGGACTGAAGCAACAAATAGATCTTGGTTATTTGTAGGGCTTCAATGTCACTTAAACAACAAAAAGAGCTTGGACAATTGTGATGCTTAAAAAGTTAACTTTGAAGTGTGTTTTTGGAAGATATTCTTAGTATTTGAACTAGTATTTCTCTATGATAGTATTGGCTGTAGAGGAGCATGGCATAACGAGCCCTTGCCTGTAATTATTTCAAGCTGTATTCTTAGTGGAAAGTCTTGAAATGGTCAAGCCATTGCTATGTGTTCTTGTCTGCTTAGGAACTGGAAGTAAAATAATACTGGAGTTATACCATGTTGGCCGATAACATTAAATTGTGATGGATACTTTGGCCCACGTATTGGCTTTTTAGAATTCAAATGGAAATCTGATAACCTTTTAGATGTTGAGGAAGACTTAGATGACGAGAAGCATGGATTTCCAACTTTTAGTTGGGTTCTATGTAGGTTGGAAATGTTATTTTTGAAATTGTTCAATTTTTGCTGGATCCTGTGACCTTTTATCATAGGCATTTCTAAAAGTGTGGTTTTTATGTTGCTACTGTGCTCAAATTTGAGCAATAAGTCCCGTATTAATTGGACATAGGAGACACAATGACATATATAATATTGAGGGAATAGAAGAGTTTTATGTATTGGTCAAGGGAGCCATGGTTGGCTTCTTCTCTTGGTCTAGACACTTGCATCCTATGTGGACTCCAGGGCCTAGACAGGTTTCTTCTTCTAACCCCTTGATTTATACTCTTTTTTCTATGGATAAGAATTAAAGGATAAAGCTGTGGATGTTTAAAGAACTAGTGATAGAATTATAATAATAAAAATTGTTCTAGGAGACAAGATCATAAATGTTATAAGTGCATACGCACCGCAAGTAGGGTTAAAAGATAGAAGTAAGAGACAGTTTTGGGAAGATATGGAGGGAGTCATGCAAGAAATTCCCATCACATAGGGGATATTTATAGTAGTAGACCTAAATGGTCATGTATGAAAAGAAAAGGAAGGATATGATAGGGTACATGGAGGGTATGGTATTAGAGAACAAAATGAGATGGGGAAGCTATCCTTGATTTCATGGGGAAGCTATCCTTGATTTTGCTTTGACATATAACTTAGCCCTAGCAAGCACATTCTTTTAGAAGAGTAATGAATACTTGATAACCTATAAAAGTGGACTCTATAAAAGCTAAATAGACTTTTCTATACTGAGGAAATTCAAAAGATCAATGTGTAAGGATTGTAAGGTGATTACTCGGTAAGAGTTTAACCTCACAACATATGTTAATGGCTATGAATATCTATATTAAAAGATGAAAAAAAAGAAGAACTTAATAGGTGTCCAAACACTAAGTGGTGGAACTTAAAAGGAAAGAGAATAGCATCACTCACAAAAAAGTTGATGGTAGTAGGAAACTGGAATAATGAAATAAAAATAAATGCCATGTGGATTAATATGACCGAGTCTATTAAGAAAGCGGCAAAATATGTCCTAGGAGTATTTAAAGGTAAAAGACAATTGGTAAAAGAAACTTTGTGATGGAGTGAAAAAGTCAAAAAGTTATTAAAGAAAAACAGGTGTGTTTTAAAGCATGACAAAGGAT
This sequence comes from Warburgia ugandensis, assembly GCA_035236585.1. Classification (NCBI taxonomy): domain Eukaryota; kingdom Viridiplantae; phylum Streptophyta; class Magnoliopsida; order Canellales; family Canellaceae; genus Warburgia; species Warburgia ugandensis. Next base: position 11,992,003 of record CP141127.1, on the reverse strand, counting down.
TAGAAATAAAGAAAACTTTAGGCACTATAAGAATGTTAGAAAGATTGCTATGAAAATAGTAAGTGAGGCTAAACTCAAGGCATGTGATGATCTCTTAAAGAGATTAGGATAAAATGAAGGTGAGAAAGATGTATTTAAACTTGCAAAAATAAGAATAGAAGGTTAAGGACTTAGACCACGTTAAGTGCATTAGATGACTAAAGGTTATTAGTCAAAGATGATGAGATAGAAAAAAGGTGGGAAAGTTGCTTTCAAAAACTGCTAAATGACATTGCCCTGCTAATATAGGGTTTGAAAGTATTGTAAACCCAAATAACAATGTACACTATTGATATGATCATAGGATTAGAATACCTGAAGTGAAAGAGGCCTTGAAAAAGATGAAATCAAGAAAGGCCCTTGGTTTTGATGGTAGACTAATACAGATTTGGAAGCATATAGGAGATATTGGAGTTATTTGGTTGATAAAGTTGTTTAACAGTATTGTAAAATTAAAGAAAATGCCGGATGAGTAGAGGAAGTGCTCTATTGTACCAATTTATAATAATAAAGGAGACATATAGAACACTAATTATCAGGGGATCAAACTTATGAGACCACATTATGAAACTTTTTAAAAGACTGATTGAGAAGATGATATGGCATGAGATGAGTGTATTAGAGAACCAGTTTGGTTTCATGCTTGGAAGGTCTAGCATGAAAGCTATTTACCTATTTAGACAATTGATAGAGAAATGTAGGGGGAGGAGAAATGTCCTCCACATGGTCTTTATTGACTTAAAAAAAGAGAGCTTATAATAGGGTCCCTAAAGAGTTAATATGATGGGTGTTGGGCAAAAAAGGAGTTTCACAGGGGTAGACAGACATAATTAAAGATATGTATGAGGAAGTGGTAACAAATGTAAGACCACTAGCACAGAGATGTGTGATTTTTTTATCACTGTGAGATTGCTCCAAGGATTGGCATTGAGCCAGTGCTTTTTCACGTTGGTTATTGATGATTTAACAAAACATCTGCATGAGGAGATTCCATGATGTATGTTATTTGTAGATGATATGGTTTTAATTGATGAGACAAGGGAGTACGTAAACATAAAGTTAGAGTTATGAAGAGAAGCATTAGAATCTAAAGGATTTAAAATCAGTTGAACTTAGAGAGAGGATATGAAATGCAATTTTAGCGAGGAGGGGAGTGGGAATGGAGCACCAATAAAAATTGATAACCAAGAAGCCCCATTGAAAGACCACTTTCGGTACTTAGGATGGATGATTCATGAGAGTGAAGAGATTGAGAGGGAGGCACCTAGAGAATCCAAGTGGGTTGGAACAAATGGAGATGCGTTGCTGGAGTTTTGTGCGATTGGCAGGTACTACTCAAACTTAAAAAGGAAAAATCTATATGATGGCTATAAGGTCAACCATGCTTAATGGATCAGAGTGTTGGACAATTAAGGAACATCATGTACATAGGCTGAACGTAGTTGAAATGAGGATGCTGAGATGGATGAGTGGCAAAAGAAGAAAGAATAAAATTAAGAATGAAAATATTAGAGGAAGCTTAGGAGTAGCACTAATAGGTAATAAGATGAGGGAGACTCGACTTAGATGGTTTGGGCATGTATAGTGTAGACTGAAAATGGCACTGGTTTGAAGGAGTGAGGCAATGCAAGTCAAAGGTTTTAAAAGGGTAAGGGGAAGGCCCAAAAGAACGTGGATATGAATGGTGAGCAAATATTTAAAAACTTTGGGACTAAAGGAAGCCATGACATTTAATAGAGGGGAATAGAGGAATAAGATTCATGTGGCCGACCCCTAATTGGGATAAAGTCATGATGATAAGAATCTCATTCTTGGACAAGACTTTATCAAGTGAAACGGAGTCAACATGGATTAGTAAATGATTGATTTTGATTATTGACTTCCGCCAGTCAAGAGCTGCGCTGAATTCACTTGGTGGAGCAAATGTGTGTTGACATGAGGTGGTCAGTGCCTGACGTGCAGTCTCTTGACAATCTTAATATTTTTACTCTTTTCTTCTTTGCATGACTTTGTTTTTGCTTATGGGAATAAGCTCTGCTATTTGCTTGGTTTGCCCTCGAGACTATCCTTTTTGGACGATTGTCTTTGCAGGGTTAGTGGTAGGAAGTGGAAGGTTTGGTTGAGATCTTCCATTTGTTAGTATGTGACATTATCTTCCATGGTGTTGGTTTTCATTTCAGTAGTTTCCATCTATCATTTCACCAGATTGACTTTTGGCTGAGCTCAATATGAGTTGGAAATCGACCAGTATGCTTGTAATATAAGCTGAAACTCTCTGTTTAGAAATAATACTAAGGAGCGTTGACCATTATATGTGATTTGGAGCTGAATGTCAAAGCCCCACAAAGTTTGTGTTTGAATCATTTACAATCAGGACAGCAACATCATCATCATCATCATCATCATCATCATCAAGACCTTATCTGAATTAGGGGTTGGCCCAAACAGGACAATATCAGTGCAGAAAAATGATGGTACCGCTCTGCTTTAATTTGCTCTTGACAAGAGGTTCGCTCTTGGGTACTGACTATATTTCATGAAGATAGGATTGCTCAAGTTACTTGTTCCTTTCTTTCATGCAATTCTAAGAAAAGTTTAAAATAAGGATTGCTGCTTTGGAGCCAACCATTCATGTTAACTTTGGCATGCTGAACTAGTTATCTATCAGCTTAACCAGTTCAGTGAATTTCACTTGCTACATAATGGTCTAGAATTCAAAAGTGAGCACGGGGGTATTATGATTGGGATCGTTCCTCACTAACAATTGATTTATATAGGTGTCTCCAGAAGATTATTGCCTTGTTACTATTGTTCAAGGTCAGACTTTGAAGGTAACATCATTAAAGAATCTTAGTGCCACCACTTCTTACTGCTTCAAGAAAAATCACTATCTTTGTGGCAGCCCCAGGTTCTGCTTCTGGTCATCTTGCATCGAGTTCTTTGCATGCTGATGTTCTTTGAAGCTTTCATCAGCAATGAGAAAGAAACCTATAGAAATTGGGCTTCTCTCATGTTGCACTGAGAAACAAACCTACTAGATGTTGGGCTGCTCACATATTTTACTTCCGTTTCTTGATTATTGCTTGTGCTTGTCTGTACTTCTATTGGTTGTTAACTGAACCATTATCACAAGGACCTCTGTTAAACCTCTCTAGCTACGAGTTGGCATTCAGTTCATTTTTAGTACCCATCTCTTTGGTGATTCGATGCACGTCTCACCTTTGGAATTTGGAATCTTTCTTTTCTACTATTATCTCTCAATCCTTGTACAGCAAAAAATTGCTTCAGTTTGCGTCCGGGGAGCCAAAGTTGTAACCTTTCTTACCCCTTCATGAACTTCCTAGTTATGTTGTTTGTGGATTGTTTACATGTACCTCAACTGTGATGTATTCCAATCAGTTTCTTGTTTGTGAGGTCAGCACTGAAGCTGTTCAACGTGATTCTTGGCTTTGCTTTGTTTTTCAGTTCTCGAAATTGCAGGAGTCTGATACCTAAGCAGACATGCTCATATCCTGATCTGCTTTTTGGGGATCTAGCAACCAAAGAGGAGGCAGATTTTTCAAGTTGAGTTTTGAGCATCAGATGTACTAATTTTGTGATTTGTGTTTGAGGCCATGATAGTTTCTTCAAATAGTAGAGGCTATATTGTATGCTTTTCATTTCACTTTGGGCAAATATGAATTGGGGTGCTTTCTTTTGTTCTAGTGTGCTTTGGTGGTTTTTTGACCAATGTTTTCGTATTCCCTGTTGTACGATCTTTTCTCAACCATTTCTTTATGTGCTTTAGTCGTATGGTCAATATGTTTGCAGCAGAAGAACATAGCTAGTGTTTGCAAGTTACATCTGAAGATGGCTCACTCTAGCATAATATTTCGCTATGCAGACTGTAATCAGTGTTTATATGGCATGTACCACTTGCAACAAAAAGAAAAGAAAACTCTTTCTATGGCTTGTGGTAGAAGCTTAGTCACTGCAAGCCTCCCGCAACCTCCACCAAATGTTGGGATCACACACTCCTATGAGCCGCCTGGACCTAGTGACTTTCCATGAGAGACTCCTTGTACCACTGCAGTAGAAGTCCTTTGCTCAATTACACACTGCTACTAGATAGACACTGAAGTGCTACAGAATCTAAATCCGGCTGTTGTATGATGCATCTCCAAACTTTTCCAAGGTAGTGGTAATGTGAGATGCTCTATAATGACCCACATTTACTTGCTAGGTCTTTTGCTATTGATGGGTTGTACGTAAGTGCCAACATGAACAAGTTTGCACGCCAACTTTTCTAATCTGAGCTTTTGACGTTGAAAGTAGGATGGGCTGGAATACCTCATTCCCCACAAAACCGAACCACCTCACCCCCCCCACCCCCCCCGGAAAGAAAAAAAAAGGCAAAGGCCAAAGCCAGAGAAACTTTTTCCTGAGGTCTGCACTTTTTGTTTCCACTCATGGTGTAATTTGCTGGGAATGAGTATGAAACAGGGAAAGGTCAGATGGTGCGTGATATTGGTGTAGGGTTTGAACAGATTAAAGTTAGTGTGCTGTTTGAAGAAAGAATAAATTCAAAATAATTTCCCGGAAGCATTTTTTCTACCTGCGCTGAGGTAAATCAGTCTTGGTGTTTCTGAGTTCCTTCACTTTAGATCTACAAAAACTTCCCAACTGTGCTCGTTTACTCAAAGTTCCAGAAATCAGAAGTTTGTTTTACATTTTGATTTCAGATATTTCATACAGCTTCTTTAATGTAGGGTTCTCTCATTTTCTTGTTGGAGCTTCCAGAGAAAGGAGTAAGCAGACCACTGCAGGTAAAAATGGATGACTCTAGGGTTATAATACATATTTAGCTGATCCAAGGATGTATATCCAGAACTGAAGACGTCGAGTTTGCAAACGAACTCCCTTCTGATTTAAGTACCAGGATTTGCACACTAGAAACCATTCGATTTATTCGTTTACTAAGGGTAGCAGTCTAGAAAGGAGGAGAAGAAAAGAAGAAGCAACATGAAGATCGCTACCTTTCCATTGTCCCCTGATTAATTCAAGCTCACAAATTGGAATTTCAGAGTCCTCGGCGAGAGTTGAAAAGGCATGGGAGATAAACTGGATCGTTGATCAGGTAGAACTTATTTTGGTGCATTTTATTGTACTTGGTTTTTTCTTTTGTCCCTTTAATTTTGCATGGATTGATGACAAACTCATTAGACTCTCCCTGTCTTTCCCAACCATTAATGGGTACAATGTCTTGATCAATCTTGATAAGGTGGATTGTGATCTCTCTCGTCTCTTTTCCAGCAAACTTTTCATAATTGACCTTCATGGTGGTTGGTGATTGTTTATGAGGTCCAGCAAGCTTCTGCTGTCTGTGGAACTATAATTGGCGTCACGTACAACCATCTGAAGTTGCAATATTGTGGATCTATGTCAGAAGGAAATGAAGTTCTCGTATATGCTGCTCCAATTGTTCAGAAAACAGTCTCTTTGTTACAAGAAAAGAACTGTTCTCCCCGTCTGGCTCGACAGAGATTAGGTGCAAAGGATCGGCCGTTGGCTTGACGGAGGGGCAAAGGATTGGAAGCGACGTTTCAATTCTGTAGTTCTAGTTCTATATGTGAGCATCTTAAATTTCTAGCCTCCAAGCCATTCGCTTAAAGATATATATACTTCAAAACCTACTAACAAGTTCTCGGTAGTGAGAATCTTACAGCTCTCATTCTTGTTTCCTTTCCTGAAGTTCCCAACCTTTGTTTTGTCTACACTTGAGGAAACTAAACGGTGATGTAGCTCTCAGATTGAATATTTAGTTCACCACTTGTGTTGTTAAACTGGACCAGATCGTGCAGTTTATGGGAGAACCTGGACAGTTCTAAAGTTTATGGTAAACAGGAACAGTTGGACTAAATTGAATTGATAGACTGATTCTGGGCCAACGCAGTCAGAACACTCAGTTCAGTCAAGTCCTTGATAAATTCAAGAGTGCTAGTTGCCAACAGAGTGGTTGCACTCTGAGCTGCTACTTTTATTTGGTTTTTAAGTTATGGAGATAAAGAATCTTCATTGCGCCTTTGTTTATCATGTTCTTATTTTCTTTCGATTGTTATATGCTCTATCACATAATGATTAAATTTTTTTACTTTAATTGATTATTTCACCATTTCACTTTGAAGTTTTAAATTTGTTTAAATTTCTTTTTAACTGTTATACGTGTAACAATTTATTGAGTTTGACGAGGTTGCTTGCTTCCCTTTAACACCTATATATATATGAAGGGGAGCCTTGTCACAGCGGTAAAAGTTGTCGTCATGTGACCTTGAAGAAATGGGTTCAAGGCGTGGAATCAGTTTCTTTCAAAATGCAAAGTAAGGCTGCCTACTATAGGCCCTTGTAGTCCGCCTCTTCCTTGGACCTTGCATAGGCAGGAGCTTCGTGCACCGAGGCTGCCCTTATATGTGTGTGTGTGTGTGTGTGTGTGTGTGTGTGTGTGTGTGTGTGAGGAGGTCATTTTTAATACAATTGAGTTTGACAGAATTGTTCTGCTAGAGTTTCTTAGGTTTTGAAATGGGGCCATGCTAAAGTTTTTAGATATCAGGAAGTCGTTCTCCCTAGTTGTGAGAAGTTGAACTCTTTGAGGCTTGCGATTTTTAGATTATCATGCCTTTTGCTGCTTGAAATTTGAAGATAAGTTTCTGTATTTCGTGAAACTCTGTGAACTTGGGATCCAAAAGCGTTTTCCATTTTTGAGAGATTTGTTACACTTCTAAGAATTTGAATAGATAGTGAAAATAGATGGATTTTTTAATTTTTAATATTTTTAAGACATGGATAAATTGGAAATTAAATTATTGGTCTTAGTAATCCATTGCACAGTGGGTGAAAATATCAAGTTAAAGCTTCGTTGGATTTCAAAGACAGAGACACTAGTAATCCATTGCACAGCAGGAGACATCAACTATTTTCAAAAAGCAGTATTTTCATGCAGTTTCTAAACTAAGTTTAAATAATTTAGTTTAAGCTAAATACGTTTCAACCATCTGAGGATATGGACACAACTGTCATGCATTTTGCAAACTTAGTAGCAGCATTTGCATCGAGTTTCTAAACTAAGTTTAAATGATTTAGTCTAAGTTAAATATGTTTTAACCATTTGTAGATAAGGACTTAATTGACATGCATTTTGCACACTTAAGTTACAACTAGAATGAACTTGGTATGTTCTTATATGCCAACAGTTTAAGGATTTTTTGAAGTGAAAGTAAGATGATGACAAACATACAATACTAATTTGAATGACAAGTATTATTATCAATACTTAAAGACCACTAAGTCAGTAGGGGGAGTTGTGGGATACTCTAAGAGGGAGAAGCAACAAGAAAATTTATAGTCCTAAAGTATCTTGATCTTAAGTTTGTTAGTGCCAAAATTCAAGTGTTAGAATCACACATCACTGACTTGGAAAGATGTTTCAAATAAAGGAAATGAATCAGGCTGAGAAAGCTGATGGTAATGATTATGAAGAATCGATAGTAGACTCGTTAAAAGGGGCAGCCCCGGTGCACCAAGCTCCCAACTATGCGGGGTCCGGAGAAGGGGCAGACCACAAGGGCCTAAAGTACACAGCCTTACCTTGCATTTTTCTCGCTATTATCAATTCCGTTTCATTTCGCCAATATCTGAGTGAAATTTCAAAATTGGCGGAGAAGCTAATATGATATAAATCTTCTTTTGCATAATATTACAATAATATCGTTGTCTCATAAATTTCGAATGCAATTGCTGATATTACGGAACTTATATTAGATGATCTTTCTAGAAATAACAAAAACAGATGGGTACCAACTTCTTCCTTTCCTCCATCATCTTCTTTTTTCACTATTGATCTCCAACACCTTCATAAAGAACCATCTCGATTGGTGTTTTCAAAGAAACCAATGTTGATCAACACGTTACCATCCTCATCGCTTCCTAAGCAGTGGGTGTTTCTATTGAAAAGGGGCTTTTAGAATAACCTATGTTGATCACTGCCTTAAGTAAGAGGCTTTCACTTAAAATAAAAAATAAAAAATCATTTAAGCCTATAGCTTCTGATCAATATATGCTACCTAAATCTCAAAAAGACAAAGGAGAAGTGCATGATGTCACACCCTATGTTTTCCATAGTTGCACCCATTTGTATTGAAAATGTCCAGTCGTAAGAGCCTATCTCTTAGATAATGACATTCTTTTACATTTTTTAACTGCAAAAAACTTTTCTTTTAAAATTTTAGTAATTTCGACATCAAAATAAAACTTTTCATTTCTACTCCCAAATAGATATGATGTCCACTATGAGATTGACAACATTAAATTTTTCTTCAATTCAAAGATTAATACTATAAGATGACAGGCACACAAACTCAAGATGAAAAGAGTTACCCGAAATAAATGTGTTTCCCTGTGAGTCACTTCAAAGTTGAAATTGAGAATATTCACAATATGATTGATTAAGATGCTGGGTTATGATTGAGGAGTTTACTCCATATAAGTTATGAAGAGGAGACCTTGCTAGAAGTGTGGAGGTATTGAGCATATGTAATGTTAGCAGGACATAAAGAATCTAAATGGGATATTGGAGAATTGATTGTGCTTTCATTACTTATTTCATAACTAGCATACAAATTCTTAAGTTTGAAAACTAATTATCTGCACTTCATTGTGAAAAGCATATATGTGAGTTCTACTGAAATTTTTTTTATTTTAAAATTAGTACAATCGAAATTGATATTTCTTCAACCAATTAAAGGAAGAATCTCTAAAGCAAATAGAAACAAAAGAACCAAGAAGGAAAAGAAGTGGGAAAGGACTCTGGTCTTCAATGCATCTAATAAAAAAAGATACATGTCAATAAAAAGAAGTAACAAAAGATAACATGCACATGATAATGTTCGATAATGCAATCGGTTGCATGTGGATGTCCAGAAAGAAGATAAAGGTAGACGAGACCCTTGATAAATACAAGGTAAGATTAGATGTGAAAGGATCCAAGCAAAGGGAAAGCTACAATTACTTCAACACATATGCTCAAGTCGCAAGCATTTCTACCAAAGGTTGTTGATTTCCATGTTGCCTATTCAAAACATTGATATATCAATGCATGTAAAGATAGCTTTTTTGACTTGATACTTGGAAGAAATTTTTTATATGATTCAACTAGAAGTATGTGTTTTAAAGCAGTGTTCTACAACAATGTCAAGTTGACAGAGGTATTAGTATGTGATGGATACATAAAGTTTCATAAAAACATGAAATTGATCATATGTTTCGATGTAGATGACATGTTGATATATGAGATAGATATGTAGAGTATAATCTATAGAAAGCAATTTAAGTAATTTAACTTTGACAAGAAGAAAATGGATGAAGTTGATGTGATTTTGAGAATCAAGATCATCACGAAAGAAAATAGATAAGTGCCTTCAAAGTATAGCTATATAGAGAAGGTTGATCATCTTTTATGGTAGAGAAGCATGTTTTTATAAATAAACCTAAACAACGAGTGATTTTAACCCATGACCTAGAACAAGAAAGCCACTTCTTGTGCCACTGTGATAGAAGGTTAGGACTTATATTGAGAAAGCTAAAGTTGATCAATATGATCATTACTTATTACCACTCTGTTCAATTGAATGATAAGTTGAAGGGAGGCTAATTGTTTAGCTTAAGTATCTAGGATACTTGGTCATCCAATGTGAGTTATGTTGTGTACTAAGGCGAAATACTACTTCTATTGTTAGTAGTTGAGGCAGTATAAAAGTTATCAAGTGATGAGCACTGGAAAACTTTAATGAGAAATAAATTATGTAGTAGAAATCTATAGTGATGCAATTGTGGAATAGGTGAATCCATAAGTTATAGCAAATTAGGGCGACTAATTACATAAATTTTACACAAAGGGGTTGAGCCATTTTGTGGCAATCCAAGAAAAATCTACACCAAGTTTTTCTTTGTTCGCCTAGCAACTGGGGATTCAAAAAACCACCTATTTGTTAATTTACTCAATTCATTGAGAAATCATGAATAATATTTGCATAAATATTCCATAATGAAATTAAGGTTATACTTCTGCTCTCGGTAAGTAGTAGTAGTTTGATGATGAGTAAAGTGATTAATAAACCTATTGGTAGATGTACCTATTAGAATGAAGTTGATTTAAACTATAACCATATCTTTATTCTAGTAATAACATAATTGTGATAAAAGTTTATAGTACATAGTGTAATGATATTCCTAAATAATTGGGTCTAAAGAATAGTGGAATGAGAGATTTAACTTGAGATAGTGCAAAGACATGAAGTCAAAGAACAAAGAAGCCTGCCCTCCCTCCAAAAAATGAGGTGGACATGATATTGCTAAACATTATTAGGAGTGAGGTTGACAATCTAATAGAATTAAAAATTGTGGTAACCCTACCTAGTGCCATTGACCACGTTCAAAGGAAAAAAATGAGCTATTTTGTGAGAATGATAGTAATTTGATGAATTGAATTTCATTAACCATTCTTGTGATATATGCAGGATCTGTATTTCAGTGGGTCTATAGATATTAGGATTGTAGTGTATACAACTATTGATACATTTATCTTTTTCAAGTATGAAAGTAAGGATAGTTCTTTAAGATTGATAGTTGGTCACTAGAGCACTTGCGAAATGCTGGATTACACACATGGTCTAGCATGAAGACTCATAACTTAAAGTACACTTGTCTCTATAAGAAGAAGTGTGTTACAGTTCTATCTTATCATAAAGGGAAGTGGTTCATGACTTTGATTACTATATACCCCGATATTCATTGAATTACATACACTAAGAAGAAGCTAAGGTCCAAAAGACACTTTCTTTTATACACTAATCATAATGAATGCTTATGTTTTATTGATTTAACTATTTTCTTATTTTTAATTTAAAAAAAAGTGGGCGAATGTTATTTTAGTTGTTTAACTTCAGAATAAGTGGGGTACTAGTAAAAATTATTTTAACTTGAGAATGTACACGGATTATTCCATTGTGTCTTTACTTTCTTTTAGTTGTTATATGTTTTATTACATAATCACTAAAGTTTTTAATTTTGTTAATTTGTTTTACCTTTTCATTGTAATGTCAGGTTTTAAATTTGCCTAATATGTTTTTTTAATTGTTACTTGTGTAACAATTTTTTGAGCTTTACAAGGTAGCTTCCCTTAACACTTCTATATAAAGGTGTGAGGACCTAAAGAGTATGAGAGAATTGCTCTAGTAGAGGTTCTTAGGTTCTAAACAGTGCCCTTTATAAAAATTAGTTCTCTCTATTTTTTCAAGTTAGAAACTTTTATATATATCTTGCCTTTGTCTATTTAGTCGAGGCTCCTTGAGACCTAGATTGCCTTTAGTTTGTTAAACTCTTTGGAACCTAATGCTTGTGATTTCTAGATCATCATATCTTTTGGTACTTAAAATATGAAGATACTCTCTGAAACTAAGAACTTGTATTTTCTAAATAATCATACTTTTTGAGACTTGAAATGTGAAAGCGCTTGTCTTCCTAGAAGATTTGTTGTACTTGTGAAAATTCAAGTAGATAGAGAAGTAGAGAGTTGATTTGAATTTTTAAAATTTTAAATTTTTTTAAAGGAATTAATAAATAGGAGGAAAAAGTACTGGCCTTCATCTGATAGCGTAAATTAATAAATGCAAAAAGGTTGTTTCTTTCTTGGTTGAATTCCAGCGGTAAAGTTGTAAGCAAATCCCTTTTACATTTGGCAAGCATCAACTGTCTTCATGAAGTGACATTTTGTTGCACGCCTCAAAGCTAAGTTTAAAGAATTTATTTTATGCAAGTTAAATAATTTTAATATTATAATTAGTAGTCATGGACGTTGGTGTTTTGATTTCTACATTTATGCAAATTAAATATTTAGTTATTACATTTGGAAAGCATCAACAATCTTTAAGAAGCAACATTTTGCAATGTGTCTCTAAGGTAGATTCAAAGAATTTATTTTTTGTAAGTTAAATGTTTTTCAGCATTACAATAATAGTATTCATGGATATTGAATGTTCATTGAGCTAACCTATAAAGTAGTGGTTTATAACCATTATGTTGCCCTAAATTTCCAATCTCGTTCAATCTATATGACCGTGAAAGGAAAATGAAGTGAGGAAACAGCTCTGAACTTGACTAGCATGTCGAAGAAAATTATATTGTGCTAGGAGGCATAGTGGCTACTTCAAGTATAACCAACTAAAGAGTACCACTACACCCAGCCAAACCATTCATCTTCTGGAACCTATTTTTGATTAGCATGTTCGAAAAATAAACTCATACTTTTTGTTGCAGAATTGTAATGGACATTTTACTGATACATTTTAATTTTTTTTGTAAAGTTAAACACACACTCACCACTTATGCAAAATAGTCACCCAGTTGAGAAACTCCTTGTGCTACTGCACTAGAAGGCTTTGCTGCAATTTTTCAGCTACACTTGGACACATTAACAGTGTTAAATGTTCAATTACAGCTAAAATACCCTAAATCTAGCATCTAATTAGATTATGTAAACAATCAATTTTGAAATTTTACATAAAATTTTGTATTTTAGCTCTAATTTTTCATCTAACCATTGAATTGCAAAATTTAATAGTCAGATAATCATTAAAGTTAATCAGAGGTGTAATGCACGGTTAGATTATTCTAATCTAGTCTTATCTTTTGCAGATTAGCTAAATTGAAATTAGATGGATCAGAATGAAAATAAAAAAATTGCATGGAAAGAAAAGAATTATAAGATAATCAAGAAACAAAGATGGATAAGAAAGAAGAGGAGGAGATTGAATCAAAATCAAATTCAAACTCTAGAAAATCTATAAAAGGGATAGAAGTTTGAAGAAAACGAGATTGGAGGTTAGAAGGCTGGTGGCACCACTCTCTCTCTCTCTCTCTCTCTCTCTCTCTCTCTCTCTCTCTCTCTCTCTCTCTCTCTCTCTCTCTCTGCTATTACCTGACAACTTGACACACGTCACACACATTGGCTTGAAATCCCATCACCAACCCGTTCACCCTCTCCATCTCTCTCTCTCTCCTCTTTCCCTCACCCTCTATTCACCGTACAGATTGGCCAACATCTATTTTCAGCCCCGTTCTCTACTCCATAGGCACCCTCTTCATTATCATTTTTCTCCCTCTGTCAGCCAGTCCATGGCAGCCACCACGCCGCTCCTCCCATTTTCTCTCTTTTTCCTCCCCATATTCTCCGTCTCCTCTCTTCTTCAGCCTTCACCATCTTCCCTTGGTTTCTCTATTTTTCTGTTAAAATCAGAAAAATAGAGAAATTCCATTTTTAACCTCTATGCATTAAATAAAATTCCATTTATGTCCCCATTTAAATTTCATCTGTGTCCATGTACTCATTCCAATTCTATTTTATTCAAATTCTGCTATTTGGGTTTTGTTTTATTTTTAGAGTAATCCAAGAATTGTGTTATCTAAGGCTGTTTGATTTAAACTTAAACTAAATCAATGGTCTAGCTTTAATAAACAGGATCTCTTCAATTCTTAATCTTTTTCATGTCATATTTGAAATCCCTCTTTAGATCTTGTTCTTAGAACACTTTTTAGCTTATCCATTGCTTTTGATCTTCAATCTAAAATCCAAAAATTAGATCTAAGGAGTCTAAAATGTAAAATCACTCTTTAGCCCAGATCAACTAAATTTTGCTTAATCTGCTCAATCCAACTGTCAAATCTTTAATTAAAAGTACCAGTGAGAGATTGATAAATGCCGATCAAAGTTTTTGAGATCAGATTGGAAGAATTTTGTCATAATCAAGCAAGAGAAGTAGATTTTATATGTTTTAATTAATTTTCTATCTTTTTGAATTTGAATTTTTGTAATTTTTAGTAGTTAAATATACTTTAGTTTATAATTCATTATTAGTTATTTTTTTTATTTTTAAATAATTAAATTATATTAAAACTCTATCTTTTTAAGTCAAGTCTTCATGGGATCGACCCGTACTTTCATAAGCTACACTACAATAGCCCGTGCACTTGTGGTAAAACAATCAATAAATCTAGGGGACGCTACCACAAAAATTTATTTATTGTTTTATCGTAGGTGCATGGGCTATTGTAATGCAGCACCACTACAACTTTCCTAGAGTGTCACCATTTGATGGTCTCACCCATTCATATGATTGCTTTCGGTTTACATATTTCATAAAACTAAAACTGAGATAATTGGACTACCAAGACCTCCAAATCTGGGGCAATCAGTTGAACTGGTGAGATCATCTAATGGTGGACTGCTTCATGCCAGAGTGAAGTGGTGCAAGGCAACTTCCCGTGGTGTTGCATTCTATGATGGCGTTAAGCGGTTTCACATAGAGGCCCAGTAAGAGTCATGCCTGTGGAGAAGTACTCGTGTTCTTGAGCATCTTTCGAAAGATTCATCAAATTTGGCATATAGAAATTAGGTAATATGTGGGGATCATGTATTTTGGATGATTCTAAAACTTGTTTTGGATCTTTGGAAAAATCAATAAAAATTGTTGGTCTTGATTTTCAACTCAAGCTAAAAGCACCCAATGAGCATGGGCTCTATTATGTAGCTTAAAACGATTCATGTAAAATACGTGCACGTAGTTTTACCCGGATCGTTCTAAAAAATTATCTAAATTGTTCATACAGCAGGCTGCAGAGCCGAGTATCTTCTACCTTTAGGGATCATTGACAGTATTAGTCTAGTGATATAGAATTGAGACTGAGTTCATCCATTCAATCCATGATCAGTTAATCCTTTCGATGTCCAAACTTTCCCTCTTCACTCCTATCGAAACTCCACTCATGATCAAGTCTTTGCACCTCTTAGACTTGTCAACATTATTTTTCCTCTCACTAATTCATTTTCTTTTCTGCTTTAGCATTTGAAGTTCTCAGCATTTCTCATATATGGAAGAAGAAAAGAATTAAGCACCAGCACTAGAGCCTTGAGAACTGTTGTGTTGAAAGGCTTCTTCCAATCTTTGTCGTCCGGCAACTGTAACAGCACCTGGAGAAAATCATTAGTTTCTCCTCATTTTCTTCTTCGCTTTCACATTATCCATCTTTCGCCGTTTACTGATGACTGACTGGTAGATCTGGTCCGCCCATGCAGCTAGCTGTTTCGTTTCACGTACCATCCCTTGGAGATCCAATGGGCAAGAGGCCAAGAACAGGGTAAAGGACGGAAATATTGGTTTAGCAGAAAGCCCCACCGCTTGTTGTAAGTATTCTCGAAACTCAACCGCTACAGTATGCCTTCCATCCCTGTCAAGAGTAGTACCCCAAATAGTGCTTGTCAACAGGTTAAGCACAGTTAGGAATACGAGCTCTGATATGTCAACTGGGCTGTGGGCCTTGTCCTAAACATCTCTCACCATCTAACGAACCTCCTGCCGTTTGTTGCTCATCACTTCCTGGGCTAACACTCTGCTCAACAGGAGAAAGTGTGAGCCATTTGGGAGCCCACCCAATATCTTGGGCACCATAATTCACAGCCACTGCTGCAAGAGGCCCGTCATGGATGACAAAAACGGGGTCTTGGTCTTGCATGATTTCTCTGGACAAATCTCTGGAGCTCACCACGACGCTAGTGTTCCACCCGAATTGTTGCTTGATGATTGGGCCGTAGGTCCGTGGCAGCTTTTCGAAGCAAAGATGAAGATCAGAGTTGATGAACGAAGGGGAATTGTCACCACTGTTTCCATCATTGTCCATGAATAAACTATGGAAGTAAGCTCAATGGTCACGTTTAGCGATGCCATCTCTTCTGCCTCCCCTTCAATTGTGGAGGCTGGTATGTCTGGAATATAACGTTTGTAGTGGTATATGGAACAGTGGAAGGCATCAGACCTTTAGGTTGGTAGCACATGACCAGGTTGGCTAAGTCCCGTCCATGTACTTAGTTCGAGGGTTGAAATATCACTCTCACATCAGTTATTGAGAACAGAATAAAATGTAAATTTATAACAAAAATACCCACCTAAAAGATAATGGCTATTGTGCTGGGGCATATGTGGAACTAACTAACTACGCAGGAATATCAGCCAATTCTCACTCCATCAATCCGGGATGACTTGATCTCGGCTGTTTCTTTGTGTCCTCTTCTAGCCTGCAGTTGGTCTCTTTTCTGTTCTGACCTTCTTGTTCGACTTTTTACGTATTCTTCAATCTATCATTGATCAACACATACCATTATTTCAAAAAATGGGAAAAAAAAAAAGGACAAGTAAATAATTAATTATAGCTATATTGCTAATAAGTTTAGATTTTTAGAAAATAATTTGCAACAGAAACCTTCCTTTAACAGACTCCAGTCACCTAAGCAAACTTTTGATATCCTACTCAATTAAGGTGGGATGGGAGGAGTCAGTGCCTGAAATCAGTGCTGAAAACAAGAAGTTCATCAAATACGTGATTCTCAAAGGGAAGAGATGCATTTTCAACATACCCCAGTCAATAAATCGGTTTTCATGGTTTTCCTATTCATGCATAATGATGGTGCCTAAAGTTTTGTGGCTGTAAAATGACAGTGGCATAAGAATTTTTTACTAACTTGAGAGATTTTGAAACGTGGTGGGCCCGCCTTACAAGTAGCCCCCATTGTGAACTTTCTACCTCGGAATCTAAAAATTGACTAAATAAATTCTTTGCAATGAGAGAGCATCTAGTAGCATAGAGGAAGGGTACAGTATAGCAGAAAGGGGGCCTCCTCAAGCAAAAGTTGGCACATCAGGGCAACTTGCAAGTTGACGACAAGTGCCGAACCCACTAAATTTCCATGCCTTGCTATGAGATGTCGGCCAACTGCAAGTGGAATGGCGGACATTATAGTCTGTTAGTGGATCAACCATGTGATACTATACAGAGACCTCGAGTTAGAAATAGCACTCTTCTTCCCATCATTTTTTTGTTTCTTGCAAGCAGAGAATTACAAAGCAAATTACTCACAGACTGAACTAAATTTGATTGGGAAAAGTGGCAACTTAAACATGCCACTAGTCTAGATTTTGTTGGCAAATGGTGCCCAGTTTGACTTATCCTATACAAAGTAAAAAGCTTCAAGGAAATCGACCAAGAGGAGTTGATAGTGCCATAATTGAAGGAAATGATTGACGCGGGCTTCTTGCTAAAATAGGGTCCTCCAACTTGGACTTTTCTAGTCCAGACAACTCAAGGAAAGTTTTTGCAAGCTGCTTAATGCACTTGACGATGAACCTCCGTTGCCTCATCCCGGCATTGGATCACAGGAATGGTGGAGATTTTATGTGCTTAATTTGTATAGGGTTCGTATGGTGCCAACGGAAGAACATAGCTATGGTTATAAAGTTAAACATGGAAAATGCTCATTTTGCTAGAGCCTTTCTGTACGCCACCTATGATTAGTGTTTGAGTAGCAGATGATGGGAACCTAATCACTATTAACACCGGGTTACTGGAACAATATTAGAGCGACGGAATCTAAATCCGCCTGTTGTATCTGCAAACTTATCCAACGGAGAAGGGACAAAAATACATGTGAAAGCACTCCTCTAATGACCCACCAAAATGAAAAAGTTGGACGCAAAAGTTCCCCTTCACAATTCTGAGCTTTTGATTTTTGCTGGTAAATGAAGACGCTGCTTTCTACCTTCTAATCATCAATTAAGGAGGACTGCCCAATGCACTAAGCTCCCAAGTATGTCAGGTTTGGGGAAGGGTGAACCCCAAAGGGCCTATGTACGAAGTCTTACTTTGCATTTTTGCATGAGGAGTTCTATGCCTCGAATCAGTGACTTGCAGGTTCCACAGCGACAATTCAATTGTTGAACCAAGCACCTTTTCTTAAAAGGGCAGCCCAATGCACTAGGCTACTGCATATGCAGGGTCCAAGGAAGGGGCAGACCACAAAGGGCCTGCACGCAGCCTTGCCTTGCATTAGTGCAAGAGACTATTTCTACCCTCAAACCCATGACCTCTAGGCAACACAGCGACTACTAGACTGTTGTGCCAAGGCTCCCCTACTAAGCATCAACTCAAGTCAATAAATCGCAAATTCAGAATTGTCGTACAGGAGTAGAAAGGCCGAGCAGATAATCGACTGGACCTTTGAATAAGTGATGTCCGCGTCTGTGTTTTCTTTTCTTTCTTTTGGGGTACTGTGAAACGTCTGGCAAACCGCGTAAATGGCATATAGGAGATACTTTGATGCCCCTAGAACGGAACTATTCTTTTACATTAAACTGTACTCTTGGGTTGGCTATGCTCACAGTCATTGGCAATGATCATTTAGTTGGCTTTCACTTTTGGCTATCCTAACCATTTCATTGCCGTGATAGTTCACTCTCCAGTTGGTTGGAAGGGGATGATTAGGTGAAACAGCTCTGACCATAGCTCCATTGGCATGTAGGGAAAAAGTATGGTGAAAAATTTGTTCCCTGCCTAGCCAACTGAAGAGTTGATGGGCATGCTCGAAAAATCGCATCCATTTGGGTGATCTTTCCTTTTGTTGCTCTGAGTTCAAAAATGAGGGAAACTGCTTGCCATCCATTTTAGAAACTCAAGAAAGACAAAGGTTAGGATCAGGTAATCGATGAAATAAGTTAGCATGGCTTATCAAAGATATGATAAAAACGCCCGTCCCATACACTACAACATACTCTTCAAAACACTAGTTCTCAGTATGTATAGGAGTTGACATTCGAGTTGTCTGCAATTTTGGTCAGAAGTAGTACTCCATACAATCCCATAAAACGTCTCGGCATAAAATAGAAGTTCATAATACTCCAGTATGTACATTGTTAAGTGTTTAATTTTGGCTAAAAGACCCCTAGTTTAGCATTCAATAAGATCATCTAACCATCTAAATTGCAAAATTTAGCTTGATTGACCATCCAAACCTTAAATTTATCAAAATCAATGGTTAAATGATTATTAGAGATTATTAGATGATTAATGTACGGTTTAGATGATTCTAATTTAGTCTTTTATTTTGTAGATTAACTGAAGGAAGGTTGGATGGCTCAGATCTATGATCAACGGTGCAGATAAAAAAGGCAAGAGTCCTAATCAACAAGGATTCCTAATTGGAAGAGTTCTAGTTGGAAGAGGAGTTGTAAAAGGATGAGTATTCCTAAAAGGGATGGAGTTCTAATTGGAAGAGGAGAAAGTTTCCCCGTAGAACTCTAACTCTTCAAGGATAGAGTTTAAGGAAGGAGTTGATGAAGATAAGAAAGAAGGTGGAGAAAAAGAAGGAAGGAAAAAGCTATAAAGAGTAAAACCGTATGAGGAGGAGGGGAAGTGAATTTCCTTAAGTTTGTGTGTTTCACTTTTCTTTCCATGCAAATTGCACCTTCCTTGTTTCACCATCTTCGTTCTCAATTTTTAGTTTTTTTTTCTACATCTTCCACATCTATCTCATGTTACTACTTCTTCCCAGATCCCTCTGCTCACACCTTCTCCATAACCCCATTAGTTCACCGACCCTCTGTCTCACAAACCCCATCTCTCTTTCATCTCCCTCATCTCTTGTTTACCGCACAAGCTAGGCTACTCAACCTGTCCGCACCTTTCTAGCACTGGTCAAAGACTGACCAGGTTACCTCCACCTTACCGATCCAAGGCACTCCTCTGCTTCTCGTCGTTTCTCCCTCCATCCCATCTCACGCACAACTCCATCTTTATCCTCTTCACTATCTCTCTCGAGCCCTCTCTTACTCGTATCCTCTGTTCCAAACAACGCCCAGACCAAAGGCATCATCTCCGTCTATCTCCACCTCTCCACCACTACTTTCCTCCAAGTCCAATCCATTGCACCTCTTTTCCCACCGCTCACAGGCCCAGATCGGAAGAAAACATTCACCGCACAACCCAATACACTCCTGCTTTCAATTTGTTTACCACATCATCCCCACCTACCATTGCACCACCTTCTCCACCCAACTCTATTGTCGCACAACTCACAACTCATCTCAACAGCTGTACGACACCCATCTACGCCGGAATGCATCAGACGACCCATCTTCCTCCTATGCCCAGGCAAGCACTGGAGCCCTTCAACGGCCGGATCACGTGCCCAGCCAACGTCTCTGGCGTTTTTCTCGCCTCTGGACGTCCCAGAGACGGAAACCCAAATTGGGTTTTCCTCTCACGTCGCTGCCCTCTTCTCCCTCCTCTGGATCCATCTTCCCCATTCACCGGTCATCTCCTTTGTTGGGTTTTTCTTGGTTTTTGTTAAAAACCATATTTTAAACAAAATTCCAATTTTGCCCATCCTATTTAAAACAATGACATTTCTGTTCATTTCCATCACTTACGTATGCGTCCCCTGTTTAATTACATCTCTATCCTCTGCTTATTTACATATGTGTCCCTGTTCCATTTAAGCTTTATATTATCCGTCTTTTGACAGTGTTATCCAAGGACAATGCCATCCACGGACCGTGTGATTCAGAGATGTTTTGATTAGTTTTATTTTGTTTTTTGAAATTGAAAGTTATTTAAAGTGCATTATTTGAATAAATCTGAATGGTTAGGCTAGTTTTGTTATTCTCTTCAAGTTTCAAATAATTAAATTTTATTAAAACTTCACTTAAAGCGAGTCCCTGTGGGTTCGACTTGTATTTACATAGCTATACTACAATAGCCCGTGCACTTGCGAAAAACATCAACATACATGCCACTAGAGATAGCAATATCGAACAGATGATAATTTAAAGAAATGTCAACAATCAGCATTTTTTTCCTCTAGTTTTTTCAACATGTGACTCTTTCACGAAAAGATGAGCATCACAATCTTGATATGAATGGTACATCTCAACCTCCTAATGAGAGCCCGTAGGAAGATACTCTAAAAAGCAGCAGCAGCTAATATGCATGATAAGGGAGAGAAATACGAAACTTGTCTAGCTCCCTTGGCAATCATAAAACGTAAATAGAAGTAAAATATCTTCATGGACCATGGAGTAGGAAGACTCCAGCCTGATAGATCTGCAGTGGAATTTGGAAGGATATTAGTACAAATGATGGTCATATTGACAATGACTGTCTCAGTTCAGTTGAAGTAGGATCTCACTCTTAGGGTACAATTGACTCAATCTTTACACAGACTTTACCCAAGCTTTGCTTCCCTTTGAAGCACCTGAAACATAATAAAGACATTCAGATATAACCATCTCCAATTCTTTCTGGCTTGGATTCAGCTGATTAGAAACATAAACTTGCCCCTCTTGCCCCATTTGTTGAACCCTCATTCAATAGAAGCAGGAAGCGCTGAGAGAGACAAGTAGCTCTTTCAAACGATTCTTACTTTTGTAAAATTTTAGAGAGAAAAGCATGTACATGGATTATACTCAGAAGAACCATAAAAGGGTATAGATGATGTGACTCATATATAAATTATTATCTACCACAGTTATAGTCGTCATATACTAACAATTGGACAACCAGATCTGGTAGCTACATTACCTACAGGACAATATATGCTCATGCAGAAATAAGCAGTATCCAAGAAGAGCATTAAAGGAAAAAAGGGTGGTACATATATGTGTGAGTGAATCTATATGTTATAGATGTGCACAAGCATTACCTTTTCCAAAGAAGAAGAAATTGTACATGCACACTCACAGATATTTTTAGAGAGAGAGAGAGAGAGAGTTGATTCTATTTGACTTCAGAAAACACAACAGCAAACAACAAACTGAGTTTATAAAAAGAACTCGAATAGCTCTTATAGTGCAATCTAGTATATTATTTTTGTGAGATGTAATACATTTCTTGAATCTGGTCTCACCCATTTTGGTGAAAAGGGGTTTCAGTTCCATGTGGTCAAGGCCATTCGTAAAGGAAGTAAAGAGGTTATGTATCTTCAAGAGCAGGTCTATATCTCTTCCAAACCATTTGCATAAAGGCTGCCCATCCATGTTTTTAACTATAGTATGCAATTGAGTACTTCATTTTCATTCCACTCCCCAGCCTAGATTCTGTGACTATGCTATCATTTTTCTTCTGTAGCAGATCTTCTTTACTCCCCTTTTCCTAACCCTAAACATCTAAGTTCCATGTTGATATTTCACTTTCTAAATGTTTTTGTATGCCCCGACTCATATGTGTCAGCGAGTCTCATGTCCCTACTCATATGTCTAAGAGAGTCCTCTAACAGCTCCTAGTTTCCATGAAATTGGTATTACAGGGATACCTGCCATAACAGAAAAGAAGACATATTTATCACGGAAATCTTAACATAGTTCAAAAAGTTATTACAGCAGCACAGTGACAACAGAAAAATAGGGATGCTGACGTAACAGAAAAGAACCTCAGAATCTAATGAGTATACTAAAAGCTTAATAGCACTTACCTCCTCAGCAAACTTGATCAAAATGGTGGTCCTTGGTCGTTGCTGGCCCTCCATAGGTACAAAGTGAGCTGTTACTACAGCAGGAAAACCTGAACTATCTAAGACACCCTTCATAACAATAAATTCCCTTTCAGTGATCTTCAACTGTTGGGTTATAACATTACAAATTGAACCAAAGCCAATGAGATATTGATGAATGCTGCTGCATACTCACCCTTACAATGCCAGCAACAAATGCCCCACAATTGAATGTTCCCATGTCTTTAGGTATAGAAATAAACCTTAAAGAGACAATGACGGAAAATAAAGTAAATAATTGAATGCAAACTGATTTCATCATCAAATACAACTTGCAGTAATTGATCACAAAGCAACGCAAATTGGTGAATACATTACCTGTTTACAAGGAGTTCCTTCTCACTGATCATATATTCATCTTCATGTTCGGTGCCTTTCTCAAGTGAGTCAGCCACCTAATGTGTATAATAAAGAAAATGCATAAAAATCAATAAAAGTATACACATGGAATATTGTGCCATAAAAGGTTAATAAAGAACAGATATTTCTCTAACCCCACTACAGAAACCAGCCATTGCAGCCAATTAATAGGTCCAGGACCCAATAGGTGCTCTGGAATCTGCTGTAATATTTGCTGTCACCTTTCAAAACTCATAACAGTTCAGTGCACGAAACAGAGAACTATCCAAACGGTTTCCATTTAACATGTATTCTTCCCATAACATGGTCTAAAGAAATGTTATCAGGTACCATATTAGACACCAAAAGTCCAGTAATGTAACATATAAAAATGCCTGTCAAAACACTTCATTCAACAAAATGATGAGGTTTCCTGGATGAGTTGTGTATTTACGGAGCAAGAAATACAATTTTCATTTCATGTCATCCAGCTGTAAAACAAAGTATCAAGTAACAGCATTGCTGATACTTTGAATTCATATTTCCTGCTAAGTTAAGACCAGACACCATTGCTTGTGCAAAGCTCTCAAGAGTAAGAACCTTCAAAACTGTTGTATGCTTGTATAACTAAAAAAAAGGGGCAGCCCTGGTGCACGAAGCTCCCACCTATGCAGGGTCCGGCGAAGGGGCGGACCACAAGGGCCTAAAGTACACAGCCTTACCTTGCATTTTGCGAGAGGCTGTTTCCACGCCTTGAAGCCATGACCTTAAGGTCACATGACGACAACTTTTACTGTTGCACCAAGGCTCCCCTTCTGTATGCTTATATAACTAATGTCAGAAAATATAAAGTTCATAGCCAACAAAAGGGGAATAGATTCACCTTTCCAAATAACACCTTCCATACTGTACTGTGTACGAACGACAAAATCCCCAATAATCGAGTCTCCCTTCTGTTTCCCTATGCATAAAGGTTAAAACACGTCAACACCATCATGAAGCTGATCTTGGAAATCAACCCACTGACTTGATACAACTTGCAGTCTGGTTAGTTTTCAGTGATAGAAACTTGGCAACAACCTATCATTGATGTCCCTATGCTAGATTAGGGAAACATTTGGGTGCTTTACATGCACTGACAATACTTCTGGATCCCAAAAACAAAAAAAGTAGCATACTCAAATGATGCATAACATAAGCAAGAAGCAAAAAATATAAATTATGGCGAAATAAGAAAAAAGACCAATTAAGAACCATATATGTAAAAGAGATCAGTGGAAAAATAGAATATTATAGACCTTGCCAAGTGATGATAATTCTGTAACAAACAAGATAGGTTATTCCATATATGATGCTAAAAGCAGTAAACATCAAAAGCAACTCATGATGTTAGCCATAGAAGGCAATGAGAGTGGGAACACCGAACACCGAACACCTAAACATCCATCAGTCGTCATGCCATCCACAATGATGAATTCCCACTGTCATTTCAACTAGTAAAGTTAGCCTATGTACCTAACAAAGTGACATTGTCATTGAATCAGTTTCTTCCTTTTTTCTGAAAAAGTGCATTAACAACTGCCACCAATCCAGTAGAGCTACAATTTAAAACCAGTAAATCAGGAAAGGGAAATGAGCTCTGGTAAGAAATAAATAACAAGAAAAGGTCCCTTCAGCACTCGAAGTGTAACAAGCTGAAGTTGAAACCTTACATGGGGCATCACCTAAGTGTTATTAATGTGTGGGCATGGACTGCAGACACCATATGCAGTTACAAAGAAGAAGGAATACTAAAGACAAGGTCAACATGGAGAATACTTCTTGTTTTCTCTTAATGCTTACTCTCTATGATTATACAATTAAAGTTAGTTATCTAGGTCATAACTGGAAGAAAGTCCCAGAGCAGGCACACCTTTTCTTGCATGTCATTATCAGGAGGCTTTTTCCCATGTTTGTACTAACGTACAGTACAAGGATCCAGGACTCTCTTATCTGTTACAATCAGAATAAAATAACATTTGATTCTTTCTCAAATAAAGTAGGATGGAACTATGGTCCATCTAGTCGAGATCTCTACCTAAGTTTTGTCAAGTCAAATGCTATGCATCTCCATTATCTTCGGAAAGCTAAAAGCTGGGACCAGGAAAAGAGACTACCATCCAGTCCTATCTTATATACTGCTACGAATTTATCAACATGAACCCAGTTAATTATCATGGAAACAAAGTAAACGTTATACCCTACCTTGTCTCTGTGGCAAAGAAGCTCCAGAACTCTTGCCCCAACAGCATAGCCTGCATCCTCTAGCCTGGTCCATCACGAAGAAAGTTATATTAAATCTACTGCAAGTGGTACATTATCAACATTTGCCTAGAAACTTCTGATGCAACTGAACAGGAACATTTCTGGAGGAGCATTTTTTAAGAGAGATCGCCATCAAGTAAAGGGAACCCGATTATGGAGTGCTTTGAGATATGACACACATAAATATTGGGATGCAGTTAGTCATTGTGTGTAAGTCATCACCTTCGCTCCAACTCTGCAATATTATCAACCTGAGTTTGATTGTACTGCACAAGTTCCGAAAATAAAAATGCAAATGCACTCAGGCTAACCTGCAAGTCAACAAATCATATGTCAACAACCAGAAAAAACATGTGATGGCACCCACAGAATTCAATTTGTAGCCAAAGAAATGACCAGAGATTGTTAATGCAAAAGGCGCCGCGAATCGGAGCACATTGAGTGCTATCAACAAGGCACATTTTTTGAAACATACTGCTCAAACTGCGAGCAGTTATCACTTCTCTCTTTAAAATAAGGGAGACTAAAATGAGGGAGCCCCCTAAACATAGTAAGGTAAGGTGCCCTCATGCAGTGACGGACTCTTAGCCCTTCTTCTCCCTATTACCTTAATATTACTAAGTAGTTCAAGCGCATGAGCAACAGTTAAATTCCAAATTCCCCCTGGTATAAAGTGATATGTGTTGCATCAAGAAGAAACGAAAGAATTAGGTTATTTAGTCACTTAAATTAGCTGAAATAAGATAGCAATTCCATAATTTTTTGGGACTGTTAACGTTAAAGGGAGTAGAGAAATGAGGCACGGATGAACTCCTGGCGTTTGTTCTTTTTCCCTAGAGAAACCTCCGTTGTTCTCAGTTTTTCTGAATGTCATCAATTTTCAGTGAGCAAAAACCCTAAACAAAATTCTAGAGCGCGATCAACGAAACAAAGTTCATTTTGAAGCACATTAATAAACGATCTCTTTACCGGTACAAAAGCTAAAGTTCTTGGACAATTGCAGATTATACAGCGCGTAAGCTTGATACTAAGCGCAAATAAATTCCTGAAGTGTGATTTCTAGGGCAAGAAATGGGAATTTTGAGAGCGAAAAGAAGTGGATTAGAGATCTAACCTCCTGTTTGCCTTTGCTCAAGGGTTTGTCGAGGACGTTGGTGTACTGCTTGATCTTCCCTACTCCAATCATCCTTTGATTTTCTGTCTCTGTTGCTCGTTTTTCCTGCTCGAATCGAATGAAATGGCAACGGAAGAGAGATCAGAGAAGGGAAAGGATCGGGTTTTGGGTCTTTCCTCGTGTTTCTTCACCTGTGAAGCTATGAAATTACTCGGGCGAGTTTCGGACGATTTGAACTCAGGGGGAGAGTTTGTGCACTCCCTTGTTATGAATGGAACAACTCGCTGTGGAGCACTTCTTTGCAGACTAATGTCGAATTAAGGTGTTCGCACGGGTAGATCAGTGCAGGTATGCAACTGTTAAGGGTAGATTGGGCCTTAGATTTTAGTGATCCTTACCGCTTGGCTTCGGGGCCTAATTTTGGGTTGGGAACATTGCCAAAAAGGGTCTCCATTGAATGATGATAATCTCTACTATCCATGGATGTGACACCCCAGGTTTTCTAAAATTATTTTTCATATATAATAATAATATATCTAGTAAAATAGGTCGGATCCTTAAAAGAAAAAAACTAATATTTAATATAATTACAATAATCATTCCAAAGGAATTGCCAAAAGAAAATCATGAGGGTTATCTAAATCATCATCATCATCATCAAGACATTATCCCAATTAGGGGTCGGCCACATAAATCTTATTCCTCTATTCCACTTTATTAAATATCATTGTTTCATTTAGTTCCAAAGTTTTTAAATCTTTCCTCACCACTTCTCTCCACGTTCTTTTGGGCCTTCCCCTTGCCCTTTTAGAACCTTCTACTTGTATTGCTTCACTCCTTGTAACTGGTGCCGTTGTTAGTCTCCTTTGGACATGTTCAAACCATCTAAGTCTAATCTCTCTTATCTTATTATCTATTGGTGCTACCCCTAAATTTCCTCTAGTATTTTTATTTTTAATTCTGTCCTTTCTTGTTTTACCACTCATCCATCTCAACATCCTCATTTCTGTAACGCTCATCATATGAGTATCATGTGCCTTAACTAGCCAACACTCTGATCCATAGAGCATGGTTGGCCTTATAGCCATCCTATAGAACTTTCCTTTTAGTTTGAGTGGCACCCGCTGATCACATAAAACTCCAGATGCACATCTCCATTTGTTTCAACCCACTTAGATTCTCTGGGTAACCTCCCTCTCAATCTCTCCACTCTCATAGATCAATGATTATAAGTACCAAAAGAAGTCTTTCACAGGGACTTCTTGGTTATCAATCTTGACTGGTGTTCCACTCCTACTCTCCTTACTAAAATTACATTCCATATATTCTGTCTTAGTTCGGCTAATTTTAAATCCTTTAGATTCTAATGCTTCTCTCCATAACTCTAGCTTTATGTTTACACCCTCCATTGTCTTATTAAGTAAGACTATATCATCTGTAAATAGCATACACCAGGGAATTTCCTCATCCAAATGTTTTGTTAACTCATCCATAACTAATGTGAAGAGGTATGGACTCAATGCCAATCCTTGGTGCAATCCTACAGTGAAAAGAAAATCACCAGTCACGCCACTAGTGGTCTTAACATTTGTTACTGCTCCCTCATATATATCTTTAATTATATCTATATACCCCTGAGAAACCCCTTTACCACCAAACACCCTCCATGTTAACTCTCTAGGGACTCTATCATAAGCTTTCTCTAAATCAATAAAGACCATATGTAGGTCTTTCCTCCTCTCCCTATATTTCTCTACTAATTATCTTAGTAAGAAAATAGCTTCCATGGTAGACCTCCTAGGCATGAAACCAAACTAGTTCTCCGATACACTTGTTTCATGTCGTAGCCTCTTTTCAATCACTCTTTCAAAAAGTTTCATGGTGTGACTCATAAGTTTGATTTCTCGATAATTAGTGCAGCTTTGAATGTCATCTTTATTCTTATAGATTGGTACAATAGAGCTTTTCCTTCGCTCATCAGGCATTTTCTTTAATTTTATAATCTTGTTAAATAACTTGGTCAACCAAACTACCTCAATATCTCCCATATGCTTCCAAACCTCTATAGGTACACCATCAGGCCACATGACCTTTCCTAATTTCATCCTTTTTAAGGCCTCTTTTACTTTAGGTATTCTAATCCTATGTTTATATCTATAATATCCAATGTTATTTAGATTTATATTATTTTCAATCCCTATATTCTCAGAGCCATTGCCATTTAATAATTTTTGAAAGTATGTTTCCCACCTTTGTTTGATCTCATCTTCTTTGACTAATACCCTTTGATCATCCCTTCTAATACACCTAACATGATCTAAGTCCTTACTCTTTTGTTCTCTTACTTTTGCAAGTTTAAACACATCTTTCTCACCTTCTCGTATTCCTAATTTATTATAGAGCTCATCAGATGCTTTAAGTTAGCCTCACTTACTATTCTCACAGCAGCGTTTTTAGAATTCTTATATTGTTCATATTTTTCATTATTTCTAATCTTCTGCCAAGCTTTAAAACACATCCGTTTTTCTTTAATAACTTTTTGCACTATTTCACTCCACCACCATATTTCCTTTGCTAATAGCCTTTTACCTTTAGATACTTATAAGATATCTTTTACCACTTTCTTAATGGACTCAGCCATATTAGTCCACATGGTATTTTACTTCTGTTTCATAGTTCCAATTTCCTTCTACCATCAACTTATTTTTGAATGAGGTTATTTTCTCTCCTTTTAAGTTCTACCACTTAGTTTTTGGATGTATATTAAGTTTAGTTCTTTTACTCCATCTTTTAATATGGATATCCATAACCATTAACGTATGTTGTGAGGTTAAACTCTCACCAGGTATCACCTTACAATCCTTACATATAGATCATTCATTATTCATAAGTAGAAAAAAGTCTATTTGGCTTTTATGAAGTCCACTTTTAAAGGTTATTAAGTGTTCATCCCTCTTCTTAAAGAGTGTATTTGTAATGGTGGACAGGTTATATGACAAAGCAAAATCGAGGATATTCTCCCCCATCTCATTTTGTTCACCTATACCATACCCTTCGTGTATTCTATCATATCCTTCCTTATCTTTTCCTACATGGCCATTTAAGTCTGCTCTTATAAATATCCCCTCAGTGTTGAAAATTTCTTGTATGACTCCCTCCATATCTTCCCAAAACTGTCTCTTGATTATATCTTGTAACCCTACTTGTGGTGCATATGCACTTATAATATTTATAATCTGCTCTCCTAGAACAGTTTTTATTATTATAATTCTATCACTGATTCTTTTAACGTCCACAACTTTATACTTTAATTCCTTATACACTATTATTCCTACACCATTTATGTTATTTTCCTTTCCTACGTACCATAATTTATACCCATCTATTTCTCTAGCTTTAGCCACTTTCCACTTGGTTTCTTAAATACAAGCGATGTTGACTCTCCTACATTTCATTGCATCCACTAACTCCAAACTCTTACCTGTCAATGTTCCTATATTCCATGTAGCGATGCGAATCTTATGTTCTAGAGATACCCTATTTACTACCGCCTTTCTCAACCTCCATGGTGTGAACCCATGTCCACTTTTCACTGCACCTAGGTTCTGAAGCAGCGCGTCGCTTCCGAGGGGACGCTCTAGCAGCTCTTGCCCACTTTTCACTACACCCGGGATCCAATGTAGCGCGTCGCTTCTGGGAGAATGCCCTAGCTACCCTTGCCTATTTTTCACCGCACCAGGGATCCGATGCAACACGTCGCTTATGGGAATGTTTATTTTCGATTCATGTCATGTTTGGGTTACTGTAGTTTTAAAAAGCTGAAGATGATTTTCATTTCTTCCTTACAAACTAATATACAAATGCATATTCATTTGCAAGCATAAAAGAAATAACAAAAATCATCTTCAGCTAAACCCTTGCTGGCTGGCAACCTGACGCAAGGGTGGCCGTATTTTAAGTTGGAGATGATTTTCATTTCTTCCTCACAAACTAATATACAAATACATATTCATTTGTAAGAAAGAAATAACAGAATCATCTTCAACTTCCCCCTTGCCGGTTAGCACTTGACGCAAGACCCTCCTCCTTTTTCATTCGAGCTTGGGACCGACATTAGCATAGTTGAGGGTTATCTAAATCCATGCGATAAATATAACCATGACAATATAGTACAGAGCATGCTTAATCAAAACCATAACTTGGTTAAAACATCAGTAGTGATAAAGGTGAACAATGAAGATAATGTACATAATCCCTAAGGTCCCATTCATGATCACTACATCCACTCACTTTTGTAAGTATATATACACAGTAAACATAAGGGTTGGGTCCAATACCTTTCTCATAACAAGTATATTGCCCAAAAAGAAGTTCAACAACAAGTAAAATGAAGCATACATCAATTAGTCTCAGAAGTAATAGTAGTAGATGGGTCTCATGGTCCCCCCCACTCAATGCTACTCCACCTATTTACCCTTAGTACTATTGCGCTCCAAATCTAAGACATTACAAAACAAAGCAATGTCTCAACAAGCTATTGGTTGTGTAGATGATCACATTTAATAAGAATACAATGAAATAGTGTGGTGTAAAAATATCAACATCACGTCAAATCTCATGGAGTAAAACATTTATATAGCATGTCAAATCATCAGTCATCCATAATAAATAGATCATGAAGGATCATGAGTCTGAACAAATCAATGATGGTCAAAGCATGGGTTAGTCGAAACACAAAGATATCGTATCCAATCACCATGGCATGTAAGGCATGAAAACTGCATGGTCATGCATCTATCAGAATCACATAAAGATTAGTTTTATTATAAAAAATATGAATGCATGTCACGATAAATAGGGCGTTATACATAATCATGTCCTAAGGGTGTCCCACTACACTCATATCACTGGCAATGAGTACTCATTCCAATTCCAAGGTTCCTCACATGTAGCTCGCTTAATCCATAGGCCCGCCCACATCTGACCGCCAACATAGGCTTTACCCAATATATCTGTACCACATAAGCATACAGAATAAGAGTATGGGCTACTATGCTGCAATGGCAACCACTCCAGAGTCTCAACCACTGCCGCTCGCAATCGACACTGAAACGAGAGACTTCCTCTTTCTCACATGGGAGGATAGACCAGTAGTAAGATTACCCATGATACCACCACCTATATACATTGCCCTCTTTTGGGGTTGGTGTCTAATCATAATTATCATAAATTCAGAGGAAACCCTCTTAGCATAGTACCCACCTGGCAGAAACAGCCGTCATAAAATAGCAAAACATGATATAAACCATAGAAACTTTCATGTGGAATAAATCTCAATAAGCTCAACTCAAAAGGCATGATAACATATCATCCGTCATGTATCAAAACATGAATAATCGTATAAATTAAGATGTTATGGTATCAAACATGTATAATGAATACATTTTAATGAAAACATGATAGGGCATAAAACACATGCCTCAAAGTTCTCAAATAATACGTCATGATCTATGAAATCATGGAAAATTCCAAACGTAATTACCTACCTCAAAAGCGCGGTACTCCAATCAAGCCCGTAGGCTATATCTACTCACGCACTCTGACATACCTGTCACATTATAAGTCACACCAAGTCATCTAATCACTTGGTGTTCTTAAATCCCAAGAATAAGTTACTCTAAGTGACGATTTCTCTCATTTGGTAGTTAATCCTATATTAATAGTCCAGATCATCTAATTAACCCTCAATTAAGCCAATCTTAGACTAGATGTTGGTTTTTCTAACATCTAAACAATCATCCCTCATCTTTGATCATCAAACCGTGTCATGATTCATTCAATTTGTGTCCCTTGATCAATAAAGGGTCGATTCCTTCCATCTTATGAAGTTTGAAGACAATCCAACAATTGGATCGTTCTTTATTACTTATATGTAACATCTGATCATCAATTCCAATCATTTTTATCATAATCCATCAAATTTCTATGTTTGTTTAATGATTTATATGTATATCCATATTTACACAATGATTTGACGGTCAGATCGCTCCTTGATCAACCAGTCCTAAGGCACATGGCCAGATTGAGAGTCAAGATCATTTTTCTTGACAATCACTTGATATCTATTCTTTTAATCCACTAGATCATCTCATATTTGATGTATACAATTAGTTTCTAAAGCCTGATCATCCATTGATAGGGCTCATCTAGGTTATTGGATAGTATTTTGTGATTTGATCAATTTAAAAGTGGTCAAATCAATGTTTTTATTTCAACTTCAGGTCCACGTCTTCGAGATGAACTCAACGGATGTCTTGGATAATGACTTGGACCTCTGTAGCTCCCACAATTGAGATTTTAGTGAATAAACAGACTAGAATAATTTCCTAGATAAAAAAAAATAAAAAAACAACCTCACAGGACATTTAAGGAACTGGAGACGTACCCTCATTCAATTGCTACTGGGAATGACGCATAGGTTGCCCGCACGCGTACGGTCGCGCCCAGCACGCACATCACATAACATGTCCCCTATCAGCTGTCGCTATTGCCGGAGACAATGACTGGATTTCGGTCACTACAGGCGACGCATAAAGTATTCAAATCTTGCAATTTTTATGTCATTTTGTTTAGATTTTTGTGTATTTTTATTTTATGACACTTTCATCAATTGATTTTGCCTAGATATAGGGGTTTTAACTGATTTTGTGAAGTTTAAGAATTTTCCCCCTCTTCCTTTTTTCAAGTTTTTCGGCTTATTCAACCATTGGATTTTCATGAGATTGGAAGGGTTTGTTCTTGAGTTCATCATACATAAGTTGAACAATTCATATCACCAATCTGACAATGTTTCACTGGTTATTTTTCACAAAATAGTACTATTCATTTGGTCAACAAAAAATGGCATCCCATTGTCATTTCTGGTGCCAACAAACAAAAAAATACATGGAATGGCCATCAATGGAAAGGGGGAGGAGAGTGTGAGCCTACCTCCTTAGTCGTGCTAGGCCGGTGATGCCAAATCCCATCTCCACACAAGGAAAGGGAGCGAGCTTTACCAATTCCAAGCAACTAATCAGTGTTGGGGCATTGTCTATGGCATGCGAAACTGAAAGTGTTATGGGTAGGGAGGGAAAACTGAGAGGGGAAATAAATGAGGGGGGGCATAAATATCTGATTTATTTATTTACATTAAATGCAAGTATGATTACTACCCTCTCATAAATGTCTGTAAGTGTGGGTTTCAGTGCCTGATTTGTGAGCCCCACACTTGAATTCTCCATTTTGCCCTCCTTAATTTATTTATTAATATCAAAATTAAAATAATTAGCAAATTTTCATCCGGTCTTCAATTTTAGCATTCTTAGTGTCGTTAGACTCTATTTCTCGTGTACATTCCAAATATTGAGGTTTTATTCTGTGATTTTTTTTAAAATCTTTAAATCCCCAATTTTCTAATTTTCACAAAATTTCACATTTTTATGAAATTATGCATTTTCATAATTTTAAAAATAGCGTGCATTACAACGGAAAACTAGAAGGCTCAGAAAATTTATAAAAGTAGAAGATAACTTGAGTCCTAGACACCCACTTTATCATGGTAGGTCCACCTTTGGTTGATAAAAAATATTCAGCTGATTTTATTTATTTTTATTGTCAATGACTAATAATTCTAAAGCAATATTGATTGTATAAAATTAAAAACTGAAACTATACTTTTATCGAAACAAACACAGATGGTCTTCAAAGAATGGTTTAAAATAAACGAGTTGAAAGTATTTATTTTGGCTATTAGAATCATCCAATTTTGATGATGTTTATCATTTAAGATATCTGGACTTAAGAAAAATCAGATGAATGGTTCTGAACAATCAAAAGTGAGGCCCACCATGATAAAGTTGGGGTGGAGCACACAAGTGCATGATGTGCATAGGACTAAGTATTTCTTATAAAAGAATTGGTAGAAGATGTCAATTGATCAGCAAACCAACTTCATCTGTTTAAGACAGAGGAGAATGAATGGTTTGTATTGCTCATTCAGGCATCATATGTGCTTCGTATAAATTTGTCCACTAATTTATCCTTATATCCACTGTATAATAATTGTTGATAGTATCATAGACTGTTGTTGCATAGCCTGTGATCAAGGCTTACAAATTCTAAGAGATGGTTGTTTTATTCTTAGACTTGGCCTAAGAGACTTAGGCTTAATGCCTACTTCTAGAAGACCTACTTTTTAGAAGTGTCCTTGCAAATATTTAGATATTCCATATGCATCTAAAATATGCTATGGACCATTGGTGGTGTTGACACATGTAATGATCTTGATCATCTATTGAGGAGGTGAATAGAGGTGAGCAACGGTAAATAAGGGTTGGTTCCTCATTTACAACTAGGCAATTAACTCAAGTGAGAAGTAAATGAGGTAAGTCCCTTTCTAAGTTCTCTCGTTGCTTTTGTAGGCGAGTGAGTGTAGCCCTTGCAAGTGAGAATGAGCAGTTGTAGGCTGACGTATGCTTTGCAAAGAAGTTGTGCACAAGTGCTGCACGAGTTAGGCAAAGAAAATGGCAACATTGTGACAACATGTTACACTAGGCATAGCCACTGTCAAGTATGTTACTTGGGCTAGAGATTCCTGGAACAACTTTTGGGCTATTAGGTCTTGTAGGCTATTTTCAAAACTTGAAATTTAGTAAGCCCAATAGTTAACAACTTGTGAGTCTGCCAAGGTGGATGCGAGCCTATTTGGATAGGCTCCTACAATCTTTGGTTTGTGCTTCAATAATTTGATCTTCTTCAAAAATGAACTCTTGTGCTTTTTTTGTTGAATGCTAAGTGTATTTGAAGCCTCTTAGCTACGAGACTAGACTATTGACCCTCTAGGCTAAGTGCTTGAAGCCAACTCTTGGTTAGGAAACAGGACCCCTAACCCTCTTTCCTAGTCTTAAACTGGAAATGATCTACATATTGTGTCCTCATAGGCCAACATGCCTTGAGCAGAAGAAGTCCCCACCCTTCTTCATCACAAGATGAATTCATTTTGTAGATCTAGCCATTCATCATGGTCTCAATACTAAAAATAGGCAACTAATTGTAAATCGTTGCATTTATATTATCATATCTACTTGTTTTCTTTGAGAAAATTAATAAAAATAAGTCACTAATTTTTTTATAGTGAAAACATTCAATATCTATAATGCACAGCTTCACCACTTTTGAATAAAAGGTGAGAACCTCTCTCTCTCTCTCTTCCAAAAGCATGTATGCCTACTCTCTATATATTACTATTGAAACTGTAGCTAGAAGGGGAAGGGAAACTCCTTCAAGCATGAATAAAGGAATGGCCCTATTGGCTAGGCTTATATAATTCCACTTATGTGATTAATCAAGCATAATTGAATAAAATGGATTATATAAGCCTTAAATGTTACACTGGTTGTTTTGGAAGAGGGTGACTAGGTCAATGATGTGGACAAACAAAAAAATGAAAAAAGTGTGTATACAAACCTTGAATAGTTGTAGAAATATCAAGTTTAGACAAAAGTACTATATTTATTTTCTCTTAGGTCATTGGATGATGTAGATCATTGGATGACTTTGATGGATGGTTGATCATTGGATGAGTTAGATAATTAAGAGTCAATTGCTTATTGAAAAATATTTTTTCTCTGCAGATTTCTTTGTTTACATTAATATAGATATTTGTTTATTTATTTACAATAACATAGATTAGATGGACACCTATAATAATGAACTTGAGGTTTGATTGCCAAGTTAAAAAGGATACGGTATAAAAGGATTTTAAGAATTTACAAAGATATTTTAGGAAAGGTTAGAAAAGATAGGCACAACCTATTCTAAGGCCTATTTATCCAACTAACAAGGTAGAATAAAATAAAAATAATAAATTTTTTTAATATAAACATGTCCCAAGAAAAAATAGGGTTGTAAGTCCTCAAAGAAAAACATCTTAGGAAAGAGAGATTATATGTTTACATTAATGTAGACTAGTAGATGGATGGCTTTGGCCATTAAGGTGAAGTTGAAAACTCTTTATTATATTGTTATAGAGATTTATTTGTTTATAAAGATGACTATTGGATAAAAAAATTTGATCATAAAATGAGATTTGATTGCTAACTTGAAATGGATATAGTTAAAGAGATTTTAAGAAAGGTGCCTAAAAAACAGGAAGAGATGGTATGTACAAAGAGATTTTAGGAAAGGTTGAGATGAGTTAGAGAGATTTAAGGAATTGATATGTGGCTAAAAGAGAGAGATGAATCCTCTAGGGGCCAAATTTATCTAACTAATAAGGCAAGATACAATAAAAGTAAATAAAAATTCAAATATGCTAACATGGCACGAGGAAAAATAAAGTTTTAGGTGCTCAAAGAAAAATTATTGCTGCCAATGGATTGAATTATGTTTGGATACCTTAATCAAAATCCAATTCGTTAAAATTTTCTCTTTTCACATTTTACTTTGAATTTTCATAATCCCAATCCAATCTTATCCATTCGTTTTAGTTCCAATTTTGGATTATAGCCGAATAACATCCCTCTTCAGTTGCTTTGGTATTTTTTATTCGAGACATAGGTTCCTATCTCTTTCCACATAGTCACGCATGTAGTTGGATGTAGCGAAATATATCTTGGCCATTTAGTAAAGCAAGAGTTGAGTTAATAATGTATTGGAACAGGTTCGCTAGCAATTTTTTAAATTATCACAACCATAGAAATGGATAAACAATGATATAAACAACTACAAATTTCTAGCCCCAAACTTTTGGTGTAGACTTTCGATGCTACTTTCCACCTGTCAGCTAACGATAGAGACTTTAATGCATTGATGATCATTTACATCTTTCATAAGCTTTCTAATCTTGAATATAGAAACCAAGTTAAATCAATAAAAAGTTGACACAACAAATGTAAAGGACAATAAGAAAAACAAATCAACCAAGTTTTGAACAAGAGAGAGAGAGAGAGAGAGAGAGAGAGAGAGAGAGAGAGAGAGAGAGAGAGAGAGAGAGAGAGAGAGAGAGAGAGAGAGAGAGAGAGTTTTAGCCTTTAAAGTCCTTCGATTTCATATCCTTCCCCCATACTTGCATAACACTAAAAGAATATTTAGTTTTAACCCTATTAATTTATGTTTTATAAGTTACATAAAAATATAAAGGGCTTTCAAATTATAATGATATAAAATACTACTTACACCCTGCTTGTAATGAAATAAAAATATAATATAAGAATATGCAAAAGAATATCTAATCCCTATTTATAAGAATAAATTAGAAATGTTTTGGATTGACAATCTGACTAATTTTGTTGTCGACCTAATTGATGATGTTTAATCTTGACAAATTGGATAATCCATTAGATTTGGAACTCAATCCATACATGATCTATTTTAAATCAAATTTTAAAATCCAAATTGAATCTAATCTATGGTTAAGATTTGACAAATCCATTTGGATCAGATTTCGGATAATCTAATCTAGTTGGTAGCCCTAAGAAAAATGTGATTAGCTTAATATATAATAGATAGATTAGATGAACTGTGTGGATTATATAGGTCTAGGTATCTAGGAGTGTCAATCATTTTAACTGCTTCATTTTATTAATGAATCTTCACATTTAATTAAAAAATGAAAAAGGCTTATATGTTATGCTCATGTCTTCTCAATGTATAACTTTAAGAAATGTTATGAAGATTACTACAGACACTACTCCAAGTGCCATATCCTTCCAGCCATAATTAATAGAGAGGGGAGAAGGAAGTGGACATGGATATGAAAATATCAACAAAAATGGGGTCTAAAAACTTTTCTGAAACTCTTCGAGCTTCTAAATTCTTTTAATTAGTTTCTTCTGTGATTGTATGTATGAATGGGTTCCAAAGGATTTGATTAAAACATCCTCAATTTTTTAGCCATGTGGCATTTGTATCTTAATTTCTTCAACTTCTATTCCTAATTGAATAACTCATTATATTATTAATTGAATAAGTTAGCCTCCTTAAAAGTCATTAAAAATTTCCTATTTATCTAATTTATCTAATTTTTTGTTATATTTGTTTGATAAAGAATAAGACTTCTAAAGAAAACTCTCTCTCTCTCTCTCTCTCTCTCTCTCTCTCTCTCTCTCTCTCTCTCTCTCTCTCTCTCTCTCTCTCTCTCTATATATATATATATATATATATCATAAAATCTATTTCTTCTCTCTTTCTTCTTTTTTCTAGATACTAACCTATATAACAAAATTCTAAATTCACTCACCTTATTTTTAAGTATGCCCCAGTTATATCTGTACTTATTTTTGAAAGAAGTAAGCTAGGCCTACTTGAGTTAAATGGTCAAATCAAGAAACAAATAGGTTAGCCTGTGTATCCATGAGGCAAATATACAGTATATACAACTGAAGTAGTGAAGTAAAAATAAGGAATTAGGAGACTTCTCAAGAAAAACATCTAAAACACCCTTTTAGGTAGGAATGAGCTTACTTACCAACAAAAAGAAAAGTTTTCAATACCATTTTCTGTGTAATCTGACCACATGGTATTAACTTCTTTTATTTTATTTTAATAGGAGCAAAGAATTATGAAGCAAATCACTCACAAACACTTCTAAATTTAATTCCCCGCCAACAAGGAAAATGACAACTCAAACCTGGAATCATAATTCAGGAAGATGCCTAGTTGTTTGTGATGGACTGCGCTAGACAGTTGCTGGCTATTTTATCCTACTTATCTGAAAGTTCTGACTTCTTTTTTTTCTTTTTTCTCCTAATTGAGCCCCTAGACAGGTCTCCAAACTTTCCCTTTCAAAAGGGGGGGGGGGGGGGTTGGGGGAGATGAAACAAGGATCCCAAACTTTATGACAATGTACCCTGTTTGGTATAAGAGTTGCTTGCTTAGGACTGCGAGCGTCTAGGTGCAACTGATGCCTCAACATGACATGGGCATCGTTTAAAATAAAAACTCTATGGATCTCATCCCATTATGTCTTGCTACTTGTTTGGGTTTTCTAGATTTGACGTAAAGCTCACTTAGAGAGAGAGAGAGAGAGAGAGAGAGAGAGAGAGAGAGAGAGAGAGAGAGAGAGAGAGAGAGAGAGAGAGAGAGAGAGAGAGAGAGAGAGAGAGAGAGAGAGAGAGAGAGAGAGAGAGAGAGAGAGAGAGACGTCATATGAGGTTGCTAAGCTCGTAGCTCTAGGTGTAGCCAAGATGGGAAACATGGCAAGCTTAAACCTGTAAGAAAACAAGATTTTACGAGTAAAGTAAGCTAAGACAGTGTTTTCCCTTAGTGGAGGCCAATGCATAGAAATTTCTAACCCCACTTATTTAGGCCAGGTTTAAAGAGTGGCAGATACTATCATTCATAAGATCTTAAGGGTCTTCAAACGTCAGGATATGGGGGCCATTGGGTCTTATCATAAAGAGAAATTTTGTGCCAACCTTCTTAGAGATCATTACCTCAACCTTCTAGAGACTGTTTTTATATGAAATGTCTCTTGACAGGTTCCTAGCTTAGAATAATATAATCAGGCTCTTTGATTGTTGATAGGTCTTCTTGAATACGATCGATTCTAGAATACCAGCTACATATACAACCACGTCAAGCTAATGCTGAATTCATTTACTAGATTGCCGTATCTTAGAATTAGGGGCAACCT
The DNA here is from genome assembly GCA_035236585.1 of Warburgia ugandensis. Classification (NCBI taxonomy): domain Eukaryota; kingdom Viridiplantae; phylum Streptophyta; class Magnoliopsida; order Canellales; family Canellaceae; genus Warburgia; species Warburgia ugandensis. The sequence goes on along the minus strand of CP141127.1, from coordinate 11,952,076 downwards.
GGATAAGTTTTAAATGGATCTAATTTGCAAGCAAAACAGCTCCATCCTGTATCATCAAAGTAAATGAAAATTTAGAAAAGAAAACACCATTTGACTGTAAACATACCTTTCACCAATCCACCGAGTGATAGGAAATACAAGCAAGTTGCCGAGAGGAATCAACCTAGTCCATAGGAGAAAGGGAACCTAGCTAGGAACTTTAATGGTTCTTCCTCCATTAATTTAAAAGTACAGTAAGTATAGGAGGACGAAATCTAGGTTGGAAGGAGCTTTTGAGCCTCACTTTATATATTCTTCAAGATGGATGGTTGTGTTTTTCCCAGAACCTAACTTCGAGAAACTTGCCAATAATGTCTAGTGCAGTTTCGAGTCGCTACTATCTCCTTTAGCCAGTGATTAGAGTTAGGTATATGCATGAATGATTTGCTTTGTAATTCTTCACTTGCATATTTTTCTTTTTAAAAAAAGGAAATATAGAAAACTTAAAAGGAGACAATAAGAACCGTATATAGAATCATCAATCATGCTCACATTCAACTTAGGATTGTTACATAATGCACATTCTTATCGTATACAGCAAAAGAACAAATCGATCCTCCATATTCTATGACCCAAACTATTGGTTTGCTGGGCCTCGTTAGGGATGGAACATACATGGATATTCTCTCACAAAGGGGACTCTAAGCTGTTGATCAGGGAAGGCTTTATCAGTGGATGTCGACTGGTGCCATTTTATTTGTTGGCCAGTCATTTAAAGGGCAAAAGTTACCAGTTGCAGAACTGTCACATGGGGTTGAATTTTGGTGCATGGCTCCTCTACTGCACGGCCTAGCAAATAAATTATTGAGATCAATAGGCAGTCAGATCCAACTTGTACTTTGGGTCTATAGTCTTCCAAGTTAAAGGGTGGACCCTTATTCTTCCAAGTGAATGGCCCAAACTCTCTTTGAAACGTGACATTGACAGACCTCTCTTTTCTGGTTTTTTCTTGGTTGAGGTTGGAACATTTTGTTTTCTTCGGACATTGAACTATTTTATTAAAAACTAACAAACATACTCCATTGTTTCTTTGGGAGGTCCTTGAGCATCCACCCAGAAAAGCTTGGAAATAAAATTAGGTGGATTGAAAATCCACTTATTAGAACTCCTAAAACTAACAGCTTCCTTGCAAGCGCTTCAGCTACCATATTCCCTTTTCTACAGAGGTTAAGTTTTTCATTGATTTAGTCTAATATATGACCCCTGTGGTCCCCCCTTCTCTGGACCCCGCATAGGCTGGAGCTTTGTGCACCGGCACTGCCCTTTTATATGGCCAACAAATGACTCATATGTGCGATCCTTGGTATGCTATGGTATGCTGTGAAATAGAAAAGTTTCAACACTCACTGAGCCATGTACTGGTATACATGCATGCTTGTTGAAACTTTTGATGTTATTTGAAACAATTTTTACCAACTGAACCATATTGAATGACTGGGGCATTGAGCAAGAAATGTTAGAGTTATGAAACCAATATCCTCCACTAAGAGAGAGAGACAGACAGACAGAGAGAGAGTAGTCCTGAAATTGCTACGCTTGTCTAGTTGTCAAATGCAATGCTCATGCTCTCCCCCACCCCCTCTTTGTCTTCCACACACTTCAATGGGAAAATCAGCTGACTTTTGACAATTTCAGACCAAAAGGAGATACAGAGGAAAGCTGGTTCCTAGTTGACAATCCATGATAGTCCTGGTTCCTAGTTGACCATTCATGGTAGTGTGTGAGAGTGGCTATTATTGGGTACGGGAAGCATAGTGTATAACCTTAGTGGCAGAGCCAAGAACACACATGATGCATGTCCCAAATGTAAAGCCTCTTTTCAAACTTTCAAACTCCTAAATACAACAACTTCCCATGAAGCCCCACCAGCACTACCACCCATCTCCATACCTTCCAAAATTTCCAATTTCAATACTAAACACACTATCCTTCACTCCCACTAACATATTTCCGGCTTTAAATTTTCAAGTCAAAATTCCACATCTCTCACTGTGTACGAGTATATAAAGGATACCAATCCAAATAGATAAGCAAAGGAAAACAACCATTGCGTGCTTTTTGTTCTTCATTTTTCCTTCCATCTTGAAGTGATGGTGGACTCTACATCAGCACCTTCGGCTCCTGCAATTCCAGGCACACCTGGGGCTCCTCTCTTTGGTGGACTCAAGGCAACTAGAAGTGAACATGGTGGAAGGTCCATTCTCAAGAGCTGCAAATGTTTTAGCGTGGAAGCATGGGCAGTGGAAGGAGACATGGCACCCATGTCATGTGCTTTACCACCCCCACCTGTCTCATTAGCAAGAAAGGTGACTAGACTAAAAACGCCATTTAGAAACCTTATTGAGTAGAATCAGTGCTCCACTAGCAGGAATCGATAAGGTTTTACCTTAGACAGAGCAAGTTCTAGCCCACATACCAAGTTTTGCCCATCTAGTCCATGGCCATTGTTTACTAGTCACTGAATTGACTCAGTAATAGGAGTAATGGACCAGATTCAATTATTCGCCCAAGAGCATTTTTTGGCACACATCGCCTCTCTCAAACCTCCCCAAGTCACTACTCTAATTGCTCGTGTTGACTCTTTCTTCTCAGGGCCGCTTCTTAGTCTACCTTTGAGTTTTTCGCTGAATCGACCACATTTACGACTCACCCGAGTCTCATGTACTCGACTAAGCTGAGCCGAGTTGACTCCTTTTGCTCATTACTGATTTTTCAAATATAGTCCTGATTCCTAAGAGCTAGTGTATTAGCTTCTTTTGCCTGCAATTCCTAGGGCCTCAAAGTCCAAAGACATTCCTTGGAAGGACCAACAGAAGATATTTTGAGGCTCCAATTGGAACTGCTTCCTAAGCATTTATTCCTTCGACATCATGTATATCACTTGCCACAGTTTAAACCACCTACTGAAACATGCAAGTATTCTTTCCACAATAATTGATTCTGGCACCCTTTATTGCTTTTATTTGTAGGTGTGTTAGTGATTCTGATTAAGATGGATGGTCCAAGTAGATTAAAAAACTAGATGGTAATTGAATTGACCCATCTTGTCCTGTTTTTATGGTAAGATCAGGTGGGAGCAGAATTCATTGGCACACTCATACTAATCTTTGCAGGGACTGCGACAGCAATCGTGAACCAGAAAACAGATGGGTCCGTGACACTAGTTGGTCTTGCTGCGTCTACAGGCCTTGCAGTGATGATAGTTATATTCTCCACTGGCCATATCTCCGGTGCCCATCTCAACCCTGGTGTAACCATTGCCTTTGCAGCTCTCAAGCACTTCCCATGGAAACTGGTGTGTCAGTTGATCTCTCGTAATAGTTAAAGCATGATCATTCCAAAAGTTTCTAGGTTGAATGGTGGGAATATTTGGCAGGTACCCATGTACATTGGTGCACAGGTTATAGCTTCTTTATGTGCTGGTTTTGCACTGAAAGTGGTATTTCATCCATTCATGGGAGGGGGAGTGACAGTTCCCAGTGGAAGCTATGGACAGGCTTTTGCTCTGGAGTTCATCATCTCATTCAACCTCATGTTCGTTGTTACCGCAGTTGCCACCGACACTAGAGCTGTAAGTGTACATGGATTGGTTGCTTTTGATCATGATCTTCACACCATCCGTGACCCTTCTATGATTTCCAACAGCCCGAAACCACTGATTAGACCATGCTACCATCTAGTATTTTGTATGCATGGAATTGGAAGGTTGAGAAAAGGCATTCTCCTAGCCATGTATTAGTCATATGCCAATTGGATGGTTAGAATCACTAAATTATTGTGCCATTTCATGACCATTCCTCGCTACGTGAATGTGTTCTTTTTTTGCCACGGTACATTTAATGGTTAATGGATATACCTTCAAGTAGGATGTCTTGGGTGTAGGTTGGAGAGCTTGCAGGTATCGCAGTCGGAGCCACAGTCATGCTCAACATACTTATTGCAGGGTAAGCTGCTGAAAACATCCTTTCTTCTTACTTGCTCCAGGGAACTTGCTCTGTTTTCTTATTACCTTACAAAAATGTTTAGAAGCGGGTTAACATGTACCTGCACGAGCTGCCATTAAGGCAATTTTTGGGAGTCCTGGTAAAAGTGGGCGTGCAAAGAAGTGGACGCCCTCTACTTTGTCCTAGATGATGACTTCTTTTGGAAGATTCAAATCATTTATCTTGTTTTAAATGCCATAGATAGGCTGGATACTAATTTCAAGACCATTGGATTCTTATAGCCTATGTTATATAAGTTAATAACTAACCACTGGTTTTTTATATCTTTTTTTCAAAGAAAAAAACAAGTGGTTAGATCATCCAAATGCCTCGATTTTTTTCCTATAGATCACTTATTTCTGGGATGTCAAACAAGATGAATGGTTTAAATCTTTCAACAAATGTCCACTCCCATGAGCGCGGACTCTTACCAGCACTCTTTGAATAAAGAGGAACGTTTTGGTGAGGCATGACCTCTGAGTGCCACTGTACATTTACATAATGGGGCCTACCTTTGGCTAATCCAACCTGTTCATCCATTTCTCCGGTTTTCCTCTGGATATCTGGAGCTTAAAAATCACTCCTATGGATGATGTTAGCAACCCAAGAAAACCGTTTCCGTGGTTGAATGTGGACCGCTGCTTTCAGAAAGTTTCAACGTCCAATACTCAAACGTACTGTTCTTCAGAAGCTCATCAACCGCCCAATGGGCATGACTTAAGGCTCCTACATATCATTAATCGGAGAATCAGATGACTTAGGCTCCTTCATTAGTCAGAGATTCAGATGAACAGCCGGATCAACCAAATCTGGGGCCCGTTCTCTTGGAAATATACTTTCTACTAAACCCTGCTATAATTTTATACCATCCAAGAAAGGCGAGGACTGAAACAGTAAACATGATGGAGTAGGCTCGTCCAACCTACAAGCAAAAGTTTGGTCAGTTGAAACTGAACACACCTGTGATTGTGATCCTAGGCCCTTAATCAGACAAGTCTGTTTTAGGTCCAACCAAGAATACCTCTGTCCTCACCGTTCACAATGGTCCCCTTATGATAGTGTACAACATCAACTATCCCAATTCAACACACATGTTCTTTGTGGATCAACAGGTTACTAGAATGATGAGGGCACTACCACCGCGTTGTCCACTTCAAACAAGAAAAGTTCCACAGCCTTCCACGAAAAGTTGAAGTAGAAATAGAAGCACTTGCAGAAATTGTTGGACCAAAGTCAATCTGTCCAAATTGGTCCTCAATTTTGGGGGACAGTTATGCTAGCAAATGATTCAGCATAACCACTTGAGCAAGCAATCTTGCTTCGTGGAATGATTGTCGTAAACAAGGGCCACTGCATGAAAAGTGGGTGGGATTCTACACCTAACTCATTTTAGAGGGCATCTCTTGTTTGACAAGTGACACCCATCTTACCAAGGTTGCACTGTTTCCGGTAATTTTCTAGGTTGAAAACTTGTAAAATCCATAACCATCAAGTAGTTCACATCGATGAGAATAATCTTGTAATCTGGTTTTACATTTTGAAAGATGCTTTCATGGTGTGATATATAGGGAAAGCAGCGGAGCTTCAATGAACCCAGTCAGAACTTTGGGGCCAGCCATAGCTGCAAACAATTACAAGGCCATCTGGGTCTACCTCACAGCCCCTATTATTGGTGCACTTTGTGGGGCTGGGCTCTACTCTGCAGTCAAGTTGCCTGAAGATGAACCTCAAGACAGGGCAGTAAACATACGAAGGTTCAGAATGTGACGAAGGCCAAAACATCAACTTTGGAAACTTTAACAAACATACTCAAATTACTTCAAAAGAATACGCAAATCGCCAAAGACTCCAAGAGTACAGCGATGATGATTAAAGAGGCAGCACCAACCACAGCTGAACAACATGTATTTACTAAAACCAAGTAGATTAAGAGACCCTAGCGACAAAATCTTGGGCAGGACTAAAGAAGATTGGAGAGACGAAGGGAAAGGAGATTGGAGAGTAGTTGAACTTTTGTGGTTTGTCCACTCCTGTCTATAAAGTAGATTGGTGTTTCTGTTCTTCCTTTTCCATGTGCTAACAGGTGACAGCTGACCTGTAAGAATGTTTGTCATAGTGCCTTCGGATATGATCTTATCCTTGTGTTTCTCATCTTAAAAAAAATGGAGATTTTATGGTTCCTGGGTCTTCATCAAATTAATGAACATTACAAGCACATGAACTGGAGCATTTGGTAATCCAATCAGGTTCAGATCAAACCTCCAGTATTATGGAAGAACTTAAGAAAAAACAAACTCTCCATCACTGCAGAGGTCTCTCATTAGACTTACCATCATGGTCCCAAAGTGCATCACGTCGAATTGGAACTCCATTGAGTCGATGCAGCTTTCGACCTTTCACATTTTGCATCCAAGACTTGGCTGCTTTTTGCCGGGTCGAGGAAAAAGAGCTTTATCAGTGAAAGAATATACTTGTACCACATACACTACCACCAGTAATATTAAATTAGATCTTTGCATTTTCTGCATTACCCGAGACCTCCGCATTGTCTCCGAGTCAACTTGTTTTGCAAAGTCCACATTGTGTCCTCATTTTGGGTTTCGACACCATGCTTATGGTTCTTGATCCAGCAACAAACACCTTGCTTACTGTCCTTAACAGAGCTACGGGGAAAAGGTACCCTCAGACCTGCCAAACTCTGAAGGAGCAGACAAATTGTAATTGCGTGGTCAGTGTTTGTAATAGTTTGAGTTTATGGCTTTGCTAAGAAATGCAATTCAATGACAGGACTTAGTCCAGATGCAGATTCATCTCACTTTTTCTAACAATGATATTGGCTAGTCAAACAATTACCAAACATGGAGGTACTAGTATAGCATTCAGTGAGGAATGTGAATCGTTATCTCTATATGCTAATTTCCAGCAGGGAGAAGGCAGCAAGTTTCAGTGTTTCTTGATCCACATCCTTTCTTCTCACTAATACAGCTCTTTCATTAACAACCAGCGCCCCATACAAGAATTTGGTCGGTATAGAATCAAAGGCTTCTATGAGTTGAAAGTATGTTAAGCATCCAATCCTGCTAAACTACTTTGACCCTCTACTACACTCTCGCCCTATAAGCATTGCAGAAGCACATATTGCAGTAGAGGCATATATTAAGATTGTACCCTTGGTTGATGAACCATAGCTAATTAAGTACCCAAGGAACTACAACTTTGTCTCTGCTCAAGCATATGTAGATATACAAGCCATAACGTGAGTGTTTTTCCATATAATTTAATGATTTCATGAAGATAGGAGTGACTCAGAGAGTACCTATATATATTCTTAGCATTGACCAAAGATAACTTTAGTTTGCTTGTGAAGAAAGAGAGCGGCATACTTCATCAGGTTCAAGTGCAAAAGACAGTGAGGAGCAGTTCCACACAGCAAAACCTGTATTTCATGTAACATCAAAGAAAACTTGTTCCAGGTGAAAATTTGAATTAGTAGCCAGGAAAGAAGAGACAGAAAAAGAAACACCACTAAGAAGAGCCAGGACTTCGATCTCTGAAATCCCAATTGCAGATCTAAACAATACAATTGCTGCAAACACCTTCCATGCAAATTGCTTATGGCTTTGAATATGGCAACTTAAGTAATGCACCAGGTTAGACACTTTTACAAGCAAAGCGGAAACTACTAGTGGCAGTTTCCAGACCTGGGAACATGAAAAGATTTTCACTATTATCTCAGTGCCAATTGCAGATCCAAACAACAAGTGACAAATATATAATTCCTGGGAACACCTTTCATGCAAATTGCTTATAGCATCTTTTGAATATGGCAACATAAGTACTGCACCAGGATAGACACTTTCACAAGCAAGGCAGTAACTACTAATGGCAGTTTCCAGACCCCAGTCACATAATGTAAAGCGGAAACTACTAGTGATAGTCAGAAACTGCCACGCAATATCATCATCTCATCACAAACATAATGTATAGCTTCACTGTGGCTTTAGTAGTGCCCTTTGGTCTCTCACAATAAAATACATGAGTTTACAAGTCTGGACAGGAGTAACTTTACTGGATGGCTCTCGAAGACAAAATTAGAGGCCTACATATCCTGACATCATCAGAATCCACCAAGGATTCCACTTTTCACATACCAAGGTGCAATATCAGCTCCACATGGAATCATTAATCCTGGGCGCATTTCATACCATATAGCTCCACCATTAAAAGCCCGTGATGGTGAAGAAGGAAAATATCTAACCTTTCAAGCACTCCACTTTCACACACCAAGGTATAATATTGTCCCTACATGAAATCAGTAAATAGTCATGTCAAATGTGCACAATATCTCTAAGAAGAGTAGTTGTTCCATTGAGAAGCATGAACTAGCACAAGAAAGTAAACATAAATACCATGGCTGTAGTTTCAAAGATACAGGAGCAATAACTTGCTTACCATAACAGGAGGATGACCCTATGATCCACAACAGGAGGATTACTGTCTAAGATGAACGCATGTGGTTCAAGTTTTGATTTAGGTCTTGCAGGAAATAAGTCTTGTGTTTAACATATCATTCTCTCTTTCCACTTGTTGGGGGAGCTCTCAAGGATCCTAAGCAAAGAGAAGATAAAGTCTCCACTGTAAAGAAATTTATTAGGAGAATCCTGCATGTACATAGAGAGCACAGTCACAATATCTTCTAAGAAGAGTAGTTCTTCCATTGAGAAGCATGAACTAGCACAAGAAAGTAAACATAAATACCAAGACTGTAGTTTAAAAGATACAGGAGCAATAACTTGCTTACCATAACAGGAGGATGACTCTATGATCCATAACAGGAGGATAACTGTCTAAGATGAACGCATGTGGTTCGACTTTTGATTTCTGTCTTGCAGGAAACAAGTCTTCTGTTTAACGCATCATTCGCTCTTTCCACTCACTGGGGGAGCTCCAAAGGATGCTAGACAAAGAGAAGATAAAGTCTCCACTGTAAAGAAATTTATTAGGAGAATCCTGCATGTACACAGAGAGCACAGTCAAAATGTAGATAACAGTTGACTAAAGCGTGTAAACACCATGCTTGGAACTTCAACAGATCAAACTTAAACAAATCTAGAAAAACTTTTATGATCTTGTGTTTCTTTCTCACCTTTGTTACTTCATATAGGAAAGAAGCAGCGAGTTTAAGAAAATTTCTGCAGAACATATATGTTAGATGTGTATCTCACACAGCCACCATTGAAAACCTGATGTGGCCTTAACTCCAATGTTTCAGGATTATCACGTAATATGTCAGAAGTATGTCTAAATATTTGGATGCATTATCTCTTTGATAAATCTTGTTTCCTTGTGTTTACAGTTTGAAATTGATAGTATACTAATTAGTATAAAATTCATTTACTTGTGTTTACAAGTTTGAAATTGACAGTAGACTGTTTTTCCATCAATGAACAACAGCAAGGGATTTTACTGGTTAATGTTGAACAACTTCATGCCCATACTAGACATTGACACACCTTGCATAGTTTGCCTGACATTAGCTATGTGATCTTGTTCTCATGTATGACAAGAAGAGTAACTTAGGTCCAACTTTCAAGGCGGAAATGGACATCAAAAGATTTAAACAGCTGAAACAGTTCTTAATGAAAATTTTTGGTAGATTTAGAATAAAATTAATTCGAATAACTTTTGTTTGCTATTAATTATAAGTTCCAAAGAAATAATGATATAAACAAAGGAGATGGTCTATCATTTCTTTAGGATACTACTGCAGGGGGAGGGGGGGCGCAGCAGGGTGTTGAAGGTGTTCTGCACTTTGCATTCATTACCTAATGAATGTAAGTAATACATGAAATTACCTTTTCAACAAAAGCTATATAATTAATTCAACCCAATCGGTCCCTACTTAATGGATCACCAGTAGTCTCAGTCAGTGCCCCTGCTTCACATCTAGACACTTCAATGTCATCAAAAAACGTATACAGAGAAACATATCTTTAGATTTCTCAAGATCCCCCTTTTGTGCCTTAACGTCAAGAAAACAGTGGCAGCTCCACCATGAAGTACTGCATGAATGTTCAGCTAGACTGGTTTACAAAAAACACAGGTGAACCATTGCAATTTCTTCTTTGCATGGGTCAATTCCAAATGACAATTATGTCAGTCAAGATTATTAGTTTGTAACTCTGTGTGAAAGAGTAATGTAAGAGAGCCTTACATGTCCTACCCACAGAAAAATAGACATCTACAACTTCACTTGCCATGGCTCTAAGAAATAACAAAGTGAAGCAGAAACCAAAACAAATAATGAAATCACTGTGCTACTCCAAGAAAAGCAAATAAAGATATCATGAGCTATGATTCATGTGACTAGGAAATGCTAATACCATCTTTTATAAAAATCAACCACTCACAATGATTTGATAAAAGATGAAAAGGGACTAGCCTTAAAATTGAAGTTCTGAACTTACTGTAAAAGGAGTTGGAGTCACTAATTAACTAAAATCTTCGTGAGGATTTGTCCGTCCATCCTTTATTTGATGCTCTAAAATGCACAATAAAATTACGAAAAATATGAACCACTTCAGCATACTATCATCCATATTCCTTTTTTCACTATATCCGCAATATCTATGTGTTGGGAACTTTCATTAAGGTATTTTTATCTCTATCATTATTCTCTACGACAACTTTGCACGAAAGCATTCTTTTTAATTAGTTTTCTGCAAATATTTAATCAGAAATTAGATGAGTCACCATCTTCTTTTGTTTTTAAATTTGTTTAGCGACCTCGCTGCTCTAAGCTGTTCTTCTATAACAAGTATAAGCTCATTAGAAAAGTACATACAAAATAACATGTAGATGCATTTACCAAGATGATCATTGGAAGATTAGTACGTTAGTTGAACGCAATATCTTCCAGTCACTACCAACATCCTCTTTATCTAGCTAATGACATGAAGGAACAGAATTTGCAGGTTCAAGTTCAATAAGAACAAGAAACTATTCCAGAACCTCTACAACCACATTTAAACATGGAACATAAATATGATACAATCAGCAAAAATGTCTCATACACAAAATTCAATGAAATAAAGCATAAGAACTCACGTGATTCCTTTTCAATGTCTCAATGGTTCTTCGAAACCTAGAGCTTACTAAACCATCAAAATCCCTCCAATTCGAGCTTTTTCATCCGGAAATTTCTTCAAGGAGAAGGATTTGCATGCAGAAAAGGAGACTGAAGCGATTAAGATGCCAAAAAGATCGGCCAAAGCGTCTTTGAAAGAAGCCCCAGCCGACTTCCAGAATCCCATTTCATCTGCTACTTCTTTTGCCGTACCGGCTAGTAGAGATACAAGAGATCCGAAGCAGAGACTCCATCTGCGCAGGAAAGGGTAACGACTTCGATTTGAGAGGGTTGCTATGGAAATGGAAATGAAAAAACAGAAGAGGATGTGGTAGAGCTTGTCCAGGGCGAACCAGTCATCTCCGTTCTCCATTTCTGTACATGGAACGGTAGCAGAAGTAAACGTTTGATCGAGAGAAAGACCCTTAAACGCGGAGTCAAAATCTAAGGAAAAGTTGCCATTCGAACCTGTGACTTAGAGTTAGGGCCGACCAACTGCACGAACATCTGTTGGCTCGTTTAACAGTGCATTACTAACGGTGTTAAATCGGGGGGGTGGGGGAGGAGTATGCAACTGCGTTTTATTTAACATTATCACAGTTAATATGCTTGGTGTTATCTGAGGTACGTCAACCCCTTTTTATAAACTTATTTTTGTAGACTTATTGCATGCTGAACCTTAGAATCGTTAGAGGAAAACTTGCAGCCATTGATAGTCATTTCACTTGATTTAGTTGTTCTCCCAGAATATGTTAAATAGTCTACACTTATAAGAGGATACTATGCCGATTCATGTGTTTTGCAATTAAAGATTATATTTCTTATTATTATAATCTACAGAGATTGATAAGCCTTAAGAAGAGTGAAACTGTTCCTATTTGGTTTCTCATGAAATGCTATCTGAGTACCTGGAGTGAGAGTTGTAAGGCATGTCATTCCTTGGTGAGACGTTGATTTGTTAAATGAGACGTGATAAGAGGCAAAGGGTGAGAATGATTGTACAAATCAAAAGGTAATATTGGGAGCTCATAAAACACAATTCTGAAGTTGTAGTTTTGAACCAATTTCATGCTATGTCAAATGAAGTTTTCAATAGTCTTAATAAGCTTGCAAACTATTAACTGTAACACTTGACACTTCCCAAGAACTGCAACTTCATTTGACAAGAATAACATAGTGAAATATCATGGCATATCTCAAATGTGTAGCTTATTTAACAATGATATCTTGGGCATATGTGAGACATCAATTTTTTTTTTTTAACTACGATATATTGTGCATATGTGAGATATTAGGTTTATTTAACATTATCACAGTTGATATGTTTGGTGTTATCAGTTATATGTCAACCCCTCTTTATAGTATAAATTCTCATTGTTTCTAGAGAGAGAAAAATAAACTTGAAAGTATATTTTTTTAGAGAGAGAAGAAATGAGAGCCTTGATTATCTTGTCTCCTTCCTCCTCCTGTAAAGAAGAAAAATCGGTGGAGTTTTCTAGTTTGGTCCCAAAAGTCTGGTGCCTTTCTTGTTTAGCCTTGTTGTGCAAATTTAGTGGAGTTTTCCTCCTATTGCAAGTGATGACTTTGCTCCTTTGTTAGTCTCCCACCAACAGGTATTCTCTCTCCCTTTATCGTTTTTCCTCTTATGAGGGCTTGCAATTTCTCTTCTAATATCTACAATTTTGAGGTTTCATTGCTTTTACGTTCTTCTTTTGTTGTTGTGATAGAGGTCAATTATTGATTCTCTCATTTGTTATCTTCTAGGGCTTTGATTTTGGACTTGTTTATAAAAAATTAGTTTTGATTTTTGGGGTTTACTCTTCTAGGGCTACGATTACGATTTTAGGTTTTTATCTCTTAATATCACTTGTGATTTTGGGTCTACGATTTTAGTTGTTGTAATGTTGTCGATATGTAGAAGGGATCAAACTACCCTTCATTTCATGCTTCCAACCAACTAAAAAAATTCTTCTATAAATTGCCAGAACTCGCCAAATGCCATATTGTGATATTCTTTGGTTTGTTGTAATATTTGGAGAGAATTGTGTTTTTTAATATTAAGAAACTTTAGAAACAAATGTTATGTAATGGAGAGAAAGAAATCATCATTCTCTTTCTATCAAGTCCTTAATTTCCTCATCGGTGCTCTTCAGCATCAAAATCCAGGACACCTCAACACCATTTCACAGCATCCTCATGTGAGAATCCCATGCTCCTCAAACATTCTAGCTTAGGAATCAAGGTATTCTCCACAGTGGAGACCTACAAAATTGAATCATGATAAGCAAGTGCTTCAGTGTCCCTAAAACCCAATCTATGCAAGTAAAATAGAGCTGGTTTAGCTAATCTCTGACACTTGATACAAGTAATCTTGGGCATTTCATTGACTACTTTTCTGAAGTTCATATCTAGGACTTTGAGATCTTGATAAAGGAAGTTGAAAATAGGTTTGTAGATCCTATCTTTCTAGTTCTCATTTAGGTTTCTATATTTTTGTTGCACTTTATTTCTCTGGAGCTAAAGGATCCTTACATGCCATGATAGACTATAATTGGTTGTGCAATAAATTAAATGTTTTACACAATCAGTATCATACTTAAGTATTCTTTCAAAAGTAACTATGCTATAAGAGCCCAATTTATTCTTGGATGTACTGAGTCTCCTTAAGGTGTAGTTACTTTTGTGGTAGCTTGAAAGTCAACCATGCGGGGAGATGGAGAAATTTTCAAGCAAATTGCCAAGGAAAACCAGTAGCAAAAGGTAAACATGCACACACAAATCAATAGGCTAGAAAAATGGTTAATAGATAGGAAAATACATGCATTTGCATGTTCATGATCCATTTAGCACTGAACATACTAGAAAATGCAAATGAAAAAAATTTGAATAGAGTTCAGATTCATCACTTTCAAAAAGAGCATGTCCTACCATATATTTCATTTCCTTTTGTATCATTATCCTACCCCTAATCGGGATAAGGTCTTGATGATAATGAGACTTGTAGCTGAATATTTTTGTAGACTTATTGCCTTAGCCTCCAAGCCACGTGCATCCTGAACCTTTAGAGGAAAAGTCACAACCATTGACAGTCATTTCACTTGATTTGGTTATGCTTCCAAAATATGGTAAATAGTCCACGCTTGTGGGAGAATACCATGTTGATTCATGTGTTTTGCAATTAAAGATGTATTTCTCATTATCATAATCTGCAGAGGTTGATAAGCCTTAAGAAGAGTGAAATTGTTCCTATTTGATTTCTCGTGAAATGCTATCTGAGTACTCGGAGTGAGAGCTGTAAGGCATGTTATTCCTTGGTGAGAGGTCGATTTGGTAAATGAGACATGATAAGCGGCAGAGGGTTAGGTAAATAGTCCACGCTTGTGGGAGAATACCATGTTGATTCATGTGTTTTGTAATTAAAGATGTATTTCTCATTATCATAATCTGCAGAGGTTGATAAGCCTTAAGAAGAGTGAAACTGTTCCTATTTGATTTCTCGTGAAATGCTATCTGAGTACCTGGAGTGAGAGCTGTAAGGCATGTTATTCCTTGGTGAGAGCTCGATTTGGTAAATGAGACATGATAAGTGGCAGAGGGTTAGGTAAATAGTCCACGCTTGTGGGAGAATACCATGTTGATTCATGTGTTTTGGAATTAAAGATGTATTTCTCATTATCATAATCTGTAGAGGTTGATAAGCCTTAAGAAGAGTGAAACTGTTCCTATTTGATTTCTCGTGAAATGCTATCTAAGTACTTGGAGTAAGAGCTGTAAGGCATGTTATTCCTTGGTGAGAGCTCGATTTGGTAAATGAGACATGATAAGTGGCAGAGGGTTAGAATGATTGTGCAAATCAAAACGTAATATTGGGAGCTCATAAATACACAATTCTGAAGTTGTATTTTGGAACCAATTTCATGCTATGTCAAATGAAGTTTTCAATAGTCCTAATAAGCTTGCAAACTACTAACTGTAACACTTGACACTTTCCAGGAATATCCTTCACACAATGATGTAGATGCATGTGGTGATTTTTGGAAATGTTGAACAAACAAATTTGCAGCTTGGGCCTCACACCTTTTCATAAGGAGACATGCGTGCATTGTCTTGTGTCTTCTTGAAGTTTATGCCCATATATGTGTTTGTGTATGTATGTCTACTTACTTATGGATGTGCCTGTGTGCATCCATGTGTATTAGGCTTATTAACCTATGCAGATTATGATAACGAGAAATACAAGAGTATCAAAACATGGTACTCACAGACCTCAACTACAAAAGACAGGTGCAAGGATTTCACTTTAATTAAAAACATGTATGACTATATAGTAGCAGCAATAGTAAACTTCAATAGAATGTAGACAGTATGACCAGTTTCACTGTTTCAATTACATATGAAAAGAATTACGGCAATGTGCTGTGCTTATTTATTTTGGTGGGTGTTGGCAATGTGGCATCATTCAATATCTGGTTTACTACTTCAGATATGTTTACATTCAAAATAGGGGTTGTACATAGTTCAAATATCATTTGTTTACGGTTCACTATTTCTCTTAGTACAACCAACAGACATGCTATAAGAGCCAATATTGACATTTTAATATGAACTTGTACTAGTTTCTCGATATGCTAGAATAGATGAAGAATCTATGTATTATTTCTTTCCCTATTGTTGGTAGCCTTAAAACATAGATAAACTTATTGAAGCATAGTTAAAACAACCCTCAAAGTGTAGCTAATTGTTCTCTAGTAATGTTGTTTATGTTTTCGAGTGCTAATATAGGATGAGTATTGTGGATTGCCTAATCTCACCAAAAGCCAACTGACATGGAGAACCAATGTCCTTGAGAACTCCTCCAATCTATTCCACATAAGAATATGAAACTTCAATTTCCAAGGAAAATTTTGTTGCTTCTTTCCTTTGACAAAGAGAAACTATGGCAGTCATCAGACCTTAATAGGGTAAATACTATGGTCATTGTTATGCGGGTGCATCTGAGACTTTAATGTTTGAGACTTGTTAGACTAACACTTTTACCATGGATCATATTATGAGTTCCTTTGTACAACATATCTATGTGCATTAACTTATAGTAAAACCTTAGGCTTCATGTGCATTAACTTTCATTCTTTCTCTATATTGTTAATCAAATTCACCTCTGATCTATTGTTCTCCTTAGAATAATACCTCAAACCGCATTGTATATAAGCTTTAGTTCATCTAAAAACTAGAAAACTAAACCCCAATGCAAACCATGAACTATACTAACACTTTAAAAACCGACCAACCTTTACAAAATTACTATAAGTAGAAAGATTAGTAGTTGTACTGCTTACAACTACACTCTTCTAATACATCCTCTAATTCGTATGATCTATTTGAGACCTTTTGATAGACTAAATAGTAAATACATTTCTTTTCAAATGCTACATAAAAAAAAAAAGGATAAAGTTCCTATGACACCTAATCTGGTTGATGGCAAAGATCTGGACACTATGTTTGAAGGCATATTTGAGGGAGACAATGTGGCCTTATAATAAATGGACTGAGGAACAAGAAGACTTTATCCTTAAAACACTCTATGATGAAATAATAGAGGGTAGAATCATCGCAACTGGGAGTACGCCAATAGTGCAGTGATTAAGGAATTGCTACTTTGCTTCAAAATCTAATTTGGAGTTGATTTAACCATGAAGTAGTTGAATACAAAGATAAGGCTTTTCAAAAGAAAGTACGTTACACTTGCAAAGTTAAGGAATGGAGACTCAAGATTAGGGTGGGATGTAAAGAGAAATTGCTTCCTTACAACTCTGGGTATCATGAATACCCACTTGTAAGTATTGCACTACTCCAGCACTATAGTACTACACATCACCTTTATAATGCCCTTAAAAATGTTTGTGTATATGTATAGTCAAATTTGGAGGCTCGTTGCTTATTTGGCAGTAACTTATGGAACTATGAACGCCTGGAGATGGTGTTGGGAGGGCAATGCCATGCGAGAATTCTACTCTGAGATTAATATTTCTGCAGAAATGAGGCATTCCAAGAATCAAGCATGGCTGGCAGTCAATATACACAACCAATTGAGGAAGTTTGTAGATCGGATATGTCAAACATGGATGTTGATGCATTTGACTCGCAAATCCCATATTATGGAGAGCAAGTACAATAGGACAATGATGGATTGCACCCACAAGATCCATATCAACACCTTCCATAACCCCTTATTTGCCCAACTACCTCCACAACAGCATCCTTGATTCCCTCCTCTAGGATTGTTAACCAGTGGTTGTAATCCACAACAAGGAGAAGTTGATAAGACCCTACATTGCCATTATATGATTAAATGAAGTTATAATGAGAGAGAAAAAGCATGGATAGTGACTTGTCCAATCGACCTTCATCAAGGATCAACTTGAGACCCTGATAGTATAAAGATAAGTTGGAAGAGCAAATAGAATTAAGTGTCGTTATCTTTAGAGTGATGTTGATTGAACTTAGGTATTCAAATCATATCTAATTGACCATGATAGCATCTAGTAGATCGTAGCCTAAGTTATGAGGAAGATTGTGGATACTTAGACATGAGTTTTCCAGAAAGGAAGTCAATTGATGAGACTAAGCCAATTAAGGATCTAAGAGTAGAATAGCTTCAGTAACAATTGAGTCAGAAGAGAAATGAAAAATAATCTAGAACAATGACTAAGATTGTTGATATTCCCAGACCTTATTAGATGCTATGACAAGCTGTAAAAGTCATGTTGGGTTTGGAAAATGCTGCTGACTTCGATTGGAAAGAAGAGCAGCTAAGCACTGATCGCTTTAGAGACCTTTGAGCTAGTAGTCTATAAATTTGGGAAAGGATCTACAAGTGATCGGATAGAATCTTTGTCTAGGTCTAAGAAAATGCTCTATACTTACTTGTGTGTATATGACAGCTTTAAATGCAAAACTAATTCCTAAGGCGGGATCAATCCCTATTAGATTATTATCAAAATCTTCCAATAACTTTGTTATAATCAAATTCTTTGTCGTTCTTATCAGATTCAGTCTTTTACATTTACTGTCATATCCATGTTATACTCCTCATAATATGTCAATTATTGTAGTCATCTTCTGGTCTACTCCATTATACTCAGGTTGTCATTATAAGATAGCAATTTACTTTTCATAAAGTTCCAATTAAGTCATCCAGAATTGAGCTAAGTTCTTTTGAATTCTCACTTTGATCAATCTAGTACAAGTCAAAGTTATCTATTAAGGGTTCCACCAATATCATCTTGTATTCTTATCATACTCTGATTCTCCTATACTAGTTTCCTTGTTTGCACTACTGCACAACAATCCTTAACCCCTAAGTATGTTAGACTAGAGTTTTGATAGGATTTGAGCCATCCAATACCTAAGTATTTGCTAGACTCATTTCTTCTTCACCTATTTACTTATAATGTATTTCTCTGTGATTTTATTTCCTCTTCTAGTCACCTCTACTACTTATTTTTAGACTACTTTTTCTTAATTAGTCTAGTCGTATATGACTTTTGGACATACAGGACTGGTTGTGAAAGGATAAAACTAGGCTCTGATACCAACTGTGATGACTCGAGTTTTCGCATGCATTTTTAAATGCAAAATTAATTCCTAAGGCGGGATTGATCCCTAGTTAAAAATAATTTTATAAAAATAATGCAATGCAACGGAAAAATCTTTTATTTTAAATTCATTTTGAAAACCCCGAGTGTCATTTACTTTTGAGATGAACAAAGTAGTTTTGAAAATTTCTGTAATCATAAATGTCTTCCTAGGTCTATCCAGTCATAGTTCACAACCCATTATAATAATTACAGGTACATGTCCAAAAGATAGAATATATGCTTACCTTCATACTTGTCTTTGTCTTCATTCTCTTGAGCGTAGTACTAACATTTCCTTATGCTTCTTCTAATCCTGTGTGGAGCTAATTTGTAAAAATAATATATTTTTGTCAGTATTCCTCATACCCAGTAGGTGATCTGGTTCTACTATTTTGAAAACTCATCATGCAACATGCATAATTCAAGGAGCTTTTCATAGAAAACATTAGTGATTCGTTTTTGTATAAACATGCATGTCTATGCATAAAATGTAAGCTCATTGATGCAAATTCTACCATGGAATCCTTTGCCAAAACCTAGTATTCAACGATATAAATTTGACTAAAATCATAAAGTAGAAATTAATAGATTCATGTAAGAAGATCTTTACAAACATATCAAACCAACGAGTCAAATATAATAATCATGAAACTCTCAAAATAGTCATCATTCAAAGCAGATGCTGGCATCACTATAAGTATCATGCACATGGTCTTTGGGCGAAACCCGCCAAATTGACTGGTCCCGAGTACTAGTATACGACCATCTCAATGCTATATGCATATTGATAACACTGAAATCATAGGGCCAACTATGCTCCTCCACAGGCTGCCTCATTCGGCGATCTGCCCACTTGGGACTCAAGCTTTTGTTCCTACCGCAGGTTGCCTCATTCAGCGATCTATGCACTTGGAACTTAATGTTTTATTCCCACTGTAGGCTGCTTCATTCACCGATCTGCCCACTTGGAACTCAAGGTTTCCCTATGCAAGTTGCATCATTCGGCGATCTACCCACTTAGCATAGTGCCCACCAGGCTCATTAGCCCAAAAAATATAGATATATGTAATCCAAATCGTAATCATCATAAATCATACAATTTATGCCATGCTTTTCAAAACATGTGAGCGATGCGTTCATAAAAATTAGTCCAATACAAGTAATTGCATTCAAGATCATAAGAAAAATCTGCATACTCATTATGCAAATATCATATCTCAAAAAGCATACTAAACACAATTGTCAGGGATAAATAAATCAATTAGATTTTTGGAAATGCATTTGAAAACTTAGCAGTATCAGACTACCTACCTCGCTGTCTCATGAATTGCGTTCTTCATTATTCGACCCTAACCCATCTTCGTGAAACCCTGGATATTAATTGATAACAAGGATTCCAATATCATTTTCCATCCTTTGTAGATCATTACTTAGACTTATAGATTAATGGCTAGATCTGCCTTTTAGGTTATAGGTCATTACTTAAATGTGTTTTCAGGCTAGATCTCTCATTTAGATCTAATGTTTAATGGTTAGGTTGCCTTCAATAACTTCATGTCATCAAGATCGTGTAATTGAATGGTCAGATCTCATAGATCACTTGTCACAATGCTCAAAACAGGTCTGTACTTAATTTGAACGCCAGATCTATCCTTCAAGGGCTGACACATGTACTTTGGGTTTAATCCTGAGCTATTAATCTCCTAACACCTCTAATGGATCAAGTCATGAGATCTGATCATCTTTGACATGGTAGATATATGAGAATTCTATAGTTTTTGGGCTATAGTTATATGAAATAGTTCTTTGATCCTAATTTTCATAGTCTGTCCACGTCGTCGATACAGATACAACAGTTCTTTTGGATAGTCAACTGGAGTTATATAGCCTCCTTAATTGGGTTTTTAGTGTTGTAAATCCATGTATGAACCAGATTCATCCATACCGGGCCCGCGCGTCATAGTTCCCAAGACGCGTGAGCGTCCCGGTCTAACCGCGACTGTGTTCGCACGCGTGCACATGCCTGAATGACGCACCAGGGCATGCATCCTAGACAGCATCGCGTAAACGTGTCTTCCGCGTGTGCACGCGCATGTCACAGCTCCCAAGGTGCTCGTGTGTCCTGATCAAGCTGGGACCGCGCCTGTACAGTTGCACGCACCCAAATTCCGCACCAGGAGTGTGTTCTTAAGCATGCATCATGCGCGGCGTCCCTAGGCGTCTGGTTTAAATGGATCTACAGATCCATCGAAGTCGGGTTTCCTCTAGTGATTCTCGGCTGGGAAACCACCAGATTCGGCATGGATCTAGGTCGGGAAAAGAGGAAAAACTAGAGGGCAAAGGGGTTCTTACCTAGGCAGCCTAAAATGGTGCCCTTCTTTTGGTGGTGTAGTTCCTACTACGCCTGCCGAAAAACCCTTGTTGTTGGAAAATTCGAGTGAAATCGCATGGGCCGGAGGAGGGAGAAGGAGAAGAAGGAGAGAAAGGAGAAAAAGGGAAGTGGGTTCAGCGTCGAAAAGGGGGTTTTTCGACGAATGCGGGTTTGCTCACGCCCTCTTGAACCCTAATCTAAAATGACCGGAGAAGAAGGAGAAGGGGATGGTGCTCGAGGGAAAGGGGGAGAGGGCGTTTATAGTCCTTGAAGGTGGTGCTGCCCAATGGCGATGGTGCCATTTTTCTGGCACCGCCTTGCAAAGGCGGTGTTGTTAGGTCTGCTGGAGGTAGGGGACGATGGAGGGGGTGTCGTTAGCAAAACGACCCCCTGTGTTTTTCAGGTCTTAATCATTTTGCACTCAAATTACAAAAATGCCCTTCATCTTCAAAAGCCCATAACTTGGTCATACAAGCTCCGTTTTCAGTGTTCTTTGAGGCGTTGGATTCCATTTCGAGTGTAGAATGTAATGATACTAATTTTTCTCCCAAATTACTTTTTTTATTATTTTAATTGAGATTAAACATCTATCTATCCATCTATTAATATTATTAAACATATATTAATTTTCAAAATAAAAAATTTATAATTGATTGGAAAATGGTAAACATCATGATTGATCATGGTTGTAAAAGTGATATAATAATATTGAAAAATTTGAGTCATTACAAGTTCATCACACAAAACGTTCTTGCATGCTATAATTTTGACATACAATTCACATACTTGCTTGCTGGCTTTGAGGGGGCTACACCTGACTCTTCTGTGTTGAAAGTAGAGGGTAAATCTATTATGTGTTAATATGTTTACATTAGTAGGTTCTACCTTAATGGTTCATTCGTTAATCATTGACATAGTTATGGTGTAAGGAAGTATTACCTGTTTGACAGGGGTTATGCATATTGGCAACAGTTTCTTGCCCCTTATTGAAAGACCAAGTATTACCTGAAGGAATTTGGCTAGGGAATGCAGCAACCACAAAATGCAAGGAAGTTATTCAACCTTCAACATGTATCTTTGAGGAATGATAGAGCAAACATTCAGTATTCTAAAAACTAGATTTTTCATTCTCAATCTTGCGCCTCTCTTTCCTCTTAGGACAGATTAATCATATGAAGGCATTATTTGTGCTGCATAATTTTATGTGGTAGGAATGCATTGACGATGCATGGCCAGTAGAGGAGATGGTAGAGAATCCTGAGTCTAAAAATGACGATGAAAATGACAACATACTCTTTAGAAGTGATTTGGATGAGGAAGTTATCACAATTGTAGACTTGGAGAGGGTGAACACCGATATGCAAGTGCTGCATTGGGATGAGGTGGAATGTAGGGTTTACAAGCAACCTTGATGAGTAAAGATAATTCATAAAGCCTGCAATTACGCCCTACTTAGGAGTCCACTCGTTGAGATGCTACTGCTTAGCGCACTTCCATTCTACAGAAACTTTAGTTCAATTATGTTCATATAAACAACTAGTAGTTGTGTGATCATGATAAGGACTATGTTGTTGTACTGAAACTCTTTTTTGGTCTGTTTTGTTGGTTTGTTATGAAAAGTTAAATGGTGACGACTTATACTAATTATATGTATTACTTACATAGCAAAATATATATACATGATTTCTTCTCACAGGAATGGAGCGAAACCCCAACCCCCTATGTGCATGTGGTCAAGGGCATATGCTACTACTCCATGTGCGCTCAAAGCCCAATTGTAGCAAGTGGTACTTACGTTGGGATGCCAACGAACAACCTATGGGATTGTTCATCTAGCTTGATGAGTACATACCAGTTGAGCTACCACCCTTACCACCAATTGGGATGACAATGCATTGGAGAGAGTAGCTAGATGTTAGGAGTTTCAATCAAAATTTGGTGTCCAAGTCTACTGACGCATTACATGACTGAGAGAGCAACTGTGTCTTACTTGTATTTGTTGCCCCCTCGTCGTCATGCAATGTAGTAGCATACATCATTTGTGGACTTCTACTTATTATTATCATTTCTATCATTGGATCTATCTTTATGTAAAACTTATCTTAAAAACTATATTTACTTCGTTAATACTTTCCAATGAAACTAGTTTGTTATTTAATGAAACTATATACTTCACTTTGAAGGTCCAACACTTTGAGGGTCAATGCATTCTGATTGGTTGATGCGTTAATTTTTATTTAAAAATATCAAAATATCTCTCATAATGTATATCAGATATCACCAAAAATATCACTAAAGATATCACAGAACATATGTCACGTATCACAAATATCACAAAAGATATCGTAGAACATATAACACACATCTCAAATGTCAAAAGAGACATCAAAGAAGATTTGCCAATAGAAATGCCCAACAAACATGGTTAAATGAACTCCCATCAAATATGTAGCGTGTTCTAATGTTAAAAATTGAAGGCACTTATATTTCTTATATATGCATGTTACATATAGTTTTAATTAAGATAAACTTAGATTGTTAATGATTAATAAAAAGAATTTAGAATTTTTGCTAAAAAGTGTTTTTTGTTGAAAATTCTTTTAGTGAATACTTTTGTTTCTAAATTGTGGACCATTGTTGTCTAAACATGACCAAATGGCTTCAATCAAGAGTAACATTAAGAATAGAGTTCTTTTATTTATATGTCTATATTTTCATACCTTGACATCAATATAGAATATTTAGGATAGTTATTGAGTCAAAAATTGCCTTATGTTAGCAATTAGTTTGTCTCTAAATTGTGAATCCATGTTGTCTAACCATGATTCAAATGGCTTTAATCAAAAGAAACACTTATAACAAATATTGTTGATAGTATATTTATACTTTTATGTGCGAACAATAGAAGATGATACTAAGTAGTCGAAGAAATATTTCAAATCCAAATTTTAATTTTGGGACAAAAATAATATAATGTACAAGTGATTAGTAGAAATTGGTAAAAGATTTTTCATAAAAGATTGCATATTTATGCTACATTGGTCTCATGGCTATGCTTCAAGTAGATTCACATCGATCTAGGGTGATGGATGAATAACCTAGGTAATGTTTGTTGAGTTGTTGTATTTTTTTACAACAGAATCTACTATCAAATTTTTGGTATGATCCAAACCATGCTTCCTTGGGGCCCAAGGTAATAAACACTAACATACAATCATTAGGAAAATTTAATTACTAAAATAAGTAAAGTGTAAATGTTTGAAAACATAAAATCATTAAGAAAAATATTTATTACACAGAGACAAATCATTTAAAAGCATAGGAATGGATAAAATAAAATCCTATATTAGACAAAAGCAAAGAGATAAATTATCTAAAACAAAGAAAATAAAAATGACTAATGTTAGAAAAATAGAACTTAAATTAGAAAATAAGTGAAAATAGAGAGGACTAACATTAGAAAATAAGAGAAAATTAGAAACTGATCTGAATTTATATTTATAGGAAACATTAGATTAAATATCCTCTGAAGTCTTCTTTTTTAATCTTTGCTAAAATCTTATTTTGAATTTTCTCCTCTATTCTCTTTGAAGTTTTCATGGAAAATCAAGAATAAAAGAAAGAAAGAAAGAATAGCATGAGATTTTGAGATAATTTAAGTAAGAGAGGTTTTAAAGGAGAGAGATAGTATATGTAAATCCTTTGAACCGCACTTTTAATTGTTTCTTATGAGAGAGAGAGAGAGAGAGAGAGAGAGAGAGAGAGAGAGAGAGAGAGAGAGAGAGAGAGTAACTATTATCTAGGGAGAGTCATAACTATTTAGGACTCTTCCTTCTAAAAGAAGAAAAGAGTGGATGGAGAATGCCATGGGCCTAGTGGTTGCAGTGAGCTTTAGGAAGAGAGAGGGTTAAGAAAGAGGGATAGAGTCATGATGTTTGTGAGAGAGAAAGTGTGTATGTATGTGTGTATGAGAGAGAGAGAGAGAGAGAGAGAGAGAGAGAGAGAAATTAGGAGAGAGAGAGAGAGAGAGAGAGAGAGAGAGAGAGAGAGAGAGAGAGAGAGAGAGAGAGAGAGAAATTAGGAGAGAAGATAAAATTTAAAGAGACTTAAAAGAGAAATTTTTAAAAAAATTCTACATGGCACTTCTCATTAAGGACAAGACAAGAAAAGCAACAATGTTTGTTACTACAAATATAGTTTTGCCCAGAGTTTATTACCTTGACCTGATGTCCAAGGTTCTTAGGTACCCATCAACAGTTTCAATGGATGGAACATGGCTTGTGCTTGAGACGTTATTATAGGTATTGTGCTTGAAAGGCAGTAAGAGGGAATTTACAAGTAAAAGTAAATGGGATCCCAGATCCAATTGGTGGATAACCCAAACCTCTCTTCTTGTGGGTCAATATTTAACATGTTAGATATAGGATGACAGTGTAGATAAGGGACTGACAAGTGGGGAGGTTCAGAATGCAAGAGTAATGCAGCAATTGCATAAATGAGTCAGATCCTAGAAAGGCTGGCTCTTCGTGAAGGCGTTATATCACTTCATCTTTGATCAAGCTCATACAGTGCTACTTTGGGGTATGCCCATTGATAAAGAAATGTAGGAGAGGGAGAGGCCTTACCATTCCAAAAATTTCTTCAAACGAAATCAACCTCAACCAAATCCATTTTGACAACAATAAAAAAGAAATTAAAACCACAAAAGTAGCTCAACTAGAAATTGCTATCTGCCCCAACAACTTAAAGATTGACCCTGAAAGGATATCTCACAAATTGCTTAAAAAGAAGCTGCAATTTGCAATGAGCAAATTGAAGGCTGGGCCCATAATGAAATCATTGAAACTACTCCAACAGAAAATGCAATCTAGATTGGAGAAGAACCTCGAAGCAGAAATGCAAATACAATCTGTTTTGAACGAAGTGGAGAGATCTGAACTCTTCCCTCATTTGGTTGATCAGCTACAACATCCCCTGATCTTCAACAAGTTCTCCAGGGTTTTGGCTATGAACCCCACTATAGATGGAATTCTATACAACAGACACGGGCTACAACAATTGGCCATGGCAATCTTGTTAAAGAGAAGATTTGACTGCATAGGAGAAATCCAAGTATGTGACCAACACAGACCATCGGTTACTTGGTCTAGGGTTTTAAAAGTTTAGGGATGTTCATTTGTTAAAATTCATGGCTGTGAAGAGATCCAAGTGAAGAAACCAACATTGTTTACCATACTTTACTAAAGATGAATTGGAGTCCAAAGTGCTTCAAGAAAATGGCTTTATTAGGGAATAACTTTGCCAAAACTTGCAATTGGGATGGATGGTTTTCCAATTACTGTTTAGGGAATGTTTTCTGTTTCTTTGGGTGGGGTCATCTAATTGAATGATTATAAGAAGATGATTCTTCTTTTCAATTTACTTACATGTTTCCACTGACTTACAACCACATGGAAAATGAGACTAAGTGCTAAATTTTGGATTGAAGTCTGAATAAACTACTTTTAGCTTATAAAGAGTAAATAACCAGAAATAATGAAAGTCTCATAAGTACAGAGGATCCTAAAAGTAGATTTCGAGTCACGTTATTGTAGAGATAATCGAGTTCCTTGCTTGCTCCGTTTTCAGAGTTTCTTCAGTGTTTAAAAGCATAAGATTCCGTTCTGGGTACAGGGCTATCATACCAATCTTCATGCCCTCCCTCACTTTTTACATGTATATATGTGTACAAACATCCGCTCAACTGACATCCACGAAACTCCAGCAAATGCAGGGCCCAGAGAAAGGGCAGACTACAAGAGTCTATAGTACACAGCCTTGCCTTGCATTTTACAAGAGGCTGTTTTCACACCTCGAACCCATGACCTCAAAATCACACAACGACAACTCTACTGTTCCACAAAGGCTCCTTCTCTTTATAGCATACCTCCCATATTATGTTTCAATAGATAAAGCTATATCATACAAAATCAGGGATATTATATCAACAACGGATAACTCCATTGCTAAAGATAAGGAAGTATTCGAAGTTTGACATCTGAGGCCATCTCTCGCAGATAGTTGTTAGTCCATAAGCTACATTTAAGGCTGAATCATATCGAAAATTGCAGAAACCAAACAACAGCAGCAACAATAGTGCGAAAACAGAGAAAAATCTGACTTATCAGCATGCTGATCAATTGTGGGCTCTTAAAGGACTGAAGTGGGCACCAAAAGCTGGTCATTTGTCAGCTGCACAAGTGCTAATACAGGCTTATAAACATGATAATAGAACCATATAAAGTTAATCAATTAGACGATGTTAACTGCCACAGATCAGATTGTAACAATTCCGTAGACTTGATCAAGTTGTAATCTAAATTTTCAAAATTCTAGTACAACCTAACTTCATATCACTGAAAGATACATTGAAACTAGCAAAGTTTCTGATTTTGAATCATTCACTCATGCTATAGAGTAAAGATGACTTCGAAAAGGAACTAGACTAGAGATGCGGGACTCTTCATACTGATGCAGGGAATCCCGTAGTGTTTGGTCTTAGACTGTTCATCAGGCAAACCTTATCTAGGATTTCTGATGTACAAAGTCAAACTCGTCGAGCAACAAACGAGCTCAGGAGCCCACTATAATATGATGGGCATTGGCCAAATTCATTCAACTTATTCCTTGTTGGCGCATTTCCCTAATGTAAAATTATCATTCTTTTAATTTTTCATCCTCCTTTCCTGTTAGTTTTTTTTGAAAATTTGATATTATTCACCTCTGTTTCTCTCTCTTAATACATTCCAGTAGAGGTGCTATCTCACAAATGCAGATATGATTAAGTTTCTGACTTTGGACATTGAGTTCAATAACTTTGAGATAGAAAGTTTTAGTAAAATTTGGTTTCTAACACAATTAGATAACAAGGAATCTAATGGTAAGATTAGATTTCAACAAAAACCAACCAATAATGAGATATTCAATCGCTAATATACCATGTTCACCAGTCTATACAACAGTACGTGTTAAGCTTCTTTAGTGAAATTCAATAATTTAAACTTTGATTTCTCACCAAAAACTGATATAAAACTCTTCCTAACATAAATTATAATATAATAAATATTTTGGATCAATAAAAAATACAATAAATTTAAAATATAAGCAAAATGCTGTTACTTATGTTTAATGAGTCCCAAACAGCATAGATAATATTATTTAATGACAAACAGCCCAACCGTCCAAGGGGAAAGATTTCACTGTTTCAGAATAACTTAATCCATGCTTATCCCAGTCCCAAACAGTCTCTTAAGGGCTCTAAAGGTGGCAAACTCTCTCATCTCGACACTAAGCATAGACCAAACCGATGGGCTTGTCTATATGTTGCAGATAGAAAGTTTTGCTGAATCAGGGCCAATGGGCACCCTTAAGGCTGGGAAGTCCTATCACTGCAGGACATACCTAAAACTGGATGTCACCCATCGTCAACTGATCAACCCTATATCCATCCTCCAGCTGTTGTGCAGCGCCCCTACTTTTCCATAATTGGCTTCGCATTTGGTTAATCATACCCATCCATCTGATTTTTCTTGCACAACAATCATCTATGATTTGTTGATTTTCAGATCACACAGAAACTGTAATTCTTACTCGTTATTTTGATGGGGGCAAATAAATGTAAGGCTGGAAGAGATTACGGCAGATCATGTGTGTTGTCATCAAAAGTACATTTTTCAGATCGAGGTTCCTTTACTCCTTGCGTAGTAGTCATTCAAAGTCAGAAAAATCAGATGATCATTTCCGGTCAACCAAAAGGAGGACCCATCATGCAAAAGTAAGCCCTAACTTGCTTAATTCACTTGATTAGACCAGCCTATCAAGACAGGCAACGATGGCGACAACATAGGTGGCTTTGGATGGAAAACTGGCCCTCATTAAGTGACTTCGACAAATTTCTAATTTTACTGAATTCAAAAGGTGCCATCCCGTTTACAAGTCAGCTTCTGTTTCATTGTCCTTGTAACTCCATTGTGTTGGTAATTGAGGGGTTAAATCCCTTCCTCGGTTGTTCCATACATTCCTGTATCTTCTCTGAGTTTATGGAACTCGGAAAAAACCCACAGATTATAAGTAGTCATTAGTTTCTGAAAAGTCATTTATAATAGAAAATGTACCATCAGCTAGGTAGAAACCTTAACAGTGGATATATAGAGAGAGCAAATTATTGCAAGTGTAAAGAGTACATCTTATTGGTTGAAAAAAAGTAAAAGGCAAAAAAAGACAAAAGGAAATGATAACTTTTTAATTTTTTTTTTCAGCCAATGGGGTGTTAGCTACAGCTTACACATGCAATAATTTGTTGTTGCTAATACCCCTCGTATATATATACCTAACATGCTTATCCCAATTGTTGTTTAAGCTTATGCATGGTGAAAAGGAGCACCAGAATGGTTTGGACAATTAAAAGAAAAAGGAAAGGGAAAGTTACAGTGAGACAGTTATTAATTCTATTACAAGATCTATTTTTGTTGAAGTAACGGATTCTAGCCAATTGAAAGAATCTTTTGATCCCAATTATTACAATTGTTGGGGATGCCCTCTTTTAGTGAGGAGAGGGTCGGTCAACCCAAAAGCACAAAATGGTTGAGCTTTCTACTAACCCTCACAAAATAACTGGAACTTAACCATTCTTTACCATTTCCTTTAGGTCCATTGACGTT
The DNA here is from genome assembly GCA_035236585.1 of Warburgia ugandensis. Classification (NCBI taxonomy): domain Eukaryota; kingdom Viridiplantae; phylum Streptophyta; class Magnoliopsida; order Canellales; family Canellaceae; genus Warburgia; species Warburgia ugandensis. Next base: position 11,922,221 of record CP141127.1, on the reverse strand, counting down.
ATTATGAAATGGAGAACCCACCATTAGCTAAGATTAGACCAACCGGAAGATGCTTTAACATCAAATAGCAACCTATCATATTAAGTGTACAATGGACCCAATACCACTTTAAAGTACTAAACAAGTCTGAATTAATTCAATGCCTTCGCAGAAATTCCTCCAATTGGTTTTAGATAAGCTCCATGGAGAGAAGCAGAGAACCAGCGTGCAAAACTTTCTAGATGTAAACATCTTCCTTAGCCACTCCATCAAATCCAAGTAGTCACTGACAAGTAATGTGATCATAGAGCGTGATCACAGGTAAGTTGCTTGAGGCGCCACTTCAACGAGGAGGTCACCTTTAGTTGATCTTACTTGTTCACCTGATTTCTCTAGTTTTGGATATATATAAATATATATATGTCAAAATTTAATTATAAAATAGACTATCTAATTTCAAATAAATGATTTTTTTTTTATTTTTTTTTAAAGTTCCTACTTTTTTATGGCTTGTGTTTTTTACTTTGAGCAGTCCAAAAGTTCTTACAATTTTCCCTCAACAAATTTTAAGAAATTAACATGAATGTATCTTATAAAATTCAAATTTCAAAAAATAACTCGGCAGGCTCTTAGATATTATTAGTATTGATAAGTTTGGTAAAAAAATTTAAATTAAAAAATAAACTCACATCTTAAAAATAAATTTGTTCTGAATTTTTCATGAATGATTGCCGAATTTTAAAAAATATTTGCCTTGCCGATTTGTTCTTGAATCCAAGCTCTTTTTACTATGATTCTACCATCCTAAATGACTATCTTCTCCGATGCGGAACATAGACTGTTGCTTATACTAATTTCTTTCTTGGATCAAAAGTAAAATTTGATCCACATTGTTTTTGGAATCCTGGACATATAGACTTGGAGGAAAATTGGATAAGTAGGTGGGACCAACTGAAGATAGGGGCCTTTATGCAAAAATGGGCCACACAGAGACTCACCACGGGTCGCTTTCCCTAATAGCATTACTCAATCACCAATTATCTGGCACAATGCCTTTTCTTCTTTGCATCAATCAATGATTTGGATCTCTTAATTGTCTAAAAAAACAGTCTGATGTACAAAGCTCTTATATATGCAAAGTCTGAAGAAAGGATCGATCATAAAGAATTTATAATACGCAATTTTATCTTGTATTTTAGCAAGAGATTATTTTCATGCCTTGACTCTTAACTTCCAAAGTCTCGCGGCAACAACTCTGCCATTGCTCATCTTTTAATGTGAGTCCAAATAGCTGAGAAAAGATGACGGGCCAGTAGGCGCCCAGGTATGTAAGTCAGAAGAAGCTTCTAAAGATTTGGACGGCCCGAACTGCTAGTGTGATTGAACCAACCGCTGTGTCGTTTGTTGCGCGACACCAAGACGCACTTCCGCTTACCACCTGACTGGCCACCCAAGTAACGCACTATACTGCCTCCCTTCCTCTTTCTTCAACTTCTCCCATTCTCTCCCAAAATCACCTGCTTCGGGCCCTCCAAACCTTCCGATCCAACCATTTCTTCCTCTAAAACCCAGGAGTTTCTACATTTCAATCCAACCTGAAAAAGTTCCGCGTCAAACTTCTCCCTCGCTGATCCATAGATCTACATCTAGATTGTATTTTAATGGCGACTCAGTCAGGTATGTGGTTCGTCCTCTCTATTTTTCTTATTTTCCGCATCTGTTTCGTATCTTGCGATGTTGGATCGTCTGCAAACTGTTCCAGAAACAGTTCTTTACTAGATTTCGAATCGGATTTCGTCATGGGTCAGCATCAGTTGAGAGGGGTGATCAAGGTTATTGATGACTGTTCTTTTAGGGTTAGCGAATTTGATATGATTAAGGGTGATGATGTACGGTGGTGGGGTGCATTAGGCGATGATTTTGAGAATCTAACTTCGGGGTTTGTGATCTCAGACCAGAGATTGAATAAAACTTATAAGAATGAAAGTTTTTTGGTTCGTTTGAAAAATTATACGTTGGATGAGATCCAAGTAGTCGCGGTTTGGGATTTAACAACCGCTTCTGATTTCGGACATGTTGTCCTTAGCAGTGTCGTTAACAGTTCGATCAGTTCGTCACCTGCTTCTAGCCCTAATTCAGCACCATCTGCTTCTCAGTTACAGCCGGGTGGCGGTGGTGTCATTCGAGAGAAAAAGCGGGTTTATAGGCAGCCCACGATGCTTGATAATTGTAGAAACATGTCACCTATATTCCGTCTCCGGTGGACAGTTAACCATGAGATCAATTCAATTGATATTGGGCTTGAGGCAGCTGTAACCTCTCGACATTATATGGCTTTTGGATGGGCCAAGCCTGGATCTTCGTCCTCATTTATGCTACGTTCTGATGTGGCTGTGACCGGGTTCACAGAGGATGGGATGGCTTTTGCAGACGATTACTTTATTACCAAGTACAGCGAGTGCTTGCTAAACAAGGATGGGACGGTTGAGGGTGTCTGCCCTGATACCATCTATGAGAGGGCGGATCCAATTGCCGTGAACAATACCAGGATGGTTTATGGTCACAGGAGAGATGGTGTTTCCTTCATTCGTTATCGGCGGCTGCTTGAATCAATTGACAAGAAGTATGATGTACCTGTGAATACAACTGATAACATGACTGTGGTATGGGCTTTAGGATTGATAAGGCCGCCAGATACACTCCGCCCATATTACCTTCCTCAAAACCATGGTGGTCCACGGCTCGAAAGATATGGCTATCTGAGTCTTAATGTTTCGGAGGTTATAAATGAATGCTTAGGGCCATTAGAGGCAGAAGATGGAAGCGGCCAAGATATTACTTTTGCAGATGGAAATACACCACTAGTTGTTTCGGCAGAACCAGCATTGCATTACCCGAATCCTCCAAACCCTTCGAAAGTTCTTTACATTAACAAGAAAGAGGCTCCACTTCTGAAAGTCGAACGAGGTGTTCCGGTGAAGTTTTCTATTCAAGCAGGGCATGATGTTGCTCTTTACATTACTTCTGATCCGATTGGTGGAAATGCAACTATTAGAAATAAGTCTGAGACTATCTATGCAGGTGGTCCAGAAGCTGAAGGAGTTCCGGCTAGTCCGACGGAATTAATTTGGTCACCTGACAGGAACACTCCAGATGAAGTTTATTATCATTCGTTGTATTCACCAAAAATGGGTTGGAAAGTTCAGGTGGTTGATGGAGGTCTTTCAGATATGTATAATAACAGTGTTGTTCTGGATGATCAGCAAGTTACTCTGTTCTGGACATTGTCAGATGATTCAATATCCATCGCAGCTCGAGGTGAGAAAAAAAGTGGCTATCTAGCCATTGCCATTGGTACAGGAATGATGAATAGCTTTGCTTATGTTGGTTGGGTCGACAACAGTGGCGTTGGTCATGTCAGTACATACTGGATAGATGGGAAGGATGCTTCGAGCGTGCATCCTACGGCTGAGAATCTGGCACAGGTTAGATGTAAATCAGAAAATGGGATCATAACATTTGAGTTTTCCCGTCTCTTGGCACCGTCATGTAGTGGAAAGTTGGAGTGCAAGAATATTATTGATCCCACAACTCCTCTTAAAGTTGTTTGGGCCATGGGTGCTCATTGGTCGGCAGGTCATCTAAGTGAGAGAAATATGCATTCTGTTACAAGCAGTAGACCTGTTCAGGTGCTTCTTATGCGTGGGTCGGCAGAAGCAGAGCAAGATCTACGCCCAGTCCTGGCAGTCCATGGATTTATGATGTTTGTCGCATGGGGAGTTCTGCTTCCTGGTGGAATATTAGCTGCAAGATACTTAAAACATGTGAAAGGTGATGGCTGGTACCAAATTCACATCTACTTGCAGTATTCAGGATTATCTATCGTTCTTCTTGGTGTCCTTTTTGCTGCTGCTGAGCTTCGGGGTTTCTTCATTAGCTCAACACATGTTAAGTTTGGATTAACCGCTATACTGTTGGCATGTCTTCAGCCTATCAATGCATCTTTTCGGCCTAAAAGACCAGCGAACGGGGAAAATTCTTCTATGAAGAGGATTATTTGGGAGTATTCACATGTTATTGTTGGGAGAAGTGCCATTGTTGCTGGGATTGCAGCACTCATTAGTGGTATGAAACACTTAGGGGATAGATATGGTGGTGAAGATGTACAAGGGCTTAAGTGGGCTCTAATAGGTTGGTTTTTTATTGGTGCTGTAATAGTTATTTACTTGGAGCACTCAGAAATAAAGCAAAGGAGAGAAGATAGAAGCTTGGGGAAAGGTAGTTGGGTATTGGGGAACAGCGAGGAAGATGGCTCTACTGATCTTCTGCACCCTAATAGATCATTTACTGACCAGGAGTCACCACCAGCTGAAAGAATGGAAGTTCAGCTTGAACCCTTGGGCAGATAGGCAAGTTCATTCTTTGTTTGCTTGGTATGAAACTTGCAGCATGGTTCTGCTTTAGTTATTGAAATCTTTGACTTATAGAGGTTGGAGCCATGTACTTCCACTTGAAGCATCCCTGCAATGTGCTGATTGATTTTTGTCCTCGCATTTGTGGTGCAGGAGGGACATTTACCTCCTAACTGGTTATTCAGACAAGCAATTACCCATGACATACAATTTGTATACGTGATACATTTTTGTTAGAGGAAGTAAGGTTCAGCCATTGTTGTAGTTTGGCTCAGCTGTTATTTAACAGAAGACAATTTCCTTTTACATGGAAGAGTATTAGGTTGAGTGATATTACTGCGATCCAAATTATGTATTTTCTGATACATTTCTATATCTCACCGGTTATCAGCCTGTATCACGTTGTCAGATTCAGGAACATCTCTCCAGGTAAGCTTCATACTCTCCTTTTGGTGATATCGTAGAATGAATCTGTTATTGCAAAAGATTGTTCTATTCTATTTTGAATTTTCAAACATTTTCTGAGCTGTTGCATTTTTCTCCTCTGCTTTTCTTTTAGTTCAATGTTCTAAAGATTTTTTTGTTCTCTTTTTATGATTTTTTCTCGTTGCTATTTGTTGGTTGCATCACATTCCATTTTGTGTGGTACTTCTCATTATGCACAATAGTGGACTTTGCTTTTATTGTAGATGATACTAGTTTATGAACCCAAATCTATATATTGCTCGTGTTGCAAATGAGCGCAGTTGTGACAAACCAATAACCATTTACCCACATTCCTGTTGCATGGATTGAAACCTAACAAATATCTTTCCAAGAGACTTCTGGGTTCATGTGGCTATCTATGCTCATGAAATGGTAGCCTCTGGTAGAATTTTATGCAGTAACATATTGGAGAAAAATAATCTCTTCAATTATTGAAGGATTTGCTTGATATATTTATGTTTCTCAAATGGTTATAGATATCCATATTAAAAGATGGAGTAAAAGAACTGAACTTAATACACATCCAAGAACTAAGTGGTGGAACTTAAAAGGAGAGAAAATTACCTCATTCAAAAATAAGTTAATGGTAGAAGGAAATTGGAACTATGAAACAGAAGTAAATACCATGTGGACTAATATGGCTAAGTCCATTAAGAAAGTGGTAAAAGATGTTTTAGAAGTATCTAAAGGTAAAAGGCTATTAGCAAAGGAAACATGGTAGTAGAGTGAAACAGTGCAAAAGGTTATTAAAGAAAAACGAATGCGTTTTAAAACTTGGCAGAAGATTAGAAATAATGAAAACTATGAACAATATAAGAATGCTAAAAACGCTGCTAAGAGAATAGTAAGTGAGGCTAAACTTAAAGCATATGATGAGCTCTATAATAAATTAGGAACAAGAGAAGGTGAGAAAGATGTGTTTAAACTTGCAAAAGTAAGAGAACAGAAGGGTAAGGATTTAGATCATGTTAGGTGTATTAGAAGCGATGATCAAAGGGTATTAGTTAAAGAAGATGAGATCAAACAAAGGTGGGAAATATACTTTCAAAAATTGTTAAATGACAATGGCTTTGAGAATATAGGGATTGAAAATAATATAAATCTAAATAACATTAGATATTATAGATATGAATGTAGGATTAGAATACTTGAAGTAAAAGAGGCCTTGAAAAAGCTAAAATCAGGAAAGGCCATGGGGCCTGATGGTGTACCAATAGAGGTTTGGAAGTATATGAGAGATATTGGGGTAGTTTGGTTGACCAAGTTGTTTAACAAGATTATAAAATCAAAGAAAATGCCTGATGAGTGGAGGAAAAGCTCTATTGTACTAATCTATAAGAATAAAAGAGACATTCAGAGCTGTACCAATTATCGAGGGATCAAACTTATGAGCCACACCATGAAACTGTTTGAAAGAGTGATTGAGAAGAGGCTACGACAAAAAACAAGTGTATCGGAGAATCAGTTTGGTTTCATGCCTGGGAGGTTTGCCATTGAAGCTATTTTCTTATTAAGACAATTAGTAGAGAAATATAGGGAGATGAGGAAAGACCTATATATGGTCTTTATCAACTTAGAGAAAGCTTATGATAGAGTCCCTAAAGAGTTAATATGGAGGGTGTTGAGTGGTAAGGGGGTTTCTCAAGGGTATATAGACATAATTAAATATATGTATGAGGGAGCGGTAACAAATGTTAAGACCACTAGTGGCGTGATTGGTGATTTTCCTGTAACTGTAGGATTGCACTAAGGATCGGCATTGAGTCTATGTCTCTTCACATTAGTTATGAATGAGTTAACAAAACATTTGCATGAGGAGATTCCCTGGTGCATGCTATTTGCAGATGATATAGTCTTACTTGATGAGACAAGGGAAGGTGTAAACATAAAGCTAGAGTTATGGAGAGAAGTATTAGAATTTGAAGGATTTAAAATTAGTCGAACTAAGACAGATTATATGGAATGTAATTTTAGCAAGGAGAGCAGGAGTGGAACACTAGTCAAGATTGATAACCAAGAAGTTCCTATGAAAGACCTCTTTCGGTACTTAGAATCAGTGATCCATGAGAGTGGAGAGATTGAGTTGGAACAAATAGAGATGTGCATCTGAAGTTTTGTGTGATCGGCGGGTACCACTCAAACTAAAAGAAAAATTCTATAGGATGACTATAAGGCCGACCATGCTCTATGGATCAGAGTGTTGGCCAGTTAAGGAACATGATACTCATAGGATGAGTGTCGCAAAAATGAGGATGTTAAGATGGATGAGTGGTAAGACAAGAAAGGACAGAATTAGAAATGAAAATATTAGAGAAAATTTAGGGGTAGCACCAATAGGTAATAAGATGAGGGAGATTAGACTTAGATGGTTTGGACATGTCCAAAGGAGACCAACAACGGCACCAGTTAGAAGGAGTGAGGCAATACAAGTAGAAGGTTCTAAAAGGGCAAGGGGAAGGCCCAAAAGAACGTGGATAGATGTGGTGAGGAAAGATTTAAAAGCTTTGGAACTAAATGAAACTATGGTATTTAATAGAGTGGAATGGAGGAATAAGATTCATGTGGCCGACCCCTAATTGGGATAAGGTCTTGATGATGATGACGATGATGATGATTTATGTTTCTCAAATCTGCCTCTAAACATGTAATGACTTAGAAGCAATAATCTGTTGAACTTTGTAAAAGAAAATGCTGTATGTATTAATATCTCTTTTTTATTGCTATGGGAAGGAAATGCTATGCACCTCTCTGAACTGTTTCGCACTCGTATTTAGGGAACTTTGACTGACGAGAATTCTTTATGATATATTAAATGCTTCAGTTTGGCAAGCATGCATTTCATACCAATGGTGGGTGGATCATGTTGGTATGCTTACAGTGTTTATGGACAACGAAAGAAATAGATGGAAACAGTCAGGCATTTACTTTCATATTATCATTATCACGCAAGCATCTTTAATCACTGATCATCCAATCAACAAGAAGAGGTCAGTAGCCAACACTTTGTACAGTACTCCAATAAGTTTCAGGGAAGAATTACGTACGTCTTTGGCTGCCATATTTAGGGATGGCAATGGGGCGGGTCAAATTGGAGCGCCGCCCCAATCTGCACCTACATGAGCTGGAGCCGGGCAGGAAATCAGTGACCCTCACTCGTGGTGGAGCAAAAGAGCGTGACCTGAGGTGGGTCTGGAGCAGGTGCAAAGCAGTAAGGAAAATCTGCCCACACACACACATCAAATACTTTATCCTATATATTTTTTGCTATGATTTGTAACCTAAGACGTGAAAACAGCCTATTGCAAAAAACAAGATAAGGCTGCGTACTATAGGCCCTTGTGGTCTGCCCCTTCCCCGGACCCAGCATAGGCGGGAGCTTCGTGCACGGGAGCTGCCCTTTTTTATTTGTAACTTAAGAAACATAGAATAAACTATGGCTGTAATTTTCAGCATAGAAAAGGGATAAGTGTCAAATGTGTGAATTTATGAAGTGTTTATTGGCGTTTGGAAGACTTACAGGCATTTCGCCAAAGAATTACATGTATATTTTGAAAGATTTACAGGCATTTCATCAATCCCACTTCGTTGCTTCACGCCCCGGCCTGCCCATAACAGTTGATGGTGCAGGTGGATCAAGATGGCTTCTTCACATGCTTCCCCTTCACCATAATGGAGCGGGGATGTTAGCAATCCATGGTGGGGCGGGGCTAGCTATATTTGACTATCTAATAACTGCTTCTGTATTGATTATCAAAATTATCTAATAATCTTCCATACTCAGTTGTGACCTGAAAATAAGGTTGGTAGGCTTATGGACAAAAGCTGCGACTGAACCCGTGTAACTCTGCACAAACATTTCGGTGATAAAGGCCGCTAAAAACATAGACGAAGTTGTCAGTAGCCTGTTGATTTAGTTGTTTTATACCGAGTACTGTAAGATGTCCAACTTCATGTGAAACCTTTCGAAAGGCAGTTAGGAAGAACCATGTTGTTTAGGTACTTCTCTAAGTATGTTTCCATCTCGGTCATTTACCCTACAATAATACTGTTCTGTTAACAGTATACCCTGTTTTTTTATGGAATTACTAAAATCATCCCTAGTATTCATAAATTAGCCATTGTAAGGCTAGTTTCTGAGTCAAACTTAAATAGCACGTTGTCCTTACCTTCAAATATGCTGTTCCTCAAGGAGCTGATATTTTCATCCTCTCTTTGGTGGTTGAGCTCATTTAGCTGTCAGTTTCTTATACTTTTAAAAGGTAGTAACTTGTTAATGTTTTCTGCAAGTGCACAGGCTATTGTAGTATACCATACGCAAGTACGGGTAAATCCTACAGGAACGCGCTTTAAGAAATTAGAGTTTTAATAAAATTTAATTATTTAAAAATAAAAAGTACATGACAAAAATTAACAAAGAGTGACCTCATACTTTTGATGTATTTACTCAATGAAATTACAGAGGTTTAATAAAAAGAAAATAGAAATTTAACTAAAAATGTAAGAAAATTTTACTTCCCTACACTACCTATCTTCAAATTCTTTAATTCTGGTCTCTTAAATTGTGATCCGCTTCATCAACATATTTTTAGCACTTTTGATTAATGATCCATTGGAGGAATTAGGTAGATTTTAAAATTTCTAAAAGATCTAGGTTAGATACGAAATTGGAGATTTAATGGATCAGATTTGAGTTCAGATTGAAGATTGAAGATTGAAGATCAGTGATGATAAATATCCTTTACAATGTCCTATAACCTAGATCTGAAAGTTAATTGAAAATCGAAAAGGAAAGAGATGAGCAATTGAATATCTCCTAAAATTAAACCAGAACAGTTGATTTAGTTAAATATGGATAGATAAAACAGTTTCTGGATTAATTGATAATAACACAGTACGCAAGTAAGAGGAATAAAATAGAATGTAGATAAGGACAAAAAAATGTAAATAAAAATTTTCTAATAAGGGCAAAAAGGATATTTTTCCTGAAAGTTCCTTAAAACGCCGAAGGGAATGCCAATTAAGGTGGAGGTGTAGACGCCAAAGGAGATGGGAAGTTGGGTGCGTGTAGACCATGTAGGTGATGAGGAAGGGGGTTTGGCTGTGCGGTCCCGATTGGGCGGTGTGGCATCGCCTGGAGCAGATGTGATGGCAATGGAGCATGGCAAACAGGGGAATCTGGGCATCGACGACTGGCCGTGCGATGGAGGATGGGCTGGGTGTCGTCAACTAGCCGTGGGATGGAGGATGAGCTGGGCGTCGTCCACTGGCCGGTGGAAACAACTCCGTGGAGCAAAGGGAACCAGAGAAGGTGGTGGGGGTGAAGGAAGCAAAAGGAGAATTGGAGAAGGGAGAGAACAGAGGGGTTGACGGTGTGGTGGACTAGACTAGGCAGACAATGAACTGGGGAGAGGAGGAGAGCAGAGATGAAACCAAGCAGGTGGAAAGGAAGTAGGGTCTGGACAAGGAAGGTGAAGAACAAGGGAAAAAGCGGTACCTGGGTAGAAGTCGACTGGTGCGTTGAAGTGGAATGATCGAGTGGAGCAGATAGTAGAGAGGGATGGTGAGAAAGACAAAGATGGGAGTGGGAGATGTGGTGATGTGGTGAGGAGTTGGGTTGGTGAAGCAAAACCCAAGCGTGAAAAAAAAAAAGAAAAAGGAAACTGGGTGGTGGGCGGTGAAATGAGGGTAGTGATGCTTGGAGTAGGGCAAGGAGAGGCGTGTCCTGGCGTGGTGGAACAATCAAGCAGTGTCCAAAGGAGGGCTGAGGTGTGAGGAAAAAGCAGTAGAGAAAGAAAAGAGTGGGAAAAGGGGGAAAAAAGCAAAATGGCTGGTGCTGGTGCTGGTGCATTAAAAAGAAACAAGCAACGATGTGCATGAAAAGGAAAAGAGATGGAATAAGGAAAACAATGAAGGCAAAAAGATGAAAATGAAGAAGAAGAATTGGCAAACAAGGGAAAGGAAAATAACAAAAAAACACAAACCTCCTCCCTCTTTCCACAGTTCTCCATTCTTACAGTTTTCTCCCTCTCTTATCTCAACTCCCCCTCTTTCCCTTAAGAGTTAGTTTCTTATTCTTCCCAAAGTCCCATCAATAGTCCTCTCCTTATTAGGACTCTTCCTTCTTTAGAAAACCTTCTACCCTTGCCTTATTGATCTTCAAGATTATCTGCACCATCTAAATTTAATCTAATTCATCCATGCCTCTTTTGATTGATCTGCACCGTTGAATATCGATCTGAGCCATCCAACCCTCCTTTAGTTGATCTGCAAGACCAAGGACTAGATTAGAGTCATCTAAACTATACCTTAAGCACTCGATTAGCTCAAATGATTATCTAACTGTTAATTTTGACAATTTGCGGTTGGATGGTCAATTTGAGCTAAATTTCATAGATTATCTAAAAATCATCAAATTGATGAGTTAGATGATCCAATGAAATGTTAAATTAGGAGTAATTTGGCCAAAATTAAACACTTATCATAACTCTGTGCTGACCCTTTTTAGATGAATTGGTGCTCGTGCAAGGGGTAAGATTACTATCCATGGATAACTTCATCCTTAAGACATGAAATTACTTAAGGGCAAAGAGTCCAAGGGGTTTAGGTTCTGAATAAATTCACCCATGTTTTTGAGCTATCGATGGCAAGGGATAAATTCTCAATCCATGGATAAGTTCATCGTTAGAACAAAACATCTGATTCGGCACAAAAATCTAGTATGAGTGGACAACAACGTTCTTGTAGTTATGGATCTTATTTTAACCCCTGGTCTTTTTGTTTTATGATTTTATCTTTGTGTATGACTACCAAAGCAAGGTAGTTGCTTATTATTTTCCTTTGTTGGTGCAAAAGAATTGGCTAAGACTGTCAGGCAACAGTACGACCGCCACAACAAGTTGAAACCATTTGAGAACCATCCTCTAATGCCTAGAGATCCCATGAGGAATCAAAGTTGTCAATCATGCTTTTATGGCGCGGCCAAGGTTCATCCACCAAACTTAGGTGTGTATCTCCTTGGAACTCAAGGATACAAAACTTGAAGCCTATAGAACACATATTGTTTGAGTAAGGTCATTCCTTATCATTTTTCCAATATTAAAAGGAGTCAATAGGGAAAAATGCATACATGCCCCCATTTTTTATGCAAGGTAAAACTTTCATTACATGTCTAAGCCATTCATAGGAATTTGTAACTCAAATTTCATGCAAAATGGTTCTAGCCTACATCTTTGTGGGTAAAAATTATGACCATTCATTTTTCTGAATTTTTTCATATTCAAAACAAGTGATTCCGATCATCTAAATACATTGATTTCTCATTTGTTACCTAGTTTTGGCACTTTGAACATAATAATAGCTTATATTTACCAAAAAAGTTCTAGATTACATGGAAAATTGGGTGTACACTGTCTTCCACTCTTGAGCGTATACGCTTACCGGGACTCACAAAATTCTTAGGATGAAGGAAAATGAAAAGGCTAAGTAACCTTTCTTGTTCAAGGAAGAGCTACAAATCATTGAGTGCAATGCGACACTTTTTCTTGTCAGATTCTTGGATCTATGATGTTTGCATCCACACATCAACCATGGTTCAATGAACACGAATCAAACTTTGGAGGCCCAACAAAGTTTAACTTCTATGGAGTCCTAAACCTTCTATGAATGGCCTATAAGCTTATTATCAGCAAGTCAAAGTCGATTGAAGTGAGTGTTAGAACCATTAAAGAGACTGGTATCCTCTACATGTTTTGGTGGGTTGGTGGGAAGGATATTAGGGACTTTCGTTGCCCTTATTTTTCTCCCTTATATATGTGATCCCATTATCCCAGTGCATGGGTGTTTTCAAGAATCCACATGTGTGCCACCCGCTTGTGATAGTTTTATGATTCTAGATTCACATTAGATTTAAGACCACTAAGTTTTCGTGCAATTGATAGCTACTAGTTGCAACAGAGAGAGAGAGAGAGAGAGAGAGAGAGAGAGAGAGAGAGAGAGAGAGAGAGAGAGAGAGAGATGTTTTAATGTGTGGTGTTTGAACAAAAAGTGGGAGAAGGCAAGGCACATTCACCTCTTGAGTTGCCTTATCTTTGCTCATTGGAAACTCTCCAATTAAAAGAAAAAAAGATTACTTCAAGGGAGCTTACAACCTCCAAGAGAAAAACAAGATATCTTATTTATAAACAGAGAGTCGTATTTATAATAAGACATTAGACTTGTTAAGAGTTTAGTTTTGGCCAAAATACCCCTAATTTAGCATTCAATTAGATCATCTAACCAATCAAATTTATAATTTTTAACTTGATTTTGAATATAGCTCTAATTGATCATCAAATCATTAATTTGTCAAAATCAACAGTTAGATGATTATTATAGCTTGTCAGATGCTTAATGTACGGTTTAGATGACTCTAATTTGGTCTTTTATTTTTCAGATTAACCAGAGGAGGCATGAATGGCTCAGATTGAATTTCAACGTGTAGATTATCTTGAAAGGAAATAAAGAAAGCTAGGATAGTTTCCTAATTGCGAATTAAACTGCAAAGGAAAGCATACTAAGATGGAAAATGGAAAGCTGCAACAAAAGAAAGAAGAGTGGGGAAGTTTCCAAAGCAAAGGGGGAAACCAAATTAGAAAAATAAAATAAAAATTAAGAGAATCTCGGCTACCCCTCTCTATGTTTTTTCTCTTTCACTCTTCCCTTCCTCTTCTCTCTCTAATCCTCTCTTCCCATCTCTACACACCACCTTCCCTTCCTCTCCTTTTCTCGTTCTCCTCCACCTCCTCTGTCTACCTCATCATGCTCCCACTTCCCCTATCTCTCTCGTCTACCCGTTCTTTCCATCTCTCTATCGGTTCTCTCTCTCCGCTCTCTCCCTTATTCATCATCGCCTGCCAAAACCGACCTTCCCTCTCTCTATCTCTGTTCAACACCTAAAAACCAAACCCAATTATCCCCAGCTTCATCTCTCCATCTCTCTCAATCTTTCCCACTCACTCTCTTCTTCCCCCTTCAGATCCCTCTTTCTCTCCTGCTACCCTCCTCTGTCGTACCGCTTTCTTCTTCTCACTTCCCTCTTTCTCTCCTGCTACGCTCCTCTGTCGTACCGCCTTCTTCTTCTTCTTCTTCTTCTTCTTCTTCCTTTGTTCGTTTGATCCTCCTCTGCCCTGCCCACTTTCTCTTTCTCTCGCATTCTCCTTATGTTTCTTTTCCTCCACGCTCAACCTGACCTACCCATATCTCTCACTCTTCCTGCCCTCTCTGTTTTTTTTTCTCACAGTCCAATCATCCCATCGTCCTCCATCCTTCCCTATCTTTGATCAACCCAAGCTGTTCCTCCCTCTTTTCTCTCCCTTGCATTCTCTCCTTCTCTGTTATTTCCCCCCTCTGCTCTTTCTCTTTCTCTCCCTCGCCATTGGGCCTGCTCCCTCTGTTTCCACACACGAGCACCAACTTTGCTCTAACACTAGCACTGGCTCTGCTCCAACACCACACCGCCCAAGCTACCCAACCAGCCCAGTCCCACCTCTGTTCGTGCTCCCCTATTTCTGTTTCACTTCTGACTACCCAGCTCCCTACCCCTCCTTTCCTCTTCTCCACGGCATCGCATCTACCTCCACCGGCATTAAGCGATGCCACCTCCTCTGTCCACACCAGCCTAGCGTCGGTACCGCATAGCAGCACTGAATCGGCCATCTACTAGTACCGGGCAGCCCAGATACGGAAACCCAATCCAGGTTTCCTCTCTTCTCCCCCTCTATTCTCCTTCTTCTTTTCCCTTCTCCACCTTCCCTCTTCCTGTCAGGGTGCTCTGTATTTTTTGGGTTAAATCATATTTTCTATTAAATTCCATTTTCACCCTTTACACTTTAAAGAAAATTCCTGATCAGTCCCCTTTTTAATTCCCCCTGTGTCCTTTTCTTTTCCTTGTTTTACTTTATCTTCATTTTGCTTATCCAGGAATTGCCCAATCCGAGTCAAATCAATTAAGGCTTAACCTAATCAACGGGTTAGCCTTAAGTAGACAAGAATTCTCAATTTCTTAGCTATTTCTTCTCAGATTTTCAATTAACTTTTAGATTTTATTCTTAGGACATCTTTGAACTTAATTAATGTCTCTGATCTTTAATCTAAAATTCATAAAGTGATCTAAACCATCCAAATTCCAAAATCACCATTTACTCCAAATCTTTACAATTTTGAGGAATCTGACAAATCTAACCGACAAATCTTTGATCGGGGACGTTTTGAAGACATTGATAAAGGCTGATCAACTCCAATATGACCAAATTTGAAGAAATTGACAGCGATTAAGCTATGAAAGTAGTTTTTTCATATTATTTGGTTTATTTTCTTTCTTTTTGAAGTGAAAATTCTGTAACTTTTGGTAGTTGAATAGATTTGAATATTTTTCCTATTTTTAGTAATTTTTGTTATTTATTTCTAAATTTTGCAATTAAATTTTATTAAAACTTCAAATTCTTAAAGCTAGTCCTTGTGGGATCGATGAGTACTTGCGCATACAATACTACAATAGCCCTTGCATTTGTGGTTAAACAACAAGACTTACAGTCACGTTGGCGAAAGCCACTTACAATGAAACTAATGAACATCTCAACTAACACAACTCAACTTACATAAAACTGGCAATTAAACAGTTTACTAACTAACCCTGTTGGCATGAGAAGATATCATTTTTATTGCTAGCAATTATTAAGTACATCAAAAGTTATAGAAGCTGTGAAAGGGACAACCTTGCCAAGTAGGCGTAATAATGAGTCTTTCAGTTGGTTTGGACTAGAGGCCATTATAAGTAATCTAAAAAGAACGTAAAGCAACCACTCTCTATTTTGTAAACAAGGTTATTCTTAAAGTGGAAGAATATTATGCATACGTAATTTTAATTAAGTTGCCTTTGTTAATCATGCTTTCTCATGCCTCTCTCTCTGTTACTTTGATCACTAAGAGGAATGGTTAAAAAAAGGGCAGCCTGGTGCACAAACCTCATACACATGCAATATCCATAGCAAGGGTGGACTACAAGGGTCAATAGTACATAGTCTTACCTTGTATTTTGCAAGAAGCTATTTCCATGATGACAACTCTATTATTGCGCCAAGTGTCATGAGCTTAGCTTTTCAAACTCTTATGCGACACTTAGCTTGACTTCTTACTCTACACCAACTAAGTAAGCCTGACTAGAATTTCTAAGGAGAAGAGCAATTGAAGAGGACTTGGAGAGAACTCTAACTTTATTGCTGTGAAAATGCTTACAGCTCTTGGATGAATTATGAGATTGTTGGATATATCTTGCAAATGAGGGAGCTCCTCTATTTATAGTGACTCACTCCCTTTCCACCTCCTCACTGGAAGGTTAGGATTATTATATTTGTATGATCCTAATTATCCATCAGAATATTCCTATAAAATATGTAAAGTTTACCACATTCTAGATTTTGGATATTTACAAGGATAGTTCTAGAATTTGAGCCTTAAATGGGCCTTCATCCACAAATCTTCAATTATAGACCAAAGTCTCTAGGGCCAAGTCCACAAACCAAAAGGGGCCTCTCTTAAAGCCTGTGGGCCTTAGTCACAGACTGCGTAACAACAGTTTGTAACAATCACCCCTACCTGATAACATCGACATCCTCGTCGACACATCTTTCTTGGTGTCAGAGAATTCTTGTGTCACACATTTCATGTTTTTGCAACTTGCATCTCCCTCGTTGTCTTGTGGTCCTTTCCTTGCACTTTAAAGTCTGTTTTGTGGTGTGTAACTTTTACTACATTGAATCCCATTTTATTTTGTGTGCTTCTTACACATTATTGTGAATACTATTAAGCTTTGTACCTCCTGCACCTTCAAGTTGAGTCTTGCTCCTCCTTGAGCTCTCTATTTATAGCACGTGTCTCTTCATTCCTTCTACCATATTAGCACTCTTGTTGACCACTATTTTTCCCTGGGGTTCTTTAGTTGTTATCAACCTTATGGTAGTTAGGCATTGCAACATACCTAGCTGTACCCTCTCCACATTTCCTATAGAGTTCTCCTGTCACAGGACATATCTGCTTGAGTCCTCTTATGTAGTGACATCCTTATTGACCATTAGTTTCTCCTAGGGCTTTGTGATGTTTTTGAACTCTTCCAACACACCCTTGCTAGTTTCTAATATCTTTGCTGTTTTCCCCAACATTGATATGCATGTGGCATCTGGGTGTTGTAAACCTAGTTGCAAGGTCTCCTCACTTGTTGTAACTTTCCCATTGTAGCACCTCTCTTTCCATGCTCTCTTGTGTGGCAACACTATCATTATCCATGGTTTTTTCAAGTTCAACTCTGGTTGCCCAATTTGGTGGCGTACCTGATTGTGTTAGATTCTCCCATTCAAGTTCCTTCTCTTCCTCCTTGTGCATCATCATGGTGTGTAGGGCTTTTCTCATTGGACAATCTCACATGAGGTAAGGTCCCTTACAACAGTAGTATGGCCTTAATGGGATAACCTTCCATCTTGTTGATTGTTTAACCGCAAGTGCACGGGCTATTGTAGTATAGCTATGCAAATACGGGTCGATCCCACGAGGACTTGATTTAAAATTATGGAGTTTTAAATAAAATTCAACTAAAAAAATAAAATCCAGATTTATTCAATTGTTCCAATGTTCACAAATATTTATTCCAAGGAAAACAGAAAATAAAAATAAAATGCGTCTTGGATAAGCTTGTCCTTGGATGGCACTATCTCTGGATTAGTCTGTCCTTGAATAGTCTGTCCTGGATTGCACTGTCCCTGAATAGTCAGAATGAAGATAAGTTAAAACCAGAATAGCATAGGGACACAGTTGGAATTTCTGAAATATGACAGAATTGTAATTTCTGAGATCTTCAGGTGCAGATTTGTAATTTCTGAGATCTACAGGTGCAGATTTGTAATTTCTAAGATCTGCGGGTGCAGATTTGTAATTTCTGAGGGTTTCTGGTTTTTAACGAAAAAAAACCAGGAAAACGATGAAACCCGGTGAAGGTGGGAAGAAGGAAGAAGGAGGGAAGAAAAGAGGAAGGAGAAGAAGAAGAAAAGGAGGAGAGGAACGCGGGAGTGGAAACCCAACTTGGGTTTCCTCTCCTAGGACGTCCGATGCTTGGCAGGGAAGCAGAAGGAGAGAAATTGGTCGAGAAGAAGAGGGGAAAGAGAAGAAAGGAGGAAGAAGAAGGATGCGGGGAAAAACCCGTTCTGGGTTTTCTTCCCCCGAGACCATCCGAATGGGTGCAGGCGGTGAATTTACGGGCGGTCCGGTGCGGTGGAGGGTTGCTTGGACCGAGCAACAGAGGATTTGGGCTGTTGGGCGTGTGTTTGGTCCGGGCTCTGTCCGGTTACGCAAGTGGAGGCGTGATGGGGGTCGACCGGCACGGGGCTGTGGGTGGCAGAGGCGACGTACGGATAGGAAGAAGAGGAGGAAATAGGAAAGAGAGTGACGGTAACAGAGAGAGAGAGAGAGAGAGAGAGAGAGAGAGAGAGAGAGAGAGAGAGAGAGAGAGAGAGAGAGAGAGAGAGAGAGAGAGAGAGAGAGAGAGAGAGAGGTAGGGGTTGCCTGTCTCCTACGGTGATCCAGACCAGGCGTTGTAGAGAGTAGAGAGAGGGGGCAGATGAGATGGGAAGTGAGAGAAGAGAAAGATGAGAGTTGGAGGAGAAAAGAGGGCGTG
This sequence comes from Warburgia ugandensis, assembly GCA_035236585.1. NCBI lineage: Eukaryota > Viridiplantae > Streptophyta > Magnoliopsida > Canellales > Canellaceae > Warburgia > Warburgia ugandensis. The sequence goes on along the minus strand of CP141127.1, from coordinate 11,903,645 downwards.
GTTGAGAGAGATGTAGGGGACCGCCTCCTACGTTCCACTGGGGGAAGAAGAGAAGGAATGGAGAGAGATTGGGAGTAGGGAGAGAGGGTAGAAGAGAGAAGAATAATGGAAAGAGAGTGGAATAGGGTAGGTGAAAAGGAAGATCCGAGGGAGAGAGGTCCGGGCGTGGAGGAGAGAGCATGGGAGAGAAGGAAGAAATAGAGGGAGGGGATAGGAGAGGAGGAGTGAACCGTGGGAGAGAGGAGAGAAAGATAGCCCAGCCTGCACCTTCCTGAAAAGGGAAAAAAAACTCCCTTTTGGAGAAGAAAGAAGGGTCTTTTAAAAGAGAGATAGGGAGAGACGTGTGAAAGAGAAGGAGAAAAAGAGATAGAAGAGAGAGAGAAAAGAAAGGAGAGGGATAAGAGAAAAGAGAGAAGAGAGGAGAAAGAGAAGGAAGAGGAGATAGGTGGGGTCCACTAGCTTTCTTAGTTTTGCTAGAACTCTGCAAGTCTTCAAAGTCTTCAGTCTCTTTCCTTGATTCAATTTGGAGCGTCCATGCCTGAGTTGGTGATGCGCAATGCACAAGACTCAATTAGCGAAATCTAAACCGTCCATTAGCTTTAATAGTCATTTAACCACTAAATTTTACAATTCAACGGTTGGATGACCAATTAAAGCTAAAATGAAATATTTGATTTAAAATCTTAAAATTAATGGTCTAGATGCTCCAATCAAATACTAAATTAGGGATATTTTGACCAAAATTGAACACTTAACACACCCCAACCGGACATTTTGCTAGTCCCCAAGCAAAAGATGCGAAGAATCGGCTCCAATTTTTATTTTTCGTGTCATCTCCATTTTTTCCGAGAGAATTATTTTAAATAAATCCTTCCACTTTAGCAAACTAATAAAGATGGTGAGGAATTCAAAACCCTACTCATATGCTAAAAATATTCCACTTAAGCTCGGATCTCGAGTGAGTGTGTGCGTACGGTTACACATAGAATAATCTTTATGTCTAAGTAGACTTTTAACTTTTGAACTCCATCTGAAATATGTTTTGACCTCAATCCTTACTAATGGCATACGCTCAGAAATAAAATCTCTCTGATAGAGGGTTCAAATCATATCTCTCTTGTAATTATGTGAGCAGAGTCAATAAAAACAAATTTAGCTCACATATACTCATGAAGAACGGGAGTTACTAAGGAATTTACTTGTATTGATCCCTTTGGAATGGATGCCATTACCTTTGAATATTTAGAAATACCATTCTTTTAATCCTATCCATTCATTTCCTCATTAAGACTATATTCATCCTAGAATCAATAGGTCTTTAATTGGGACGAAACATAGGCTTAGGACAGGGTACCAAAGAAAGGGTATAAAGGTATTCAACGTTTCTTCAAAAAAAAAAAAATAAGTAGAGGTCTTCTACTAAAGTTGACAATGCTTCTTTTCTTTGCTGAAGTGAATATTCTTTTTCCATTTTTCTTTGTATTCTTCAAACTCTTTTTTTTTTTTTTCTTTCTTTCTTTTCTTTTCACTTTTCTTTTTTTCATATTTTTGACTCACTTTGAAGAATATTTCTTTTCTTGATATCCACTTTTCTACTTTTGTTGCAACTAAAAGATTTTTTTTTTTTCTTCTTCTCTAACTTATTTTTCAAAGAAAAATGGGTAATGGATAATTTATACTGGGTTAATATGGGTAAATGGTAATTTGGGTGACAAAAGAAAATGACTTTATATTCAAGGCTCAACTTGGCTAACTAGTGGTAAAAATACTTCTGGGTAGGCTTTATGTCTTTAGGTTAATAACAAGGATGGCCTAAATCATTTTCTAGGTTTCATATAATCTATCAAATTTAATGAACTTTCAGAATTTTAAAGGTAGTATTCTAATTATTCAGGTAATTAGCCAAATTTAAGAGTTTGGGATCAATTTTCTTTAAGCACGCTGAAGAAAATTATGAACATTTATAATCTCTCAGAAAGGATGAATGGCTCTAAAACTCACTTGTGTTATAGGTCTCCACTGAATTTCTTCAGAATTTCTAAGTTATAGCCACTTATCAATCTAGATTATCTATATGCAACTGCGTGTACAAATGTGATATGAGAATTTGCTTTTATGGAATACTTTAGAAAATGAGTAAAATGATGAATTAATCATATTCAATTCTATTAATAAGCTAAAGTTATCCAGATTATACTTTAGACAATCCAATTCTCATCATGGTATAGGAAATGACCTAAAATTTTTCTTTTTCTTTTTTTTTTTTCTTTTTTTTTTTGTTGAAAAAAACCAAGGAAAACACCTAAAAACTAAAAGAAAACTAGAATTTGCTAGAATTCTACACCCCCCAACCTGACAGAAACATTGTCCTCAATGTTTAAAAAAAATAGGACCTAAAATGAATATGGGTGATATAGAAAACAACAAAATACAAAATATGGTACAAAGAGATCAAATTCACTCAATCCTGATAAACAGGATCCTCCAGAGTTGTGGACTCAACTTCTGGATTCTCATAATCTAGGAAAGGCTTTAAACGTTGACCATTCACTTTAAAAGAATGACCAGTCCTAGTATTCTCAATCTCGACAGTCCCATATGGAAAAACTTCTTTTACTATGTATGGACCGGTCCATCGAGATCTAAGCTTACCTAGAAATAGGTGGAGCTTAGAATTGTAAAGTAGAACCTTTTGGCTTGGAGTAAAGGATTTTCTCATTATGTTCTTATCATGAAAAACTTTCATCTTTTCTTTATATATCCTATTACTCTCATAAGCTTCTTGCCTGATCTCTTCCAACTCATTAAGTTGGAGCTTGCGATGTGAGCCTGCTTTATCCATATTGAAATTGAATATCTTTATTGCCCAATAGGCTCTATGTTCCAATTCCACAGGCAAATGACAAGCCTTACCATATACAATACGATAGGGAGACATACCAATCGGGGTGCGATGTGCAGTCCTGTAAGCCCAGAGCGCATCAGTCAGTCTAAGAGACCAATCTTTACGATCTGGATTAACAGTCTTTTGAAGGATTTGTTTGATGGCCCGATTTGATACTTCTACTTGTCCACTTGTTTGTGGGTGATACGGTGTTGCAACTTTATGTGTAATATTATATTTTTTCATTAGTGCTTCAAATGGTTTGTTGCAAAAATGTGTACCGTTATCACTTATAATGGCTTGAGGAGTCCCAAATCTAGAAAAAATGTTTTCTTTTAAAAATTTAAGAACTATTTTGTGATCATTATGCCTGCATGGGATAGCCTCAATCCATTTTGAAACATAGTCTACGGCCAATAAGATATAAATGTAGCCAAAAGAAGGTGGAAATGGACCCATGAAATCTATACCCCAACAATCAAAAATTTCTATGATAAGAATAGGATTTAGAGGCATCATATTCCTACGGGTTAATCCTCCTAACTTTTGACATTGCTCACATATTTTACAAAACACATGTGTGTCTTTGAACAACGACGGCCAATAAAAACCACACTGCAAAATCTTTGCATTTGTTTCCGGGTAGAAAAATGTCCACCACATGCTTCGAATGACAAAAGGAGATAACACTATGTTGTTCTAAGTCGTGGACACATCTCCTAATGATTTGATCTGGGCAGTATTTAAACAGGTATGGATCATCCCAGAAATAATGCTTAACATTGGAAAAGAATTTTTTCTTTTCTTGTTTAGTCCAATGTTCCGGAATTTTCCCTGTGACTAAATAATTTGCAATATCAGCAAACCAGGGAGGATGGGAAACATGAAAAAGTTGCTCATCAGGGAAAGTGTCTTTAATTGGCAACTCATTTAAAGGCTCTGTTAGGACTAAGCGAGACAAATGGTCAGCTACCACATTCTCTACTCCCTTTTTATCTTTTATTTCAATGTCAAACTCTTGGAGTAGGAGAATCCATCTAATTAGTCTAGGCTTAGCATCTTTCTTAGAAAGAAGATACTTGAGGGCCGAATGGTCAGTGAATATAACTATTTTAGATCCTACCAAGTAAGACCTGAATTTATCTAATGCGAAGACAACTGCTAAGAGTTCTTTCTCCGTAGTAGAATAGTTCATTTGGGTGCTATTTAAGGTCCTACTGGCATAGTAGATGACGTATGGCTTCTTTTCTTTTCTCTCGTCCTAGTACGGCTCCTACAAAGATAGTCATGGCATCACACATGATTTCAAAGGGTAGACTCCAATCAGGCGGCTGCATGATAGGTGCAGTTGTCAACTTGTCTTTCAACTTTATAAATGCTTCTTGACAATCCTTAGTCCACTCAAAAGGAGTATCCTTTGTGAGGAGGTGACATAGTGGTCTAGATATTGCACTAAAATCCTTAATGAACCTCTGATAGAATCCCGCATGACCTAGGAAAGATCGAATGTCCCTAATAGATTTTGGAATGGGTAGATTGGAAATTAGATCAACTTTAGCTCTATCTACCTCTATACCTTTAGATGACACAATGTGACCTAAGACAATTCCCTTAGGAACCATGAAATGACATTTTTCCCAATTAAGCACTAGGTTCTTTTCTTTACAACGAGTTAAGACTTTTCTTAGATTTTCAAGACATGTTTCAAATGAATTACCGAAAACAGAAAAGTCGTCCATGAAAACCTCTAAAATTCTCTCCACCATATCACCGAAAATGCTTAACATGCAACGTTGAAATGTGGCGGGAGCATTACATAATCCAAATGGCATTCTTTTGTAAGCAAAAGTGCCAAAAGGACATGTAAATGTGGTCTTTTCACGATCCTCGGGTGCAATTTCTATTTGGTTATACCCTGAATAACCATCTAAGAAACAATAGTACCGGTGTCCCGCAACCCTTTCTAACATTTGATCAACGAAGGGCAAAGGAAAATGGTCCTTCCTTGTATGACATTCAACTTTCGATAGTCGATACACATACGCCAACCGGTAGTAACCCTGGTAGGGATTAATTCATTGTTGGCGTTAATTATTCTTGTCACTCAGGACTTCTTTGGAACCACACGAGTAGGACTTACCCATTTGCTATCACTTATGGGATAGATGATTCCCACATCAAGCAACTTTAGGACTTCCGCTCTAACCACATCTTTCATATTAGGATTTAACCTTCTTTGCATTTGACGACATGGTTTAGCTTCATCCTCTAGATATATCCTATGGGTGCGGATTAAAGGGTTAATGCCCTTTATATCGCCTATGGTCCATCCTATAGCACCTTTGTGTTCTTTTAAAGTGTCTATTAATTTGTCCTCCTGAGATGTTTCTAATTGGGAGGAAATTATTACAGGAAAAGTCTCTTTGTCTCCTAAAAAGGCATATTTTAAATCTGATGGTAGAGATTTCAATTCAAGTTTAGGAGGTTGTATGAATGATGGAAGGGGAGTGGACTCCCTCAGTGGAAGGTCCTCGAAAGGAGGTTTCCATTTTTCTGTTTCCATGATAGGAACGAGAATCAAGGAGAGCATTAACTTCCTCTATTAATGCATCCTCATTACACTCATTAAAATGGGCCAAACAGGCCTCAAGTGGGTCCGATAAGGAAGATGATTGAAACTGATCTTGCACAACTGAATTGATCATGTTAACACAGTGAAAATCATCAGTAGTTTCACCAGGTTGCTTACAGATATTGAAAATGTTAAGTTCTATTGTCATATTGCCAAAGGACAATTTCATCACACCATTTCTACAGTTGATTAAGGCATTGGACGTAGCCAAAAATGGTCGTCCCAGGATGACTGATATTTCATTCTTCTCATTCACCACCGGGTGTGTATCTAGAACCAGAAAATCGACAGGGAAGCAAAATTGTTCTACCTGGACTAACACATCCTCTATTACCCCTCTCGGTATTTTTACGTAACGATCGGCTTTTGGAGCGTAGTAGATGTAGGTTTCAATTCACCCAGACCTAACTGTTCGTATACCGAGTATGGTAATAAGTTTACACTAGATCCTAAATCAAGAAGAGCTTGATTTATCTGGTAGTTGCCAATAATGCAAGTAAGAGTGGGGCAACCAGGATCCTTGTACTTTGGTGGTGTATGGTATTGAAGAATAGAACTAACTTTGTTCGATCAAAAATGCCTTCTTTTGGACATTTAATTTTCTCTTGATGGTGCATAAGTCTTTTAAGAATTTGGCATATGATGGGATTTGTTTTATAGCATCTAAGATCGGTATGTTGATCTTGACTTGCTTGAAAATATCTAAAATCTCATCATTAGATGCAAACTTTGGGGCTTGGCGCAACCTTTGAGGGAATGGAGCAGGGACTGGACATGGCTCAACAGGTGAAACATGGTCCTTTTCTTTAGATTTTTCTTTAGGTTTTTCTACCTTTTCAATCTTTTTAGGCTCATCTTTCTCAATTATTTTACCACTCCTAAGAATAGTAACAGACTTTAGTTTGTTCCATGGTAGAGCTAGATGTTTCATCGGATGCATTAATGCTAACCGCATGCACTCCCTTAGGGTTTGCTTGAGGTTGAGTGGGAATTTTCCTTTTTCCATATTTTGCATCATTTGACTCATCATGTTTTTAGTTCATTCACAGACTTTTCTAATTGAGAAATTTTCCTTTCCTGATTTTGATTAACTTGATTATCCTCTACATGCCTTTTAGGTGGGGGCAAGTAAAGTCCATGAGAATGAGGTTGATGAGTTTGGTATGGTGGTGGAGCAAGTAGTCCTTGGTTTGGTTGTTGATGACTACGGTATGGGCACGATTGTGAGACATTTGCATTAGGTCCATTTCTCCAATTGAAATTTGGATGGTTTCTCCAGTTGGGATTATATGTCTCGAGAATATAGGGAGAAAGGTCTTTTATAATTATTGAGTGCATTAGCCTGATCATGAAGTACATCTTGAAATGCAGGGATGGTAGGACATTCCTGAGTAAGATGTGATGTACTTTCACAAATGCTACACACTTGTTCATCATTAGTTAAGGTTTTCGTTCCCATTTCCATGGCTTCTACTTTTCTAGCTAGGGTTGCTACTTTGGCACCGATTTCATTTTTTCGGTCATGGCATACATGCCTCCCTAGTAGATGTGGTAGTGGCCTTGGGTCTATCGAGAATGTTCTACTCTTTACGAGTCGGCCAGTCTGTGCACTTTCAGCTAGCCATTCCAAATACTCCTCCGCCTCATCTGGTTGTTTATTTAAAAAGTTACCATTGCACATCATCTCTACAAACTAGCGCATGTCAGAATTAAGTCCTTCATAAAAGAAGCTGATAATGCGCCATGGTTCATAGCCATGATGTGGGCAAGTAAGCAATAGATCTTTGAACCTTTCCCAGCATTGGTAGAATGATTCTTTATCTTTTTGGGTAAAGTTCATTATCTTACGACGGAGTGTATTTGTTTTATGTGTAGGGAAAAACTTTTTCAAGAATTCCCTAGTCATTTCATTCCAAGTCCTTATGAAACCTGGTGGCAGTGCATTAAACCACATTTTTGTTTTTTCCTTTAAAGAGAAAGGAAATAGCTTAAGCTTGACAGTGTCTAGACCTATATTTTGGGTTCTTTGGGTACTACATACCTCATCAAATTCTTTAAGGTGCAAATAAGGACTCTCACTATCTAGCCCATGAAATTTGGGAAGTAATTGAATTACTCCCGTTTTTAATTCTAACGCACCAACATTTTGAGGAAGAATGACACAAGAGGGTGTACTGGTGCGTGTAGGTTGAAGGTAGTCTCTTAAGGTTCGTCCATGAGGATTCTGATAAACATCATTTTCTCCATGGTCACTCTGTTGGTCCCATTTCCTATTTTCATTCCTTCTCCAATTTCTTTGTTGATGATTATTCCTCCTTGGTGGAGGTTGATATTCATCATCAATTAGAGGTGGTGGGTCCTCATTCATGATGAGTGGAGCTTGATCACCTCTAATTCTACCATGGGGTGAGTTACCCCTTGATCGTTGATCAGCCATTGTTGGTCTGTCTTTTTGGTCGTACGAGACTAACCTACCGGTTTCGTCGCGTATCCAAAAGGGCATACAATGAAAGATCTTTTTGGTTTTTTTATGTTTTTATTTTTTCCTATCCTAAATGATGCAACCTAAATGCCTAAAATGATGCACAAAACAGGACACAATCAAGCAATCCCCTAAGGCTAGCAAGCATAGATATTTTGATTTTCTTGAGTGGGGACAACGCTTTTAATTAGCCTACTCTAACGCTCCTACTCTCTTTAGGAGTTGACCACCGCTACCGGTTAGGTTCTAACCAAAGCGGTTAATACAACCCTCGTGTAAGGAGGCGTCTAGACCTCAACAAACGTCGACGGAGGTAGGGGAAGAGCGAGGCTCTATTAGACAACCCCAATAACCACGGTGATCAAAAGCAACCAGAGTAACAATGGTCGTGTCCTATTAAGAGGGTCCTATGAGCATGTGATAACCCTATAGGTCTCTTCTGATTGATTTTAAATTAATGTGAAAGGAGAGGTTGCGCGCTTGAGATGATTATCCTAGGTGGGCCAAGGAGTGGTGATGAAATCCACCCTTGATCTTGTGGGGTAGGGTGCCCTTACTAATTAAATTTCACACACCATGGCAATTCGATCAACATATAATCCACCTTAAAGCGTTAGACGTGTCCTAAAATGCAATTGAAAGCAATAAACTAATGCAAAACCCTAAGATGCAACAATTATAACATATGCTTTCTATATGCAATTAAGTACCAAACAATGCAAATTATTCTAAATGCAAACCCTAATCTAGAAAATAAATGAGTGAGAAGACTTACAGTGAGGTTTCTGATGAAGATCAAGTGTGGGCCACCGTGTCCCACACTTGCCCTGTATTATTACAACCCTTTAAAAATTGAAATTGAAAATGCAAATTACAAGGGGCCTCACTACAAGATTCACTCAAAAATAAAATTTCTAATCTAGGAAAGCAAGAAAAATCTATCAATTGATGAAGCTCCACTCAAATTTCCTGAAAAAGAAAAATAACAATTAGTACCAAATTCAGGAAATAAAGTGATTATGCACCTAAAAATGCCTAAAATGCAATTCCTAATTTTTTTTGTATTTTTCTGGATTTTTTTTCTGATTTTTTTTTATTTTTTTGGATTTTTAATTAAATTTTATAAAAACTCCATTTCAAGTCCAAAAACTTGTTGATTGTTTAACCGCAAGTGCACGGGCTATTGTAGTATAGCTATGCAAATACGGGTCGATCCCACGAGGACTTGATTTAAAATTATGGAGTTTTAAATAAAATTCAACTAAAAAAATAAAATTCAGATTTATTCAATTGTTCCAATGTTCACAAATATTTATTCCAAGGAAAACAGAAAATAAAAATAAAATGCGTCTTGGATAAGCTTGTCCTTGGATGGCACTATCTCTGGATTAGTCTGTCCTTGAATAGTACGTCTGGATTGCCTTGTCACTGAATAGTCAGAATGAAGATAAGTTAAAACCAGAATAGCATAGGGACACAGTTGGAATTTCTGAAATATGACAGAATTGTAATTTCTGAGATCTTCAGGTGCAGATTTGTAATTTCTGAGATCTACAGGTGCAGATTTGTAATTTCTAAGATCTGCGGGTGCAGATTTGTAATTTCTGAGGGTTTCTGGTTTTTAACGAAAAAAAACCAGGAAAACGATGAAACCCGGTGAAGGTGGGAAGAAGGAAGAAGGAGGGAAGAAAAGAGGAAGGAGAAGAAGAAGAAAAGGAGGAGAGGAACGCGGGAGTGGAAACCCAACTTGGGTTTCCTCTCCTAGGACGTCCGATGCTTGGCAGGGAAGCAGAAGGAGAGAAATTGGTCAGAGAAGAAGAGGGGAAAGAGAAGAAAGGAGGAAGAAGAAGGATCTGGGGAAAAACCCGTTCTGGGTTTTCTTCCCCAGGACCATTCGAATGGGTGCGGGCGGTGAATTTACGGGCGGTCCGGTGCGGTGGAGGGTTCTTGGGGCCGAGCAACAGAGGATTTGGGCATTGGGCGTGTGTTTGGTCCGGGCTCTGTCCAGGTTACGCAAGTGGAGGCGTGATGGGGGTCGACCGGCTTCGGGGCCGTGGACCGGCAGGCGACGTACGGATAGGAAGAAGAGGAGGAAATAGGAAAGAGAGTGACGGGTAACAGAGAGAGAGAGAGAGAGAGAGAGAGAGAGAGAGAGAGAGAGAGAGAGAGAGAGAGAGAGAGAGAGAGAGAGAGAGAGAGAGAGAGAGAGAGAGAGAGAGAGAGAGAGAGAGAGAGGTAGGGGTTGCTGTCTCCTACGGTGATCCGGACCGGGCATTGTAGAGAGTAGAGAGAGGGGGCGGATGAGATGGGAAGTGAGAGAAGAGAAAGATGAGAGTTGGAGGAGAAAAGAGGGCGTGGTTGAGAGAGATGTAGGGGGACTGCCTCCTACGTTCCAGCCTGGGGGAAGAAGAGAAGGAATGGAGAGAGATTGGGAGTAGGGAGAGAGGGTAGAAGAGAGAAGAATAATGGAAAGAGAGTGGAATAGGGTAGGTGAAAAGGAAGATCCAGGGAGAGAGGTCCGGGCGTGGAGGAGAGAGCATGGGAGAGAAGGAAGAAATAGAGGGAGGGGATAGGAGAGGAGGAGTGAACCGTGGGAGAGAGGAGAGAAAGATAGCCCAGCCTGCACCTTCCTGAAAAGGGAAAAAAAACTCCCTTTTGGAGAAGAAAGAAGGGTCTTTTAAAAGAGAGATAGGGAGAGACGTGTGAAAGAGAAGGAGAAAAAGAGATAGAAGAGAGAGAGAAAAGAAAGGAGAGGGATAAGAGAAAAAGAGAGAAGAGAGGAGAAAGAGAAGGAAGAGGAGATAGGTGGGGTCCACTAGCTTTCTTAGTTTTGCTAGAACTCTGCAAGTCTTCAAAGTCTTCAGTCTCTTTCCTTGATTCAATTTGGAGCGTCCATGCCTGAGTTGACTGATCTGCAATGCACAAGACTCAATTAGCGAAATCTAAACCGTCCATTAGCTTTAATAGTCATTTAACCACTAAATTTTACAATTCAACGGTTGGATGACCAATTAAAGCTAAAATGAAATATTTGATTTAAAATCTTAAAATTAATGGTCTAGATGCTCCAATCAAATACTAAATTAGGGATATTTTGACCAAAATTGAACACTTAACACATCTACTAGCATAGCTCCTTGGTTTTGAAATGTTGATCTCAGAGGTTTCATGGAGGCTTACCTTCCTCATAAAGCTTAGTTTGTCCTCTCCCTCACCCTTAAGCTCTTTCGTCATAGCTTCTAGGGACCCAGACCTTGGGTGCTCTTTTTCTAGCCAAGTGGAGATGTTAGTCATAGTTGCCTCCATCTTCACAAACCTTCGTTCCAAACCTACTCTTATACCAAATGTCACAGGCTTAGCTTCTTGGACTCCCGTGTGGCACTTAGCTTGGCTTCTCACTCTACACCAACTAAGTAAGCATAGCTAGAATCTCTAAGGAGAAGAACAATTGAAGGGTGACTTGGAGAAAACTCTAGCTTTATTGCTCTGAAGATGCCTATAACTCTTTGATGAATTATGAGATTGTTGAGGATATCTTGAAAATGAGGGAGCTCCTCTATTTATAGGTGCTCACCCCCTTTCCACCTCCTCAATGGAGGGTTATGATTATTACATTTGTATGGTCCTAATTATCATCTAGAATATTCCTATAAAATATTTAAAGTCTACCACATTCTAGATTCTTGATATTTACAAGGATAGTTCTAGAATATAGGCCTTCCAAAAGGGGGTCTACATCCACGGATCTTCAATTATAGACCAAAATCTCTCGGTCCAAGTCCACAAACCAAAAGGGGCCTCTCTTAAAGCGTGTGGGCCTTGGTCATGGACTGTGTAACAACAGTCTATGACACAAGGCTCCCCCTTAACGAGGAATGGTACAAATAAAAAAATAAAGAAAGAAGCATTCAACTTAAATGGTGGTTAATGATAAAAGAAATGATACTCAGTAAAAGATAGCTATGCCTAAACATTGGAAGATTTACTCTCAAGTCCAAACAAAAAGGAGAAGAAGAGGTCTTTAGCATGCTCAAATATTCATTTGCACGAGTAGGGAAATGGCCATGGCATTTTACCTCTCTCTCTCTCTCTCTCTCTCTCTCTCTCTCTCTCTCTCTCTCTCTCTCTCTCTCTCTCTCTCTCTCTCTCTCTCTCTCTCTCTCATTTTGAGGCTTTTGAAGGCACAGTTAAGCATTATGCCAAATTCAAGTGCAAGTACATTTTCATGGATCCAAGACGTTCATCTTTTTCGACATCAAATAGAATACCTAGGTGCAAAAACCTAAAACCATTGGATACCTCAAAGGCCTTCATTTCTTAGTCATTTATGATTATAGACCATCCTTCTTATAATCATAGTTGACCAAGAAATGAAGGCTTTGGAGGTATCCAATAATTTTGGGTTTTGTACTCTGGCTATCTAGTTGATGCCGAAGAAGAAGAATGCCTTAGATCATGAAATTGAATTTAGCAATGGCTTGCACTTGAACTTGGCATGGTCCCTACCTATGGCTCCAAAAGCACCAAATAAGAGCTCTCTGTCTCATATTTCTACCATATACTCCTTTGTATGGTTTATATTTAAGTAAAATGGGATGTAGGCCATATTTTTTCATGGATCTAAGATTTTCATTCAATTTGGCCATAATCAAATTTCTATGGAACCAAACTCACAACTATAGAGAATGTTTGAGGGATTCATTTATGGGCTCTTATGGTTTGTAAAAGGGATGGTTTTTACAAGCATAAGAAGCTCATAAATGAAGGCTTTAAATGGAATCAAATGAATATCTTCAATCCATGAAAAGTGTAAAAAAGTATGCAAATTGCTTAAGTAAAATGGATGTAAATTGCATTTCTAAATGTACAATTGGATAAAGAAATCTATATGCAATAACTTACAGGTTATGTTATGCAAGGATAATAGCACAAAATATCCAGATTGCTTAAGTCATTGTACTGTTTGAAACAAGTTCTTAAATAGTGGCACGAGAAGCTCTAAAAAGTTTTCATATCTAATAGTTATAGACCTACTAATGGAGATATTTGTATATATATAGTAAGTTTTTTGGGAATAAAGCAGTTATCATCTCCTTTATGTAGATCACATGCTAAGTATTTGGATTGATTGTATTGTTGATGCAAAATAGTTTTGTGATCAAATTTTGAGTTAAAGGACTTGGGCAAGGCTAATGTGATTATGGGAACTAAAATCACTAGGAAACAAATGGACTTGCATTAACATAATCAAGCTATATCGAGAAAGTTCTCTAGAAATTTGACATGTATGGTAGTAAAGATTTTGATACATTATTTGATCCTAGCATTAAATTGTTAAAGAATGATGGTTATCTAGTTCATCAATTGAAGTAGCCAAGTATACTTGCAGCTTAATGAATGTAATGTTGTATACTTGATCAGATATTGCCTTTGCTATTGGAAATTGAGCTAGTATACTAGCAATCCTAGCAAAGCACATTGTAAGTCTGAGAAGAGTACGCAATATCTTCAACAGACTTTTAATTATGATTTACACTATGGCAAAGTACCAACTGTGTTAGAAGGTTATAGTGATGTGACTTAGAATTTACATCATGATAGTTCAAAAATAGTTTGTGCGAGGATTTTTACCCTTGATGGTGGAGCGATTTTCTAGAAATTAAAGAAAAATCATATATGCATTACTCATTGCACCATGGAATTTGAATTTATTACTTTGGCTTCCCTTGAAGAGGAAGCGTAGTGCTTGAAGAACCTGCTAGTATACATACCAATGTGGTTAAAACTAGTACCCATATGGTTGATAACAATGCTACCATTATCAAAGTATATAGTGAGTGCCACAATGATAAATTTCCCCAACCTTGTCTAAAACATGACGGTATGAGAGAATTGATCAAATATGGTGTCATTTTAACTTAGTATTGGGAATCCAAGCACAATCTAGCAAACCCTCTCTCTTTAGGCCTAAGAAGAGAGTTGGTGGGATAAACATCCAAGGGAATAGGCTTAAAGATCTAACATTGACCAATAGTGGCAACCCTACTTAATGTTGTTGACCAGGTCCGAAGAACAAACAAGCTATTTGGAACTCTTTAATATAGTAAAATTATTCTCATTCCTATGATGTATGTAGTTGACCTGTAATATTAAGGATGGCTCTTTGTTTTAATGAGTCTATAAATTTGCTTATTTTGGATGGTGGTGCATACAAATATACCATTTATGATTCACTTATTTTAGTTGTGGGGATTCAGTTGACTCTTATGGGGCCCAAGTTGGTCTCTAACACACTCAACGAGTTACATGATTAGCACATTGTCAAATAATAAAAGCGTCTAGCTTAAGTATGCTCTTATAAAAGTGTATGTTGCATTTCTTTCTTCAAGGTAATAGTTCAAGATTCATTTCATTGGATACGTCTACATACACTTGGAGGAAGTTAAGACCACGTTCACGTTCTAAGATGCACAAATCTTATTTGAATGCTTAAATTTTTTTGTCTATACTAATTATTTTCTGATTTGTACTTCACTAATGTTTACTATTTTAAGCTCAAGCACATGGAGGAATGTTTTATGAGTTATTTCAACTTAAAACAAGTAGAAAATTGTTGGAATTGTTTTAACCTAAAACAACTAGTGTTGGAATTGATTGAAACAAAATGGGTGGTTGTGACATTTGGCATTTCCTAGCTTTGAGGAGAAATGACATTTTTATTTGAATTTGAACCTCGTTATCCTTTTATACTTGGCTTTTGAAAGCAACACAAATGTTTAGTCCCTCGTTGAAAGTTGGAAGAGATGTCCACTTCTCATAAACACTTTCATTTTCTCACTTTGTTCTGCAATCCAATGCACTGAGCTGTGTGCATGTGCCAGTGCAAAAGTGTGCTTGTTTGCATTAATGACCACTTTGCATCACCATGAGCCACCCTAATCTATTTTGATTTTAGGCATGATGGTCCATGGGTTAAGATGTGTGTGCTTGGTTAGCCCATTGAGTGGGGTCCAAGATGTCCAACTCGTTGTTATAGAGATAACTTGATATGTCTAGGCTCATCTAGCTTGTAGGAGCTAATTAGAGAGGTACTAGAATAGGGAAGTTGATAGGCTTTCCTATGTGGCTTGGAGATGGCAATTTCGGGTTTGCATTGGTATCCAAGCATGCCACCTCTATATAAAGCCTGTATGCAGACCATTCCTCTTTACATCATCTTCTCTCTCTCATTAGAGCTCTCTAGTTTTTGTCTTTCTAGCATCTATTTGATTGAGACACACTTTCTCTTGTTCTCTGTCTCTTATTTAGAGTTTTCCATTTTGACATGTGACACCCCGGATTTTCTTCACAATATAATAATAATTTACAAAAAAAAATAGTCGGGATCCCTGTTAAAAAAAACTTTGATTTTTAAAATGACCAAAACATAACTTAAGCGAAAGCATTTCTTCCAAAATCCGAGGAGTCATACAACCACAAAATTACGGATTTAACAGTGGAATGAAATACCATTTCTACCGAAAATTCGACAGAGCTTCCTCTGTAATTTGGACCATTGCACATGACCAGTGCAATACAAAATCACCTGATAAATAATGTATAATACATATCATAAGGGAGACTCAGTCTCCACACCCATCCACAACCAAATGTTGTTTTCAATAAAATACACTCCAACAATGGATAAAAAAATATAGCTACTACCAAATACCTAGGGTCCCTCCATACAGCCATCACATCTAACATAAATCCACATTCTAACATCCAGGTCACATTACATTTTTAACTAAAGTACAGCCCATACTCAAAACCCAAAGTGAGGTCTTGAACAAACTTGGTCATCTCTGAACATCGTCTGTGCTATGCTGGAAAGCTGCCATCACTTTTACCTGCTCTGTCAGCGCGTCAACCTGTCTTCACTCTCTGTATCTGAGGCATTGCAAGTCAAAGCAATGCCTTAGCAAGTTATGCTTGTGTAGGTGATATACATTGAAATTAAACTCAATAAAAACAAATCACATGACGCAAGTCATAAAGATCATAAGATGCTCAAACATAATATAAAGCCTTAAATCACACGATGAAGGAGATACCAAGTCCATGAAAAGAATGAGATATCATCAACCATGATATCAGGACATGCACAATCCAAAAAAATCTAGAAATACATGACTGCATGTCAAAAGTATCAAACATCATACACAGTCAAACCCTATGAGTGTCTCAAGTACACTCACGGCAATGTGGGGTCCACTCTCTCTACCACCCGCTTTCACCCTTTCACCCTTGCATCCTTACGGGCACTCAGGCACTTAGGCACTCACAGAAACGACGCGTACCACTTTCGCTTTCACCCTTTCACCCTCATGGGCACTCAGGCACTCACGGGGTGAAGAAATGCATCCTACCACAGGATCAATAGTCTTAAATATCAAGATAGAGCGACTCTCACATGTCAAAAATACCACTAATCAAGTGAATGTCACAAAAGATATCAGAAACAGTGCATGCAATAACCACTAGAAAGATAGCACGCACATGAGAAGCTATATGCTGAAATCAATCTCATGCATATGGTAAGGCATAAATCACATGTCTCAAAAACTCAAATCACCATTTGAGAATCATGGAAAAATTGTGAATGAAATCACCTACCTTGTATCGCAATATCTCCAAACAAATGCGTAACCAATATCAATGTGCATGCCCTGATGTACCTGTCATGCCATAAATTATGTCATGGTTAACGCATATAACCAAAATCTAAAGTCTGATCATCTATTGATCATCTTGATCTGAATAATCTCATAGCATTTAGTAGTTTTGCTATTAAAAAGTTACTCCAAACTAGATTTTTGTCTTAAATCCAGGTCCGCCTTATTGAGACGATCACAACGCTTCTTTCGGATCGTGATTTGGACCTCTGTAGCTCATAAAATCACGTGTTTTATACATAAAGGGTCAAAAACCCTCAAAAACAATAAAAAAAAAGACCTGCCGCATGTGCGGCGCATGCGCTGCGCATGTGGTGCGCGTTTGTGGACGCGGCGCGCATCTGGAACTAGCGCGCGTGGATAGCGCGTGGCACGCACTCGTCTTGCCCCGTGGCGCTCTCTCGTCCGCTGGTTTTCTTCCCGGTGCCGATCGTCGTTGCTGGGAATGACGACCGGACTGGTTCACCGTCGCCGGCGACCGCAAGTGCTCCATTTTTAGCGAGTTTTACACCTATGTGTCCAGTTTTTCGCGTACATTTCATTTTCACCCTCCATAATCACAAATTCCTCCTAAATCTATAATTTTTTCACCATTTTTATTGCGTTTTTGAAAACTCCCAACATACTGTTGTTGGATTTTTTCGGTGTCCCTAGCCGTCTGATCACCATGAAATATCATGGGTCGGTTCCTTACATCATCACGCTCAAGATGAACAGTTCAGATCCTTATCTGACACTATTACATCGAATTTTTCCCAGGGCAACAGTAACGCCTGAATAAACTTGGAAAGAAGTATACAGAAAGAGTGGGCGAGTCTACCTTGGTCCGGCTAGTCAGAGGTTGAGAGCCCGCCGTGTTTGTCGGGTTGCCGGGAGTGCCTGTCGCCGGAGAATCATCACCGGTGGGTGGATATTACATGACATCACTCTATTCTCTTATCATCTTATGTCTATCCACGTACAAGTCTTCTGCACTTTAGTTTATTTTTGGATTTGCCCATCATTGGCGATGCTCTTTAAGGGTTCTTCTACTATAAAGATCTTTGTTCTATAGTTCAAGTTAAAAAGATGAGACCGTGAGTATACCTTTCTAATACTCTTGTTATAGAGTTTATGAACTTGTAAAGTTCTTCTTGCTCCTTAAACTTTAGATTTCTTATCCATTTTAATCTTGTTTCCGAAGTGAATTGAGTTCTAATATTGTTTGTCTTTAACAATTTCATTGTAATTTAAAGAGAGATTTTTGAAGACTTTATTATTAAGTCATTCATCTTGGAGACAAAGTATAGACTAATTCTAATTGTGCAAATCAGTTGAATTATAGATTGAGTCTGTCTTAGTTGAACACTAAAGATAGAATTGCCATATTCCTTGCACTTTTTAGGAGGCTTCAACTACGTTGTGAGGTGTATATCTAAGTTAAGGTACTTTATATTATTTTTTGCAAGGATTCTAACATTGTGCAATTTTGAAAGTGAGTCACGGTAGTAAGAGTGCCACTCTTTGAAGGTATTGAGAGCAATCCAACATGCAATTAAGTGAATTGGGCATATTGTGAGCTATTCAAGAATGTGGTAACGAATTAATTTAGTACAAACCTAGACTTGATGTCCCATTTAATCTCCATATTGATTAAGACCAACGTTTCTATATGACAACAACATATCATACGAATCACTAAGACTAACAACTTCAGTAAAGAATATTTGTGTAGAAGCACACAACAAGCATTTTTAAGTGACACCTATAGTAAAAATACAAGCAGTTTGATCAAGACGAAGACCTAACAAATTGTCCCTATAGATATACAAACCAGCTTGGTCAAGGCAAATAGCTTGTATGTCAGTATTTGGGGCTCACTTATTGAATAAAATTAGTCTTTTTCTCTCTGTGAGTCATTAATCAAGATTTCACTAATCTACCTAGACTTGCTAGTGTTGTATCTGCCTTATGCTTGATCAACCTATTTGTAGGCCCGCACTAAGCTTAACCCTGACCTGATCTAGATGCTAGGGCAGCTCCTCAGTGGTCCTCTTAGTTTTTAGTAATTAGTATCTAATGCAATATAGTTTGGGATAGAGAAAAAAAAAAAACCTAGGGCTGACTTAACCCATTATATTATAAGTAATGCATGTTTCATAATCAAAACTTGCAGTACAAAAACACTAAAGATTAGAGGGGTGCAATTGTCCCTCTTCTCATTTTTAATTGAACAATCAATTAAGGGAAAGGATATCCATTGCAACCTCTTAGCCCTAGATGCGCACGATTTCCTTCATCTTTAAATTCTATATTTATGCACTATATGTCTAAAAATATTGGACAAAAGGTTGCTTGTATGAATTTCTAGAGAAAAGAGTTCCCGAAAAGAAAAGGAAAATTGCATGGAGAGAGGAATTTATTGACCTCGAGCGTAAAAAAAAAAGATCATTAAATATTAATTCTCTTTTTCTTACCTTTTTTAGTTTGAAAAAAAATACAGCTAGAAAAAATAGAAGCGAAATTACAAAAACAGTACAAGCATAATGTAATATCAACACTAGGAGATTTAACTAATATTATATTATTTTCACAAATGCAGTCTTAACTAATATTCACAAGGGTTTGGATTACCAAAATCTCAACTCTACTTACGCCTTACCTCGAAAGGGGTGCGAGACCCCAAAATAGGGGTTCCGAAATCTTCCCCAAAGGCATATAGTCTCTCTCTTGGACACTAGACACGACTAAGAGCCAGCCATTTGCACAGCGCCATTTTTCTCTTCTCAATTTCGGATTCATGGAAGACGACGACGAGTTTGGTGATCTCTACACCGATGTACTCCGTCCATCTTCTTCAGCTTCAACTGCTCCAAATCCTCTCCTTTTCCCTTCCTCTGCAAAATCAAACCCTAATTGCATCGACAGTGACGACGAAGAGATCTTGTACGGAGGTCCTCAGTCAAATCCTTCATTCCCTTCTCAAAATTCTAATATTCAGAAAACCCTATCTCTGAATCCAGCTGCGAAAATTGATGATGCAGAAGAGAGAGCGAGGGAAAATGATGATGATGGTGTTTCTCAGAACGAAACAAATTGGAACGAGGAAAACAAAGAAGACGAAGAAGAACTACAAGAAGCTAGGGTTCTGGTTGAACCTGGTTTAGATGAGCCCCGGGAGGAAAAAACTGAGGTTCAGGAGGCCGGCATAGCAGATTCGCATGTGGAAGAAGCTAGGGTTTTGAAAGATCAAAATGGCAAGGATGAAGGTGTCGGAATTGATGAAGTTAGTGTTTTGAATGAGAAAAAGGCTTTCTTTACGGAGCAAGATGCTGAGGAAAAACTGGAGATTGATGTTGGGATGGGAGTTTTGGATTCCGAACCGATAATTCCGGGTTTGTCAGGTGGTGCGTTTGTCCCAGAGGCTTTTCGCGGGGCACAAAACGGGGGTGATGCTAAAACTGGCGGGGAAGATGATGATTGGGATAGTGATAGTGAGGATGATTTGCAAATTGTTTTGAACGATAATTGTGTTCCTATCGGTATGGAGAGGAATGAAGGAATGGGGAGCGATGAGGACGATGAAGATGGAGAAGATTTGGTGATTGTAGCGGATGTTGATCAGCATCAGCCACCTATAGAGGAACAGGATTGGGGCGAGGAATCAGTGCAGCCGGCATTGGATGGTGAGAGAAAGGAAATGCCGGAGGGAGGCAAAGGGAATGGTGCTATGGCGAATGTTGTTACGGCTAGAATTGGGTATAGCAATCATGGGTATCATTCGCATCATTCCCAGTTTAAGGTCAGTTTCTTGATATTTGTAGCTCGAGAAATGTGTTAGGTATTATCATAGTAATTGCCCCTCTGGGAATGGGAATGAAAATGTAATTAGAGGAATGTCTCTTGAGGTAATTGATTATTTGATGTTAAATATTGAAATATCAGTTTGTATATGGATCTAAGTAGTTACCCAATAAATTTTGTCCCACTTTGGATTCATATCATTTACTATGCCTCATCTGGCTAGCTCTTTTCCTTATTAGCAGTCGTGTGATTTAGTTAACAAAAGAAAGGCAAGCTATCTCGTTGCGGCCAAGGAATAGGCAGCCTTTCTCACCAAGTGGTTCTGAGTGGCATTGTTAGAGCATTTGGTTGTTCCAACTTGTGGGCGCAGTTTGTGGTTAAATTTGCAATCTGGGAGCTATTGTATTGGCAATCTAATTAGATTCTGACTGCTTATTCACCTGTTATCTAAGAGATTGTACTCTGCTGAGCAGTATGGCCCATTGGCACACAACAAAGTTTTGCCATGGTAAAATCACTTGAAAGCTTCTGGATTTCCTAAAAGATCTTTTGGAGATCCTCGGGAGAGGAACAACCCTGCTCAGTAAATAGTTAAGTTAGGAATCTTTCAATCTGAAATGAAGTTTGATGCTGCCAATAGATACAATTTCTTACCCCACACTAACAGCTGTGTCATCTGTTAGCTTCAACCGGGGGACTATGATATCCTAAAATGAGGCTTTGATTGTTCATCACTGTTATCTATATATGTGGGTCTTTTAACAGAGAATATGCGTGCCTAATATATTTAAGGTCCAGTTCACCTGCTTTCCTATAAAGGATGATACATCCTTTGGTGTGACACAGAAGTTTGATCTTGATGAGAGTCGTGGGCAAGTTTGCTATTAAGCTACTATAGGAGGTTTCTTCCTGCAGTTATTAGACATTTTCCTAGCCCTTTTTGCTTAACAGTGCTATGGGAGTGAAAGATGGTGTTCCCACAAATGTCGTAACCTGCTTGTTACCTCTATCATGATATCAGATATGGATTGAAAAGTTCCATAGGTTACATTTTCCCAATCCAAGGGCTGCTAGAGCATTTCCTCGGAAGTGACGTGTTGCATTAGAACATAGGTGCAGCGGAAAAAAGGCATGAGTTCATGTGACGGGGGTCTAGAAGTATGTAGATAAATGGGCTAGCTCAAGAGAATAGTATTTGTATCGCCACATGAAATATAGGCACATTGACATGTAAGAATTTGGAGTAAGTAGATATGCTAAAATGAAGAAGAGTCGACATTGCTTGTATCTAAGAAATCAAGTGGAAAGAGATCAAAACTAGAGAAATCGATGAATATAAGTTCTGGTATGTAGGAAAGAACAATAATAGAAATGATATAGGGCTAGTATTGGATAAAAAATTAAATTATAAAGTTGTAGATGTTAAAAGAACTAGTGATATAATTATACTGATAAAACTTGTTCTAGGAGAGAAGATCATAAATGTTATAAGTGTATAAGCATCGCAAGTATGGTTGGAAGATAGAATCAAGAGACAGTTTTTGAAGGATATGGAGGGAGTCATGCAAGAAATTCTCAACATAGAGGGGATATTTATAGGAGCTTAAATGGTCATGTAGGAAAAGAAATTCTCAACATAGAGAGGATATTTATAAGTGCATAAGCATCGCAAGTATGGTTGGAAGACAGAATCAAGAGACAATTTTTGGAGGATATGGAGGGAGTCATGCAAGAAGTTCTCAACATAGAGGGGATATTTATAGGAGCTTAAATGGTCATGTAGGAAAAGAAAAGGAAGGATATGATAGTGTATATGGAGGGTATGGTATTGGAGAAAGCAATGAGATGAGTGAAGCTATCTTCAATTTTGCTTTGGCATATAACCTAGCTTTGGTTAACACATGCTTTAAGAAGAGGGATGAATACTTAATAACCTTTAAAAGTGGACCATATAAAAGCCGAATAGACTTTTTTCTACTTAGAAATATTGAAAGATAATTGTATAAGGATTGTAAGGTGATACCTGGTGAGAGCTTAACCTGACAACATAGGTTAATGGTTATGGATATATACATTAAAAGATGAAAGAAAGGAAATGAACTTAGTAAGTGTCCAAAAACTGTGGTGGAACTTAAAAGGGAGAAGATAACATCATTCACAAACATGTTGATGGTAGAAGGAAACTGAAACAGTGAAAAAGAAGTAACCACCATGTTGACTAATATGGTCTAGTTCATTAAGAAAGTGGCAAAATATGTGCTAGAAGTATCTAAAAGTAAAGGCACTCAGTAAACGAAACTTGGTGATGGAGTGAAAAAATGCAGGGTGTGTTTTAAAGCATGGCAGAGGATTAGAAATAATGAAAACTTTGAGCAATATAAAAAAAAGGGCAGCCCTGGTGCACGAAGCTCCCGCTTATGTTGGGTCCGGGGAAGGGGCGGGCCACAATGGCCTAAAGTAGGCAGCCTTACCTTGCATTTTTGCAAGAGGTTGATTCCACGCCTTGAACCTGTGACCTCAAGGTCACATGACGACAACTTTTACCGTTGCGCCAAGGCTTCCCTTCTATGATTTCTATAATAGGTTATGATCAAAAGAAGGTGAGAAAGATGTATCTAAAATTGCAAAAATAAGAAAATAGAAGGGTAAGGATTTAGACCACGTTAAGTGCATTACCTAAGGGTATTAGCCAAAGATGACAGGATTAAACAAAAGTGGGAAAGTTACTTTCAGAAATTACTAAATGACAATTGCTTTGAGAATATAGAGACTGAAAGTACCGTAAACCCAAATAACTTGGACATTATAGGTACGGCCATAGGATTAGAATACTTGAAGTTAAAGAGGTCTCGAAAAAGATGAAATCAGGAAAGGCCCAAGGGCCCAATGGTATACCAATAGAGTTTTGGAAGTATATTGGAGATACTAGAGTAGTTTGGTTTGGTAAAGTTGTGTAACAAGAATGTACAATCGAAAAAATGTCAAATGGATGAAGGAAGAGCTTGATTGTACCAATTTATAAGAATAAAGGAGACATATAGAGTTGCACTAATTATCGTGGGATCGTACTTATGAGCTATACCATGAAACTTTTTGAAAGAGTGATTGAGAAGGGGCTACGGCATGAGACGAGTGTATTAGAGAACCGATTTGGTTTAATGCCTGGGGGTCTACCATGGAAGGTATTTTCTTTCTTAGACAATTGATAGAGACATATAGAGAGAGGAGGAAGGACCTCCACATGATATTTATTGACTTAGAAAAAGCTTAAGAGAGGGTCCCTAGATAGTTAATTTGGGCAGTGTTGGGTGAAAGGGGTTTCACGAGCGTATATAGACATAATTAATGGTATGTATGAGTGAGCAGTAAGAAATATTAGGACTATTAGCGCAGAGACGGGTGATTTTCCTATCACTATAAGATTGCACCAAGGATAGGCATTGAGCCTGTACCTTTTCATGTTGGTCATGGACGAGTTAACAAAACATTTGCACAGGGAGATTCCATGGTGCATGTTATTTGTTGATGATACAGTTTTGATTGATAAGACAAAGGAGGGCGTAAACAAAAAGAGTTCTGGAGAGATATATTAAAACCTGAAGTATTTAAAATTAGCCGAACTAAGATAGAGTATGTGAAATGCAATTTTAGTAAGGAGAGTAGTAGTAGTAGTAGAGCACTAGAGAGATTGAAAGGGAGAGTGCCTAGAGAATCCAAGCAGGTTGGAACAAATTGAGATGCACCTCTGGAGTTTTGTGTGATAGGCAAGTGTCACTCAAATTGAAAGAAAAATTCTATAGGATGACTATAAGGTCGGCCATGCTCTATGGATCAGAGTATTAGGCAGTTAGGGAATAGCACGTATATATGATGAGCATTGCCAAAATGCAGATGTTGAGTCAGATGTGTGGCAAGACAAAAAAGAATAGAATTACAAATAAAAACATTAGAGGAAACTTAGGAGTAACATTAATAGGTAACAAGATGAGGGAGATTAGACTTAGATAGTTTGGACATGTCCAACAAAGACGGAAAATGGCATCGGTTAGAACAAGTGAGTCAATCTAAGATGAAGGATCTAAAAAGGTAAGGGAAAGGCACAAAAGGGCGTCGTTAAAAGTGGCGAGAAAAGATTTAAAAACTTTGGGACTAAATCAAGACATGATACTTAACAGAGGGAAATGGAGGAACATAGTGGTGAGAAAAGATTTAAAAAGGATTAAATGAAGACATAACACTTAACAGAGGGGAATGGAGGAACAAGATTCATGTGGCTAAGTCCTAATTGGGATAAGGTCTTGTTGATGATGATAAAATCCAAATTGGTTCAATCTTTTGCACTGATGGATTTTCTGGTGGACGCTGTTATCTATTTTTAGGTAAAACAGGTTCCAATTTGCCTAATTACATAATACTTTGACTATCTCACATGCATGTCTTTGCAAATTGGGACTGGTATGTAGAAAATCTTTGAGCTTTACCTTCTTTCCTTCTGGAATTGTCTTCATCACTCTGCTTACTCTTAATCATATGTTTATCTTTCCTTTGCTGCATCAGTGAAAGGGAAATAGATAGCTCATGATTGGTGTAAGTGCATTTTCCTTCTATTTTGAAACAATAGAACAATTTCATATATGGAACTTACATTCTGTCTTCTCATTAAGTTTAGACATACTTCCATGGACCTCCTAGGTCGACTATAGCATGAAGATTCATTTCTATTGAGGGACTGTGAATAGTACCTATAATCCATCCTTGAGCTGTTCTGATTTTGTCGTGGGAGTGAAAAGAAAGGACCACCTTTAAGATGACCATAGAGTTATGTTAGTGCATGTCCATTTTGGATTTTTTTTTTCAAAGATATTACAACTTGTCCATTATGGATTGAAGAAGAAAAATGAGTATGATGGATTTTAGGATTCTGCTCTCTCTCTCTCTCTCTCTGTCTCTGAGGTTGTTTTTGTTCTTCATGTTCATGATGAGGTGAATTCAGCGGTTGCCTATGTTAGCAAATTATGTTTCGAATTTTCAGAAAATGTAATTTTGTCTTGTCCCTTAGACAATTAGTCATCATCAAGGCCTTATTCCAATTAGGGGTCGGCCAGTCTTAGACCATTAGTCTTTCCTTATAATTCTTCTTTTCTTGCCTGCTGGATCTGAAGTATCTAGTTTGCTGATTAACATTGACCTCTTGTTTATGAAGACAGAGCCTACCTCTGTATTTTTATGTCATCTGCAGCCAGTTTGGTCATGTATGGTTGTGAATAATAGTTTAAGCATCTGCCATAATGAATTTTCTATTACTTCAATTAATTTGAGGTGAGGATCATTTTTAATGTGTTATATGTTCCAACACATGTACTCATTGTGATCAGAGAAATAATTCAAGAATGAAATATTTTTGTGATCACCAGTATAATGCAAAATGTCATTTAGAAGATATCCCATGTGCTGCTGAAGTACATAACATCTTGTCAATATTTAGGTTGATCTTTTAATAGTATTTACTTGAAATTCTCAATTGCATTTATTTTTATTTTTTTTCTAATGGCGCAGCAGTGCCACCTCATTGCATGCTCATGCTGTCCTTGCATAATGTAAGTTAAGCTCATGACATGTTTCCTTTCACATGCAGTATATAAGACCTGGGGCAACTGTTCCTCCTGGAGGTATTGCAGCTAGTGCTGGTGCCCCAGGTCAGGTTCGTCCTCCCATCACTATGGGCCCTGTGGCTGGTCGTGGTCGAGGTGATTGGAGACCAATAGGGATTAAGAATATTCCTAGTATGCAGAAAGGATTTCATTCAGGATTTGGATTGCCTGCTTGGGCCAACAATTCAGCGGGACGTGGATTTGGCAGTGGAATGGAATTTACTCTCCCCTCTCATAAGTAAGCCTGCATATTGGAATAACATATTAAATTTGAATTCAACTTACTGTTTGCAGAACAATCTCTACTTCATCGTTCCATGTTCTAGTTCTCTTTGCCACTCTTGTTTTTATTCTTCATCTAGTTTCCTCTTTTTCTGTAATGTGATTGGAATGTTTTATTTTCTATGATTGCAGGTGTGCAGATTTGAACAATTGAAATATTTACAGTTATTTAAATAATTGACTTCTTTGTGTCTCCCAATTGCAACCACATGAATCTTATTGTTCTCTTGTTGAATCTTGTCACCATGTGCATTCTCAGCAATATAGTATTTTGCCTCTTTATCCTAACCATGGTTTAAAGCATGGCAGAAGATTAGAAATAATAAAAACTATGAACAATATAAGAATGCTAAAAGGGTTGCTAAGAGAATAGTAAGTGAGGCTAAACTTAAAGCATATGATGAGCTCTACAATAGACTAGGAATAAGAAAAGGGGAGAAAGATGTGTTTAAACTTGCAAAAGTAACAGAACAGAAGGGTAAGAACTTAGATCATGTTAGGTGTATTAGAAGCGATGATCAAAGAGTATTAGTCAAAGATGATGAGATCAACAAAGGTGGGAAACATACTTTCAAAAATTGTTAAATGACAATAGCACTGAGAATATAAGGATTGAAAATACTATAAATCTAAATAACATTGGCTATTATAGATATGAACGTAGGATTAGAATACCTGAAGTAAAAGAGGCCTTAAAAACGAGTTTAATTAGGAAAGGCCATGGGGCCTGATAGTATACCAATAGAGGTTTGGAAGCATATGGGAGATATTGGGGTAGTTTGGTTGACTAGGTTGTTTAACACGATTATAGAATCAAAGAAAATGCCGGATGAGTGGAGAAAAAGCTCTATTGTACCAATTTATAAGAATAAAGGAGACATAGAGCTGCACTAATTATCGAGGAATCAAACTTATGAGCCACACTATGAAACTTTTTGAAAGAGTGATTGAGAAGAGGCTACGACATGAAACAAGTGTATCGGAGAACCAGTTTGGTTTCATGCCTGGGAGGTCTACCATGGAAGCTATTTTCTTACTAAGACAATTAGTAGAGAAATATAGTGAGAGGAGGAAAGACCTACATATGGTCTTTATCGATTTGGAGAAAGCTTATGATAGAGTCCTTAGAGAGTTAATATGGAGGGTGTTGGGTAGTAAGGGGGTTTCTTAGGGGTATATAGATATAATTAAAGATATGTATGAGGGAGTGGTAACCAATGTTAAGACTACTAGTGGCGTGACTGGTGATTTTCCTGTCACTATAGGATTGCACCAAGGATCGGCATTGAGTTCATACCTTTTCACATTGGTTATGGATTAGTTAACAAAACATCTGCATGAGGAGATTCCCTGGTGCATGCTATTTGCAGATGATATAGTCTTACTTGATGAGACAAGGGAGGGTGTAAACATAAAGCTAGAGTTATGGAGAGAAGCATTAGAATCTGAAGGATTTAAAATTAGCCGAACTAAAACAGAATATGTGGAATGTAATTTTATCAAGGAGAGTAGGAGTAGAACACCAGTCAAGATTGATAACCAAGAAGTCCCCGTTAAAGACCACTTTTGGTACTTAGGATTAATGATTCATGAGAGTGGAGAGATTGAGAGGGAGGTTACCTAGAGAATCCAATCAGGTTGGAACAAATAGAGATGTGCATTTGGAGTTTTGTGTGATTGACGGGTGCCACTCAAACTAAAAGGAAAATTTTATAGGATGGCAATAAGGCCGGCCATGCTCTATGGATCAGAGTGTTGGGCAGTTAAGGAATATCATACTCATAGGATGAGCGTCGTAGAAATGAGGATGTTGAGATGGATGAGTGGTAAGGCAAGAAAGGATAGAATTAGAAATGAAAATATTCGAGAAAATTTAGGGATAACACCAATAGGTAACAAGATGAGGGAGACTAGACTTAGATGGTTTGGACATGTTCAAAGGAGACCAACAATGGCACCGGTTAGAAGAAGTGAGGCAATACAAGTAGAAGGTTCTAAAAGGGCAAGGGGAAGGCCCAAAAGAACGTGGATAGAAGTGGTGAGGAAAGATTTAAAAATGTTGGGACTAAATGAAGCTATGGTATTTAATAGAGTGGAATGGAGGAATAAGATTCATATGGCCGACCCCTAATTGGGATAAGGTCTTGATGATGATGATGATGATGCCCATGGTTTAATGGGGTACAGTTCTGAAGAAGTAAAATCTGTACATTAAGACTTGCCTTATTTTTGTTAGATACTCTTGAAAGGGAAAACTATGAAATATAAAACATGATACTATGGGACTGAAATATGTATAATATATTTCTTCTTGCATGTGCTGACCATATGATTGTTTACTTCCACTTTTAAACAGCATGCATGAATACGTGCACATCTGTATCTGGTGTGTGCATACCTTGCAGTTACCTGCAAGAAATAAGACATCTTTGATTTTGGTCTCTTTCTTAATAATTTTTTGCTGGCTTCTCTAAGATTCCTGCTTGTTGTACTTGTTGGTTTCACTGCTTATGGAGATTAAATTGAGAGGTGAGCTTGCAATAACTATTCTTGTAAGGTTTTAGGACTTATTTTTGATAGGACCAGGCTTTGAATGCAATATTGAGGTGAGTGAAACATGCACAAAAGCTAGTTTTTAGTGCTGGAAAAGAAGCCTCGTTATGGGTTTTATTGAAGAAGATGATTTAGTGGGAAGAGGCAGAATCATTCAAGTTGCTCTTAAATTTTTCTTAGAGAGACTTCTAGTAATGACCAGGCAGGCATGACAAGTGTAGAATTCAAAATTTGACCATGGAACTGACATCAAAGCTGAATTGCCATAGTTGATTTCCTCTGGTAGTTTAAACCAGAGGAATTTGTGATCTCGAGTGCTGTTAAATGCTGTACAAACTTCAAATTCCAGATGTTGTAAAAGATTAAATTATTTCTTTTAACAGCAATTCAAAGATTAAATTCCTAACTGTTCACCAGTTCTCACTTATTATATTTATATCAGTCCTGTGAGGCCTAAGGGGGCATTGGTCACAAGGTAAGTGTATGTGGTGGATTTCTCCCTTTCTTGTGACTGCACTCTTGAACTCATCTGTCATGGATTCTACCTAGAATCTGAAATATTTGTTAATATCATGATGTATCTCATTTATAGATGCATCTAGGAGTGAACTTCCCCAAAGGGTGGAATCCACCAGAGAATGAAAATCCGTCTTGACTAATTTCCCTCTTGAAATTTCTGAATTTCCACCGGAGATCTCACATCTGAAAGTCTTGAAATAGGAACTCCTGGTTGTGATTTTAAATCTGCCCTAGCTTGAACAGAGGACTGTCATTGTTTGTCCTGCTGCATCTTAGGAAAAGTACATTGTGGAAATGTCCTTGTAGTGTGGGAGGGAAGCTTCCATCAAATGGCTCCTTTTAAGTACCTCTCATCACACTTCTGAGAAAACCCATTAATGTTGCTTCAAAACATGGGAGATTTGTGTCTCATTATGTGATCAACACTTTTCTTTTCCTTGTGGTTCGCACTTTGGTTTTGGGTAGTTAGCACATTCATGATATTGAAAAGATCACCTTCCATTAAGTGTGAGCCTGTTCCTTGCATCTTATGGCAATATCCAATGATGTGCTACATATTCATAATAGAACCATTCAGCATTTTCTTGAAGTGAAGTCAATGTCTACTGAATCTTTTGACATTAGACATAAATCCATATGTAAAAAATAAAACTGATAAACCCACTTGCACAAGTCTAAATGCCCACACCTGCATGTGAATGCATCAGCAGTCCCTTATTGTTGTAATGCATGTCTCACTTTATTATATACTTTTATGATTAGGTAGGTAGTTTATTGAGAATTGTAAGAGCCTTTAGCAACTTATTAAGAAGCTTGAAATGAAGGGGGACCTGCATACACAGATTTTGAGACTCCCTTTTGATTGTTCTCATGCACTAGATGGAGATGTTATTTTGATTCTAAACTGTATGGTTGCAGTTCACAATGGTTCCCTGAGCAGATTTAGTGTTTTCCTTATTGTCATCATCATCAAGACCTTATCCCAATTAGGGTTCGGCCACATGAATCTTGTTCCTCCATCCCCCTCTACTAAGTATTATGGCTTCATTTAGTCCTAAGGTTTTTAAAGCTTTTCTCACTACTTCTATCGAC
This sequence comes from Warburgia ugandensis, assembly GCA_035236585.1. Lineage (NCBI taxonomy): Eukaryota > Viridiplantae > Streptophyta > Magnoliopsida > Canellales > Canellaceae > Warburgia > Warburgia ugandensis. Next base: position 11,873,053 of record CP141127.1, on the reverse strand, counting down.
ATTCTTTTGGGCCTTATCCTTTCCCTTTTAGAAATTTCGACTTGTAGGCTCACTCTTAACCAGTGACCTTTTTGGTCTCTGTTGGACATGTCCAAACCTTATAAGTCTAATCTCCCTCATCTTGTTACCTATTGGTGCTGCTCCTAAGTTTCCTCTAATGTTTTCATTCTTATTTCCATCCTTTCTTGTCTTGCAACTCATCCATCTTAACATCCTCATTTTATCTGCAGTCATCCTATGTACATGATGTTCCTTAACTGCCTAGCACTCTAACCCATAGAGCATGGCTGGTCTTATAGTTATTCTATTGAATTTTCCTTTTAGTTTAAGTGGCATCCACCGATGACACAAAACCTATGTAGTTAGAGGTGCAAGGGGGTGCACCTAGAGCCTGGAGGGCCTAGGCTCATGCCCGAATCACGAGGCATAAAAAATAATTATTTAACAATTACAAAAATAACAAAAAAAATCCTAAAAAGGTGGAAATAAAAACATCACACATGCACTCACAAGCAAGAGGAAGCTATATATGTGGGTGGAAATATCTTTCAACAAATAAAGACATTTTTTTTTTCAATTTTTGTGACTTTTATTTTTGGAAAAATTAAAAAAAATTAACATTAAATACAAAAAAGCATGAAAAAAGACATCACACATGTCCTCACAAGCAAAGGAAAGCTATATATGTGGATGGAAATATGTTTTAGTGAATAAAGGCAAAAAAATAATTTTTTTCAATTTTTGTAACTGTTATTTTCAAAAAAAATAACATTAAAATACAAAAAACCATGAAAAAAGACATCATACATGTACTTACAACCAAGGGGAAGCTATATATATATATATATATATATATATATGGATGAAAATACGTTTCAATAAAGACAAAAAAATGAATTCTTTTCAATTTCCGTAATTGTTTTTTTTAGAAAAATTGAAAAAAAGCCCCTAAAGTACAAAAAAAGCATGAAAAAAACATCACACATGCACTCATAAACAATGGGAAGCTATATATCTGGATAGAAATATGTTTCAACGAAGAAATACAAAAAAAACAAAATTTTTTCCATTTCTGTAAATGTTATTTTTGAAAACAAGAAAAAACCTTAAAAGGAACTTAAATCTATGGCAAAGAAACATAAAAATCAAATGAAATGTTTGTTTATATATATATATATAAGAGCCCATCAAGATTTATCTAAAAATGTAAACAAAAAACGAAGAAATTGAAAAAATGATAGTGTTTTTTAACAGAAAACAGTGCTTGAAATGAAGATTCATGAATCCATACCTTTTTTTTGCTTAGATCTATGAAAGATTGAAGAGGAATGGTCATTTTCACCTTATGAGCTCTTAGGAGGTGAAAATAGGGTTGGAAGATGGAAAAAAGAAAAAAAACTTAAGTTAATATTTTAACCAGTCATCAACTATGCCTGAGTGTTAGAGGCACGCTGGAGGCATGCCTGAACTAAGGCTCTAGGCGCACCCCAGTGCACCCAAGCTAGCGCCTGGGCGCTGGCGCTTCGACTCCCCTATGATTCTTTCCCACCCAGGCGATGAACTTGTGACTTATGCCTAGGCACATCTCTAACTACATAGCACAAAACTCCAGAGGTGTATCTTCATTTGTTTCAACCTGCTTGGATTCCCTGGGTAACCTCCTTCTCAATTTCTCCACTCTTGTGAATCATGGATTCGAAAGTGGTCTTTTGGGGGGACTTCTTGGTTATCAATCTTTATTGGTACTTCACTCCCACTCCTCTCCTTGTAAAAATTGCATTCCATATATTCTGTCTTAGTTCGACTGATTTTAAATCCTTTAAATTCTAATGCTTCTCTCCATAACTCTATCTTTGTATTTACACCCTCCATTGTCTCATCAATTAAAACTATATCATTTGCAAATAACATGCACCATGGAATCTCCTTGTGCGGATGTTTTGTTAACTCATCCATAACCAACGTGAAAAGAGAGCTCAATGCGGATCCTTGGTGCAATCCTATGGTGATAGGAAAATCACCGGTCTCTTTGCTAGTGGTCTTAACATTTGTTACCTCTCTCTCATACATTTCTTTAATTATGTCTATATACCACCGTGAAACCCCTTTCTTGCCCAACACCCACCATATTAACTCTCTAAGCACTCTATCATAAGCTTTTTCCAAGTCAATAAAGATCATGTGCAGGACCTTCCTCCTCTTGCTGCATTTCTATATCAATTGTTTAAGCAGGAAAAAACTTTCATGGTAGACCTCCTAGGCTGAAACCAAACTAGTTTTCTGATACACTAGTCTTATGCCATAGCCTCTTCTCTATCATTCTTCAAAAAGTGTCATAGTATGGTTCATAAGTTTGATCCCTCGATAATTAGTGCAGCTCTGTATATCTCCTTTATTCTTATAAATTGGTACAAAAGAGCTCTTCCTCCATTTAGCCAGCATTTTATTTTCATTTTGTAATCATATTGAACAACTTTGTCAACCAAACTACTCCAATATCTCCCATATGCTTTCAAACCTCTATTGGTATACCATTGGGCCTCAGGGCCTTTCTTGATTTCATCTTTTTCAAGGCCTCTTTCACTTTAGGTATTCTAATCCTACGCTTTGTATTTATAATGTCCAATGTTATTTGGACTTACAATACTTTCAATCCCTATATTCTCAGGGCAATTGTCATTTAGCAAGTTTTCAAAGTAACTTTCCACCTTTTGATCTTGTCATTTTTTACTGGTACCATTTGGTCATCACTTATAATGCACTTAAGACCCTTTTGTTCTCTTATTTTTGCAAGTTTAAACACAACTTTCTCACCTTGTCTTAATACTAATTTATGATAAAGATCATTATATGCTTGGAGTTTAGCCTCACTTACAATTCTCTTAGTAACCTCTTTAGCATTCTTATATTGCTCAAAGATTTCATTATTTCTAGTCCTCTACCGTGCTTTGAAACACACTTTTTCTTTAATAGCTTTTTGCACATTTTCATTCCAAAGTTTCCTTTACTAATTGCCTTTTACCTTTAAATACTCCTGGGACATCTTTTGTCACTTTCTTAATGGAGTTGGCCATATTAATTCACGTGGTATTTACTTCTGTTTCATTGTTCCAGTCTCCTTCTACCATCAACTTGTTTGGTAGTGATGTTATTCTTTCCCGTTTTAAGTTCCACCACTTAGTTTTTGAACACTTATTAAGTTCATTTTCATTCTTCCATCTTTTAATGTAGATATCCATAACCATTAACCTATGTTGTGAGGTTAAACTCTCACCAGGTTTCACCTTACTATCCTTACACATTGATCTTTCAATATTCCTATATAAAAAAGTCTATTTGGCTTTTATAGAGTTTACTCTTAAAGGTTATTAAGTATTCATCCCTCTTCTTAAAGAATGTGTTTGGTAGGGCTAGGTTATATGCCAAAACAAGATCGAGGATAGCTCCCCTCATTTCATTTCGTTCTTTGATACCATACCCTCTATGTACTCTATCATATCCTTCATTTTCTTTTCCTACATGACCATTTAAGTATGTTCTTACAAATATCCCCTCTATGTTGGAAATTTCTTGCATGACTCCCTCCATATCTTCCATGTATCTTAATTTTATCTTCTAACCCTACTTGCCGTCGTATGCACATATAACATTTATGATCTTCTCTTCTAGAACAAGTTTTATTATTTTAATTTTATCATTAGTTCTTTTAACGTCTAGAACTTTATCCTTTAATTCTTTATCCACCACTATCCCTATATTATTTCTATTATTGTCTTTTCATATGTACCAGAGCTTATACCTATTGACTTCTCTAATTTTAGCCCCTTTCCACTTTATTTCTTGAATACAAGCAATGTTGACTCTCCTTTGTTTCATTATATCCACGAACTCTAGACTCTTATCTGTCAATGTGTCTATATTCCTTGTGGTATTACGAATTTATTCTCTTGAGCTAGCCTCTTTATCCACCCACTTTTCGAACCCCATGACATGAACTCATGCCTACTTTCTACTGCACTTAGGTTTTGATGTAGTGCATCGCTTTTGAGGAAATGCTCTAGCAACCCTTGCCCATTTTTCACTATACATGAGATTCGATGTAGCGTGTTGCTTTTAGGGGAATGCTCTAGCATCCCTTGCCCATTTTCCTCTACACCCAAGATCCAAAGCAGTGCATCGCTTACGGGGGACGCCTTAGCTTGAGGGAATGTCAATGATCGATTCATGTCATGTTAGGTTTGCCATAAGTGAAAAAGTTGAAGATAATTTTCATTATTTTCTCTTCTTACTTACAATGGATCGTCCTCAACTTCTTCAAAATGTTTTACTTGTCAGTTGGCACCTGACACAAAATCCTTCTTTGTTTTATTCGGGCTTGGGACCGGCAACGGCAAAAGCTGTAAAAGCAATAAAGAATTTATCTTGATCAACATAATTATTGGCAATTGTGTCCTGAGAGAAGCAAAAATCTTAGGATGTCTGCAGCTTGACTGCAATAGATGTTTATTAAATCAAGATTTACTGCAGTAGTTCAAATCTCTTTCTGGCAAGACTGGTAGAAACTTAACATTCGTTGTGAGATTCCTTACTTAGCTGGATGATCTTCCCCTCATAACATGTGTAAAGTCACCATCACTCTGCTTCACCTGTTATGCTATTTTCAGGACCGTCTTTGATATAGACATCGATACCTTTGAGGAAAAACCATGGAGACATCCCGGTGTTGATATGTCAGACTTTTTCAACTTTGGATTGGATGAGGACAACTGGAAGGACTATTGCAAGCAACTGGTAAGTGATACTCCAATAAATTGTGAAAAGCAATTCAGGCTTTAGTTGATTATACTCTTATGAACAGTGCACAATTTAAAATTTGCAGGATCAGCTGCGTTTGGAGGCTACCATGCAAAGCAAAATTCGTGTCTATGAAAGTGGCCGGTCTGAGCAGGTAAAGGTGGCTTCGAGGAAAGTGTTTGGTTACTTCTTTCTTATTAAGCTCTGATGTTAATGTTTTGCCTTGTCTTTCAGGACTATGATCCAGATTTACCCCCAGAACTTGCAGCTGCGGCAGGCCTTCAGGATGTTTCTATTGAAAATTCACATCTTGGAAAGACAGATGGTAGACAAACAGATTTAATGGGCCAGGGAAGGGGAGCTACTCGTATTCGGCCACAGCTTGTATGCGTTAGCCTTTGTGTCTTAGGATGTTATTTTTTATTTATCTCAAATGTCCTCGAAGTTCTGTCTTGTTATCATGTCTCATGTGCTGCATCTTTTGTTTTTTCCCCTAAAAATTCTCTCTTACATCGTTATTATTTGTGTTTTTCTTTTTCCCTGAGCAAATGATGCTGCTGTTATTGATAAAAATTTCACTTTTTATTTCCACTATTACATTTCAAGCTTTCATGATATTCTTTTGTTATGTGACCAGCCTACAGGGAGAGCAATACAGGTTGAAGGTGGTTATGGTGAACGCCTTCCTTCTATAGATACAAGGCCTCCGCGAACTCGTGATTCTGATGCAATCATAGAGGTAAAATTTCAGACAGTGTTAGTTGAGATTTCTCCTCAGGGTGCTTCAAACGATTCGACCTTGATGTCTCAATTCATTACAAAACAATGAACTACACTTGTTAATGAAGGAATTTGGGTGTACAGATTGTTTTGAAGGATTCTCTAGATGATTCCATCACATCTAATGAAGCCTTAGAACATCCAGAGCATGAATCCCAAGCTGAAGATCACAAAGGAGGAGATGAAATTGATGTAGATGATAGGGATGCTGACACTGAATACTTTGATCGTTTTCCACCAACTTATAATGGTAGGAAGAGGGAAATGGCAGCTAGAGCTAGAAGATATCCATTTGTGGCTCCTAATCATGATAATATACATGAAGGTGATGGAATACTGCCCTTTCCTCCAGAGGCATCCCTCCAATATCACTCTAATTCTAAAGCGAGGAATCCCATCTATTCTGGCGGCCCTTTTGGTGCACCTCCTGGAGAAAGGTATGGGAGTTTGTTGGACAGATGTGAGATGCTTGATGCTTCCGCATAGCTAAATACTTTTCTGTTAATAATTTTATTGAGTCTGTTGACTTAGTTATTTGTTTCTGTGAATGACTGCATATTGCTAGGTTTTGGGGCAGTTCATTGCACTTTAAGGCAGCAGGATACTGGGGCATATGAGATTTAGACTGAAGTTTCTTGTAGTTCCTTTATTTCTTGTTGATGGAATAGCGTGCTTGCTCCTACTGTAGTTATGTTTTCATTCTCTTTCCTGTAGTATTCTGCTGTTGTTTAGCAAATGGTTCAAATCATTTTATCGATATGAGTGTTCTATATTGGATAAATTGCCAACTATTCAGTTGCATTCCCTGTTGGTGCTGATCTTGTTTATTTTAGTATTCATTTTTCTTCATATTTGTGAGTAGTATTTGTATTTCCTTGTGAAGCCTAAATCACATTATGATCATATCTTTACGGAATTCCACAGCTTTTATGGGACAGATTTTGTATCTCATAGAGGTGATTGTTTCAAAGATTGTTGAAGATGTAATGTAGCAGATTCTTTTCCAGTGATGTGAGTCCATAGTTTCAGTGGGCATCTGGGTGGGGCCTCTATACTATGAACAGAAAATTCCCAAGATTAAATATCACTTACAAAGGACAGTTGGAAGTCTGCAAATGTGGTTAGAAGATGACAACTGAAACTTTGGTCAGAATGCAAGCACCGAAAGTTCAACCATCTGATCTACGCACTAATACACTACCCAGTCCCTCAAACAATGTGTGTATCGGTTAGAAGGATTTAACAAGTAACTGAATAATCCCAAGACGCCTAAAATATCTAGTCCAATTCCTAGGAATTCCTTCTGTAGTTGGAACCACTGAAGGCAATCTTGGGGTGTTAACTTCGATCAGTTGATGAATTTGGGAGGGAGATCATATTTCTTTTGCAATCTTCCTCCAAACATAACATGATACAGAATCGGTGAAAAATTGTGTTATGAACATGCTGGGCCTGCTGTCTCTAGTCAGAAGAAGCACTCCTCTGCTTGAGAGCGGGAAGCAAGTGAGCTGCCCAGGCTTTAGGACATGCAGTGTATGAAGACAACAGGGAAGGATCAGGTTTCTTTCCATTTCATAGACCATATCAAGAAGTGGAGCATTGGTTGAGATTGGCTTGACGCTCGAGATTGAGATGGATATGGAGAGCACAGTCATGAATAGGACAGTAATCATCAAGTTAAAAGACATCAACCTGAATAGTCAGGTTGAAGCAATTGTGGATGCAGCATTTTCTTCAGACAGCTGCAGTTTGATTGGCATGATTGATCTGAAAGGAATCCCAAGTGGACAAGATTATGTCATGAGTTGGTCCTACATGTCAATTTGGGATGAGGTTGTGCAGTGTCCTAGTCATTTTGGAGGGCTTTCAATGAAAGTTTAATTGAATTTGTGAGTCAGTAGTTTCTGAATGTATTATGGTGGGTAAAACCATAGTTTTACTGGAAGCCTCCTACTTGGGTGGGAAGCTTGCTTCAGAAGCCGAATTCTTCTTGCTACCACAGTTCTCCTTTGATGTTTCTCCTTATTTAGATATTTACTTCCCATCTGCATGACTTTGGTTTGAGGGATTGTTTTTCCTTTAGGTTTACGCCAAAGAAGTTAATTAGATGTCAAAAAGGTCATTTTGATATTCCTATTTGCATATGTAACTAATATAGAATTTTGCTTACAGTTGGCACTATATCGAGGGAAATGGTACTTTCATGAAGAATTTTGCTAGCGGCAAGAATAGGCAGTCACATATGGGCTTTAGGCGGTTGTTCTCTCTCTCTCTCTCTCTCCTCCCTAGATGAAACATGTGTATAAACGAAGGAAGATTGAGTTAAAGTTGTAGCCCTCAATATTTTCTTCCATCACAGACAAAATAATTTGTTAAATTTCAAAAATGAAAGGGCATGTTGATCTAAAAGGAAGGATTGAGAACAAGCTGTCAAATCTGACCTCTCTCTCTCTCTCTCTCTCACACACACACACACACACAGACACACACACAAACTATGGCGTTGCACATGTTAGTACACAAGTGGAGTTTGGTGGTAAACCACCAGACAAGTGGGTTTCTGGTTGTTGCTTATCCTAACCGTTGGCCACATCAGATAAACAATATATCCAACCCATTTTTATTAGATGAAGCTCCTATTGAGTTTCCTGGCTGTTTCTTTTGAACTTTCTCACCCATCCATTTCCCACTATTAGGACAATAGTGGTCAGATTATCCAATGACTACTACTCTAGTGCATGGGCTACTTTATATATGTGGAGAAGATGATCGGTAAGGTCAAGAAGGGGAGCCTTGCCAATGAAAGAGTTGTCGTTGTGTGACTTACAGGTCACGGGCTCAGGTGTGGAAACAGCCTCTTGCAAAAATGCAAGGTAAGGCTGCATATTATAGACCCTTTGTGGCCTGCCACTTCCTCCGATCTCACATATGTGGGAGCTTCGTGCACCGGGCTGCCCCTTTTTTTGTACGATTGGTGTGGTCACCAATGGGCTGACTCCACGCACTGAGTTACAGTGCAGACAGATAGATCGGAGGCTATAGATACAACTACTCTAATTGACTAGGAGCTTTTCCTCACATTCCATTCCTTTTGTCTAGGCTATAGACTAATATGCCCTGATCTTTTCTAAAACATCAAATACTTATCAGTGATAGAAGAAAATATTGAGGGGTATAACTCTGGTTTCCTCTTGATTCTTTGTTGCTTTATGTGCACGTTTCTTGTGGAGAGAGGGAGAGAGTGGCTGAAGCTCTGGAGCCTGTAATGCATACTACAATTCTAGCCTTTAGCAAAAGTCTGCGGGATGCCCAGAAGTTAAACTGGTAACACTAACCTAACAAATAATCTAGTCAACCACAACCTCTCTAGATTACTTGACACCTTAGCCCACATTAAATCACCTACAGGTGAACATACACTGTCCTTCTCCCACCCTGTATCCTGCCTATAATTCATTATAATAAAATTTCCTATGCCCTTCATGTTCAGTCCATAAATGTCTCCTGCATATTTTCTCTTTGCTTTCTCGTTGCCTCTATAGAGATTTTCACTTCCAGGTTCCAAATTTCCAATATATCTCAGAACCTCGAGACCTGTTTCTGCTTCCATTTCCACTTTGCTTTTCATTTTGCTTCCAGCTGCAGTATCTATGGTAAAACATTTTTGTTTCTAATTCTCTTCTGGAATCTTCTGTCCTAGAGAGTGCTTGTTTATTGTCTTCTGTAATTTGGATGTAAAAGTGGTAGATCAATAGGATATTGAAGATCCCTAATCCTGATATGAGTATTTAAGAGGACTTCAGTTAGATGAAGCATAAGAATATATGCTCAGAGGTAATGTAATATTGTGAACACAAATTGTAGAGTTTGATTGTCTACTTCTTTTAACTCTAATTGCTAAAGATAATGTGTTTCCTTTGCTCCAGTTTACTAATTTTTCTTCCCTTCCATGTGTTGTTACTACTTTGTATTATGAATTTACTTTTTCTGCCTGAATGATGGATGAGTTCATTGAAGATGAAAGGAACTTATACAGAGCAAGGATCAAAGTAATCCAAAGACAAGGCCGATCAAACACAGAAAGAGAGAGGAACTGCCCGCAAGTAACTGAATTGTACATAACTGCCAAAACTAAACTGAACTGACTGCAACCCTCCAGGAACTTGTGAAAGTTCTAGTATGATTCTAGTTTATTTCATCCTTTATTTTCTGTGTATGCTTTGCTGAAGCTTTCTTTTCCTAAGTGGTAACTTATTCAGCGTATTGTTTCCAGCATTGCACATTCTACATCAATATATCATTGTGTCCTAGAGCTAGTTTACAAGGATGCTCATGACTTGTTTACTTGACTTGGAATTAGTTTATTTGCTTACTTGCTTGTCAGGGCAGTCCCTTCACTTCGGTCCCAATGTTCATTGTGTGACTAAATAGCCTTAGTTGTCACTTAGTTCTATGTTGTCAGTTGCATGTTACCTTACCATTATAAAATTGTATATGAATTCATGAACATCTTTGTTCTTTCCTTCCCACATCAGGTGGCCACAAGGGACAGCACATGAAAGGTATCCACATATGGGTGCCGACAATGGAGATGATGTCATCCCCAGTCAAAGTGCCCAGGTGAACAAGTCTGATGGTCATCAAAGGGCAAAATCAGGAGACAGTATTGAAGTCAAGAAAACATCAGAAATACCATCCCCTGTAGGAGTTGAGGATGCAAAGGAGCCCAGTATGGAACAGAAAGATGATTTGCATAATGATGCTGCTTTAATTGATAGCACTGAAGTAGAAGGGAAGGAAATAGCTTCAGATTTGAGAATGTCATGTGAGAATCTTGTAGATAGCAGCCCAATTCATTCCCTTAAGAGACAAAAACTAAGTTCTCGAGTCAAACAACCAGGCCAAGATGTTGGCAGTGGCGATGATTTAAGGATCACTCATAGTGACAGCAGCAAAGCAAAGTCGGGTAGCAGCAGGGATTTTCAGAGGCGGCGTGAAGGTGGTGAGGAAGAAGTCATGCAAGATGGACGTTCAAGACATATGGGGGATGCTAAGAGGCACCATGATGAAGATGAACATAGTTATCGAAGACGAGATGTTAGGCAAGAAATAGACAGAAACTGCGTGGTGCCAAAAGGAAGGGATGATCTGTATCATCCTTACCCACACAGAGACTGGGACTCCAATTCAACTCATTATGCAAGTGTTAAAGCTGACGGTTTTGAGAGACCGAAGGAGAGGGATAGAAGGGATATCTCTGTTGAAGTTTGGCAACGGGGAGATGAGGATACTCACATTAGAAGAGTGAAAGATGAAGATACTAGGAGAAGGGAGCATGCTGAGGAATCAAGGCGCAGGAGCAAGGTTCGTGAAATTGATAGGAAGGACAAAGATGAGTATCCTCAGTCAAGGAAACGGATGGATGATGTCGATCGGAGAGCCTGTTATGACAAGGATGGGATTACAAGACCTAGGGAAAGGGGCGATATATTAATGGGTCGACATGAAAGCTTGGATGATCTTCATAGTAGAAGGGGGAGGGATGAAGAACCTCTGAAGAGAGAACATGCTGACAAGGAAGAGGTCTTACATGGTTACAGAGCTAGAGAAGACACTACCCGAAGAAAACGAGAAAGGGTGGATATTTTGGACCAGAGGAGGGCAGATCAAGGGAGGATAAGAGATAAGCTTGAAGATCACCACTCTGTTAGACACAGAGATGAAAGCTGGCGGCAAAAGGAGTGTGAAGATCGGCAGAGACTAAAGCAATCTCATGAAGATACACAGGCAATCCAAGAAAGAGAAGAAGGTCATGCTGTGATAAGGGGTGGACGAGTTATAGATGACAAACAATGGGTGGGAAATTTAAGGGCTAGAGATGACTCTAAGGGTCAAGCTTTGGAGAAGGATTATCAACTCAAAGATAAAAGACGACACAGCCAGCATCCAAAGAGAAGAGACCACCGTACAGAGGAAGTGACTTCTTCACAGCATAGAGGACGTGAGGATGCATACATACGTGAGAATCAATTGAATGAAGAAGATAGAAATTCCAGACATGAAAAGTCAAGTACTCAGACTGATCAAGCTGTAAGAAGTTCTGAAGCCCAGCGGATGTACAAGGAGAAGCACAGAGAAAATGCAAAGAAATCTAAAGAATCTGAAGGGGCTGATCTAGGATCTGGCAAAAGAAAGCAAGATGACTATGGTGCTCACCATAATGAGAAGGTATGTCAAATTACTTGATATTCTAATGAAAACTCTTTGCAGATTAGGTAAAGCTCCAACAAAGCACAATGGCATGAAACAAGAGGAAATGACAGAGTTGCACACTAAAGATAAAATATCATAAGATTCTCTGAAATAAACAGCAGTCTTACTGAAAATGTGACACCGTAGAATTCTTACAAAGAAAAGAACTATACTGCTCCAAGGCAAGGTGGAGTTTCTGTCATTATTAAGAAGTGGGAAAGGTTTTGTTCGTCTGCATTATTTTTACTTCTAAAGGGAGCATTTGATTTCCCTCGAGAATTAAATCCTATACGAGACCCATGGCCTTGCTCACCAAAGATGATAGTTTCCCAACAAAGAACTGAAAATTGTTCGGTATGTTAGTTGATAAGTTGAGATACGTAACTATGACATTCTTCTTTCTAAGTGCACAATTGTTTATATGTCAAACTTACAGGCAGAAGTCAGCAGTAAACTGTTGAAAATTCTTTTTCTTCTCCCCGTTATAAAATTATGTTGGCATATTCGTGTTGATTGTTTTGTTGGATGGGAGAACCAAAAGTGAGAGTTCTGGCTATTTTCATGGGCAGCAGTTGGTTTCTGGATCAGCATAATTTATTTGGAAACAGCAAATTCTAAGACCAACAACAACAACAATTGACATGAAACTTCTCAAATGTATCAGAAACATGTAATACACTGTAGTAGAAAACTCACAGGAAAACCTTCAAGCAGTCCGCTTGAAGATAAATCTTGGATGCATTAATATTGTATGGAGACTTGAAACATGCTGTCATGCTGTTTACTTCTTATGTTAGCCATGTGTCATCAGAATCAGGGAAACTTACCAAGAAGCTCCCTGATAGTTGCTGTGAACTATTGGTTAAAAAGACAAAATGGAATGGGAAGAATATTGTTTTTTAAACTAAACCATCCTGTATTTGGATAATAACCTAATTATCACTCAAGTTAGCTACAAAATATATTCCTGCAAAAATGTTGTCTTACTTCTTCATGTTTTTTTCTCCCCCCATTCAATAATGCCTCTTGCAAAAATGCAAGGTAAGACTGCATACTATAGACCCTTTGTGGTCCACCCCTTCAATGGACCCTGCATTCGTGGGAGCTTCATGCACCGGGCTGCCCTCCTTTTTTATTATATGTTGTCGCAAGACATGTTGATAGTATGACATAATAATGGTCCTGAGGATTTACAGCTCAACGCTTATTGTGTGTGGAATATCTTTGAGGTGATTGAGAGTTTTAATTTGGCGAGTCAGCATCATGTCCTATACGTTGTAATACACTGTAGTAGAAAACTCACCGGAAAATCTTCAAGTAGTCGGCTTGAAGATAAATCTTAGACGCATTAATATTGTATGGAGACTTGAAATATGCTGCCATGCTGTTTACTTCTTATGTTAGCCAGGTATCATCAGAATCAGAGAAACTTAACAAGATGCTCCCTGATAGTTGCCATAAACTATTGGTTAAAAAGACAAAATGGAATGGGAAGAATTTTGATTTTTAAACTAAACCATCCTGTATTTGGGTAATAACCTAATAATCACTCAAGACCCTTTGTGGTCCACCCCTTCCCCGGACCCTGCATATGCAGGAGCTTCATGCACTGGACTGCCCTTCTTCTTTTAAATGTTGTTGCAAGACATGTTCATCGTATGACATAATAATAGTCCAGAGGATTAACAGCTCAATGCTTACTGTGTACAGAATATCTTTGAGGTGATTGAGAGTGTCAATTTGGCTAGTCAGCATCATGTCCTATCCGTTGTGGCAAGACAGGCATCACCTTAGGAGCTTTTTCCTTGAGTGTTTGACATTAAATTTGACTACTGAATTTTGTAGGTCTGACTGTGGCCTGCCCATTGAATGAATACATCTTGTAGGTGTCACTGCAAAATGGCTTAAAAGAGCCCTGATCATCAAAATGTCTCTCACAAATTGACAGTTCAGTGAAAGTACTGTAGCTTCGTGTTCATCTAGAAACCAGAGAATGCTTAATTAGAGTTGTAGTGGTATTGGCACCCTTTTATGATGTCTGTGGCACTGTTTACTGGATTAAAATCATCCTACCATTCACTAAAAACTTGTTCTAAACAAGTGAAAACATCATATACTGACAAAATTCTGACCAAGTAAAAAGATAAACAATGATGAAGAAATGTTAATGGCGATTAGATGGTTTTGGTGGTAATAAGTTCTCTTCCTAATTTTTTCTGAGTCCTTAACCCAGCTTCCATAAAGTTACAGCAATCTGCCTTGATTTCGTAGATGCCACTTTAGTGCTTGTACAGGTTCAATGATTGCTTCTGCAGCGTTTCACCACTTTTGGTTCTAATCTGTCTTACAAGAAATTCCTTGGATTCTTTGATAAGAGGCTTGTAATAAATCAGTTCAAAGATCGCAGACTCAATCAGGTTGGCGAATGAGACATTGACTTGGAGCTAGTTGTCCAAATGAATGGCTGTTTGCTTATGAATGGTCTACATTCTCCAGGTTAGCATGAAGGTCACAGGTGAACAAGAAACTGGTAGTGCGTTAATAACAGGCCAATCTGATACTCGTGATCATGGCCAGTTGAGGTCATCTTCTGCGGCTCTCTCCAGGAAGAGTCATCACCATCATCAAGAACAGAATGAGGTTCCAGAATGCCACCTTTCCAGAAAACATGGAGGAGATGCTCTCTTCGATGATGAGCAGCACCAGAGTTCCAGAAGAGGTCATTCGAAGTTGGAGTGCTGGGCAAGCCACAGAGAGAGGGACAATATACAGAAATCTCAATCACCTTCCTCAGTGAAGCCTAAAGAGACTGAAGGGGACACCTGTAGTAGATCTTTGAATAATGGAGGACCAGATGAATTGGAGAAGACTGGTGGTGCTGCCGAAAATCAGCATCCTTTGGGTGAGGATCAAAATGCAGCTTTGGAGTCCAAAGATACTGACATGGCATTAATTTTAGAAAATCAGCATGTTGACTCTGAGAGGGTTGGAGATGACCGCCACCTGGATACAGTTGCCAAGCTAAAGAAGCGCAGCGAGCGTTTCAAGCTTCCCATGCCAAGTGAAAAGGGGACACAAACGAACAGGAAGGTGGAGAGTGAAATATTGGTGGCCCAGAACGAGGCTGCTGGTGGAGCAATCAAACAAGAGCGACCAGCTCGTAAGAGGAGATGGGTCAGTAGCTAAGCTTTTTTATAAATCATTTGGCCTCTGTAACTGTGGCCTTGGCACATGTGCACTCAACTTGCTTCGAGAGGGTTCAATCTTCACTCTAGCATGCATTAGCTTTCTCGCGGATTTTCAGGGGATGTTGGTAGGCATTCAGGGTCCCATGCGGCTGAATGCACAACTTCAAGATGGTGTCCTTTTCATATTCATATGCCTCTCACCTCTCTTATGTATATATACTGGTAATTGTAACACTAAATGGCTCCCCACACTGACTGGGAAACTAGATTTCTGCTTTGAGTAGAGCACTTTGTATTACCCAGAGAGGGCTATTTTGAGCCCATATAAGTCATGATCAGAGATCTCTTATTGACTGGAAGTGACCCTCTGGAAAGCTGATGGTCCGATGGGCTTCTGACGGTCATTTGTTGCCTGCAATCTAATGGTCTTATCTGTGCCTCGGTAGCCAATTTAAAGCTTTTCGGCCGGCTGCAGAATGATGGAATTCTAGAAGCTCAGAAAGGTTGATTGGAAGATCGGTGGAGCGAAACAGACCGGCCTACTTAGGCTTGGAGATCTAAGGAGGGTATGGTCTCAACAGCTTCCATGTTCTCAATAGAGCTGTAATGAGGAAACAGATGCCAATGCTGGGATTGAAGGATGCGTGTATTATCATGATTAGTACCAAATTTTGCCAATTCTTTGTTCTTTTGTTTCTATACGTACTAAGGGTGGGTAACGGGGAGAATCCCCTAAATTGTTCAAAGAATAAGATTGTCAAGATAATCAAAGGAGAAAAGAGGCATATTAAGCTCTATCAATGCAATCATTGTCTGAATTCCAGAAATCCTTGCAATTGTGCTCGGCATTGTGTCTGTAAGTTTAGTTTGCAATTAAACAGAGGTAGTAAATCCAATTCTAGCTCGGTCAGCCGAGGTTAAAACTTTTTCTTGAATAGTTAATTCGCCCTAAAGCGCCATGGTGGGTTAGACATCTGTTGCTTGTGCTCTCTTGCTTGGGTTGTCTTCGGCCCACCTCCTTCTTCATCGATATCCTCTAGTAGTTCTATTTTTCATGCTTAAATCATCGATCCGAGAATTTCTACGCAAGCGATATTGGGGTGTACTAGGTGGCCGAACGAGGCTCAGCTGCAAGTATCTAAATTTCACCATTGCAAATACCTTTTAAAGCCATTGCCTATATGATCAATTGTAGATCACATAGATAAACAAAGGCAAGACATATTTTATAAGAGAGAAAATTGGAAGGAAAAAATTTGTTTTGTTATAAAATCAATGATATTGGAAACAAAAAAGAAATAGGATATTTGTTTATTGATTAGAGAAAGGCTTAAGAGGTTGAAGCTAAAATAAGATTTTTATTTTTATTTTTTTATTTTTATGGTTAGTAGTGAAGAATTATAAGTCAACAAATGTCTAACGTAGTTGGTCTAAAAAAACTTGGCATTTTCTTGAAGTACACTTGGTAACAGGTTTGGGCCATCATTTTTCCCTTTGATTGGGAATTAGATTTTGGAGTGTGAGCAAATGAGAGTGAGGAAGAGATCTCCTTTCTAATTCCTTGCTCATAAAAAAGAAAAAAATTGTAAAGTAAATCACTCGTACACTTTTCTAAATTCAATCCCTAGCTACAGGGGAAAGTGGCAATTCAAACCTGCAACCAAGTGTATCTTAGAGAAGATGTTAAGTTGTTAGCAACTACAGAGCTAAAGAAATTTTTTTAAAGAAATTAAAAAGATACAAAATTTTCTAAATAAATGAAAGTGATAGATAGCAATTTAAGGGAGTTAAAACAAAATCTTGTTAAATGAAATGCCAATCTCATAGCTATTGATTTAAGGGGGTTTTATTGTATAATTTTCAAGAGTCATGTAAAGAAGACTCTCATGAATGACCTAAAATGTTGACAATGCCCCTGGAGTTTTGGTTTTTGGAAGATCTAAGTGATTCATTGCGAAAATCAAAGAACCCATAAAAAATCCACACATTTGGATGACCCTAGCCACCAAACTTGGTCCTTTGTAAAACTAAAAAAAAAGGATTGTCTTGATTTTTGACCCAAGAAACATAGATTAAAGGCACATAATGGGCATGATATTTGATCCCTAGCTTATCTAAGCCATTCTAAACACGGTGAATGGCTTCTACAAAACACTTTCACCGTGAATGAAAAAAGTCAGCTTTACTTCTTAGGATGCTTATGAGCGTCTACTCTACTAGGACTCAAATGAGCATCCAGAGAAGTAAATGATGCCTTTGCTCTTTCATGGAGGAAGCACTCATGAGCATATATGGAATAGACTTTGCTCCTCAAGTATGTTTTTAGAAGATCTAAGTCATTCATCATGTTCCACGTACAAAAATGAGACAAGGCAAATGAAATCAATGCATATGAAACCACCTGTTTTAGGTCTTTGAAAAAAATTCTACGTTGAGCACTTATCCTAGTTCATTAAAAGTCATGTCTCACTGCCAACTTTGAATTCATACCATTCAAAAAACAAAGAAAATAGACTGTTGGTTGTGATTTTCAAATTACATAAACTTACAAAACATCCAATGGGCATAAAATTTGATGCATAGCCAATACAAGCCATTTCGAATAATGATGAATGACACAATTATCACCACATTAGAGAGTCTACTCTGTTAGATGCTTATGAGCATTTACTTCTATCGGGACTCATTTTTCGTAGATCTAAGCAGTTCATCATATTCAAAATGGCTTTGATAAGTTTTGGGTCAAAATTTGTGACCATATACATTTATTAATTTTTCAATAATCTAAAGAAGTGATTAGGATCATCCAAATGCTTAGATATCTAGTGGGTTACCTATTTCTGCAGGCCAAGCATGAAATATAGAGCTAAGGGTAGCATCTACATTTTTAGAGAGTGGCTAGTCCTACCAAGACTCATTTTCAAAATGCCCAAACTTAGTGGCACCAACTATAGGGTTTTCTTTCTTTCTTTTTTAACTGGTAACTCACACAGCCAATTGGTCTTTATATAACATCCTTTTCATACTTATCCTAGGGACATACCAGCCATCAATGTACCCTTGCCAAACGTATCCTTGGGACATTCCCCTCAATGCGCAAGCACCCTACATCCCCTAAAGGGATGTGATGCACTTCCTCAAACCTATGATCCACTTATGGAAGAGGTACTTCATCCTAACCACTGGACTATATTAGATTACAACTGTAGGTTAGATTAAGAATCTATTTGTAACAACCTTGACACAAGTGTGAGTTGATTGTCATCAAATCCATTATTCCAGATGAAGTTTAAGAAAGTATAAAAGATTGCAAAAAGTTCTAGAATCTTAAAGCACCATCATCAAGAATTAGCCAATTTTTTTAACAAAAGGTAAATAGTGAAATAAACTTAGATAAAAAACCAATCCATGAACTATTGAACTACAAGTGAGGACTCTGCAATTTAATCTGCACGATACAAAACGGCTAGTCTACACCAGTCATCGTATTGATGAGTTCGTTGATATGATCTTTGCTGTTGCCAGCATGACCCCCATCCTTGTATTGCTTCTTCTTTCTCAAGACACCCTGGACTTGTTGATCTTGAAGGGACATAGGAAGCTGGTTACCTCATTAAATTGCTCACCGGCTATAATAATCTCATGCACAATATCTTCAATGCAAAGGATGCCATATTTCCCAAGTGCCTATTTGGAGCCAAGGAAAGGATCAATAATCTATAGAAATGAAGCAATTGAAGGATAGATAATTTGTGATATCATTTATTTTTTCAGTCTCGATGGTGGGATCCTCACGGACAGAAGAAGATTGCAGTCAGTTTGATAATGATTGAGTGACATTGCTTCTTCAGTCTGAACCAAGGAATCCATTAGATATGATGCAACAAGTTGAATTAGCTTCAATCGAGATTGCCTCGGCTTCTTAGGCACATGAAGAACTGGCCTAACATCTTTTCAATCGAAATCCCAATAAAAGACAAGTAAGTTCTACCGATCTAGAACAAATGAGAGGTCAAGAAGCGAGAGTTTGCCCACCAAGAATTCACTACTATATACCAGTGGTCAGAATTCTATTTTATGATACACTCAAGTATATAACTTTAATGATTTATTTGAGCTTGGAGTTAATCATGGGTTGAAGAATATTACCCTAATCGAGGATGGATCACTTTCATATGCCTTACATATTCCAATTTCCGATAGCACGACTACATTAACATAAAAGAGTGTCACAACATTAAACAAATAAATTAATGCCTGCATTTGTTAGCCGATCTGGACTAAGGTTCCCTTTCCAATACAAACGCATTGATGAAGACCAGAAAGTAAGGTTGATGGGGTTTTTCCCTCCATGTTGATGATGTTAGTGGAAAGCCAGGTTCATTTGTAGGAACCTAAAAATAACTAAAAGTTAATTCACATGGCTTTCTAAAGGATCAACTTGTTGTGATGTGATCGATAACCCAAGTTTTTAAACAACTTTTCATAATTATTTTTGAAATTTCAGGCCCTCAATTTGAAATTTTCCTTTTTGAAAACAAACAATGAGAACAATTTCTGTGAAAAGAGTTTTTTTTATTATTTTAAACCACGAGTTCTATTTACAAAATATAGATTTAGCAGTGAAATAAACTTTTCATTTCTACTAAAAATCCAACAAAGTTTCTTCTATTTTTGGAAATGATGCATTTAATGCATGCAATGTGATTCACCTGATAAATATTTGTTGCACACTTTAAAATACAAAGGGAGACTTAGTCTCCATGCCATTTCATTAATATACATTTTATGAGATTGAAAATAAAAATATTTTAATTTTAAGAAAGTTTAAACCATGACTTAACATTTCCTAGAATTTGTCCAATCACAACCCATGGTTTAGTATGTGAATAACATATATTTACATGTGTAAAACATGATAATAGAATTCATGTGTAAATGGTCCATTTACCAAACGTAAAAGATAAATATACATGTTCCTCTTAACATGCATTATCTATACAATCTCGTGTTACTTATGTTGTCTTCAATTTCTTTCTTTGCCTCTTTCCTTATCTTCTTCTTCTTCACTTCATACCTTTGAGGTCTTATCACCTCGCGTCCCTAATATTTCTGAACTAAACTGCATATTAGGTTGAGTATACAACTATACGTAGTAGACAAAACCAAGATCGCAAAAACAAAATCAACGGCAAGCATACACACTCATGAAATTTATTTAAATGCTTAGGTTTTGCCCCCAAGATTTTCTAGCAATAACATATGCATATTTTAATGTAATTCAAAAATACCTTATCGTCATGCATCCAAGCATCCAACTCAGGATCAAATCCAAACATGTCTAATATGAGTAAAATTTTGCATTGCATTCATGCGAAAGGAAATCCATGCTATTTGTAAAATAGTTGTAAAAAACACAATCCATTTGTAGATTTATAAGCTCATGAAACAGACTAAATCTAACCATGTGCAACATAGAACAAAATTTGAAATGCATCCATGCTAATGCAAATCCATTTCTGTAAAACTATTCTGGAAAATACAATGCATTCAAAGAGTTGTAGCTTATATAGACACTTTCGTAAGTGTAAAATCTCATTGTTAGTGGGGATACCCTATCTCACAATGTCCCACAATCGTCATCCAGTCATGAGTACTCATAGAAAAAAGAAAATAAAAAATAAAAAAATCTAGGAATTGTCATGCCACATCAGCCCAAGAAACCATATCATGCACATAGCACATATCTTCTTAGAAATGACAGCTTAGAACACGTGATCTACTACGCTGCAGCAACAACCCAAATGTGGGTCCATTTGCACTGCTTCCACTTACATTAACTGTAGGAGACTAGTCACCATCTCGCACAGGGGGCATAGATCGTGGTTATGTAGTCTTCCCATAATGCTATACTCAAGGTTTAGCCACTCTTTGAGCTTGGTGCCAAATACCTCAAATTTTCAAAGAGTGGTTAGCCAACCCTACTACCCTACTAGCATAGTGCCCATCGAGTAAAAGTACCTGTTTAAAACAAATTCACAAAAATCCAAGCAAGAAATCATGGTACCTTTGTACCAAATATGACTCACTAGTAGTGTATAAAATATTTGCGAAATCAAAGAGTAGATTAAAATTCATATTATGCATTAAATACCAATCATGCATCAAAATGTAATATATGCCCAAAT
This sequence comes from Warburgia ugandensis, assembly GCA_035236585.1. Lineage (NCBI taxonomy): Eukaryota > Viridiplantae > Streptophyta > Magnoliopsida > Canellales > Canellaceae > Warburgia > Warburgia ugandensis. The sequence goes on along the minus strand of CP141127.1, from coordinate 11,851,851 downwards.
TTTCAGATATTAAATAAAGAACTCATAGCTTATTTTCAAAAACACAATTATACCATCCAAAACTAAAAACATAATTCGAATTATAGATTTATAAACATGTTCAAAATTTTGAATCAATCTTAACTCATGTAGCAACCACATATAATGCATGCAATATAATTCAAACATCCAAAAGAACATTGTTTTAATACATTCAATATGATTTAAACATCCAAAAGAACATCATTTCCTATCAAACATAAAATCATGCTAAAACCATTCAGAGTAGTGGATGTTAATTTAGTTCAAGCTCAACCATCACATGCATTTAATCAATTTCATTCAAAACTTAGCAATCACAGAACCATTTACCTATAATTGACAATTTAGATCTTTGGGGATTAGTCACTAATCAATCTAGACATTTGAAAGATTATTAGGATTTATCGATTTGAGCTCCCAACACATATTCATCATATTTTTGAGCTCTAACCCATGCATTATTATCATCCTATCCACGTTTGACTATGTGCATGAATGCACGCACGCACACACACACACACACACACACACACACACACACACACAATAAAACTTAGTTTATAAGGCCATACTCCATGTGCACCTACCATCCTACTTGTGTTTTATTATTTGTGCATATATCCATATAGTAGAAATTGGTTTATTAGTATCTTATCCATGTGCATCTGTCATCTTAACTACGTTTGATTACGTGCACTCACTTACATGTATTATAGATTAATTTATTAAAGTTTAATCCATGTGCATCAATCATTTAGATGATATAGAATTTGATTGATCTATTGGCATCTATCTTCTAATCCATAATTTTACCTACCCATATCACATCATACACATATCACATTAGATGATTGGATATGAAATCTTCCACATCCACATCTAGGGATCAAATTATAAGAAGACTATCTGTGTAAAAAAGAGTAATAGTAAGTAACATATTTGAATGAAAACTTTAATCCATGCACATCAATCATCCAACTTATATCTTGATAGTTAGCATATATGTAAATATGAATTAGATGATATAGAATCAGATAGATCAATTGGCATCTATCTTCTAATCCATATTTTTACCTACACATACATACACATATTACATTAGATGATCGAGTATGAAGTCTTCCACATGAGCATCTAGGGATCAAATTATAATAAGATTGCACATGTAAAAAAGAGTAATAGTAAGTAAAGCATCTGATTAAAAAGTTAAGTAATAGGAGAATTTTGAAAATGAGAGCGTTTTGAAAATAGAGCTAAACAAAAGATATGGTTGCTAAATCTATCGGGTAATTGTAAATACAATTTCTTTGCTATTTTGTGGTTTTAACTAGGTTAAAGAAATTTACAAAAGAGATTTGTTACCTTTGTTTTATTTCAGTATATTTATGAATTGAAATATAAAGAAAAAGTTTTGAAAGATGAAGTATCTAAATTAAGGATTACAACACCATAATATATTTCAAATGAAAAGGTTTTCTACTATATTTTATATGATTGGAATGGAGAATGGATTTGTTCAACTACAGATGATTTGCAGCTGTTTTTAATTAAAAACTGGCTAGACAAAAAGTCCTATGTATTACATCATTCCGACTGTTGAACCCTATTAAGATGTCACTAGTTGGTTGTTAGCTCGATGGAGATTGTTTTGAACTCCATCTGATCTATAGTTTTCACTATGGATAAATCATTTTATAAGCATTTCAGCAAGGCCTCTATTAAGATACATCACAATGAGGTAATTGAGGACTTCTAGCTCAAATCTAAGTGGACCAGCATTGATCAGCATTGGATATATGGACTCTATTGAGATTACATCATAGAGTATTAATTGAACCATGGGCGAGCTTTTACCGAGCCTCATCTAACCAATGACGTGGTGTACTTACCTAAAACATAAGTTAGCAGGTACAACTATATGTTGATTGCATTTGAATACACTAATTGAGTTTTGGTTTTGAATTGAACTCGTTATTGTGTATTGTTTACATCAGATTTATATGAATGATTTCATAATAATTGATTTCCCTTTATCTCCTTGCTTGTGAAATGGAGTATTACTTAAGTTTGGAAAACCTGTTATGTGATCTAGATAAAAGAAATATTCATATAATATATGGTCATAAACACTAGTTGCTATTCAAATAGCGAGCTAAAAACAATTTATATTAGTTTTGTACAATGATAAAGGATACCGAATATATTATATATGTTAGTAAGTAGTACACTTACCGAACGTAAGTTCACTAAGATATTGAAAGGACAGAAGAAGAAAAAAAAGGAAAGGCTAATATACAAGGAGATCGGTGGAAGCTAGTGAAGAAATAAAGTGTTCCTTATTGGTTTTAATTGTTTAAGGCAATATATGTGCAAAGAAATGATTTTGATAGTTATTTTAAAAAAAAAATCCCTAAGAATCTGTCATGCTCTAATCCTAAAACAAATATTCTACATTACAAGGGGCATAACACTAATCCTCTATGCCTGAAGAAAGAGAAGATTCTTATCCCCAATTTAGAAAACATAATGGGAATTTTATTAGAAATTTTTTCTAGATTTTCTACTGGAGTGAACTTCTAAATAGAAATCCAATTTTGTCTTCTAAATACAAGAAAGAGGATAAAAATTGAGTAAAAAGAGAGGTTTCTTCTTCTAGGGGCGAGGATGGACTCTAGCATAGAGATTGTATTGCCCTATGAGAAATTCAATTATTGTGCCCAATGTCATGCAGAAATTGGGGTCTTTCAATTAAGAGAACCTCAAGAAATTGCACTAAAGCTTCTCCCATAGAGAAAGTTCTACTTTTTAACTCGCCATGCAAAAAGAAAACTAGAAAGAAAGAGGAAGAGCAACGATGATACAAAGAATGTTAAAAATGTATATGGAGTGTTATTTTATATTCTATTCCATGCTCCAAATGAGGTAAGAGACCTCTTATTTATAGAAATAGGGGGTGGCATGAGTGATATTTTCAAGTACAAGCAAGGGCAATGTAAAAAAATTATAATTTAGGTTTTAAGGCTCTTGGTTTATAATCGTAAAGTCTAGAGGGTGTAGAATATGTGATTCTAAAGTCGTCATGCATAGCCATTACACAAAGGCTTTCGACTTTATGATTGTAAACTTTTTGTTATCTTTAGTGTACAATTATAAATTTTAGGTATTATATTTTTTGAAACATCTGGAAAAAAGCAATTTACATACTAGATTTGGTAAGAAATGGAAGGATGGGATTGATTCTAACTTGAGACATTATGATTGTAAAGTCTTACTGTATGATTGGAAAGTGAGAATTCACAATCATAAAATCTATGTATACATTTTTGGAGAACTTGATTTTGAGGGTTTTAATGAAATTTTTGTGGTTTTTTGGGAAATTTTGGATGCTTTTTGTACTTTTGTAAAACAAAGTGGAATCCATCCTTGGAGTGAAAACAAAGTGTTAGCCTTTGAAAATCATTATGTACGAAATACTACCAAGTTATAGCCCACAAATAAATATGTACAAAACATATTTATACACATCCAAAAATGATAATCAAAAGCCATAGCAATCCATCATCAAAGCCTATAGGACTAATAAGAATCCTCTAATCAAAACATACATGGTTAGCTCTGTCCTAATCTAATCCTGATGTCCTCACTCAACATCCATAAGTGGAATGCTGACCTACTTCCATTACCAAATGTTAGATCTCATATCTTCCCAGTTGGTTTTTGGTCAACAATCAAGATCGAGAGATAAAGGGAAAGAGTTTGCAGATCTAGATGTCTAACGTCTAATAAAAAATTAGGTAGACAAAAAGGGTTGAACACTTACTGATCTACAGTTTCAGTCATTGATGGGTGAGTGAATGTCTAGAATTGATCTCTTTTAGCCAAGGATCAGAGGAGATGACAACAAGATGGTTGGAAAATTGAGATGAGGGTCGTTGAGAGCTCAGATCTAGTTCCAGTAACTCTAGTGAATAGATTGGGGAAAGGGAAGCTCGAATCTGTAAGTTTCATCGTCAAATGGTTTTTGATGATCACTAATCTTCGTTGGAGAAGACAACTAGAGACAGGTTTTTCATGGAGTTTCATGTGGTCGTGGTCATCGAATAAGATGGTTATAGTTGCTAACAAATATTTATCATCAAAAAGGGTTTCATAGTCATCATTTCACCCCTTTTTCATCCAAATCTCAATGGAAATCCCACCTATTCATTGTTGAGGAAAGAGGTCTAAGATGGGTCATTGTCAATTTGTTCAATAAATTCAATTTGATGGTTGTTTCAACTGATCTCAACAAAGATCCTCTTTGGCTCATTTCTGCTTACCATAAAAGAGATGGGTCTTAGGGCTTTGGTCAGCCTACATGAGAGAGAGAGAGAGAGAGAGGATATTGTCACCGTCTTTTGTCGCTAGTGAAATCCGAGTGGCGGGTGTTGATCAGTGAGGGGGAGGGGAGAGAGAGAAAAGTAGATGGCTGGTTTTGTAGAGTTGATTATCTCTTATCTTATATACCTCCTAAAAGTTATAAAATAATGTGGGTACCATTATCAATTTCAACTCCATGTTTGCATTATTTGCATTTTCTCATCTGAACTTCAATTTCAACATTCTTGGTGTCATTTAAAACCTCTTTTTATGCACATTCCAAAACTTGAGGTTTCGATGGTTGATTTTATGCTTTTCCAAAATCATTCTCTCAAAACTTAAAAAATAGAATTCCAAATTTACATTTTATTTTAATTTTAAAATGGCCAAAATTACATGAAATGGAATTTAGAAATTGGGGTTATTACATCCTTCTCACCTTAGAGATTTGCCATCAAAATTATCTTTACATCACTCATTAAACAATTCTAATTGTGTCCTTCTCATCTCATCCTTGGTCTCCCATGTGGCCTCCTCAATTGACTAGTGCTGCCAAAGGACCTTGGCCAATAACATGGTCTTCATCCTCAACCTTTGTTCCTTTAGGTCCAAAATTTGAAGATCCTTTTTGTTGAAGGTTAAGTCTAGTCTCAACTCAGCTGGCATTCTTTCATGCACATGTGAAGGATATGACATGTACTTATGTAGCATCAACACATGAAAAACATTAAATTTTGGAAGTACGTGTCAAACCATGGTTACGTGTCTGTTGATTGTTTTACTACAAGTGCATGAGCTATTGTAGTGTAGCTAATGCAAGTATGGGTCAATCCCATGGGGACTCAACTTAAAAAGATAGAGTTTAAATGAAATTTAATTGTCTAAAATTTAAAGAAAATAATAAAAATTAACTAACATTGAAATAAAAATTCAGATCTATTTAACTGATTAAAATTACACACTTCCAATTTAAAAAAAATAGAAAATTAACTAAAAGACATATAAAATCTACTTTCCTAGATTGATCATAGTCAGTATCTTCAAATTTGATATCATCAACGTCTATCATCCTTCATCATTGTCTCCAACATGTCCTTGATTAAAGATCCAATGGATGGTTTATTCAGATTCTCTAAAAATTTGATGATCTGGGCTAAAGAATGCTTTTGGGCTTTGGATTACTTAGATTCAAGATCAGAGATGTTAGATAAGCTAAGGAATGTCCTAAGAACAAAATTCGAAGATTAATTGAAATTCTAATGAGAAACAGACCAGGAAATAGATTGATCTTATTTGTTAAGGCTAATCATTGATTAGGGTAAGCCTTAATTAGATTAGATCTGGATTATACAATTCCTAGATAAGAAAAATAGGGATAAAGTAAAATTGGAATAAGGTGCAAAGGATGCAAATGCAATTTGAATTAAAGACCAAAGGGCAGAAGTGAAATTAATACAAAAATCTAGTTTTTAACAAAAACAGGAAACTTGCTAAAGGAGGAAGATGACATAGGGGGAGAAGAGAAGAAGAGGAAGAAAGGGAGGAGAAGAACTTCGGGGGAAATCCTAAATTGGGTTTCCTCCTTGTAGCTTGTGGGAGCCTATAGCGAGGAGGGTGCTGAGAGGAGACAAAGAGGAGAATGATAGAGGGAGAAGCTGGGAGGAGAAGGGATGTTGCCGTTCTCTCTTGGTAGCTCATAAGAGTTGGCCAGTGAGAGGGAGATGATAAGAAGTGAGGAGCTAGGCAGAGCACTACCAGTCCGAGAAAGAGAGAGAGGGTCGGGTGGCGGATTGGGGTTCTCAAGATGAAGAAGAATTGAGAGAGAGAGAGAGAGAGAGAGAGAGAGAGAGAGAGAGAGAGAGAGAGAGAGAGAGAGAGAGAGAGAGAGAGAGAGAGAGAGAGAGAGAGAAGGGGTGTTGCCAGTCTCTCTTGACAACTCATTGGAATTGGATGGTGAAGGGCAAGGTGCAGTCTAGCTGGTAAATAGAGACAGAAGGGAGCAGATAGAAGATTGTGTGAAAGGATCTAGGGTTGAATAGTGGTGGTGCTGCCTTGAGGAATAGGGAGAGGTACGGTTGTCTGGGCAATAATCGATGACGAAGGGGGATGCCGGTTGTGTCAATGCGGTGAAGAGAGGGGAGATGGTGCTATCGGAGGTGAGAAGCTAGGCTTCTTGCAATTGAGAGCATGGAGCAAATAGAGCAGCTGCGGTGATGGAAGGAATGCGAGAGAAGAGGAAATGAGAGGGAGAGATGCGTGAAAGAGAAGAAGTAAGGAAGAGGAGGGGTGATCAGTGTGGGGTGCAAAAGAGATGAGAGACGGAGGAAGAAGGGGGAAAGAAGGAGGTAGAGAGGGATGTGTTGGGTGGTGTAGAGAGAGAGAGAGAGAGAGAGAGAGAGAGAGAGAGAGAGAGAGAGAGAGAGAGAGAGAGAGAGAGAGAGAGAGAGAAGGATGGGAGGTGCGGCCTGCGACCCCTCTTTCTTCAGTTCATTCTGCAGATCCCCTTGTTGAGAGACCTCATCTTTGATTTTATAAGATCCCCAAGCTTCCTCTTTCGAGTGTTTCCTTTTCTTGAGTTTCCTATTCCCTGTTGCATTGTGAGTGATCTGGTTCATTGATATGATCATTCAATGCCTTTTGGATGATTTGCCCCATTGAATTTCGATATGAGCGATCCAAGCCATAATTTGGTTGATTTGCAAAACAAAATAACATATTAGAATAATCTAAATTGTACATTACAACTTTGATTAACTTTGATGATCATCTGACAATTAAATTTTACAAATCAACGGTTGGATGATCAATTGAAGTTAAAATTCACAGTTTATCTAAAAATTGCAAATTTGATATATTAGATGATTTAATTGAATGCTAAATTTAGGGTATTTTTTCCAAAATCAAGCACAACACACCCCAACCAGCATTTTGCTAGTCCAGAGCAAAATATGCAAAAAATCAAATCATAAAATTTCAAAACTTATTTTCAAGTCAACTCCCACTTTTTCCTTAGAGATTTATCTTCAATAAATCATCAACTTTAGCATAAAAAGAAACATAAATGAAAATTCAAAACCCTACCCACATGCTAAATATATATTTCAATTAAGCTCAAATCATATAGTGAGGGTGAGAGTGCACAATCTACATATAGAATAATCTTTATCTCTAAGTAGACTTCTAACTTTTGAACTCCATCTGAAGTATGTTTTGACCTCAATCCCCACTAATGGTATACACTCAGAAATAAAAAATTTCACATAAAGGGTTCAAATCATATCTTTCTTTTAAATATATGAGTAAAATCAATAAAAGCAAATTTATCTCACATATACTCATGAAGAATGAAAGTTACCAAGGAATTTAATTTTTGATCCCTTTAGAAAATATAAGATTATGTTACCTTTGAATATTTAGAAATACTATTATTTGAATCCTATCAATTCATGTCCTCATCAAAACTATATTCATCCTAAAATCAATAGGTATTTAATTGGGACAAAACATAGGCTCAGGAAAGGGTACAAAAGAAAGGGTATAAAGGATATTCAAATTTTCATAAAAAATAAGTAGAGGTCTTCTAAAGTTGACATTTCTTCTTTACTTTGTTTTCCTAAAGTGAATATTTCTTTTTCTACTTTTCTGCATTCTCTAAACTTTTTTTGACTTATTTCTTTCTTTTTAATACTTTTGTATCTCTTTGAAGAACATTTCTTTTCTTGATATTCACTTTTCTACTTTTATTGCAACTAAATAGTATATTTTCATTCATCTCTAACTTATATTTCAAAAAGAATAAGTAATGGATATATTATATAGGGTTAATATGGGTAAAGGATAAATTGGGCGACAGAGGAAAAGGTTTGTATAAAAAGGATCAAATTGGCTAACTAGTGGCAAAAATACTTTTTTGGGATAGGCTTTATGTCTCTAGGTTAACAACAAGGATGGCCTAAATCATTTTCTAGGTGTCATATTATCTATCAGATTCAATGTACTTCTAGAATTTTAAAGATAATACTCTAATAATTCAAATAATTAGCCAAATTTAGGAGTTGATAGGATCAAATTTACTTTAAGCATGTTGAAGAAAATTAGGAATATTTATAACCTCTCAAAAAGAATGAATGACTCTAAAACTCACTTAGATTATAGGTCTTTACTAAATTTCTTCAGGATCTCTAAGTTATAACTACTTATCAATCTAGACTATTTATATGCAACTGTGTGTATAGATGTGATATGAGACTATACTTTCATGAATAATTTAAAAAATGAGTAAAATGATGAATTAATCATGTACAACCCCATTAAGATAAAATTATTTAGACTATACTCTAGAAAATTCAATTCTCATCATCGTTTAGGAACTGACCTAAAAATTTTAAAAATTAATCTTTTTTTTTAAATTAAGCAAAAACTAAAATTTCCTAGAATTCTACACCCCAACCTATTAGATACATTGTCCTCAATGATTAAAAAGTAGGATGATCATAATGCATTGAGAAATGAAGAAATAGATGCAGGAAAGAAAAGTTCTGAAAAATACTAAGGTACATAATTATTTACAAAGGAAAAAAACATTTACAGAGTTTGAAACATCCTTGGATCCCATACAAAATGAGCCAAATAGGCCTCTAAAAAGGAAAGGTGAATTAATTTATCTTGCAATTTTGAATTTTGAATTTTATCATAGGGGAAGATAAATATATCTCTAGGTTGCTTCTCATAATTAGAGACAATTGTGGGAGCTTGATGCAGCCTTTGTGGAAATAGAGCAAGGATGTCATATGGATTAGTGGGTGGGGCATTTACCTTATCAATAAATTTATCTATTTTTCTAACACGTTTCGATACTATCTCAGCCATTTTAGGACCAAATTTCTCAATTATTTTACCACTATGAAGAATGGTAACTGCCTTTGTCTATTCCATGTTTATAACTAAGGAATTAGTCTCACTTACCACGTCCATATCATCAAGGTTTTCATTTGATGGGATAGGAAATTGCCCTTTTTCAAGGGTCTGTAGCATTTGAGACATCATGTCCTTCAATTTTATAATGGATTCTGTGTTCTCTTTTAAGTGGGCTTTAATTTGAGCAATTTTCTTATCCTAGTGTTGCATGACTTGATGAAAGTTATCCTCTACTTTCCTCTTAGGTGGACGAAGGGAAATTCCAAGAGCAAGTGGTCCTTGATTTTGGTGATAGGGTTGGTATTGGGCCATATGTGAGACATTGACATTATATTCATTTCTCCAACTGACAGTAGGATGATTACTCCAATTGAAATTATATGTCTCTAGAGATGGGAAAAAATGTTGCTCATAAGAATGTGTCTGTTCAGGAATCGCATCCTAAAATGTAGGAATAATGGGACATTTCTAAGTGGGGTGTATATTACTTTCACAAATATCACACACTTGTTTGACTTTTTTAAAGGAAAGTTTTTCCATTTTTGTGGACTCAACTATTCTAACTAAGGATGCTATTTTAGTATTCATATAATCTTTTATAGTCATAGCATATATTCCTCCGTTAGCGGATGTGGTGGTGGACTTAGCTTGTTTGGGTAACTTACTTTTTCTGAATTAGCCCAAGTTTGTGTACTCTCTACCAGCCATTCCAAATACTCTTGCACCTCTTCAGGTTATTTGTTTAAGAAATTACCACTACACATCATTTCAACAAACTGGCGCATATCACAATTAAGTCCTTCTTAAAAGAAAATAATGATACATCAAAGGTCATATCCATGATGTGGACAAGTTAACATTAATTCCTTGAATCTTTTCCAGCATTGATAGAAAGTTTCTTTATCCTTCTTGGTAAAATTCATTATATTTCAGTGAAGTGCATTTATCTTATGTATAGGAAAGAACTTATTTAAGAACTTCCTAGTCATTTCTTGCCATGTTCGTATGGAACCTGTTGACAATGAATGAAATCAAATCTTAGCTTTTTCCTTTAAAGAAAAAGAAAATAGTTCGAGTCTTACAATATCTAATTCAATGTTTTGTGTATGTTAGGTCATGTACACTTCATCAAATTCTTTTAAATGCAGGTAAGGATTTTCACTACCTAACCCGTAGAATTTGGGAAGTAATTGAATTACTCCCACCTTTAATTCAATTATACCAGCATTTGGAGGTAAAAGTATACATGAAAGCATGCTGGTATAATTAGGCTGTAAATAGTCTCTTAGTGTTTTCTCGCGAGGATTTTGGTTATGACAATTATCCTCATGTATTCTAAGTTTGTCCCTTCTCCTATTTCCATGTGGTTGAGAATGATTCCTCCATGGATATATTTTATCATTAAATAGAGGTGGAGGATCATTAGTATCAAAGAGAGGATTGCTCGTGCATGAGAAAACATCGTCATTATCCAAGATAAGAGGTTTTTCACCCTCATTAAGGAGGGGATTGTTTCTCCATGGGGAAAATCTTCTCTGTTAATGCTGGGGTTTAAATTACTCATTTGATCAGTGTTTAGATTATTCATTGAATGCAACTGACTATCTTTTCTTTTCTTTTCTTTTTTAATACAAAAAACTACCCTAAATGATACAACCTAAATTCCTAGAATAATGCATAAACAAATGGCACAATCAAATCATCCTTGAGGCTAATAAGCAGAAATATTTTGATTTTCTTGAATTTGTGTGGGGACGATGCTTTTAAATTAACCTAATCCAGTGCTCCTCCTCTCTTTTAGATTTGACTAATGCTTACCAATTAGGTTCTGTTCTAAAGTGGTTAATAAGATCCTCGTGTTAGGAGGCATTTAGACTTCAACTAACGTCAATGGCAGTTGTGGGAAAATCACTTAGATTTTAAGGCACCCACTATAATCACAATGCTTAGAAGCTACTAGAGTGACAATATATCGCATCCTATTAAGAGGGTTCTATAAGCATGTAATGGCTTCTATAGGTCTCTTCTAATTAATTATAAATTAATTTGAAAGGTAGGGTTGTACGCTTGTGATGATTATCCTAGGTGGACCAAGAGGTGGTGATTAAATCCACCCTTGATCTTGTGAGGTCGAGTGCCCTTACTAATTAATTTCCACACTCCCTAAGAATGCAATTAAAAGCAATAAATTAATTTAAACCTTAAAAATGCAATAATTATCAAATATGCCATCTATATGCAATTACACTATCAAACAATGCATAATTATTTTAAATGCAACTAAATTAAGAAAATAAAAAGAGTGAGGGAATTTGATGAAGATCAAGTGTGGGCCACCTTATCCTACACTTGCTCTGTTTTAATACAATCATTTTAAAATTAAATTAAAATTATAAATTATAATGTGCCTCACTACAAGATTCACTAAAAAAAAGGAAAAGTCCTATTTTAGGAAAGCAAGCAAATTCTATTTATTTGATGAAGCTCCACTTGCCAATTTCCTAAAAAATAAAAATAACAATAAGTACCAAATTTAGGAAATAGAGTGATTATGCATTAAGAAAATTTAAAAATACCTAAAATGCCTAGAATGCTAAAACAATACAATTCCTTTTCTTTTTTTTTGGATTTTTATTAAATATTATGAAAACTACGTTGCAGGTCCTCGACAACTGTGCTAAAAACTTAATGATTATTTTATTGCCAGTGCACGAGTTATTTAGTATAGTTGATGCAAGTACAGGTCGATCCCACAGGGACTTGACTTAAAAAGATGGATTTTATATAAAATTTAATTGTCCAAAATTTAAAGGAAATGAAAAAATTAACTAACAGTGAAATAAAAATTTAGATCTATTTAAGTAAAAAAAATTATAAAATTTCAAATTCAAAAAGACAGAAAATTAACTAAAAAACATATAAAATCTACTTTTCTAGCTTGATCATAGCCAGCATCTTCAAATATAATATCATCAATGTCAATCAGCCTTCATTAATCTCTCCAACATGCCTGTGATTAAAGATTTAATGGCTAGATTGCTCAGATTCCCCAAAAATTTGATGGTTTAGGCTAAAGAATAATTTTGGGCTTTAGACAGCTTAGATCAATTTTTGAATTTTAGATTGAAGATCAAAGATGTTGGATAAGTTAGGAGATGTCCTAAAAACAAAATCTAAAGATTAATTGAAATTATAATGAGAAATAGATCAAAAATTAAATTGATCTTATTTGTTAAGCTAACTATTGATTAGGGTAAGTCTTAATCGAATCATATCTGGATTATACAATTCCTTGATAAGCAAAATAGGGATAAAGTAAAACTGGATAAGGTGAGAAGGATGCAAATGTAATTTGAATTAAAGACCAAAGGGCAAAAATAGAATTAAGACAAAAATATGGGTTTTAACAAAATAGGAAACTTGCCAGAGGATGTTACCTCACATTACTTTAACATTTCATACCTCAACAGTCTTCCCTATCTTACATCGCTCCAATAGGTCAATGATAGACACAGTCTCCCATATTTTGCCTTGTACGGCTCCATGTCATTGCTTGCATGAAAACTATTGTTGTACACAAACTTTACCAATGGGGGATGCTCATCCGAGTTTCCTTTTCAATCAAGAGCACATACCATCAGCATTGTCCTCCAAGGTCTGAATTGTCCTCTGTAACTAGCCATCTGTAAGTAGGTGAAAGGCGATGCTAAGTCCCAGAGACAAACCCAGCACCCTGTGCACACTCCTTCAACATCTCAAGGTGAATTTGTTATCCCTATTGGAGATGATGATCAATGTTGTGACTGCTTTGTGTCCTAGATAGTCCTATGACAAAGTCCATGGTGATGCAATCCCCTTTCCACTATGGAAGTTTGAGCATCTGTAACAACCTTGATAGCCTCTAATATTCAGCCTTCACTTGCTAACAAGTTAGACATCATGCTACACAATCACCAATGTCATGTTTCATCTTGTTCCACCAGAAACTTTTATTCAAGTCTGGGTACATCTTTTTACCTCATCAATGAATGGTGAACTCAGATTGATGTGCTTCCTGCATCAATTCCCATCTCGGCTCTATGTTTGCTAAAACTACTAATCTCCCTTAGAAGTGTACACATTCATCTACCCCTCTGGTGAAACCAATCATTTGACACAAATCCTAAATCTCCACTATTGATATTTTCCACAAGTGCACGCGCTATTTTAGTATAGCATGCTCACTTATGGGTCGATTCTACAAGGACTCGCTTTAAGAATTTAGAGTTTTAATAAAATTTAATTACCAAAATTTAGAAATAAATAACAAAAAATTACTGAAAATGGAATAAAGATTTAGATCTATTCAATTGCCAAAAGTTACAGAATTTCCAATTCAAAAAGAAAGAAAATAAACCAAATAACATGAAAAAACTGCTTCCCTACCTTAATCACTGTCAATTTTTTCAAATCTAGTCATATTGGAGTTGATCAGCCTTCCTCAATGTCTTCAAAAGGACCTTGATTAAATATCTGCTAGTTGGATTTGTCAGATTCCTCAAAATCTTAAAGATTTGGAGTAAATGATGATTTTGGGATTTGGATGGTCTAGATCGCTTTTTGGATTTCAGATCAAAGATCAACAATGTTAATTGAGCTCAAGGTTGTTCTCAGAATGAAATATGAAATTTAATTGAGAATTTGAAAAGAAATAGGGGAGAAATTCAGAAATCTTGATGATTAAGGCAAACCCATTGATTAGGTTAAGCCTTAATTAATTTGGTTGGACTGTGCAATTCCTGGATAATAGAACACAGATAAAATAAAACTTGAATAGAAGCAAGGATACAGATGTAATTAAAAAGGGGACACAACTAGAATTAAATCAGTTATGCTAAGGATAAAAGTGGAATTTCTAAACAAATTTTAGAATTAAATGAGAAAGAGGAAACCCGATGGAGGAGGAAGCTGGAGGAGGAGATGGGGGAGAAGGGAGAAGAAGATGAGGGAATTGGGGGAAAATAAAGGAAACCTCTCTGAGCCGACCGGTGACACATTGGTAGTGGAAGTCGGTTGCTTTGATTTGTGAAGAGGGACTGCTGAGCTAAGCTTCAATGGCAAACAGGTGAAGAGCAAAGGAGAGGGAGATGGTGCAAGGCCAGAAGAGAGGGAGTAGGGTGATGGTCCAGTAGCCAGCTGGGCTGCAGCAGGGCCAGTGCTAGCCTATGTTTGGAATGGAGAAATAGAGAAGGATGCCCCGATGTTGGGTTGTGCGATGCCATGTACAATGATGCATGTGTGGATAGAACATGGGAGGTGGCTAGGAAAAGAGAGAGAAGAGGATGACGACCCAACTTGGCTGGAGGAGCTAGTTGTATCATGTGGACAAAAAAAGTACTAGGTTGATGATTTTGAAGGGAGTGAGTCGGGGAAACAAGGGACGATGAACAAATACAATAGGCGAGTCGAGAGGGATAGAGTGTCAGGTTCTGAAAAAAGAGGCACAAGAAAGGAACAATGCGATGATGGTGAGGTAGGGGAGCTTGGCAGTGAAGTGGAGATGACAGTATGATGGTGTGTGTGCAAGCAAAGGGAAAGAAAAATAAATAGAAATAAGAGGGTGGAGAGAGGGGGAAGGGAAGGTGCTATGCGGGAGAGAGAAAAAAAAAAATGAATTGGCAGAGAAGGGAAGTTGACGGGGAGAAAGAAGGGGAAGAGGATGATGGGTGTTGGGTTGGTCTGTATGCTCATGACGGACCAGTGAAAGAAAAAAAAAATCAACTGGAAAAAGAGATGAGGCAAGAGGATGGGAGATGGAGCAGACTAGTGGTTGGTGTGTGGAGTAGAGAATTGTAGTAAAAAATTAAAAAAAACAAACAAAGACGATTGGGAAACTGACAAAAGCAATGAACAGGACAAGGAAACAAAAAACACGAAGAATAGATTTAAGGAAAGCAAAGAAAGACAAAAACTCCAACTCCTCCCCAATACTAGCACGGTTCCCTCTTTATAAGTCTTCCCTCTTAATTCTTTTCTCTCCCCTTTCCTTATCCTTAGGAATTAGTTTCCTCCTAGGAAATTTCCTCTTCATTCCCCTTGTTATCCATAGTCTTCCCTCCTTATTAGAACTCTTCTTCTATTAGGAAACCTTCTAATTTTTCTTTGTCAATGATCTGGTCCGTCAATGCTCCCTTAGATAATCTGCACCATTGAATATCGATTTGAGCTATCCAAGCCTCCTTTAATTGATCTGCAAGACATTAGACAAGAGCAAAGTTATCTAACTCTACATTAAGCATCTGATTGGCTCAGATGATCATTTGATCGTTAATTTTGACAAATTAATGATTGGATGATCAATTGGAGCTAAATTCAAAGTCAAGTTAAATAATGCAAATTTGAATGGTTAGATTATCTAATTGAACACTAAATTAGGGATATTTGAACTAAATTTTAACAGTTAACACACCCCCAACCAGCATTCTACTATTCCCGAGCAAAACATAAAGAAAACCATTTTACAAAAACTGGTAGAAAGTGCCACCTTTGTAGGCACTCATGATTGCATTTGGCACATGCAACAAGCTCTTGAACCCCTAGGTTACCCCTAGTGGACGAGTTATGCCTTGTGAGGATTTGTAGTGAATATACTAACAAAATTCAATAAGGTTGAGTCCCCTATTTTATCTCTGAGAATCCTCATTCATTAGCAGTCTACCAGTTTTTCATAACTTAATAGAGAGGATTTAACAATTTTACACAACATACACATATTAAAGACATTGTGCATGTGTGTGGTACAACCACATAAATCTTGACTTTTAAATGGATATGTGTAAATTCCATTGGAAATATATCTTGACCTCAAATCCTCACAAGTATACGCTTAGAAATGAAACTCTTAGATAAGGGGTTTGAACATATTTCTCTCATTATGTAACCGAATCCAACAAGCTAATGGTTCACACAAATCTTTTGAATGCTCATGATACAAAGGAATGTGATCCCTAAGAGTGGATGTTATCACCAAGAATATTATGGTCTTTTTCTTACCTTAATTCCTTCTTTTTATCTCCTCTTTAAGGCTATGTTCCACCTAAGATCAATAAGTCTTTAACTAGGATGAAAAGTAGGCTTAGGATAGATTCAGAAAAGAAGGGTATAAGGATTTCAAAGGTTTAAAATTGAGTAGAGGTCTTCAATGAATATCTGTTAGGACAACTTTTTTTATCTCTTTCATATTTTTGTCTTTCTCTTTCTCTTTCAATTTCATTTTTTTTTTTCTTTTTCTTTGGCTTCTTCAAAAGAAAGACAGCTAATTTTTTTAACTTCTCTAATTTTTTGTTCTCTTTTTGAACTTTCTCTACTAACTCTACTCATTTTGAAAATGGGTAATGGATATTTATTTTATTAGTTTATTTTAGGTTAAGGTGAGTGGGGTTAAGAATGAAAAGGCTTAATAATAGGCTCAAAAGGGCTAACTAGTAGTATGATAGACTGGGTAGGCTTTATATCTCTAAGCTGAACAAGGATGACCTATATCATTTCCTAGGTTTCCTAAAGCTTATGAGATTTAATAAATTTTTTGGAATTAAAGCTATTACTCCTATTTATTCTTGACGTTTAACCAAAACAAGGATAATAGGATTACACTAATTTTATGTATGTTGAAGAAAACTTTGGAATTACTTATAACTCTTTGAAAGAAGATAGTCCCTAAACGCAATGGGTTATAGGCCTCCACGGATTTTTCTTAGGGTCTCTAAGTCATACCTCTCTATTAGTCTTGATTATGTGCTGTTTGTAAATGGTTCCCGAGAATTAAATTTCATAAAATACTTCAACACATATATAATATGCAAAACTAATCATATGCATTCCAATTAAGAGGTAAAAACTGTGGAATTACTAAATTTTGAACATCCAGTTCTCATCATAGTAAGGGAACTCTTCCTTAAAAACTTTTTTTTTTCAAAAGAATCAAGAAAATTCAAAATCTCTATATGCATCTACACCCCCCAACTTGAATGAAACATTGTCCCCAATGTTTGAAAAACATAGGATCCTATATGGTAATGGAAGGATATGGAGGATGGAAATTTGAAAAATATCTAGGTTGCCTCCCAGTAAGCGCTAAGTTTTACGTCTTCAACTAGACATAATGATGAGTGCACTGATGGTACATTGCAAGGCTCTTTGAGTGGTAATTTAAGGTGGGTCATGATATTGGGGTGTCTCTAAAAGTGTCTCTTCAATTTCAAGGTCAAGTAGTTCTAGGAAAGGTTTTAACCTTTGACCATTGACTTTTTGAATTTCTCCATACTTTTCAATCTTGATGGCCCCATGAGGATAGATTGTGCATACTATATAAGGTCCAGTCTATCTAGATCTATGTTTTCTTGGGAATATATGCGATTTAGAGTTATACAATAAGACCTTTTGACCAGGTGTGAAGGATTTTCTTAAAATATGTCTATCATGTGAAACCTTCATTCGGTCTTTGTACAATCATGCAGAATCATATGCATCTTTCCTCAATTCTTCCAACTTATTGAGTTGGAGTTTTCTATGGGTACTAGCAGAATCTAAGTCAAAATTGAGCTTTTTAATTGTCCAATATGCTTTATGTTCTAATTCTACTAGTAAGTGGCAGGCCTTTCCATAGACCAGGCGGTAGGGTGACATTCCTATAGGGGTTTTATATGTTGTACGATAAGCCCATAAAGCATCGTTAAGTCTCAGAGACCAGTCTTTCCTACTTGGATTGACTGTCTTTTCTAAAATCCTCTTTATCTCCCTATTGGATACCTCTACTTGACCACTAGACTAAGGGTGATATGGGATAACTATCTTATGGTTGACACCATACTTTTTCATTAAATTCTTAAACACTTTATTATAAAAGTGTTTTCCCCATCACTTATTATGGCTCTTAGAGTACCAAACCGTGCAAATATATTTTCTTTTAAAAATTTTACCACAACCTTATGGTCATTGGTTTTGCAGGGTATAGCTTCTACCCACTTGGACATGTAATCCACTCCCACTAGGATGTATAGATTTCCAGAAGAATTAGGAAAGGTCTCATAAAATCTATGCCCCAAATATCACAAGGTTCTATGACAAGGATTAGTTTTAAGGGCATCATATGTCTCCTCCCTAACCTTTGACACCTTACACATGCTTTGCAGTAAGCATGTGCATCCTTAAATATGGTAGGCCAATAATCTACACTGCAAAATTTTTGCAATAGTTTTTATAGTACTGAAATGGCCCTCATGCATGATCATGACAAAAGGAAATGATTTGATTATGTTCACTATTTGGTACGCATCTCCTAGTTGCTTGGTCAGGACAGTACTTGAATAAGTATGGATCATCCCAAGTAAAATATCTAACCTCGGTTAAAAATCTCTTTTTATCTTGTTTAGTCCAATGATTAGGCATTTGTCTTGTAACAAGATAATTAACAATATCTCCATACCAAGGTAATTAGGAAACATATAATAACCGTTCATTTGAGAATGACTCAATTATAGGCCCCTGATCGCTAGTGTGCTCCACCATTAATCTGGATAAGTGATCTGCTACAACATTTTCTAAACCTTTCATGTCCCTAATTTCTAAGTCAAACTCTTGTAGCAATAATATCCAACGGATCAACCTAGGTTTTGCAACCTGTTTAGAAAAGAGGTACTTTAAGGCTGCGTGATCTAAGTATACTATAACTTTAGACCCTAACAAGTAAGATCTAAATTTATCCAAAGTAAACACTACAGCTAACAACTCTTTCTCAATGGTTAAATAGTTTAGTTGTGCATCAGTTAGTGTTTTACTAGCATAATATATCACATGGGGAAGTTTATCAATATGCTGCCCCAAAACAACTCCAATGGCATAGTTTGATGCATCACACATTATCTCGTATGGCGCATTCCAATCTGGTGGTCAGATAATGAGTACAAAAGTCAACTCGGCCTTGAGTCACTGAAATGCTTTCTTACAGCTTTCATCAAAGTCCAAAGTAGCCTCCTTTGTAAGTAAATCACACAGGGGCTTGGTAATTTTGCTAAAATCTTTGGTGAATCATTTGTAAAAGTTAGCATGTCATAAAAAAGAGAGAATTTCTTTCACTGTCCTTGGTGGAGGAAGGTTGGATATTAAATCCACTTTTTCCTTATCAACTTCTATCCCATTTGGTGATATTATGTGGCGTAATACTATCCCACTACATACCATAAAATGGCACTTTTTCTAATTTAAGACAAGATTTTTTTCCTGATGCTTTGCAAGAACTAACTTTAAGTGGTGCAGGCACTCATCAAATGATAACCCAAATACTAAGAAGTCATCCATAAACACGTCAAGAAACCTTTCTACCATGGTAGAGAAGATGCTCAACATACACCTTTGAAATGTAGCTGAAGCGATACAAAGCCCAAAAGCCATATGTTTATAAGCGAAGGTGTGACGTCCTGGGTTTTATAAAGAGATTTTCTAAATTATTTTTGAAAATCTTGTCATGATCGATCCTTAAAAAAAAATTTCTACATATAATAATAAAGTTTAACTGCTTCTTCAAGCCCAAGTATGTCAAATAAAACTCCACAATATATATCAAAGTAATAGTTTAACTTTTTCAGCCAGTCAAGACTTACTAGTCACAGCCCAAACGCTACTAAGCTAAATCACAATTTCAAATGCTATAATTTATTACAAATTTACTAAAGTCTTTAAATAAAATAAACCTGTTTTCTAGTCTTCATACTTTGAAACTCCAAGTTCACTCAACTTCCTGCGCGTCAATCTCAAGCTTTTCCTTCTGCCTTTCACATATAGGGTGGTTTGGTGAGTAATATGAATTACCCAGTAGAAAATCTAAAACTAGCCAAAAACTACTAAAATCATGCTTTACAAGTTTTTTTTTTTTTTTTAGTGTATGCATGTACTTTAAAAATGCCATCGTAAAATCGGGACATCTCAATTATCCTCAAATAATTATATATCAATCAAAATAACATAATATTCGATAATAAAATTTATGTCCAAGGCATATAAAAACTTGAGGCAAATTCAATCTATGTTCATTTTATGATTAATTCGAAAATCAATCCACTCAAAAATTATTCCATAGCTGAGTGCACTTATTGTCCTGTCACAAGCACTGATCAATATTCTCAAGAACAATAGAAAAATTAGCCCATGTCCAAACAAAACAAAAAGTTGACTATGCTCGCAGCAAAACCTAATTCTTGACCTGCGTTCGTCAGTGAGTACTACACCAACTACATGGGGATAGTCGGATCAATCATATACAAGGTAGTCCTCCCATGTAACTTACCCTTGTCAAATAAGCCTACCATAGGCTAGTACCTATTTAGAAGTTAGCGTCCAACTAACTTCCCAGCATAGCAACCATGGAATTTCATATGAAATCCCTGAGCCAGGACCAACTCTTAAGAGTCTCCTGATTTTTTATTCAAATTCAATTGCACAAGAGTGTAAAATCATATAAAATGCATACTAACAAGTAATACAAATCTAGCGTTCTTATTAATACCAAATCATATGTGTAAACCTTAAGGTTAAAAAAAGAATGCCAATAGATCCATATATGGTATCCAAAAAAAAAAAAAACTTTCTAATCAAACCAAAATGTGAATATGCACCATTTTCTTTAATAATTAATCAAAAGGAATGGTATTGCTATACATCCATGTGTTTATCAAATGATACCAACTCTTAAACAAATCACAAAGTCAAAGTATATGATTTATAATTATTTAGAAATATAAAGATTATTATTATTATTTTGTGCATGATGCAACCACCAAGTCCAAGAACTACACCCATGCAGACCGTCCATTGCATGATGCAATTAGGTTTGTGCTGGTGTACCTCACCCAGCCTCTTATCGGTTTCGATCACCTACTATGTATGTTAAGAGGCATCTCCTATATATATAATGATTTTATAGTGTTTTAAAAGTATTAGGAAGATAGAAATGAGTTTGTTGCATATCCTTGTATCACCTATGTATGCAAATTTCATATTCATCCATGAGGTGGCTTGGTCAATGGTTGGGTATAGCTTGAAAAAAAAAAACGCAGGTTCAAACAACAGAAAAAGCCCAATATGGGTGGTCCTAATTTCATATACCTGCCCATTGATCAATTAACATATAGAATCCTATATGTTCTTTAAATTCTTCTATGATCAAGGACTCTACCCAGCTAAGATGGTGGCCGATATGTACCATCAAATATCCAGTCCACCTCTCAGATAATTTTTACTCACCCAGCCAAAATCATTTGCTAAGCTATTTAACCAAATGGGTTAGAGTTATTAATCAATCCGGCTGCATTTCTATTTGGATGAATTCAGCAAAATGAAAAGCAAAATGTCCTATTAGCAATTTCATAGAGGTTCGCCTGGTATACACGTTTAACTAATTGGACCCAATAAGATCAAGACCAGGTGGCCCTTTAATGCATTTGAAAGTTTTCAATCCCATACCTATGATATGTACAGCCTAAGGCATCCTTTAAGAAAGTGTTGTTCATTAGATCAACGGTTATAATCATTTGAACATAGGCCACCTAATGCAAAAAGCATGACTTTGACCATTAAATGTAGGTGGATTAGCAATAAGAAAAAGAAAGAAAGTGGAAATTAAACTACTTATTTGCTAGGCTTGTCATGTACGTTTCAATGCATCTAACCCACTCATTTCGCAGCAAGGCCATAAGATGTAATCTCTGTTTAGTTCCATCTTGGGTACATAATTCATCAATAATGTGGCCTAGCAGATGGTTGATACTAATCTTTAGAAAAATTGGGTTCAAACAACTTAAAGTACCTAATGGTGAAGACTCCTAATTTGTTCAGCTATTATATTATTTTTAGTTCATATTTCTCCTATATGCAAGCTTTTTGAGCCTTTGATTTACTTCTTAAGAACTTCCAACCATCCATGTGACGCAATCTTAGGTAACGGTTATGCATGCACGAAACCTAAGATTTTGACTTTTGATAGTTTTGGCTAATGCATGATTAGGAGTTCATGTGCTTACACGATATCAATATGTCTAATTTTCAATAAATTCATGGAATACTTGTTCCTAAGTTTGTCCAATATATTATGCAGTGGAGTATTGTCTGCTTGCCCTTCATCTGAACCTCACTTGTTGTTTGAAGCGGTTGGAATGTGTAGAACACTTTATGCCTAGGCCTCACTCAATGCACAATCTGTCTTATCACTACTTGATACGTTATACATCTGCGTACTGCCTGGTATGCTATGCGCCTAGGCAACACTTAATGTATTACGTAACTAGTCACTGTCTAAACATTCCTGTGCCTAAGCACCCCTTCGCGCACTATGCTATTGGTGAAATCCAAGGTACCATGTTCTAAGCAGACTCGGTAGCAGTGACTATACTAAAATCATACCTATAAAATCTTAATTATTGTTTGAACGGTTTTACAAATTTCAACTACCCTCTAAACATATTTGAATTAGCTAGAGTCTACTCTAATTCACCCCATAACATGGTCATATTAGATAAAATTTCATACAATGTTATGCGTCACTACCCAATATAGGAATCATAAGAAAACTCCATCTAATAATATAGATGTATATTGAAAAAAACGCTTCATACTATATGAATCATGCATCAAACCATTATTGTAAATCATGCTTCAATTTTCACAAAGAAAAAAAAAATCGATTAAAAAATATATAACATGATTATCTCTTAACAATTCAAACATATATAATAACAAAGGCACACGCGTTTAGTTTCTACTAAGATCAGAATGCAAAGTCATCCAAAATCAATCGACAAAACTTAGTACCTTTTTTTTGTTTTTTTCAAAAGAAATACGTGGTCTAATTCCAGATCCCCTACCTCAAAATGCAATTTCCTTCAACGCAAATATCTCTGCTTCAAATTGATTTGACGAAAATTCCAGATCTAAGGTTTTCCTCCAATCTTCTTTTTCTTTTTCTTTCCTTTCCTTTTCTCTTTTCTTTCTGTCTCACGCACTTCCCTTTTTCCACTCCAACTATTTCACATTTCTAACCTTTCTTTCCATTTTTCTTTGTTTCTTTTATAGATACTTTCCTTGTAACAGCTTTTGCCAATTGATTACATATTTGTAACTCCTCAAATTTTAATTGTGTATTTACTCCCAACCGTTGGATTATCTTTCAATAACTCCTCTATTAATCACATTCATTTCATAACTCTTGGGTCACCATCCATCATTTTCATATGTTATGTTCACATGGAAACCCTCCTTTTCCTCTTAAAAATTGTCAAGGAGGTGACTTGAAGTCTAGACATCACCTTGACAAGTTGTACTTGGGACCACTTAGCTATTCTTAGCTTAAGTTGCCAATCCTTATCAAATTAAAGTTTTATTACCACTTATATTCTAATTACACACTATTTATTTAATGAATTATGATTTGAAATTTTGTTTAAGCCTCATTTTAACTTGTTTTTACACCATAGTAGTCAACAATTGACTTAAAAAATTTCATCAATTATAAATATAATATATCTTTATTTCTTAAAAATGTGGGCCATTACAGAAGGTTCCAAAAGGGCAGGTGAAGGTGGTCTTCTCCTTATCTTCTTGTGCTATGGGAATCTGGTTGTATTTGGAATATCCATATAGAAAACAGTGATAGCTATGTCCGACCAACCTCTCTAGTAGATGGTCAATGAAGGGTAAAGGAAAATGATCTTTCCTCATGATCGTGTTCAACTTTTGATAGTTAATACAAACTCTTCACCCGGTGGTCATGCGTGTGGGGACTAACTCATTATCCTCACTTTTTACTACCGTGACCCGAAATTTCTTAGGTACAACCTAATCGGGGCAAGTACTACTAGAGATAGGGTATATGACACCAATATTTAAGAGCTTTAGGACTTCATCTCTAACCACGTCCTTCATGTGGGGGTTCAGTCATCTTTGGGTTTCCCTAGAAGGTTTTGAATTTTGTTTTAGATGTATCCTATGTATGCATACGGCTGGACTAATCCCTTTTATGCATGCTATCGTCCACCTTAGAGCAATTTTATGTTCCTTAAGAACATTTAAAAGCTTACCCTCATGTTCTTTATCTAAGTCTGATGCTATTATTACAGATAAGGTTTCATCTAGGCTTAGGTATAAATATTTCAAGTTGTCAGGCAGGGGTTTTAGGTCCAAAGATGGTGGATGCTCTATTGAGGGTGTGGGGACAGATTTAGAAAGTGGGAGTGGTTCCACATAAGGACCCCACTTGGAGGTATCCATGATTGGTGCAACATCTAAAAGATTGTTTACCTCATCAATAGACTTGTTTATATCAAATTCCCCATTAAAATGCATGAGACAAGCCTTTAGTGGGTTAGGAATGGTCAATGGTGAATGAACCTCATTAATTAGACTCTCCATCAAGTTGACATCACAGGGATCATCGGGGTCTAAATGTTGTTGATCGGCATTAAAGACATTAAGCTTAAACTTCATGTTGTCGAATGAGAGTTTCATTACACCATTCATGTAGTTAATAATGGCATTGGACGTTGCCAATAATCAACATCCAAGGATGACTGGGATCAGACTACTAGGATCAAATACAGGTTGGGTGTCTAGTACAATGCGATCAATAGGATAATAAAACTTATCCACTTGTATCAACGCATCTTCAACCAAACCATGAGGTATTTTGACCGATCTATTAGCTAATTGCAGTGTGATAGTGGTGGGTTTTAACTCCTCGATTTTTAATTGCTCATAGATAGAGTATGGCAACAAGTTAACACTAGCCCCTAAGTTAAGAAGTGCCCCATCTATAACATGATCTCCAATTATATAAGTAATTGCAGGACATTCTGGGTCTCTAAACTTTGGTGGGATATTATGTTGAATCAAAGAGCTTACGTGCTCGAGGAGGAAAGCTTTCTTTTGTTCATTCAGCTTTGTTTTCCTTATCTAGAGCTCTTTTAAGAACTTAGCATAGGTAGTAATGCCTTTAATTGTATTGAGCAATGGTATATTGATTTATACATTTTTAAATACCTCCATTAACTCATTGAAGTTTGTTCCCTTCCTAGCTTTACTTAATAATTGAGAAAAATGGGGCTTTAGGCACATAGGGTGCCTCAATATAGGTTCTACAAGGTTTTCTATCTTTTTTGTTTTTCTTGTGTTTTAGTTGCCTCTTTCTCCTCTGCAGTTTCCTTAGCCTACCCTTCTTTGTTGTCTATTTGATGATCGCTCTTAAGGGTGGTTATAGACTTTGCATGCTCATGAGGGTTTAGGTTTTGAGAACATGACCCTATCTCAAATTAACCCTTAGGGTTAGGGATGGGTTGACTAGGGAATTGACCCTTTCCTCTATTATGTAATTCAATTGACAATTGGCTTACCTACATCTCTAACTTCACTTTGGCTTGAGAGTTGACATTAACATAATGTCTACTCCTATTTTATAACTGGTGTAAGGCCTTTTTAGTATAATCATTGCCTTTTACAATTTGTTCAAGCATGGTGTGGATAGTTTCCTCTGAAGATGGTTTCTTTTGTTGTTGAGGTTGTTGAAAGCTAGGTGGCTGTTGGGGAACTATAATTCTAAGAGAAAAGTTTTGGAAAGGGATATTTACAGATGGTTCCCCTTGGTGGTTATTCTTTGACCAAGACAAATTAGCATGCCCAGCCCATCAAGGGTTGTAGGTCTCAAAATATGGGTTGTCACTAGGATGGTGATATGCATTCAATGCATTTGCTTGGTCAAGATAGTTATTCAGCAGTCCATTTGATGGACACGATGAGGTTAAATGAGCTGAATTAAAACAAGTAGTGCATAACTCTTGTGGAGGTTTATGAGATAATGTAGTAGCCATAAAAGATTGAAACATAGTTTTAAGCTTGTCCATTCTTCCACCTAATTTTTCAACAACAGAGTCGAGCTTATGAGATAGATCAGTATGCACTCCTATCTCATAGAGACCTCCTTTCTTAGTGGACTGGTTAGTTCTTTCTCTCCTATTTGAATAATCCCATTGTTGAGAATTATCAACCACTGTTTGAAAGAATTCCCATGCCTCACTTTCATCCTTTAACATGAGGGTCCCTACACTCGCTGCATTATCATTTATCTATTTTGATGTGTTAATGCCTCATAGAAGTATTGAACCTACTGCCATTTCTCAAATCCATGACGAGGGCATTTGTGTAGCAGTTCATTCCACCATTCCCAACATTCGTAATATTTCTCATCATCCCTTTGTTGGAAATTTATAATTTCACAATGCAAGGAATTTGTTTTGTGAACATAAAAGAACTTGTTCAAAAGCTTCTTAGACAATTAGTCCCATGTATGTATGGAACTTACCTCCGAGGAATTAAGCCATGACTTGTCTTTGTCCTTAAGTGAGAACGGGAATAACCTAAGCTTAATAGAATCATCCAAAAAATTTCAGAACCTAAATGTTGCACAAATATCATGGAAGTCTTTGATATGTAGGTAGGGGTCTTCTTGGTCTCAACCATAAAAAGTAGAGAGTAATTAAATGACTCCTGACTTTAACTCGAAGTGGTCTACATTTGTGGGAGGTAAAACTATGTAGGATGTGGTATTGAATTGGAGCGTCACATAGAAATCTCTAATTATTTTTAGCTCAATATCTGCTGGTGGTTTAGCCATGGGGATAGGAACTAGGTTTCTTTCCCCTTGGTGTTGGATGCATTGAATCTCTAGGTCTAAAGATAGGAGCTCTAAGTTCTGAGATCGACACCCTTACATGAACTAGCATAATCTAAAATGTCCTAATCTAAATGCTAACTCTAATTCTTTGTGATGCAAGCAAAAGGCATAGTTAAACAATCCTTAGGCTAATAAGTAGCAATATTTTGACTTTTTTGAATTTGTGTGGGGACAGTACTTTTAATTTAGCCTAATCGAGCACTCCTCCTGTCCTTTAGATTTGACTATTGCTTACTAGTTCAGTTTTGTGCAAGGTGGTTAATACAATCCTCATGTAAGGAGGCATTTAGACCTCACAAATGTCAACAGAAGGCATAGGAAAATACTTGGATTTTAAGACACCCACTATAACCACAGTGCTCAAAAGCTACTAGAGTGACAATAGATTGCGTCTTAGTAAGAGGGTCCTACAAGCATGTGACGGCCTTATAGGTCTCTTTTAATTGATTTTAATTAATTTAAAAGGCAGGGTTGAATGCTTGAGGTGATTATCTTAGATGGGCCAAGGAGTGGTGATGAAATTCACCCTTGATCTTGTGGGGGTAGGGTGACCTTACTAATTAATTTTTGCACTTCATGGCAGTTTAATCAGTATATATATCACCTTAAAGCATTAAACGTGCCCTAAGAATGCAATTAAAATAGTAAACTAATGCAAAACCCTAAAAATACAACAATTATCAAATATGCTTTCAATATGCAATTATACTACCAACCAATGCAAGATTATCCTAAATGCAAACCCTAATCTAGGAAATAAAAGGAGTAAAGGATACTTATAGTGGGGTTTCTAATGAAGATTAAGTATGGGCTACCTTATCCTATACTTGTCTTGTATTATACAACCCTTTTATAATTCAAATGAAAATTGCAAATTACAAAGGGGCCTCAATATAAGATTCACTCAAAAGAAAAGGAAAATTCCAATCTATGAAAGCAGGAAAATTTCTATTTTGATGAAGATTCACTTGCCAAGTACGGGTTGATCCCATAGGCTATTTTAGTATAGCATGCGCAAGTATGGGTTGATCTCATAGGGACTCGCTTTAAGAATTTAGAGTTTTAATAAAAATGTAATTGTCAAAAATTAGAAATAAATAATAATAATAATAATACTAAAAATAGAATAAAGATTCAAATCTATTCAACTGTAAAAAGCTATAGATTTTTCAGTTCAAAAATAAAGAAAATAAATCAAATAAAATGAAAAAACTGCTTCCCTAGCTCAAACAGGTGAAGAGCAAAGAACAAGGAGATGGTGCAAGGCCAAAAGAGAGAGAGCAGGGTGCTAGTCCAGTGGCAGTGTCTTTGGAGCAGGCCGATCTTTGGGCCATGTCTGGAATGGAGAAACAGAGAGGGATGCCCCGATGCTGGGCTGCACAATGTCGTGCATGGTGATGCTTGTGTGGACAAAATAGGGAGGTGGTTGGGAAAAGAGAGTGAAAAGGATGATGACCTAACTTGGTTAGAGGAGCTAGCTGTATCGTGCGGACAAAAAAAAATACTGGGTTGATGATGTTGATGGGAGAGAGTCGAGGAAACAAGAGACGGTGAATAGATACGATGGGCAAGTGGAGAGAGAGAGTGTTGGGTTCTGGAAATAGGGGGCACGAGAAAAGAATGATGCGATGATGGTGCAGGGCAGAGGACCTTGGCAGTGAAGTGGAAATGACGGTCTGATGGAGGGGATGCGAGCAAAGTGTAAGAAAAATAAATAGAAACGAGAGGGGGGAGAGAGGTGGACGGGAAGGTGTTATGCAGGAGAGAACAAAAAAATTGATGGACTGATTAAAAAAAAAAAACTAGCAGAGAAGGGGAGTTGATGGGGAGAAAGACGAGGAAGAAGATGATGGGTGATAGGTGTTGGGCCGGTTTGTCTAGTCGTGACAAACTGGTGAAAGAAAAAAAAAATCAACTGGAAAAAGAGATGAGGCAAGATGGTGGGAGATGGAGCGGACTAGTGGTAGGTGCGTGGAGTAGAGAATTACGATGAAAAAAAAAAAAACAATGAACAAAGAGGATTGGGAAATGGACAAAAGCAATGAACAGGATTAGGAAACAAAAAACACGAAGAATAGATTCAAGGAAAGCAAAGAAAGACAAAAACTCTAAATCCTCCCCAATACTCCCACGGTTCCCTCTTTATGAATTCCCTCCTTCTAATTCTTTTCTCCCCTCTTTCCTTATCCTTAGGAGTTAGTTTCCTCCTAAGAAACTTCCTCTTCATTCTCCTTCTTATCCATAGTCTCCCCTCCTTATTAAAACTCTTCTTCTGTTAAGAAAACTTCAAATTTTTCTTTGTTAATGATCTGGTTTGTCAATGCTCTCTTGGATAATCTGCACTGTTGAATATAGATCTAATCCATCCAAGCCTCCTTTAGTTGATCTACATGACATTAGACTAGATCAAAGTCATCTAACCATACATTAAGCACCTGATTAGCTCAAATGATCATCTAACCATTAATTTTGACAAATTAATGATTGGATGGTCAATTGGAGCTAAATTCAAATTCAAGCTAAATTTTGCAAATGTCAATAGTTAGATGATCTAATTGAACTCTAAATTAGGGGTATTTGGAGTAAAATTTAACAGTTAACAAAAACCCTAAATCTCCACATCATCAACTTGGACATGCTAAAATTGATCCACGAAAACTGACTTGATTAACATGTTTGCAATTGGTGCCTTCAATTTCCTACTCAATGTGTCAACCATCACATTAGCTTTTTTGGGTGGTACTAGATGATAAATTTATAGTCCTTGAGGTCTTATGTCTACCTCCTTTGCCTCATGTTCAGGTTGCTATGTAAGAAGATATTTGAGGGAGCGTTACCAAAACTTTAGAGCAAATACAACTATTGTAAGTTCCAAGTCATGTGTGGGATAATTTATCTCATGCTTCTTCAACTGTCAAGAAGCATAGGCAATCACCTACAATACAACTACACCCAAGAATATATCTTGTCACATAATTGCACTCGATATACACATGCCACAACATAGCCTCCTCCTAGGAAAAAAACATTCCCATACTATAAATATATTTCTATCCATTATCACCTTTGTCCAACATCCACACCATCACATAGCATATAACAAAACACATGGCATAAACATACACAACATGACTTAATCAAACAACCACTTAAGGGCATAATGTGAGGCAAGCTAGATTAATTGATACACAATGCTTTACATTCTTTGACATTTGTTCTCATAACTAAGGTCGAAGCACCATTTTATTGATTGTGATTTTTACATCTAAGCATGTTTAACTTACCTTGATTATGTCAGTAGGTAGAATCAAGTTACAGATACCAAATAGTGCTACCCTTTCTACATGCTGAGAAAATAAATAGCACACGTCACCTCCTCATTCACAACATATAAGCTAAAAGTACTTCATATTATCACAATAACATTTGAAATAAGGAGTTTATCACTTTCAAATATAAAACTTGGCCCAAGAGAGTATATTTTTGTATTCAAGGTCACAAATCTTTCCAAACAATATTCACATTATGCTATATAATATATGGTAAGCACTCAGAATCCATCACATCTGAAGTCCAAATAGTAATAAAAAGTTTGGCCTGGAATTTACCACTCTACAATCTGACACCTCACAACAAGTGACTCAATAAAAGCTCATTAACCACCATTTCCAATTAAATTAACTTAGGGAATATTTTCATAGAAGAAATTATGCTAGCAATTTGGTATTTTTGATTCTTTTCACACATCTCAACCTTA
This sequence comes from Warburgia ugandensis, assembly GCA_035236585.1. Lineage (NCBI taxonomy): Eukaryota > Viridiplantae > Streptophyta > Magnoliopsida > Canellales > Canellaceae > Warburgia > Warburgia ugandensis. Next base: position 11,821,048 of record CP141127.1, on the reverse strand, counting down.
CATGACCAAGGAGCTAAGATTTTATACAAATTGTAAGCCTGCATTAAATTTCTTTTAAAAGAATCCTCCATTCCCTAGGAATTAACATGACCCACCTTTCTCATCCAACTAACCACAAGATATTTCATAACTAGTTGAGGCAAGAATCAAATTAATATCATGCTTATGGCTGTTTATTTCTTTGTTGACAGAACAACATATCTTTAAATTTCTTAAATAACATAAACTATGAAGTAATAGAACTTTCTAATTCCATTGGCCCAACACCCACGACTTGTATTTTATCATACAAAATCCTAAGTAAGTTTAGTTCTCTATTTTCACAATCCAAGCATATAACACCTTCTGATTTTCCCACCATAAAATTATAAATAATCTCGATAGGCTAACCCAACTATGCATAAGTTCTCCAATTATTCTTTCATCAAAGCATACTCATAAACTCTAGCAATCACTAAAGGGCATAGGTGTTTTTGAATTTTCAAGCGTGAACAATCTATTAAGTTAAGGGCGAATAAAAGCATATAAAAGTGAGCTAATCCCTTCTACTCAAACATTACCAGCCGCACAAGTTATCCTTCATATAACCAATTAAAACCCAAGGAATTTGACAAAAGCAAGCACGTGCTACATAAACATTTGACTTATATCTTTCCATAAAACTCCTTCCAATAGTGAGCAAACTCATAAATATAATTTATTTACCTCTAAACTCCAACATCTGGACTTGCATGATTTCTGCTAGGAAAATTATGCATAACTAGCATCAAAATCATTATAAATTGTTAGCAAGCATAGTAGTTTCTCGAGCACTAAACTTGGCAAATTAAGCTGTAGATTAACCATGGAGGGCTATCTTCCAAATATCTAGTAGCATCCAACATCAATACCACTATTCTATAGGTCAAACATGATCATAATTACAAATTACCCAAACTCCTTGATAACCAAATATATGGAACTACTCTTGCACCTTATGTTAACCCCAGCCATTTGTACTCATATGATACAAGTTTTACCTCTTATAGAACTTTAGACATCAATTATGTAAAGACTATTAACTTAGATCCTAAATTGAAAATCCTATGAGCTTCCCAAAAACTTGAAATTCAACCTTATATACGTGATCATTAGCTAACTCATATGACCCACATCAATCTTAGTTAAACTTCATGTCTAAAGTGAATACTCATAATATAACCAGCTACTAATAAAAATTAGTCCACCTCAAAATCATGCATGTACTATGTCCCTTATCTTGTTGAGGGTTGGTTGCAAAATTATCAGAAACATGAATAATCACCTAATATCATGTATAGGTTGGCCTCAAGGTCGCCCTCCTGGGTGCTATTTATTTCACATTCAATAACAATCCCTATATGAATCCTCTCTGTAACTCATATCTAGATAACCGACTCCCACTTGTTGACTGCTTATGTAACAACACAAATTTCGAAGCCCTATTTTATTATATTTTTGAAACTTTGGATTGAACAGAAAGACGAAAGTTTTAAAATTTTGAATCCTAGAAGTGGAATTTTTATAGAAATCAAATGAAGTGAAAATACCTTAACAATCAAATTCTACTAAAAAAATGAAACCCAATGACACTAAGAACATTGAAAATGGAGTTCGGATAAGAAAGTTACATAATTTTTAAGTATAAGGATATTTTAGTAATTTCACAACTAGCACCCATTTATACATTATAAAAATAGAAAGGATAGATTTAGAGAGAACCATTTTTATAATGGCACCCCTTGCAATAGCTCTCCCACACGACCGTATCACCCTATGCGTCCGCCCCCCCCCCCCCCCCCCATTAGACATATCGATTGGCAGCTCTCTCTCTCTCTCTCTCTCTCTCTCTCTCTCTCTCTCTCTCTCTCTCTCTCTCTCTCTCTCTCTCTCTCTCTCTCTCTCTCTCTCTTCCACCAATTTTTTTTTGTTTCAAGTTTTGGCAATAGACTCCCAAACAGTGGTGGATCTATGATTTGACACCACCGTTGGGTTCCCCTTGAAGAGAGGATAAAAAGCCCTCTTACTATTACTAGACCGAAGCAAGATTCACTAGTCATCAAGCTAAGATTCTAACTTCGGCAATTGTAACTTTTTTTAACGTTCGACAAGAAAAAGGCCTTTTTTTTGCCATCAAACGACCACAAAATTGCTCCAAAATCAACAGGACTGGAGATAAGTGTCCGATTTACAACCCCTTGAGGAGAAAAGCTGATCCAACTTAAAAAACATCATAGATGGCAGCCATGCCTATCACATTCTCTGGCGATGGCTGGTCACTACCGGCGACACAAAATTCGAAGATAAAAATTTTGATCCTAGGGTTTTTCAGCCTAACATTCACAACGGAAAGGTCAACTCCTTGATCAGGGCTCATCTGACTATTCAAATCAGCTACGATCCCGATCTAAGATTCATGACATACAATTTGTTAGATCTGACCGTTCATTTGCAAGATCTTGATTATGTGAATGATATTAAGGGAAATCTAACCATTGGATATTCGATCTTTATTTAAGACCTAGCTTGAAAACACACTAATCAATGATCTACAATCTAAAAGGATAGATCTGACAATCTATCTATAATGGATCTCAATTTTACAAACTTGATACCCTAATTATACCTAAGGAAGTGTGATTTATGATGGATCAGGGCTCTATTAGACTTATTAGAGCACTGGTCATTGATTAGCAAGCTAATGGGATAGATCCAACTGTACATCATTTAAGATCTCCTAATTATAAGCTCTAAATGTCTATCCAAGGATGAACCCCTATTGATTTGGCTTCTAATCGTTGATCCATGGTATGAGATGGTAGATCCGTACACAGATCAACCCTAATCTAAGGACATCAATCCTTGGATCATAGATCTGACCATTGATAAATAGGATCAGAGTCTAGATTGGTGATATAGGCTTTTGATCTATGAATAATTGGTGATATTAGATTTAGGCACAATCTTAATTAGGCAAAATTTGTTCCTTCGACTAGTTTTCAAGACAAATTTTATGAAAAACCATGTAAAGATGTGAATGGAAAATAATAATTGGATTCTTACACTTAAATTACCCCCAAAATCATACAAAGACCCTGAAGGAGATCTAGGATTCAAACTAAAGAAAAAACACAAACAAAACCTAAGTAACATCATTTAAGGTAGGTGATCTAATACTACTAAGTTTCAATTGAATTTCAAAATTTAAACAATCTCCTTAGAACTTTTTCTGAGATTAGTGTGTTTTTATACGATGGTAAGGATGGCTATGCATACAGTTTGAGTATATATGAATTTTTATGGAGCATATGTTTCATTATACTTTAAAGAATTGAGTATATGGTATTCCTGCAATGAATATGTAAAATTTATTTCCATGATTCATATTTTCAATTGAAAATGCTATCATTGGCATCTTTCACCTTTAATTATTGTCCTTGAATGAAAAAGACAATGCCATATATGCAATAGTTTCATGGTTCAAAATTAGTTTGGATAAATTACATGATTTTAGTGTATGTTAAACATTACATGACCCTAGGATATTTGAGTTTGGGATATATGTGTATGTTGTTCAGGCTAATATGCCTAGTTGGCGCTATACTAAGAGGTTGTACCGGGTGGCCTGCTAGCCTCTTACTTTCGTAGGTGGAGGTATCCATGCCTAGAGAGGCACTAATTTTTCTCGATTGTTGTGGTAGGAGCCACCAGAGGAGGTCACAGCACCCTTTCTAAATGTATTTGTAGTTACCGTGGAGATTGTGGTGGCTGGTCCCTAGATACCGAAGACACATGATTCAGTGAGCTGGTCATGAGCATAGTAGTCCATATGATTTCTGTTTTGTAACCCTACATTGGGTGAGTTTGTGATGGTATTTAGGCAAGTACTTGTGACCAATTGGCTGATATATTGGCAAGATGCCTATCTGCACAATGACTGCAGTCGGATTGGGAATTACCAACAAAAGATTTGACTGATTACTACTTTAAGAATTTGGTAAACATTATTTTATGGATTTGTTAAGATGATTCTTTTGCTTGAATTTAGATACATGTAAATATTTAAATATGTATCTAGATGCATGTGATGCATTGTATGAGATTGTTCGAGTGAGATTGCCACATGATTCTATTACTTGAAAGGCCTTTCTTCAAATCATTTATGCGCTATGTCATGTTTTCAATTTTTGTAGCATCAGATTACCTACTTGGTATGATAAATACTCAACTTAATAATTTTTTTACAGATCAGCTCAAGCAGGATTAGAAGAAATATTAGAAAGTTTTAGTGCCCCAATCGAGTAGGAGAAAGTATGGGTAAGGTATTAATGCAGTTGTCCTAAGACTGGTAGTAATCATTTTGCCATGTGATGTAAATTAACTTTAAGTGACTCTTTTTGTAACTTGGGATGTGATTAACAATCTTGGGAATAGGATACATCAATTTTTAGATATCTTTCAAATTTTTATGTTTAATTAATTAAGTATATTAGATTTTTATATATGTGTTGAAATGAATAATCGACACTCAAGGTCTTTATAAATGAAGTTTATAGAAAAAGATTTTTTTGCTGCCATTATTTTGCAAACTATTTTCAAATAGAGATCAATCTGGCAAGTGAAAGCTTGTTATTAAAAAAAAAAAAACTACATTATAAAATCCAGGTCTTCACAGCTTATAACTTCTAACCTGTAGTATTGGCTATGAAAGGTGTAGGCTGGGTTCTGATATCAACTGTGATGACTTAAGTTTTTAATAAATATTCATAATTTGTTTCTAAATTTAGGGCTCTTAGTTCTGAAAATTCCTTTTTAAAAACAAACAAGCAGAAACACTTTTTTTGTAAAAGGATTTTTCCAAAACCCACACGCATCAAAATTGTTGATCAAACTCAGTAAACAAGTTCTAAAAAACAAAAAGTTTTGAATCAGCCTAAATCATATTTACCATTTCCTAGAACACTATCTAGTCATAACACATAGTCCAATATGTACAAAGCATATTTATACATGTCCAAAAATGATAATAAGAAGTCATATATGTACAGTCTATCATCAAAACCTAAAAGACCAATATGGATACTCTAATCAAAATGTACATGGTTGGCAACGTCTTGATCTACTCCTAATGTCCTCACTCAACCTCTTTGTTCATTCCTTTGTCACAGTTATATATGGTGTCGGTAGAGTGAATATATGACGATATACTCAATAGTAAGAACAGATATTACAAAAATCAAATATGAAGCACATAGACATCCACATAGTCATGCATCCAATGTCACATCCTCAGTATAGGCCCCAAGGTTTTTAATAATAATATATTCATATTTTGATGTGGCTCATGAATGCATCATCAATATACTATTTAAGCATTCAATCGAGGAACCTAGTCCATCCATGTATAGAATAAGTACAAAAAATTTGTAGTGCATCCATGAAAAGGAAATTGATATTGTTCACAAAACAATTTTAAAGAAGACCACATTCAAAGGTCTAAAAGCACTTAAAAGCATAGTAATACAATCTTACAATACATAATCAATGAGACCCTTTCCTCACATGGCCTCACGTTCGTCACAGACACCCATCATATGTCATTGCTAGCCAGTGTATCCGATCATGAGTACTTATTCCATAAAATCCAAGGTATTATCATGCCATATCAATTCGGGGGGTCAACGCCCCCATCATGCTTGAAACACTATGCCTCCTCAATCAATCAAAATATTAAGACACATGGACCACAATACTTTAGTTACAATTCTATCATAGGATCAATCTGCATGCTCATCACTGATACCAAAGTGGGAGACTAGTGGTCATGTCACATGGGAGGAGACCTAATCACATCATCTGGCCTTTTTATGATGTCACACTCAAGGTTTAGTCATTCTATGGGGTTGGATATTCAATATATTTTCAGAAGGAGGGTGGCCAAACCTAAAACCCTCCTAGCATAATGTCTATTAGGCAAAAGCTCATGTCTAAAACAAATATATGGAAATCAAACATGAGTATTGGTACCTATATAACCTATACAAAGTTACTAGTTGTGCACTAATCATATATGAAACCAAATCACGAAATAAAAAACCAAGATCGCTCATCGAATTACATCTTGAACCTCAAAACCTATGTTATACATCCAAGAACGCTGATCACAACCCAAAACTACAAATGCAATTAGCATTTCAAGTGAATCCATCCTAGATCATGAATCAAACATAAATCACACATCAACCATAGATTTATCCATCCAATGTGATTGGAAGATTCAAAAACCATTAGTTACAAAGAATAATATCATGCTAGAACTAAAATATAATAACACTTATGATCATGTTAAAAATCAATCATCGTAGGCATTTAATCAAGCTAGAGATCAATCATTACATCGCGTTTTGAATCCATTGAAAAATTAGCAATCTCATGACCACCTACCTGATATTTGATCGGTTCAAATCTTTTAGGATAAGTCATTTATTGATTTAGAGATTAATCAATGAACATAAATCACTAATCTGAGCTCTTAACACTAGTTGATCATTAATTTGAGAGAGAGAGAGAGAGAGAGAGAGAGAGAGAGAGAGAGAGAGAGAGAGAGAGAGAGAGAGAGAGAGAGAGCGAGTCATGGATCTATCTTTCGATCATAGATCAACGAATAAAAAATTTAGAACAAATGGTAAAAAAATAACCGATCCATTGTTTCAATCATAGATCATAATGGTTCTAAGAGGTGGGGTGGTCAGATTCACGAAACAACACTTTCGGCCATTGATAAAACAATCTGATTTGGTTTTTGATAATGGAACAATGATTAAAACTTGAAAGAGTCACTGAAATGTAGACCTAGACCCATTACCTGATGTTGGATCTGGGATCTACCCAATTGGATTTTGACAAATGATCAAGATTAGATATCAAGTTGAGAAATTGGGTCGAACACTTACCAATCTATACTTCTGATCATTTATCATGAGTGAACAGCTTGAATTGACCTTTTTAGGCCACTGATTGGAGAAAACAAATGTTGAGATGGTCAAAAAATCAAGATGAGAGTCAACAAGAGCTTATGTCTGGTTCTCGCTAACTTTGGAAAATAGATGGGGGAAAGGAAGTTCGGATTTGTAAGTTTCATCTTCAAATGGTCACCAACGATCATTGATCCTCATTGGAGAAGATGATCAGAGATGAGTTCTTCGCCATTGAATGAAAACTGGTTAGAACTGTAGATTCAACTTCGATTCATCATTTATGACCATCAGTGATGAGTTTTGTGTGGTCGTCGTCATTGGCGAAGATGGTTATAGTTACCAAAAATGGGTTGACAATTGCCATTTGACCCTTTTCCATTCAAATCTCAATAGAAATCTCACTGATTCATTGCTGAGAAAAGAGATCTGAGATGAGTCATTGTTGATTTGTCAGGTAAACACGGTTTAATGGTCATGTTGGTCAATCTAGAGGAAAACCCTCATTGGCTCTTTTTTTTCCTGAAAAGTAGATGGGTCTTCCGGTTTGGTTGATCATGTAGAGAGAGAGAGAGAGAGAGAGAGAGAGAGAGAGAGAGAGAGAGAGAGAGATAGAGAGAGAGAGAGAGAGAGAGAGAGAGAGAGAGAGAGAGAGAGAGAGAGAGAGAGAGAGCACATCATTTTTGTTGTTTGTCGCAAGCAAAATCTCAATGTCTAGTGGTGATCAGTGAGGGGGAGAGGAGCAATTGGCTAATTTTGTATGATCGATTGTTTCTTCTCTTATATACCACCTAAAAATTATAAAATAATGAGGGTGCCATAATCAATTTTGACCCCCTATTTGCAGTATTTGGATATTCTAGTTCACATTCTAATTTTAGTATTCTTGATGTCATTGGAAAGCTCTTTTTGAGCACGTTCTAAATTTTGAGGTTATGATGGTTGATTTTGAGAATTCCAAAATCTCGTTTCATTTTAATCTGAAAATGATAAAAAATTACATGAAATAAAATTTAGAAATTAGGGTTATTATAGGTAAATCTACTCCTTTTTTTAACCAAATACTTGAATAAGGACTTACAAAGAATAATACATTAGAGAAAAGCCAAATTGTAATATGTTTGTTTGCATTTTATACTTATGTTTTGTAACTACATTGCATATATCTTTATAGATAAGCTGAGGAAGAATTATGGGGAGTAAAAAGCAAATATGCTGATTTGAACCAAGCATACTATATTGAATTATAGAATCATTCATGATAAATAAAAAGTAAAATTAAGGCCAATGGCGATTGGATTGATGAGAAAATAAAATCCTAGGTCACAAACAATTCTAGAATGAGGAAAAGGATCTTGTTACTTTGAAAGAAATGGTTTGATCCTCTTATTTCTCAAACAGAGAGATCCATGAATTAGGATACTAATGCATATAAATACACGTGATCTAATGGGAGCAAGAATTTCCAGGAACATTTGAAACATTTCATTTCTAAATGGCTTGATTTAGATTTTGAATAGATTCATATATCTGTGATGATTTTAGAATATCAAATTCCATATCTCACAGGTGGGTTTGAAAAACCTCATGAAATAACTTGGGTTATGGGAGTAGTTCCAGCTGTATTGACTGCATCTTTTGGTGTGTAACTAGTTATTCCTTTAATTGAAAGTGTGTTTTGAACAAGAAAAGGTAGAAGTTGTTTGCAAGTGATTTAGGCTACAATTACCCAAAGAAGTGTATCATGAAAACTGAAAGTATGAATACAATGTTAGATCACATGCAACATTACTCCTTTTGCAACAGCTGAAAGGAGGGAAGTGTAGCCTATAAGATTTTCATGAGATTTTGTATTGCTTTGATTTGTGCAATTTTTGGATGACTGAGGACATTAAACTCTTTAATATTTCATTTTCTTTTGTATTTTGATTCCCTTCAGTCCCTTTTGTTTATACTTTATAATATAATAGCCAATTTACTAACAAATAATTCCACCAATTGATCCTTTACTTGGTAAGTTATACAATAATGCCCTAGTTAAGTATAAGTTGGGTGATCAAAAATAAAATTTTGTGATCTAACACTATCTTTATATTGGGTGAACGAAAATAATTTTTAATTGTTGGCAAAAATACTTGCACTTTGTTGAATACTTTGAACCTTGCTCAAAGGCTACAAATACTGGTTCTTGAAGATATCTAAAGCCTCATGTTATGTGTGTGGGATTAACAAACAATACTATCTCTAGAATTAAACCGAGTGAGACATAACCCCATGTTGCTTAGTTTGCATGATTGGACCAATATTAGCACTTTGTTTCCTTTCAAGACAACTACTGAAATTATTTGATCTCCCTTTTAATCTTAATAGTATGAGTCTATAGACACTAAACTCATTCTCTATTGGGCACGTTAATGTGCTATACAAATAAAATCATGTATTATTCAACATAGAAGAAAGTATCTTTAGTTTTGCTCTAATAACTGAAAAACACATGTATCATTTTCAAATAATAATTAAAATTTTGTTGTTGAAAAATTCCAACTCATGATTTATTCCTAGAAATTTTCAAAAGTTCTCATAGTCATTAAATTCAATAAAAAAGTTATCCAATTTGAATATATTTTTTTAACTCTAAAACATTGCTTATAATCTAGCTGAAATATCGAAGTACCTCCAAATATACTAATAATAGATTATATTGAATGATGATAGAAGATAAAAAAAAAAAACTAAAACAAAGTAATATAAAAAGAATTCAGCCATACATTTGAGAGATCGACCACAATTTTTTCTTATGAAGAAGATTTTGCCATATATCAAGCCCTTTTTCTTCAAGCAAAGATCTAACCACAAGTCTTGATGTCTCTCTTTTCTCCTCGAACTACCCTTGAAATCTTTCCAGAACAAGAGCACACACACACACACATGTATATACAAACAAACACATGTGTGTATGTGTGTGGACGCGCGTGTATATGTATGTATGCATACACACACACACACGAGAGAGAGAGAGAGAGAGAGAGAGAGAGAGAGAGAGAGAGAGAGAGAGAGAGAGAGAGAGAGAGAGAGAGAGAGAGAGAGAGAGAGAGAGAGAGAGAGAGAGAGAGAGAGAGAGAGAGAGAGAGAGAGAGAGAGAGAGAGAGAGAGAGAGAGATGTTGTTGCTTGCCCAATGAGGTCTTAGGCACCTCTTTGCATAAGAAAGTATGGATTACATTTCTTTTGAAGAAAACAAGTGTTTTACACAAAGGGATATATAAAGGATATTATAAATATTTTAAAACCTATGTAAATGCTAGCACACTTGTTATGTAAAAATAATCAATAGTCATTTGGCCCTATCTTGAATTCACTGTGCCTAAAAATGTCATCAAGGATATGGTCTTACATTTGTCATTTTGAAGTACAAAATAGGCAACTCAAATTTTAATGAACTAAGTAAAGTATTTTCCCAAAAAGAAAAAAAAGGGTTGTAATATCATGTAATGGATGGGCTTTAAGGAGGCCTACATGTTCTACCAACTATACCCACCCTTGGTAGGTCCATAAACTACTATTACTTTCATGCTATATCATCCTTCCTTAGGTATGACTAGCCTACTACAACACCCAAGTCCAAGTGTGTATTAACTTATGTGAAGTTCCACTAACTAAAATACCTAATACTTAGCAATAATTTCTAAATAAGCCTTTGTACTTTTTCCATCATAATCATCAAAGTAGTTTGGTGCGATTTCTTCATTATCAAGTTTGCTCTTTACTATTTTCACACTCATCCTATAGTTTTGGACTTTGAATTTTATTTTCCCTCAATGTTGTTGCTTGCCCACTTGCCCAATGAGGCAATTCAAAATTTAATGAACTAAGTAAAATATTTTCCCAAAAAGAAAAAATAAAAGGGTTTTAATATCATGTAATGGATGGGCTTCAAGGAGGCCTACATGTTCTACAAACTATACCCTTGGTAGGACCATAAACCACTATTATTTTCATGTTATCTCATCCTTCCTTAGGTATGACTAGCCTACTACAACACCCAAGTCCAAGTGTGTATTAACTTATGTGAAGTTCCACTAACTAAAATACCTAATACTTAGCAATAATTTCTAAATAAGTCTTTGTACTTTTTCCATCATAATTATCAAGTAGTTTAGTATGATTTCTTCATTATCAAGTTTGCTCTTTACTATTTTCAAACTTATCCTATAGTTTTTGGACTTTTGAATTTTATTTTCCCTCCCATAGTGATAAAGTTTAGTGAAGTTGAGTGACTTTCCACATAAATGATGACTTTTTTATCTCTTGGAATGCACAAATTTAATATTAGAAGCTTATACATAAAAAGTATGAGCACAAATATTTGAATTGACAACTACACACTTGAACTACATGTCAATCTTACAATGTTGTTTTTCCTTATCAATCGTACTCTTGGGTTTGTTGAATTGGTCATCACTCTACAAAATAAGTGCTAGTTAAGTTTTAATTGATTAGAGTGTTTAATATTATTAAGTGAATCTTTTTTATATATCTGAATCTACAATTGAGTAAAAGATGAAAATTTTTAATAGCCTACCATCTTAGAACCAAATATATCTTTTGTTGTTTGTGTACTATATGGCCAGACATTTATTTAGTTTTTATATGAGTTCGAATATTAAGCTAGGTGCTCTAGGCCCATATTGGAAAATGAATGTAAGTATCCATACAGTTATATTTGTGACAATCAATAGAGACCCAGGAGCTTTGATCCCATGCCAAATGGATATATCATCATCAAGATATAGTCTAATTATAAATAGTAGTCTATATTTATCCAAGTAGTCCTCTAGGATAATAGTTTAGAGGCATCTAATCATGACAAAGTCAAACATCATTGGGATATGCTTGTTTGAACTACTAGATCAACAAATTTGATCATGGAGACATAGCACATGTGGACTCCAAAATGTACCTAGCTTGCTCAACCAAGCTATCACTTATCTTCTCATCATTTTTCTTTCTATATATAAGAAAGTTATATGATACTTTTGCTCTTTTTTTTCTTTTTGTTTTTTGATGTAAATAATGCTCTTCTTGTTTTTTGACATTTTTGTTTTCAAATCCATAGTTCAAAAAAAAATCTAAAAGTAGATGTTAAGAATTAGATTTTTTTATTTTATTTTAAGAATTTGAATAAGAGTGTTGGGCAATTAAGGAACAATATGTACATAGGATGAGTGTTGCCCAATGCAGATGTTGAGATGGATGAGTAGCAAGACAACAAAGGATATAATTAGAAATGAAAACATTAGAGGAAACTTAGGAGTAGCACTAATAGGTAATAAGATAAGGAAGATTAAACTTAGATGGTTTGGACATGTCCAACGGTAACTGTAAATAGCACTAGTAAGAAATGAGGCAATCCAAGTTGAAGGTTATAAAAGGGCAAAGGAAATGCACAGAAGAACATAGATAGAAGTGGAGAGAAAAGATTTTTAAACTTTGGGACTAAATGAAGCCATGACATATAATAGAGGGAAATGGAGGAACAAGATTCATGTGATTGATCCATAATCGAGATAAGGTCTTGATGATGATGATGATGATGAGAATTTAAGAATTACAATTTAGTTTATATTGCTTACGTTTGTGCCCCTGAATGCATGTAAATGAAAAGTATCATGATAGATCTTATCATGCTGTCAAAATAAATTTTCACTTAAACATAGTATTGGTTACGTCAATCTTTATCCACTGCAATCAATATAATAACTTAAAAAACAAAATTACCAGAAACAGAATTGACGCGTTTCAATATAATTCCTGTTTGGGCCTTTGCCTTCTCTCCATTTATCTTTATATGCAAACCCCTGCAAACTTGAGAAAGCCACTTCTCTTGTCTCACTCACTATAAAAAAAGCCCCTTTCTTACCACGGCATCTCTTTCATTCCCTCTTCCCTTCCCTTCAATAGACCTCTGCAACATTCTCTCTCTCTCTCTCTCTCTCTCTCTCTCTCTCTCTCTCTCTCTCTCTCTCTCTCTCTCTCTCTCTCTCTCCCATTCTTAGTAGTTTTCTCTTTATTTCTTTGTATCTCCACAACCACTCTTGCTCCCCTCATTCTTTGTTTGTTGTGCCTTTTTGAAAGAGATACATCATACAAAAAGATTTGCCTTTGCATGTTGATCTTCTTGGGCATTTGACCTTGAGTGAGTGATTATCAAGGCAATGGTACGATTTAAAGCTCTTTCTAGAAGAAATCTAGTGTCAGATGAGGAAGAAGAAGACTCAGTTTCTTGGAACTCTTCAATTGAATGTTATAAATTTGGCGCAAGTGATCATCCAAATCAGTCAACAACAACAAATATTCAAGACTTTGAGGCAGACTGGGGTTACCATGATGAAGAATTTTCATCAAAGTTCTTTGATGAGGTCTCTCTCTCTCTCTCTCTCTCTCTCTCTCTCTCTCTCTCTCTCTCTCTCTCTCTCTCTCTCTCTCTCTCTCTCTCTCTCTCTCTCTCTCTCTCTCTCTCTCTCTCTCTCCACCTATATTATATGTAAATTTCTCTATCATACACATTACTTACAAAAATAGATGTCCTTGTACTGCTCAAATATTGGGCCATCGTTAATCGTATAGGCCATATTCAAGATTATCAGTACCCCAAAAATCTTCTCTCTTGGATGATCATAATCCTCTACGTGGTCAATGCTCAGTTATCATTTTTTCAATCCTTTTGAGACATTGAGTTCTATTTGCAAAATAAATCATTGGATGAAGAAGATCTTTGGTGCATGTTCTAGCTAAGGTGTGGCTAATAGATAAGGTCTTCATTGGTGAGACTTATATAAACTTATTTATTGGATTATGATAGAATTTTTATAAAAATAAAATTTGTGTTATTTCATATAAATCTATATGGAATAATTCAACACAATCCAATAAACTAGGTTTAACCCTTCCAAATTGACGTTTAGGTGGTTTGGATCAAAATGCCTCTATTTTTGCATGGTACTTATAACTGTACATGAACCTCTATGATATTTTTCATAGTCAAGTGGAGATTTGTTGTTTAATTTAACTCATTAACAATCTTGATGTTAGAACTCTAGTTTCAACTCAGGCAAATTTTGTAGGAGAGCAGGAAAGTAGCAAAAGTACTATTGAAAAAAGTAAAATGCCCTCATGCTTTGATTACATTTTGTAAATGTGTTATAATTTCATAGATTGAGATTAACCACCTATAAGTCCTACTACAAAAAGGTCAGCTATTCACAGAACATCAGCGTACATTTTTTTTGAATTGTGACTAGATTTGAAGTTTGAACCCATAACCTCTAGGTTATGAGACATGACTATCTCACAGTCCTCCATGATTTGGTAGCTAATAGATAGAGTTCTTGCAGGCCCATCAGTAAAATCTCAAATGTAGCTTATGCTATGGATTGACACATTGAAGTTATGCATGACATTGAATTTTGTTTTAGTGTGTGCATACATAAAAGCATATCAAACAAGACTACATGATATGCTTGACAGCCACTTACTCAAGCATATCAAACAAGACTGCATGATATGCTTGACAGTCACTTACTCGTGGGTTTTTGAAATTCTATATACACTCTAGTGTTATTATTAATAGTTTGAAAGAATGTGCTTTCTTTGATGGGTCTTGGAACAACAAACCATGGATAAACTTATGAGGAATGCTAAACTGACCACATTACGGGTATAGTCTGGTGACCACATTTTGTGAAACCCACCTTGAATGATCCAACTCGTTCATCTCATTGTTCAAAATATATGTCTTATAGATTGAAAGCACATGATTTGGGTGATTCTAACATCTAAAATGCATGTGACAAACTGGGTTAAAAACAATCAGTTTAGAAGTTTCATAAACAATACACTATTTCTTGGAAGCTAGAATCATCTATACCCTATGCCTTTTGATCTATAAGACTTGTAATGCTAGAGCAATGAGATGAACAATTCTGATCACGCAAAAGTGGGCTCTACAAAATATGGTCGCTAGACCATACCTCATAAAATGGTCAGGTCATCATTCCTCTTAACTTATTATGGACAGCTACCTTGTTATTGGCAGCCTAAGCATGGATCAAAATATTCAAACTTGGTAAAATAGCCCAGAATAGAATCAGCATGCACGAATAGTTCATAAGGATTGATACTCTTATGAGAAACAGCCATGTGAACCACCTGTGACATTCCTATTTGGGAAATGTAATCCACCTGCAATCTAGTATCTCTATATAATATCTACAGTACTAAAGTTTTAAGTGAGAAATGGTTCCTTCCAATTAATTGATTTGGAATCTGTACAGATGTACCATTCATACAATTTGTCAATAGTTAGAAAAATTTTCAATGAGCCTCCCTGTAGTCTTTTCCCTACCTGTTTTATTCAAAGAAACCTTTTATGACAATATTGCCATTTGGGTGACTCTTTTTCTAGTGACGGTATTAACCTTTTACAACTCTTCAGACACCATTTTTCAGAAAAGAATTATTTATGTAACAACATTTTTATGTGAAAAATGTCATGAAGCTATTATACGGAATAGGGCATGTTCATCAAAATAAAAATAATTTTTTTTTATATGATTGAAAGAATTTTCGAGAAATTATGTTCTAAAAGATCTGCGTAAAAGTCGGTTGCTAATCATAGTGATCGTAGCCATCCATTTGGTGGGCTCAAACAGTGTAGCTACAGTCTGAAGCGGCCACTTATCTTTGCATCGGAAAGGGTTAAAATGGTAATTTTGACTTTCTATAAAACGAGAAAGACGGAAAAGAAAATTCAGGCTTGTTTTCTCCTTTCCTTCCCTCTCCTCCGGTACCGGAAGTTCTGCAGAGAACAGCGAGGTAAACCCTTCTCTGTAATCTCTTCACTACTCTAGTTTTAATGTCTTATAATTCACGTTTTCCAACTGCAATTCGCGATTTCCATGTAAAATTCGAGTTCTGGTTAATCAATTGATAGAACTAGATCCCCCGCTTGAAGAACAAGGTCATTTATGCACATGAAAATGCGTTCTAGGGTTTCTATGGAGGGTAATTGTACTTAACAGTGTATTTTTCTTTCTTTCTAGTAATCAGCATAGTTCCGAGCCAGTACGCAGTAACTGTACTGCGTTCGCCAGTTCTCTAACATCTAACTATTGAGGAGGAAAAAGACTTACATTGGCTTTCTGTTTTTATTTTTCTTTTTCTTTTTTGTCTTTTGTTGTTGTAGTCTCAATGGGTTTCTCGATAAATACTTCTGTAATTCTTATTAAGATCTCTTCCTGGTTTTTAATTCTTATCTGAGATATTTTTCTTTACGAGCATCTCAAATGCATGGAATGTCTACCTTTGAGTTTCCAAGAAATGCTACTGAAATTCTGATTATGATCTTTTTCGTTGTTTATTTTTTACCTGGTCTTTTTCAAGTTTTTAGATTGCATGGAAAAGCTATCATTGTATTATAAACAAATGCTACTGTAATTCTCATTAGGATCTTTACCCCTTCTTTAATTGTAACTGTGATTTTTCTTTTCAGTATCTAAAATTCATGGAAGAGCTAACCCTGGATTGTTGATAAATACTAATGTGATTCTCATTAAACTCCTTTCCCTTCTGTGATTCTCATTGAGATCTTTTCCTTGCTTAACTTTTACCTTTGATTTATCTTTCAATTATCTAAGATGCATGGAAGAGCTAAGTGTTGTTGTTGCATTTATGAAGGAAATGAGTAGCTTGGTGGAGAGACTTCGCATTAGGTCAGAGCGAAAGCAGTATAATGACGATGAATCAGATGATGATATGTATGTTGTGCAGAAGTCTGAGCCTGCGGAAAAGCCGGAGAAGATTATGAGGCCTGATGTTGTATGTTGTTTTCTCATCTTGCTTAGGATTTAACTCAATTTATCAGTGGTCACTACTTTAGAATAAGACTTGAGACCAGTCTTTGCTTGTGCTATGTAAGTTGTATGCTGACATTTCCCATTAGATGGATCTCCAGGCTTCAGCAGTGGAGGTCCTTGTTTTATTGTTTTGGTATTCATGATGTGGAGCTGACGCATGATTTGCTTTTTGTTGTGATTAGCATCTTCGTTCTCGGTCATGTTTCCATGTACATGAATTGATATTTGTTGGTATAGCATGTCTGCTATTCAAGGTCAAATAGCAAAATTTAATTAGTTATTGGATGCAGAAGCCAAAAAATTTAATCTTGAAGGTGGGTTTTTGTTTCTTTTCTTTTTGTTCTTGTGGGCCATAGGGCAATGTTGGGCATTTCTTGCTTCTCTTTTTGCTTTTACTAATGAAGTTTTTCCAGAAAACATAAACCAATAGCTTACCTTGGTTTGAATTATTCTTTTCAAGGCTTTATTTTTACTTTTGGGTTTTCTTACTCCTGTAGCAGTGCATCTGAAGTATTATTTGTTGGTATAATATGTCTGCTATTCAAGGTCCAAATAGCCGGATTTACATAGTTATGGGATGCAGAAGGCAAAAGTTTTTCCATGAAAGATGGTTTTTTCGTTTCTTTCCACTTTTTTTGTTTTGTTGTTGTTGAGGCCTGGGCAAGCCTTGGCTTTTCTGTCTTTTGTTTTATTTTCCTTCTGCTAGTGAATTCTTCCCAAAAAAAAGAAACCAAAAGTTTATTTTGGTTTTCCTTACTCTTTTTAAGTTTTTATTTACTTTTTGTGTTTTCTTTGACTTTGTTTTCTTGAGGGAGGAGATGGTTAATAATTAACGCTCATTTGAAACACATTTCTCCAAACCAATAAATAACTACCATTGTATTGAAATGGAATTGATAAAGAGCTGTGGGTGGTGACTAAAGCTCATGCATCTGTTAGAGGGTTGAGACTGCATGTCTTTCAAACTGATCAAGCTTTCCACTTTGTTAATTGCCTTTTGTGACACACATTACTTGTATGGTTATTTTTTCTTTCTGAACTTTAGAACTATTTTCTTAATCAAGAGTTGAATTTCTTTTCATTTTGTAGAAAGATGACTCATGTCAAGCCTGTGGTGAAAATGAGGGTCTTCTTCACTGTGATACGTGTACCTATGCGTACCATCCTAAGTGCTTACTTCCTCCTTTGAAAAATGCCCCTCAAGGAAGTTGGAAGTGCCCAGAATGTGTATGTACTAGTGTATCTGAATTGTTTTGGGTTTACTTGACTTTAGGTAAATGTTTAGATGCTATACAACAATTCTAACTGAAATATTTGGCTGTTGCAGGTAAGCCCCTTGAATGACATTGACAAGATTTTGGACTGTGAAATGAGACCTACTGGAGCTGATGAGGCTGAGGCCTCTAAGCTGGGCTCAAAACAGAAGTTTGTTAAACAATATCTTGTGAAGTGGAAAGGATTGTCATATCTGCACTGCACATGGTAGTCTAAACTTAGCTTTTCTGTTTCACTAGTTTTTGCTTCTGCTTTTGTTCCAGAGTGGAACATCCTAGGTTTATTGTTTATTTTTTGCCACCATTGGGTTGCTTCTCTGAAGTTCAACCATGATAAGAAGAGCCTTCAAACCGTTGAGCTTTAGAGTGTTGAATAGGGATGACTTGGATATGGATACCCCTTGGGTGCTTCTGCTCCTTATCCTATTTTACTTTCATTTCTCATTACACTCATCCTATATAATTTTAATCTTGTCTAGCATGCTGAATATCTGATTTTTTTCGTTTTTGTGTGACCTTGAGGTCATGGGTTCAAGGCATGGAAACAGCCTCTTGCAATGCAAGGTAAGGCTGCATACTATTGGCCCTTTGTGGTCCGCCCCTTCCTTGGAACCCACATATGCGGGGGCTTCATGCACGGGCTGCCCTTTTTTTGTGCTTATTCCTCCATAAGCTGCACCTTCTCATTTAATCTTGAAATGTAGTGAGTATAATCATAGATAAAAGGAATGTTTTGGGAATTTGGATTTGCTGCCTAAACAACTTGTTGTGGTATATCCTCAGTTGATTTGAGTCATTTGAACCAATCAGTTACCAAGTGAATCTTACTACTTAAGCTAGGTTCTCAGTTGGACTCACATTAGACACCCGTTGATTTGAGAACACTACAAATTAATGTTATTCAAACCACAGTGGGTTGTGTGCTACTCATGTCTGGTTACATTCTTAACTGTTGCTTCCGGCTTTTACTTTTGATTCTATTGAAATTCTTTTACTATTTCATATATCAGGCCTTGGAATTGAATATGGTAACTTTTTTTTTTTTTGTTTCTCCCTTGCTTTCTGGAATTTTGAAAAGCATCTTTGTTTCTTACTATAGAACCTTGTGGTCCGTCCCTTCCCCAGACCCTGCATATGCGGGAGCTTCATGCACTGGGCTGCCCTTTCATCTTTATTTCTTACTGTATTATTTGCCTAGATTTTGGGGTTTTCAGGTTCATAGCTCATCCTTGCTTGTTTTGATTCTATAATTAGGTAACATGAAATTTTAGGGATCTCTTCAATTATTTCCAAGCCTTCTTCTTTTCCATAGGAACTGCATATTTGATGCTATGTACTGGATATTTGTTTAAAATGGGGAACTTTATTATGTAAATCTTCTGGTCCCTTACTTATCAAGTTCTAATTTGTGTAGGGTGCCAGAGAAAGAATTTTTAAAAGCATTCAAGGCACATCCCCGCCTCAGGACCAAAGTAAACAACTTCCATCGTCAAATGGACTCTGTCAATAGCTCTGAAGATGAGTGGGTTGCAATACGACCTGAATGGACAACTGTGGATCGAATTCTTGCTAGCAGGTTCAATTATCAGTTTATTGCCTCACTTTTGTCTCACTTTAGAATTTGAATTTGTTGCCTCTTACCTATCTCAGAGGGGAATGACTCTTGCATATATTCAAACTGAATTACTGTAAAATTAAAAAGAGCTTGGTCGATCAATTTTTCTTCTATTGCTGGGCATAAGGACATTTTTGCTTGAAATGTTAGTGTTAATTCATATTCAAGGTACTCAAATGATGCTGTAGAAGAACTTATCATGTGAAAGTAACATTTGTTTCTAAAGATATGGACACTCATGGATACCAGCAATTGTAGAACAAAAGGTTTTTGTGTACCTTTTGTCTGCATTGGTTATGCAAACTAGAATGTGAAGTTGTTGATTATCTTCTGCCAAAAGAAAATAAATCACTGTGATCTTGAATTACAAGGTAAGGTTTAGAAATGTCTTGCTTGTTTTCTTCTTCCTCAGTAGTTCAATTCAAACTAGATGAAAGGTTGGTGAAGTATAACCCAGTAGAACGTAGAAAACCTAGATGGAATTCATCTTCTCTTTGGTCAATCAAAATCCACCAAACTTAGTCTAGCTTTTTACATGCTTATATAGACCATTCAAATTATACTCCCAGTAGTAGACGTATTGCCACCAAAATAATCATACCTTAGCATTTTTTTAAAACATATAAACCTTGCATAGGTAATTTTTCCTCATGATCTGCATATCAGTTCACTTGGAAACTTATTCTTGTAACAGTAAATTGATTATGTTCTGGAAACTTAGAAAGACATTATTGTCATTGAGATTGTATTTTAAAAATATTTTTGATGCTTGGTTCTTATGATATTTCAATCTTGATCATCATATCGGTGGGCTTGTATTCTTTCAGTTTGATTAGAATGTATTTTTTGGCATCACAGGAGGAATGACGATCAGCGTGAATATCTTGTAAAGTGGAAAGACCTCCCGTATGATGAGTGTTACTGGGAACTTGAGTCAGATATTGCTGCTTTTCAACCTCAAATTGAAAGGTTTAAGCAACTTCATTCTAAAGCTCATAGATCTTCGAGTAAGACCAAGAACTCTAATCGTGATGGGAAGGAATTTAAAATCAACGCAAAAGAATTTCAGCAGTATGATCAAAGTCCAGGATTTCTTTCTGGGGGTATATGTATTTCATAACGTCACTGCTTTTTACATGTGTGTTTCTGTTTGTATGGCCATAAACTTATGCAGTTATATGCCTATACATTTTTGTTTCTTGACCAGCTTTTTTTTTATAGGTAGGTCTTCATTTACTTATGTAGTTACATTTTTCTATCAAACTAGGACAATTGCACCCGTATCAGCTTGAGGGTTTGAATTTCTTACGGTTTGCTTGGTTGAAGCATACACATGTAATCCTGGCAGATGAAATGGGCCTTGGTAAGTCCTTTGCCTTTAGTTAGCTGAATTTGATGAAAAGACTTTGTTACTTGTGGTACATTTTGTGGTCAGTGTATTTACTAGCTACTTTTCATTGGTTGCTTGCAGGGAAAACCATACAGAGTATTGCTTTTCTTGCATCTCTTTATGAAGAAAATATTTATCCCCATTTAGTAGTAGCCCCCCTTTCAACTCTGCGCAACTGGGAACGTGAATTTGCAACCTGGGCACCTCAAATGAATGTTGTATGTGAAAAGAAATCAAGTTTGAACACTATGACTTTATTCAATGTGCTTTTATGAATAGATATGGTTCTCAATGGAAGTAATCTTTTTCATAGGTTTTATACGTTGGATCTGCCCAAGCTCGGTCTGTAATTAGGGAACATGAATTCTTCTTACCTGTCATCAAATCAAAGAAGGACAAGAAAAAGAAACACATGTCCTTTGTCAAAGAAAACAAACAAAAGAGGATAAAATTTGATGTCCTGCTGACTTCATATGAAATGATTAACATGGATTCGACATCTTTGAAACCAATCAAGTGGGAGTGCATGGTATTTTCTTGATCTTGTTTGCATTCTTACTTAATCTGCACCACTCCCATGATGCTGATGCATTTATTTATTTTTTGGTAGATTGTTGATGAGGGTCATCGCCTTAAGAATAAAGATTCCAAATTGTTTCTCTCCTTGAAGG
Organism: Warburgia ugandensis; assembly: GCA_035236585.1. Lineage (NCBI taxonomy): Eukaryota > Viridiplantae > Streptophyta > Magnoliopsida > Canellales > Canellaceae > Warburgia > Warburgia ugandensis. The sequence goes on along the minus strand of CP141127.1, from coordinate 11,799,194 downwards.
ATTATTCTACTAAGCACCGTGTGCTTTTGACTGGAACTCCTCTTCAGGTTGGTATTGCTTTGGATATACCTTGCTTCCTCTTTTCTTCTATGCTGTTGCTGTACCTTTTAGGAAAGTGCTGATTTTGTTTAATTAGCCCTCCCTGCTGTATGGAAGGGTTGTGCATTCATTCATGGGGGTATAGCCCTTCCCAGATTCCACCTGTCTAATCCATAAATTCAATACTGGGCTGCTTTGCAGCTCATCATGGTTACCTTATTTTCTATATGCAAATGAATCTTTGCTAAAATATTGACTAATGGAGATTATGGTATAATGTTGTTCAGATTATGCTAGCTATTTCTTTCAAATGGGCTTTTCCTTATAGTACTAGTGAAAAAGCAGTCATGGTCTGCAAAAGAGAATGCATTCCTTCTGTGATTTTGGCATGGAAATTTGCATAAAGCTATGATAACTTCAAACTCAAGTCATAATAAAGAGCTTAAAAGGTGCTAGGCTAGAGAGAAAAAAAAACTACATTACCCCTTAGAGGCAGTTTTCAGTCTTTCCCTATACCAAATAGCAATAATAAATCCAACATAAATAGGCCAGTCAGAGTGTTTAATTTGCTCTTCAGATTCAATCTTGTTCCTTTTTCTTCCTTCCCGTTGAGAAAAGCTTGCCTTGCTTAAATCCTCTGCTAATATCACGTTTTGCCTCCTTGGTCAGTTTTTAATCTCAACTCTTAATCAATACTAACTGTGATCTGATTTTGAACTGTTTTCTCATTTATTTACTAGTCTTTGTATACTGAATTTTCAAGAATTTGTTTTATTATTTATCAATTTTGTAAGTGATTCATTAGAACTTACACGTGGCTACATATTTCGTATATTCTCAGAACAACTTGGATGAGCTATTTATGCTCATGCATTTCCTTGATGCTGGAAAGGTCAGAATTAATACAACTTCTGATGCTTTTCAACTTGAACAGCAATTTTAAATAGTTTCTGACATTGATATATTATGGTTGCATGCTTGTAGTTTTCAAGTCTAGAGGAGTTCCAAGAGGAGTTCAGAGATATCAATCAAGAGGAGCAAATTGCTAGGCTTCATAAGATGCTGGCACCTCATCTGCTTCGAAGTAAAGATAGATCTCCTCTCACTGATCCTTCGTTCATGTCATCTTGAGCTATCCCATGTTTAATGTGCTTGTTTTGGTATCTGACCATGAAAGTGGTTTCATACAAATATGAAACAAGAATAACGATGAGACTTGCAAGCCCACCAGCTTATAGTTGGGTTTCAAGCACATCTTATTAATATCTGCATGTACGTGCGTGCGTATATATATGAAGGGGAGCCTTGGCGCAACGGTTAAAGTTGTTGTCATGTGACCTTGAGGTCACGGGTTCAAGGTGTGGAAACAGCCTCTTGCAAAATGCATGGTAAGGCTGTGTACTTTAGTTCCTTGTGGTCCGCCCCTTCCCTGGACCCCGCATAGGCGGGAGCTTGGGCTGCAGTTTACACACACACACACACGTGTATATAATTTAGATACAGATGTATATATTTATGTATATGATATATACCCTTGTATCTATTATCTTTGATGTTGAAAATATTTGCTATATTGTTCGCTTCGCCCTATAAAGTCTGCACTAAATATGCATTATGTGGCTATCCCAGTATCAGCCCTAGGACTAGCTTGTAGATTTTTAAGGCAGGTATAGACCCAAGGCCTCACCTTGGCTAGATCTTTAAAGATACTGCCTGCTAAGGAATGCTTAAAGTTAAATTTTTTCGTATCAATAGTGAAAGGTATTTGCTGGTCTGTTGTTTTATTTGACATTAGTCTCTCAAAACTTTGGTTCTGTATGGAATCTATGGATGCTGTGAGAGTGAAAGCTGCTTGTTTGCATTGCTAGCCACTTTATCTATGTTAGGAGCTATGGATTGGCTTGGGTCTGTATAACTGCTTGTGGTTGATTAAAAAGAAGCCTCACACAATATCAATTGTACTGACTTGAGGGCTAGGTCTCTTTTTTGCTTCCTTGTGTTGTGTTTTCTAGAGAATCTGGTCTGTGATCCCATATATACTGATAATCCAAATTCACTAAATGGCTGTTTAAGAAGTCCTCAGTGAATCATCTATTTGGACTCTATTTTTATCTTGCCAATTTTTAAATCGATTAGAAATTCTACCATTCTGAGTGAACCACATCCACTATTTACTTTGTCTTTGGCCATGCTACCGTGTTTGGTTGTCATCTTTATTTATGCTTTAGAGCTTTACAAATATTATGAAATTTCTTGCTATGAGAAAGAATTGTTAGTTAGTGGATCATCCATGCATCATACATGCGTAACGAATCATCCATTGATCTTACATCATAAATACTCTGGTCGTTTACAGTTTCTTGCTTAGTGTGTTTTAGTTTGAAAATACTTTGATATCAGTATCTCAAGCAAAATGTTTTCATTTAACTACTTGAGCATTTATAGGAGTTAAGAAGGATGTCATGAAGGATCTCCCACCAAAGAAAGAACTCATCTTACGTGTTGAATTAAGTAGCATGCAGAAAGAATATTACAAAGCCATTCTAACTCGTAACTATCAGATACTAACTCGCCGTGGTGGTGCACAGGTAGTGTAGTAATTAAACAATCAAAGCATTTTGTGTTCTTTTAAAATTTAGCTATGTCAATAACTATGGGATGTCTGTTTCACTTCAGATTTCACTTATGAATGTGGTTATGGAATTGAGGAAGCTGTGTTGTCATGCATACATGTTAGAAGGAGTTGAACCCGAGATACAGAATGCAAATGAAGCATACAAGTAAGAATGTTGTTGGACCTCACAGAGGCATTATGGTTATAAGAATATGAGTTTGTAGTAGTTTGCTTCAGTTGACAAAATCTGCAACATGAGCTAAAATGATAACAGTCAGCCTTGTGGGCCTTTTCCTCTAAATTTGCAGAAGGTTTTGATATCTGACACTAAAAAGTGGTCCTGTCTTTCTGTATGGTAAAAAAATACTCCGCAATGTTCTATTAATATCTTCCTTTTCTCTTTTGTGCTTCTATTGTGTTTATCTATTGGCAGACAGCTGCTCGATTCTTCTGGAAAATTGCAGTTGTTGGATAAGATGATGGTAAAACTGAAAGAGCAGGGTCACAGAGTTCTTATATATACGCAGTTTCAGCATATGTTGGACTTACTGGAAGATTACCTAACTTATAAGGTACAACTTTAAAGTTGCTTATTCTTACATGTTGGTAAAATGAAGTTGGCTATTTAGAAAAGTTTACAATCAACTGTAGTTATTTTTTCTGTTTCTTGTGAACTTTGCGTTATGTGGCACTTCTTTGTTAGAAATGGAACTACGAACGGATTGATGGGAAGATCAGTGGGGTAGAGAGGCAAATTCGTATTGACCGGTTCAATGCAAAGAACTCCACCAGATTTTGTTTCTTGCTTTCTACCAGAGCTGGAGGATTGGGTATAAATCTTGCAACTGCAGATACAGTTATCATATATGACAGGTAGTCTTCATCCCTGTCTTTGGGTCATTAAAATTTTTTGCGAAAGATACTGATGGAAGTTCTTTGTGTCATATGTCATCCTTGTGTTTATTCCTTTCTACTGTTTGGAAGATACTGAATCTCTTGAAACATAGAATCTCGAATATTCCCTCATGAAAGGAATGTTATGAGCTGATCATTTGAATCTTTGCTGTGAAATCTATAAATTATCTCCTTGATTGACATTGCTGAACTGATTTTTACTTGTTTCCTGACAGTATTGTGTAAAACCTATGTTGATTCCTCTACTCAGTCTAACTTAGAACCTGATCTTCATTATCTAAACAATGTTGGTTTATCTTGATTGGAGCAATTCATATCATTTGAGCTTTCTGTTTCATCTTCATTCATTTTCTGTCCATCTTGGTACTCTACAGTGACTGGAATCCCCATGCTGATTTGCAAGCAATGGCTAGGGCTCACCGTCTTGGGCAGACCAATAAGGTTTGTCATTTTGTCCACCCCACACTTGTAATGTCTTATTTGTGCTAATGGATGTGGATGTTACGAGACATTGTGATTTCCGCATATTACAGGTAATGATTTATCGGCTGATCACTCGAGGAACCATTGAAGAAAGAATGATGCAGATGACTAAGAAGAAAATGATTTTAGAACATCTTGTTGTAGGGCGGCTGAAGAATCAGATGCTTAACCAGGTATATTAGGCTATTTGATATTAAGTATGAAACCTGTACTGGAATGTACTCGACTGTCTCATGCATATCTGAGTGACAAGCTTTTTACAACTCACTCCAATTTCTTTGTGTTTGTAAGTGCTTTTGTGAAAACATCTTGAATTTTTTTAATGTCGAATCAGATCTTATGAAATGGTATTAAAGGCTCTTTCTTTATCAGTCCAGTTTTTCTTACTTAGTATTTTCTAACCAGGTTCTAAACACATCCATCTGTCTAAAGTAGTATACTAGATATATTGTGAATTCAGTTCTCATTTCCTGAAAACCCCATCTTTGCTTCGCCTGTAAGATCTGTTCCCAAAAGTTTCCATAGCATTTCTTCAATTTTTTTAAGATCAATGACAACTAAGGGTTTCCCTTTGAGCTTAAAATTCAGATTTGGACATGCATCATGCTCATCTTCAAATGATTTTTGCTTAGACGGGTATATCATGTATGTATCAGAAAAATCAGGTCTTCTAACATGTTAATATTTTGCTATTCTGCTAGCATCCTTTCCAAGAAGCTGGTAATCATTTGGTTTCATGGTCTTTTCCAGATACTGTGCAAAACATAGGCTGGTTAAGCTTGAACTAAATCATCATCATCATCATCATCAAGACATTATCCCGAGTAGGGGTTGGCCAAATGAATCTTATTCTTCCATCCCGTCTATTAAGTATCATGGCTTTATTTAGCCCCAAAGATTTTAAATCTTTTCTCACCATTTCTATCCATGTTCTTTTAGGCCTTTCCCTTGCCCTTTTAGAACCTTTGACTTGCATTGTCTCACTCCTAATCGGTGCCATTTTCGGTCTCTGTTGGACATGTCTAAACCATCTAAGTCTAATCTCCCTCATCTTGTTACCTATTGATGCTACTCCAAAGTTTTCTCTAATGTTTTCATTCATAATTCTATCGTTTCTTGTCTTGCCACTCTTCCATCTCAACATCCTCACTTTGGCGATGCTCATCCTATGTACATGATGTTCCTTAATTGCCTAGCACTCTGATTTGTAGAGCATGACTGGCCTTATAGCTATCCTATGGAATTTTCCTTTTAGTTCGACTCACACCTACCAATCACACAAAACTCTAGAGGCGCATCTCTATTTGTTTTGAGCTGCTTGGATTCTTGGAGTAACCTCCTTCTTAATCTCTTTAGTCTTGTATATCATTGATCTTAAGTATTGAAAGTGGTCTTTTAGGGGGACTTCTTGGTTATCAATCTTTACTGGTGCTCCACTCCCACTCTTGCTAAAATTGCATTCCATATGTTGTCTTAGTTTAGTTATTTTTAAATCTTTTATATTCTAATGCTTCTCTCTATAACTTTGGCTTTGTGTTTACGCCCTTCCTTGTCTCATCAATTAAAACTATATCATTTTCAGATAGCATGCACCATGGAATCTTCTCGTGCAAATGTTTTGTTAACTCATCCATAACCAACGTGGAAAAGTATGGGCTGAATGCCGGTGCTTGATGCCATTCTATAGTGATAGGAAAATCATCGGTCTCACCACTACTGGTCTTAATATTTGTTACCACTCCTTATACATATCTTTAATTATGTCTATATATCTTCGTAAAACCCCTTTCTCGCTCAACACCCATTATATTAATTTTCTAGGGAATAAAGATCTTGCGGACGTCCTTCCTTCTCTTCTTCTATTTCTCTATCAATTGTCTAAGTAGAAAAATAACTTCCATGGTAGGCCTCCCAGGCATGAAACCAAATTGGTTTTTCGATACACCCGTCTCACACCGTTGCCTCTTCTCAATCACTCTTTTAAGAAGTTTCATAATGTGGCTCATAAGTTTGATCTGCTGATAGGAAAATCACCGGTCTCTCCATGCACATGAACAAAATATGAATAAATAAAAAAAAAGTTGAATTGGCGGGTTTTTTATTGAGAAGAATGAGGAATTAAGAAGTCATTAGGAATTTTGCAGGATTTCTTATGAGTTTATGGTCTATCAGAAACTCATTTAGAATTTCCTGAGAAAATGAGAATATTGCTCTGTCTTCATCAATCATCTAAAAGCTTGTGAGATGTCCAGTTCCAGAAAGTTATAGGCCAAAATATCTGCAGGGTGTAAGCATCATATATGTGTTCCCAAGATTGACATTAAGGGGCAAAACCTATCCTTAAATTCAGGGAGATATATAAGGCTATTTTACTAATGAAAACGACCTTGGAAGAAAAAAAAGATAAAATAAGAAAAAAAGAAAGATCAATGAGCAACAAAAGTATCATGTGTAGACAACTCTTGTCATACATCTTGTGATTTAATCTTTTTTATAATAATCTTTCCATCTTGTGTTCCTTCTATTTGCATGGGTGTTTATGAAGTTAAAAGTATTTAGCATGGTACTTTGCGTTGTTTTTATTGGTGAATGGAAGCATGTTGCATGAAATATGCAGGCGAAGCTGTTATAAATTGTACAAAGCGTTATACTGTGCAACTGAGGTGAAATTATGTGAAGTATCACCTAGCTGAAAGTAAATTAGGGAATCAAACCATCTAGACTCCATGCCATAGCAGCCTTTCAGATTTTAGAGATTTATATTCTTCGTCTTAGTTGAATAATGATTATTCTTCCTCTTAGAGATTTCTTGCAGGATTTATCCTTCCTTTTTTGCTTCTCTACATCCTAGTTTTGCCTGACCAAATTCACAGTGACTTGTGTGGATTCGCAAAATATTTGAGTACTGGGGCGAGTTGACTCGTGAGCTCATTGTTGTTTTTTGTGGCTGCATATTTCTTTTTGCTGGACTGGTGTGTGCATCTGTACCATAAAATTTTTCTCCAGAATAAATGCTGTTCTTTTACAATTTTCGTAATCTATTCTCTTTTCTTCATTTCTCCCTTTCAAGGATTATGCCTCTAGGACAATTTGAACACGGTGCTTCATGTGCACCTTGTAAAACAGTACACTTGCTACATACATGCACGTATTTTTCCGATTTGTTGGAGCTTGAACTTATGCATAGAAACAAGTCGATAAACGAAGAGTCCAATAGAAAATTCATCTAAGGTGTGTGAGTCCAATACCATTAGTAATAAACTTGCTACCAAAAAGAAAATATGTGAAATTAGCTATAGATGTAAATAATTTGTTAGTATGGATCTGATTTCTCTCTCTCTCTAGAACACATGCGCGTGCACGCACACACACACGGATAGCATTATAGCTATGGCACTGTATATTTTGATTATGTAGATACAATTTTGATTCAGCAATCTACCGATCCTTTACCAGTTTTTTCATTTTCATTGATGGTCCTTTGGGTTAGGCTTGACTCAATGAGGTTTTTTGTTTTTCTTATATATATATTTCATTTTTGTTATTGTGAGAATCCATTATAGGTGGTTGATTTGAATCATTAAAATGCATCATCAGTTACTGTATTTGCATATTTTTCCATACTAGATTCGGTGCCTCGGATGTGTTTCATCGATGCAGTGCAAGTTTTAACAATGGAATTCAATTTAATTTCTAGGAAGAGCTGGATGATATCATAAGATATGGATCAAAAGAGCTTTTTGCTGATGAAAGTGATGAAGCTGGAAAGGCTCGTCAAATTCACTATGATGATGCTGCAATTGATAGGTAGTAATTTTTGCAGATATTTGTCTTCATGGTTTCATAGTTCCAATAAGTTGATACTATTGATATTCTATCCTTATCGGGTTATTATTTTGCTAGATTGCTGGACCGTGAACAAATTAACAATGAAGAGACTTCAGTTGATGAAGAAGATGATGATGGCCTTTTAAAGGCTTTTAAGGTTTGTTTTATATTTCTTCTCTTATATGATATTTGTTTGTGGTGACAATCAGCTTTTTGCTACTTTCAAGGAGAGTAACTATATTTACAATTTGATTGATTATTTTTGTAATTAGTAGTGGATGGTGAGTGCATGATTTAGGTGTCACTTAGAATTGCATGTTCTTGCCTGCTGCTCAATTATTAGTTAATTCACTGCAATATTTTGATGGTACATATTCATTTGACTATTCAAACTGAAGTCAACTGATGTACGGATTATGTGTTAACAATTGTACCAATGTCATGAATATCCTTGTCAAGTGGATAAGTCGAAGAAAAGGATGAACAAATGGCCTGATATTCTATCAGATGAGAATTAGAATGACAACTGTGTGGTAAAAGTTAACTATTCATTCTGAGGGTAAGTCAGGTGCCATGTGCATCTGCATGCAAGGCTATGAATCACATGTTCTATAAGTATTCATTTGGGGAAAAAAAAAAAAAATTGGAAAAAAAAATTCAGAACAAATGGAAAAATTAAAAAGAGGGATGAGATTGATACTTAAAGATATTCCAGAACTTGAGCTAAGTCTTCGAAGTGCTGGCTTGGACAGTTATGAGAATCCTCTGTATCTTTGTGATCTGAAATATTACAATATAGCAGGACTCAATGACCTTGGTTGGTTACATCTTTGTTGTTTGTAGTCAATCAGGAAAACTGGAAACCAAGTTTGTTTGAGCTTGACACTAGAAACTAGTTAGACTCTGTTTCTCTGTAATGTTGAGGGCAAGACAATGTAAATTATTGGCATTAGAAGACAGACACATGTAAATGCTGTGAAACATCTCATGTCGTAGACATTTTTTCTCCTTTGTGTAGTTCTTCTGTACCAGTGTTGCTAAATTACTTTTGAATTATATTGCCTCATAGACTTAGCCTATTTTTCTGTCTGCTTTCTTGATTACTGAAAATTGTTATTATGTTTCTAGAGTGATTGCTAACAAATTAGATGCTTGCAATATTGTATTCTAGGTAGCAAATTTTGAATATATAGATGAAGTGGAAGCTACTGAAGAAGAAGCACAGAAACAACCCATGGAGAATAAATCTAACACTGCCACAAACTCAGAAAGAGCAAATTACTGGGATGAGTTGCTGAGGGACAGATATGAGGTCCAACAAATAGAAGAGTTCTCCACTTTGGGCAAGCGAAAGAGAAGTCGAAAACAAGTATTGTCACTTCCTCCTATTTTTACATCCGCAGAAATATTATCAATCCATGTAACTTCAGAAATTGAGTTATATTTCCAATTGCATACTTTTGCTTATCTAGTTCACCTCCTTTTGGAGAGTGGACCAAGCGGCTTGCTGATAAAACTACTTGTTCTGTGTACATTAATCTCAGAGTTGTATTTCTTCAGGAATGCTGTTCTGCTCCAGTTTTCTCTGGGACTCTTCAGTTTGTTTGGTAGTCATGTCATCCCATCATCCCCTTTTTACTTTTTCTTGTGTGGGAGTTAGAGACACACCCACGCATCTACAGTCTCGAAACCTGGTTACCCGGGTGTGAGACTCTATCTTTGCCTTGGTGCATCTTCTATATATTAGAAGAGGCTTGAATTGTTGTGCTTCATTCAAAATATTTCTGCAAGAGGTAGTTGCTTATTTTAATTTGTAATTTTTTCTAAATTATTGCTTTAGCATTTTCTTTGTTTTATGTTGTTAGATGTTGCAGCTACATTCCTTGAATGCTGTGCAATAATTGACTCAATTACAGGGTAAAACATTAAAATTTGGCATCTGTAACTGTCATATATCTTTTCCATCTTATTAGATTTTCTTGAATTTAGTTTACTTGATAAGAAAGTGATTATAATAGCTCAAATCCAGTGGTAACTAAGTTATTTTGCTGCAGTTTGATTGGTTCAATTGAACACTACACTGGAATGCCATGTTGAATAGTTGCTACTATGGTTATATTTTTACAGTGGGGCAATCTTTGATATGCTGTAGTGAATCGGGTTATACTTTGGCATATTGTTTCCATCACTTGTTTAATATGATTGTTTTCCTACTGCTTCATTCAGGTTGTGTCTCCTGAGGAAGATGATCTAGCGGGGCTGGAAGATGCAAGTTCAGATGATGAGGAATATGGTGGTGAAGTTGAGCCGATTGAGACTGATTCATCGGGGGGGAAGAAGGCCCATGTTTCGAAGAGAAAATCGCGCGGTAAAACCTAGTCTTTATTTTTACCTACTATTGCCAAAATTTCATATGTTACTCATTCTGATCATCACATGTTTCTGATAAAAACTTGACAGTGGATGCTACGGAATCACTTCCTCTGATGGAAGGTGAAGGGAAGTCCTTCAGAGTTCTTGGATTTAATCAAAACCAAAGGGCTCTATTTGTCCAAATATTGATGAGGTCTGTTTAGTTGTTCTCTGAGCCCTTATTTTTTAAGATGATCTGGGAAGTATTCCTCTGTTTCTTGTCTGATGATGTACTAATGATCAATTGAAGACTTGAAGTAGCTTACCATGCAAAGAGAATCACTCTTGTCTGCTTAGCTGTGCTGTTGTCATTGTTTTTCAGGTTTGGGGTAGGACGTTGGAATTGGGCTGAGTTTGTTCCTCGAATGAAGCAAAAGACCTTTGAGGAAATCAATCAGTACGTGCATATTCTTCATTTCTTGGAAAAAAAATATTGATTACTGGTTTTTCTGTGTTTGATGTATTAAGTTGCATTCTTTTCTAATGATAACAACTTTATTAAGAGAAGTGATAATAGCAACAATCTCAGGCCTAGCTTGTCTTCATCCTCCTAGAAACCGAAGCAGTCAAATGGAAAAAGGAGCCCTAAGCCAGCCACAATGACCAATATTTCAACTCAGACAGCTCTCTTCTAGGGAACCACCCTTCAAAAGCCTACTTGCACTTCACTAGCAGAACCTGGGACATGGTTGAATTGAGAGAGCATCTCCTTGGAAGTAACATTGGGTGGGTAGATGTGGGGTGGCATTAAGATTATGTTATGAACTTCCGCTTCTGCAAACAGCAGCTCAAGGTGAGGCTGCTGCCAGAGAACCATCCTGCCTTCAAGCTTCAATAATTACACTGTTGGATTAAACGAATCCAATGCAAGATGAGCTTGGCCTCATGATTTCTAGAAGTGCAACCCAAACTTGCTGGCCAGGATTGCTACCACCGGAACAATCAATGTTAACCTTGAAATGTCAGTATGGAGGTGGAGGTCAGATGGCTGGAAGGTGGGAGGAGGGGGGTGGGGTTGTTGTGTGTCTGTTACTTTTTCATATTGGACTTAACTGTCTAACCCCAGTAAATGGGAAATTGAGACAATCCTCAAATCAGCATGATGTGTCTAAAAACAATTGGAGAATCATACTAAAACCCATTGGTAGAAGAGCTTTTGCCAATTTAGGACCCTGGATTATTCTTCTCAATTCTTGCAATGTGCCACAGCACAGCTATCAATCTTTTTTCAACAACAATCCATTGGAAGGGACCATGAAGCAACAACATTGGCATCCCCAACTTTTGTTGCACAGAGACAAAACAGAACTCTGACATCACCTTGAAATGCGACAAAAGATGGCCAAGTATCTCTAATTTGGCACATACACTGTTGCACCTATTATCTAATAGCCATTTTAGAGGAACAACCAGTAAATAGTCAAGAACTTGTGGAGACACGCGGCCTAGAAAATTGCCATTACCTAAAGGAGAGCTGTGATTGAGTGGTTTCTTATAGGAATACTGGAACAGATGTAGTGAAAAGTATGCAGACACTAATTGGCAGAATGAAATAGTTGGGTGGCTTGTCTAATTCTTGTTAGTAGGGAGTTTGGTAGCACAAAAGTCAGGTATCTACGTAAAGTAGTTGTGGGCAGGAAATGAAGGATTTTAGCATTGATTTGAGGAGTCTTGTTGATTTTGGAATGACTTGGGTTAAGAATACAGTAGGCGGACCTATTTAACAGGGGACAATCCAACTGGAGACCACTTCCAAAACTGATGGCCTCTATCATGTTGCTTAATGAAGGAGATGTCTAGAAAATCCATGAAACTGGCTGCCATTCCAGTCTCCTTAAGAAATTTCTGCAGAAGAAGTACACCGTAATGGAATAACACATCTCTAACTAGCTATTTGGCGGTGACCACCATGTTACAATGGAAACTTATGCATTGTGAATTGGTTCATTTTAGTTGTCTAAAGGCCCTGATAGATCTATCATAGACCAGTAGTGCACATGTTGGCTCCTTAAGATGCCAACTTTTGTATTGCATGTGTTTGCTTTCTACCAGAACCCCAATTAACAAAGAGATGTTGGTGGAATTGCCATGTATTAATTGAGCATAGTTTCGTAAAGAAATACCCCACTTCTTTCTCTAGAAATTTTGGAAATGTAGATTTGCTGCTAATTTTTCTAGATTTTGTTGGTCATGAAATTCATAATTCTTCATCACCATAATTATGTTTAGTGTTATTAATTTTGACCTGTCATACTATTGAAGAGACTGAAGGGGAGCCTTGGCGCAACGGTAAAAGTTGTTGTCATGTGACCTTGAGGTCACGGGTTCAATGCGTGGAAACAGCTTCTTGCAAAATGCAAAGGCTGTGTACTTTAGGCCCTTGTGGTCCACCCCTTCCCCAAACCCCACATAGGCGGGAGCTTGGTGCACTGAGGCTACCCTATACTATTGAAGAGACTATCATTAATGACTTCACCCTTATTAATGTGCTCAATCAGTATGTCCATCATTTGTATTAATTAAATCTTTCTTTCCATTTTAGCTCTTATTGAATCGATCTATATCAATTTAATCAACTCTATTTGTCTCTTGCTCAGTCCATGAATAGCGCCTGTGCTATTACTGATTGTAATTTATCTTTGTTTTGTAGATATGGAATTCTTTTCTTTGACCATCTTATGGAAGAAATAACGGACTCGCCGACTTTTTCAGGTAATAATATTTCAGATATTCTTTCTGATAAGTATCTTGGATGTTTTTTTATCTTTGAGGTATTACTCTACTCGTTTTGTTTTTGTCAATTCCTCTTATAGATGGTGTGCCAAAAGAAGGACTAAGAATCCAGGATGTACTCGTTAGACTTGCAAATTTGTCATCGATGAGGGATAAGGTATGATCTACAATAAGCAGTGAACTTCAATTTGGTTTTCATTCCTTATATTTGGAAAAGATTGTTTTCTCAAATTGCAACTTTTTCTTAATTATAACTCTAAGGTATGATCTGCAATAAGCAGTGAACTTAAATTTGGTTTTCATTTTTCATATTTGGAAAAGATTGGTCTCTCAATTTGCAACTTTTTCTTAATTATACCTTGCTGAAGTGGCATGAAGTTCTTAGTGTTAGGATTTACCTATGTAACCTTCAAGGAACCACATGCAATATTACAATGTGTTATGAACCATTCTGATTTTAGTGAGTAATACTCTGATATTTTGCGTGTGGATATTGGTAAAAGGAAGCAAATTTATCAGTTGTCATTTTGATTGTCATCAAGAACTTGTTGCACTGAACTGGCCAATTCCGGTAGTTGCTTCCTTTATTTTTATTTTGTATATCTTCCGTGAAGAGTCCTGGGCATGCTAAATCTATTGAGTGGAAAAAGTGAATTTTGTTGTTAAATCCCTCTTTTATTCTAGTGCTCCATGATTTAAATCTCCAAGTTATTATATTCAACCATTTTATGTGATCCTCCACAGGTTCCCAGGATGTGATATTCTCTGATGGCCTTGTCTTTTTGTTCTTGATTTTTTTGTTTGTGTTACAAATATCTCTTCGTCATGGTAGGTGGCATTTCTGTCAGCAAACCCTGGAACTCCCCTCTTTGCTGAAGATATTGTTGCACGTTTCCCGAGTCTGAGAGGTGGAAGATCGTGGAAGGAAGAGCATGATATTTTATTATTAAAAGCAGTACTGAAGTATGCATATCTTCTAGTTCTAATTTTGTGTTTATCAATACTGAATGTTAGTTTATATTTTGTTATCTTATTTTACTATTAAAGCTAGAAGGGGAGCCTTGGTGCAATGGTAGAGTTGTCGGCGTGTGACCTGGAGGTCAGGGTTTGAGGAGGTTAGGCTGTGTACTGTAGATCCTCTGGGTGCTCTCTTCCCTAGACTCCGCATACGTGGGAACTTCATGCATTAGGCTGCCCTTTTTTATTTTATTATTAAAGCTGTAGATTGCTAATCATGACTGGGTAGTGGTGGTTTGACTTGTGGCTATAAATAGAAAGAAGTGACTTTTCAATCTTATGTTTCTACCATGTCTTTCCTATAAGCGTGTATTTACTTGTGCTTAACCTACATCTTTGAATTAGGCATGGGTATGGAAGATGGCAATCTATTGTTGATGATAAGGATCTTGGGTTCCAGGACATCATTCGTCTAGAACATAATCTCCCGCCTCTAAATGTTTCTGTTGTTGGTGGTGGTCAAATGCATTGTAATGTGAATTCTGTTAACTCTGAAATGAAGCATCTTCATGAAAGTGATAACATTTCTAAAGAAACTGGTGGTGGAAGTGATTCTGGACCAATTCCTGATGCTGTCGCACAGGGGGGCATAGAAGCTGCAAAAGGACACCAGGTTTATCAAGATGCCTCTGTGTTATATCATTACAGAGAAGTGCAGAGAAGGATGGTTGAATTTATTAAAAAGCGGGTACTCCTATTGGAGAAAGGGCTCAATGCAGAATATCAGAAAGAATTCTATGTAAGTCAAAAGATTTTATATCTTGACTTTCTTGTGACCTGAAGGGGAGCCTTGGCGCAACGGTAGAGTTGTCGTTGTGTGACCTTGAGGTCACGGGTAAGGCATGGAAACAGCCTCTTGCAAAATGCAAAGTAAGGCTGCATACTATTGACCCTTGTGGTCTGCCCCTTCCCTGGACCCTGCATATGCGGGAGCTTCGTCCACCAGGGCTGTCCTTTTACTTTCTTGTGACCTAAAGTTTTTATATCAGAGTGCAGTAAGTTGTGCAAACAATTTTTTGCTCCATTTCTTTTGCTTTTATCATAGATTCTTCTAGTCAGAATTAACTTCCAAATGCTGTCTTTTCATGAGGACTTGTAATTACTCCTGTACTTGCTGATCCATTTGCAATCATGTGACCTTTCTTTATCTTTTAGCTTCTGAACCTAATATCTTCCCACTTGGTAGTTTCTTTTCTCATCTTGCAACAATGCCAAAAGCTGGGAACACCTTGCTGCAGCACATGAATCTCTTTATAATAATCACCTGAAATCTCATGAAATATGCTTCTGTACTCTTTCTTGAGTTGATGCTTAGTGTTAAAGTAGCAACAGTGCTGAGTCTTTGCTGGGAAAATTACTAGACAAGACCTAGACCTATCTATCTGGTCAGTCAACTAAAGGAAAATGGGATAAATTACCCTAATATGCCTGTTACTAAGGATGCATATACAATTTTTCAGATGTAATCACTGGAGAAAAGAGCTTCAACATTCCTATGAGAGTCTTTTGAATTTCTTTTTGCGGTTGTCCTTGGAGATATGCATCCTGCACTTCAGTAAAGGAGAAGGTTTATATATTTATCTATGTGGAGCGCGTACACAATTCTTACCAAAGTGGTGTGAGTGTAAATTATTGGCTTGGCCCTGCAACTTTTGACAAGAAACACTCACTCTAAGGGTATTTTTCATTTGTGATTACTAAAAAAATATGTAAACATGGACTTGTATGGAAATACTTGGATTTACATCATTGTAAATATATTATTGTATACTTAAGCTTCAAGGTTCCAGTGGTGTTCATTTTGAAGCTGGTGACATATAGGTTTCCATGGTTACTGGATATTTGTTCGGAAGATAGATAATGTGCTCTGATATGGCTCGTAAGAAATTCAAGATGCAGGCACATGAGGAATTATATGCTTGTTTCATTATTAATGTAAATTAACTTGAAAGAATCATTCATAAAAAGAAATCCAGAAATGCTGAAACCTGTAAAAGGACGAAGCAAACTGAGGCATATGTCTCGTACTTCTTTCTGAATTCTCCTTCTATTGCAAAACTGCCTTTTATATCCTAGTGCAAACAAGTCTTGGGTCATTTCCTCATACCTTCCTAGATATTGGTTCTATGCAAAACTTCCGTTTATCATAATATATGTTATGCCAACTGCATTCTCATGGATTTGGCTAAATTTGTTTATTGCTTTTTGGTAACTACAGAAGGAGAACAATGTCAGTGAGCTTGTAAATGAAGAAGCAGAATCAGAGGCAAAGGTTCCAAATGTGTCAACTCTCAACTCATTGGAGCCTGACCTTAAAGTGTATAATCCAGTACCTTTACGAGCTATCGGTGAGTGAACTTACCTTCTCTAAAACCATTGAGAAGACGTCTGCCTGAATGTCCTCTAAATTCAATAATTTGTTTAAATTTTCACCGTAAAACTACCCGCTCTTGTAACCCCCTTTTGTTGTGAATCTGTAGTTTATATAGAAATGTTCCTTATGCTGATATAATATGCAAGAGAAGCAGAGACTGTAGGATCCCGCATATTCATTTTGGTTGCATACGCAACACTGTATTGAAGGGTCTTGCACACCCCTTCTTGCTCATAAGGTTATGTTTTCTGAATTTGAGGGGTTAAAGTTGAGCTGCATTTGATTCCTGCTCTCGTTGCTGCAAACCTGGCAGCTCATATTTGATGCTTTTTGTGCTCATATTACTGCTCACGTTCATCGTGCTGGGTGATGCACTTTCTCTGTTTCTTTTAATGCCTGCAATATGGTTGTTGGTAACTTTGCTGGTCCCTTATGGGTCTGGTGTTCTGACTGGTATGTGCTGGCTGTACAGATATGGCCCTTGGAATTGTAACCTTTTTTTATTATAGTTTTTGTTCTTTTTGATTTTTTTTTTAATTAAGAAAGAAAAGAGGTGTAATTATAAAAATGAATGGATGCCACTTTTTCCTTTTACTACTTGGGTAACAGAGTTGAGGCCATTGATAATCCTTTGTCTTTCTTTCTATATAAATGGCAGTCTAGTGCATGAAGCTCGTGTATGTGGGGTTCGACGAAAGGGCAGAATATAAAGAGTCTATAGTACACAGCCTTACGGCTCTTACCTTGCATGTTTGGAAGAGATTTTTCCATGCCTTGAGCCTGTGAGGTCCAGGTCACACGACGACAATTCAACCGTTGTTCCAAGGCTCTCCTTCTCTTTCTTTTTCTATTTCGAACTGTAACTTTTTTAGAACTGCTTTGTAGGAAAGAAACTGCAAAAATTATGAAACCCCAAACTTTTTTCCTCCTTCCCCCTCCTCCCTTTCATGGAATATGGAGCTGGTTCAGAAATCACCATTGAGCTGGTTCAGAAATTGCCATTTCGTATCATTTTCAAGACCTGCTATTCGTTTTCAACAATGGTTCTGGTAAAACTGGTGTATCAGCTGAAACTACCAGTATTGAAAACTATGACCTGCAGGTTTCTAGATTGTCATTTCACATTTTGTTCTGAACTTGTTTTGCCTCTTTAAAGACTGCGTGTTATGCATGATGGAATGTTCATTTGACCTTAAATTTACCACGTGACTCTTTCCTGTCAGCATATTTGAGCATCTCTAAAAACTGACGTCTTTTTACCTTGTCATTAGTTTTTGTAATTGAACGCTGCCGTTTTTCCCATATCCACTCAAATATCTGTTCTTTCATCAGGATCCTTACCTGGCGATTTGGACTTCTAATGAAATTTTAGTTACATATATTTAAATATAGACATATTATTTGCCTATTCTTTTTACTTGCATAGGTTGTTTAGATATTCTAACGATTTTTTACCGAAAGTACTCTTCTTAGAGATCAAATTATCCAATTCTTGGTAGCTGATCTTTACCGGTGGAATTTGTTCATGGAAATACTTCAGAACAGAGAAGATGTTTTTTTTTTTTTTTTTTTTCTGTTGAAAATTATCTTTAAACATTTTCAGAAGAAAATAAATTCAATTATAGACAATCTACTGTCCCATAATATCAGATTCGACACAGTTTTATGAGAAAATGTAGTCTTTGTTGGGAGGATGGATGCCACATATGGTTACTTACAGAAATGAAAATCAGAAACTGACCAGCATCTTCATATGCAGCTCCAGAAGAAGCCTCGGCAGCTGTCTTTGATAGCAATCCAGACCGTTTGTACATGGCTCAGCATTATAGTGAGGTGAATCTGTATTTAAGAATTGGGTTTGTCTTTACACTCATAGATGCGCCTGTTCTGATAAGGTTTAACTTCCATTCCTCTGTCTTTGTATAGATGTGCAGTTTGATGGATAGTAACACCCAGAATGCAGTCCATACATTGATGGGCAGCAAGGCAGCAGGTTTTCAGTTGAGAAAGAACATCCTTCCACTTGAGGGCCTCTGTGAAGATGTACTCCGTGTTCTTGTGGTACAAGAGCAGACTTTTTCAACTGTTGAAGAGTTAAATGCAAGTGTAAGTCGATCCTCACAGGCCGAAAAGCAGTCGAATGTTACAGAGGTTGGTGGTCCATCAAGCAATGGTGGGCATGACTTAAAAGCAGGGGATGAGGTGGAATCTCTGCCTGAGGATTCTAAAACGGAGTCAGATAGGCAGGACACGGCAAGCCCACATATCTCATCCCTACATCCTGAAACAGAAAGTAGTAAAAGAGAATGTGCTGTTACTGCTGATTCATCTACCGTTCAAGAGACATTCGGCCATCCAACAAGAGTGACTGTCGTGGAAAAGATTGGATCACCTAGTACTGCTGAAATGCCTCATAATGGAAGCACAGACCAATCAGCACCTGGTGTTATTGTCTTAGATGATTGACTGACAACCAGGCTATCTGCTGTTGATAGGTGGTCTTTCTTTTGTCCGTCTTTGCCGTGTCCTGCTTAAGTGTAGATCAACCTGGGACCTAGAGGTCTTTACATTGTTGTAATGATGCAATTCATCCGACATTAGATTTTGGACAAGATCATTAAATACATTTCCTCCGAGCTGGTACTTCATTTATTTTTTGTATTTGTTCTGATTCTCTCATTGAATGGGGTATTTTTAGTCTGTACTTCTAATCTGTAAATAATTCAAGGGTGGGATTCTGATTTAGTTTCTCTGTTTCTGCTGTAATTATCTGACAGCGAACCTCTCACAAAAGATGTAGAAGGAAAAAAAGGACGTTTCCAGCAGCGAGATTGTTCAGGTATGTTGCAAGGAAACATTTATCCGAAGCTCATGGGATGAGTGGTTTGTATGACTTTGCGTATATGCCACATATAAATTAGATATACCATCACCATTAAGATCTTTCAGAGATGTTTCTAGTCGTTTGCATCTCTGAAATAGCTCCGAAAGATAAGGTACGTCTCACCATTATGCAACTTCTAAAAGCTTAGGATCTGGCTATGGAATCTTATACTATGGACGTGCAGAAATATGAGCAGCTGAAATAATAGGTGGAGCCTATTCCTTCAATGGTTTTAAACCATTGGGTACCTAGACATCGGCATAAATGATCCAGAATTGTCCCTAATTTGATTGTTCTATGCTTTCAGAATTGTGTAGACTGTGTTTTCGAGTGTAGGTTGTGGGTTTCTCATTTTCTGATGGGGAGGCAAGAAATTGAAGGTTCCTTGATCTTCAGATAGGTTGAACTTCAGTGCATAGTAGACTATAGCAGATTGGTTGCCCCTTGTACTTCCAGCACCTCAAAATTTCCCCTGAAAATAAGAACCAAGTTGAATCTAAAGGCTAATTTCTAGTGCTGGTGCCATTGGGAGTCGTGAAATCTAGTAACTTCTGATGGCTTGTTCATCGTATCTTCACAACTTGTGACGTACCTTCGCCATCAAATTATTTAAAAAAAATTGCTTTGTTATCTCCGTGCTCTTCTTTCAAAGATAGGGTACTTAGTGCTTACAATTGCATAAAATTGTGCCTTTTATGTAACATGGGTTGGCCTGTCAGGCAAGTAGTTGACGGGATAAATGGGTCTATCATTGAATGGATTAAATCATCATCTTGTAGGTTATACACTGTAATGGTGAATGATTGCGATCTGATGATATATGGTGGGAGAGGTCCATCTCTACCTCTTTTCTTTTCTTTTTTATCTCTACCGTGAATTACAATCAACCATCATCTCCCTTCATCAAGGTTCTATGATTGTATACGTGTCTTAAGGGCAATAGTAGATGGGAGCTTCCAAAATAAACAGCCCTGATATGATCTATTTCATAAGTGAATGCGGTTTTACGTTAGCAAGTTCCACCTAGATAACAAAGAGAGGTCTAGAATCATCCAATGGATGGGATCTTCAGGGCATGCTCAAAGGTGGGGCCTAGAAGATGAATGGTGTGGATCTCCTAGATACCGAATTCGTTATGCTTCTGATTTTCTGCAGTTATATCTCTCTCCCTGTTCGACCAGATCAGAAGAGCATATGGTAAAGGGCAGCTCCGGTGCACCAAGCTCCCGCGAATGCGGGGTCCAGAGAAGGGGCAGACTACAAGGGTCAATGTACGCAGTCTTTTTTTGTATTTTGTAAGAGGTTGTTTCCATATCTTGAACTCGTAACTTCAAGGTTACACGATGACAACTCTATCATTGTGCAAAGGCTCTCCTTCCAGAAGAGCATATGGTATGGAACTAATAACACTGCTGAGCCAGACTTGTTGATCCAAGACATGAATTTTCTAGGTCCTGTCTTAGACTGGCATGCTTGAAAAACCATTCAGTGAACCCAAACTCTAATACTTGAAGTCTTTAGTAGTCTTTGTTGGTTATTATTGTCAACCATCGACTATACAACTCAGAATGGCAAAGATTCGTCCAATATATGAACATTTTGGGGCTTTGATCATATGACAGTCCCGCTTACAAGATCCACAAAAACTAGCTCTTGTTGGGATACGTGTTTCTTTGCAACTATTTGGCGTATGGCTCCAAAGAGTTAATGCAATTTTTAGGGAGAAGTCATGTCACACCAATAATCTTAAGCAAAAGATCAAAGAAACTGAAATCTTTAATGGCATTTACAAATTACTTATGCGAGGTACAAAGCCTCCAGAGCCTTATAGTAGAGAGGCTTAAGGAGACCAAGGTTTGAGGCTGTTCCTGGGTGTGTATGTCCAACGTCAATTGTTATTTTGCTCTTGCTAAGAAATTAGAAGGAATTGGGATGCCATGATACAAAACAGAGACCCGAAAAGAAAGAAGAAACTAGGTGGAAGTCTCCACTTATAGATGAATTGAAGTGCAAAGTGGATGGGTCTTCGTAAGGAAACCTGGGGCCTATGGGATTTGGAGGGTCCATTACTAATGAAACAGCTGAGGTGGTCTTCTAGGATCGGCTAGATCGGAAGAAGTAGAAGTGTTGGTGGCATACTTCGGAATCCTTTTGTGACAAGACAACTCTTATACCCCGCTCACTATTGAGGGATACTTGAAAAGTGCCATATCAAACAAAATTGCCCGTAGAGACTCCCGATATATTTGATAAGATTAAAAATGCCATAACAAGTGTTCGGTTAGCAATCACCTAATTCCAAAATCAGCTACAAGCAGACGGATAAACTACCTAAAGATTGTATGCAACCAAGGGAGATTTGGGTGAATATAAATGTAACAATTTCCTAGGGTGAAATTTCATTTCATTTATTTTTGCTTTCTTTTTTGGGGTTTACAAGCGAAGAACTGCAAAGCAAATTGCTCAGACACACTCCTAAATTTAATCCCCGGCCAACGAGGAGAGTAAGACTCAAACCTGCAACCAAGTATATTTTAGAGAGATGTCTAAGTTGTCTCCAACCAACTAGGCTAGACATTTCTTGTCTATTCTTATTACTTTGCACATGTTTTGGCCATGTAATATCATAAGGTACACAGCTGTTAACTTTGGACAACTTTCCAATTTCCAGAGCTTGAAGAACACACTTCAGGAAAGTGATTCAGGTAGCTAAGATGGTTAGAGCAACAGTTGGTCGAATCCACTTCTAAGCGGACAAAGGGTCCAAAGAACACGCAGCCAGTGCAAGCCACAGCCTGGGTTATAGAAAGCAGGAAATAAGGCTTTGAACAAGAGAGATCACTAAACCCTTGGAAAGCCCTATTTTCCACTTTCTATAATCTTGCTAAAATATATAGAAAAAGGAAAATAGGGCTTTTGATCATTTCTTTTTCATGATGAATCTTTTTCTTGGCCCCTCCCATTCTTCACCCACATATCCCATTGTCTGCGCTCTCAAGAAAATCAAGTCTTTGTCCTTGCAACTTTGTGTAGTTTGTGATTTGACGTAACCACTAAGATTGCCTTATGATCAATCTGTCTCTTAAAATAAATGGCCTTTTGTTCATTGATCTTCCAAGAATGTGGCCATGTATTATTTTAAGTTCCTTTATAGTATCGCTAACAAAATATCAAAAGATAAGGTTGTAAAGATGACACTTTTACTGAACAAAAAGGAGGTCTACTTTTCCCCACTGGAAAAAGGCAGTTGGATTTTCCTTTCTGTTCCTTATATTCATCTCTGTCAAGCTATAATTGCCATAAGGCTACCAGCTTCATCAAACTGTCGACTTGCTTGGCTCCACTTGGATGGACTAGATTACTCCCACAATATCACAAAGGCCTGATTTGCAGCAGTGTTGCCGCTTGCTATGGACGAGAAGTAACCAGTCTTCGATCTGTGAAGACTGTCTAGCTTGATGAATGCAGATAATTTCGGCCAACGATCTTCAAAACAAAGGCTCAAGTTGTTTAACTAGATAGGAGTGAACCTCATTTTCAAAAGAGCTGAAGCAGATAAATGGTTTGGATCAGTAAAAGGTTGATCCCACTTGTACTTCCAACTGCCCAATTTTCCCACAATAAACCTATGCTATCTGCAGTGTGCTATTACCTTGAGCATGCACAGTAATTTGCAGTGCTGATACCACCGGGAATAGATCAATCTTGAACTTTCTGATGGCCTACAGAACTTTAGCTGAATATAAAACATAAAAAAAATCAGCCTTGGTGCACAAAGCTTCCCTACATGCGGGGTTCAGGGAAGGGACAGACCATAAAGGTCAATAAGTACACAGCCTTACCTTACACATTGACTTGACCACATGATCTGCAAGCCATTAGTATAACATCCGTACAATCTTTCTCATACATTTGCCGTATTACAATAGAATTTAAAATGAGAGATAATCCACCAAGTCTTATTATATAATACTTTGTTGTTTAACTAAGGTTCTATCGCACCATCCCTCATAAAAATCCATCACAAAAGTCAAGTTTCACCCAGGACATTTCTTATCACAATTTGGGGTATTATTGTACTAAGCTGTAAACACTATTTTCTTGCATGCCTTATTGTTAGATCATTGAATCCTTGGAAAATCAAAATATTAACTACCCCTTTGGCCCACACCAACTAATTGCAACTACCTGTAGTAAACTACTAGTATTAGCTGTTAGTTCCTTGAGAAATGAGAGCTATAATGCACTAGAAGCTTTGTTTTAGAAGCATAGACAAGGAAGAATAATTGTAAAACACTAGTGCTAACCAAAGCTTAAAGAGAAATAATAACATGAGAGATAATCTAGAAGTTGGAGAAATATTCCAACATGATCTAGAATTTTAACCCCTGATAGGAATCAGCTTATGGATATTTCCTATCCCAATACAAAAAAAAGTTTTCATGGAAATGGGGATTCACCTTTGCCATACTTCCTTGCTTTCTGATCTTTATGGTACTAAAAGGGCAGCCCTGGTACACGAAGGTTCTGCCTATGCAGGGTCAGGGAAAGGGGCGGACTACAAGGGCCTATAGTATGCAGCCTTACCTTGTATTTTTACAAGAGGCTGTTTCCCGCCTTGAACCTGCTATCTAAAGGTCACGTGACGACAACTTTTACCATTGTGCCAAGGCTCCCCTTCATCTTTATTGTACTATCCAATAAAATAATATGGCTTGGAAAGTTTACACACGCATATAACTCGGTACCCTTTTTGCAGTAATTGCTTTGGGTTAGCCACTAAACCGCTATTTGCGTTTGGGAGAAAAGGACTAATTTGGCTGTCTACCAGCATAGTTGAGCCCAAAAGAATTTTGTTTGAAGAAGGTGGATTTGTGATCAAACAAATCCTTGGTGCAAAAACTATAAATATCTGACTCTGTGCAGAGGGACGTGCCTGATGACTGGGTAGATAGATGCTAAACCATGTGAGCTAGCCCAGTCAAACAGCATATATCAACAGGATCTTATCAATTCCAATTTTTAGAGAGAAGCCATTTAGCAAGCCAACATGGGACCATGTTCCCTGATAGGCACGTTTTATCGAGTGAGATTTGTCTTTGCTTACTGGCTTTCCTGTCCTGTGGGGTTGCATATGAGGAACGGGCTCTCTGTTTGTTTCTCTTTTTTATGGTAGCAGAAGAAGAGCTGGGAATTATTGGGAGGCTAAAGTCCAGTTGGGACTCCTTCCAGTGATCCCTACAGTTCATCAACAACATGAGCTTGACATAGATGGTTTGGATCATTGGAAAGGACGGACCCTGCTTGCACATTGGCCGGCTAATAATTTCCAGGTGACCCTATAACAACTCCAAAAGAACGAACTGGTGTTTGCTCAGCTCCAGAGATTATATAATTGATTGGTCTCTCTCTCTCTCTCTCTCTCTCGTGATATTCATTTTTCTATTTCTATTCATGATGACATAGAGAAAAGAAGGGAGACATATTGGATCGTTGTGATTGGAAGCAAGAGTAGTCTTTGTGATGGATCATGGGCGGGATCGCCCTTCATGGGCTTTTACGTTGTTAACTCAGATTGCTTTCTGCTTTGCTCTCTACATGGCTTTCTACTATGGTAGTCCTCAGAGATCCAACAATAACACGAGGAGAGGTGTTGATCTATACTTTCTGAGTGTTAAAGGGGGGCAGAGACCTTCCAAGCGACAGACTCAACTTCTCAAACAGGTCAATTTCATGTTTTCAATCAATTAACAGTTGCTCTGATTTTCAGCCCTTCAAAAGTTTGCTTCTGGGTTATGCTTATTCAGTCTCTGTTTGCTGGTTTCTTTAAGGAAAACATCTTTGTAAGATAATTTATCCAAGGAACTTGGATCTCTATTTCTGTCCTTAGTCACATAATTCAAGTTTTTCAAGTTTCTTCTTTGTAGGTTGGAGCATAATTTTTTTTTTTGTCACTTCAGTTTTCCTCTGTTTTATGCTTGTGAGTTTGGTTTGTTGTTTATGTAACAGTTTCTGCACCAAAATTCTTATAGAGGAAGTATCTGATTCCTAGTTCGCCTCATGCTATTTGGTCTAGTTTTCTTTGAGGATTTGACTTGACTAGCTCCCAACTAATCTTTCTCGATGAAGATGGACAAGGTAGCAAAGATTCACAAGGTGAAGTTTGTGGTGGACATCAGCGAACTCGGGGAGGATGATCCACTTTACCAGAATGTAAGGTCTTCATCTAAGAAAAAGGAAAAATGAATGTTAATTTCCTTTTTGATGCATAATACCAAGCTGATAGCTGAGTATTTGGTCAGAGTTTCTAATGATTTATTCATTTAGTTAAATGAAACAGATTCCAGAACGAAGTGTTAAGAGACTTGAGCTATCTCTTTGCAGGGTACATTGCATTTCGCGTCGTTGAAGGTTCCCTGGTACATCATTTTGCAACAGTTTCCCTGATCTGCGTAATTTCCATTGCATGGACCCTTTTCGGTTTAGAGGAGATTTTCTTCTTACAGTTATTTTGCAATGTTTTGATTGAGATATCACGGGAAGCAACCTCAATTTCTTCTTCCAAACAATTGTCTGTCTGGTATGTCTGTAGGTATACTACCCGAACTTCGCAAGGACAGACAAAGGGATACTTCTCAAAGCAGATAGCATTACCACTTGGGCAGACATTAGATATCATTGGTGTAGATACAGGGCCATTTCATGTACGTTCTTGTCCCTGAACTCAAGTCTTTCAGCTTGAATTATAGGTTTTGTGTGTGAATATTCCTCACAATTTTCTTTGACAGCAAGCTCCTTGGAACTTGGTCTTTAGGTGAAATCATTCCCTGTTTGTTGGATTTCCTTTTAGGGGTCTAAGACTATTAAAATCTATTAAAAGGGATAAAATAATAATAAAAAAACTTTCACACAAATAATTTCATGTAAAACGAGTAAAATGAGTGGAGTCGGTAAAAAGTTGCAGCAGGTCAACCTTCAGATGTATGATCAAAACTGTGGAACATTTCCGAGATTTTTTCTTATATAAAGAAAGAACAAATATAAACTACTAGACATTCAATCTTCATCAAATTCATCTGAATTAATCTTCATACTTTTAGGGTGCATCCTGAGCAGATTATTGATCAATGAATCATGGACAGACTGACATTCACAAGAAAAGTTCCCTTTGCTTCAACGATTGGATGAGCAGTTCTTATGTTCTGTTTGACTTGGCACATGCAAACAGTGTCATGGAAGAATACTAACCATAAAGTACTTCGTTGGAAGTTTAAAGATAATTTCTCCTGTTATAATTGTATATTCAATCTGATTCTGAAAATTAATTGCTTCTTCGCATTTGCTCCTTCTTGAATGTTCCTCTATTACACATTGGAACTATTTGTCAGGACATGAAAACATAGTTTGATGAAAGAATACTAGCCATGAAATAATCTTCTTTGAAAGGTTCAAAAATAATTCTCCTCTTATATTGTATATTCGTTCTGATTCTGAAAATAAATTGCTTCTTTGCATTTGTTTATTCTTGAATGTTCCTCCATTACACATTGGAAATATCCGTCGGCAATGAATTTCTTTCATAGCAAATTTAATTCTGGTTATTAAAAGGAAATGTTGAAGGATCATTTGAGAATTAGCTACTCTGTTTTTGAAACAACTAGTTTGCAAAGAGGAAAAGTCCGAGCTTTTAAAATTAGCTGCACTCATTCTTATTTCGTATCAATTGATTAACATTTCAGGACTCTTTACATGTGGAACAGCCAAGTGAAACCGATAGCGATCAACTGCACTGGCTGATGAGGACATTATCAGCGACTGACAGTAAATGGTAAGCTGTGAGTAATTCATTCCACCATCCATTTAAAACTGTAAACCAGTTACTTTAAAATCTCAGCATTAACTAATCTGATTCTGCACCATTATTTCATCAACCAGGCTGGATTTCTTGAATCTCAGGTTCTTATAGCTGGATTTGAAATATTTATGCCTTAGTGCTGTTTGGGAAACTTGCTTTCTTTCTTTTTTTTTTTGGTTTTTCTTGAACTTTTCTATTTCACAAAGGAAAAAAATGTTTGATTTTCTTCTGTGAAATGGAAAGAGTTCAAGAAAAACATTAAAAAAGGTTTCTCAAACAGGCCCTTTTAATTACATCTTAATCATTCGGTTTCTCTATTTGGTTACATTTGGATTTCATTATTTTTCATTTACGTCTATCTACTCAATATATGTCTTTAATTTGATTCCTGAAACATTCAGATGCTAGTGCTCTAACCAGTCATCATTAAACTTGATGTCAGAAGATGATTGATCCACTTGTTGAAAGCGAAGTTTCTATGTTCTTTCTTGGTTCAGGTGCTCAGACTTGCCATATGTGTTTTAGTCTTACTCCTGTTAATTGCAAAACAAATGGGTAAGGTATATAACAGCAGGCCAAGAAGACAATGAGTATGAGTTTAATACCAAGCCACCACATCCGTCATGGATACTCCACAGTTATCCGAACTCTAGCTACCACATTAGGTTCCATGAGAAAAGATGACATCTTACCAACACAAGGTCAACATTAGCTCATCAAGAAATTTCCATCACCATAGTAAAAGGTTGTTTGTATGTATAGATATGTGACCGGAAAAGAAAGTAAGGAGAGGATCATTTTGCCCCTAGGCTCCACTCGGCTTAGGATGTTTTCCTCTTACAAGTGACTCTCAAGATGGACCTGATCCTAAAGCTTATATAGCCAGCCAGCTAAACCCTTGTGCTGGTAATATGATCTGCTGATTTCCTCCTTAACATGCTGGGTTTCATTCTTTGAAGAAACCTTCTCTCTAAGAAAAAATGCTAGTTCACTCCCTATGTTCTTGGTTTTTATTTGACTGATGCTGCGCCATCCTAAGTCTTACACCATATGCCATTGGTACTCGCCGCAGCCTTCAATCTTCCAGTACCCCTTTGCCTCCAAGTTGTGTTTATTCAATCTTTCCCCTTTGTTTGACATTCGGTGGATCAGTCCAGGTTAATTGTATATCCTGTTGCATGCTGGACTTCTAAGTTTATTTCTGAAGGGTTCAGCTCTACGGATGTTGGTCTCTGATATTTTGCTCGGTATTGGAAGAAACAAATAGTTGACTATTTGGAGCTTAGTGAAGAAATTTTGGTGCAGTTCCATCATGTCATTTGATGTGCTATGTTAGAAAGAAATTTCAAGATACTAGCCACATATCTGCAGCAGTATTGCATGTCCATATCCACAAGGATAATTTCACCATGGTAGAACCCGCATCCTGCTGACCACCTTAAGATAATCCTTGGTGGATATAGCTTAGAAATCAGCAACTGCTGTTGCCGAGGCCTCATTAGAGATTATGTCAAGTTAAGTTGGATTAATGTTCTGTCTGTTAGAGTCCAGATTCTAGTGAAGCAGGTTCTTAGGTATGCAACATAATTCTAGAACAGTCATTGGTCGGGTACTCCTAGTGCTTTCTTTGAAAATTTTCTGAAAGAACAGAGGAGATTTGGCACAGAACAAACTCATTTCCAACGGCAGTTCTCCAAAACCAAGATGCATTTGTTTCCTTTCCACGGGTTCACACAAACACTGCATAGATGGATGTTGGTCAATTCTTCATTCTTATTGTCCTTTTTTTTTTTTTTTTTGGTGGTTTATGCATCATTCCAGTTAATCTTTACCTCCTGTAATGCTTTCATTTCTGTAATAAACTTACTGTTTGGGAAAAAGGAAAAAGAAGTCCTGGAGTTTACTTTTTTCTTGGTTGTTAGATGGAACTCCGGTAGCAAATCAACTTATCATTTTGTTTTCCTCGAGCCAGGCGCGTAGTTGTTGGATATCATCCTCTGATAGTTTGTGCAGAGGAAAAGTATGAAGCAGAAGAAACAAAGTTTTACAAGCCTTTGCACCATATTTTCCTACAATATGGTGTGGTAAGACATTTATTGCTTTTAATTAGCGTAAATGAAAGTTTCATGAGTTCCCTAAAGGTACTAATGAGTTTCATATGTCCATGTACTCTTCTTCAGAATGCATATTTGAGTAAGCAGAGTTGTGTTGGTCATTATACTAGCAATGGAGGCATTGCATACATTGGAAACCCTGGTCATATGGATGAATACCAAAGAACTTCAGTAAATGGAAGTTCTAGCTTCATTGGGTGAGTTTGTATTGCCTTGTTTCAAAGGGATCATGAATTATGTTTCCTTTCTCACAAACAGTTTTAAATAGAACGTGCTTGTGTATTTTCAGAGAAATGCACAACGGATTCCTTCTGCATAGAGTCAGCCCCCTAGAGATTGTGGGTATCAGTTCTTTGACAAGCTTTTCATATTGAATATTATGCTACACTATCTAATCTGACTGATTGGATCTTTCTTCCTGTGCAGGTATCATACTACATTAACTCCGCTAGAGAAGTAGTTTTCAAGTCTAGACTTCATCAATGTGGAAAAGAGGTCATGTGAATTATCAGCTGAATCAATCAAGCTTTAAGCTCGCTATTGTTTACATCTTTCTTTCATACCTATGTAATCTCCATCATAAATGTCAATCTCTCTTGCGTTTTCTTTTGATTATTGTAAAGTGCCATTTGTGTCATTTGACTTATTCTTTTGCAAGTATTGCATGGAAGTTTGGTGATAACAGTCTTGGGAACTTCACTTGATTATTTTTATTTACTTCTAATTGATTGTAGCATTTGCTAGCTCTATTCTGATAAAGTGAAAACTTAAAAAGTCATTAAAAGCTAGATGCCCATTTGTGAACTCCTACCGGTATAGTACTTTTTGTTGGATCAAAGTGCACACTTTCACTTGGGATTAGGCCTAGCAATTCGGGTTGGCGGGTCATGTTCGTGTCGTGTCGAGACTAACCCATTATAGTATATGGGTTGACACGAACATGACCCGCTTAATAATCTTGTCAAGAACCTGTGACTTGAACATAACATGATTATTAAATGAGTTGACATGACACGACTCGTGTAACACGATCAAATGAATGTAAAATAACTAATATAGGACGGTTTTTGAAGAACTGTGTTATATTACTATAGTATTATAGGACTATTTTTTATGAACCGTAGTAATATAGGACTGGTTTTGAAGAACCATCCTATATTACTATAGTATTATAGGACTGTTTTTTATGAACCATCCTATATTACTATAGTAATATAGGTCACGTGTCAACATGAAGAATTAATAGGTCGCGTGTCAAACAGGTCAACACGACGGGTCAACATTAATTGACCCAAACATGACACAATTTTTTGCTTGTCATTTTCGAGTTGATCCGAAAATAACCCGAACACAATAAGACTCGACCCCAACTTGCTACATTCGTGTCGGGTTCGAGTCGTGTTATTGTGTCGTGTCATATTTTGCCACCCCTACTTGAGATAGTTCTTTAAGCTAGAAGCATGTAGGGAGGGTTGTACTCAACAACACAAACAGGAAGTATTGAAAAATGACCTTAAAATAACATCAAATGACACCTAAATGTGTGTCCTTGCTACGTGAAATGAGTGTTCCTACCATCTCCCTTTTCTTTTAATCAAAATGACAAGTAGATGTTTATGTGAAGGAGAGCTTTGGTGCAACGGTAAAAGTTGTCGCTATATGACCTTTAGGTCATGGGTTCAAGGCATGGAAACAGCCTCTTGCAAAAACAAGGTAAGGCTGCGTACTATAGGCCTTTGTGGTCCACCCCTTCCCCGGACCCTGCATAGGGGGGAGCTTCATATTTGGATCACCTCTAGAATGATTTCATGTTTATTTTTGGAAAGATTTGAGCTGTTCATGATGTATAACATATAGAAATTAGGTGAACCATCACCAATCAATGCATTTGGACAATCCTTAGTCAATTGTTTTGGGGTCTTTGAAAAGTTAAATAAAATGAATGGTTTTGATGTTTTACCTGAGAAACATAGGCTAAAATCATTGAATGATCATAAAATTTGATCTCTAACCTATCTAAGCCATTTCAAACATCTCGCAATCAATGAAAAAGACAGCATCTTCTTCTTTATACACTCATGAGCACCTCCTCCTCGCTCTCTGTAAAGTCGGTGCTGATATTAGAATGAATGGAATTTGTTGCGGCAAACAGAAGAGCCTTCTAAGCATCTACAGGGAAGAGAGGATGGAGACGAGCGTAGCAGAAAGTGAATCTAGCAACAAAGATTATTCTCGAAGGCGAAGAAGATGGAAGCAGAAGGTGATCATGAACAAGGGAAGAAAACTTTTTGTCAACAAGAAGAAAAGATCGAGGTGGTTATCAACAAACTACGTCAAACAAAGGCGATCTGGAAGAGGAAACTACCCAGAAAAGATAAGAAGATTGCAGATGCTCTAAAGACGAGGAGTGAAATGAAACTGCGAGATTGGATCATGGATCCTGTGATTTTTACAACTTTAAGCGACGAGTTCTCTGTAGAAGATTTCGGAAGAAATAAGCAGATTGGTCCTATGGCATCGACCTCAAAAGAAAGAGAGATTTCAGAAACCCAAAGGATCTGAAACAAAAAGAGGTGGATTTTCAAGATCTCAGAGATATGCTACATGCAAAAAGAAAGAAGGATTTTGGACTAGCAGCGTCGGGTTGCCAAACGAAGGAGAAACAATGCGACGATGATGAGCTTGCTTCGTTTGAAATCCTTCGATGAGATTCTGACCGGTGATCTGAAGGTAAAAATCATCAGTAAGTTCCCTACTCTTGAAATCCCACGCACACTTGTGGATGTTAACGTCGAAATCTTGTGAGAGGGTAGAGTAAATTAGAAATTTTTTCCGGGATTAGAACAAACTGGGGATGTAAAGGGCACGCTGACGTGTGAATATCCGAAAACAAGGGAGAAGTTTTTATCGATAAATGGTGGAAAAATCCAATCGCTCCTTTCAGAAGCATCAACAGTTGGTGTAGTAGTTTTTACGTCCCTTCCCGACTTTTTAAGGTTACTATCGAAGGATTCACACCCCGTGGATGGTTGATTGAAACATTAGAAAGAACTCGAGATTATTTTAGTGAATTTATTTCAACGAAAGCAACAGGTTTTTTTTGAGTCATCTAAGAAAGAACCAAAGAGAAGGGGAGCCTTGCCCCAATGGTAAAAGTTGTTGTCATTTCACCTTAAGGTCACGGGTTTTAAGGCGTGGAAATAGTCTCTTGTAAAAATATAAGATAAAGCTACATACTACAGGCCCTTGTGGTTCATCCCTTCCTCAAATCCTACATAGGCAGGAGCTTTGTGCACCGGGGCTGGCCTTTTTTAAGAAAGAACCAAAGAATGTAATATTTGGCTTC
Organism: Warburgia ugandensis; assembly: GCA_035236585.1. Lineage (NCBI taxonomy): Eukaryota > Viridiplantae > Streptophyta > Magnoliopsida > Canellales > Canellaceae > Warburgia > Warburgia ugandensis. The sequence goes on along the minus strand of CP141127.1, from coordinate 11,766,580 downwards.
TAATGTGAATGCAAGTGGACAAGTTCAATTGGGAGGGCAAGTATGAAACATTGTCCAACCTTAGGGGCAAGATGAATTATCTACCAAATTGTTATGGAATTGCTTTTGGATTAAAATCAACACTTAAACTAAAGTGAAAGTAAATAAAGATAACGAAGAGTAGTTTAGGAATTAGAATTCTACTAATCAAATTATACTAAGGTCTCTCATTACTCAAACTCGTGTATGAAAATAGAAACTCTTGGCTATAAGCCAGAACTTCTCTAGAGAAGGAATAAATAAGTTTATGGCATGGACCATCTTATTGGAACGAACCATCTACAACTATTCCATACACATGAATTGTCTAATTTTAACATAACCCATCCAGTTAATTAATCATTCCCACATTAAAAACCATTTCATGATCATCTTTTATAAACTAAAAGTATTAGAATTAAAGTGAATTAAAACATTAAAGTCATTCCTCTATAGAACCTCTAATCATGGAATTATCATACATCAAATTTCAAAACTAAAAACCTATAACATGAATGAGAAAACACTAGTACTCATCTTAGCTTCTTTCAATTCCTAAACTTTAAACTTTGGCCTTACATGATGGACAATTTAGGTAGCACAGTTTATAAAGTCTCTGTGGGTATTTTCCTTCTTCTCTTGGATGTTTCTTTTCTCTAGTTCTAGAAGCAATAGCAACAACCCCCAAAGGGGAGACATTTTTTGGCTTTTATAAGAGAGCTCGCTTCCTTTTACATGAAAAATATTGGATGACAAGTAGGAAACTCTTTTCAGTTATAAAAGACTTAGATAACAAACACTTCTAATTTATGTTTTCTTTTCTTCTTTTGATTCTTTCCATTTTCTTCTTAAAAACATCCCAAAAGTAAAACTACTAAAACATCCAAAGATAGTAAAAAATATGACTTTTTGACTAGTCAAAGCTTCCTTCTTATATTAGAAAAGCAGTAGTAAGAAGTAAACTTTCCTAATAAGGAAACAAAATGTCTCAAATTAGAAAGTGATAAATGCTTTTGCCATGAAAAGTCACTCTAAAGCTAGATCTCCATTTTCCAATTGATCATTCTTTTAATACACTTGAAACTCTTGATATGTACAGCTAAATTTGATCAACTGGCTAAAATTATTCCTAAAATAAAAGCACATAAATCATTCATTGTAAAGCCAAAACTCAAGCATCTCAAATAGTATATGAATTAATTCTATTTTCTAATAAACTAAACTACTTTGGTTCTATGTTGAATTATAAAATAAAGCAAAGAGACATAAATTAATGCATAAATAATATTCATAAGTATCCCTTGGCATAATTGAAGATAAAAGTTTATGTGAAGCAGAGAGATTTCTAGATTTATGTACTATCATAATGGATAGGGGATATGATCCAAAGATGATCCAAGTATGTGCAAAATCTTCTGCTGAAAACTTGTTGAAGAAGTTGAAGGGTCAGTTACCTAATAATGGCACGATAAAGTTGAATTGGTAATGAAGCTAGGGCTGAACTATAGTTTCAAAATTCCAAAGATGCCTTTTAATGCAAAGATAGACCTTCTAACCATTTCCAATCGGAACCCACCATTCCTTTAAGCGAGGAAAGCTTACATCTTATGCAATGTAACATCCTGGGGTTTTAACAGTCACAATATTGTCCGCTTTGGGGCGCCCATACACTCCTCACGGTTTTGTTATTCCCTAGTTTCCTAGGGAAAACGCGTTGTAACCATAAGAGTTCCCCAAACTCTTATAAATAGCCTAGTTTCCTCTCTCCAGGCAATGTGGGATTAACTCTCTGTCCCTCACCCTATCTTAGAAGCCTGCCAGCCTTCTCTTGGCCTGCCCTCATCGGCCCAGGGCTTCACATCTTTCCCTCTTAGGGAACACGCGCCCCCGCGTGATAGCCACGACCAGGTGCCCACGTGCGGCTAGCCACCACATCACGAGGGGAATTGGCTCTGATACCATTTATAACACCCCGGGGTTTCAACAGTCACAATATTGTCCGCTTTGGGAAGCCCATACACCCCTCACGGTTTTGTTCTTCCCTAGTTTCTTAGGAAAAACGCGTTGAAGTTTGCATGTACTAAAGGGCGCTGATCTCCCATCTTCGACTCTAATCAGGTAAGTTACATACTTTAACTTGTTAATTATCTTGTTTTTCAACTTACCCCTCACAGATCTGGGCTAGATCGGATCAAAATGGCCGTTGGATGGCCTATGGATTCAAAACCGTGGAGCATGGTTAGACCCATTGTGATCTTTGGACCCAAAACCTAGGAACGATGAAAACAGATAAAAAATCAGAGCTTCTAGGGCTTTGATCAAGCCAAAACAAGGTGGACGGCTTTGGTTCATTGTCCCCAATGGACAGTGCGCCCAAGACGCCCACCAGGATGCACAGACGCAGACGCGCGCATGCGGGTGCTCCGTCACACAATTGCGTATCGCACACGCGCGCGAGACGCTCTTGTGCGTTGTCCCAGACGTCCGAAATGCATTCGGTGTCCTGGGCACGTAGTGCTCTGGTGTAAGCCGGTGCAAACCGCACTGCCTGTGTAAGTCGGTGCACACTTTCTTACGCCTATAAATTAATATATTAATTTATGAAGTCTTTTCACAAAAAACTTGATTTTGGGAGCTATAGAGGTCTAAATCATGAGCAGAAACATCCGTTGCGATTGTATTAACGATGCAGACCTAGATTTAGCTTGAAAACCTACATTTAACTACTTTTAGATTAGTTAAATTATAAAATATTAATTAATAACTTAGAACCGATTGATCAAAAGGTGATCAGGCCTCAAGACTTGAACAATGAAATAAAGTATGATAATAAATAAGGGTTCTAAGGGGCATATTAGTGTGACTATTCTAGAAATTGATCTAGACCATTGGTCTCAACCAAATCTTGGGAAATTATTGATCTAAGGATGATCTGACCATCAGATTAAGGTATAAACGTTATATACATGCAAAAACGAACAGATGGACATGAGATGAGACTAAATTAAGAACCAAATCATTATTAGAGATCTTAAAGGATGATCTAATGGTTGGATCATCATAGATTCCATTATAATATAATAAATAACACGAAATAGTATTGTGGTATTGACAGGTACATCTGAACGTACAAGCTATGAAGATTATATGCTTGAGTTGGGTGATCTCATATTGAGGTAGGTGACGACATTTAATGTTTCGTTTTGATTTTAAAACCTTGTATTATCATGACATTATGATTGATTGTGATTAAATTACACTTATTATTAATCGATGATTTTGTGAGATTTAAAGTTTTATGTTATGATCGCTATTTGATTTCAATCATGTATTGAATGGATTATGACCGATGGTTTCATGAGATTGAGATTATCTACTTATGCACAATGAGAAAATTATTTTTTCTTATTACATCACTGAAACTGATGAGTTTTCATAAGAAGGGAAAGTGGAGGTTTGGTGGCTGGTCCTTTTAGAGGTTAATCCCAGGATGAGGGGCATGCCTTAGGGATTGCGAGCTACGAATGCTCTTAGTTTTTCGACATACATGATTTTCGTGTTTTGTGTTTTATGACGGGTGCTCTCACCCGGTGGATATCATGCTAGGAGGGAGAGGGCCAGCAACCCACCCTCTAAGATTTGTGATGTGATATGATTGTGATATGATAGACAACTGCCCGTTGATGGCTTTCGGCAGGGGTTGGTAACATAGATAGTCCATACTACCGGTCTAGGCCTTTCCATGGGGACGAACGTTAAGTCTTCCGTTATGGTGTCGACGGGGAGCGGCGGTGGTTGAGACCATAGAGGGTTGCCACTGCGGCATGACGATCCATACTCTTATTCTATGTGCTTGCATGATGAGCATGGAGATGTGATGGTATGCCTGGGTGTGACGACACTCAGAGGTTTGATATGAGTACTCATGATCTGTGATACGAGTGTATGGGACACTCATGGGACCCATGTACCTTAGGGTGTCCTATTATTATTTAATGCTCATTTACATAAGATTATATCATGTTTTAAATTCATGAGGTGAGATGCATGTTTTATCGTATATGATATTTTGAGATTTTATTAGCATTGCTTAAAATAATTATATTCTTGCAGAAAATTGCTTTACTCATTGTATCAATGTGATTATTTGATTTTATTCCATTGATATACATTAAATGTCTATGTACCTACCAAGCATTGCTTGCTGAAGCATTGCGTTATTGTTGCAATGCCTCAGATATTAAAGAAAGACAGGACATATGAGGAGTTAAAAGAACAGTGATCGAGAAGTCTCATTTAGAGGTATGTTCTAATTTCACATGGACTGTGTATGTATATATATGTTATTAGACTTGATTATATTGTTATGGGAATGCGGCTGATGACTGGATGATCCTAAAATAGTAAATCTATTTTAAACATGTTTACTTGGAAAAAAAAAATCTTGTTTTGCGTCAATGGTTGACCTCAGGATTTTTCTAAAAATGAAATTCAATTGAAATTGTTTTTCACTGTTTTGGTTTTTTTTATAAAATTGTGGCCCCACCTTTTGAAAAGTTTTATATATATAAAAAAAAGTATTGAAAAACCTAGGTTGTTACATGCAAAGGCCATGTTTTATCCATCATTTGGTGAAAGGACCCCAATTTTCGAGAACTCTACTAGAACAAACGATTTCTTGCAAGAAAAACCATGCAAAAGGAAAAAAGAACTGTGCTCATGGAGGGAGGTGATGAGCAATGGGCAGAAGCTGGGTTCCTAGATGACGACAGCTCTCACTTTGATCAGGTGACTCCATGTAACTCTCAGTCCTCAGATAATTCAAACAGCAAGGACCCAAGCCATCAGACTAATTTTCCATTGGGGATCATGAAGCTATCGAATGTTACAAGGGAGCAGACGTTAAAGATACCCAAGGGCACTGTGGAAATCATAGGCACGATTCTAGTTGTAGTGATGGAAGTAGGAGTGATCCTCAGCACAAAGAAGATGTTGGTAGGTGTGTTGTTGGGGATGCACAGCTCTGATCCCACTTGTTTAGGATAGCTCTGATACCACTATGTTGGGGATTTACAGTTCCTGCCTAAGATCGAACACACACAAAGAATAGGAGAGACAGAGTTTTACGTGGTTCAGCTAAATGGCCTACATCCATGGGAGAAAATTCTATTTCATCTGATCAGATTACATATCTCCCACTCTCATCTCTCACTTACAAGTGTACTGTATTTATAGGGTATACAGTGATTTGAATGTCAAATTTGATGGCAGTATAGTCTTCATTTACTAGCCGTCAGTGTTAAAATTCTTGAGTCGCGATGCAGTGCCGACGTTCTAGAATGTCAGTTGTTATTTACTCACATGGGTATAGACCATAGCGAGTCCACCCCAACAATCTCCCCCTCCATGCTCATGGGAGGAGAATGCACTAAAAGACATTGCTACAATGTTTAGCTTCCCCACATTTTTCATAGAGCTTCAATTCAACTTACTCTTTAATAGTTGTCTACGCTCTCTAGCAGCTCCATCAACTGTCTGCCCGTATCTACAACTTTTCCTTGAAGGTTGCTGCTATCCTTGCTCAAGACTCTCTACCGAGTCTAAGTGCTTATCAGTCATCGAGTGTACCATAAGCACTTAGAAGTTTGTCCACGTAGAAGCCTGCCACCTAAAAGCATGTCAGTGCCTCGCACCTGCCCTTGTTGGTCACCCTTTTTAGGTGCTTATAAATATCACTTGGAGTGATCATGTTCACTCGGAATGGTCACTGGGTCGGCTCGAAATGGTCACCGAGTCCACTCAGAATTGCAGCCACCTTTCACTAAGTCATCTCACCATTATTCACCGAGTTATTCAACTACTGTTCCTAAGTCAACCCACTCATAGTAGTCATTGTGTTTACTTTATGCACTTATTCAGTAAGTCAACTCCTAGCTGTTGTCAGACCACTCACCAACTGTCACCAAGTCAACTCACCATTTTTCTAGTTTTCCTGAACAGAAGTGTCATTATCAATTTCTTGGGGTGCTTTATTGGTACTATTACAACTCAGTACTGTTGTAACTCACACTGTTTGCACCTGTTCATGTTGCAACTATGTACTGTTGTGACTCGTACTGTTTCAACTCAAACTATAGCGTATTGTAGCACTGACATTATTGACTATAGCAATTTACTGCAGCCAACATACTGTAGCAGAAATCATTATAATTCATTGTATCATCCTAGCACCAGCGCTGTGTATCACTGTAGCACCAATTGATTTTTAAAAATTTTTTGTTCTCACTTTACATTTTGTCTTTTACTTTTTACCTTTGGTGCATTTGTCTCTTTCCTTCCTTCCTGTCAATGTCTTGTTACATCGGTTTTGTTGCTGACTAATTGGCGTAGGAACCCAACTTTCAATCTTCACTGCCCTGCCGGATTTTGCAAACCCCAATTCTACTTCTCCAGCACCTCCATGAAGAGCTTTGGCGGGAACCACTATGAAAGCAACATTTTGCACATTTGCAGGCTTTGTCTTAGTAGAGGAATTTTTCCTGGCTTCCAGAAATTCTACATCTTTCTCCACCACGGAGGATTTTTGTTTCCTCGTTTGAGAATTCGGATCCACTATGCAGAAGTTGTGTGGTTATTGGTTCAGATCTACTCTCCGGAACCCTACCAACCAACAGAGGTTTTATAACGCTGGATCTGCACCCCATATCTTTGTCCTTCGTTGGACGTTTTTCATTGCCGGATCCAATACCCAGATCGATGGTTGTTTTGGGTTGTCGCGGGTGCCGCAGTTCGCCAAATCTTTATATTTCCACGACCATCGACAAATCGTGGGAAGGGTGAATCTGTAGAAATTGTGCTACTTCTTTTCATCATTGGAGATAAAAAAAAATGCCAAATGCTGCTAAGGCACCAAAGAATGCAGCGTGCGGAGTGGTTTGCAGCCCCACTCATAAATTGAAGCTCGTGCAACAATAGTAACAGATCTTGCAGCAACACTATTGGGCGCAAAAGCCACCTGAACTTCAACGGTTGTCGCAAGATTCAATCTCGGAACAGCAGAAAATATAGTTAGAATAGGCCTCATTGAGAGATTAATCAATGGTGACCTTGCCAGGAAAATGAAACACTGAAGCTAATTTGAAGGCCTAGCAGCACATGGAGGAATCATCAAAAAGATGGTTCCAGTGGCAACAGCTTAGGATTCGTAGTGACAAGCCTTCCTCCACCGCTCAATCCACTCATAGCCCACATATGCAACATCCACTGAGAAGACCCAGTTGCTGAAGTTGCTTGCGTCGGGATTTTTAGTGTCTCGTCCCCTGAAGTTGCGACTGTCGAGACGGTACCATTACCGATGGCAGCGATATAGCCTGTTCTTATTGTTTAAGGAACCAACGGATAGTTCCCTGTTGGATTTGTGGCCTATTTCTCGAGTAAGTTGGAAGATCCTAGTCCTCCAAGCGATAGGCATACGAATACTACGGCCATGGCCTTCTACCTCCGTGTGACGATCTTTGCTTGCTCTTCTTTTACTGGCGATTGGGGTTCTTGCATTGAGGCAGCCACCTGATCTCCACCTTTCTATCGATCGGTTTCACAATTGACAGAACTCTAGCGATCTAGTTGTATTCGATCAACCTTGCTCTGATAAACGATCTGTTTAGAACCCTGCTCTAATACCACTTATTGTTGAAGATGCGTAGCCCTGATCCCACTTGTTTAGGATAGCTCAGATACCACTAGATCAGACACACATACAGAATAGGAGAGACAGAGTTTTACTTGGTTCGGCAAATGCCCTACGTCCACGGGAGAAAATTCTATTTCATCTGATCAGATTACATATCTCCCACTCTCATCTCTCACTTACAAATGTACTCTATTTATAGGGTATACAGTGATTTGAATGTCAAATTTGATGGCAATATAGTCTTCGTTTACCAGCTGTCAGTATTAAAATTCTTGAGTCACAGTGCCGTGCTGATGTTCTAGAATGTCGGTTGTTATTTACTCACATGGGCATGAACCATAGCGGGTCCACCCCAACAAGGTGAAGCGTAGTCTCATCACTTAACCAACCATGATATTCTTAAGCTAGAATGTAAGACAGTTGGGCGAAGCCAGGAAGAAGAGCCAGTCTGCCAGATAATACATGAGCAAAGACCTTGGTTACTCTCTACGGGAAACAGAGAGGAATGAGCAAAAATTCGATGCTAACACTATTGGCATAGGAAAAGATTTCGATGGATTCAGCGTGATTCCATTGGGGCTTCAGGCGAAGTTTTGTTGGTTTGGAAGTCGACAAAATTCGAAGTTCTTGAATCATCAGTTGGAATCCATAGTCTGGCCAGAAATTTCCAAATCATATCTAATAGTAACATTGGTGCAATTTCTGCAGTATATGGACCAGCAGATGACGGGGAGAAAGAGGGGCAATGGAGAGAAATCTATATTATCTCTCAAAGATGGCCAGGCGCTTGGTGTTGAGGACACTAATAAGTTTTACCATCCATTTGCCAACTAAAGCAAGATATTGTAGGATGTTTTTTGGACCATGAATTATCCAAGTCATGTCCACCGGTATGAAGTGTCTTGGATCTTCAAAAATTTAGCCTCACATGGGGAAAAAGTAGGCTCCAGCATTTGGTCTGGACCACGATAGGATTTCTCTCTCTCTCTCTCTCTTCGGGACGAAAGATATGGAAAAGACAAATGTTATCAGACTGATGCTTGGACCATGCCTGCGTAGGTGTTACCCATGGATGATCTGATTCATGCAGCTTGTTTGTTCTCCCTTACTTAAGGCTACCTTCAAATGTTCATTTCTGTGATGCTTTTAGCTACTAGGTTTTTCAGTTAAAAATCCAATGATCATGGTTTAAAACCCAAAATGACAGCTAAAATCTTGACATCAACTGTGAATTTTGTGTCTAGCCGATCTAAGACATTCCGAACGAGATGAATGCAAAGGTGGGGTCTAGATGGTTGACAGTAGAGGGAAGGCTCGGTTCTAAGGTGATCCAAATCGTTCATCTTTTGTGTTTGTTGCATTAAGTGGTTTTAGGTCTTGATTGTCTCATCGTAAACTGGATGGAAATTTCTGGATATAAAAGACGGATCAAAATGTTCATCAGTACAGCCCCAATGTTCATCAGTACAGCCCCAGTGCATGGAGCTCTCGCATATGCAGGGTCTGGGGTACAGGCAGACCACAAGGGTTAATAGTATGCAGTCTCACCTTGCATTTTTACAAGAGGCTGTTTTCACGCCTTGAACCCGTAACTTTCAAATCACACGACGACAACTCTACCGTTATGCCAAGTTGCCGTTGCCACTAGACAACACCTAAGCAACCACTTTTGAGAGAGACGCTTTTTCAGAATGAGCCCCATATCAATGATCCATACTGTCCATCTTACTGGGCACACTTTGGTTCACTAATGGCTTGAAAATCTTGTCAGTGGTTCTTATTCTAAACCTAGTATTTTCACCATTAACGTTCATTTACCAAAACCCATTTGTTGGATGGTTGGGATTTCAAATACACATGACATTTGGGGATAGAGATCTAACATGTTTGCTCTCATATGGACGGTGGAAATCAATTTGAAAATAGAACTTCGAGTTCCCAAAAGTAAAGGTGGCCAGCCTGTGTGTGGTAGGGACTCGTTACGTTGGACTGCATTTTCTTGTGCCTGTGCGTGTGGTAATTGGGCCAAATGCCACTGGAAGCAAAGCTTCAACATTTCTGAAAGATTCCAAAGGGGAAAAAACTTACAAGGACAAAAAGGCAAGAAAGAAAGGGTCAGCAGAAGGCCCAAGAAGACAGAAAGTCCCCTACAGTTGGAAGAATAATTGTACGTTTAGCCTGCTCATCAAGTTTATGAACAAGCCCCAGGGAGGCTCTCTGTCACTTGGCCCATGATTTCTCTTTTAAAAATGCTACAGCCCTTCTTTCTTTTTAATAAAGATGAGGGGCAGCAACCTTCCATCTGCCACGTTATCTTATCAAATGTGCTATTACGCTGCATACTATAGACCTTTAGTAGTCTGGCTCTATCCCAGACTGCATATGCGGGAGCTTCATGCACCGGGCTACCCTTCTTTATAGTTAATATCGTAGAGGGTTAAAATACAGAGAGAAGTAGAGCTGGCAACAGACCTTCCCCCAAGTAGTCTAGGACGGGATAAATGCAAGATCTTTAGGTGTATATCTTACAAAAAACGGCCCACACTGACTTCAGTCAAGATTTGGAAGTTCCTTGATGACAAAGGACCTGGCTCATGTGGCTTTTAGCATTTGAATTTAGATTACTCGGTTGGCTCACTGCCACTCAGATCTACTAAAAAATCACTTCAGTACAGTGTCAACGACAACTATAGAAGGAAGCGCTGGCAAAGCAGAGATTCAAATGAGAATAACCAACATGAAACTACACTTCCATGGCACACATTCATTAGTGGTAGCTCAAAGAAGACATACAACTGAGCAACACCATGACCAGACACAGAGCCACATTTATAGCATTTCTTGTCTGGCCACTAGGCTGAGATGTAGGCGGTGCAGCAACAGGTGCCCCTTCCGTGGTGGTGACTTTGGCGACCGGCGGCAATGGTGGGTCGATAACATCGGCAGCAGTAAGGGCCGGTTCTGGTGGTTGAGAAGGGGGTAGTGCTTCTGGAGGTGCCAGTGATAGCAGAGCACCTGGTTGAACTGGCAAGATTGAGTAGGGACTATTATCTGGGTTGAAACATGGGCTTCCTGCAGAAATCAGACGTACCATATCAATTATTATATGAATCCTTGTATATGTTCATGGATATATCTAAGGGAGAAATCTGACTACTTTGCTGAAATGGTTGGCTGTATATCGTGGACAATAGCAACTAATTTAATTGTCTCCTCAAATGAAAGAACACTTGAACATGGGGATCAATACTGTGACGTAAGGCACTACTAGAAGTTGCCTCTATCTTCCAGAAATGATATCTCAGAACTTACTACATCAAGCTTAATAACGAATGATTTAGACTAGCCAACTCTGTTTCGTAGCATCGAGAATACTTAGTTGTAGTTGGAACAGAAGTGCCATTTTGTTAAGTTGTTTATTAGTAAGACATAAGGGGACACAGAAGGGGAGCCTTGGCGCAATGGTAAAAGTTGTCGTCATATGACCTTGAGGTCACGGGTTCAAGGCGTGGAAACAGCCTCTTGCAAAATGCAAGGTAAGGCTGTGTACTTTAGGCACTTGTGGTCCGCCCCTTCCCCAAACCCCGCATAGGCGGGAGCTTCGTGCACCGGGACTGCCCTTTTTACATATAGGGACACTAAGAAGGGGAGCCTTGGCGCATTGGTAGAGTTGTTATCGTGTGACTTTGAGGTCACGGGTTCAATGCTTGAAAACAGCCTCTTATAAAAATGCAAGGCTGCATATTGTAGACCCTTTTGGTCCTCCCCTTCCCCAGGCCCCTCATATGTGGGAGCTTTATGCAGCAGGCTGCTCTTTTACATAGGGAACACTAAAGTGCCAAGAACAATCTCTTGATCTTTCTCTTTGTGGAAGTTTTTTCCTTATCTTTTTCAGGTTTTCCCCTTCTTTAGTAAAGCTTCCTTGCATTACCAGAAAGAAAACAGTATCTATATGCATGTATGCATCAATCTATTCTTTTATCCATGTATAGGAGTATAAAAGTGGGGATTACTTACTGAAATATGCACTTGCAGTCCCTGGGTATTCTGTCACAACCCCTTCAACTCCTATTCCTTGAATGTAAGTGGCGAGCTCCACCATTGGATCAGCAAAGAAGTCAAATGCTAGTGTCATGAATTCATTCCTCATTACTGAAGCATAGACAGAGATGTTTGCAGCATGCATCTTTTTGACAATATCAGTGGCATTGGTGAGGAAGGACTGTGAAGAAGCTGTAATGGAAGCTTTTGGGATGTTAACCGCATCCGCAAACTGCTTAATTTCCTCTACGATTGGCTTAGAAGCACTGCTGACAATCTCGTTGATCAGGAGTACTAGCTTGTAACTGGGAAATTTTTTGAACAAGGAAAGAACTGCACTATCATCAGACTGAATCAAGACCTGCTGAGCGGTCCCCTTGCCATAACCAGCCTTGCTCAAGGCATCAATGACAGCATCAGTCACACTGAGTCCCTTCTTGGATGCTAGGTAGGGAGCATTCTGCAACAGGGAACATATGAATTGGGTCTTGATATATGATAATAGGCCTATGGTACTGCTTAGCCATTTGAAAGCTTAACATGGTACAGACTGTAAGAGCAAAGAAAAACTATTATTATGACATAAAGTTGAGCTTTCCTTTGTCTTCTCAGATCTAGCTTTCTGTGATTCTGGACTCATATGCCTCGTAGCATTTTTATCAAGTCACCCATCAGGCATAGCTTTAAATTTTTAATGCCACTGAGGGAATCTTGGCACAATTACTACAGGTTTATTAATCTCGGAAGGAAAGCTTCTCATCTCTTCCAACATTCTCTAAAATTTCTAATGCCAATAAAACATCCAAAGTAAGAAAGGAACTTTTTATTTCTTGTACTATTCTACACAAGACGTCCAGTAAACTGCTTATGTTATGACCTCTACTGAAATTACACTCACCTGTATATTGATCAGGACCCCTGGAACAGCCTTATCTTTTGCAAACTCTAGGAAGTCAGAGAGTGCAATGAATTTTCCCTGATTCTTGACTGCTGGGTTTCTTGCCAAGCCAGCCTCTGGTACAGGACTTACAAGTGAAGCTGAGAAAAATTAACATTCAAGATGAGTAGTGTTTTCTCAGAGTAATCATGAAAGAACTTGGGACCTACTAATCATGACCAGTTCGCAGCTAACCATTTTTCTGACAATGATGGGATCAGGCCCATCAATGGCCTTAGGTACATGCAAAATAGACATATATGTCCATCAAATATTGCAGATAAAAGTAAAAAAAAAAAATTCCAGTCAAAACGCAGGCAATATTATATAATGCCTCTTTAATAAGGGCAGCCCAGTACATGAAGCTCCTGCATATGAGGGTCTGGAAAAGGAGCAGACCACAAATGGTCTATAGTACACAGTCTCAAAACCTGTGATCTCCAGTCACACGGTGACAAATCTACCGTTGCACCAAGGCTCCCCTTCATATAATGCTTCTTGTTGATTCTTCATATTATTAGATAAGGATAAACCTCAGTAGTGAAAAGTTACTTTATATTATATTTAGATCCAATTCTAAGAGAAGATGCTAACTAGAGTCATGCGCTACTAATATCATCATCATCAAAGCCTTATCCCAATTACGGGTCAGCTTCATGGGTTACTAAATATAGAGGAGCTAAATACATACAGAGAGAAGGAGATATACTATAACAAGCAAGGGACTTCATGAGAAGCAGTTTTAGAAAATGGGAAAAATAATGCATTTTCATTTTATTTACTCCAACTTCTCTCATCTTGATTTCCTGAAAAGCATACTTGGGCTTCTTCATTCTCCTTATCCAACACAGACCCCAGGATCACACGGAAAAAGAAAAGAAGTGAAGAAACATAATTATTTGTCTAAAAGCATAACAAAACAGTAGCTAAAGGAGTAAAACAACCTCTTAAATTGGAAACTAGGACCAGCATATTATCCAACCAAAATCGGCTGTTCAGCTTAACCTTTTAATCCCTTGTTGGTAGAAAGGCACAGTACTACTGGTGTTTCTAGAATTCCATTATTGAGATCCAAATATGAAAGACTCTAAAACATCTTTTGGATGAGAGGAAGGAAACAAAAACGGCTGGATCTAATTGGAATCATATTCTGCCATAATCTCTGCCTCACATCGCTTATTTCTTCAGTTGGCATATCAAACTTTATATTCTTTAACCCAATAAGCAGCTATGTCAGTCTCCATGAAACACATGAAAAGAAAATTTATATGAGAGACTTACGCTGCAAGCTTTGAATCTCATTCCATGTTAGGTCAAATGAGAAAATCCCAGCATTCTTTTGTATCTCAGGCACTATTGTAGATCGGGACATGAATGTAGGCATTGCCGTTGTATCACTCATAAGGTCTGCTGAATTCAAGCACAAGGCCACTCCATCTTTCGTCATTTGAACTGAGCAGTCAATTATGTCAGCGCCATCTTCTGCTGCTTGTTGATAAGCCAGATCAGTGGAACCAGCAAAGATCCCACTTGCACCGTTGTGTGTTATAATCAAAGGTTTTCCTACATAAGCACCTCATGATTTACATTTTCTTTTGTGGAATAACCAACTACTGTGGACATAAAGTAGAGAAGGCACCAAGTTACCTTTGGTAGGGGTACTTTTGTTCTTGTTATGTGACAAACAAGCTGCATCAAACAAGGAACAGTTACTGAAAATTATTACCAACTAAACGTAGTGATTCTCCTTAAGTAACAAATGTGCTAATCTAATAAAACAGGAAGAAAAAATGAGAAGAAAATAGGCTGAACAAGGGTAAAAGAGGTAAGCAAAACATAGCTCTTGAGTGATAAGACACCAAAATGACAAAAGACCATAATAAAGTGTCTTCCATGGAAAGAAATCCATAACAAGAATATATGAAAACCTTGTAACGAGTCTTAAGTTTGCAGTTAAAGAGAAAAACACCAAAACAGTGGTTCAAGTTTTCCCATAAGGAGTTGTTTGCTGCAAATTTGGTTATACGAGATAAAGAAGCTTGTTGCTAGTATAGTCATGTATTTCTACCCTTGATATACTCGCCACCTTAAAATACAACAGCTAAGAGAAATACAAACTTTTACTTGCAAACTTTAGAGGTTGTTGACAACTGAAAAACTCTCTTACCTATGGCTTCAGATGCAGTAGAAGGGAAGTCCGTGAGGAAACCATCCACAGACAAACCATCATCATCAATGAACTGCAAGTATTCAGCTGTGGGATCATAACTGTAGTTAAAGCTAGCTGGGTAATCGTTTGCAAAATCAGATGCAAAAACTTCAAGTCCTTGTTTGTGAGCATCCACCACAAGAGTAGTATGAGGGTTTAGATATTGGTTAGAACTAACAGGCAATATGTAGTCCTTGGGAACAAGAATTCCAGAAGCATATGTCTTGATTGATGCCAAATCTTTCAAAATTGAACCATATGTTTTCTTGGTTGTAGGTTCCACAGCATCAGAATCCAGGAACCTGAAGACAAGCTTTGTCTTGCCTGTACTCTTTCCCTTGAGATTCTTTAGAAAACCAATCTCTGGAGAAGATATATAATCAACACGCCTAATCTCCTTTATGAATGCTACGACATCCAGATCATGCTCCTTGTAGAACATATCATACTGCAATTGGAAATTCAGAAAACATCATTGCCATGGCAATTTATTGGAAGAGTCAAGTAACAGTGGTGTGAATTTTCAAGTTCAACTAACAGTGACTACAGAGGTTAGCTGGGTCCAACTGCCAATAATCTGAAAATAACACATTTCAAAATGGGTTTATGAACTTCCTTAACAATTTTTGCATATTCATCCATTTGGTTGATGAACATTGAATACAAGGAAGACAATATTCAAGCAGATACTGTGAGCTTTTGAGAAATGTTAACCTGGCACAAATGCCTTTCAGTGACAGAATTCCTCATTCTTTTCTAGCATCCACACCCTGAATTTCAAGCAAAAGTCTTTATATACCCAAGTTGGCGATCAAATTTACTCTTTGGTCCTTGGTACTGAACCTCTCAAATAAGGTAAAGTAACAGAGAAAAGTTTTCCATCCATCATAGAAGGTGGACTTGCATATATAAATAGATACCTGTACATTCAGCCAAAACTGAGGGGGTTTAAGGCCTTGCACATCTTCAACCATCGATATTGGCAGGGAACCATCAAACAAACTTGGGCGGGAAAAGATATTCTGTGTCACTGTTGAGAGAGAGTGTAAAAGTGAAGATAGTCATTCTACAATCAAAATTATACAACAGATGATTTTTACAAAATGATACAAGAGATGCATCTTTTACCACGAGTCTAATCAGTTTAGAAAACTTACATGTGACCTTGTCAAATAACTGATTAGCAGTGAAGTCAACAGAAAACCAGCCACGAACAGATTCTCCATTGACAGAATATGTTTTGTAACCTTTTGGATAGACAACTGCTATGTTTGTGGAGTTGTCAAGCCTCAGATCTGACTTGCATATCCCACTACCATCTTTTGTCAATTGTAAATCGCAGAACACAATAACATCAGGTAAGCTTGTTGATAATGCAAATTCGTAGGCAAACTGACTAGAATCAGGAAATAGCCCTGAATATCCACCACGTGCAATTACTACTGGTGCGTCACCTGATTTATACATAGAGTAAGTGTTAAACACAAAGCAGAATCACAACATCCTGATAGCAAGATTAAATTGCATTCACTATTGCTCTCATGAAATACTCATAAAGAGAGAGAGGAGGCGGCAGGATTGATAAAAAAACAGACAAGAGCAACTCTGTGTAGCTTTAATTTGACAAGTTTACAAAGGAAAAGTATAAGTGTACCTACTGAGGAGTTCAATGTCATCATATTCACGAATTCCCTTCGGTACATTAATATATAAGAAAAAAGACATCCACAGTTTTTAGGCAGTAGCAGAAGAAGCAAGTCAAGCATTGATGTGGAGAGTTTCTAAGCAGTGGTCAATCTGCTTCTGCGCCACACAAATATTAACCAGAGCTGCCTTTGTTTTTAACCTCTAAACTACATTATATGTTAATTGTATCCCAATTTTCCATGGTGAACAAGTGTTTAGACTACAAGCAAGTTTTATTACATTCTAACAGAGCATTAGAGATTTTGTCTTTTGTAAATCGTTTTCTTTGTTTAACCACAGCTGGCTTTGGCCAGGGATTACCTAGGAGACTGTGCGATTTGCTTTGTAATTCTTCGCTTGTAACAATAAAAGAGAGAGAGAGAGAATACCCATGTTCCACATAAATTTGGATGTTGAAGAAATCGTGATTACAATGATGCACAGAAACAAGTACAGGATGAATATAATCACCCAAAAAAAGGGAAAAGACCAGGAATACCACTAAGTGTCCGCCACTTTTGTGCAGATTTCTGAGCCAGCACTCCTTGGAGCAAAAAGAGAAGAAAGATTAAATGCCTCATCGGCTTGCCGCAGTCAAAATCTCACCTGCAAGGCGATTAAGAATTGAAGAATATACAGGAGCCAAAAGGATAAAAATGATGAAGGAAAACAATAAACATGTCAATCCACATGAACCCCACAATACACAAATTTTACCCAACCGTTTTCATGGAACCCATTTGGATCCATATTTTTCTAAAACTTTTCTCAGTGCATTAAGATTGAAAAAGCTGAAGCAGAAAACAGGAAAAAATGAAGAAAAAATGGAGAAAAGCATGATCGATAGCAGAAGATATTACCTGAATTTGTGGCGAGGAGCATTCCCCTTTCCAGTTTCAAGAAACCGTCAAAGGGAATGGAAAGTTATGGGAAGGAGAGGACATTAATCTCTGTGTGCAATAACAGAAGAGCAAAGATTTATTGGGTCTGCATGCCTTCCACTCTAAACTCTGTTCAACGGCTTAACGGTTTTCTGAATTAAACAGGGGGTGTTGCCTAAAATTGTCCCCGGAACATTTTGCTCGGACGATTTTGCCCCTCTTCCCGCGTTGCAAGCAACGGCCACTACCCAATCAACCGATGCTGCCGCCGCGTTTCAGTTGTCCCGATTTATTTTGATTTTTGGGAGGTCTACTTATTGAAAGTTGGATCAATCATCTTGGTCATCTCAACCGTTCATATCTTTCAGGCCCCTACCGCCTACTAGTGAAATATCCAAATCATTCACCGGCCGACAGCTCCGTACACGAAACTCATGCATATGCATGATTTGAGAAAAGTGCATGCTACAAAATTTAACAGTATTTAATCTTATTTTATATTTTTGCAAGAGGCTATTTCACAACTTATGACCTCAAGATAATGCAACAACTCGGCCCTTGTGCCAAGAGTTGTCGTCATGGTCATGGTCATGCTCATAAATCTAATCCATCTCCCAATTAGTGTAGGCCCCGCCATTTGTGTTGATCGGGAACAGATCTAATCTATCAGATGAGAGTTTTGGTGAATGAAACATCACCATACCATGCTTGTATCGTTGAACTATCAAAAGCTGGGTCCACTATCAATGGGCTATGCGCTTGAACTTGTCCAAATTTTCACCTTCTAGTGTGTTCTTATTAGCCGTTTAGTACAATGGTAAGGTTATCGTCGTATGGCTTTGAAGTTATGATTTAAAATGAGAAAATAACTTCTTATAAAAATGCACGACAAACTGAGTACTATATACTCTTGTAGTTAATTCTTTTTTCGACCAGCTTTGTGTCGTAAGACTGCCTTTTCGTATTTCGTTTTTTTTTCTTCTAATATTTAAATAAACAAAATATAATAATAATAAACAAAATAAAGGGAAAAAAGGTTGAAAATCCTAAAGAGAGAAGCAGGCAGGGGAGTACAGAAGAGTGTCTAAGAGTTTGCTCTCTCCTTAGTCTGAGGCTGTGTTGGGTTTGCAGAGAAGGAAGGTTTCTAAGGGTGGTTGCCCCTCTCTGTAAATTGTCCTCATCTAGCCGACGATTCTCAAACATATACGAATCAACAGCCCTTTCTCTCTCTCTTTCTCGCTTTCTTCTTATATTTACATTGGCGATGATGATTCAAACTGGTTTCTGCTTTCCATTCTCGGCCATGTCTTTTCTCATGGCTTGGCAACTTGGAGGCCTTTGGGCAACCGTTGCAGCCATGGCTGTAGGCTGTACATGTCTGAAAAAAGATGAATCTGAGCTCCTCCCACCATTCTTTGTCCTTTTTTTTTTTTCCTAGTTTTATAGAAAGTCAATATTCATTTCTGTTATTTATACAGGTAAGGGGCAGTCTGTGTCTGTGATTACTGCCTGGATTCACAGAGTGTGACAAAGAACACAGGAAAATGCATGCGCGTTTGATTACTAGGGTTTTGTTTTCTAGGGTTTCTAATTCATGTTCTTGGAGCATATGTTTTTTTTCCTTCATTTGCGAAAGATGGATTTGAACAGCAGATGCATTTAATGTCACTGGATTCCTGGAGTTCCTTCACATGATAGCCTTAAAACCCAAAATGTATTGATCTACATGATTCTGCCTGCATATAACCCAAAACAAAGAACAAATTTTTTTTTTGTTTTCATCTGCTGAAAGAGGAGAATTTGCGTTTTCTTTCTGCTAGTTATTTGTTATGTATCTAAAATACAAAATAAAGAAAATTATTTTTATAGTAATTTTCTTTATTTTGTGTTTGTATGATCTAACTCCTTCATGCTATTTCTTCACTTTTGAATGTTTAATAGGTAAGAAGCCGGGGGATTGAGTTATTCTAACCAGACTCTTGTGTATCAAAAATTTCTAATCTGTTTGTTTTCAAGTACAACTTTTTAGATGTTAAAATCATTCAATCCATGCGATCCTTTTATTTATTAGACATCTGGAGTAATAATATGAATTAGTTTAATCATGCAAAAGTGAGCTAAAGAAAAAGTAGTTCCCTGCCACAAAAACTTTTTTCAATAATACTCTTCTATTTGTCTTGTACTTGCAATAACTTTTATTTGAATATAATATATATATATATATATTTTTAAAGGCAGTGTTTTAATATTAATCATTAAATAGTTATTAAAAAGCTAATCACTCGTTAATAAACTTTTATAATAATAACATGATGTTATTATTAGTATTAGTAAAATGATGCGTTAATCCAAAAAAGGCCAATCTCAGCCAGTAATTTTTTATTTTTTATTTTGTATACATTTCATATCCAAGCTCTTCAAGAAAGTTATTTTCGTAAATGGTTATGTTGTTGACCCGTCTTTTTCTTAATAGACTTTCTGAATTAAAGCTACGTTGAGAAGGTCCCTCGACCTTAAATTAAGTATGATGAGTACAATAATAAATATTATTTCATTTAAAAAAAGCATTTAAATAAAACCCATTTTATATTTTATTCAAAATCCCGTGTGGGTTCAAAGTTCGGGCAGCTTCTTCTTCTTCCAGGGTCCAGTTGCAGGAAAAACCACCATAGCATACAACTGAAGCAGAGGAAGTCTACTAATCTCACATATTCGTTTGAATCAAGTCCAAGCTGTGCGTTTATCTAAATTATTATGGATAACCTCCAATGTATGCGATCAAAATCCCAATTGTATTGATGGAAATCTCTCTCTTCAAAACCCTGCCAAATCTGTCTTCTCTCCTCAAAACCCGCAAATCCTTGCCATCCGCTGCATTCTTCTTCTCAGCGATGGCGGAGTTGACGGACAAGGCCTTCTTGAAGCAGCGTAATTGTTTCTTTACTCGAAGAAAGGTGGAACGGGTAAGAAGCCTGGGAAGGTCGGAACCCGATTCTGGAAGAGCATTGGATTGGGCGTCAAGAAGCCCGGAGATGCCATCAAAGGGACGCGCATTGAGAAGAAATGCCCTTTTACTAGCAATGTCTGAATCAGGGGCCGTATCCTAGCAGGCACCTGTCACAGTGCCAAGACGACGAGGACCATCCTTTTGCGCACAAGCTACCTTCATTATGTGGAAATAAAATACAGAGATGAAAAGAGACACTCAACATCCCAGCACATAAATCTCCTGATTCCGTGTGAAGAGGTTGATAACATGATTATCGGCCAGTGCAGGCAGAAGACTCTGAGATACGTGTTGAAAGTCATTCCATCTGGATCATCTGGCGATGGTAAGAAAGCAATTGCAACTATCTAAGATCAGTTTCTGGAGATCGAAATACGACTAGAATGGACTTCACAAATCTTTTCTCATCTGCTGTAGGCTCACCAGCTCCCATATTCAGCTGGGTTGTCTCGAAGACGCCCAACAAGCGTTTCAGCAAGTATCTCACAAGAACCCACATGCATGGAACACTATTATCTCCTGGTATTCAAAAGATTCCCGCTTCTCTGATGTACCAGAGGTCCGGAGCTATCCAGGCGTATGTTTACAAGAATACCCAGCAGAGAGTTTCACTTTGGAATATGCAATCGAAGCTTGCATTGGCTTATCACTTGTAGAAGTTGGAAAGTCGATTCATTTCTGTGCCATCAAAGGAGGATTGGAGATGGATTCTGTTATTACTACTGAGCTTATGATCATGCATGTTGAATTGGGTTGTTTGGAAGATGTACATTATTTGTTTGATGAAAGTTCCTCGGAGAATTTGAGGGGTACCCATGATTAAAAGGTAGAAATCTTCGCAACAAATTGGGTTTTTTTACTGGTTTACGCAGATGATGAAAGTGGGTGTTAAGTTAGATCCATTTTCCCATTGTGGGTTTCGTCCGTGCCTGGGGAAATGTCTCTGCTGGTAGTGAAGGGAAAGCATTTCAATGGGTACTAAACAAAGAAGAAGAATAACTTGGATTCAAAATGTTTGCTTTCGTTGGTATGATCAAGGATGGTTTGCTTTCTGCAACTAGACGGCCTTTCAATGGTTTTCTTTCTACATTAAGACTTAGTTTTAGAGTCCCAGGGGCAATCCCTGCCCAGTCTTAGTAAAAGTCTGCCTTAGTGTGGTCAGAAAGCCAATTAAGGAAAAAGAGAGGCATTCCAGACCCACTCAACATAACCATTTATGTAAATAACACTTTTGAAAAGCCTGGATATGAAATTTAACTTTTTATCTATTCTCAACCTTCATGGAAGTACAAATTATCTATAGAAGAAAACCCAGAAACAGAGCTACCATTAAAATGAACATAAGCAAATAACATGTGCAGTACAATCAAGAGTTCTGATTATTGTTTACATTCACACAAATTCTCACCAAAAACAGAAGGAGAGTGCACATATTCAACAGGGTTTTGAACTAGCCTTGGGTTTCCAGGGGTTTTAGCATGTATTTTGTTCCTTTATTTGCCAAATATGGATTTGAACCACCAGAGGCCTTTGGTGTCCTTGGGGCCTTCTTCTTCAGGAGGAGGATCGGTGTGGGTTGTTCTGTGGAGTTTCTTCACATCATAGCCTTCCTCTGTGGCCTTTGCAAGCAGTTGGTTGTAGATCTCCTCATCCATATGGTTCTGCCTGCACAAGATCTGCCCATGGCAAAAATCAAGGAAAAGATTTAGGCCAGGAACCAATAATCAGATAAATTCCTGCAGAAAAACTTTAACAACCGTACAATCCTGATGATCAGAACTGTGTGATTTCAGGGATGGACGGTAGATGATCGAGATTATACATCAACTGTTGGGAGGTGGTATAAGCTGATGTTATGCTGGTTTGACCATCAAAAGTTATGTGCTTAAAAAGGAAAAGTTAAAAGGGAAACCAAGCTGTTAACTTACTAAACAATACTAAACAAATAATATACTAGAGAAAAGAAAACCCATAAAAGGGAAAGAAGCAGTTGCCTAAGAATCTAGAGATCAAGTAGAAATACAACCCCCATATACAAATTGGAAATTAATCAACATAAGAAGACCGGTTTTTTCTACACAAATTCATAAAATAAAATAAAAAATAAAAAAAATCAAAGAATCTAGATATCAAACAGAGATTCAACCCCCCCAAAAAGGATATCCTAATTGGAAATCAATCAACATAAGCAGAGCATTTTCTACACAATAGTTCATAAAAAAATTCAAAGCAAATTCTACCAACAGAACTGAGAGAAGTGGGAATTAAAACACATACCCAAAGATATCTCCTGCTGGGTTGCCCAATCAATGCATACTGATAATCCTGGTCGATGTACAAAACCCAGTAGTCACCCACTACTGGGATTATAGGTAGGAAGGGAGGAACATAGAATTTCACTTTGAGCTTGGCTTCATCGCTCTTAGGATCTGCCTTATAAGCAGTTCCTTCAATAGATCCTCTTTTTCCATCGGTCCATGTCTCGTTGAGAACATGAACAGTGCCATCTTCATTGAGATTGTAAGTTGCTCTAGTGTTAATGCCACTCTTGGGCTGAAACCTTGAAGGAAACGAAGCAATTTCATACCATCGACCCATGTACCTCTGCAAATCCAGACCCTTTACCACTTCCATTTCTTTCGACTTTTTTCTTCTCTTCTACTGCTGCTGCAGATGATTCAGGCGAGATTGAAGGAGGCAAATGAGATTGTTTGTGTGAAATAGAAGAATGGAAAGACTTATATCGTTACAGACGATTGTTGAAATGGGTTTTTGGCTTTACACAAATCTTTTTGTTTCTTCGAGGAGAAGATAAGGTGTGAGGCTGGCAGTGAAGGGTGATTTGCTGCCGTTGATTTTATCAGCCTACGTGTAGGATTTAGCAGCGGAAAATGGTGGGGGAGAAGTGTACGCGTCAAGTTGCTTTGCCTTCTAAATGTAGGAGATTCTGGAGCTTTCACTTGGGATCCAAGGGGATCAGTCTATATCATGGAATGTCTGGACCCACAACGAGAACCACTTTCAAGATCTGACCCGTTGGGTTGTGGGCCCCGCGATTCTGTATCCGCGTTCAAAACCATGGATGTAAAAGTAAACGATAAGTCTTGGCGACTTGGACGACTTTAACCGTTGGATGCAAAGAGGTCTTGGTCTAAACACACTAGAAAGTGCTGGATTTTAGATGGAAAATGCGGGAGGGATCCAAGGAACAGTCTGGAACAACGTCGTTTTCATGCTTTCTTGTCATGTTTTGCGTGTGTAAATCAGGATACATTCACAGGAGCGAAAACTACATGTGGGTCCCAGATGTCCCAGATGATTATGATCCAAAGGCCAGACTTGAGGTACTTCGTACCCCTATTTCTCACTCAACAGGATGATATTTTTACTGTAGGAGAGGACAAGATATTTTCTATCATTTTCACTTGTTTATGCGGAAATTAGTGGAGGAATCGAACACAATTTTTGGAGCCCACCTTTGAATGATCATGACCCGTTCATATCATTACTCTAGATATCAATGTCTTACGGATTAAAAAGATTGAGTTTTGGATAATTCTAACGCCTAAAAAATATATGATAAAATATACTTAGAAACCCATAATTTAAAAACTTTATAAATAATATGCACCTTTGTAGAAGCTACAATCATTCTTCACATATGATTTTTTACCTATAAAAAATTAAAAATTAGAGCAACGAGATGAAAATTTCCGATATTGTAAAATTATATTGAAGAAAGGGATTGGTAGACCCATCTCATTGTGCACTCAGTTTAGCATTTCTCAAAATCTTTTTAAAATTATAACATTTATGGTAAATATAAAAACAACAATTAGGGTAACTTAATGAATGAGATTCCTGTAGCATACTGTACCGGAGGGTAGAGGAAGAAGATGAACCCAAATTGTACTTTTTGATGACCATAATAACATGGCTCTTTCTACCTTTTTGAAGGAGTGTACAATGTCACTTGATCTAGAATGTTCACCTTCTTGGTGCAATTTTTGATGATATTATCTGCATTCTTAAAGTTAAAACAGAAGTCCATCTATTGTTACTATGCAAAATTAATGGTTATAATCACCGAAACCTTGGACCTAGATATGTTTTGCACACAGAGAGAGAGAGAGAGTTCACAAACAACTACAGTCTCCATAATTACAATAAAATGTACAATTAATGTATTTTTTATTTCAAAAAGATCTAATATGCAAATTAAATAATTTTATTTGGAGTAATGCTTGAGTCCTGCAAGCAACACAGCTTCACACAAGCGTGCCGCACCTCACTTTAGCGTTGTGCGCCTCACCTTTAGTTGATTAGACATATTCCTCTATAATATCATCATTAAGATTTGATCATATTGAAATGCAAAAATGTCTAGTATGCTTTTAAGTCTTTCATTTTGGACCATGATTTTAGCTAGTCTATTTTTGCTTTATTAATTATGACTATTAAAATTATCAATTGAAAACTATTTGTTAGAAATATCTGATGAGTATGAGGTTTTGTAGCGAGCCTAAATAGGTCAGGGCAAATAAGGTAAATATGTCAGATAATCCAAACAGGTGTCCATCTTTATTGTTTTTTCCAAATATGTTTCTTTTCTGCTTTTCCCTAGTAGCTCTCTTTCTAGAGAAGTTATATGATGCAACCATCTCACTATGATTGCTTTGTGGGCATCATAAAAATTGGACATGGGCCGACTTGTTTTGGCTTTTTTGAGATCCAAGTTTATCAGATTCTGCTCTATTCTTGATTATGTGAGGTACTCAATATCTCATCTATTAGACAACTGAAACACCCTTGTTTTTGGACATTTTCAAGTTATACAATGGATGGTGTAACAAAATATGTCTAGAAACATATTACTCTGTGTTGTATAGCTTGAAAATGTTCAAAAACATAGGTGTTTCAGTTGTCTAATAGATGGATGTATAGTACATTAGGCCATTAAGGATAAAGCCGAATAGCTTGGATCTCAGAATTTTTTTTTTTAAAAAAGCACGGCATATATGTAGTTTTCAAAAAGCTTATGATGCACCACAATGAGACCAGTTGCATCATATAACTACTACTCTTTCTTTTATAGAGGAAATTACTTGACATCATTAAAAAAAAAAAAAAAAAAAGTTTTGATTTTTTGTATGTAGACTATTGGTTTTTTTGGACCAAAGCATATCTACTGGGATTTTTTTTTTCAATTGAGTTTTGGGTCACTAGAATGCAAAGGTATGCACTTCGGATGAATGGCGTGGATCAACGATAAGTAGGCCCATCATAAAATAGAGGTAGCAATTTATAACTACATGGGTGTTATTTTGCTTTACACTAGCATTCCTCTTTTTTACATATAGTATGAGAACTACTAAATAGACTCTCAATGTAGAGAGTCCGTATATCACTTCTTTGGAGCTTGCTTTTGCATGATCAGACTTGTTTTATGTGATTGATCACACGTTGGACATCTAATATTGCAAACCATGTGGATGGGATGATTTTAGTGTCATCATTGTTTTTGCCAAAGTTTCTAACTCATCTATTTCTGATTAAAACTTTAAGATGGTAGGATTATTAAATTCACGTAATTTTTTCTCTATTAGACATCCACTCAGATGTTAGAAATACTAAAGTTACATGATTTTTTTTATTATCTATTAGCTATCTAAAGCTAGATGAATCACATGCTTTAGAAAAAGTAATATGAAGGCTTTTATTTAGAGCATCTTTTAGCATTAGTTGAATAGACGACCTATGCAAACATGTAATGATAGGTTTGGACCACAAAATTTCTTAGCGTCATATGTACTATATATAAGGTAGGTAAGACTTTAAATTGAAGTCTATAAGTAAGAGCTATTGTCTCGGATCTTGGTTTGAAATTGTAACCGTGAGTCTTAATATAAAGACTTAAAGTATAAAAAATGTTCGGGTCTGACAAAGACAGAGTAAAATCAGGCAAACATTAATGTAAACCGGTTCATGACATAGACTGGTCTGTATTACACCCATAAGGGAAGGAGCCCAATCAAGACATCTTGCGTCCCTAAGAACAGCAAGGATGGAAGCATTCAGGCAATTAAGAGTTAACGGTTTAAAGCCAATTTGAATTAGACCAACATGAATGAACTTATATTTTCCCGAGTTTATATAATGTTTTAAATCATTTTCAGAAAACAGATTTATTATCTTTTTAGTATTATAAAGACTTATGGTTTGTTCCATGTTCTCTATTATTTTGTTTGAAGAGAAATCAAATTTTCCGATATTATAAACTTCTTTAGGTTTTATCGAACGGAGAGTCCAATTATATAAGGATTCAGTGTCTGTCGGATATTCAATCAAACTTGTATTTTTAACATGATAATTAGAATTATTAGCCATATGAACTAAGTTGAGAAATGAGTCAGTAGTATGGAACTATAAAACATAGAACAGAGTATGCAACTGATATGAACTTAGACATGATTCATGCTAATCAACTGAGATATACTAGAATGAAATTATCCGCGAATTACAGCAAGATCCTACCACATGCTACTATTGCTAAACAAGCATGCCTGTCAACCACAGCCTCAAAAGACCCCAAACGCAACACTTACATCAAAACGGGGAAAAACGCCCAGGCAACGTAGCAAAAATGTAACAGAACAACACTTAGCATGATACAAACAACCGCAATAATTAAATAGTAGCATAATTCAATTGATAAAGCATGAAACAAACTAAATTATACCAGAAAACACACTACTATCTATCCCATGCTTATAGGCAATCTATACTACCGGCTCAAAAAATTTAGCCTAACATGGCTCTGATACCTTTTTGATAAAGAATATTGAAGAAAAAATGCGAGAGGGAGAGGGATACTTACAGCGAGACTCTCATTCAAGGAAAAATATTGAAGAACAACAGCAAATTATAGAAAGGACCCCGAGGGGATTTTATTATTAAGAACTGAAAAGATTATAGAGAGGGGAAGGTAGCAAACAAGGCGCAAAGGAAGCAACCAAGCAAGCGATGCCTTCGGACTGAAACAGACTCGTCTTTTATAGACTATTGGATTCCGGATTTAACACGGCTTGGAATCCATAACAATAATTCAAAAAGATTCGAAAAAACAAAAGCAAAAGAAGAAATGACATAAAGAAAAGGAAAAGGAGATTCCCCAATAATTTGAGGAGCTTTACAAAAAGAGATTCTCTTGGTGGGTTCGCTATGTCGGACTGATTGACTGGTGGGACCATCTTGTCAGGTGTATTATTGATAGCCATTATTGTAGGTTATCTTCATCTTTATCTTGTGGGACCTTCAGTTTGCCTTTCAGCTTCTTGTCGTAAGCTTCAAGGATATTTTTGAACTGGTCATTGGGAGAAGGAATTTCCTTTGGTGGATTAGTCTGCGCATTCTTGGCTTGATTTTTGGCTTCCAAAAATTGAGTGAGGACCATCATTGAGGCATCCAAGTAGTCTTCAAAATTATCTTCTTCGTTGGGATCTTGGCTGTCTTGAAAGATATTGTCTTCAGACATGGCCTTTGCAGAGGAGGATTCTGCCGGAGAGATATTAAAGGATTGCATAACCTGGTCTTTCATAAAATCCATACATTTGACAAGTATTTGGCCTTCATTATTGGCTAGATATTTTTGCTGGAGCATCTTCTTGATTTTGTCGATTGAAGCAGATGATTGTTGGCTGGGCTTATTATCCCAAACAGCTTTATTATGCTGTATGACAAGTTCAATTTCGCGAGCCTTGCCCTTGGCATCAAATTTTGTCCACCATTTGACAAAATATATTCTTTTTAGAGCTTGAATATTAAGCTCATCTTTGCCAATGGTCATTGACCACTTCCATATCTATGGAATATCAAATTTTATGAAGAACATTGCCTCGCATTGACCCGTTATTAATTGGTCAGGAGAGATAGAATTAACTTCAGGCGCATATTCCACCCATCTATTATATAGCTCCTTGATCTTTTCCGGTAATATTACCAGAGATGGTCCAAATCTCCTCCACCAATGGTAAAACCATGGAGATAGATCCTCTTGTATTATCTCGGGGTTAATTCTAATGAGCCATGAGTGTTTTCTCAAATTATTTTCAAGGTACATTACATAACTCATTGAGTCAACATAATCCCACCAATTATATGGATAGCAGGTGCCCTTAGCTTCAACCCATTTATATTGACCTAGGTTAATATCCCATTCCTAGGGACATAAGACCTTATTTATAAGGATTTTACTAAAATTGATGACAGATTTGTCATGATTATAAAAGTGGTTAATTTCCACGACTTTAATTTCTTGAAGAAATTTTTCCATGAGGAATTGACTTCGCCCAACATGCGGCAGATAAGTATTGTTCTACCAATATTTATAGGCTATGTCTCATGGATTTTGAGGATCATATCCTCGCAATATTTGCGAGCTATTAAGGTTTAATATTATATCTTAATAGTCACAGAGTAAATATTGCTCTACAGTCATAGTTAGAACCTTAGCAGATTTCTGAGGAGTAAATTATTGGCGAGGAATTTCCTCATTAAGAGAGGACAAAGTCTGAGTATGACTCGATTGAGGGATATTACCCAAAGTTATTAATTTTGGCTTGGAAGCTGAACTTTGAAGCGTTGGCCATTGGCTTTGTTTTCCTTTTCGGTCTTGGGTATTACCACGACCTCTTCCATGACCCCTACGGGTATTACCCGGGGTAAACCACTCTTCTGGATCAATCATGATCCCTGCAAAAATTCTCAAGTTAGAAAATCAGGAAGAAAGTTATATTCTCCCTTGATATATTCAATTTCAAAATCAAAGACAGATAATTGTGCTTGCCATCGGGTAAAAATTTGTTTTGAAACAACATTTTTAACATCCTTTTCAATTATTTGTTTTGCAGCACTACAATCGATTCTAAGCAAAAAGTTTTGATTTAAGAGATCGTCTTGGAATTTTGAAATGCATTTAACTATTGAAAGCATTTCCTTTTTTATGGTAGAATAATTTTTCTGGGCATCATTCCATTTTCTAGAGGTGAATCGAACAATTGCTTCTTTATTAGACAAGGGATTAGCTTGTTTTAAAATGCCACCATAACCTATATCAGAGGCATTAGTTTCAACAATTTTAAACCATTCAAAATTGGCAAGATTTAAACAGGGGAGACTTTTGACCCTAGACTTAATTTTCTGAACCATCTTCGTATGTTCTTCAGTCCAAGGCTTTGCATTTTTTCTAAGCCTATTAAAAAGAATAGCAGTATCTGTTGCAAGATTTTGATAATAATCTGAGATATAGTTTAAAGATCCTAAAAATCTTTGTAACTGTTTATTATCAATAATTTCATCAGAAATTTTAGAAGCAAATTCAATGCTTATCTGGATTGGAACAATTCATCCTTGAAAAATATTGTGACCAAGGAAAATAATTTCTATTTGAAATAACTTCATTTTTGAAGCAGATAAAACAAGACCATTTCGCTGAATCAACCAACAAAAAATTTCAAGATGCTTGAAGTGTTGATCTAAAGATTTTGAGAATATTAAAACATTATCAATATATGAAATGATAAATTGACTATATTGATTGAAAATATCATTCATAATCTTCTAAAATTCAGAAGGAGCATTCTTCAAACCAAAAGGCATAACATTCCACTCATATTGTCCAAAAGGGGCCGTGAATGCAATTTTATATCTATCATTCATGAATTTGAATTTGCCAAAAGCTTGATTTCAGATCAAATTTAGAAAAGATTAATGATCCTTGTAATCTATTGAGCAAATCACGTTTGTTGGGTATTGGATATCTGATCCATTTTAATACTTTATTAAGAGCTTTATAATTGATCACAAGTCTAGGTTTTCCTCTTTTACTTTTTGGCTGCATTGTTAACATAAAAAGCAGTACAGCTCTAAGGGGAAGATGAACTGTGAATTAGCCTTTTATTAACTAGATCAGAGATTTCATTTTTACACAACTTTATATATTGAGAGTTCATTTGTGCTGGCCTAGCTTTAGTCGGGATATTATCCTCTGAAAAGTCTTCAACATATGGAAGAGTGACACAATGAATTTTCTATTCCAAAAAGCATTTGGAAGATCATTGCAAAGGTTTTCTAAGAAAGTATGAAGGAGATTTTTAACTTTCTGTTGAAACATTTTGTCCTGAATATTATTTTGGACATCGTGATAAGCTATTTTTTCTTTTATAAAATTAATCTGTTATTCTTTTAACAGAATTTTTCTAGCTTCATTAAGCAAATGAGTTTTTGGATAGGTAATGAATTTAAAAGAAAATTGTTGATCTTCTTTTGTGAAATAGATATTAGTGGTATCTATCTTATCAATTGGCATAATGTTATGTAGAAAGGGAGTTCCTAAAATCACATGATGGTGTAAGTCCTTGACTAATAGGAAAAGAGTTGGAATGCAAATATCATTATTAAAGACAACTGCATTATTAAGTTTAAAATTAATTTTCAGCTTATTATTATTTGCTGAAGTAAGGCTTTGCGAGGTTTTTTCAAAATATTTAGTTGGAACTAATCCTTCTTGGATACAGCTTATATCTGCTCCACTATCAACTAAAGCTATAAGATCTATTTGGTACCATTCACCATCAACAGATATAGTAATGTTGATGTACCATTTTTGGGAGGTGACTTGCCTAATTAGGTCAAGATATTGTGGTTCTAGATCAAACGAATCAACAATGTTGGATGTTTGTCCTATTTCTAATTTTGAGTTTTCTAGTCTAGTTATTCTTTGAGTCATGGACTGATTTTCATTTTTCAACAGAACAATTTCTATTTTGAGATTATTAATTTCATGTTTCAATTCTTATGTTGAAACAGTTGTATTTAAAGCTGGTTTCATACTTAGTCTTTTTGTAACTTCAGACATTATATAAACATTATCTGTATCAATTACTTTGTCTGGCTGTTCTTTTCCCTCTTTATTATAAAGAGCTATTAGTTTTTCCAAAAGTAAAGTTCTAAGTCCTTTATCTTCAATTTTTGTTATTACATCAAGAAGATCAGATTGAGATTGAGTCAAAACATTAATAGACAGATTATTCATGTCAACAATGAATTTCCAATATTTAGCGTCTTTAGTTAGAGTATTACACTGATTACAACAGGGTTCATCTTCTAAACTAGAAGTAGATGATACATATTCAACAGATTCAGAATTGGAAGAGTTTAATATTATTTTGAATAATTTTTGTTTGGTTTCTTCATCTATTTGAAGTTCTAAAATTTTCTTTGAGTCCAGCATCTATTAGCTATATGTCCTAATTTGCCACATTTGTAACATTTTATTTTGGACTTATCTTTTTTGTAAGATATTTTTCCTGTCTTAGGATTTTTAACTTCTTTAAATTTCTCATTATGTTTTTTAGAGAATTTTTTCTTTCTTTTAGGAACATATTGTTCCCTTTCTTTTTTAGGAGTTTTTATTTTAGGCATGTCAATTGCAAACTGTTGACAGAATTCCCCTAACTGTTTTTTCTCTGTTATTCGTTCTCTCTTAAGTTGGTTTCTCAATTTGATTTTATTGTAGGGAGAAATACCTTCATTTATGCAAGAATGAACTAATTGTCCATATGACAGAATTTCATAGGGGATTTCCCCACCATGTTGAGTTTTTAGTGAATTCTTAACCCTAGTTGCGAACAGATAGGGAAGTCCTTCAATGAACTTTTGTTTCCAGTAAGTTTGGCCTGCATCGCCAAGATGAAGGACTCTGGCAAGAAACACGTCCTTATACCAGCGAAAATGTGTAAGAGAGGGACACCTTAGATTCTGTAACAGTGCCCTAGAGTTCTCAAACTGTGATTGGATGCTTCCTATAAAGTGTTGTATTATAGTACAGACTAGTGTATACACTGCGTCTTCTCTTACCTGATTAGTATTAGGTTCAGGTTTTACTGTATTAAGAATTTCCTCCTTTTAGGATGAGGAAAGTACATTGTCCCACCAGCCCTTAAGATTTCCTGTAAAACCGGCTGTAATCATTTGAGCAATTTGCCTGTTGGTATTTCCTCTAGCTTTACAAATAGTAGAATACATAAGGAAACGATGTATTGTCTAATATATTTGGTTTTCAGTCATGCCATCTATGTTCCATTCATAGATTGAATTGGCTCGATATTCATTTTGCAGATAAATGTCATTTTCTTCAATTAGAACATCTGTAGGTGTTGGTCTTTTATAATAAAACCTACTAAGATTTCTAGGTTCTCGTTCAATTTTATTAACCTGAGAAAATTGGGTATGAATCTGAAGTATTTCTGGTTCACTTAATTCATCTAAATCTTCAGACTGTGTTATATTAGACGGATCTGGTTCAACATCTGACTCATTAGCTGAAAGAGTACTAAGGTTGAGATTTGACATTTTATTTTTCAGAATTTCAAGAATTTGTTCGCTGGTATTTCCCATTTTGAATCCTGTAATATCAGGAGGTGGTTTAATTGAAGGTTTAATCTTTTGAGAATCAATTTTCTCTTGTTTCTTGGCTTTTATGCCGTTAATGTAGTCTACCACTTGCCTTATACCTTTTTCAATTGTATCAACCTTTTCGCCTAAGGTGTGAATGTACAGATTTGTATAATTGTTCTGTCATATTAGACTATTAATATCATTTAGAACTGATTCTGAATCAAGATAATAGATAGTATTTAGATCACCACCTTCGGTTGGAAGTTTCATGGGATGAGGCGGAGGATATTCAGATTATATTTTTTCACCTTTTGAGGTGTTTCGGATTTTTATTACATTAAGTTCACTTTGAACATAAGTTTTGAAGAACTAAGGGACAAACCATTCAATTGTCTGTGTTTTAGATAGATGTTTATAAAATTGGTCTTTATATTGTTGTATTTTAGTTTTATTAAACGTGTTAAAATACCATTTCCTAAAGTCTTGATGCTTAGGAAGTTGAAATTCATCACTGGTTGATTTCCGCAGTAAACTCCCAAGGGGAAAATCCATGCAATTTACAAATGAAAAGCCATCTCAGATGGAGTAGGAGTATTATCCTGAGAAGTATTTTTGTAATGGGATGGACAATATTATTATCCGAAAATTTTAATTCTTCAACTGAACTAGATTTAGGTTTATTTTCGGTTTCCTGTCTATTTTCCATAGAGAATCTAGATGAACTAGAGGAACAAGAAGTAATTCTTGGAAGTCTGAAGGATCTCCTATTATCAAAATGGATTTCCACATCTCCATCATCAGTTTGAATTATTTGATCAAGTCTCTGATCAGTCAATCTTCTGGACGGAACAGCTTCAGAGAGCTGCCATGATTGCGGAAAATCAATTTCTTCCCATTTAAGAGTCCTATTGACGGCTATATCAGAGGATAAGAGATTGGTTTCTATTAAAATCATTTTATCTTTTGGAGATTTATGCTTGGCTTTAGTATCCAAGGTAAGTAAGACTTTAAATTGAAGTATGTAAGTAAGAGCTATTGTCTTGGATCCTGGTTTGAAATTGTAACCATGAGTCTTAATATAAAGACTTAAAGTATAAAAAATGTTCGGGTTTGACAAAGATAGAGTAAATCAGGGAAAACATTAATGTAAACTGGTCCGTGACATAGACTAGTTTGTATTACACCCATAAGGGAAGGAGCCCAATCAAGACATCTTGAGTCCCTAAGAACAGCAAGGATGAAAGCATTCAGGCAATTAAGAGTTAGCGGTTTAAAGCCAATTTGAATTAGACCAACATGAATGAACTTATATTTTCCTGAGTTTATATAATTTTTTAAATCATTTTTAGAAAACAGATTTATTTATCTTTTCAGTATTATAAAGACTTATGGTTTGTTCCATATTCTTTATTATTTTGTTTGAAGAGAAATCAAATTTCCCGATATTATAAACTTCTTTAGGTTTTACCTAAGGGAGAGTCCAATTATATAAGGATTCAGTGTCTGTCGGATATTCAATCAGACTTGTATTTTTAACATGATAATCAGAATTATTAGCCATATGAACTAAGCCGAGAAATGAGTCAGTAGTATAGAGCTATAAAACATAGAATAGAGTATGCAACTGATATAAATTTAGACATGATTCATGCTAATCAACTAAGATATACTAGAATGAAATTATCAATGAATTATAGCAAGATCCTACCACATGCTACTACTGCTAAACAAGCCTGCCTGTCAACCATAGCCACAAAAGACCCCAAATGCAACACTTACAGCAAAACGGGAAAAAACTCCCAGGCGACGTAGCAGAAATGTAACAGAACAACACTTAGCATGATACAAACAACCGCAATAATTAAATAGTAGCATAATTCAATTGATAAAGCATGAAACAAACTAAATTATACCAGAAAACACACTACTATCTATCCCATGCTTATAGTCAATCTATACTACTGGCTCAAAAACTTTAGCCTAACATGGCTCTGATACCATTTTGATGAATATATATATATATATATATATATGTATAGTACATATGACGCTAAGCAATTTTGTGGTCCAAACCTATCATTATATATATATATATATATACATGTATATATTCTGGTACTACTAGGGGAGTATGTGCTAGGAGGCTCATTGATGGTCATGGTTTTTTGTGTATAGCCTATTCACGTGTAGGTCTATGAGATATAAATTCAGAGTTAATAACACACTCATGTTGTAATATTTCAAAATTTTTGTATTATTTTTATGTTCAATGAAAATACAAAGTTTATTCAAAATTTAGAAACTGAATTTTTAGAAACTAAATAATAAAAAATGAGACCTCTATTGATGAATGGAGTTTGGAGAGAGCTATCTAACATCAATAAAAAGGGGTAGCTAGGTACACGAAGCTCTCGCGTATGTCGGGTCTGGGGAAGAGGTGGACCACAAAGGATTTATAATATGCAGCCTTACCTTATATTTTGCAAGAGGTTGTTTCCACAGCTTCAACCCATGACTTTTAGGTTATACGACGACAACTGAACTATTGTGCGAAGGCTCTCCTTGTAGCTATCTGATGACATCAATATAGATAAGATAGAACAATGGAGATTTGAGTTATGAGCAAAATAAACTTTTACGTTTATAATGATACTTCTTTCTAAATTTAGATTTAAAAATATCCGAATGGTGGACCCACTTAATTGTCAAATTTTATCAGCCAAATTAGCTTAATGTCCAGGTTCTTTGAACATATAAAGAAGATGTTTTTAGCTGATTTGAAATATTGGGAGAATTATAAAATAAGCAAATTTGGTAAATTTATTTAGAAGATAAAATATAATAAACTATGAAGACTCAACAATCATGATTTTACATTTCCAAAAAGTATTTGCTAGGATCATTGATGGCTGTGGTTTTGATATATAGCCTATTCAAGTATAGGTCTTTGAGATTCAGATTTGAAGTCCATGACACACTCACATTGTAATATCCCACAATTTTTGTATCATTTTTACGTTCAATGAAAATACAGAGTTTATGCAGAAATTAGATTTTTAGAAAGTAAATAATTAGACAATGAGACGTTATTGATGGATAAAGCTTTTAGAGCTATGGAGATCTAAGTTATGAGTAAAATAAACTTTTACGCTAATAACTATACCTATTTTTGAATTTAGATTTGAAAATGTTTGAAAAGGATAGACTCACGTAACTGTCAAACTTTAGTAACCAAGTTAGCTAAATGTCTAGATTCATTGATATAGTAGAATCTAAAAAATAACTAGAATTCCATGTGATTTCTATTTTAGCTCCTAGTGAGCTAGATTTATAGTTCTGAGATAAAGCTTATGATGATCGTTAAATGAGTACTCATGACCAATTGGTAGATGTACTTGCTGAAGGTGCTGAAGGACACGAAGTATTTGGTTGGTAGGAGTTGATGTCGTGATTTTAGTGAGTGATTACTTTAACATTTTGATAATTATAATGTAATTGTCAAATGTGATTATTTGTTTCTATGAATTGATGATAAAAGAAATGTGCTATTGTTTTTAAGTTAAAACTCGCAAGTGCACTAGTTGTTTGCAATATAATATGCTAGTAAGGTTGATCCCATAAAAAGTTGAACTAATGTGATGCTAGTGGTCCTTACTTTAAACTATCTAACCTAGCCAAATTTTAATAGATTTTTAACCTAAGCTAAGAATGGAGATTAATACAAGAAAATGGAAACTAAGTGAAATTAGAGTCATGCTAAAATTAAAACTTTCCTAAAACATGCTTTCTAAAATTAAAACATTCCTAAATTAAAAACTTTCTAAAATTATCGTTCAATTAGATCATCTAACCGTTCAAATTTGCAAAACTTAGCTTGATTTTGAATTTAACTTCAATTAACCATCCAAACCTTAATTTGTCAAAATCAACGGTCAGATGATCATTAGAGTTCATTAAATGACTAATGTACATTTTAGATTATTCTGATTTAGTCTTTTTTTTTGCAGATTAACCAAAAGAGGTGTTGATGGATACAATTAAAAGTTAACAGTGCAGATCATCTTAAAGTGCACTGGATAGATCAGATCACCCATGAAGAAGGATGGAGTAATGTCTTAAACAATAAAGGAGCTCAATTGGAAATTATGGACAAAAAGGAAACCCCTCCCCCACTCTCTATCCTCACTTCTCTCTTTTCCTTTTCCTTTTTCTCTTTTTCCTTTATTTTTCTTTCTTTTCCCATTCCCACTCCCTCTTTCCTTTCTTTTCTCTTTCCCTCCTTATTTTTCTCCTTTTTTCTTCCTTTTTTCTTCTCTTTTTCCTTTCCTCATTCCCACGTACCCACAACTTTCCTATCCCCACTCTATTTCCTTTTCTACTTTCTTTCCCTCAATCTCTCCTTCTTTTATTCTCTCTCTCTCTCCTTTCCCACCCCTTCACGCACAACTTTCTTCTACTTGCCCCCTCCATCTCCTCTCCTCTCCTCTCTTCACTTTCTCTTTTCTCCCACTTCCTCACATTCATCTTCTCTCCATTCTCCCACTTCTCCCTTCTCCTCCTCTTTTTCTCTCTCTCCTTCCCCTTGTTCTGTCCACACAACCCAAGCTCCTCCTTCTATATCTCCACCCTTTCCCTTCTCTTTCGCACCTCTCTTTCCACGCGACCAACACCACTTTGTCTCCTCTACCTCTTCACTGCGTCTTTCAGTCTCCCTCAGCTCCTTATTCATTTTCTCTCCTGGATCACTATCACAGAACCAAGCTAATCCCGTTCTCCTCTCTCTCTCTCTCTCTCTCTCTCTCTCTCTCTCTCTCTCTCTCTCTCTCTCTCTCTCTCTCTCTCTCTCTCTCTCTCTCTCTCTCTACAAGCACCGCCCAGTACCCACTAATGCACTGGCCCCCGCTACGCCTCTTCTCTCTCTCTCTCTCTCTAATCCTCTGCTCATACCCTCTTCCCAAGTCCTTTTCATAGCCCCAACTTGCCTCTTCTCTATCCAGAACAACCCAAACTTCCCTGCTCTCTACCCTCCTTTGCCCAGTCCAATCTCCACGGATCATCGGCGGTCTAGCACCACGCCTAGCACCTCTCTTTCCCATCTCTCTCACTCTTTCCCTATTGCTCCCCACCTCTGATCACTGGCTGCTCTAGATGCGACACTGGTGAACTCAAGTTCCCTATTTCCCCTCCCTCTTCACCATCGTTCCCAGCTCCCTCTATGCCTCCGGCCGTCCCAGGGGGAGAAAACCTCCCCTCCTCTTTTCTCTTTTCTCTTTTCCTTCTTCCCCCTCTTCTCCCTTCTTCTTCTTTCTCCTCTACCTTCTCCTTCGTTTCTCTCCTTCTTTGTCTGGTTTTTTCTAAAAACCAGATTTTTCGTGTAATTCCAATTTTGCCCTCTCTCTTTAAATGCAATTACAAATCTGTTCTTTCTCGTTAATTTCATCTGTGTCCCCAGTTTAATTCCATCTGTGTCCCATGCTATTCCGGTTTTGTTTTATCTCCATTTTTTTTTATCTAGGAACAAACTAATTCCAGATAGATCAATTAAGGACTAACCCATCAACGGTTAGCCTTAATCAAAATAAAAATAACCATTTCTCCTTCGTTTCATCTCAGATTTTAAATTAATTTTACAGGTTCATTCTTAGGACATCCCTAGACATAATCAATGTATCCGATCTTCAATATGAAATTTATCAATCAATCTGAACCGTCCAAATCTTGAAATCACAATTTAGCCCAGATCTCTTTGATTTTGAAGAATCTGTCAAATCCGACTAGTGGATCACTAATCAAGAGCGTGTTGAAGATATTTGTAAAGGAGGATCAGTTTTTAGAAGACCAGAAGTGAAGATTTTTATAAAGATTGATCTAGGGAAGTATTTTTTTTCTTGTTATTTGATTTGATTTGTTTTATTTTGGAACTGAAAATTCTGTATTTTTGAGAAGTTGATTAGATTTGAACATTGATTCTCATTTCAATAATTCCAGTAATTTTGCATGATTTTTTTTTAATTTTACATAATTAAATTTTATTAAAATTCCTACTTTTTAAATCAAGTCCTCGTGGGATCGACCCGTACTTGCATAAGTTACACTACAATAGCCCATGTACTTACGGTTAAACAATCAACAAGTTTTTGGCACCGTTGCCGAGGACTTGGAAAGGAGTTTTCATAAAATTTAATTAAAAATCCAAAAAAAATAAAAAAAAAATTTGGAATTGCCATTTTTAGCATTTTAGAAAATTTTAGGTTTAGTTTTTAATTATTTTTAGGGCATAATCACCTTGTTGCCTGAATTTGGAACTCATTTCTAATCTTATTTTTCAAGAAATTGGAAAGTGGAGGAATTGGGCAAGTGGATCTTCACCAAAATGGAAATTTCCCTACTTTCCTAGTATAGGACTTTTTTTTTCTTTCTTTTGAGTGAATCTTGTAGTAAGGATCCTTGTAAATTGCAATTTTCATTTTAATTTTTAAAGAGTTGTATAATATAGGGCAAGTGTGGGATAAGGTGGCCCACACTTGATCTTCATCAGAAACCCTACTATAAGTTTCCTCACTTATTTATTTTCTAGATTAGGATTTGCATTTAGAATAATTTGCATTGTTTGGTAGTGTAACTCATATAGAAAGCATCTTTTAATAATTGTTGCATTTTAGGATTTTGCATTAATTTACTACTTTTAATTGCATTCTTGGGGCATGTTTACTATTTTAAGGTGATTTATATGATGATCGAATTGCCATGGTGTGTGAAAATTAATTAGTAAGGGTACCCTACCCCCATATGATCAAGGGTGGATTTCATCACCATCTCTTGGCCCACTTAGGATAATCACCTCAAGTGTGCAACCCTTCCTTTCATATTAATTTAAAATCAATCAGAAGAGACCTATAGGGCCATCACATGCTCGTAGGACCCTCTTAATAAGATGCAACTTATTGTCAGTCTAGTGGCTTTTAATCACTGTGGTTATTGGGGGTTATCTAATAGAGCCTCGTTCTTCCCCCACCTCTTATTGACGTTTGTTGAGGTCTAAACGCCTCCTTACACGAGGGTTGTATTAACCACTTTGGTTAGAACCTAATTGGTAAGCAGTAATCAACTCCTAAAGAGAGGAGGAGCGTTGATTAGGTTAATTAAAAGCATCGTCCCCACAGAAAATCAAGAAAATCAAAATATTGTTGCTTATTAGCCTTAGGATTATTTGAGTGTGCCCTTTTGTTTACGCATCATTCTAGAAGTTAGGTTGCATCATTTAGGTTAGTTTTCCTTAAAAAAAAAAAGAAGCTTCCCTTGTATGCACTTTTGGAGACGCGACAAAACTGGAAGGTTAGTCAAGTACGACAAAAAAACACATACTACAAGATCAGGCCACATCTATGACTGATCAACGCTCAAGGGGTAATTCACCCCATGGAAGTCAAGGGCCTCCACTCATCATGAATGAGGACCCACCACCCTTGATGGATGATGAATATCAACCTCCACCAAGGAGGAATAATCATCAACCAAATAGAGATTGGAGAAGAAACAATAGGGAGTGGGACCAACATAGTGAACATGGGGATGATAATATTGAGTGTTACCAAAACTTTCGTGGTAGAACTTTAAAAGACTACCTTTAGCCTACACGCACTAGCACACCATCCTGTGTAATTCTTCCTCAGAATGCTGGTGCATTAGAATTAAAAACAGGAGTAATCTAATTACTTCCTAAATTCCATGGTTTAGATAGTGAGAGTCCATACTTGCACCTTAAAGAATTTAATGAGGTATGTAGTACCCAACGAACACAAAATGTAGGTCTAGATACTGTCAGGCTTAAGCTATTTCCTTTTTCTTTAAAGGAAAAAGCAAAAATGTGGTTTAATGCATTGCCATTAGGTTCCATAAGAACCTGGAATGAAATGACTAGGGAATTCTTAAAGAAGTTTTTCCCTACCCATAAAACAAATACGCTTCGCCCCAAGATAATGAACTTTACCCAAAAGGATAAAGAATCATTCTATCAATGCTGGGAAAGGTTTAAAGAACTACAACTCACTTGCCCACATCATGGCTATGAACCATGGCGCATCATCAGCTTTGTTTATGAAGGACTAAATTCTGACATGTGCCAGTTTGTAGAGATGATGTGTAATGGTAACTTTCTCAACAAACAACCAGATGAGGGGGAAGAGTATTTGGAATGGCTAGCTGAAAGTGCATAGACCTGGGCTGACTCAGTAAGAGTAGAGCATGTAGATAGACCTAAGCCCAATAACACCCATGCTAGGG
The DNA here is from genome assembly GCA_035236585.1 of Warburgia ugandensis. Classification (NCBI taxonomy): domain Eukaryota; kingdom Viridiplantae; phylum Streptophyta; class Magnoliopsida; order Canellales; family Canellaceae; genus Warburgia; species Warburgia ugandensis. The sequence continues at coordinate 11,725,372 of CP141127.1, read as the reverse complement.
GAGGCATGTATGCTATGTCTGAAAAAGATGATATCAATGCCAAAGTAGCATCCCTAGCAAGAAAAGTAGAAGCCATAGAAATGGGAAAGAAAAACACAAATAAAGAAGAACAAGTGTGTAACATTTGTGAGAGTACCAACCATCTTACTCAGGAATGTCCTACCATTCCAGCATTCCAAGAGGTACTTCATGATCAGGCTAATGCACTTAACACATATAAAAGACCTTTCTCCCCATATTCAAAGACTTATAATCCCAACTGGAGAAACCATCCAAACTTTAGTTGAAAAAATGGACCTACTGCTAATGTTCTACAACCAGGACAATATCAACCTCATCAACAAAACCAAGGACTTCTTACTTTACCTTATCAAAATCATCAACCTCCTCCTTCTGGACCTTACTTGCCCCCACCTAAAAGGCAAGTTGAGGATAATCAAAACGTTCAAAACCAGGAAAGGAAAATTTCTCAATTAGAAATTCAAATAAAATAAACCAACCAGTCCATGAATGAATTAAAAAATATGATGAGTCAAATGATGCAAAGTATGGAAAAAGAAAAGTTTCCAGCTCAACCACAAGCAAACCCTAAGGGAATGCATGCGGTTAGCACTAATGCATCTGATGAAACATCTAGCACTACCATGGAATAGACTAAGGCTGTTACCATTCTTAGGAGTGGTAAAAGATTTGAGAAAGATGAGCCTCAAAAGACTGAAAAGGTAGAAAAACCAGTGAAAGTTAAAGAAAATTCTAAACAAAAGGACCCTGTTTCACCTATTGATCCATGTCCTATACCTGCTCCATTTCCTCAAAGGTTGCGTCAAGACCTAAAGTCTGCCTCTAATGATGAGATTTTAGAGATTTTTAAGCAAGTCAAGATCAACATACCGATGTTAGATGCTATAAAACAAATCCCATCATATGCAAATTCTTAAAAGACTTATGCACCATAAAGAGAAAATTGAATGTCCAGAAGAAGGCATTTTTGACTGAACATGTTAGTTTTATTCTTCAATACCATACACCACCAAAGTACAAAGATCCTGGTTGCCCCACTCTTACTTGCATTATTGGCAACTACAAGATTAACCAAGCTCTTCTTGATTTAAGATCTAGTGTAAACCTATTACCATACTCAGTATACGAACAGTTAGGTCTGGGTGAACTGAAACCTACATCTACTATGCTCCAGCTAGCTGATCGTTCTATAAAAATACCGTGAGGGGTAATAGAGGATGTGTTAGTCTAAGTAGAATAATTTTGTTTCCCTGTAGATTTTCTAGTTCTAGATACACAACCGGTGGTGAATGAGAAGAATGAAATACCAGTCATCTTGGGACGACCATTTTTGGCTACGTCCAATGCCTTAATCAACTGTAGAAATGGTGTCATGAAACTGTCCTTTGGCAATATGACATTAGAGCTAAACATCTTTAACATTTGTAAGAAACCTGGTGAAACTACTGATGATTTGCACATTGTTAACATGATCAATTCAATTGTGCAAGATCAATTTCCATCATCTTCCTTGTTGGACCCACTAGAGGCCTGTTTGGCCCATTTTAATGAGTTTAATGAGTATGCATTAATAGAGGAAGTTAATGCCCTCCTTGATTCTGTTCCTATCATGGATATAGAAAAATGAAAACCTCCTTTCGAGGACCTTCCACCAAGTGACTTCATTCCCCTCCCATCATCAGTAGAACCCCTTATAGCGCCTGAAATTCCAAATAAGCCTTTTAACATAGAATATGTACTTGATTGGGACTTACAGACTTCATTTTAACAACCATTATATACAAATTTAGGTCCATCAAAAACCTTGTCTATGCCAATAGAATAGGAAAAGAAAGAGTCCATCGATATATTGTCCATACATCAACTGACTCTAAGGTACATACTAGAAAATAACCAGGATGTAAGCAAAACCATGTTCCCTCCTCTATTAATACAAGAACAATCTTTTAAGGAAGGGCAGAGTTAGCTTATACCTCAATCTCAGAAAAATGTAAGGGAAAAAGAGGACCATTCACATCTATATGGTTCAAAAGAATTTACATTCATGGTAGTTCACCTTGTTATAAAGATTCCACCACTTAAATTTTTAAGGTGGAGGAGTTATATTGATTACCGTGAAATTTTGAAGATAGGAGATCATCAAAGTGGTCTCATTCAATTTACATTCATGGTAGTCTACTGTGTTATAATTCTACCATCACCAAAAATTTTAGGGTGGATGAACTATATAGACTATCGTGAGATTTTGAAGTGGCGTGAGAAATCCTTCCATTTCATTATTGGAATCAGGAAAACTCAAAGATAAATGAGGATATGTCTGGCTGAAGACATTAAACTTAGCGCTCACTGGGAGGCAACCTAGATTTTTTCATTTTTTTTGTTTTCTACATCACTCATATTCATTTTAAGTCCTACTTTTTAAACATTGAGGACAATGTTTCTGTCAGGTTGGGGGTGTAGAATTCTAGCAAATTCTAGTTTTTTTAGAGAAGAATGAAGAAATACCTTTTAGTTGCAATAGAAAAGTGGATATCAAGAAAAGAGATATTCTTCAAAGTGATTCAAAAGTGTGAAAGAAAAGAGAGAGAGAGAGAGAGAGAGAGAGAGAGAGAGAGAGAGAGAGAGAGAGAGAGAGAGAGAGAGAGAGAGAGAGAGAAGAAGAAGAAGAAGAAGAAGAAGAAGAAGAAGAAGAATACAAAGAAAAGTGGAAAAAAAAGAAATGTTCACTTCAACAAAGGAAAGAAGAGTTGTCAACTTTAGTAGAAGACCTCTATTTATTTTTTGAAGAATCTTTGAATACCCTTATATCCTTCCTTTGGTACCATGTCCTAAGCCTATGTTTCGTCCCAGTTAAAGACCTATTAATTCTAGGATGAATATAGTGTTGATGAGGAAATGAATGGATATGGTCTAAAAGAGTGGTATTTCTAAATATTCAAAGGTAATGGCATGAATTCCCAAGGGATCAAAACAATGAAATTCCTTAGTAACTTCCGTTTTTCATGAGTATATGTGAGGTAAATTTGTTTTTATTGACTCTTCTCACATAATTAAAAGAGAGATATGATTTGAACCCTCTATCTGAGAGATTTTATTTCTAAGTGTATGTCATTAGTGAGGATTGAGGTCAAAACATATTTCAGATGGAGCTCAAAAGTTAGAAGTCTACTTAGAGAGAAAGATTATTCTATATGTAGACTGTACATGAACACACTCACTCTGAGATCTGAGCTTAAGTAGAATTACATTGGCATATGGGTAGGGTTTTGAATTCTTCAGTCATTTTTATTAGTATGCTAAAGTGATGTGATTTATTGAAGATAATTCTTTGAGGAAAAAGAGGAGTTGACTTAAAAATAAAATTTGAAATCTTGAAATTTGGTTTTTCACATGTTTTGCTCAGGACTAGCAAAATGCTGGTTGGGGGTGTGTTAAGTGTTCAATTTTGGTCAAAATACCCCTAATTTAGCATTCAATTAGATCATCTAACCATTCAAATTTGCAAAACTTAGCTTCATTTTGAATTTAACTTCAATTGACCGTCCAAACCTTAATTTGTCAAAATCAACGGTCAGATGATCATTAGAGTTCATTAGATGATTAATATACGGTTTAGATGATTTTGATTTAGTCTTTTCTTTTGCAGATTAACCAAAACAGGCGTTGATGGATACGATTAAAAGTTAATGGTGTAGATCATCTTAAAGTCCATTGGATGGACCAGATTACCCATAAAGATAGAGGGAATAGTTTCTTAGAAGCCAATGGAGCTTAATTGGGAATCATGGACAAAAAAGGAAAACATGGAAGAAGGCAACTAGCATTTGTGGAGGAGTTTCCAAGGAGGGGACCCAAATTAGCATTTTCCTCCTTATTTTTCTCCATTTTCCTTTTCTACTTTTCTTTCCTTTCCCGCTCTCTCTTTCCCTCCTTATTTTTCTTCTTTATTTCTTCTTTCTCTTTTTCCCTTCCTCATTCTCACATTCTGCCTCTTCTTCTCCTCTCTCCATTCTCTCCTATCTCTCTTCCTCTATTTTCCACGTCTCTCTCCTTGCTCCCTCTCTTCTCTCACGTACCCACTTCTCTTCTCATCTTTCTCCTTCTCCCTTCTCTCCCTCTTCTTCAACCGCACCACCTACCTTCACCAACTCTCTCTCTCTCTCTCTCTCTCTCTCTCTCTCTCTCTCTCTCTCTCTCTCTCTCTCTCTCTCTCTCTCTCTCTCTCTCTCTACAAGCACCGCCCAGTATCCACTAATGCACTAGCCCCCGCTACTCCTCTTCTCTCTCTCTAATCCTCTGCTCATACCCTCTTCCCAGGTCCTTCTCATCGCCCCAACTTGCCTCTTCTCTATCCAGAATGACCCAGACTTTCTTGCTCTCTACCCAGTCCAATCTCCACGGATCATCGGCGGTCCAGCACCACGCCTAGCACCTCTCTTTCCCATCTCTCTCACTCTTTCCCTGCTGCTCCTCACCTCTGATCACTGGCTACTCCAGATGCGACGCTGGTGAACTCAAGTTCCCTATTTCCCCTCCCTCTTCACCATCATTCCCAACTCCCTCTATGCTTCCAAACGTTCCGGGGAAGGAAACCCAAGTCAGGTTTCCCTCCTTCTTCCCTCTTTCTCTTCCTCTTCTCTTCTCCCCTCCTCCTCTCTTCTCCCTTTCTTCCTTCTCCTCTGGCTCCCCTTCTTCATCGGGTTCATTTGGTTTTTTGTTAAAAACCAGATTTTTAGTTTAATTCCAATTCTACCCTTGTTCATTTAACGAAATTACAAATCTGTTCTTTCTCGTTAATTCCATCTGTGTCCCCAGTTTAATTCCATCTGTGTTCCGTGCTATTCCAATTTTATTTTATCTGCTTTTTTCTTATCCAGGAATAGATCCATCTAAATCAGATCATTTAAGGCTTAACCCAATCAACGGGTTAGCCTTAATCAAAATAAAAATCTCAAATTTCTCCTTCTTTTCTCATATGATTTCAAATTAATTTTACAGAGTCATTCTTAGGACATCCGTAAATATAATCAACATCTCTGATTTTCTATCTGAAATCCATCAATCAATCTGAACCATCCAAATCTTGAAATTACAATTTAGCCTAGATCTCTTTGATTTTGAAGAATCTGTCAAATCCGACTAGTGGATCACTAACCAAGGACATGATGAAGACATATATGAAAGCTGATCATCTCTCAGGACATCAAAGTGGAAGATTTTGATAGTGTTTGATCTAGGGAAGTAGTTTTTTCTTGTTATTTGATTTATTTTGGAACTGGAAATTTTGTATTTTTGAGAAGTTGATTAGATCTGAACATTGATTCTTATTTCAATAATTCCAGTAATTTTGAGTGATTTATTTTTAATTTTACATAAGTAAAATTTATTAAAATTCCTAATTTTTAAATCAAGTCCTCGTGGGATCGACCCGTACTTGCATAAGCTACACTACAATAGCCCGTGCACTTGCGGTTAAACAATCAACATGCTAATATGCAACTAAACCTATAGCATGAAGGACTACCATGAACTAAATAAAACATGATATGCATGCAAGTATAAGAATTATGCATGGAAAAGTGCATATAAACTAAGGTATAAACTAAACTAACATGGACTCTTAATTAAAGTATGAAACTTTAATCAAAGAAAACAACTATCTAAGGATTCCAAGATGCAAAATTAAGAGATGAATGATGCACGAAGTGTAGGATGAAGAACTCAAATAAGCAACCATGAAAAATAAAATTCAAATAACATAAAGCGTCCATGAATAGTAAACTTTCAACATGAATTAAACTTTAATCTCATTGAATATCAATTGGACACAAATGTGCCGCATAGCACTAAATGCTTCAATTACAACCAAAAATAAAGATTATTCATCTTTCCACACTCAATTCCTAAACATACATGTAATATCCAAGAGAGACCTAAGGGAAATAAGGAGGGAAATTGGGAAAGGAAGTAAGAGATGGGTAAAGCAATTTAGGAATTCATGAAGCAAGGAACCTGATCTAATAACCACTCTCTCTTGGCTATCACTATAAAAGAGTTGTAGCATTTAGATTCAAGGATCAAAGAACTAATTAAGGCAAAAAGTTAAGGGAAACTAATAAAAACAAGGTTGGAATTCAACAAAACTAAAAGAAGAACTAAATGGCAATGAAAAGCAAGGATAAGATTAGATCCATGGTGACTTTACTTGGTTGTCACTTCAAGGAAAAACCAACTTTAGACCTTAATCTTTATGCAAGGAAAAGTAAGAGAATTAAAAAGCAACAATGAGCACCAAAGGAAGTAAAAGCAAACAAAAGAGAAGTAAGGAGACTAACCAACCTTCAAGGAAGAATCAAACACCCAAGGCATAGGTTTGAGCACTCGAGGAAGCAACAAAAAACCTTGGAAGGGAATAGTAGCCAACCAAAGGAGAATAATACTCAAAGCAAAAGGGAGGAAACAATGAAGTAGGAAGAGGATGTCCTCCTCCCTAATGGAGGAAGCGTCTTTTTCCTTAGAAAAAAGGAGTCCCCTAACTTATGTTTCGTGCTGGCTTTTATATTTTTTCTCTTATTTTTTCTAGGGTATCCTGCTAATAAGGTGTGATGTGGATGAAATCAAGTTATTTGGATGATTAAGATGGTAGGTAACCTAGGGTTTCAAAAGAAGAAACAAGGGTAAGAGGTGGCTGCCTTTTGTGTGGTGAAGTAGGTGGGAGACACCACATTTTAGGAAGGGGAGTGTCCCCTTCAAAAATCATTGGAGCATCTACAAAATAGGAAGGTTGGTGACACGATAAGGTAGGAAAGAGATGGAAAGAAGAAAAGAAGGTGGGAGGAAAGTGATGGGTAAGAAAAGTTTAGGAAAGTAAGATGAGGTGAAAAAATTAATATGATTGGTTAGGTGATTTCAAAGTAAGTGATGATTGGTTGGGTTGTTGGGATGAGAGTTTAGGAAGCTGGAGGAGTCTTGAAATGGTATGACACTTGAATGGAAAGTCAAATTCATGGTACTACTTGTTGGTGATGAGGTGGAAAGTGAGAAAAAAGTTTTAAAAAACACCAAAAATAGAAGGCTCTCTTCCTATTGCTCCACATGTTCTCTTATCCTAATAATATTTTCCTTGATTATCTTCAAAATATCTCTTGAATTTTCTCCAATCTTACCTTCCATTTAGCTTAGCTTGATGGCTTAGATGACTAACTTTGAAGGCTCCATTGGCTAAGCTTCATGGCTGGCTTTGGAAGCTTCCTTGGCTTGACTTCATGGCTCAATCCAGTGGCTTGAGTGACTTGAATGGTTTGGCTTGAATTCCTTATCTTGTCACCTTCTCTCATAGCTTATATGGTTAAGGTGACTTAAGTGACTTCCATGCAAAGGTGGTGGGAATGCATGGCTTACTTTATGGGCCCACTTTGGTCACCTTTGGCTCCTTTGATTGCATCCATTGCTAGTCCACAAGATGATCTTGCCCTTCGGTTTCATGTTGGATTGGTGATTCTTAGGTTTTAACTCATCTATTGATCTTGATCTTCAATGTTCATCTTGATCAATCCCAGCCATCGGATCATCATCTCTTTTCCTACAAAAAGGTAAAATTCTAATTAAATTCTAAAAAATATGATTCATCGTATACTTACCTTGGATTAGCCTTTGAACTTAAAAAATAACAAACTTTTTCTTTATTAGGTAAAAAATGCATTTGTTACAAATATTGGCCTAAAAATCCTAATTTACCCCTATAAGTTGTAACACATGGATAACTAATTGGGCAGTCCAAAATTAGACACTTATTAAAATGAATATAAATGCTCTTAAATTTACATAATGAATGACTAAGGTAACTAATTGGGCGGTCCAAAATTAGACACTTATTAAAATGAATATAAATGCTCTTAAATTTACATAATGAATGACTAAGGTAATATAGTCATGTGATTTATTGCATTGAAAAACATGATTTCAAATCATGTGAATCCTGGATGCCATGGTTTTCGAGTTTGTGGTATAAGTTTATGTACTAGGTGTGGTGTATACTCAATCTATAATAAACATGTAGATCATCATAAGAAACTTAGAAGCGAGGACTAGAGTATCTTGTCTACTTGTCTAGAAGACAACATGAGAAGCTAATTAGTTAGAATGATTTTAATTAAGTTATAGTGGGCTCTTCTTTATTTACATTCATGATTACATTATTAATGTGGTTTGAGACTGATGCATCCTGGGCAATATTATAACTAGAATACATTACATAACCCAAATTGCTCAGATGTGGGCCTTTTTTTTTATGGCAAGTATTTTGAAAGAAAAATGCTTGGGATTTTTAGAAAACATTTTTCAAGAAAAAAGATTTTTTGATATTTTGTATTTCTAAATGAGATTTAAAAATAGGGATCAATCCTATCTTTGAAAATTTATTGAGAAAATCATTATTTAAAAACCCAAGTCGACACACACATACTCACCTATCACAATAGTATAGGTGCTCCACTAAAGATAGAAAGAGAGGTTTATAGTCACTGCATGATAGAGTGTTATCTAGGCTCACAAGTTTTTCAAATTAGTCTCTAGGCATTGTTTTTGTTGATGGTTGTGCAGCAATATCATTGCCTATGGGATCTTCTCCTTAAAGCCACTATGATATAGTACTAGATGTTTGTGATTACCCACTCTTTATGGTTACTTTTTGGTAAATTAGTGTTTGTAAGAGAATGTAACCTTAACCAGGTGTTATAGACTAACCAAACTCAAGAAAGATAAAAAGGAGGGATGCCTAGTGATCCAATTGGACGTAACACCTTGGGTCCTTAACCAAGTTTCCATGGTATAATTTAAATGTGATACATGTGATGCAGGGGACTAAGGTAGCTAGTAGACTACAGAGTTATATTACCTATAAGGGCTGGCTGATTTCCTTGACAAAGCATATGCATATGATGTGCGCACTGAAATTTAAATAATGGGTAAAAAGCAAGGTGGGCATAGTAGTCTAACAAGTCATACGACCTTGGATCCTTAACTAAGCCCACTCTAAAGAAAAAAATGATAAAATTTAAATAGAGCACCTTGTGGTTCTCAAAACCTCCAAATATTTTCTTTAGCCTCGGTTACAAAGTGAGAAGGAACTACCAGTCCATGGGGTGGTCTCTACTAATATAATGGCATGTTGATGGCTTATTATGTGAAGTTGTTAGGGAGGGATTGCTTAAATAGTATAATTAGAGGTGAGCTTAATATATAAATGAAAAGTAAGATATATTATTGCACCTTTCTTATAAAAAATAGAGATAAAAATGTGAATGAAGTCAATGAGCAAACATATGCACACCATGGGTGGTCACATGCACCATTACTCATGATTGGATATAATGTTTACGAGTGCCACATAAGCTAACCATTTGTCTTGTTTCTTCCTCAGATGGTTCCATGTATGCTTGAATATTAGGCCGCAAAAATCAGAACTATATGCAAGTTGCATCTAAAGGTGGTGTGGGCGTACCACCTACACATAGTTAGGTGGATAGAAATGGGATGAGGAGATTTCAATCGAACTTTGGCTAGATTCTGGACACATACAACTAGAACAACTTAGAAATAGAATGAACAACCTTAAGCGAAGCCCTTCTATCAATTTTACATAAAGATTACAATAACAGACAAATCGCAGCTTGGAGGTAGTAAAGCATACCACCTACGCTGAGTTACATGGATAGACATAAGATAAGGTGATTTTTCTTCCAATTTGGGCTCATTTATAGGCATATATGCATCCTAGAGATATCAGGTTTTATTTGGAAAGAAACCAAGAAAAAGAATAGAGGATTGCCAAGGGTATTTTTATATTTTCTCAAGAGAGCTTTTCTTCTGCTTAAACAGCAGGAGATTTTTTCTTCCACATTTTCTAGTCTTCAATAGAGTTTCTCTTGGACTGGCTAAAATTTTTTGAGCTCGTCTTGTTGTTCCCATGTGAGAAACCCCTTCCTCTCTTTAGTGATGTCATGAAGGCGACATCTTAATTATGAGCTCGAAAGATGAAGTGTTCTTGGATTGCCAAATAGCCTATTTTTAAAAGTGATGGATGTGGCCCCCTCTTCCTATCTTGATAGAAAGTCATTTCCTTGTCATATAGTGGGTCCTCATTCAACTGGTCTTTGAAGGTGGAATGGTCGCACCACCTACTTCAATGTTAATGGTACAGGTGTATCACCTACTTTTTCATCTTTTGCGTGCAAATCAAAGATGCATTGAAGATGTTCTTTGATGTTTCCTTAACAAAGAGGTACTTCATTGTGACAAAAAAAATGGTCTCTACACCAAGAAATAACCTAAATAGCAAATGCCTTAAATCACTCAAAAGCATTAAGCGCTTTTGCTTTGGTGAATCACCAACATGAATCTTGCTATTCCTCTCTCTCTCTCTCTCTCTCTCTCTCTCTCTCTCTCTCTCTCTCTCTCTCTCTCTCTCTCTCTCTCTCTCTCTCTTGTTTAAGAGGAGAGGAATGCGTACAAGTTTATTTTTTCATGCAAGGTAAACTTTGATTGTATATTAAACCATTCATAATATTAAGAATGTCATAGATAGACAAGAACTAAAATTTCATGCCCATTAAATAGTGTAGCCTACAATTTCTTGTTGATTTTATAAAAGATCCAAAACAAATGGTTATGATCATCCAAACACATTGATTTCTCGTGGGCTACTTATTTTTGACATTCTAAATGTGATGAAAAGCCTACCTTGCATAAAAAATTTGGGCATGCACATGATATATCCAAGGGCACCACCCTTATACTTCTCTGGTGCTACAAGTGCATCGGAGTCATTACAGAAGAACTGCTTCACCCGCTTGCCCAGCTATACATTTACAATATTTCTTTCTTTAAAAAAAACTAAGTAACAAATTCAAGACAAATGTCAGAATTTTCTTATGCCTAATTTCCAGTGACACACTTATTAGTAGTTTCCCTTATATGGTAATATGTTATGATAAGTCAAAGCAGTATGGATTTAGACAATGTTATTTTATTTTATTTTTCAAATGATGGATTGGTAACTCTCAAGAGAAATACAATAAGCTTTAATTCAGGAAAATCACTTATATCATTTTCTGGTTCCACTTGTCCAAATGTAGTCAATTGGATTCCAAACCAATTGACTTGAGTGACATCTATATTTTAGCTCATTTGAAATCAATTTACTTGATGATGGGGATAGTCAACTAGAATGTCAAGTCTTTAACCCTTCTTAAAGTGAACAATTGACTAGATTTTCCAAATAAGACATTTGCATAACAAATAAGGCAAGTAGTTCTTTATCCTTTTATGATGTAGTCAACAACTCTAGTCATGGAAAATGATTTGAACTTGTAGAACTTGAACATTTGAAAGTTCTATGTGATGAAACTTGTACACATCTTTCCTAAAATGTATCTAATTTCTCTAGGCTAGAATCCAATTCTCATCTTATAACATAAAACACAAAAACAAGAGCAATTCAATCTCCCTTTCATCTCATTACAACTCTTTTTTTTTTTTTTTTGAATGTTGACATTGTTAAATAAAAACTCATCCACCTATCTAAACTCTACAACCATCGCTTGTAGGCATGTATGTGTACCCACCTTTCAAAAACCCACTACTAGGATGTTGATGCATGAACTTGAACTCATGATCTAGTGTAAAAACAAGAGAGGTGCCAGCAAACCATTGGGATATCTCAGCTTATGTGCAAGAAACCATAATTTTTTGAAGCAAGAAAAGGATCTCTTGATCTTCTAGTAGTATTGGATCATCATCTCTGAATGTCATCCATGTGATGTGCCTGCTTGATGTTGTGTGTAGCGAATCAAAGATCAGATCTAAAAACTCATATATGCTTACACACAAGAAGAAGAGAATTTACGTGATTTGACCAAACTCGATCTATGTCTATGGAAGAAGGGGAAAATTAACTTCACTATAGATGTAATGTTTAAGAGGTTTTACACTTCAAATCATCAACACTAGTTTCTTTGGCTCCTTTTTATAGGAGTTTAGAGGATCTTAATTGATTGGATTCTTATCGAGGAATTTGGTCCAAAATCTGATCTTGTTTTTTCAAGGATATCTAAAATCCGTTCTTAATATTCTGGGATATCAAGTCTCCAAATCTTCTGCCCTAAAATCTAGTAATCTAGAGAAATTTGACATCTATCAAGGAGCACTGAATGCCATATTTGGGTAGGGGTCTATCACTCGAGTCAATTGGCTAAAGGACATTGAAATTATAATTTTCACAGAATAATTGTGTATTAGTTTGCATTGCCAAATGGAGGATATTTTAGATGGCTATCCTTATTATCATCATTGTCAATTTTATCTTAACTCGTTGTGATAAGTCAAATAATGAAGGACTATGATCATGATCCTACTATGATGAGTTCATTGTGTTAATATTGATCAATGAACAACAATGCAATGGATACTGCTAGGTTGAAAGAGGAATGCTACCTTCCACTACATTTGTTGGAGTCTATCTTTGTATAAGCCAGCTCTTTCATCTAGTTGCTGTAAATGTGTATGCCCAACAAGTTCAAAAGCATGTCAAATTTAGTGTAACAACAACCCCGGCGTACGAAGCTCCCACTTATGCAGGATCCAAAGAAGGGGCAGATGTAGGGTCCGAAGAAGGGGCAGACCACAAGGGTCTATAGTACACAACCTTACCTTGTATTTTTGTAAGAGACTGTTTCCATGCCTTGAACCCATGACTTGAAGGTCACACAATGACAACTTTATTGTTGCCCCAAGTTCCCCTTCTTATGTCAAATTTAACATCTAAAAAAACAAAAACAAGGACCTAAATTCTACTCCCATAGCAAGAGCAATCAGACGAGCCACAAAGATCATGCATAGGTGGGCTCTAACGGAAGTGCTCCAACTAGCAGATCATCCCAATGTACTTCCTTAATTAGGTAGCAGGCACCTCATTACGCATGGCTTTGAGTCATCATTTTCTACATGTTTACTTTCTCTACTGTTAGGACACACTGTAAAATTGCTCTCCATTCGACAGATTCATAATTCCTTGTAGGTTATTTTAGTCCTCTCACACCCTTTCTTTTTCATATATGATTAATTTTCTTTTGGATCTATCAAAATGGCAAACCCCAATATAAATTAATGCATTTAAATTATCTTAGTTACTTTTTTGGTCTTTGAAAATTTTAATAAAAATAATTTTTCACTATTTTTATCATGAAAATATAGGGTAAAACCACTCAATAACTTTAAATTTTATCTCTAGTCTATCTGAGTCATTCTGAATATGATTAATAGCTTCTTCTTTCTCATATTATTTTCCTAATTTCTAGTTCTACTGTTTCAGATAATATATGTTGGGCCCACTTTTTGATGATCCAAACCCTTGTCTTCTCTCTTAGTGTTTTCAAGCCATAGAAAATTATCTATGATGATTCTCCTAAGCTCTATTGTTTTGGGCTCAAAAAGTGGACATCTCCCGAAGTTCAAATTGACACTAAATGTATAGCATGGGGACCATTAGCACAATGATGAGGATCACCAAATCAATCTGAGCCCACATGGTACTTACAAAGACTTGACTATGGTCAGTGTGACCACCCGGGTTTTATAACATATTTTGTAATACATTTTGCAATGATAGGGCCCTTAGTAGTAAAAAAAATTCGCAAAACAAAGCAGCGAAAATTCTTTTCTTTATAACTTGTTTTGTAAAACCCAAGTCATCACTTCATAACATAAGTAGAGTTTTGTACAAGATAAAATTCCATTGAAGGAATAAACTTTTATTAAACTTCAGGATCCATCTAGTGGTTCACAGTACAGCCCAGTATCATTACAATACTTGTCCAAATTACATAATCCAAATTTCAAAGCTCACATACAATAAAAACTCTCAATACATATACTTCTCTCAAATAAAATATACGTCTTCAATGAATATACCCTGATTGATTATTCTTTCAAGTCTTCTCAAGTCTTGAGCTCCTAACTCTCCTTCTATGTATCTGAGATATTGTAAACATTCAAACATTTACAATATCTTAGCAAGTTATGCTTGGTAGGAGATTAAAGAAGTAACATAATTTGACAATATAATCCTAATACTCATTAATCCTATTATTCATATCTGTCATAAACATGATCATGGATCAATCTCATTTCTATAACCTTTCTTTTATCATTTATGTACATCCTTATACATAATATATACGAACAAATTCATCAAAATAGTGAAAATATTCAATTCTCATTCCCAACTAAGCTAATCAACTCTTTCAATTGTAAGAGATTAGTATATCAGCTAGTTACTATACTGAAAATTCCCTTTTTCCTAGGAATATTAGTAATATACAATTACCTGACATTTCATTATGCCATATGTAAGGCATCTCACTAGGCCTATCTCATATACATCATAGTACAAAATAAATCAAAGGACTATCATACTTGTAGTCTAATCTGTACAGTGCACCCGGATAACTGCTCAATAATCCACTCATGCCATATTCAGTAAAAATGTAAAATCCATATCCGTATGGGGGGACCATGGCTGTCATAGTGGTGGCCTTCCCATAATTGCCCTACCTGACTTTCTACCTTTCTTAGGCATAGAATTCATCATCAACAAATTTTGGAGAGCAGGTGGCCAAACCCTCATAACTCCCCTAGCATAGCATCCCTAGGTCTATTCCTGTTTAAAACAAAACCATAAGCCTCCATGCTCATATGTAAAATATTTCTTATACGTATCAATCAATATGTCTATTTATCTAGGGCTAAAATATCTTCTACTTCCCTATTCACTTAGGGTTTTCTTCAACTCTACACTTAAATATTTCATATCTATTTTCTCATTATTTGATTGGATCATAAGGATTTAGCACAAGGTATTTGCATTATACATGTCTACATTTCTATACATAAGATCATGTATTCAATATGTATCTTTCATATAGATGCATTCATAAAATCCTCCTACCTCAATAGGGTATTCTTACTCCTTGAAGTCTGCTGTAGTCTTAATCAATGTATATCTGTCAAATCATACGTATCTTTCTATCCAAAGGTACACACTACAAGGTCTTTTGATCATCCTTAAATAGGATCATCTGAATCTTTCTTCCTTAAATCACATATGATCAAGGGTTCAGATCTTCTAACCTAATAAATCTATATTACAATATTCACCTAACAATAATCTACTCTACATTTATATTTCTTTTCTTTTCTTTTGTTGTTTTTGATCATTCAAGATCTCCTCTTAGATTCTTGTTTGATCATCCTTATCTTATTTATAATTTTTATTAGGATTAGTTAATTTGCTAACCTTTTATGTTCTTATTATTATTTATCAACCAATTAGTGTTACTGGTTCGAGGATAATTTATTCACTCCTAATTCTAGTCAACTCCTCTTATTTCTAATTGATTAAAGCTTACTAGCTATAGGCTACTCAAAAATTCGTTACTTCAATCCTCATATAAGGAGGCATTTAGACCTTAGCAAACATCACCAAAAGGTGAGGGAAGAGTGAGGCTCTATTAGATAACCCCTTTAACCACAATGTTCAGCATCCACTGGAGAGACCTTAGCTCAACCTTCCATAAGGTTCCTATGAGCTTGTATACCCTAATTTATTTCTACTTGATTTTAATTAATGTCCATGATCATATAAAATTTCATTCATATATGTGTATTATTCTCCTAATTTGGGGCAAGGAAATGGTAAACCATTCCTTATATTGTCCTACTAACTATAGCCCTTACTAATTAAGTCCAAGTTAAGTCATTTCTTCTTATTTATGTCATAAAACTATAATTTCTCATTAGGTTACATTTTTTGGTGCTTTATGCTCTTTATCATAACTAATTATCAATTAAATCTACTAAAAAATATGACAATAATGAATCATAAACTTCAAAGCACATAACAAATATAAATTCAATAATCTAAGGATAACAATACTATGTAACTACTATCATGATCTCTAATTAATGAAATCAAATTAAACTAACATGATCTTAAATCACAATTCCATTACCATCTTAAATGAAAATCATACTATAGTCCATATTCAAATTAGACTAGCATGGCCCTAAGATGATTAAATCTAACCATTTAATAACATGTAGATTATTTACATCAAAATAAAGAAATAACTTAGCATGGATCTTATAATCATGCCATAAATTAAGTTAAAATGAATCTAATAATTAAATAAAATCATACTAATCAATTTACATTATTAGAGGCTTTTAATATGATCCAACCATTAGATCTTAAGTCCTTTCCCTAAATCTAGGGTTTTTACTTCATGATAGGTTTAAAGATCAGCTTCACATGTTTTTGTCATAACTGATTAATGATCTTACTAGATCTCATCTTTATTAACTACATCCAACTCATCCATAAGATTTGATCATGCTTGATCTTACTGATCAAGAAAGTTTCTTTACAAATTTTAGGTTACTTCTACCATAAAGGGTAGATTTCTTAACTTATCATAGATCTGTCATATTAAACCCTTAATTTCATATATCTTTATCATTATAACATAAATAGATTAGATCCCTAAGGTCTGATCATCTCAGATCTTAAAGATCATGGAAATAAGAATCTTATTTTCTTTAAACAGAAAGTTTCTTGCAATATTTTAAAATTTTTATTATTTCATATGAAATTAGACATCATAAGCTTTCCATAGCTTCTTTTAGCTCATGATTTGGAGCTCAAATGACTCTAGAATTCAAGTTTGAAGTTCATAGTCATTTTAACAGTCCAGATTTGATTTGGCCGTTAGAACAAGACAAAATAGGCAGAACCAGTCATCCCACCCTATTTTGTTGGTGAACACCGCTAGAAATGGGGTGGTGACCTATAAATGGTGAGACGATCTAGATCGGACTGTCAAATCACTATCCCCCTTTTCTCCTTCAAATTGGGCTATCATATCTCCACGAAATTGGCTGTTATTTCATACCTAGGGGTTTTGAACCCTCTAAATCTATTTGATGGCTCATATTTTTCATCTGAGCCCTCCATGATGTAGATCTAGAGGGTTTTTCACTGGAACTTGATTTTTCAAAACATTAACAGAAAATCAAATCTAGTAAAATTAAAAATATCAAAAATGACATAAACTGAATATTGGATGATATCCTCCTACTTGATTTGTCCAAAATTGACTAATTAATGTCAAAATAAATAAATCCTCGCATATGCCATAACACACCAAATAAATCTTGATTTGTCTTTTTTCGTTTATTGAGTTGTTGGATCTTGAAATTTAGATTAGGTAATTTAGAACAATATGGATTGTGGGATTTTTAAATTTGATTTGGAACAGAGTGGCTAATTGAACTTAGGGCTCTTGGTACTATTCTAAGGAGAGGAGAGCGAAAGAGAAAAAAAGAGAGAGATTGGGGGAGATGGGGAAGGAGTTTTACTCTGATGTATCAAGTAAATCTAGAGAATTTCGTGGTGAAGTTGTAAAAAAAAATAATTTAATTTTAGAATTATGTATAGGCAAGTTTTTGAATTTTAAATTAATTTTTCATAAAAATCTCCTTCTTTCTTTTTATTATTTTATTTATGGGTGGAGTTTCCACCTCCACCTTTTCCTCCACTATAATCTGGTAGTGCATTGCTCAATTATTATTGCTTCTAGAACATTGGCCTACTTTGTGGGCCCCACTTTCATGTGAAAAGACCATTTTGCCCTTTTATTCGTAAAAATAAAAAAATAGATATTATTTATCCAAACTCGGATTTTAGTGCACTCAATGGTGCTGGAATCGAGTTTTTGAGTACCTTCTGGTTTTTTGAGTACATTTCGAATATTCAAAATTTAAATCTTGGTTATGGGTGAAAATGACTGTTTTACCCTTTTATGTAAAAAATTGAGATTTTTCATTCTAACTCAAGAATTTAAGAAATTAGTGTCATTTGAATGGATTTTTTTGTGTACATTCTTAATTTCTGAGTTTTCACTCATGATTTAATCTCTATGAAAAGATATTTGCTTTTAACCTAATATTCCACTCCAAGTCTTTTAAAATTTCAAACTTTCATCGATTTTCTCAAATCAATTTACAAAAATTGAGGTTATTATAGTCACCCACTTACCTATTCGATTTCTTCCCATCCCCCAAATAATATCCCAATAATGAAATCAAGGGATTTGATGGAAGTCATGAAATGACAAGAATGGCTGGTGATGGGAGATTTGCCTTGGGAGGTGATATCCCCATTCCCAACTCTGATAATACAATTCAATTTATACTGGTAGAATCAATCTCTCATGACTGGTTTGATTTTCAAAGGAGATACCAACATTTCAATTGAAAGTGCTCCTAAAGTGTTGGAGTATATTAGTGTCTGTTAGTCAAGATGGAATTCAACTGAATTGGGATGTACCCTTAAATTACATTGTATTAACCATAGAATTAAGTTCTTCTGAATTCCATCTTAATTGCTGCTCCCCCTTCAATGGTTTAGTTTAGGTGATTGTCCGTAAAGCATCCAATTAAGCTTCTTCTTGGCAAAAATTTACATTTTGCAATTGGAAGAAGGGGAGTCTTTGAGCAACGGTAGAATTGTTGTCGTGTGACCTTGACATTACAGGTTCAAGGTGTGAAAATAGTCTCTTGCAAAATACAAGGTAGAATTGCATACTATTGACCATTATGGTCTGCCCCTTTCCTGGACCGTATGTATGCGGGAGCTTCGTGCACTGAAAACATTAGCTCATTGTCCTACTTGTCAACTTCCAATGCATTATTGGGAATTTGGAATGGGACTACCAAGGCAAACACCTTGGATGCTGATGTGGTCACTTCTTTTGTAGTCTCTAACCTTCACAGGGAAAGACCTTCATAAAATGAAAAATCTTGGGGCCACAAGTAGCTAAGAGTACATGATGGTCTAAATTTTCCTTCTTTTTTTTCTTCTTCTTTAACTACTAATTCACTCACCCACCCACTTGATAAGTCCTAATATGACACCTTCATCGGTGTAAACCCTTTACCAAGCATATCTTAAAGGCACTTTTCCTCTCAACATGCAAGCACTCTACATCTCCTAAAACAATGAAACATATTGTCTCCAACATGTAATATACTTACATGAGATACATCTATCCACAAAAATCATTTTTATTGGATGATCATAATCTTTTGATTGGTTAAGATCTTATTTCATTTATTGTGAAACATTTGAAATAGACAAGCTTTTTAAGAACAATAGTTCTAAGATCATTGGTTGGCCTACTAAGATTGCTTAGAAGATGAACTATTTGGATCACCAAACATCTGAACCCCATATGTGTATTTGTACCCTCACAGAAGCTGCATAAAGGCTGGAGATAATGTGTATAATTGCTTTGTCAATTTAATGATAAATTCCCTTATGGTTGCAAATACTATTTAGACATATTGAAAAGAATAACGACATTATCAACAAAGGAAAATTCCACATCCAGGCTTTCTAATTAAAATCAGGAAAAATCTTGTTGACCAATTATTTCCTATTCTAGGCTGGTGACCATGGGTCAACTCAACAAATTGAAGTACCCTATCTCTCGTTACCCTAAACCAAAACTGAAAATGCTATTAAAATTAACTGCAAAGTTATTTGTCTTAAAAAATAGACTTTTGACATGGGTTTTCTCTTAAATGTTCAAAAGAA
This sequence comes from Warburgia ugandensis, assembly GCA_035236585.1. Lineage (NCBI taxonomy): Eukaryota > Viridiplantae > Streptophyta > Magnoliopsida > Canellales > Canellaceae > Warburgia > Warburgia ugandensis. Next base: position 11,705,640 of record CP141127.1, on the reverse strand, counting down.
AAGTACCCACAAAGTTCTTCTTTTTAATTGGTGGCAAAGAAGAGGATTCAGGGCACATAAAAATGCATCTTCTTATTGTTCTTCGGAGCTACATCTACAGGGTTGTTTTAGGGAGCTTAAACTTTAAAGGCCTATTTATCGGCTGCCTAAATTGAGACATGGTAATCATGTTGATTGGCCTTGTTATGCAGAGAGAGAGAGAGAGAGAGAGAGAGAGGTGTTTAGACTAAAACTTTAATTAATAATTTTCTTTTGACCCATGTTAGAGAGTGATTTCTAAGGCAAATCTGAGCTTCACTTGTGACGACCTGAGTTTTCAAATGTAATTTTAAATACAAACCAATTTCTAATGCAAGATCAATCCAATTTGAAATAATTTTTGTAAAAATAATGCAATGTAGCGAAAAATCTTTTCTTTTAAATTCACTTTGAAAATCCCAAGTTTCATTTTTCTTTTCTCAAAACCAAGGATCTTCGGTGAAATGAGTGCTCATTTCTACCTAAAATTCAGCAGAGTTTCCTCTATTTTGGACATGTGACATTTAACGCATGTCATTGCGAAATACCTAATAAACATTTATTGACAATTTTAAAATATAAATAGAGACTCTGTCTCCTTTTCATACATCTAACAAAAAACAAAAAAAAGTTTACGTTAACACAACATACCTAGAACCTCCACAGCACAACCTAGTCACATAAGTCTTCCTAATTCCCATGATTACATACAATGTAGTCTCTTTCTCATTTCTAATATGATAACTTCAATTCAAAGGCCAATTCTTACCTGTTCTCTTCCAAAGCTTCGTTGGCACACTCCTGTCAGTAAGTAGCTCCTATTCCTTGGGTGTCCTTTGTCCTTTGTTCTGCAATATTGTCAACATGCCAAACCTACTTCTATTCTCTATATTTGAGGCATTGCAAACCAAAGCAATGCCTCAACAAGCAATCGCTTGTGTAGGTGGAGTAAGACGCAATGTATTATATAAACAAAAATCATGATAGTTATATATAGATCAATTTAGCTATGCTGAATCATGCAAACAACAATTCAATTATCATTTAACATTATCAATATCATGAATCAATGCCAACATGGAAGGAATACCAATGCATTAGTACAAAACACATTTGAAATGCAAATTATGTAGTCACATGTCAAACTTACAACTCATTTATATTTTCCTGACACCAGTCTTTGCTCTTACGAGCAATTTCACATATCAATTACCAACGCGTTGTCTTGTGTATCAAGTACACAACAGACAATATTATCCTCTTTGGCGCAGTGGGTTAAACTCAAATACACACCTCAAGGCTTTACTCCTGAGAGATCGATAGCTCGTCCAGCCAGGAACTGGTAGCTTGTCCAGCCCGAAGGCCCGCCCACATCATAACAACTCCGTAGTCCGCCCACATCATAATGACCTCTCAGAAAGCGTCAAACTCCCCAAACAATGGGGCTAAATCTCAGGGACCCATAGCTCATCCAGCCAGGAACCGGTAGCTCGTCCAGCTCAAAGGCCCGCTCACATCATAACGACTCCGTGGCCCGCCCACATCATAACAACCCGTTTTGCTCTTATAAGCCATTCCATAATTTCCTGGTATCAGTCTTACATTTCTCTCACATGGTTCACAATAATGCATAGCTTATGCATAAACACTTTAATGATGATTCAATTTCAACATGCACATTCATCTTATCTTTCGTATAAACAGAAAAGATTCATTTCAATGCTTGAAATTCATATACACATGCATATATAGCAAAAATCATAGCAATCTTAATTCCACCTACCTCAAATGGAGATCTTCAGGTTCTTTGAAGCAAATAGCATACGTGCTCCCGATCAATCACACCTTTGCAACAATACAAACACTCATTTAGATATATAATTTTAGGACTTCTTTTAGCTTTTCCAGTATGAAAGCTCCCTCTATGTTAATCCCTAACACTAGTCGTCACAAGGCAAAATGACAATGCTTATTTCTATGCTAAGAGTGTTTCATTAGCTATTGGTTGATAGCTAGTTGAATGACAAGCAGTTACTGGATTTCTAATCCACGCCATTGGCCCTTGATTGGCTACCCACTACTCTTCTTAAGTGACTACAAGTCACTTTCACTGTTCAGTGGTCTTAACTCTTGATTCTTATCCAGATCAACTCTTGGTTTGGAGCTGGGTGTTATTTCCCATGCTATAGTCTTCAATACAACCTATAATTGTATTCTTAAATCAAACTGATATAATGAGCATCATGAACAGTTTATATCACTCAATTTCTTTCTGTTAGTTTATATAAATTTCATACTTTATATCATATCTAAGCTAATTCATAGTTCAGGAATCCATCTGTGACCTCAAATCATTGATCCAACATCACAAGGTATTTGTTTGAATAGTGACAGATCGAACAACCTAGATCATCTAATCTGTTTCACTTCAAATTCATATAATTCTAGTTATCTTATTATTTTTGACGATGAGGAACTCATCTATGGTGTCTGATCGTCGATCTGACATCACTAAGTTATTATGTGAATAGTACCCGATCAGAAGGCTGAGATTGTCCGATCGGTTTTTAGCCTAGATCTCACTTTTTTGTGTGATCCAAGCTACATCATGCCCTAAATTACCTATCCCTAAGCTTTGATTTAAAAATGGACAGTTGGATTATCCACAAAACCTAAATCTAGCATGAATGGTGCAAATTTAGCTAAAATCTCAAAATCAAGAATAGGGTTTTGTAGATCTTACCTTCTAGATGCATTTCCATGCATTTTCCACCATTGGATGAGCTAGATTGGTCGCTGTTTTGCAGTAAACCTTTCAATTGTGCCGTGCACACTGTTCATTTGTTCGTTTGACAGTCCAGATCTTGTCAAATTTCCCAATAACCCTGGGGGTTTTGTTCGGCTCGCCGTGCTGGACAAGATGACTGGTTAGATCATCGATCCGAGCCGGCGTAGTCTCCGACGATGGCCTGGAACTCTGGCAACCTAGAAAACCCCATTTTCCCTTCCATGCATGCACGCAGCTCTCTCTCTCTCTCTCTCTCTCTCTCTCTCTCTCTCTCTCTCTCTCTCTCTCTCTCTCTCTCTCTCTGGCTCTTTCACCCTTGGTTCGTTCTCTCTTGCCAGCGCAACCTAGGGTTTCCAGGCTCGTTGGGTTTCCCCCTTCTTCTCTCCTTCTCCTTCTCTTCTTCTTCTTCTTCTTCTTCTTCTTCTTCTTCTTCTTCTTCTTCTTCTTCTTCTTCTTCTTCTTCTTCTTCTTCTTCTTTCTCCCTCTCCCTTCTTATCTTCTCCTCCTTCTCCTTCTCCTTCTCCTTCCTCTTCCTCTTCTTCTTCTTCTTCTTCTTCTTCTTCTTCTTCTTCTTCTTCTTCTTTCTTTTCCTCTCCCTTCATCGGGTTTCTTCTTCGTCTTTTTTTTTTTTTTTTTTTGTTGATTTTGGGCAGACAAACCCGACAACTACATCAAGTTGCCTTAAGTGGGGGGTGCCCGTATCAAATACGGCCCCCTCTATTTAAGGCCCTTTTGTCCTTCTTTTTTTTTGAAATGTTACATTCTTCCCTCCTTATAGGAATTTCATCCTTGAAATTTTTTCCATGTTATTTTTCAAATACTTCCAAAACATCCTCATATCTTAAGATCCACAGATCATACCAAAAATTCTAGAATCAACATTTATAAATAGACAATTTCACATAATGTCATCTCTTCATATTTCAATTTACATATAAATTGCTAAATGATAAACCATTTCATATCAAACAACTCATAATTCAATTAGAATGCGTCATCGCCACATATAATGCAATTAACATGAACAAAACTCTCATCAAAGGGTTAATTATTTGTGTACAACTTTTGTATTGTTAAAATCACCATATCAATAAAAATTGATGCATCTCAACTCATATATCAGTAATTCTAGACCAAGTCTATATCAGAGTACATTAGCTTATCAATAGGCAAATCTATGCTGAATCTAATAAGGATTTTAACAGGCCTAGTGAATCTTCATAAAGTGCATTAGTCTTCTTCGTGGGAAGGGAGATAGATCCTTATTACTATGCATGGATTGTCATTTGTTTGATGGTACCTCAATAGAGGACATATATTCTTAATCGTATATTGATGATTTATTTGATCAACCCAAGATGGTGCATGGTGTTTGTAGAGATTGAATTGAGGCGTGGTTATAACCAACCTAGGATTCTGAGTATGACATCTTTAAGATGATTTCTAAAACTTGTTATGATTGTTATAAGTTCTGGATGGTATTAATTGATGGAACCAATACACTGACAAAATGTATGGATATGATGGATTGAATCTTCAACTGTTAATTGGATGAGTCATGATTTTGTTAATAGATAGTATTGTTGTATACTTTACGAATAGAAAGGACCACAAGGAATCATTGTGCATTAATTCAGAACGTTTAAGGACCCATCATTTGTTGCAAACATCTATAACATGAGTTATGGTTAGAGGAAGTGAATTTCTTTTATCTCAATACCTTAAATTGACAAAGACATAGTTTATTAAGACTGTGATGGGCTAAGATTAGCCAAACTAGCGAATGAGGTTCATAGTTCCTTAGTTTTGTGAACAGTTATCACCCAGTAATTAAGTTCACCTAGATAGCAATGATATAGATGCGGTTTTCTTTTATATTACATAAGTAAGCTTGAATTTTCACTAAATGAGGGATATGATAGTGATGTATAATTTTATATGAAATTATCCTCTTACAGGTGTTCATAATTTGATTTACAATCTATACTTGTGAGTAGCTGATGAGGGTAGCTTAAGAGGACGGCCGATGAGGGAGGGTGTAAGAGGCACTGGCAGGCTTCTAGGGGCTTACAGTATGATTGTGTTGTGGATTGGTTTTCATTGGCATAGAGTGCCTATTGGTGAGTTGATATGCTCTAGTTTTGACTAGCATGTGATTGACAATGGGTGAGCTTTTCCAGCTTAGTTGGGCCATTCCATATGGCATTCTAAGTAAATAATATTATACTTGATGCCAAATCCACTTCAAAATCATTTTCTTGCATCAATATCATGAAAACTCCTCAAGCAAGACTACAAACTCTTGCACATCATCTTTATACTCAGTATGTGGCAGCTAACAATCCTCCATTGTCACACAAACAAGAAATAAAACTTAGCACCCTCTGAAACATACATCATTACTTTTAAGGTAGGATCAGCCAATCCATCCCAAAGATGACATCATAATCCACCATATCAAATAGGATGAGCTCATCATTCATCATCTCTCTCTTATTAGGTTCATAGGTGCCTCTTAAAAGTACTCATTAGCCCCTAATAACTTTCCTGTTGAAGTTATGATACCCAATCGAAAGGATAACACATCCAGGCATGTCTAAGCAAGATGGATCTTGGATTCAAGGAAGATCATAACATGCCAACCAACAATCTGGAAAATACTCTCCACCATCTAGTTTGAAACCCATGCTTACTTAGATGTAACAGCATAAACTCATCACTGTTAAGGTGGGGCCATCTCTTCCCTGATCCTAATGTTAAGCTGTTTAACTCGTTATCCTTTGGAATAGTCTTTAAAGAAATGCACTGACTCACCACAGTCAAGCATCTAAAATGTTTTTGCTATAATAGCGGCTGTTGATACTATTGCCTCTACTATGGCGTCTACTAATGTTCAGGTACTTGCCCTTGCAAATAACACACTTCTTTAGCCTGTAAACCCGTTTCAAATACTGTTGAGCTACCTGATACCTCTGCTTTAAAGTATCCAACTCTTTCTCTACATCACTCCTTACTCCTCAGGCAAATATATTGATCATTACCGGCCTTCTCAAGAGCCTTCTAGATAAAGGTCTTAGCAATAGAGGAACACATCCTCTCAAATGACCATCATTAGAATCCTCATAATTACACTTTCAATATCCTCACTTCCACCATTTCATTTCCTTTAACAAATGAATTGTTTCATGGTCATATCAGACAAAATCAATTACAACTCTGTCAATCTCACATCCGAGGAAACTAATCTCTCATACTAACCTTTGTTATTAGAAATACAACATCATCACTATCAGTGTTTGATGTAATCAATTTCATCTTACCCCATTCACTTCATCTATCTTTTTGTAGAGTTGATTCATCACGTGATCATCACTATCTAAGAATTATTCTTATAAAATAGCTACCATATCCACCAGGCAATAAGCACTTCAAATCATAATTAAAATGCTCATAATAATTCATAACCATTCACTCCTCAATAATGTCTAGCCATCAATATTTTTGTATGCACAAGAACTCATTAATTTTCATCTCACAGTCAAAAAATTATCCATAAAAAACTAGGACCTTATTTCATCAAAATTTTAGTGATTTCCACCATGCTAGAATTTATTCATCAAATAAATCTAGTTTCAAGTTTAGGTTAATACAATACTTCTCTAACTCTCTCGAGTTCTCATTAATTGTAATCATTCCTAGTCCTTCATCATTATCCTCATACTATTGTTGTTACCATAATTGTTAAGTCTTTTCAAAAGTATACACACTGTCCAAGTTAGAAATTGAATGTATTCACTAAGTTTCTGTATTCATGCTTCAATTCTCCACTCATCTGCTTTTCTTTCTTATCATTTGGTAATCATCCTTATAAAAGAGTTGTCATATCCTCTATGCGTTATGCATCTTCAATTCATAACTAAAACCCTCAAGAATCATTTAAATAGGCATTTGCTTCTCAATGATAAATAGCTGTTAGTATTTCTGTATACATAAAGAATAACTTGTTTTCATTCCTTCGATCAATAATTCCTTTGCATAAGTAGATCAATTGCCACTGATTTTTCTAATATCAAAATTTATCCATATAATCAATCCTCAACATGTATAGACTAATATTGTAATTCTCTTAATTTTTCATGAGTTATCTTCCCTTGTGATTATTCTCTGCCCTCTTTTCATTAAAATCAAAATATTATTGTGCAATAGAAATCATAATCCTCATAGGTTTGTGCTCATTGTCAAAATTAAAACTTGGATCCTCTAAAGGTTGCTCCATGTGAATATATCTATCTCTAATAAAGTTTTCATTCAGATATACGAGTTTAGTATTCTTATACTATTGTTCCTTACTCTAAGAATTATACTAATTTCGTAAAAGTACTCCTCTTACTCATGCTAGGATTAAACATCTATTGTCTCCTTAGAACTTGCCAACCCTCATGGGTTGCATCTATTGTTGCTGCTGCACTAGTTGACTGGGGTTTTGAATCATGTTGGCCATGACGTCTGTTAATTGACTCCCATGGTCACATGGCTCAGCAGAGGGGTTTGCTGTCCTCTAACTTGTCCTCTTAGGTGACATTCTTCCCTTCATCACAAGGTTCTTTTATGAGTTACTCTCAAACTCATTAGTCGTAACATCTTACTTTAGAGACTACTTAAGACTTACTCAATGTGATTGGTTATGGGTGGACTGAACCTCGGCTCTGATACCAACTATGATGACCCGGGTTTTCAAATGTAAATTTAAATACAAACTAATTTCTAATGCAGGATCGATCCAATTTGAAATAATTTTTGTAAAAATAATGCAATGCTGCAGAAAATCTTTTCTTTTAAATTCACTTTGAAAAATCCCGAGTGTCATTTTTATTTTCTCAAAAGCAAGGATTTTTGGTGAAATGAGCTCTCATTTCTATCGAAAATCCGGTAGAGTTTCCTTTGTTTTTCAGACATATGACATTTAATGCATGTCATTGCAAAATACCTAATAACATTTGTTGATAATTTTAAAATATAAATGGAGACTCTGTCTCCTTTTCATACATCTAATATAACAAAAACAGTTTACCTCAACACAACACACCCAGAACCTCCAAAACACAACCTAATTACATAAGTCTTCTAAATTCCCATGATTACATACAATGCAGTCTCTTTCTCATTTCTAATATGATAACTTCAATTCAAAGACCAATTCTTACCTGTCCTCTTCCAAAGCTTTTGTTGGCGCGCTCTTGTCAGTAAGCAGCTCCTATTCCTTGGGTGTCCTTTGTTCTATGATACTGTCAACATGCCAAACCTGCCACTATTCTATGTATCTGAGGCATTGCAAACCAAAGCAATGCCTCAGCAAGCAATCACTTGTGTAGGTGAAGTAAGATGCAATGTTTTATATAAACAGAAATCATGATAGTTATATATAGATCAATTTAGCCATGCTGAATCACGCAAACAACAATTCAATTATCATTTAACATTATCAAAATCATGAATCCATGCCAACATGGAAGGAATACCAAAGCATTAGTACAAAACACATTTGAAATGCAATTTATGTAGTCACATGTCAAACTTACAACTCATTTACATTTTCATGATACCAGTCTTAGCTCTTATGAGCCATTTCACATATCAATTACCAACGTGTTGTCCTGTGTATCAAGTACACAACAGACAATATTATCCTCTTTAGCACAGTGAGTCAGTGTAGTGGCCTAAACTCAAAGACACACCAGACCCAAAGGCACACCTCAAGACTTTGCTCCTGAGAGACTGGTAGCTCATCCAGCCAAGAACTAGTAGCTTGTCCAGCCTAAAGGCCCGCCCACATTATAACGACTCCGTGGCCAACCCACATCATAACGACCTCTTAGAATGCATCAAACTCCCCAAACAATGGGAATAAATCTCAAGGACCGATAGCTCGTCCAGCCATGAACTGGTAGCTTGTCTAGCCCGAAGTCCCACTCACATCATAATGACTCTGTGGCCCGCCCACATCATTATGACCCCTTTCGCTCTTACGAGCCATTTTATAATTTCCTTATATCAGTCTTACATTTCTCTCACATGGTTCACAATAATGCATATCTTATGCATAAACAGTTTAATCATGATTCAATTTTAGCATGCACATTCATCTTATCTTTCGTATAAATAGAAAATATTCATTTCAATACTTAAAATTCATATGCATAAGCATATATAGCAAAAATTATAACAATCTTAATTCCACTTACCTTAAATGGAGATCTTCAAGTTCTCTGAAGCAAATATCATATGCGCTCTCGATCAATCATACCGCTACAATAATACAAACACTCATTTAGATATATAATTCTAGGACTTCTCTTAGCTTTTCCAGTGTGAAAGCTACCTCTATGTTAATCCCTGACACTAGTCGTCACAAGGCAAAATGACAGTGCTTATTTTTATGCGAAGAGTGTTTCATTAGCTATGGGTTAATAGCTAGTTGAATGACAAGCAGTTATTGGATTTCTAATCCACGCTATTGGCCCTTGATTGGCTACCGACTACTCTTCTTAAGTGACTACAAGTCACTTTCACTGTTCAGTGGTCTTAACCCTTGATTCTTATCTAGATCAACTCTTGGTTTGGAGCTGGGTGTTATTTCCCATGATATAGTCTTCAATACAACCTATAATTGTATTCTTAAATCAAACTGATATAATGAGCATCATGAACAGTTCATGTCACTCAATTTTTTTCTATTAGTTTATCTAAATTCTATACTTTATATCATATCTAAGCTAATTCACGGTTCAGGAATCCATCTGTGACCTCAAATCATTGATCTAACATCACAAGGTGTTTGTTTGAATAGTGAATAGATTGGATGACCTAGATCATCTAATCTGTTTCACTTCAAATTCATATAATTATAGTCATCCTATCATTTTTGAGGGCGAGGAACTCATCTGTGGTATTTGATTGTCAATTAGACATCACTAAGTTACTATGTGAACAGTACCCGATTGGACGACTGTGATTGTTTGATCGGTTTTTAGCCTAGATCTGATGTTTTTTGTGTGATCCAAGTTACATCATGCCCTAAATTACCTATCCCTAAGCTTTGATTTAAAAATGGACGGTTGGATTATCCACAAAACCTAGATCTAGCATGAATGGTGAGGATTTAGCTAAAATCTCAAAATCAAGAATAGGGTTTTGTAGATCTTACCTTGTAGATGCATTTTCGTGTATTTTTCACCATTGGATGAGCTAGATTGGTCGCCGTTTTGCAATAAACCTTTCAATCGTGTCGCGTGCACTATTCATCTGTCCGTTTGATGGTCCAAATCTCGTCGGATTCCCTAATAACCTTGAGGGTTTTGTTTGGCTCGCCGTAATGGACAACATGACCTGACAAATTGTCTCCGGCAACCCAGAAAACCTCGTTTTTCCTTCCACGCCTGCACGCAGCTCTCTCTCTCTCTCCAGCTGTTTCCCCCTCAGTTCGTTCTCTCTTGCCGACATGACCTAGGGTTTCCAGGTGCGCCGGGTTTCCCCCTTCTTCTCTCATTCTCCTTCTCTCCCTTCTTCTCTTCTCCTCCTTCTCCTTCCTCTTCTTCTTCTTCTTCTTTCTTTCCTCTCCCTTCGTCGGGGGTTTATTATTATTATTTTGGGAAGATAGACCCGACAACTAGGTCAGGTTGCCTTAGGTGGGGGGTGCCCGTATCAAATAACGCCCCCTTTGTTTAAGGTCCTTTTGTCCTTTTTTTTTTTTTTGAAATGTTACATGGCTAGACCTTTATAGTTAATTTTTAATGGAGTTTTGGGGTTTTAATTCAAGGTAGAGAGAGATTTAAGGAGAGGAGGGCAATTTTGTCCTCAAACACGTTAATTCCTAGTTGGCCGCTAGATTATATGGGTTTCTCCCAAAAAAAAAACAAAAAGACTTTGAAAATTTTGACCATTGCTGGAATGGAATTTGAGTGAATAAGAGATCTAAAGTGGAGATCACCAAGTGAATATGCTGCAACCCCACAATAGGGGAAGAGAGTAAAGATTTCTTACCATTATAGTTCTAGTTAGCAGGTATCATCAATAAAATGTGTTTATGTAAGAATTTGTAATGTTCTTTGCCTGTATAATAAAGCTACTATTAAAGGTAACCAATGTGGGATATAAAATCATGTCTGCATTGTATGATATTAACTCTCTCATCAGGTAAGCTTACACTACCACTGTTTCATGGGTTCAAACTTTTCCACTACTCAAAATAAGAGTGGTTAGGATCATCCAGTGAGAAGGAATTTGGTGCATGGCCTGCTTCATCAAAGCTGTGGCCCAGCAAATGAGAGGTTGGGA